>OX454525.1:106776180-109176180 GCA_949715645.1 Portevinia maculata | reverse complement strand
TAAAACTATTCTGTATATCCGAGCAATGGAAAGAGATAGGAAAAAGCTGGTAACATATTTGAAAAGAACGCCCCGCGTATACAACAAACCAATTTTAGGTCGACGCTTTGTACCTGGTGAAAAATTAATCAACAATTTATTTCACAATTATTAACTTTATTTATTTATAATATTTGTGTATGACCTCGAGTTCAAATTACTTTTCTAAACTACATGCATAATCCATTTTTATACGCCTCTTCGCCGTGTCACTCCACCAATGTGCTGATCTTGCCGCTAGTTTAAAATCTCATTCTTTGCCGACGACAACGATTAGCAACGATTGGGATGCAGCTGCGTTATCTGAGCTGGTGATGATTATTACGGCTGATCAGTGTTAACTTATACTGTTCCCTGTGCTTCGGTGACCAGGTTTCCTTCTCTGTTCCAGGGAGCCTGCCTTACGGTCTTGAAGTTAATTGGTTTTTTTTTATAGAACCTACTGCTATTATTTCGATCGAGAGACTCTTCGATCTCCTTGCGCTGGTAGACTGCGTATGCTCTCTTCTTTCTTTGCAGGATCTTCTTCTCCCTAAAGCGAGAAGTGCTGCTGCATAAACAAATATTTCCTGTGCATTTTTGTATCTTTTCATTAGTTTTTAAAATGCTTGACAGTTGTATTTGACAAACACATGACCACATATTTAAAATGTTTGTGAAAACTGCCCTTACAGTGGGCATGTTTCTAGGTATCTACCTCTTTCAAAGACTTATCCAATCAATTTTTTGACAGAGAAAAGCAGCAGTTTAATAATTGGCTTAATACAATAATTTTGAATATTTGAAGTGTCTGTGGGCGGATTTAAATAAACCTTACATATAGCCACATACATTCTGCATTGCGATAGTAGCTATGTATTTATAAACTTTTTCTTTGCAAAGAGCGTTCCCGTATTGGCAATTAAAAATTTACTTTTATTTTACATCGCTCAGTGTTTCTGTATGGGACAGTTAATATAATAATATGGCAATGCTTTTTGCAAGGGTACGTTCATAATAAACAAGATTAACAGCTTTCCGTCGAGACTCACGCCAGTATTCAGATCCAGTGATTCTGGCAGGTGATAATCATTGTGAACCTTGCGCCGCCGGGTGCGGTGCTGCCAAATGAAATATTTTTCTTCCAGTGAATGATAACAAGAAGCTTTGAACTGACAGCCATATTATAATGGAGAACTCGCGCCATGAGCAAAATACTCACACTACTTTAAAAAACATAGTGTTATCTTTTACTCTACCTTTTCGAAGCTGCCGCCCTCTCTAGCTTCTATTAAGAACTTTCTCACAACACCCTACCTGTTTCGCAACCATTGGTTTTTGTCTGAGAGTAACCGGAGTTTAGTTCTTGTCGGAGTTCTTGTGTAATTAAAGCGAGTTCTCGTGTAGCTTATTGAAAACTGTTGATTTTATTTTGTTTATTTAATCCAATAGTAAATCAGGTATGTTTCTAAATTACATTTTTTGGAAGGAAACAGGTAGTGTGAGTAAAACTCTCACGCGCAAGTTGTCAAGTCACAACTTTTTACGGGACTTCTCCCGAACTAACACACGTGTTAGCTAGCACATAGAATGCAAACTCTTGTCCATGTAATAACTTTTCTCATTAATAAATTATTTTTTCCTGTGTAAGATATTCGCTTTTGATCCGAATTATACTCAAAAATCGAGTTTATCTTTCATATTTCATCAGTTTACAGTTTGACACTCATTTCTGTGTATTTCGTTCAAATACTATGGTAAGACTACGGACTCCAAGCATTATGGAAGTGAAATATGAACAAATGGGATGGTAGTTCTTTTTGGTCCTCAATGTTTCCATACATGCATGCATTTATTTTCTTATTTATATTTTAACGTGTGTTGTTTCAAGTTAATTCTCAGGATCAAAGACATTTTTCAATTGGTCTCCTATGGGCATGAAATGCCCCATAGAAATTTAGTGACAAGCTGATTTCATGAGTAGCATTGCCAATTATGCTACATAATGCAGAACCATAGGTACTAGGTACATAGGTAGGGTAGAGTCGGCACCCTCCGACACCTTAACAGAAAAATTGCAAAAGCATACGGGTTTTTCTTATTTTTTCAAAAAATTAACAATTATTTTTCAAATTTATGATTTTAACAACATATTGGCGCAGCTTTATATTCTTAAAAATTTGTTTACTATTTTTTTTTTATTTAAGAAAAAAAAGTAGAAAAGTGTCGAATGTGCCCCAGCACGGGGCACCTCCGACAATGGGTGGGGCACCTTCGACAGTAAGGCACATGATTGGAAATTGATGTACTATATGTTAGTTTTTTTTTAAATAAAAGTCCTAATATATTATGTTATAAGAATCCAATTCATTTCTTTTTATTATTTGTATTTAAAAAAAAAGTTTTAACGAAAAATTAATAAGTAGGTAGGTAGGTACCTACCTAAAAAAATAACAAAAAATAAATTCAAAAAAAAAAAACATGGGATCACATTGATTAAATTAGTCTCTAACGAACTTTTAAGTTTCTCAAATCGGTGTTGAAGATACTCTTCCTTTGGGACCTCGATGTTCCCGGAGGATCCGTCGGCATCGGCATTTTAGCATAAATATCGCTCCTTAAAGTTATGCTTATGTCTGGGACATTTGGATTGATGAAAGTCCAGGAGTTTGTCATTTTTCGCAGAAAGGACACAGTAAATGAATTATGACCTTGGACTTCTACTATTTCACCAACAAAAAATATATTTTTTTGTCAAAGAACTTGACCAACATAAATTAATTTCTCACATGATGCAGTCAAACTACTTGCTTCATACCTTTCAGGTAGAAGGCAAATTGTTCAAGTTGGGGACATTCAGTCGGATGTGATTACGATCAAAAATGGTGTCCCACAGGGATCCATTTTTCGTCCACTTCTATTCTCGATGTATGTCAATGATCAGCACATCTATTATCAAACATACTAAGGTTCAGATGTATGCTGATGACGTGCAGTAGTACATGAGTTCCGATCTCGGTCTTATTGAGCACGGTGCTGCTTGTGTTAATGAGGATCTTGAAAATATATCGCGCTGGTAAGAAACGAATGGTCTTTTGTTAAACCCTGCAAAATCGAAGTGTCTGGTGATCTCAAGAACTTCATTGGACTTGTCGTACTTTCCTTCTGTGATTTTAGGCAATTCTCCTATAGATTACGTTGAGACGGCTAAAAATCTTGGTATGGTCTTTAACCGAAATCTAACCTGGCATAACCACATAAATGCTGCCTCCGGTAAAACTTATGCTGTACTCCGAACATTTTGGGCTACTAAAGCTTTCACCCCCTTAAAAACACGTTTCATGCTTGCCAAGACGCTGGTCATACCAACTTTAATGTACGGGTGCGAAGTTTTTGCCAAGTGCAGCTTCGCCAGTAAAAGGAAACTACAGGTCGCTTACAACAATACCGTTCGGTATGTTTTTGGACTAAGAAGGTACGATCGTTTGTCGCACTTTTCTACACGCCTTTTTAACATGACGTTTGGCAGTCTACTTCAGTTCCGCATTTTAACTTTTCTCTCCATCATCCTGACAATACGACAACCTCCCGGTCTGTACGAGAAACTGGATAGGTGTTCCTCTGACAGGTCTAGTCAGTTGATTCCCCTGCGTTACTCCTCCCTTACCTCTGAGCGTCAGTTTTTTATTAACTCCATTCATCTTTGGAATTCTTTACCGCGTCCTATTAGAAGAATTAATACCACAAGAAGGTTTTAAAATGAGTTCAAAAACTATCTGGCACACCCAAATTAATTTTAATTATATTAATTATTATTAGATTTAAGTATTGACCACATAGTGTTAATACATACATAATATTATTGAATTAATTCGTCTTTCTTTGTAGCTTTCATCTGAAAATTTAGGTTATCATTAGTTTATAAGATATTATATCTTAAAGTGTATAGGCATTACAAGATCAAATAAAATAAATGAAATGAAAAAAATTAAAATAAATATAAAAAAAAAAATGCATAAATGTAGCTTAGCAGGCTTATAAGATATTTTTGTTGGGGGTATCTAGAATCGATAAATAACACATTACATTGTGTCAATAACAACAAGAGCAATATAAACATAAAATGAGCAGTGATTTTAAATCAATTAACCAACATTCAATATGGTACCCAAAACCCACACTTGCAGAACAACAAGAACGAACGGATAGTGGCACAATAAATTCGAGATAAAAAGACTTAAGGGCTTAAAAAACATCTGATACGAGCAACCAGCCACAAAGAAGGACACGCAAAAGAAGAACATCCGACTTTCTGGAGCTAATCACAGTTCAATTGCATCCTGCTAACCGATGGAAACGATACCGGCGATTGTGGAAAAGTATGCTGTACACCACTGTACATAAACCAAAGGAAAATCAACCCTTTCATTTTATTATATTCTTTCATTGCCACAGCAAAACTCGTAGAAGTACGTCAAAACAATTCTTAACAAAAATAATCTTAAATTGTCTGGGAAATTGCCTTATATGCCATAATTTGGCGTTTACGGCAAAACAATACGCGAACGTGATGATTTTGATGGATACACTTTAAAACTATTCTGTATATCCGAGCAATGGAAAGAGATAGGAAAAAGCTGGTAACATATTTGAAAAGAACGCCCCGCGTATACAACAAACCAATTTTAGGTCGACGCTTTGTACCTGGTGAAAAATTAATCAACAATTTATTTCACAATTATTAACTTTATTTATTTATAATATTTGTGTATGACCTCGAGTTCAAATTACTTTTCTAAACTACATGCATAATCCATTTTTATACGCCTCTTCGCCGTGTCACTCCACCAATGTGCTGATCTTGCCGCTAGTTTAAAATCTCATTCTTTGCCGACGACAACGATTAGCAACGATTGGGATGCAGCTGCGTTATCTGAGCTGGTGATGATTATTACGGCTGATCAGTGTTAACTTATACTGTTCCCTGTGCTTCGGTGACCAGGTTTCCTTCTCTGTTCCAGGGAGCCTGCCTTACGGTCTTGAAGTTAATTGGTTTTTTTTTATAGAACCTACTGCTATTATTTCGATCGAGAGACTCTTCGATCTCCTTGCGCTGGTAGACTGCGTATGCTCTCTTCTTTCTTTGCAGGATCTTCTTCTCCCTAAAGCGAGAAGTGCTGCTGCATAAACAAATATTTCCTGTGCATTTTTGTATCTTTTCATTAGTTTTTAAAATGCTTGACAGTTGTATTTGACAAACACATGACCACATATTTAAAATGTTTGTGAAAACTGCCCTTACAGTGGGCATGTTTCTAGGTATCTACCTCTTTCAAAGACTTATCCAATCAATTTTTTGACAGAGAAAAGCAGCAGTTTAATAATTGGCTTAATACAATAATTTTGAATATTTGAAGTGTCTGTGGGCGGATTTAAATAAACCTTACATATAGCCACATACATTCTGCATTGCGATAGTAGCTATGTATTTATAAACTTTTTCTTTGCAAAGAGCGTTCCCGTATTGGCAATTAAAAATTTACTTTTATTTTACATCGCTCAGTGTTTCTGTATGGGACAGTTAATATAATAATATGGCAATGCTTTTTGCAAGGGTACGTTCATAATAAACAAGATTAACAGCTTTCCGTCGAGACTCACGCCAGTATTCAGATCCAGTGATTCTGGCAGGTGATAATCATTGTGAACCTTGCGCCGCCGGGTGCGGTGCTGCCAAATGAAATATTTTTCTTCCAGTGAATGATAACAAGAAGCTTTGAACTGACAGCCATATTATAATGGAGAACTCGCGCCATGAGCAAAATACTCACACTACTTTAAAAAACATAGTGTTATCTTTTACTCTACCTTTTCGAAGCTGCCGCCCTCTCTAGCTTCTATTAAGAACTTTCTCACAACACCCTACCTGTTTCGCAACCATTGGTTTTTGTCTGAGAGTAACCGGAGTTTAGTTCTTGTCGGAGTTCTTGTGTAATTAAAGCGAGTTCTCGTGTAGCTTATTGAAAACTGTTGATTTTATTTTGTTTATTTAATCCAATAGTAAATCAGGTATGTTTCTAAATTACATTTTTTGGAAGGAAACAGGTAGTGTGAGTAAAACTCTCACGCGCAAGTTGTCAAGTCACAACTTTTTACGGGACTTCTCCCGAACTAACACACGTGTTAGCTAGCACATAGAATGCAAACTCTTGTCCATGTAATAACTTTTCTCATTAATAAATTATTTTTTCCTGTGTAAGATATTCGCTTTTGATCCGAATTATACTCAAAAATCGAGTTTATCTTTCATATTTCATCAGTTTACAGTTTGACACTCATTTCTGTGTATTTCGTTCAAATACTATGGTAAGACTACGGACTCCAAGCATTATGGAAGTGAAATATGAACAAATGGGATGGTAGTTCTTTTTGGTCCTCAATGTTTCCATACATGCATGCATTTATTTTCTTATTTATATTTTAACGTGTGTTGTTTCAAGTTAATTCTCAGGATCAAAGACATTTTTCAATTGGTCTCCTATGGGCATGAAATGCCCCATAGAAATTTAGTGACAAGCTGATTTCATGAGTAGCATTGCCAATTATGCTACATAATGCAGAACCATAGGTACTAGGTACATAGGTAGGGTAGAGTCGGCACCCTCCGACACCTTAACAGAAAAATTGCAAAAGCATACGGGTTTTTCTTATTTTTTCAAAAAATTAACAATTATTTTTCAAATTTATGATTTTAACAACATATTGGCGCAGCTTTATATTCTTAAAAATTTGTTTACTATTTTTTTTTTTTTTTAAGAAAAAAAAGTAGAAAAGTGTCGAATGTGCCCCAGCACGGGGCACCTCCGACAATGGGTGGGGCACCTTCGACAGTAAGGCACATGATTGGAAATTGATGTACTATATGTAAGTTTTTTTTTAAATAAAAGTCCTAATATATTATGTTATAAGAATCCAATTCATTTCTTTTTATTATTTGTATTTAAAAAAAAAGTTTTAACGAAAAATTAATAAGTAGGTAGGTAGGTACCTACCTAAAAAAATAACAAAAAATAAATTCAAAAAAAAAAAACATGGGATCACATTGATTAAATTAGTCTCTAACGAACTTTTAAGTTTCTCAAATCGGTGTTGAAGATACTCTTCCTTTGGGACCTCGATGTTCCCGGAGGATCCGTCGGCATCGGCATTTTAGCATAAATATCGCTCCTTAAAGTTATGCTTATGTCTGGGACATTTGGATTGATGAAAGTCCAGGAGTTTGTCATTTTTCGCAGAAAGGACACAGTAAATGAATTATGACCTTGGACTTCTACTATTTCACCAACAAAAAATATATTTTTTTGTCAAAGAACTTGACCAACATAAAATCTCCTTCATTTAAGATATCATCGTCACACCCTAGCATCCAATCTTTTCCAGCTTGTTTTCTTTCGACCCAAGACTCTGGCATGTTGGCTTTTAAAAAAGCTCAAAATTCAAATACAAAGCGCCTTGCCATATGATAAGTCATTCCAAAGTGGAGGTTGGAACAGTTTTTAAAATAACTTGCTAGATCCTCCTCTTGTTTTGCTGTAAGCACTTGGCGATAGGTATATTTACACTGATATGGAAAGATTTCGGTATCACTTTGTTCTTGGCCGGAATCATCAGCCGGATGTGGGAGCCTTCCCTTTCCCTTCTTAAGGCGAGTTATAAGGGTAGTGCTTTTCACGCCATATTTTGCCGCTGCTGAACTGTGTGATTCCACCTTGTTAATGACATCTGTAAGGGCCTTTTTCATAGCTTCTTCGTCCACAAGAGGTCTTTGTGCTTTTTTTCATAAAAGCGAACCATTATCTATAGTAAGCGAAAAATATTTTGCGCTTTTAGCAATTTTTTAAATGAATAAACAAAGAAGGGGTAGCTCCGACAGTCTGTCGAAGGTGGCCCGGCTTAAACTGTCGGAGGTGCCCCATTGGATGTTTTCTTACTTTTCTTTTTTTAATTTTTTAGCAAAGCAGAATATTTGAAAATAAGTATTAAAATATAAATAAATACTTAATATTGTATTTCAAAAACAACTTCTTTTAAAAACATTAAAAATAAGAATATAAAAATCTTAAGAACATACCCTGAAAATTATATCAACCGCACTCCAAACAAACTTTACATCCTACTTTGGCAGGATTTTCAGACAGACTGCTGAACTTTTTGACATATGCTTAATATGTCTAAGGGCACGTTCACAATTTATTACAGATTTTTTAAAGGTTTTCACACAGAGATAATAATGACTGTCGGAGATGCCCCACTGTCGGAGGGTGCCGACTCTACCCTACATGTTTTTTCAACTTCGCACTAAATCCTTACTCTAAAGGACAACATTTTTAATGTAACTTTTTTCCTTCGATTTAACCTAAGAACAACTCGAAAATATAATGTTATTAACAACAATATCTTAGTTAAAAAAAAATATTGAACTTTTTTGAGCGAAAGTCTTATACTATTGTATTTGGTACTTCGTTAAAAAACGGACCAGTGGACACTTAAATAGGGACCAGTCGTTTTCCGGTATGTAGTGTTTTGGTTGTCAAAAATATTGATGACTTTAAAGATAGTTAGATAGTTTTTTATTTCGTCATCAAATTACAAATAGAAGCCATCACACAATTTAAAGTACAGATATATGATATAGGGTATTTATATCTTTCAACTGAAAAAAGTCTTAAATATTCTAAATAATATAAGCTCAATAATTTAATTTAATTTTTAAAGGGAAATAACGAAAAAAACCCTTCATTTAGAAAAAAAAAAAATATTAAAAATATAATCTGATTAAATAAATAAATAATTTTTATACTAACTTACTTGCTAAATAAATAAATTAAAATTAAAGTGAATTTAATAAATATCCGAATATTTATATAGGTTAACAAAGAAAAATAAATAAATTAACATTAAAGTGAACTTACAAATTAATTACTAAATTTGTGTATAAATTACCAAAAAAAAAAGTAAATAAATTAACATTGAAGTAAAATAAACAAATATATAAACAAATTTGTAAATAAATTAACAAATCAAAAAAGTTTATATAATTATTATGTACATATATAAATTAACGAATAGATTAACAAACAAGAACCTATGTTCATAAATTAGGAAAAACATATTGTATTAACAAATATGTATTTGTATATATCTAAATAAACAACAAAAATAAATAAAATAAATATATATACATAGATACATGCATAAATAAGTTAACAAATAAATAAATTAACATAAAAGAAACAAAGATAAAAAAAAAAAAAAAAAAACAAATAATTCAGGTATTTGGAAGAGAACATGTGTAAGTCAGTCTTATTATTAGTTAGCATTATTCAAAGCACTTATTAGGGGATTATCGGGGAAGTTGCATCTGATGAAGAACGTTTCAATAAGTTTTCGAATTCTATCGCAAATAAACTCAACATTAGCTCTGTTATGCAGATCAAATGTGGAGTAGTGCCAAGGAAGGTTCATCATCATTTTTAATAATTTGTTTTGCTGTATCTGCAATTTTTTGATGTGGCAATCAGCGCATTTTCCTCAAACTTGACAGCCATAAAGCAAAATTGCCTGGAAAATAACCTTGTGTATCAATATTTTGTTGTCGTTGGACAATAGAGAACTCCTGTTAACAAAGGGATACAGCATCTTAATTGCAATACCAATTTTGTGTAATGTCCTTGCAGTTTGTTCCTTGAAGGTTAGTTTTGTATCAAGATGAACACCTAGATATCTAACAACCGGCACCCAGTTTATCTGATTGTCATTTATTAATAAATTATTAGACGGTAAGAAACAAGACTTTCTTTTTCTCGTAAAAAGATAGCTTGGATCTTTTCGCATTTACTTTTATCTTCCATTTACTGTAATATCTTCTTAATATTTCAGCCGCATTTTGAAGATTCGTCTCGATTTTGAGACCAAATTCATGCGACGAATATATTGCAGTGTCATCGGCATAAATAGCGATTTCGCACTCCGGTAAGGATGGGATATCCGATGTATACAAATTATATAATACAGGCCCAAGAACTGAGCCTTGGGGAACACCTGCGTCGATGTTTAGTAGATCGGACGGACTATTATTGATATACACTCTGTAACTACGACCTGACAAAAAACTTTGGACAATTTTACAAAGGAATAAAGGGAAACTTAAGTCAAGCATTTTGAATAAAAGACCATTGTGCCAAACGGTGTCAAATGCCTTCTCAATATCCAGAAGTAATAATCCCGTCGATTTCCCTACGTCACGATTTGTCTTTACAGTATTGCAAATTCTGAGAATTTGGTGGCAAGTACTATGATAACGTCTAAAACCAAACTGTTCATCGGGAAAAATATTTCGGTCATCAATTATTTTTAACAACTTTTCCTTAAGTACTTTTTCAAAAATTTTACTTAAGCTACTAAGCAAACTAATAGGCCTTTAGCTTTCGGGATTATATGCTGGTTTTCCTGCTTTTGGAATAGGTATTACTTTGGCTTCCTTCCAGACAGTTGGAAAATATTGCATTTTCAGGCACGCATTTATTAAATAAGTTAAAAACTTATTACCAATCTTAGGTAGGTTTTTTAAATAAATATTTCTTATATGGTCCAGACCACCAATTTTTTTAACAACTAAATTATCAGTTAAATATTTTATATCTGCTTCGCTCACAAACTCAATCGCCGGTGTTTCCACTACAGCAGAGGTTAATGTCCGCAGCGAGTTGGATACAAGTAGGTCTGTGTTTGTATCTCCTAGATGTTGAGACACAGAATGATTTTGTGCAAATTTGTCGCGGAGCAAATTGGCTTTGTCAAGGTTAGTATAGTGTATGTTACCACCGCTTTCAAGACATGGAATTCGGGTATTTTTATTTTTAATAACTTTCACGATGTTCCAAAAAGGTTTAGAAGCTTTGTCTAATGACATAAGCTTGGAGTTCCACTCTTCATTGCGTTTGTTATTAATTAATTTGGCTATTAGTTTGTTAAGATGCTTTATTTGACTCTGTGATATAGGTTGTCTATACCTTTGCCAGTTTCGCCTATGCATATTTCTCAGTCTTATAAGTTCCAAAACATGACCCGGAAGTTTCACACAGAAATATTTTTTTTCAACTTTCGGTACACTGCTATCAGCAGAACTAAGCACATGTTCAGAAAATTCATGAACGATATTATCAACATCTTCTTTGCTAATTACACTTTCTAGACTTATAGGTTCGTTCCGGAGTTTTCTTTTAATTTCCGAACGAAAAACTGCCCAATTAGCGTTTTTTAAGTCCGGAACATATTGCACAATTTTTTCACCAGACCAAGGGACTTGACAGCGGACTGGCTTGTGATCAGAGGACAGCTCGTTAATGGATACTGGCTGAGGAATATGACTAGATATGTTGGTAATAAATAAATCAATTACAGACGGGCGACCACGAGAACCAGCTGGAATATAAGTTGGACTAAACGGAAACAAGACACGAACTGGTAACACAGCAACAAGGTTAGACAATACATTTCCGCAAACATTAGCTCGGATGCAACCCCAATCACGGTGTCTACAGTTGAGGTCACCGCCAATTAAAACTTCGCCATTTATGCTGAAAAGTTTTCTTAGATCGGACTTTAATCCTGATCTCGTTTCAATTCTGGAGACTCCCCCAGGAAAATATACACAAAATATTTTTACTGAATTACCATTTCTAAGCTTGACTTCTACACCTATATTTTCAACAAACTGTGTTTGCACACTTCTTAAAAGCCTATGTTGAATCGACCTCCTTATTAAAATCGCTACACCGCCACCTCTCCTAAGTCGTCTATCAATTCGATAGCATTTAAAGGCAGAAGTAGAAATGTGAGTTGAAGAGTTCAACCAAGTCTCCGTGACTAGTGCTATATCAAAATTATTAGCGTTTAGAAAATTAATAAATTCGACATGTTTTTTTCCAATACCTCTAGCATTCCAAGTTACGATATTTATATTACTATTACTTGACATTAGAGTACAAAAACTTAGTTGCTAATTGTGCGATGGCATTAAATTGTTCAACTTTATTTCTACACGAACTTAACTTTGTAATCATTTCCATTACAAGAGAATTAAGCTCCTCCATCGTAAACAGATCGCCGCTGGCAGTGAACGCATTGTTGTTGTTGCTTGATGGCACTTCAGCTGATTTCGCCCAAGCACTTGGTCGCGAAATGTTGGTGTCTTCTATACGATTTGATGTACTTCTTAGAGGTAGAGCGGGGAAATCGTTAACAGACATGTAGTTTATGGTGGTAGTGTTTAGATTAACAGCATTATTTCTGAGCTTTGGCTGAGAGCGGGTTTTGGTTGCGATTTTCGCTCTCATTTCCAAATATCGATTGCGGCTCGCGCATACACCGTCGGTGGATTTATGGTTTCCATTACAGTTTGCGCACTTGAGAACATCAGCGTTCATGCATTCATCAGTCTTATGGGGCCCAGAACAGTTCGAGCAGTATGTCTTGATGTGGCAATTTCTCTCGCCATGGCCAAACATTTGACAGTTTCTACACTGTGTTAATTTGTTTTTTAGTTTTCGCTGAAAGCTCCAGTTGACTTGAGTATGGAAGATCGAACGTATGTTTTTCTTAAGATCGAATAATTTTACGGATCCACTTTCAAGTGAAACAATATAAAACGTATCTGAATAATGTTCGTACTTCTTGGTAACAATTTTCACTTCTTTGCACTTAAGGCCGCGATTGATTAATTCTTTTTTTAATACACTGACATCGAGTGCACCTAAGCCAAACAAAATGACTTTAAAAGCTTTTTCACCTCTAAGGTCATGAGTGAAGAATTGACAATTCTCTTCTTTTAATTTGCTTAGCACCAAATTGTAAGAATTAATTGTTTCACACATGATTTTTATGCCGATCGAAATTTGTTTAATCGAATAATCGGAAATGTTTAGGTTTTTCATGATAGAGTGCACAAAATCAGAAGGCTTCTGCAGTAGTTTAATTGGTGGTGGGAAATTTACTTTTTCTGGAGATTTATCAGACGACACAATTTCGTCCATCTCCTCACTACTATTGTCACTATCGTGTACACATTGAAGAGGGGTCCAATAGTTTTTTCTTGGGTCTTTTTCCCGCGAACCCATTTTCGGCATGGTTTTGGATTTTTTGTACGAGGACACAGGAATGTCCTCGGTATTAGGCGATCTCGCGCGTTTATTAATTTTGGTAGCAATATTTTCAGAAATGAGGGATTAAAGTCTAAGAACTCACAGTAAGAATACGACTTGCGCTTACAAAAGCTCCCGGCAGACTGAAACTGATGACTTTAAAATTTTCAGTAAATCATAATTTCTTCACTGGCAAATAAATTTCGAGGATTCATTCGCTGTTTTTGTTTGTAAAAAAAAAAATTTTAAAACGAATGTCGTCAGTAGAATTGTTTTTTTGGGAAAATAAAATAAAATAATAAATATATTATATATTGAATAAATACAATCACTGAAACTTCACTTCCATAAATCTTATGAACAAAAAGCAGTCACAAAATACGTGAGCTTAAGCAAAACAACTCAAAAAGTTCATAAACTACTTTCGTTGCATTAACTCATTAATATCAAAATTAAAATTAAATTTTAACTAAAGCAAAACGAACGAACCAGAGATAACAGATATATAATATAACCGTCAAATGAAATATCTCTTCACAATAGAGTACTCTACAACCTCATTGTCAAATGAAAGAAGAAAAAACATCAGCTGATTAATTGAATTAACAAATAGATGAATTTCTTGGCGGGAGAAGAGTTTTATGCGAATATTTCGTAAGAGTTTATAATTAAGAAAAAAAAATCCAGAATTAAGAAAGAGTAGCTATCTATCCAAACACTATTTTTGAATACTAAAAAGTAAAAAAAAATAATAAAATTGTGTATACAAGAAATAAAAATGTGGCAAAAATATTTTTTCGTTTGGATACAAATTAAATTGAATAATTTCTTATACATACATTCAATGAACAAACAAAAGCAATTAATTATTAACAAAATTATACAATGAAATGTAAAATGCCTATAAATAGCTGCACCAAGTGATAGACAAGCCTTTTTGGTCAACATGTTCACTGTTTTTATTTTTGTTTTTTATTTTTGGTTTAAAATATGCTTAAATATACACTTTATTTACAATCACAATAATTTTTCATACGATTTCTGCAAATTACTGAAATGGTATGCTTCAATTTTTTCTTGACGTTTAAGAAAGAAATTCGGCACTTCAAAAAGAGATTACTTCGCGAAGTGTGTTCACAATAGATGCATAATTTGTCAATTGGCATTCATAGTACCAAAATGTCGATCAATTAATAAATTTTGTCAGTTATCAATAATTGATCTTTGACAACCATAATAAGGTTGTAAGATTTCCGCTTAGAAAAAGTAAAAAAGGCAATTCTATGTCTAGCAAGAACTATCGAGGCATTTCCCTCCTAAATATCGCATATAAGATCCTATCCAATGCAATCTTCACACTAAGGCATCTTTTCATCGAATATGTTAGCATTCAGCGCCAGGAGCTCTACTTGGTGATCCAGTTGTGTCGCGTGACGCTGGAAAACACGCGGTGCAATGTGCAGTATGGAAACATTTCTTTTGAACTGCGCTGTCATGTGACTTATTCAATCTTGTTCGAAATTGGTTGGCCTTGAAATCAACGAGGACAAAGCCAAGTACTTGCTTTCAACAGACGAACTAACACCTGCCCGCCGTATAGGACAAAACGCCAGTGTTGACAGCAGAAACTTTGAGGTAATAACGAAGTTCATCTACCTCGGAGTAAACTCCACAAATGACACCTTAGTGGAGATCCGACAAAGCCTTACCCTAGGAAACCGTTGCTACTTCGGTTTGGCGAAACAAGTGGGTTCAGAACTCCTAATTCGGAAGACGAAGTGTAAGTTCTACAAAACACTGATACTGCCAGTTCTGCTTAACCGCGCCGAGTGCTGGACAATAAGCAGGAAAGGATAGTTAATTTAGTGTTCTTTCGAAATAAAATACTCCTTCGGATATTTGGTCCTGTGTGCGAGGAGGTCGAATGGAAGATATGATATAACCGCGAACTCTTTGAGCTGTACCAAGATGTAGATGTAGTCCGAAACCTATAATACGTCGACTACATTGGCTCAGCCAAATCGAGCGAATGGACAGTAGCTCTGTGGCGAAGATGATCTTCGACTCACAGCCCCCACGTTCGAGACTACTAGGAAGACCGAGCGTCCGTTTTAACGACCAAGCCATCGTGGATGCCAGATCGCTTGGTCTTCACAACTGGAAGCAGCGTGCCCAGGATCGCGGAGGATTGAAGGATGCAGTGTCTCAGGCAGACACTCTCCACGGGTCGGGAGCCCTTTATATAAGTAAATAATGAAGGACTGTATCTGATATTTTTCAACAGACCTAAGACGCTTCCTTGGTGTACACCGACTTTGATCTTACTCTTGTCTTTACTCCCTTATATATCTCCATGTTCATCTGTACGTTGGTTTCTGGAATTTCTCGTTTTCAAAATAGATCTCTTCGTTGTCTATTAAAGTTCTTTCAAAATCAACCAACACTATATGTACTCGTAAATCATTTAATGAATGACAATGTTTTTCCATCATGATCCTTATAAATTGAATTGCATCTTTGGTTAATTTACTCGTAACAAATCCGCACTGGTCATTAGATAGCCATGTTATATTCCGCAATCAACTATGTAATATCCGGACAACGATCTTCATGATGGGTGACT
Source organism: Portevinia maculata (assembly GCA_949715645.1). Taxonomy (NCBI): domain Eukaryota; kingdom Metazoa; phylum Arthropoda; class Insecta; order Diptera; family Syrphidae; genus Portevinia; species Portevinia maculata. The sequence continues at coordinate 109,160,337 of OX454525.1, read as the reverse complement.
TCAGCTTGATACAACGGTAATTGTCAATGTCTCGGGTATCGGGCTTTACGTTGAACAAAGAAAAAATATATTTTTCCCTCCACTGGTACTGGTAAGGCGTTGGATCGCCTCTCATCAGGAGATTTGGAGATGAGAATCATCAACTATCTGGACCTGATGACTACTATGTATCTTTTCCAGAACTCAGAGGGTACCTCATCCGACCCAACTGATGTTCGTTTCTTGCAGTATTTAACCGCCTTGCCAACTTCTTCGACAGTAATGTCGGGTGGTGCTTTATTGTTAGAAACGGCACTTGAAAATTATATCACAGAAAATTGTTGTAATTAAAATAATGAACGTATACATACGAGTAGCTCTAGGTATATTGTACGTTTATATACGAAAAAAATTGGTTTAATTAAAATAATGAACGTATAAGTCCAGGATTATTTTTCATTTAAATACAAAATTTATACTCTTATATTTTATGTTTAATAAATAATTTTGTTTTTTTTTACAGGTACATGATATTTGTAAGCTTTTACACTATTGACTCAACCGCAAGTTGAGAATGCATTGGTGGACCAAATATTAAAATTGCAACAAAGTTGATACTCGATTCACAGCGGACGGTAAAGGTTTGTGAAATTAATTTAGCAGGCCCAGGAAATAACAATTAATATTGGTCTGACATTGACATGAATACCGAATAAATGTGTTGTGTACTTTAATTGGTTGCTTCTTTATAAAAAGGCCTTTTATTAAAATATGGCTTCGGATCCGTATTGTGCTGTGTAATTTTTTTTTAAAAAATCAATAACTTTTGTATCATTATTTGAATAATTATTTGAGTTGATACCCATTTCTCTATAGAAGAGTTGCTTGTTTGAAATATTATGGCTTAGTGGTAAATAGTTTGCTGTTAATAACGGCAGCAGGCTAATGCGTTTCCATTAAAATTATTTATTTCCCTTAATGAGACATGATAAGCGTGGTATTACAGGGATTTTATTGTGGTTAGAGTATTCACAAGGCATTTCTTCGTAGAAGTGTTGATTTAAAAAAAAATCATTTAGGTAGATACATTTGGGATACGAAGAACGCGCAGTAATAACTTTTATTTAGCATTTTAGTGTCAATTTAACTCAATATGTTTTTTGACAAAAATGTTGCATCCAAATAATTTTTTTTCAATATGGCCGTCAACGTTTTTTATTTTTTTTTATTAACGTTACTCTCAGTAAGTTGAGAGTTATCTATGCTGGTTAAAAGCACGAGACTTGGAACCAGAACTAGGCTCGGACGAATAATAGGCGTAGGTGGAAAATCGTACATGCGACTCTTTCTCACGTAAGATAAGAAAACAAAAACCACCTCCCTTCGAAACCTTCATACTACAACTAGGTTATTCCTATCTAGTAGTTTTATTTAAACTGTAAAATACGCGTTTGGCAGGCAGCTTCCCAGTGGAGGCACCTGCTAATACCGCCATAAGCACGCGGTTACATCTTATTGCGTTAATTCAAATGGTTTTATCCTTTGTAATCGGCGCACTAGGTTAGTATCGTCTCGAATTTGTAGCATGGTGTTATTGCAATGACCGTGAAGGCGTGTCTGCTGTTTGCGGGCAAAATGTTTTATTTCATCTTCGACGGTAGCCATACTTAGGTCTCTGTGGATATCAGTGTTTCTGATAATGGTGCATTTACTATTTTTCTTAGCACTTTTTTTTTTCTATAATTTGCGTGCACTAAAGGGATTTCTTTTTTCTGTAGTACACAGTACCCTTATAGTGGAAAACCACAGCGCAGGCATTTTGTTTGTTGCTGTAAGTAGCTCCCAGCAAATGATTCATTGCCTATTTCTGGGTGCTACTTACTGTATAAAAGAATAGAAGGATAGGAAAGAAGTTTGGTGCGATGGGATTTTTTTTCTCAACAGGTGGCGCCTAAATTGCTTTAGGGAGGTCTGTTTTTGTTGTGTGTATTCAATTTATAAAAATCATGGCCCTGGTCGGGATTCAAACGCACGACCTGCCAATCACTTAGTGAATACACTACCATCGCACCATTGCCACCTGCATTTGTTTTGAAAAATTTGTAAAATTTTGATATTACTGGATTTAGTACAACCCCAAAGTTGTATACCGTATTTCCAAACCGGTTTTAGTACTTGCTTGTATAAAAGCAGCTTGCTCTGCATGCTGAGTTGGGAAAATCTAAAGGTATGTTTTGCGTTAAAGTCACCTCCGATGACGAAATTTCGTCCGACTGAGTCAAATATACTTAAAAAATCATTTCATTCCATCGTTGCACGTGGGGGGCAATAGATAGCTGAAAAATCATATTTTATGTATTTAATTTTTACGCTTACCGTGCTTAATTGCAGTTTGTTAAGCTCAATTGTTACACTAATTGAGTGTTCAATGGTATTTTTTATCAACAAGGATGCCCCACCTCTCGCCCTTTTCCGAAGGGTGATATGCGTGATAGGCAATGTACCCTCTAATGTTTGTGCTTGATTCTTTCGTCAGATGGGTTTCAAACAAATATCGATATCATATTTATGAATGAATATCTCGAGCTCGTCCATCTTATGCAGAAGGCCGTTCGCATTCCATGTCACTAATTTAACTAAGTCTGTCATATTTATATTATTGCACGTGTACTTCGAAATTGATTTTCGAGCCTGTTGAGTTTTTTCAAACATACGTTTATTAATTTGGCTCTGTTCTTCTAGCCTGGCAAGAATTGCAGAGAAAACTTGGGAGACTGTATCAGATGTTTTATTTGTTTGTTCGCGTCCTTGCAAAGCAGCTTCAGGGTATGTTTGTGGAACAGCGTTCGGCAACTTTTTTCTAAACAATTTTCCTTCTCTTGTTTATACCATTTCTTTAGCCTTTTTTTGTCCTTCATCGGTTTTATTGTTGCCCTTTTCAGGTTTGTTTTTGATTTTATTTGCGATTGGTAGCGTAGTTTTCTTTATATTTTGTCGCGCGATAATTTGCCGGATGTTTTCCATTGCAATTTATGCATGTTGGTAGATCTTGTCTACTTAGAGCGCACTCCTTCGATAAGTGTTTACCGGCACATTTCACGCAACGCGGCTCTTTTTGGCAATATGTGTGCGTTTGATTGTAGCCTTACCTACCTGTCCAAAATCTTTTGGCGTCTTAGGACTTCGATTAGTTTTTGCTTTTGCACAGATCCCGTTGATGGTGATCTAGGATCTATGTACCCTTTTACTAGTTTTAAAAGGGTCGGATGATTGCAATAAATGGCTCTCCCCAGAATCAGGAGAGCCTGCCTCCAAAGAGTGTGGATTTTCCAGTAGAACTGGGCTGCCACCTGGGGTATTATACAAGGTGGCGCAAAAGTTGTCATCTGTTTACTTGACAAATGTCAAAGTAAAATTGACATTTGCCGCCATTTGCAAAAATTATAGCATCTTCCGATAGGTTTTCAGCCCTTGGGTGTGTCTTAGGCAATTCTGTGTGCCAATGTTCTAAATGATCCACGACGTTTGACATCTATCCTATGTAGTTTTCAGTCGGATTGGTGAACGCCACTGGGTGATGACTTTTGCGCCACCTTGTATCTTTTTGTTTTAATTATTGCATTTTTTGTATACTATTTGCACTCGGTATACTGAGGGTGGATTTTGGTCGCCTCTTACGACCGGCATGCCTACCTCGGGTAGATTCTGATCCCTATCCCGAAGGGTGGATTTTGGTCGCCTCTTACGACCGGTATGCCTACCTCGGGTAAATTCTGACCCCTATCCCGAAGGGTGGATTTTGGTCGCCTCTTACGACCGGTATGCCTACCTCGGGTAAATTCTGACCCCTATCCCGAAGGGCCTTCAAAATGACCAAATAAACGGATAAACCTAAAATTATATTTCCAAGAAAAAACGCTTTGAAAGATCATATTTCCTTTAATTGTAAAGGGTCTTTCATTAAGCACTTGACAACTTATTTTTTAAATTGGCTATTTTTTAAACCTTGAACCCAATTTTCAATTACTCGGCCGCACATTTCGGCCGATACGGCCGCTATTTCTCGTTCAATATTGGCTCTGAGCTCCTCTAACGTCGCCGGCTTCATGGCATAGGCCAATGATTTAATGTAGCCCCAAAGTCTAGATGCGTTAAATCACACGATCTCGGCGGCCAATAGACGGGTCCGTTTCTCGAGATAACACGATCACCTAACTGATACTTCAATAGCTCGATTGTTGCACCCGCTATGTGGCATGTGGCACCGTCTTGTTGGAACCACATATCACTGATGCCCAATTCATGCAATTGCTCAATGAAATAACGTCCCAACATGTCTCTGTAGCGAATACAATTTACCGTAACGTGACGGTCATTTTCATTGATGAAAAAAAACGGCCCAATGACGCCAGCGGCATGAAAATCGCACCAAACAGTGTCTTTGCGGATGAAGTGCTGTTTGACAAAGCACATGAGGGTTCTCACGTGTCCAGTAACGCATATTTTGCTTATTGACAAAGCCATTTAACCAAAAATGCGCTTCATCGCTGAAGATGATTTTGCCATGAAATTCTTAATTTTCTTCCATCATGTCCAGAGCCCAATTCGAGAACGTACGTCGCTTCATATGATCAAATGGCTTTAGTTCTTTAATCAGCTTGATCTTGTTAGGGTCTAGGCCAAAATCCTTACGCAAAATTCGCCATAATGTGGTCTGGGAGAGGCGCAATTCTTGAGAACGCCGTGAAATTGGCTGATTTGGCTGGTTTGCGACGGATGTCAGTTACAAACCTCTACGGCAGCAATATTCTCCAAATTTCGGGCAAAGCGTAGTCTCACTGGCACGGCAACATCAAGGAGCAAATATTCTGACTCAAATTAGTTCACTAGAGTATGAATTGCTTGTCCGCTGGGACGAGAATCACGGCCCATAATTGGCGTTAACGCTCTTAAATTTTAATTATTTGTAAAAGTTGTTTCTTCATGTACTTTACCAAATGTTGATTTTGCTGAATATTCTGACATTGACAGTTTGGTAAACGGCTTCAGGGTGTGCTCGCACTAAAAGTTTTAAGTTGTCAAGTCGCTAATGAAAGACCCGTTACTACATAATTCGTAAAAATTACCAAAGAAACACTACAAAAATATAAAAGGATAAAAGTGAAGGAAATGGCTGTCGCTTGTTTTGTTTCGCGTAGAACCGAAAAAGCGAAAACGTCAAAGAAACATAGGGACGGGCTACAGTCCGCTTGGGCGAACTGTTGGATACCCTATTCTTATTCCTATCCCTCATAAGTGGGCGTGACAAAAGTGTAAGTATGGTTGAATTGTTAAGAACGCTCTACATATTTTGTTATATAACATTTAAAGGATTTTATCAAAAAAAACGCTCCCTAGCTCAAACTTGGGTTTTTCAATAAAATTGTTTTATTTAATTGTGGGCGTGTCAGTAGGCGGATTTAAAAAAATGAACACATGAGCATAAAGGGCCCCTAGAGAGTATATATTATAAATTTCAGCTCCCTAGCTCACTTTGAATTAAAAAAAAAAAAAAAAAATAATTGTGGGCGTGCCAGTGGGCGGATTTTGAAAATATTTACACATGAGCATAAAGGGCCCATAGAGAGTATATATTATAAATTTCAGCTCCCTAGCTCAAACTTTGGATTTTCAAAAAAATTGTTTTATTTATTTGTGGGCGTGTCAGTGGGCGGATTTTGAAAAAAATTTATCCCGAGCAGGTTTAGGAGTCATAGATCATATATAAAAAAATTCAGCTTTCTAGCTCAAAATTCGATTTTTTCCAAAATTTTGTTTTTTTGAGTTTGTGGGCGTGTCTGTGGGCGAATTTCAAAAATTCGTAAACTTGATTATTTCGGGACCCTAGAGAGTATATGGTTAAAATTTCAGCTCTCTAGGTCCAGTTTAAAGGCCTAATTTTTGCCGACGAACGGACGGACGGACGGACTACAGTCCGCTTGGGCGAACTGTTGGATACCCTATTCTTATTCCTATCCCTCATAAGTGGGCGTGACAAAAGTCTAAGTATGGTTGAATTGTTAAGAACACTCTACATATTTTGTTATATAACATTTAAAGTATTTTATCAAAAAAAACGCTCCCTAGTTCAAACTTGGGTGTTTCAATAAAATTGTTTTATTTAATTGTGGGCGTGTCAGTAGGCGGATTTTAAAAAAATTAACTCATGAGAATAAAGGACCCCTAGAGAGTATATATTATAAATTTCAGCTCCCTAGTTCACTTTGAATTTTCAAAAAAAAAAAATAATTGTGCGCCCACTGGCACGGGCGGATTTTGAAAATATTTACACATGAGCATAAAGGGCCCATAGAGAGTATATATTATAAATTTCAGCTCCCTAGCTCAAACTTTGGATTTTCAAAAAAATTGTTTTATTTATTTGTGGGCGTGTCAGTGGGCGGATTTTGAAAAAAAATTATCCCGAGCAGGTTTAGGAGTCATAGATCATATATAAAATATATCAGCTTTCTAGCTCAAAATTCGATTTTTTCCAAAATTTTGTTTTTTTGAGTTTGTGGGCGTGTCTGTGGGCGGATTTCAAAAATTCGTAAACTTGATTATTTCGGGACCCTAGAGAGTATATGGTTAAAATTTCAGCTCTCTAGGTCCAGTTTAAAGGCCTAATTTTTGCCGACGGACGGACGGACGGACGGACGGACGGACATGGCTAGATCGACATTACTATCGATGCTGATCATAAATATAGTAACTTTTAGGGGTCTACGGGCAATATTAAGGTATGTTACAAACTATGCGTCAAAATTAATATACCCCTAGAATAGGGTATAAAAAGGTTACGCTTTTTTACTTTCGCACAAACGAAAAATGCTTTCGTTTTTGATATTATATGAAGCAAATCGTTCGTTCCCATTAAAATGTTATCACGTTTTCGCCATACAGAATCCCACCCCTGTACTAAATCGTATAACAGTTGAAAATAAACAAGGGGAATTAAATTTCATTCATGACATCGAATGTGTAATATTAAGGACCTGCGCAGATAAGCGCTATTGTAAATCTATTGGCAGAGAGGAGAAGCGATAAGCTCCTAGCAGTTGGCGACTGGACTTTGTTTACATGCCATATTACATTTGCAGTTTATACCAATCAGAGGGAGTATCATTGTGTATCCTTAACAACCTACACTACAACTTACAAGTTCGTTTAAAAATATTTCAGTTACAAACCGGTGTTCTTGAAAGGCGGTCGTTATTAAGCATATCAAATTTTGTTGTTTACTATTACTCGTTTGTTTAGCATATTTGGTCCCTAGGACTGAAATTCGAGCAAATCAAAAAACTTGTTTCTGTGTAGATTTTTATGTCTCGGGATATGGTTCCGTATGCAAAAAAATGCCAATTCGTGTTTCTTCCAACAACCAGTATGTGAAGAATTTCTTTGTTAATTAGTGTACGTTTTTTGCTGTCTAATCAGCATTTAAAACAAGAAGAAAAGTAGCCTTACAGCCCTTGTAATACATATCTACATAAGTATTAGTATCACCATCCAAACTTGCAATGTGTTACCTCCTCGGGATTTGTTCTAATGATATGATATCCTTGTAATGAGTAAATGTGTACGGTTTATGTGGTTTTTAAACAGTTACGTGCCCGAAATGTTGTCCTCTTTGCTGTCGTTAGATGATGGTGATGATTTAGCTCCTTTTTTCGTTGCTTATCTTAATTATAATTCGTTTGTGGAATAAAATGTCAACAACATCGTCGTTTTTTGTCGTTGTTGTCTTGAGCGGTGTCATCGTGTGCGGTCGTTCTAATCGTTACGATGCGAAATGATTTAAAATAGAGTTACGATTCGGGATAATGGTACGCAGAGAGTTCTACAAAGATTAATACACGAGGTGGCCTCTATTGTGTCACGTTATGAATAATTAAGTTTGTACGCGCTTTGTGTGAGTGTCTGATGTGATCATAATCGTAGTAATTAACACGCAGCGAAATCAAGTGAGAGTGAGAGAATATTGTCAATATTTTCTCTAATAGTCCCTGAAGTCAAAATGTGAAGTTGATTTGGTGTTAAGCGAAGAAAATAAATAAAGAAATGATAAGGAAGGATTTTCTTGTAATCTTTGATATGGAATAATTATGGTTACGACAAGCTCGTAAATGTAAAACCTAACTGCCTTATGATGATATACATATCATACTAATTGGTTGGTAATTTAAAGGGTGAATTAAGTCAACTGAAAGGCTAGGGTCTAACATGGTAATTGCTTTGGTGAGGTTGTATTTTTTGTGTTTTCTAGAATATATAATTGCTATTAATGCACTAATAGTCCTTTCATTAAGGCTTTGTTTGTCGATAAATTTAGTATATATCCTGTAATTTTCATGGGGCCAATTAATACTCTAACTTTTAATAAATTTAGCTTCTATGTGAAAATTAATTTATTCTTAAACTGATTTTACACTTGAGTAGTTTTGCATGTTTCCGTATTTAAAATTTAAAAACAAATCAAATGAATTAGGAACGGGTAGGTATGCCTGTGGATTTCCGTATGGAAGGGATAATTTATGCGTATTATGGAAAAATAAGCACCCAAAAACAAGTTGTTGGAATATGCCCACATAATGGAGGAGGTTTTTCTACAAAAAAATAAATAAAGGCTGATGGAAAATAGAGTGTCGAAAATGTATTTAATTTTTAGCTAACGGCAATTATTATTAAAGCTTTCAAACTCAAACATGCTGTTACTAGATCTTAATTCTCACAAAGAACATGTAGGTACAATTAGCGCGTGTAGAATGTGCCTACCTATCTACTATTTTTATTGAGTTTTTCTTTTACAGAATATTCATTTTTTTTTCAAAGACCGGTTGCTATCGTGCTTTAAAAATCGTGCAGACTTTAACTGTTATTGACTATGGGAAATAAACAATATTAACCATTTAAAAATAAAGAACTGGAAAAAAATCTTTTTTGCTGCAAAGCTACTTAAATGAGCATATGCACGGGAGATTGGTCAGATATGAACACTTATTGTTTCGAGTCTCATAAAACCCGATATATTTGAATTATTGGCCTCTAAATTATTCTCACTTTGAGAAATATATAAATAAACTTGGATATAAACCTATTATTGCATAAAATTAATAAAGGCTTAATAGTGGTAGTAGTTTTTATGTTAAAACGAAGCAGGTCCTTAAGTTCAAAGATACCCATGGTGTCAGTTTCGAACTAGGCTGGACAACTTTTGAACGGAAGTATTTGTCATAGTTTTTACCAGTTAATACGAGGCTAAAAGCATGTGTCTTTTTATGAATCTTCCTATTTTCAGACCACATCTCGGAACATTTTTTCAGTAAAGTTGGATATTGAAATGCTAATGTTCGACGTTGAACGTATGTCAATCCATAATTCAATCTTGAGCTGTGAAGTTAAACACCAACTTATGTTGTATGTACACTCCGCTTCAACTGAATAAGCACAAACATTTTCTAATCTACGTTGTCCATTTTTTCAAAACCTTGTGACGTAATATATCATTTGATGATGCAAACTGTTTGCGTATCATGTTGACAAAATAAATCGGAAAGAATATTTCAAAAAGTACCGCTATTTTCTCACTGGTTCCCTTTCAAAGCATTCAATATGGAAAAATGCAGTTTTATCTTGCGTAAACTGAATAGACACAAGGTCATTATTTTCACTGCTTATGAGTATTCTGTGGAGATTGACACATTAGATCAACAGTTGAAGTGTTTTAAGTGAATTTTATTTGATTAATTGTATTTCAAAGAAAAACAGTTAGATCAAAATCTCTAAATAGTGTTGAAAGAGCTCAAATCGATTTACTAAAAGACCTAGGACTAACCGGGCGTTCTATCGCTGACAAAATTGGACGAAGTTCTAGTGTGGTCTACTCTTATTAAAGAAGCAAAGATTCGCAAGGAAAAAACATGAAAGGAGGTCAAAAAACGGGAACAACAGCGGTTGATCGAAGAGCAATTTTAAGATGTGCTTCCAATTCCTGCGACTCTGCGGCAAAAATAAAGCAGAAAGCCGGTGTTATTGCAAGCGTTGCAACAGTGGGAAGGGTCATCAATATTTCCAAACATCTAAAACTGTTAAAAATTCAAAAGAAACCACCACTTAACGAGAAACGGAAGTGTATGCGCTTAGAATTCTCTAGACTCCATATTAGTTGGAAAAATTAATGGCGTCACGTAGTTTTTTCGGATGAAAAGAGGTTTAAGTTTAATTGTTACTTCCACGCTGTGAAGAAAGAAGAACGATTTTAAGCGCGGCATCATAGTCGAGAAGGTGGTGTTATGGTATGGGGAGCAGTTAGCTACTATGGCACTGTTGAGCTTGAGTTCCAAACCTCAAAAATGACTGCATTAAGTTATAAATGAATTTTGGAAAGAAATTTTCCGAAATTTTCTGGCATTTTTGGACCCATAAACTGGACTTTTCAGCAGTACAACGCCCCCATCCGCACGGCGCGCATAGTACAAAATTGGATGGAGAAGCGGAATGTGGAATTGCTTCAACGGCCGCCGTACTCACCGGACCTGAACCTCATAGAAAACGTTTGGGGATGGTTAGTACGAAAAGTTTATGAGTCTGGCCGTCAGTTTGAGGATTATATAAAAAGGCTGTACGGTTCCATGCCTGATGGAATTTACGAAACTATTATGAATAAATTCGGCAGTATCCACTACTAAAATTAATCAATGAAAATCTATTTTAAGAAAAACTTGTTTCATTAAATCCCAATAACTTTTATTTCCAATTTCAATATTTGTGTCTATTCAGTTGACGCAAAATAAAACTGCATTTTTCCATATTGAATGCTTTGCAAGGGAACCAGGAAAAAAATAGCGGTACTTTTTGAAATATTCTTTCCGATTTATTTTGTGAACATGATACGCAAACAGTTTGCATCATAATTGAACCGGCGACCTTTCGATTAGTAGTCCGACACACTAACCATTGAGCCACTGGCCCCGACCATATTTATACAATACTCGATATAAAGCTTGTGAGATATTCCAAACTTCAGTTTCTGATTCGGCATATTGTTCAATTGCATGCGGCCATAGTTGAGTTCCATAGCTAAGTAGGTCAGCCGTTAGGGTGGCGACGGTGTAGAGGTTAGTGTGTTGGCTTGTGACTCGTGTGGTGCAGGTTAAATCCCCATGGGGAACAACAACATACGCCACCCATTCACATGCCTGTACACCAAAAAGAGGATTTCTGCCTGGTAGTACAAATGGACCGTTACCGAGTCTGAGTGCTCTGGGATTTGGATTTCCTTTTTCATTAAAAAAAAAAAAAGGTCAGCCGTTGATAGTCAAGTTCAAAAGCCATTTGGGCGATCATTTATCTCAAACTTTCTTAATATGTGATTGTGATCAAGCCACTTGTTTTTATATTTCGGTCTTATTTACGATTTTGGTAAATTGGCAACATTGTAAGAAATTCGTCAAATTTTACTATAATTTCAAAACTCCTTTCGTTCCTCTATATTGAAACAGTTATTATGTTAGTTAACGTTTAAGTAGTTAGTATTCGTCAAAAACGTCCCTTTGACCATCAAAAATATATGAATTTTGAATCTTGAATTTGTCTCATAAAGTTAAGCCTGTACTGGAAGGTAAATACAATTAATTATTTCTCATTAAATACTAATTAAATTAATTTTAGATAGATACCATTAGAATTCTGAACTGATTTGAAAGTTGTTGCCCATCAACATTGTACGCCAACACCAAATGTAAGACCAAACTATATCGTTATCAGATTCTTATTATGATGTATTTAAAACATTTCAGAAAATAAAATTGAATTATTTCCAAGACAGTTACTTGTTTAAAGCTTTAGAGTGGAGAGAAATCGAGACTTAAATCGATGTTTATAATTTAGAAAAAAATGTCGTGCAGTGCAACTCTATATTAATTGCGCGACAGTGATCAACTCTATATTTATTGCGCTGTCCTTTTATTTTGACAACATGTACAATCAAGCAATTGAAATACAAATTATCGGCAGGCACTTTTCCCATTTTTTGGGAATCGGTGGTGCACCGTACCGTCTATATGGCAGTTCGAAAACTTACATATATGTTTCTCTTTGACGATTGTACTCGGGGAATTATTGGCGGTTGCATTTCTTATTCTCTAATTGTCCATTGCAGAAATGTGAAAAATTCACAAGGTTTATGCCAAACAGAAACGACCATACCACGTAGAGTTAATGGGTTCTCGTCAGATCACCGCAATTAAACGATGTTGGGCGCGGTTAGTACGTAGATGGGGGACCGTTTGAGAACAACCGCGTGTCGTTGGCCAGTCCCATGTACAGAGTTGAGGTAGATAAATTTATACGTGGTATCACAAAGGACCTAAATTGGTCTAAGTGTGTCGGCTTCTGCCGACAGCAACATAAACCTAACCTAACCTATGCCAAACAGTTCTGAAGCAATTTGAAATCAATTTAATGAGTGTCCTGCTGAGTAAGCGCTGGAACACAAAGCCTTTAGGTGTTTTCGAAAGCTCAGCTAAAGTGTTAAAATCAGAAACCGTTCCGAAATGATGAAATGATGAATGTGGTCACATGGGTTTGGATAGAATAATAAAGTTTCATCATTTTTGATTTATTTGAAGAAATTGCAGGCGTGTTGGATTTCGGAACTTTTTTTCACCCCTAAAACTAACAAGCAATCAGCTGACAGGTGACATATCCCAACGCTCCCTCAGTCTCCACTTTTCTAAATGCTCTCAACGACATCAACATATTTATTACTCATGTGACTTGGCCTTTATGTGGGATAAACTCATTGAAAACACATATCAAATAATCGACTTGTCATAAAAACTTTTCTGATATCAAAGGCCCCATGAAGTTATTACCTACAATTTATGATGATGTGACAAAGTTTCCTTTTAACCTGCCTTAGCATTATTAATACTAAAGAATCCTCTCCAAAGACAATAGTTTGGTATAGTGGTAGGTAGATAATTTAATTTATGTAATAATTAATTTGGGATAAAATGTGGGAGTAATTAAATATCAGAAGACTGTAAAGTGTCGACTTTCTCATATCGTAATGTTTTTTTTTAAAATAGCAACCCTGTAGACAATGAGTTTAAATATGGTTTATTCATGAGACAGCTGGTTGAAAGTTCTGGACATTGCATTGTGCATTAGAATATGCATGCAAAAAACATCGTAGACTTGAGATACTGGATTTATTTCATACAAACCCCATCGTTACAAATCACATTGCGATAAACAAATATCAATTTCTCACTTTGTTAAAAGAGCTTAGGAATACATGAAAGTTTTGAAACATGGATTTTTTTTTATATTTTATAATGTAGGTACAGTACATGCACTAAAGGATTTTTTAGTACCCTTATAATGTAATAGCTTCATAGTGCGAGCATTGAGGAAATTAGAGGATCGGGAGAGATGCGAGTAAGAGCACTCCAAATTCGTGTTTCGCTGCTAAGGAAAGATTCTTTGTATTTTACTGTACGACCGAAAGCAGTCTTAAGGGTGAACTGATGCGCATTCCTGGGACGGCGGGTATTGCGAGAGAGTCAAACATTTGCGCGATATCCCGCGTTTTTGTATTCTGATGAGTAGCTCCAAATATGTGATTGGGCCATTGGCCCAGATTTGATCGTTATACTCAAGTTTGGGCGAATAAACGCCTTATAATTTGTAGCCAGGTCAGATGGGGTAAAACATTTCTTGCACAGCTTAAGGAAGCCTAGACATTTCGGAGCATTCTTCACGACATCTAATATGATGTCATTTCAACGAAGGTTGTCAACAACACACATACCGCGAGTGGAGAGGCGATCGGTTTCAGCGATTCAAATGCCATTCATGGACAATGGCAGGGTGTTTGGGTTTTCCTTTAATAACAGAATACACCATTCCGTTTTGGAAGCATTAAATTCCACTCTTTTAGTTATGCCCAGCTGAGTTATGCTGTCAAGATTGGAATTTAATGAGCTCAACATACCTTGCCTTTCCAGTTCCACACCCGAAAATGAGGGCCTGAACTAAGAAGAGAACCTGAGGGTACAGTCATTGCCAACGGAGTTAATTAGATAAGAGGTAACGAACAGAAGATAATTTCTAAAAATGAGAAAGAGAGTCAAGAACAGAACAGAGCCTTGGGGAACACCTACATTTATTTGGTGAGTTGCAGACTTCAAACCCTCCGAAACAACAAATTGATTGGTCCGAAAGGTAATTTCTAACCCCATTAAAGCACGCATTTTCGACAAGGGAGCTTGGTGCCGAACTCCGTCAAATCAAGCGCAATGATCTTACTTTCAGCACCTGGTGAAGAGATTGGTTCCATATGTTGGTTAGATAAGTCATCAAATCGCATCTCGACCTGTTGATGAGAAAACCGTACTGCCGTTTGACTTTGTAGTATTTTTCGGACCAGCTTTTGGTCGTAGGAGAATTTGACATGATTGATGTGGGCATTGCAGTCATTTCTGCTCAGTTTGAACTTTTTTTGACTTTCGTCAGATGGGCATCCATGTCGTTGTCGAGGAACCACAGCGACCAGTTAAAACTCTTAAATAAACCGTTTAGTTTTTCCCAATCTTAACCGTATTGCCATACAGTTATTTTAGGAGCTTTTTCTTTGTGGTTGGAGTACGAGCAATTCGCTGATATGATACAATTGTCTGACCACCCTAGAGGCGATAATACGTTTATAGTGTATTTCTCAGGATGAGAGGTGATAAACAAGTCCAGCGTGTTGGCGGTTTGACAGATATTATCCGTTATTCGTGTTGGCTCATTTACAAGCTGTGTTAGATTTTTTGACTCAACAAAGATCTCAACGTGCCTTCCTTAGGGTGTTGTCTGACAAGAATGTCGAAGCCAACTTGTATAATGTATTTTGAAATCGCCCGCAATTACGATTTCAGTACGAGGATGAAAGGTCATAATCCTTGTGCTGGAATCAGACAGGGCATCAAACTCATTATAAGTTCAATGTTTATCCAAAAAAGGGCTGCTGTAAATAAAACAGTGGTGGATTCATTGAAATTTTAGAAAAAAGAAATTTAATTCCGGATTGGAACATTGAGCATAATTATTGATGCTGAAGTTGTTAGGCTACGTCACTACGTAAATAAATTTTTGAGACCGCGATGGGGAAAGCATAATGACACTAATTTGTAACCAAGTAGACTTAACTCCATTAAATCGGAGCCAACGCTAACCTGTGTTTCACTTAGCGCCAAAACAGCTAGTTTGTTGAGGAAAACATGGGCGTACAATGTAATATTTTATATATATTTCCTTAACCCACGGATGTTGCTCACATCCACTACAAATTTCCTACACATTAGAAAAGACAAATATAAATAAAAACTCCGACGCTAACTACATAAGCAGCGCCGTGAAGTTAAGATCTTCGTTGAATTTCCAAAACAATTTACTGCAGGTGTTATGCCCAAACGGTAATGTGCTTTGGTAAAATCAACACCACCACGACCCGCTATCCGCCAGAGGGTGTCTCTGCCCATCCACGAAAATCATACCTCATATGGCAGCTGGTATAGCCAAGCAAAAAATAGTGTTTCCTAATTAAATGAAAAAATACTATTTAGATTATTAAAATAGTGGTTATTAATTTGAAGAGCAGTATCGCTGAATGACTTACTAAAGTAATCAGAAAACATATTACTTGTGGCTTACGATTCAACAGTTGTACAGCTACTATAAGTTAAATTGGCACATACCAAATTATCTTACACCAATCGATACATTTGTTCGTTCAGATAGATCTTTTGGTACATACTGAAACCATAATGATCAAATGATAGCCGCTCTGTAGGTCAGTGCAACGAGAATATTTCGGACCAATGCTCAAGCATTTATAATAATGTACTGAATTTAGAGATGCAATACATTTGAATGGTGTTTTTTTTTTAAGAAATTGAGTGCCATGTCACACGTTTTTGTACCAGTACTAAATTTGACTTTAAACAAATCACATAGAATTTCATTAAATTACAATTTGTTTGTGCCCAATGGAGAAAATTTATTAGTTTTTAAACACAGTTATTAAACACTCGGTGAATATCATCCTATAGACAGAGTTTTCGCCCACTTTTTTTTTTTTTAGTGACCTTACGTACCCTTAAATAAATTAATCAAGTAGCGTCAAATCACAAGGTCTTAGAGGCAAATTCACAGTTCCATTACGTAGTAGATATGTACTATGCATTAATCGAATGTTTTCTTCCATAAGTTCATTGCTACATTTGCTATATGGCATGTAGCGCCATCCTTGTGGAACATTGAACATCTCTTCCGTTGGTTGACCGCGACACACTGATTAGCCTCATTAAAAAAAAAAATATGGGCCTATGACACCACCAGCCCACTGACCACACCAAACTGTGCATTTTGTAACTGATGTAACTGCGTTATCATAAGCTCATGTGGATTATCTTCGCTCCAAATGCGACAGTTTTGCTTTTTATAACCCATTGAGCTTAAAATTAACATTATCGAACAACATTTTTTGATAGCACAAAGGATTTCGATGCAAACGATGGTTAGGTTAGGTTAGGTTTATGTGGCTGTCGGCAGAAGCCGACACACTTAGACCAATTTAGGTCCATTGTGATACCACGTATATTATCTACCTCAACTCTGTAGATGGGACTGGCCAACGACACGCGGTTGTTCTCAAACGGTCCCCCATCTACGTACTAACCGCGCCCAACGTCGTTTAATTACGGTGATCTGACGAGAACCGATTAACTCGACGTGGTATGGTCGTTGGTTAACAAACGATGGTCATTCTGCTTTAATTTTGGCATGACCTGGATCCTGTAAGCTTTCCAACCAATCTTTGCGTACAATTTCCCATAAAGTTGACGAACAAGGACCAAGCTGATATTCTTTTCAGTATACATTCTTCTTAAGCTTCTCAGTGCCCCTGCATCTTGTAAAGAAAATGTTGTACGAAAACGGTAAATAAAAGAGCGACTAGTGGTTCAGATGGTCTATTATGACGGGTGTAATATTGTGCAAGTGCTGTGTAGGTTTGGCGCACAGACCCATCATTTTGGAACCAAATTTCTAAAATTGGGTGACGTTGTTGAAGCGTCTATGTCATCGCGATAAAATTGCAAAGACTACTGTATAAACATATCGCTGATAGTTTCCAATCTGAAAATTGGTTTGACAGATATAACTGTCTGAAGTAAGTAATTTGTTTAATAAAAAAAACACCCTTTAACTAGTTTCTGTACAAACAGGAACTGCAGAAAGTATACACAACACAATATCGATTTATATTTGACAACAAGTTACAACCTATGTAACTGACGAAAGATAATCGCAAATAGATATCAATGCCTAAGACTTAAGTATAATTTGTTTCAGACGCTCCTTTTGTCAAAACAGCTTTATCATCGTTGACTCGAAGGTCATGTGACTCAAGCAAACAATTTGTTTCTACGGATAATTGCTACGAATAATTCCTTAATTAAATCTACCAACAAATAACTACTTAAATTTGAAAACAATTATACATTATGTACCTTCACATGTGTATATTTTCATGAAAAAGTACTCAACAGTCCTAAATAGAAACCCAATTTGTCTTTAACTTTTTCCCGGAAGAGTTGATGTAGGACTTTCAATCCGAATACCATTAATTTAATCACATCAGATATGCCATCCCGCTATTTCCACCTTTGCTGAATCCAAACATTTTCACTGTCCCTCTCACCTTCATTTTTCTTCTATTCAGTTTCATAGAATGACTGTCTTCAGGGTATTTTGGTTAAGTTTTACGCCCATCACCAGCATACTTGAGGAAAGCGACAAAAGTGACATGGTTGCTGGTGGTACAAAATGTTGTCAATGGTTATGTTCAACATTTGAGCCGCTGACAGCAGCGCCTTTATGTTTATGTGTTTTTCTTGTCAAATCAATGAATCTACATGCGTTACGAAATCTTTTAATCCATTTACTGATAGGCCATAAAAAGGGCTTAAACCACTAACGTGTATGTGAGGACACTTCAAAGAATTCGAATTTATGTATTCATAAAATCAAGTGACGACTTGAATTTTAACAAATTTAACTACCTAATTGCCTATATGAAAAAGACATTTAAAGCCGGTTAATATTATTAATAATTTAAATTAGACAATACTTCTCAAGGCAAGTGCTACTTTAACATTACATGGGCGAGGACCCCTTTCCAAATTCAATTGTGGAATTGTGGATCCCATCCACTAATAAATATGCAAGATCAAAATCTCCCCTGTTTTACATTTCAAAATGCAAAATCCGATGAGAATCGCCATTAGCATACCTTTTTCTGGTTGGGAAATTCATAAACATTTAATTTTATTCAAGGGTATTCATATGTAAGTGATAGACTTGTATGTTGTAACGATTTCTCTGATAAATATTGGGTTCGTTGCTGTATGTAGCAATACGTCTGTTAATTTTTTACTAATTGTTTAATTATTCCAGAAGAGGTTTAAGGGTTATATTCATAAAAAAGGCCCGAAGTAATTTGAAAAAAAAATCTTTTTTAAGCCCCATTTTAAACCGCTTCCCCACTTTCAAGGAAATTTATATGTATAAATTATTTTATTTGAGCGACTGTGCATTGACGGGCTAAGAATATCACTGCAGTAATATGCAATGATCAAAACACACAAGGAAATTCTACACAATCCGCTTTACACAATCCAAATTTAAGCTACCTAGTTCAAGCTTTGACTTTTCGATAAAAAAGTTTTTGAATTGTGGGCAGATTTTCAAAATCTTATGTTATATGTATATTAAAAAATTCAGCTTTCTAGCTCAAAACGTGATAAATTTGTTTATTTGAGATTGTGGGCTGATTTTTAAAATTCTTGCACTCGATTATTTTGATCCCCTAGAGAGTATATTATGTTTTAAAGTTCAGTCTTACAGCCTAATTTTTGCCGACGGACGGACGGACATGGCTAGATCGACATTGCTCTCGATGCTGATCACGAATATAGTAAATTTAAGGGGTCTACCGTCAAAATTAAGGTACGTTATAAACTGCGAATAAAAATTAATATACCTTTAGAATAGGGTTTAAACTGTACTTGTCGCAAAAGGCCATTAATGGTTGCGAAATCAGATGTTGGTTGTTTTTAATTTCATGTGAGCGACAAGTTTAAGATCTTGAAACTGCCCGCAAGTGTCTATGCAAATTCTTGGGTTAACCCAACTGAGCATCGTTTAAGAGCGGTCAAACAAAAGTCAATATAAGGAGAATACATAATGTCGACATGGTAAACAATAGCCATTACTCAAAACTCCTGGGTCCTGGATCACACATACGGCGAACCCCACAGGCGGACCAGTATTAATGCACTAAAATAGGAGGCTTACGTTAGATCTCCTATATTTATCTAAATCATAGCTCCACCGTTAAGGAAGTAGCCATTAAGCCTTTTGGGCAGTATCCTACGTTTAAAACAAAAAATCAAATCAAGTTATGTGGTAAATGATTGTCTATTTATTTAAAAGTTTTGACATAATTTGCCCAACTGCGCTGCGAAAATAATCTTGTTTAAGATTTAGATTAGAATTATTTGTTTATGGTCATCATATAGCTTTTACATACATAGTTGGTGTTGCTACTGATAGTGAATATCAAAAAAAAATAATAAAAAATACAAGCATTTTACATTTTTGTTTGTACGAATTTGTTAACATAATAACTAGCAATAATAATATAAAAAAAGGCTACAGGTCCCTTCGGCGAAAAAGTTGGCGTGTGAAAAGTCTAACCAGGTATTGGTGAATTGTTCTGACAGCACTTTAAAAACAATCTATTACGGAATATTTCAGTCTAAGTTACAAACTTTTAGAAGAAGGTATAAGATTCAGCCTGTAAACTGGCAGGCTCAATCTTATAAATTTTTTCAGAATTACAAGCATTCTTCCTGTACATTTATTTTTATATAAGGTGCTAAAGGTTTTCTTTGCGAGTGGTGGTTATATGCAGAGTCCAATTTCTGAAACTCTTATTGCCACCCCGACCTTTCGTACATCAATTTTTTTAAGCTTTTACTCAATAATATCCAGGAAGCTGTTTAAGAGACTTCCTGCTGATATACGAATCATAAAAAATCTTTTCTCATTTTTAAGTCAATTAAAATCTTGGCTTCTTGGTTTCGTTCACAATGAAATTGAAGTTTTGCTGCGCTATGTTGTTTAATTTTGCTTTGTTTATTTTTATGCAAAAAGACATAGAAGCTTACTTGCTTTTAATGTTTAAATGATTTTCTTTCCTTTCTCGATTCTCTTTGTCATTAAAATTCAATTCAAATGTTTGCCATTTATTTCACTGTACCCTTTCATTTTTTGTTTAATTCTTTTTATTTGTTTGTTCTCTCTTTTTATTTTCAATTGCTCAGTATTCACCCCACAAAACAAAAGCTATTGGTTTAAAGTGACATTATCTCTGTTTTTTAGTAAATAAAAATGACACTTACTCTTTTATCTCTTGCTATTATAATATGGGTTTATTAAATATGTAGTTGCAATTTGTTAAATTCATAGTTTGTTAGCAAGAATAATGAATAAATGAAAAATAAAAAAAAAAGGTTTAACTTTCCAAAAAAAAAGATGTATTTTATGTATTAAAACACATTTATGTATATTGCAAGGCTTTCGAATTCGATGAGAGCCATTCAAAAAAGCAATATAGGTTGTTTTTTTCAACCCAGTTCTTATTTCAGACAGTCATTTCCGTCAAAAAATTGTCAGATTACTGTCAGGATCATTTTTATTCAGTGGTCTTTGCAATTTGACACCAATCATCAGATTGTTTTAAAAATTAAAACGAAATTGAAATTTAAGCTCTTCGAAAATGTTAAATATTAAATGATAAAAATAGGAGCGAGCCCTTAATGGTAGGTATGTATTTTTAAAACAGCTGCTTTCGAATAATTATTGAAATTAAATGTTTTTAACCTTAAATTTACTCTGTAAGGTTACCGATACATATTTTCTTTTAGTTCACAAACCCTTGAATAAAACAATTCAACAAAACCGGAATCATTCGCTCTGGCTATATTTGAAGTTGTGGACTTAGTCTTCGATACTAATCAATTATTCGATCCGCAAACGAGGCCACAGAAGTATTGACAATTGATTTAGGATGTACAAGACGCTATCGCGTTCATAATTAGTCAATCATCAAAAGTTACACAAATCAAATTTGGAATAAATAAGTAAGGACGAAGACCCAAGGCAGTTTTGTTATTTATTTACCAATTCTATGCTTGCTTCTATGTGTTTTGTAACTTATTCCGTAACTGCGGAGCTATCGGGCAACTATTTTTCTATTGTTAGCCATGTTTTTCTCATGTGATTCATGTTTAATTCTGTTGTATTTTTTCTATGAAAATCAACGGACTTTTCCCGATGTGGTGTCTGAATGGTTTTATTTATATGTGTTGTGCATACCTTAAATCAATTTGAACCTAGAACTAGATGTATTCTTCACCTGTTACACTGATTGGATTTATAAAAGAAGACAGCCAAAAGCACTTCTTCTTACAATAAAAACGAGTGGGAATGTAGTGATACGAACACATACCTATTTATTGACATGGGTTTACTTTCTCTAACTCCGTTGAAACTTACGGCTCAATCACGTTATTAGACCGCAGTTGGGGTTTTCTCCAAAGAGATTCGAATGGTGATGAAACTTGAAGCAACGCCTTCGTGTCCTTGTAACAGGTATAGCAATAGATATATGCTCTATTTGTTTGCACTTTTCAACAAACAGAGACTTATGGATATATTGGTATCCTATTGGGATCTCGTGTGAAGGTTTTGTTCATATACGGGTCTCTTTTAGGGAAAATGAATGTGGAAGCTTTTAATAAATTTTAATATCTAAATGATAACTCAATAAATTTAATAACTTTGTAAAGTTGACATAAAAATGCACCCTTTAAAATATTATATATGCTCAACAGACGATATAAGACGGGTTTTCGCTATATTAGTCCACCTTTTGTTTTATTTTACTCCTTTTAATTACTTATCCAAACACTTACAAATTTAATTTTATTAATGTTATCAAATAAATGAAATTTTTCAAAACCGATTTGTTGCTAGTCGTAGCTCTGCTTTCTGGTGTCCGTGGTGGGCATTTAAGTAAGGGGGTCTTATCCGTATAACACGAATCGTATTTAATTAAAAATTTTAACTAAAAATTCTTCAAATTATAACTTCTTAACCTTTTCTCTGAAGTTGAACCAGCTTTTTCTTATTCTGAAAGATATCATTTTTATTTCCATTCCTTGTAAGAAAAAAAAATTGTTTTGCAATCAAAAACATTAAATAAGTGTTATTTTTATTTTGTTGTTTAACATTCTAAAAATTGTATACAGCGCGTTCTGAACGGGTCCGCATTTGAATAGATGAAGTCCGCTTCCTGGTATGTCGTTGGATGTTTTCACCTTTTTGGCAAAGTGAGGGGTCATAAGTGAATGCATGTGCTGTTGATGATACTGCTTATTTTTGTTGATGCACGAGTCTATTCATTTATTCCCACCAATTGGAAATCGTATACAAAGGGACACGTAGCACTGTACTGTAACCTCAATTCAGAACTCAGCCTCAGAAAAAAAACTAACAATGCTGCGTCTTATTCTCTGAAAAATAATGATAAGAAATGTATTTGTACCGACGCGACGGATCGAGGGGGCAATACCTCATTCGCTGTCACACGTGAATATGGTTATATCTTGAACATTGGTACGCTCCGTCAATAGCTATCTTACAAGCATCAGAAACAACCACGAACCTCAGTGGAAAATTTATTATATGCTCTGGCAGCATTTCAGTCATTAAAGCAATCACCAACACAAATTATACATTCGATCTTGTTTTATTTTTGAATGTAAAATTTAAGGAATAAATTAATTGTGATGACAAACAAATGTGGACCCATGGCCACATTGATATCCGGGGGAATCAGGAAGCCGACAAAGCTGCAAGCTCTGCATAAGATGTCCCAGTCTACGAATTTCATGTCTTTTGAAAGCAAGATATTAAATGTAATATACATAGATCCTTAACAAATAAACAGCAAATCCTATACCAAAAAGTTTAAGCCGAAAAATCACATACTATTTTAAACCAAAACTTAGATTTTTTACGTCTAAGACTTAGCAATACCGCAGCTTCTAATCAACATCTGCTAAATTAAAATAGTCCTGCAATTTACACAACTTGCAACGTAACACTTGATATCTCTCATGTCCTAGAAGACTGCAAACTATCAAAGCCATTTATAAAATATGTTCGAAATATCTAGAGTATAACCTCTTCCATCTCGACCAAAAAGTACATTGATATATTAAAGTTTTTTTTTTGTTTCTACCTAAATAAGTGCTTATCAACTGATTTTGGGCAGAAAAAATCAATTTTTTTATTTCTAAATATAAGTTCTTACATTTGTACATGCGTAGCTCGGAAAAATACGTTGTCAAAAACGCATATTGAAAAATGCATTTAATAATATTTTTTTTATATAATTTTTGCAAAAAAAATAAATTGAGTTCTTCAGCCTTCGAACATTTTTCTTTAATAATACAAAAAAATGTAAATGATATAATGTATAAAAACAATTAAATTCTCTAATAATATTATTATATTATACAAGTAGAATGGGTTTGATTCTGAACTTTGGCCGCGTCTGACACGGACTTGGCTGAGTGCAAAACGTCTTGGACTGATATTTTCATGCTCAAGAGGGCATGTTCTATGTCTGTTGAAAATTTCATTCGGTTAAACTCATTATTACTATTGTGGAAAATAACGCATATTCAACGCACTGTCTCACGCATTGGCTGCCACTATTTGCTGCCAGACTAATATTTTCGATACACCCTCTACTCGGCTACACAGTATGCAAATATCTTTCTGTTACCTCTCAGACTGAAAAATTACTTCGGGCTCTTGGTCTATTATGTATATGTAGCGTACCTATGTAGGAACATTCATTATGTTCTATGTGAAAAAATAATAGATTTTTAGTTATTGGCAGCACAGGCATTTCATAAAGCACATGTTAGATAGTTTTTTATTTGATATTTGAGTTTCGGCCCAATTTTTTTGAAAAGAAAAACATTACTTATACCTACTTATGTTTAAACTCGAATTAGGCCTAATTAGGACAACCAGTATATCCTAGGGTTAACGAAGCATAAGATATTTCGTACTTTTTTTCAAAACGTTAGTACTTCAACTTCGTTAAATGTTTCAAATTACCTTTTTCTTAAAACAAATATTATAACAAACAATTAAAAATTTCCACACTATTTAACATATTATTTGAGTCACTGCGGCATTATAATATTTCGCTATTCTCTTTGACTTTCTCCAACAAAATTTGTCATCGTGGGCAGCTGTCCATTGTCGGTGTTTGCTTCATCTGTATGGCCAGAACGTGATGTTGAATATTGGGTTGGTCGCGTGCGTGGGTAAGATAACTGCTTTTTTTGCTTTTGATTGAATTGCGGAAACTATTTTTACTACATATCTAAAGTTAGATTTAATCATTTTTACCTATAAGTCGATATGATACAAATTGAATAAAAAATTAGTTTTGATCTGAAACGTAACAGAATGAAGATATTTAAATCTAAAACTTAGTTTAACCCGTATCCATTTCCATTTAACATTTCAAAACATCATTCAAGGTATCTTGGCATTAAGTCATTTCAACAGGGATTTTGGGTAACATGATGCATCTAACTCTATATTCTAGTTACAGATTTGGCAGTGCAAGTAAGTGCCAATTCTGTATAACCACAATGGATTTATGAGAGATTAATGAATGCTTCGCTGAGATTGAAATACGGTTCTCCTTCAGTTCTACTCAAGATGATCGGTTGTAGGGGGAGGTGAACTAAGAGGTAGTTATTTATTTATTCAACTAACATTCGTAGCTTTACATACATAGATAGATACAGTCTGTGGTCGACTTCGGGCTTATGTCGGAGACAGATTGCTCGTATTAACATTATGGTATTCATACATTTATTATAATAAGGTGTAGGTTCCAAACGTTTTTTTTATTTTTTTCCCCGATGGGTAAATGTACATTTATACGTACCTACATACATACAGCCGTATTTATAAAGACAATTTTAAAAGTACCTATCCATTAAACACCTCTAAGTAGCACTAAAATGCCAAATAATCAATTTTTACATTTAAACAAAGTTGTTTAAAGGCTGCGAAACATAAAGTTCATCAAACGCGTTAATAGGTTACTAATGGCTTGTTTAAAAATGAGAATGAAGAGAATGAAAGTTTTCTTTTATTCGCTCACCGTTTTCACAAACGAATCTCAATTTTGTAATACTTGAACTTCAATGTGAGAGTGAACGGACGTCAATGAGTGATTGCGTGAAAACTCTCATATTACAAAAGAGTCGTTATTTCAAAAACAATCTGCCAAGGGGATTGAATCCATTTAGCAAAATGTACTAGAAGATTGTATTTTTGCTACTAGAGTACCTACATATTTTGTTTCGAGAAACAAACCTCGCGTAGTAAACATAAACACACACATACGAAAATTGTTAGGTTAGGTTAGGTTACTGGGTTGACGGGCAAGAGAGTCCTGCTCCCGTCACACTTAGGTCTATGTAGACCCTTTGTGATACCCAGGAGGTTATGATTCCCTTACTTGGGACTAATGAAAAACCTATGAAAAACCTAGCGGGCTTACAAACCATCCCGATGCGTTGATGAACTTGCGCAAGTCGTTTACAGACTTACCGGAGAGTTCTTCTAAGTCCTGGAAGAAATATCTGCCAAGGACATTGTTTCTTATGTGACAGAGTGCAGGACAGTGACAGAGAAAATGAGGGGTATCCTCATTCACCTCCTCGTCCCCGCAACCTCAGCAGAGTTCGTCTGTGCTGAGTTTCAATTTCTTTGCATGGTAGCCCAGCATGTTGTGTCCGGTGATAACACCTGTGAGAGAGGACAAAGATTTTTTGTTCATTTGAAGGATTCTCTCGGTCTTTCGTTTGTCATATAGTGGCCACATTTTCCTGATATTGACACAGGAGTCAAGGGCACTCCATCTTTCGTTAGCTGTCATCAGCGTTTTATCACCAATCACCTGTTTAAGGTAACAGGGTGGGGTTTTTACCGTTGTGTCAGCCTCTCTTAATTCCAGGGAGGATCCTTTTCTTGCCAGTTCATCGGCTCTTTCATTTCCCGGGACACCACTGTGTCCGGGGACCCAGCAGAGTCTTACACTGTGCTGCGCGCCAAGAGCCCGCAGCTCTTCCCGACAGCGACTTACAAGCTTCGATTTTATTTCTGTGGCGGAAATCATTTTATTGCCGCTTGGCTGTCAATGAAGAAGGTAATATCAGCTTGTGGTATTGCCTTCATTGCAACTTGTTTAGCGGCTGCTGCCACCGCCAGAACCTCAGCTTGGAAGACGCTGCTGTAGTCGGGGAGCCTGATCGAGCCAGATATTCCGAGTGTTTCCGAATAGAAACCCGCGCCAACACCAGTATCCATCTTGGAGCCATCTGTGTAGATGGGGATCGTTGTTGCACGGACTGGTATTTGATTCTCATGCCATTCTTCCCTGCAGGGAATCGAGACAGTAAATGGTCTTGTAAAGTCTAGTTTGGGAGTAATGTAGTCTGTGCATACATTATCACCCGTGAATTTCTTTAGAATCCGCGCATGTCCTGTTGTACTGGGTTTCCGGTTTTCCGTTTGGCTTAGCCGCAAGGCACTGTTTGCTGCAAAAAGGTCTAGAGGTTTAAGATTGAGAATTACCTCCAACCCCGCTGTAGGGGTGGTTCTTCTATGGGTGGCGACGGTGTAGAAGTTAGTGTGTTGGCTTGTGACCCGTGCGGTGCAGGTTCCATCCCCATGGGGAACAACAACATACGCCACCCAATCACATGCATCTACACCAAAAGGAGGATTTCTGCCTGGTAGTACAATGGAACGTTACCGAGTCTGAGTGCTCTGGGATTTGGATTTCCTTTAAATAAAAAAAAAAAAAAAAAAAAAAAAAAAAAAAAAAGGGGTGGTTCTCCCCAGTAGTACCAATGCAGGCAATTCTTTGGACTCTAGTCATGGTCTTAAGGTTGGTGGCCTTGCACAAACCCTGCCACCAGACTAAATTACCATATGTGGGTATAGGTCTTACTACTGCCGTATATAGCCACATGATAATTTTGGGACTAGGACCCCAGGTTTTGCCGAAAATTCTGCTGCAGGCATATAAAGCTATCATTGCCTTCTTTGCTCTTTCTTTTATGTTGAGGCTCCAGTTTACTTTTCTATCTAGAATCACGCCCAGATACTTCGCGAATTCTGATATTTGTAGTGGAGTACCTTCAATTGTTGGCCTATTAAATTGTGGTATAATCCTTTTATTGGTGAAGAGGACCAGTTCTGTTTTCTGTAGGTTAACCGCCAGTCCGCAGTTTTTTGTCAAGGTACCAACCATAGATAAGGCATTCTGTATTTGTTCGCTTAGAGTGGATGGGAATTTCCCTGTCGCTAGCAGTGCTAAGTCATCTGCGTAGGCTATTGCCTTGACTCCACTAAGTCTATGTTCGTTCAGAATCTCGTTTAAAACGAGTACCCATAGAAGGGGTGATAGGACTCCGCCTTGAGGAGTTCCTCTAGATGCTGACACCTTGATTATTTCACCACCTAACTCTGAGTTGATGCATCTTCTTTTAAGCATGCACATTATCCATTTAATAATGGTATTCTCCACATTAAGGTTTACTAGGGCTCTTTCTACCGCTTCACCTTGGACGTTGTTGAAGGCACCCTCAATGTCCAGGAAGGCGGCTAGAGTATATTCCTTATCCCTTAATGTCTTTTCTATGGTGCTGACTACACTATGGAGTGCTGTCTCTACACCTTTACCTTTCGTGTACGCATGCTGAGCTGGGGATAAGACCTCTAGACTCTGTTTGCTACGAATATAAATGTCAATCAGTCTCTCAAAAGTTTTTAGAACAAAAGAGGTTAGGCTGATTGGCCTAAAGTCTTTAGCGGTAGTGTGACGAAAATACGAAAATTGTTAATAAATAAGAAAATTTGAGCAATGTTGTTTTAAGACCATTTAAATATTTAGCAAGCTTTACTAAATACCATCTCAGATATGGGTTAAAAAAATCTAATAAATACGGCTAATTATTTGTGTAGAGCAAATTATAAAAGAAATTAAAAATTCATATAACATGATTTTCAACCATTGTTTTCTGGCAACACTTCGCGCATAACGTGTGACACGCGGTTTAGTATAGATAGAGTTTTTCGTTAGTTTTGTAAAGACAAAATTTCCTACATAACATCCGAAAATTTAGATTTCGGTAGGTACGAGTTTTTCTGGGGTGGAATCGGCTAAGTAGATAGTTGATTGACAATCAAAATCATCGCTTTTGTTCCATTTAAGGTAAATTCTCAAATTGGCAATCGGTTTTTGCTTTCGACTTCTTGCGACAGCTTTAAGGTGTCGTTTTCATTCATTTGTGTTATTTTGATATTGTTGGGATTTGCCATGAAGAATCTGAATTGTTTAAAGTAAAAGACTAAAGAAAAAAAAAAAAAAATATACAATAAATATTTTTTGAAGTTCATAGTTAATATTTCAAGGAAACTTTTTTACGTTTTATATCTGTTCTTTACTGAGGATATGTGTTGTGTGTATATGTATGTTTACTTTATTATTCTAAAGTTCAGACAGAAGGAAATGAAAAAAATAAATATGAAAGTTTGACTTGAAACTAACTTTCGAAATGAATCATACATTAAAAAAAAAAACTATACCCATATACCTATGTAGGTATGCATGCATATTTACTGATGGATGTTGATAATCCTTCTTATATATACATTATACACACATAATGTTCATTGTTATTTTCCAGTTATTTGATGTGACCACTAAAATGAGGTCAACATATTTACATCCTTCAAGTGACTCAAACTTCGAGTTTTAATGCTAGTTGTAGTTACTCAAAAAACTTTAATAGCTTGGATCTATTTCTGTAAAAAACTTACTGTTTGAGGTTAGTTTTTCACACTTTAGGTATAGGTAGGTACTATTAAAGCAACTCGTATACCCTCCCAATGTGTTCGAGTGTCTAGAGTACACATTCCGATTATATAAAAAAAATGTTTTCACTTAAATTAATGCCGGAGGAATATTGGCAGTAGTCCATCCTATCAGCGAAACAATGCAGTTGATTTGAAGGTTTTTAAAAAAAATTCCGCGATATTTTCTTAAACGGCGGGTGGCAACGATGCAGTAGTAGTGTATTCGCTTACTGTCGTGTGTTCAAATCCCGTCCAAGTTCATTACTTTTAGTCGAATACATGAAAACTAAATCTTCCTAAGCAATTTAGACACCATAAGTGGAGAAAAACCTTACAACTGACCTAAACACTTAATTCCTATCTCTTTATTCTTTCTAATAGAAACTAGCACCGAAAAGCATGCAATGAAATTCGATATTGCAAGGTGCTGCTAGCCGTTAAAAACACAAATGCTTGCGCTGTGGTCCTGGCACTATAAGGGTAATGTAACATTTAACAGAAAAAACCCCACAAACAAATTATAAAAAAAATTCATTCTTATCAATGGTCGAAAGAGCTACCAATTTATTTTTCTTGTTCTTGTTCTCGTACTACCTCAATGAAAACAGCTCACACTCATGCACTTTCAATTAACTTAGGTACAACAATTCTATTTCAAAATTAACACAAAATCACGACTAAGGTTAAGGGGCATATTTACGACCACGATTCCGTCATGTCTCAACTTCAGATAAAGGAAATGCTTAACTGATATATACATCACATACATATATACTTTCTTCCAACCCATGATACATAAAGAATTGACCCACGACTCGGTTGCTAAAGTTGGAAGGAATACAAAAATCCCATTCTCCCCGCATACCGGGGCAGAACGAGGGAAGTAACTCTTTTTCCAAAATGATTTTTTTTTCTTAAATATTTTTAATTCGAAAACCTCATTTTTATAAAATCTTAAATTATAAAATTAAACTTTTTTTTTTTTTTTTTTTTTAAAAAAGGAAATCCAAATCCCAGAGCACTCAGACTCGATAACGTTCCATTGTACTACCAGGCAGAAATCCTTCTACTTTGGGGTTGTATTCTTTAAACATACAGAACATATTTGCTTTCAAGCTTAAACGACCCCAATCCGCCATACGTTCCCCTTCTCGTATGTTGCAATATACTTACGTATAAAAACAATGTTTAAACGTAATGAAGGTATTTGGCTTAGGTTTCTCAGGAAACTTGATGAACAATTGACAAAAATACTGAGCAATTGCATTCTTCTACATCTCAAAGGTGAAATTATATTTTACTGTTTTATTTACGGGAAGTCTAGAAAATAATTCATACATTTTTACGGCAAGCATGTTTTTATGTCACTTGAAAAGGTAACATTTCCTAAAAGAGCTTAAAAATAAATCATAGTTAACGCTAATAACGTTTAATAAATACTTACGACGGCTTATGCAGGTAATTTTTAGGATTTTTAACATCCGAAAGTTTATAGGAGAATTGAAAGTGTGTCGAAAAAATATCTGTATCAAATGAAATAAAGCGACTTTGAATATAATATTGCCTTAGAATTTTTTCACGAGGTAGTAGGTAACTCTCTTAATACATATATTTGATTTTGTATTTGGCTTATGTAAGAAAATGAATCTTTTAACTTTCTTTCTGTAAAACAGACATGCTGGGGATATTTCAAAGTTTTCATAAAAAGTTTGGAATACAGCATGTCTTTGAATCGTGTATCGGTTCATAGTCAAAATGTTTCTTTTCATTCTACAAGTTTTCAGGGCTCTTTTTTTGAATTCACCTCTTATTACTTAGCTATTTGCAGTTTAGCTAGCATAAGTTAATTTTCAGATTATTTAAATGAGCAACACTGAATAAAACAAACTTTGGTTTTTGAACAATTTAGAAGAATTTTAAAATGAACGGAAATATGATACCTTAGCGTACGAATTAACTGAAACTTTTTCAATTGGTTGGCCAACGATTCAGCTAAAATTTTAAGTTATGTACCGTTAAAAATGTGTTTGCTTTCCTTTGGTTATTTAACTTCTCCAAGTAGTCCGATAGATTTTTTAAAGTTAAACATGTAATATAAGATTTCAAAATTGACCAGCGTTTAATAGAACCTGAGAAAAAATCACAGTTGTCCGGCTTCTCGAACTAAAAAACTAACGGTATGCTGAAAATATTTGATTTCGTGGCATGATTGGCCACTAAATTTATGTTATGATCCACGCATATTTGCCTGACCACATAAATTATTGACATTTAGCCCTTCCTCCTTTGTTTTTCGCGCCTTGGAGTGTTCGGCGCCATCGTGCCCTGGCCGATCTCGCGCGTATGGGCGTCTCGCGGGCCTGGTTGGCGGGGCACTATCGCAATACATCTATTTACCATGGGGAGCTGAGGCTAAGTGATCTGAAAATCCATATTATAGCCAGCTACCAGATTGTAAACGATACATTTTTAATATGAAGAAACATCCGGGCAGCTTTTAAATTGCAGATCGACCACAAATGCTTTGGTAAACCATATATCCTTTATTCTGGAGAAATGTGTAAAGCATAACAGCATCAAGTTTTCAATGTCCTCAAATATCTTTCTATAGTAGCTTTTCGGTAGTCTAGTTGGATGGTCCAGTTGCGAATGTCAGTTATTATCCCGTGACCAGTATGCTAGATTTTATGAATCATTCTTTTCTCACCAAATCTGAATCAAAATCGCATCACTCTTATTTGAACTCCAAGTTTGCAGGCAAATTGAGTTCAAATCAGATTAACCAATTCAAATCGAAGCAAATTGTATCGGAAAATGTAAGCGCTTATGAAATTTTGTTTGGATACAGGAAGGACATATCGCATGAATGATATTTATTTTTATCTACTTGCATCACAATTTCCAATAGATCCTTGTAGCTCATGTGTTCACCATTCTAAAAAAAATTCAGTTTGCTCTGTCGTTTTCTGGAATTCTTTAATATATTCAAGGAAGGAATGCAATTTTCTCAAGATATCTTTCAGCAGCTGCTACGCGAGTCCGGCAGCTCAATTTGTATCGACCCAGGAATGATATTATTTTAAACAATTTCGTATTCTTTTCCGAATAATATGTATATTATGGAATTTAAGTAAGAAGTTTGTGCACTTCACGTGGCAGTTAAATTGTCCTTAGAACTAAAAAAAATAAAGCAATCGCACCTGCTTTGGAAGTTTCACAAACTTACATAAATATCGCCCTAAGAGCACATCAAAATGCAAGTTCTGTATGTGAATTGCTACAAATTCCTGTATATGAGACGCAGAATGCCCTTTCGGAGCGAATTTCATTACTTACTTATTCTGTAAGAGAATTTTCTTTGATTCTAGATTGTATAAATGTAAGGGTACTCTTTCTTTTTGAGAGAAAGTGGAACTATGTGCTTAAATGTTTTTGTTAGCATCCTTAAGCATTTAAAGCTTTTTTTGATATGTGACATATGACTTTGTATATAATGCATAAAAATCACATAATTCGCCAATGTGTTCATGTCGAAATTCAGGTTCTGTTTTGCAAGATCATTTGAACCTGTTATTAGACTGAAATGTGTGTCTCAACACATATATAGAGTGCCAAAAGATGGCTTAGCATTATTTCAATCTTGAAAGCTGAGCTTAAAAGCAAAACTACAAATGCTTACTATACCTATCCTATCTATCTTCAATGAGACCGATTTGAACAAATTGCATAGCTATAGCTACTGCCAAAAAGCATTAAAGTATAGAACATTAATAATTGAAGAATCTTTTTAATATTTACCCATTTGTAAATTTTTTATCAGCTATTAGGCATTACATATTGATATTCGTGATAAAACTCAAGTAGTAAAGACTGGTTGTAAAACATCTCGACGATTTTTTGTAGACTACAGGAAATGGACACATTTTTGTTTTTGCTTTTCCTCAACGATCTTTCGAATGTACTTTGTCGTGTAATATACAAGTATGCGGATGATGTTTAACTCTACATAGATATGCCGTCCGATAGCCTTACGGGAGGTCTTGGTATCAATGATGAATGATGATATGGAAAGAATTCGACTGTGGTCCAATCGTAGCCTGTTCACACTTAATCCTTCTAAGATCTTTGCAATGCTATGCCCAAGAATGAGGTAAACATTGTAGATTACCCTCCAGTCTTCAATACAAAGAACTTATCTCGAAGATAATGGATCGCGGCCTACTCAGTTAGTACTATCATGTTCAAATGGGAGATCTTACGACCCCTCTCAAAAAAACAATATCAATCAGCGTTGCCATACAATCGCGAAAGACTCCTGGATCACACAAATGCAGCTAGACCGCCATTTGATTGGCCTCAGTGAAGAAGTCATTCGAAATCGGGAGTCCTGCCGTTGTTTTTTGAGGTTAAACCGGCGATCCCCACAGGCGAATCAGTACGTATGCAGTGAAGTGGTTGGCTATGATCCATTTAGTCTAGATTATAACCTCATCGTTAAAGAAGGAGTTCTTCACTGCGAAACTGTCGCATATGTCAATGAGGCAACTTTTTGGGTTTTGTATTAAATTTGAATTTGAGTTGCTGTGACGCCATGTCGAATACGATCGGGTTTGCGCTGCTTGAGAATAACGCAATATTTTATATTCAATTGTTCAATATATCCTTTGTTGGATAATGAATGCCAGCTTAAGCTAAATGTCGCCTTTAATGAGTGCCATCGGTTTATTCACAAGAAATCAAGACACACTAGTGTCTAACAATTATTTTTTTAATTAATTATCGTATATAGTTAAAACAAGACGCTATTATTCATAACAATTACTATGTATGTCCATTTAAACAAGGTGCTCAGATTTGCACATTCAGGGCAAAGTCTTTAACTCATCTTTGTACCTATCAGGTTAATAAAATTAAACTATCAAATAAAAATAAAAAATAACAAATAGGAAATAATTTATTTTATTTAGGTTTTATAGAAAACCTCCAAAAAATTTCAACAACAGAAGATTTGAGAAATGTCACGAACCATTTTTATTAAATTCCCTCTCCTAGAAAGGTTCAATTGAACGCTGTGTAATAAAGAACAATAACAAACTACGTGTTGATTATGAAGTCAATAATCCACAAAACCCAAAGAAATGTCCAAAAACATCAGCGAACCTTATTTATCGCCCAGGCAAGTATGAAATCAATAAATGACTCTGATGTCAACCCAATCTACCGAAACGCCACAACAGCCTAAATTGCAAACAACTAAAACATGAACTTGTATTTGATTGCATATAACGATCGACATCCTGCTGCTTCCAAAATCAGACAGAAAAATTTCCCTAGCTAGCGATATTGAGAAATCACCATTATGTACTTTAGTACGCTAACCCCGTATTAAGGTTCTCACACACCGCCCCTTAGCTAAAGCCGTAACCAACTAACCACACTAGTGAAATAGGGATCTCTTTTAACCCTTTACTGCATAGCATATCACTATGGTATACTATAGATACTGCATGCAGTAAATATAAATAAATATTTTGTTTATTATTTATTATTATTGCAATGGGCTCAAAAATTATCTCGGAAGAAGACTGAACTCCTTAACTACCTCGGAGTTAACCGATGAACTAAGGAACATTAAGATGCATTGCTCAAAAACGATGTGGAAACAAATTGAATTTCATACCGAAAGTTTTGAATTCAAAGGTAGTTCAGAATTAACTAAGAATATTATGGATCTTAGCACACCCTATGCTTTCTTCAATTTGAAGAGTTTTTTTATGCGGATGAGCAAATGTGCCCAAAAAACGTACGTATCTTCTAGATTAGCCTGACAAATGGATAAGGAAGTGATAATCACTTTCGCTTGCCCCTTGAAACTAATTTCGGTGCTAGTTCCAATGAGTTGTTCGTTCGATTCGGAATGTTGCGCAAGATTTGTATTTTAAAATATATAAATATATTGATAACTATTACACTTCGATACCAATAGTTTTTAAACTTTACAATAAACGTTTGTTCTAAGTAGTTTCTACACGCAACTATGTATAGCTGCTTCGAAAGACGCAAAAGTTGTTACAATCACTTCGAATTCCAGAGAAGTGAAAAGCACCAAGGAACACACTGAAGTAGATTGCCTAGCTATTGTTCAGAACTACAAACAGTTTATGGGCGGTGTGGACTTGGTAGATTCTATACTTGAAGGTACAAGATGAAGATCGAACCTAAGATAAAATACCGTCAAATATCTTACCATTTATTAGATGTCACATTTTGTAACGCGTGGTTTTGGTACAGCTAAGTTTAGGCTTTGTTTAACTTGCATATTTAAGATATAATAAAACCCAAGCGTTTCGAAACAACAGACATCAATTAAAAAAAATGCCTTTCAAGATATCGGTATCGGAAACACTCTGTCCCTTAAGCCTAGCTATATGGAAAAATCAACTACAGCACCTGTTCCGCCAATAGAAGTTGGGCTAAATGGCCTTAAACATTTGCCTTGTTCGATGCCTCAACACTTAACGTGCAAGTTGCCTGTCTGTGGAAAGATAATATTTACCAAAAATGTAGAAAATGCAAAACAGCGCTTTGCTTCAATCGATTCAGAAATTTTGTTCAACATTTTTACTCTATAATATTAACATATTTCTTTGAAATAATTGAATTAATTTGTTTAGCTGTGTTTTTATTTACTTTTTTTGAAGGTTTGTTTCAATCGTTATAGAACGGACAAATAAAAATAAATTTGAGACACAAAAAAACCGTGTTTTATAATATGATATGTATACAAATGCGCCATATCTCCAAAAGAGCTTAATATTTTGCAATCACGACAGTGAAATACATAGCGGTTTATTTTTTATCTTTAAAAAAAGTACTGCAGTACCTAAAGGGTGAAGTTATTTTTTCAGCTTTGTTTTTGTTTTCTGAATTTGTATGTTACGTATTATGGAGGCGTATACTTATCGTATATAATTGATTCATAGGCATCATTTTTTATGTTTGTATTTGTATATAAGAAGTTTTCAGTAAATAAACTATTAATAAAATATTATTATCAAAAAAACAACTGGGCACCCCTTGCATTTAGCTCCAAGAAAATTTCATCCCAGACCTTATCCTCTTCTTAACGTTCTTATATTCCTTGTCATCTAAATCATATGGAATATTAAAAATATTGACAGTGCGTCAACAGACGTTGAAACATGTGCTGCGACATTTTATTTCTATCGCTTTCGCTATCGCGTAGAGGTATGTGGAAACCAATCTGAAGATAATCTGTCAACTGTACATGTATATCATAGAGGCGAGTTCCCTACTTTCATGATGCAAACAAGTTAATATATTCCAAACAGTGTTTTGGAAGTATGCGCGGAAAATGTACAAAAGGAGTTTAAATTCTAGTTAAGCTGTTGACAATTCTTAAGAGAAATAAATTGAGTAAATCTTGATATAAATGTAGATATACTGTGGGCTTGGTCTAAATTGATTAAGGGTTCAACTGCTCAATTAGCTAACCCCAGACGTGTTCAGTCCTTATAAAACTTTTCCCTAGAACAGAACATTTTGCATTTTGCATTAATACATGCCCGCACCGGATTTACTGAAGAGTTTTAGGAAGTTGTACCATCGGAAAGAGAATCTGTAGATAATGGCACGTAGACGAAGTAGGTTCTCAAAAACCAACAAGCGAAAATTGACCATAGAAGATGACCGAAGGAAACAAATTGAGATCATAAGACAGAGATTCTGGTAAAGAGATACTTATTTTTTATCCAGATTTAATTTCAGAAAAATACGCAAATCTCGACACCAGCCCAATGCTGTTAAATGTTCCAGCTTTCCGTTTATGAAAAGTTATATTATTTGAATGCTCAATAATAAAAGTGAAACCATTCTCTTAGATGCCAAAACCATTTACGAACCCTTTTCGCCGCCATAAATTAGACCTTTTTAAAACGTTTGCCACGACGCATTATGGTACTCGTATTTTGTTGAAGTAGACACTTAGTTCAATGTAAAAATTCGTTATGCCCCTAGAAGGATTACACATTTTCATTTACTTCTTAGAAACATTCAATATCAATCTAATTTCAAATCTGTGAAAGGGGAGGAGGGGGTGGGGGGAATATATTTTACTTATATATTTACTCTCTGGTCCACTTGTTGGGTTCGCCGTCAAGAAAGCAAATCGAAAATGGTAGTGTGACCGAAGGGCACTATCAAATCAATCGCAGCGATCGTGGAGGATTTATTCAAGAGGAGTCAACCTTTCACTACAAAAACTCTATATCAATGTCGATGCACATTCAACACTTCACAATACAAAATAAATTTGCAAACAAAATTTTAATAATGCATTAATCAGTTGGCCCTTTTTTGGTAGGTACTTAAGTAAAAGCTTTCACTACACACATGGTCATTTTCGTGACCACAAGTAGAGTGTAATAAAAAAAATCTAAAGTAATATGCGATGGGTTGGCTCCTCGAAATTACTTTAAGACGCGACCAGCCCAGTTAATACTGTTACGTTCAGACAAGGCGGTAGCAATCAGCATTCCTATACAATTGGAAATTCTTAGAGAAAAAGGTGGTAGAGATTAATTTCTAGATTTTTTTAAACTTATTTCTTAATGCTTCTCATCGCTCAAGTCAGCTTAGACAACGGAGAGAAATAACAATGCTCTATTATATGCCCATAATAGCCACTATGTTCCGTTACGTTCACTTTTGTTCACTTTTACGAACTTAAGTGAGAGCGATTGACATGACTCATTACGTACGGAGATTTCAAATTCGACAATATTGTCTATCTCTCTTCTTGTATATACTCTTTGTTGACAACTTAAATCGTTTGACAACAGTGGCTTATAGACAAAATCATAACAAAAAAAACTTTTTTGAAAATCCAAAGTTTGAGTTTGAGCTGAAATTTATAATATATACTCTCTAGGGGTCCTCTATGCTCATGTGTTATTTTTTTTTAAATCCGTTTACTGACACGCCCACAATTAAATAAAATAATTTTATTCAAAAACCAAAGTTTGAGCTAGGGAACGTTTTTTTACAAAAGCTTCGTTTTTGTTTGATAAAATCTTTTAAATATTATATAACAGAATATGTAGAGCGTTCTTAACAATTCAACCATACTTAGACTTTTGTCACGCCCACTTATGAGGGATAGGAATAAGAATAGGGTATCCAACAGTTCGCCCAAGCGGACTGTAGCCCGCCCCTATGTTTTTTTCTTCATATGGAGACAGTTATTTTTTGCATCAAATATGAATTAAGCGTTTTTTTTTTTTTTTTGAAAAGTGAATTGCTGGTTTTTTATTTATTTTTTTTATATATTTTTTTTTAATTCTAAAAAAATGCGATTTTTCAAAAAAAAAAGACTTCGAAACTTCCATGAATAAATCTTAATTATAGAGCATTTTTATAAATATTTACGATTTATTTTATCAGGAAGAAGTTGGAGTTCAAAGAACAAAAGTAGTTCTTTTCAGAAACATATCCTAAATATTGAAAAAAAGCAATATTACACAAAGTGAGTCCCTGGGACTCACCTATGCGATTTTTGTTCACCTAGTGAATTAAGGGTTAAATATGGAAAATCCGCTTGAACGGCTTCTTTGACTTATTGGGTCCGTTTCGTAACAAAAATGCTCAAAATGGTTTGAAAAATCTACTGGTTTTGCTATCCTTTTTTAATTTTAAATTTTTTTTTTATATATTTTTGTAAATAGGATAAACTTTTCCATAGTTGACCGATTGTAAAAAAAAATTGTAAATTAATTTTTAAAAATATTGTACATAATTGCCTCTTTCGTACCATGATTCATGTACGACTATGACCTGGTTCACTGTTGGACATAGCGACTTTTTAAAAAATTTAAATTTTTTCCGTCTTTTAATGAAGAATAATTATAAGCAAAGTATTGAGGTGTCTGAAACAAATCTCACGATGCACATTACTTTTTCAAATGGAACAGAAATAAAAAGTACGATTTCTTATTTATTAACCATTACAATTCACATTTGCTTGAGCTGAACCAACACCGACGAGCGCTTTAATTGTCGGGTAAATTCAAAAAGGATCGAAACGCGGTAGGTAAAGACATCAAAATATCATTATCGTAGGGCTACATAAGCTCTCGACAGGTGCAGTCGCGTTAATAATAACAGTTGAAAATTCCTTTATACAAACAATCAACAAAAATAACATTGGGAAAAGCTACAGTCCGCTTGAGCGAACTGTTGGATACCCTAGTCCTATTCCTCATAAAGTGGGCGTGCCAAAAATCTAAGTATGGGTGAATTGTTAAGCACAATCTACATATTTTGTTATAGAACAATTTAAGGAATTTATCGAAAAAACAAAACTTTTGTAAAAAACGGACATTAAAAGTGGGCATGGCAGAAAACTTTATATACAGGAATTGTTCAAAACTAGTTTATCTACATACTTTGCGAAGAATATGACTTTCATTTACAAATATTTCTTCAAAAACACGTTTGCGTATCAATTGGCGGATTTTAAAAATCTTGAAAATGAGCATTAAGGGCCCATAGGGAGCTCAAACTTTGGGAGGGCAGTTTTTTCAGAAAAGAAACATAACTTTTTCATACAGCAAATCTTTTTAGATTGGAATTGGACCTTACCCAATAACAAACAAAAATCTTCTTCTGCATTAACGGTGATTTGATTTGTTGCTTCTTCGGACTTTTGGGAATGATTTAAGATGGTATTAGTGTCGCTGTGTTTTCCTGGGTGCAGACCACGAAAAATGAAAACGATCGAAGACAGCGTTTCGACAATAGAGGTCTAAGCTTATCTCCCTACATATGATATCGTCCAAACGAGATCGTTCGACCGTTTTCATGTTACCTCTAAATTTATAAATTTTCTAGATGGGATTTCAGCTTGTAAGTCCCCTTTTACGGCACGCAGTGCTTATCGGGGGTTCTGTCCAGTGCCCATTGTACGGGGTAACAACAAAATTAATATGCATTTAAATAAGTGGTCCAGTACCTTTAATGAATATCGTTTGGTAAGCAGTAAAAAGAAAAAAAAAACTTAAGCTTCACAATAAACTTGCGGGCCTTTTTTATCCTGACCCAAATCAGCACCTTTATAGGTGACCAAGTCAATTTTTGTATGTGTATTGTATAATAACACTTTGGAACCTGCCTCCAAATCTATACCTACACCCAATTTAATTATGTATGACTTTGTTTTTGTCCTTTTGATTGTGCAATCCTTTAAGTCAATTTAGAAAATTCTATGTTTACCATGATTTACCATTGAGTAGCATTTTCGACGAATTACTAACTAAACAAACAAAAATAATACTACTAATTAATTTGTTAATTTGTTCTTTCGTTACTTCCCTCCGAGAGTGTACGACTTTTGTGCGCGTTTTCTTCTATCTCATTACAGCTATGATCGCCTATTAAATTTAAATCATGTTCAGAGTGAGAAAGACAAAAGCGTTTGGGTCCATCTACAAAACATGGCCGTGGAATGGATAGAAGTCCATTTCATTTCCCATTTTTGCTATAAAATTGGATTTCCTTTTCACACAAATTGTCTGCACATGCCGCACTCTGTTTTATTATTGACTCAATGGAAATCGTCGTTGCAATAAATTTTAGGTTGACAACGGAAATGAAATCACAAAAAACGTTACACTTGGCTATGAAAGTAATGAAAAAAAAAAGAAAAGAAGATTATACAAGAAAGACATTTCCTAATAAAGAAACATACGAGGTGGCAAATAAAAAGCAACGGCTGTAAAAATACTTTTTTTATGCGATTATTTTCTCGTTTCACAGAGAAATTATATTTTTTTACATTCTCTTTTTCATTCGTTTTTTTTTTTATCTTTAAGATTGGAATAATCTCGAATTCGTATTTTAAAGAGCCATGAGAACAAAAACGTTATTTTAAGACATGCTACTATTGCACGGACAAGGACTCAAAAGGAAGAAGAAGAGAAGTCCAAAAAAATGTGTCTCGCAGCCCTTTTAATTTGTAAACATTTTTGCTCTTGTTGTATGTAAATATATTTTTTTTCGGTAGGGGCTAGTTGGAAATATCGAGCGTCACCGTCAGATTTTCATACCAAATGAGTTAATCGCTGCTCTCTAGATCACCGGTATTAAACGACGTTGGGCGCGGTTAGTACGTAGATGAATGACCGTTTGAGAACAACCGCGTATCGTTGTTTTTTTTTTATTTTATTTATTTCTTTATACATTTTCCAGTTTTAATTATGTATGTTCAATTTTAGAGATTATTACATAATACATAATTATGTCCTTACGATACACCGGGAAGTTGTGTGGAAGTAGATTTGATTTGAATATAATTGAGGTTGTATAGCTAGAAGTTTGTTGTTCATCAGTTGAAGGTAAGAGGAAAAATATCGATTTGTACTTCGGTAACCGATGGCCGATTTAAGAATGTCACTTTTAGTTGTAATAAGGTTATTTACCAAGTGGTCCTTGGAGAACCAAATTAAGCCCGAAATTTTTTTTTCAAAAACTCCTAAAAAACCGCGCAGTATATTGTGTTCAATGTTATTTGACTAACAGATACTTGGAACAACAAAAAGGCCCTTAAAAAAGGATATTTTTCCAAAATGTCATTAAAATCCACACGGTATATCTGTGTTCAATGTTATTTGACTAAGAGGTCCTTGCAACAACAAAAAAGGTTCATAAAAGTCGAAGAAAGGATATTTTTCCAAAATGCCGTTAGAGTCCACACGATATATCTGTGTTCAATGTTATTTGACTAAGAGGTCCTTGCAACAACAAAAAAGGTCCTTAATAGTCGAAAACAGGATATTTTTCCAAAATGCCATTAGAATACGCACGGTATATCTGCTTTTAATGTTATTTGACTAAGAGGTCTTTGGAACAACAAAAAGATCCTTAAAAGTCGAAAAAAGGATATTTTACCAAAATGTTTGTTGTTCCTAGCACCCCTCATTCAAATTACATTGAACTCATATATAGCGTGCGTTTCTAAAGACATTTTGGGAAAATATCCTTTTTCGGGTTTAATTATTGTGGCTCCAAGGACCTCTTTGTAAAATAACCTGATGTAAAATAAAAGGGACATTCAATCAATTTTTATTTTAAACGCAATATGCATAATAAATCCCAATAAATTATCACCATTATAGCAAAATAAAAAATTTTGATTTAGCTATTAGTTATTACCTAGGCAGCTAAAAAGCTACAGCTAAAAACTAACCAACTTTTAGTTGTCATCCGCAACTAAATTTGGCAACCTAACACAACCTGCAACTAATAGCTAATACCAAAAATTAGTTGTCATTATGATTGCATTTTTAGCGCAGCTAATTTAACTACGTTAGTTACTTAGTTACGGCGTTAGCTAGATAACAAATTAGGTAGCTAACGCGCAACTGTGCCTACATGTTTAAACATCAACTATACTGTGAGTGCAGCGTGGCTCACACCTTTTTTTTTCTTCTTTCATTTTAAATAACGGTTCCCACCGTTTTTTATTTGTCGGGGCCCGAGGTTTTCCACACTGAAGAACTCAGACTCCATACTGGTCCATTGTACTACCAGTAAGACATGCCACTCTTGCTGAAATTAAATAGGCGCTTCAATGATGACGAGCTTAGATTTCCGGCACTCACCACATCAGCACATCAGCAAAAGCGTAGTGGTCCCTAAGAACGCTAGTAATTTGTCCGCAGTCTTTTCTGTTGGGAGACAACTAGAATGTCGCAGCTTTTGTACAGACATCGGGAAGTATTCGCTTAGTTTGTCTGCACCCTGGAGAGTCATGCCATCTGCGTTCATATGAAACGCAACCGTCTATTGTAGCCCTGGCCGAGGACGCAGGTAGATACAACGCTGGTTCAGCTCCTGAGAAGTATTTTCCTGAGCTTTGTTCAGCAAGTTCATCGGAGTTCTCATGTCCTGCTTAAAATAGTCCTATCATGGCCGTATAAATCCATAGGACTCTGTTTAGTGATAAGCACCATGTCTTCCCGAAACTGCCCTTGCACGACCAGAAAATCGAGAGCGCTTTGACAGTCTTCAGTTCAATTTTCTTTTTTCCAAAGAAGTTTGGTATCCAGGATGACTCCTACATATTTTGCTTCATTGGAGAGTTGGATCGTGGCGCAAAGTCAACCCGATTAGTTTTCTCCTTCTTCAAAAGAGCACACTCTCAGTTTTGTAGGATTGACTGAGAGTCCATCCCTAGTACAACATCCGTCAATAGGGCCGCCTCCTCTTTGGCGCAGACAGCCGCTAAGCATGATCCAACAGAGCGTTTAACAGAGAGTCAACCAGCATGAACAGCAGTTTGGACAGAACGCAGCCTTGTGGCAGCCTGCCGGTTTGTCCTTTTTTAGAACTTTATCACCCTACTGGTTTCGCCTAGCGTTTCAATCGTTTTAACAGCAATACCTATAAGAAGCACTTCTTGATACACAAATAACCTCATATATTCTTGTGGCTTGGCTTTTGTTTATTGGGCACGTCCGTTCGAAACAACTGAACTGGTTATGGCACTGATCAGGTCTTGAACAGCTTCCTCTACCTTTTGTCTCGTCCTGAGTTTAGTCTATTTTGATCTGTGTTGGTGTTTTAAATAATTGGGTGAATGTTAGAAAATGGTATACTTAGCTACTAAAAAAAGGCTACGACAACGGTACTTTAGAAACACGTCATTATCTCAAAACGAGTGCAGTTATTTAATATTCTTTCTCGTTGATACTCTTTTTTCAATGAATTGATACCAAGTGAGGTGTGTTTATAATTCTTTAAATAGAATGCTAGATTTGGTCT
Source organism: Portevinia maculata (assembly GCA_949715645.1). Taxonomy (NCBI): domain Eukaryota; kingdom Metazoa; phylum Arthropoda; class Insecta; order Diptera; family Syrphidae; genus Portevinia; species Portevinia maculata. The sequence goes on along the minus strand of OX454525.1, from coordinate 109,116,336 downwards.
TCATAATCGATGTCGATGATGTAGACTTGACTGAAGCCATTCTCTTGCTCTCAAAATCTATTCATCATAAGGATTTGTCAATTTTTTTGAATGTCGTGGATTTCAAAAATAATGCTAAATTTATTTAAATGTCAAATAGCTATCATTTTTAATTTAATCCATTTAATTTGCGTAATTTAAGTGAATGTTTCACAAATGTTCAGTGACAAGTTCCAACTTCAAACTCCTGAGAGTTAATTTTTTTTAAATTTGTTAGTAACTTTTAAAGATGTTTTTTTTTTAACCAATTGTTGAAAAAAGGAAGCTCTCACCGACTTTGGTACAACCAAAGTTTAGCAAATTTAAAAAGTCTTTTAATAAGTTGAATAATCATTCCTATTATGTTAATTACGCTCGTTTTAGAAACCGTATGTAATGCATACCTTCCAAAATTCTGCGGAACCTGAGGAAAAATTCTAAAATGTTCTGGAATGTGAAAATGAAAAAGGGGAGTATTGGCTTCCCTTCTACAATGCTTTACAATGGAACGTCCTCGAGTGACCCTGATACTTTTGTTAATTGGTTCTCTGGCTACCATGAGAATATTTATAAATCGTCAAATGATAACTTGCATCAGAATATAGCACTCAACAGGGTTTCTTTATTTTTTCCGGAAAAGGAAAAGAATTTAAAATTTTGTATCCGGAATATCCAGAATGGAATGGAAATGGACCGAATAGAATGACAGCCATTTGCCTAATGACCAACGGTTCTTAGTTCAAGAACAAGTTCAAAATTTAGTTTTATGTTTTTCTATTTATTGAACTCAAATGTGAGGTAATACTCCATTAAAGCATTAACATAAAAACATATATAATAAAACATTATTTATAAATAACATTACGAATTACATTAAACTTTTTCTAACCGGAAGTCTTGCAACCTTATTACGGCTGTCAAAGATCATTTTGATAACCGGCAAAATTTATTAATTGATCCACATTTTGGTACTATGAATGTCAATTGACAAAAAATTATGCATCTATTGTGAACACTGGCAAGCAAAATGCGATAGAGCACTTCGCGAAGTTATCTCTTTCTGAACTGCCAAATTTCTTTCTTAAACGTCAAGAAAAAATTGAAGCATACCATTTCAGTAATTTGCAGAAATTGTATGAAAAATTATTGTGATTGTTTATAAAGCGTGTATTTAAGTGAAATCAAAGGAGAAAATCTACCAATTTAAAAAAAAAACTTGAGAAAGTATGTTAAAGCGAAAAAAAAACAGTGAACATATTGACCAAAAGGCGAAAACTCCTAATGCATCAATTTAAGGGCATTTTAACTTTTTTTTTGTATAATTTTGTTTTTAAATAATTGTTTTTGTTCGTTTGTACTAAGTAGTATTAATTGTATGTATAGGAAATTGTTCAACGTAATTTGTTTCCAAACAAAAATATATTTTTGACACAACAGCGCGATTCTCACTTTTTAATTTTTATTTCTTGTACACAATCCTATTATATTTTTTACTTTTTAGTACCTACTCAAAAATATTGTTCCGATACTCCTTCCTCATCTTTTGTTCATTATAACTTTTTACGAAATATTTTCGCAAGACTCGTCTCCAGCAAAATAAATTCACCGATTTGTTCCTTTAATGAATCAGCAGTGATGTTTTTCTTTTTTTCTTTCATTTGACACTGAGGTTGTCGCGAAGTACTCTAATGTGAAGAGGTATGTATTTCATTTGACTTTTATGTCATTCAAATCTGTTATCTCTGATTCGTTAATTTTGCTACAGTTAAGTCAAAATTTATTTTTAATTTTGTTTTTATTGTTAATGAGTCAATGAAACGAAAGTAGTTGAGTTGTTTTGTTTAAGCTCATGCATTTTGTGACTGTTTTTTGTTCATAATTTATTTTGTATTTATTCAATACATGCTATTTTATTTTCTCAAAAAAGAATTCTACTACCTACTGGTGTCATTTCATTTTAAAAATGTTGTTTTACAAACAAAAAAAGCGAATGAAAGTGACGAATTTGTGGTTGACATTTGATAGCTATCAATATTTTGTTGACAACCAAAACACTACATACCGGAAATCGACTTCTCCCTATTTAAGTGGCTGCGTTTTTTAACGAAGTACCCAATAAAGTAATAAAAGACTTTCGCTCAAAAAAAACTTAATATATTTTGTTGTTACTAAGATTGATTTTTTTTGCGTGTAGCTAGGTGAAAATCGTTGAAAGACATCTCTTGCTAGCTTTGCTATAGTGTGGGACTTGAAACACCCACTAAAAACACATAGGGAAGGCATGATGTTACCATCCTTCCAGAAACCGCACCTAGTCGTCAGACTAATCAGCAATTTTATTCTAATATTTATTTATGTACTTATGTACCTACTGTTTTTAGGGACTAACTTTGGTTTGTTACCTTTTGTTTTTTAATTCATTATTACGTCGTGCGTGTGATTAATTGTTACATATATCTTTCTTTTCTTTTTACCTAGTTAATTAGTTCAAAAGGTGTAACTCTACGTAATCTTCTAACTAAATTTTTGTTATTAAGTAGTTGGACTATATCTAAATTAGCAAGGCACGAATAAGACTAACTTCATGTCTTCTTGCGCCTTCCAAACCTCATCCTCTACCATTTCAATTTTTAGATCCCTATATAGATAAGCATAACGTATGTACCACGGCGTATTAACAATACTGGGTAATACTTTGTTTTGAAAGCATTGTATGCTTTGAAGATTTGTCTTACTCGTGCACCCTCATAACTGGAGGCCATGTCCAAATTGGTTTTAACATTTGCTTATAGAGAAGCAGTTTGTTGTAGATTGAGAGGCATAAATACCTCCCTATGAGCCAATACATTTTACTGTATCGTATATTTAGTTCATCTCGTTTTTTTTTATATGAGTGTTATCCAACGCAACTTTGCGTCCAAAGTCAAGCCTAAGTACTTAGCTGAGTTCGAATGCAGAACTACATTATTATTTATGCACACACGTATGTTTACGTTTTTATTTGTAAAGGTAACATGAACCGACCTCAGTTCATTTAATTTAATTTAAATTGTTGGTCCAATTAAATATATCATTTACTGTCCTTTGCAGTTTTTCTGTAACTTCCTGTATGGTTTTTCCTACTGCAAGTACAGCAGTATCATCTGCAAAAGTGGCAACGGTAGTTTCGTGTAGTATAGGAGGAACAGCATGGGTCCCGACACACTACCTTGCGGTACTCAGCTTTGATGTGTTTCAATGCGAAGTACTTATCCACTTGCTTAATTCTAAATAATCGTTGAACTATATACGACTCTAGTATTTCATAGTACTGTTTTAGAAGATATTTTTGTACTCGTAGCTTACGGATTAATCCTTTGTGCCAGACTTTATTCAAAGCCTGTATTACATCAAGGAAGATAGTAGAGCATATTCGTTTTTCTTCTAAAGCTATAATCAGATGGAGTCGTTTTAGCAGCATTTTTTCGAATAGCTTAGACAGGATTGGCAGCAATGATATCGGCCGATATTACGTTACTTCACTAGGCAATTTGTTCGGCTTAGGTACGATGATAACCTCCGCGACCTTCCACATACGCGGAACATACCTTAGTCTGAACGCAGCATTTATTATCTGTGCTATTTTTTTCATACATTTTTTGGACCGTTTTTTCAGAACTTCACCCGTTAATAGATCAAATCCCGGGGCTTTTTTCGGGTTGATATTTTCTTTTATTTCTTTGGCTATTTCCCAAGAGGTTACTGCTGGAATCGATCTCTTGTCTGCGCACATTTCTTTCGTTTGTTGGGAATTATCATTATCTTCGTATATCTTAAGGACGTTTTCAAGACGTTCCGCAATTAGATCCGCCTTTTGTTTGTTTGTTTTACCCAGTTATCACTGTTGTTTTTCACTGGCGGAATGTATGCCGTTGGTCTTTTAATTTTTTTTGTAGCTTTCCACAGTCAGTGTTTGTCAGATTTGTAAGGTATCTTTCCACCAATGCATTTTTAAATTCTGCTATCCTTTTTCTGAGCTTATTGTTTCAATTCAATTCATTTTTATTGAGGCCAAAGACAAAGTACTTTTTTTTTGAAGACTTAAGTTTTAAAAGTAGCCGACTTAAAATTATATCAGGCTAGCTAGAAAGGAATAATCTAGTGTAACTATTATTAACTAACAGCTTCATGAAATACATTTTACTTAAAATTTTAGACAAATATTTGTTGTATATATGCTTGCTCCCGGCATATATTCACTTTTTTGGCTCTTGTAGGCCGACTTAAGACTAATGACTAGAGTAAAGGTAGAGAAAACTATAAAAACATTATATTTTTTTTTAACAGAGCCACTTTGGACTTTTGCATGCAACTACGTTTTTTATATAGCAATACGTATATAAGAATAAGTCACATGGTAATCTTAGGCGCTAAACGTTGTTTATTATTTTCTTGACTAAGCTTTAAACTAAGTTCTATGAAACATGCGATGAGAGTATTAATAAGGTTACTGTGACGTTTAATTTATTATCCTCTTAGATTAGGCAGTGAAGCTTTCTCGTAAAAAGGCAATGTCAATGAACTATTCGAGTTTAACTCTAAAACAGAGCTAGAGCGATCGTGCAATAGATTGAAGGGTGATAGATAGTAATTGTCGTAGACGCTATCATTTATATTTTCATCCGAAAGCGCTTCAATGAGCGGATTATCGTGAGACGCAAAACCTTGCAGTCTTTTCTGCAAGCTAATCATCATGTAGGTCATTAGGAGTGTAATGGTAGTTGTATTATAAAGCATCCGGTTTGGGTACCATTTTTGATCAGGTCTTCTAAACAGTCCACTGCAGCATCTTAAGACGTATCTCTCAAAAATTTCTAGCTCTAAATTTGTGCTAAAATTGTAAGTTAAAACTGGTCTTATAAGTGTCTTATAGATCAACAGTTTTGTTTTCATGCTCACATGGCTTGATGAGAGCATAGGTTTTAGGACAGAGGCAGCACCCTTTGCTCTGTTTAAAGCCTTCCTAGCATGAACGTTGAAATGAAGCCGATTATGAAACCAGACACCTAAATATTTTGTCTCGTTTTTGAGTGGCACGGGATTCCCTTGAATATGTAAGGACAGTGTTTTGCTTTCCTTAACCGCTAACCTATGGCCTTTTCCATAGGAATTCCTAAAACATGTAAGCCCACATTTCTGAGTATTAATGCTTAGGCCCCAGGATTTATAGTATGATAACAAAGTAGGAATCGAGTTTCTAATTTTGTTTAAAGCAGTATGTGGTCGTTTGTCACTTGCTAGGATCGAAGTGACATCACCGAAGAATATTGCTCCCGGCTCATTCGTCGTATCGCCTAAGGGAAAGTCTTGTATTAACACGTTAAACAACTTTGGTCCTAGAATCGATCCTTGGGGAACACCAGAGAGAACTGGGAATTCGTTTGAGTTATCTGAACCGATGACCAACCATGCATTTCTGTCTTCCAGAAAACTAATCATCATACGAATGAATGACGTTGGAAAATTAAGTGAGATAAGCTTAAAAATGAGTCCTTTGTGCCAAATCGAATCGAATGCTGCTTTTAAGTCAATATCCAGTACTACGGTACATTACTTAGCTCTCAAATTTTGAATAATTTTGTTATCTAAAAGTAATGAAGCATATTCAGTTGAATGGCCTTTCTTAAACCCGAATTGGTTGATCGGTATTAAGTTGAAGTCCTCGCAGAAATTATCCATGGTTTCGGATAGCACTCTCTCAAACAATTTACCTACATTAGATAACATTGAAATAGGACGAAAGTCTTTAATATTGCGGGTTCCTTTTTTCTTTGCAATGGGAATTAAAAACGACTTTTTCCATATTACTGGGAAGTAGCCATTATTAACACAGTGGTTAAAGACACAAGCAAGCGTTATATCCAAGGAATAAGGACATTTCCGAAGGATAAAATTTGAGATTTTATCTGGTCCCTGCGATTTCTTGTTGTTAAGACCAAGACGAGACTCGTTTAACTTACTTGGTGTTGTGAAAGGTGCGCCCTGAGTGAGAACCCTGTTTTCTTCAGAAAATGTTAGGAGGCAGCCATGGCAATCCTGATCCTTAAAATTGTTCACAGTTTGGTTAACTTCCTGAGTCAAATTTGGGTTAAAGTCTGGAGTTACTTCGGCGTAAGCATCGGCAAAAATGGCTTGGAATGAGGAAAGCTTTTCTGAAGAAAGCTTTTTTGAGCTTATTGTTTAAGCTATTAAGTCTACTTTTATCACTTGGTGCTCTTGACAGTTGCCATCGTTTGCGAGCTCGTCTCTTTTCAGATATAATTTCGCAAACTTCTTTGGGATACACGTTTCTTTTTTCTTTGCTATTTAATTCAGGCGTTGCAGCCCATGCAGCCTTTTGTGTAGCTAGGGTGAAGGACTGTACTTCACTTTCTAATTGCTCTATTGTTTTAATTGTTGTGGATAGTTCGATGCGTTCATCTTTTAAGTATCTGGAATACATCCGGTCATTTAGTTTGTTTACTAGACATGGGTTGTGTACCTGCATTATAATTTTATTACCAAATGCAAGCAGCACAGATGAGTGATCTGAATCAAGATCTAACTTGGGTAGTATTTGAGGAGATATTCTTAGCTAAGGAGAAGTCTACAACATCCGGGATTTTGCTCCTAAGTAAGTAGCATTTCCCGTTGAATAGTAGTTTGGTTTTTTAATAGATTCAAAGAGTTCTCTTTCTCTTGTATTTGTTAATCTTGATCCCAAGATTTGTTCTTAGCGTTGAAATCTCCGCCTACTATGAATTTATTTCCGAATTTACGGAAGAGGCTTTCAAAATTGTTTTGTTTCAGCCTGTAGCTAAGAGAACAATATGCCGCTGCTATCGTTATCTAGCCGCTGCTTGTTTTTATGTTTACGGATTTGGCTTGTATTTTACACGACTGATATCTTTTCTTCATCTTCATCGTGGCTAACACCTTCCTTAATTATAACTGCGGCCCCTCCTCTTGTGTGAGGCTGTGGGGTTTGGTATGTCGAAGTTTGTATTTTGTTCCAATTTTAAAATGTGTCTCGGAAACTAGACATATGTCAATTTTGTTTATGTCGAGAGTCGCTTGCAATTCGTCTTTACCATTATCGAGACCATTGGCATTACCTACATAATAAGATTTGTATTTTTTTTAGCAATTATGTTTCTTTCTTGATATTTTTTCAGAATTTTCTTATTATTCTTTTCCATATCTTCCATTCTGTTAAAAATTCTTTGCATGATATCCTTCATAGCATTGATGGGAGGGTGGGGGTTTCCGATTTTTTTTTACGGCGTTTCGTTAGTTACTAAGATAATATTATTATTTTTATGAATAACATTATATTTTGTTGTTGTTATTATTTTAAATATGTTAAATCGAAGGAAACATGTAAAACAGTAAAAATGTTGTCCTTTAGCGTAAGCATTTATCACGATGTTAAAAAAGCACTATGTTAGTGCTTTTGTAGAATACGTGGCAACGCTGCTCATGGCATCGTCTTGTCACAAACATCTATGGGACATTTCATGTCCACAGGAGACCATTTGAAAAATGTATTTGATCCTGGAAATTGTGAAAGTAAATTAAAAATTTAAATAAAAAAAATAATTAACTTGAAACAACACACATCTATATATATAAAAGAAAGTGTCCGAAGCGATGTAACCGCATAACTCGAGATTGGCCGAACTGATTTTGATGATTTATACTTTGTTGGAAAGGTATTTTCTCAGCACGGGTTTGAGAAAAAAAAATCTAAATTTCAAAATGGCTTATTTTGACCACCCAGCGTGTTACGACAGGTTTTTTTTCGATTTTTAAATTTTTTTTTTTTTTTCATTTTGTATTTATTTATTTTGGCAACAACCAAATAAAGAATCACATTTGAATGTAACATATCGTATCACAATTGAACTGTCAGATAGACACGCAACGTAACGCCACCTATTATCGATCAATGGAGAATCCAATTTTGTTTCATGTTTGGTGGCGCTGTCGGATTCGGATTTCTTCATTGCGATTTTATAAGTTTTTGTGAATTAAAATTGATATGAGAATATATCTATATCTATTTATATATATATGTATATAAAAATCAATCCATATTTGCGTTTGTTGCCGGTGTTTGGCCAAACGCGTTAACCGATTCCAATGAAATTTTTTTTTAAAGAAAGGTGACGTCTATACGAAGGATGTTATGTATGTGCGATGTCTGTATCTGCATCGGTGTGTAAATTATGTGTTTCTTAAAAAAGAAAAAAAATTGACAATGTATTTATACACTGTGTGTTTCATATGTAGGTATCATGTGCTTTGAAAAAAAAACAAATTTAAGTGAAATAATAAAAAGTTTTTTTGTGTAATATTTTCTATATATAAAAATCAATCCATATTTGTGTTTGTTGCCGGTGTTTGGCCAAACGCGTTAACCGATTCCAATGAAATTTTTTTCCATGAAAGGCGACGTCTGCACGAAGGTTGTTATGTTTGGCTATATCTGCATCGGTGTGTGAGATATGGGCATTTGAGTGAGTACACATGCATATGTGCGTATGCGTGTAAATTACAACGCAGATACAGAGACCGTACAGACGTCACTTATTTTGTTATCCGAACAAGCATATGAAAGAGGGAGACCACACGAACGTTTCAAGCTTATTGTGGAATTTGTGCGCACTTTCATTCTTGAGATATCGTGTGTTCAATATTTTATTCAAATAACTCTTATTGAAATTTTTTGGATTTTTTTGTGAATCGGACATCGGAAAGTTGCTTTTCCAACATTGATAACAATCGGTGTGGAAGTGAATGAAAAGTGATTCAATCGAAGTTTTTTTATTTTCGCTTTGTTGTTTGATTCGCAGAAGTAAGGTGACATAGGCGCCTGCCAGACAACAAGCACCTACCCTAAACGGAACAACGAAGTTGTGTGAGCGGCCTAAGCCATGCGGAGAAAAACGTGCAGTCCCTTTCACCGGTTGAGCTCAAATCAGGCAATCTTCGGTATTGGCCTGAGAGTGTTTCTGTGAACTTTGGTCAAAATCGGTCTTCTTTTTTTAGGCGCAGCAACATATGCCGGATACCCGCTATAGACAATTATAAGGAAGTCTACTCGAACATATTGGCCAATAGAATTCTCGGGCACGGGCAAAGCCGGGCAGGTGCAGCTAGTAGAAATATAAAACAGACAATAAATTTGCAATAAATGCTCACCCATTTGATAGCTTGCTATTGCTTCCATTTTTTTACCAAATGCATCTGTCAAACGAGAGAATATTCCTTTTAGTCCACCTTTGGAAGATTTCCAGAATAAATAAAGCAACAACAAAATGAATTATCCGGAATATTCCATTGAATAAAGAAACCCTCGCAAATATTCCGAATGAATAAAGAAACACACTGTAAAATTTAAGAGATTTTACGGCATTTTTCCAATTGTTTAGAAATTTTACTTCCATTTACATTTACTTCCTTTCTTCAAACTTTTTTCCAGCAGCGAATTTCTTGATTAATGGAAATATCACTCCTATTTTTAAGGCAGGCAATAAAAATAACGTGATAAATTAAGACCAATCAGTAAAACCTAAGTTGCTGGATAAAAATGTTAAGGTTAAGGTTTATAAGATGTTTAAATGTCATATTTCCCGTCTCCAACACGGATTCTTTATTGGAAGATCGACTAGTACAGACTTTGCTAAAACTTTTAGTAGGCTTAACCGCACATACTTCTGGCATCGTTGGCTCTTTAATAAAGTGGTTTGAGTCTTATCTAATTGGTAAGAAACAAATTGCTAAGATTGGTGGTTTGGAATCAAGGTGTATTAATGTTCATTCAAGTGTTCCTAAGGGAAGTCATTTAGGCCCTGTTTTGTTCACTCTTATTATTAATGACTTTCTTTCTTTTCTTCGTGCTTCTAATTATTCAATGTTTGCAGATGACGTAAAGTTATTTTAATCGTTAAAAAATTATGGATGATTGACCCGCATCCAAATAGTTCTTATTAATTGTTCGGTGTGATAATAATGAAATCATTCCTAATTTTTAATAAATGCCTGTTCCATCTTTTCTTCGTATTCCAATAGCAGCAGTGTTGCTAATAAAGTTATACATATGTAGGGTGAAAGAAATAAAATACTAATGTGTAATTTTCTATGAAAAATTGTCATTCAAATCCCATATTAATTATATTGTATCCAAATCGTTTAGAATGCTACGATTTCTGAAGGGAAGTTCAGGTGACTTTAAGGATTCCTATACTTTAAAAGCCTTGTTCCATTTATTGGTTCGTCCAATATTGGAGAATTGCTGTGTACATCACACATCAATTAGTGATGTAAGAAAACAAATATTACGAGTGATGTAAGAAAAAAAATATTACTAGTGGAAAAAGTGCAAAATCTTTTTGAGGTTTGCTTGAAAGCAGTTCTCAATGGATGGGAATTTATCTCTCAACTATAATACCAGAAGTTTACTGCTCAGTATTAAGACTCTTGAGATGTAGAATGTTTGGTGTTTTGTTCATTCGTAATATTCTCTATTGCACGATCGATTGTAGTGTCTTACTTGATTTATTAAATATTTATATTCCTTATAGTTCTTTAAGGCCAAGGCCGTTTCTATTGGAAATACCAAATTCAACTAATTATGGAATGCGTGAACCTGTGTTGTATTGTTGTAAACTTTTTAATTCATATTACAATGCAAACATTGACCTAATAATGCAAAGAATCGTGGAATTGTTTTGATGCCCAAGCATTAGGTACCGCCCCAATCCGATCCTAGACTTGGTAAGCAGCTGCAAGTCCTTTCCGGATACTGTCCAATGCCTTTTGACTTCGTGGTGCATACAAAACATCATCAACATACACTGCAACGACTGTGAACTTACTTGACTAGTAAAATCCTGTATCATAAGTGGCCAGTTTAAGATCAAGGCTAGAAGTGGTTCGACTTGCTGGTCGAAGCTTATAAAGTACCTTCTTGCCTTCTCCGAGCTTCTGGATCCAATGTTTGGCCTTTCTTCGTACTCCATCCTTTTAGCTATGTTCCTTTTCTTGCATCTGCAACGCCTGCTAGAAGTATTCCGGAGGATCATTTTAACACAAGAATTAAAGCCAACTGACCAGTTCGTCGGCAATTCGTTAATTGTGCCACAAAGAAGCAACAATAAAATGACAATTTTTTCAAGCAAGTAATCTTCACCGATGAGGCTCATTTTGAAATTGGCGAAATGTCAATAAACGAAACTGTCGCATTTGGGCTGAAGAAAATCCTAGAGGATTGTTTGAAAGGCCAATGAAACCAAAAATAGTTACTGTATGGTGGTGGCGTAATTGGTCCATTTTCCTTCGAAGATGAAAATTACAATGCAGTTACTGTGAATGGAGCTCATTATTATGCGATGATTACAAACTTTTTGTGGAGTCAATTGGAAGATATTGATGTGCAGAATATGTGGTTTCAACAGGATGGTGCAACATGCCACACAGCAACGAACTCAATAGATCTTTTGAAAGAGAAGTTTAACAATCGCATAATTTCCCGAAGAACTGACGTGAATTGGGCACCAAGATCATGCGATTTAACACCACTGGATTTTTTCTTATCGGGCTTCTTGAAGAGTAAAGCTTATGCCGATAATCCTTAAACTGTTCAACACCTCAAAGACAACATCAGCGAGCAAATATCACTTATTGAACTATCATTCTGTGAAAAAGTGAATCAAAATTTTGATAAAAGGTTGGCAAGCTAGCAGAGGAGGTCACTTGGACGACATTCTTTTTCGCTATTAACCGGAACTAATGTACATTAATTTCCAACAAAAATAAATGCAGATTTCACACAATTTATATATTTAAATTATGCCATTCAAAATTAACAATAGTACTTCAAATTTGAACACCCTTTATAAGCCTTAACAACGTTCATCTAATAAACTGACAACTGTTTACGAAAAACCCAGTGCCATTCGAAGTCTGATTCGGGACGAGGCGCAGGTGCAGAAGTTTCCTCGAAGTCTATTCGTCGGTATTGCGTTTCGTCTTTATACAACAGGGGCTTTCTTCCAATCCAAAGATCTATATGGTTTCAACTTACTTCGCAAAACAACTTTGCTGTTTGCAGCATTTCTATTCGCTGGACGCTCGGCCAGCTCCGAAGGAAGTTCTCTAATCTCACATTTAATCGCCTTTCTGCCATTCTTGACCCTCTGATCCAGGCATCGCTTCTATGAGTAACAGTTCCTTGATATTTATCCCGTTTAGCGGGTCGAAGTAAACGTCATCCTCTGTTTCCTCTGTCTCTTCGTCACCATCAAGGCTCTGTTGCTGGATTTTTTTTCTTTAGTGATGCACGTTGCAGATACCGTATCGTATAATACATCCTTCGAGCCTTTTTGTTCTGATCCTGGAACCAACTTGTAAAATTCGTTGCCCATCTTGTATGTGGCGCCGTCCTTACCTTAAGCTTGACCTTCTTCTAGTTGGGGCATCGGCATCTGCACTGAGTTCGACTCGTGTTTGTTCTCAACCATTTCACATTCGACATTTAATTTTTAGACCAGTTTTCGTCTCCGCACAAGCTTTGTACTCCTTGAAATACAAAAAACCTCACTCTTGTCAGAAAGAAAACTTCTCACTATAGATGCGTTTCTTTGAGCAATGTATCCACAGGAGTGAGGTGTTGTTGTTGTGAAATACAAAAAACCAGCAGTATACTGGTGATAGCTGTCAATAACATCAGCACCATGGCTGCTTTGGATACACGCTGCAAGTACATACAACAATTTTTGTTGCAAACAAAAATGTGTGGCTGCTGGAGATAATTCTTGGAATCGTTCTTATGAGCAACGGTGGATACATTTCTCAAAGATACGCGGCTGATATCTATTATGTGAAGTAAAAGCCAATTGCAACGGTGAGGTAGAAAATTGTGAAGAAGATACGCTGAGTTCAGTGTGACACAGTGATCCTGTTGCCATAACATTTTACATCTCCTTTTATTTTTGTCGACCTTTTTTATTTTATTGTACTTGAGAAATTTAATATTTGTGTTTAAATTTCGGATTCGGATGTAGCTAAGTGATTTTTATCAAAACCTTTCTCAAATTTATTTAGGAGGCAAATTTCACATTAAGGATATTCGGGAGCATGCTTGCTTTTTATCCTTACATTCCTGGATCCAATGGCAAAAAGAGAGGATTTTCGGTGAATAATATTTATGCCATTCAAAAGCAGTTCCGATTTTTATAATATTGTTTCTTGTGCAGTCCTTGATTTTAACAGAGCTGAAAACTTTAATTCCTTTGAATTATGTTTTTTTCAATGTTGAATAAGTGTTACGTTGAAGAACGGACATTGAAAGGTGTCACCGATGAAAAGATTGGTGATTATAAGCTTGAATGTTTTTTTTACCAAATGCAAAAACAAAAAACGGAAGTGTTAAGCAAATGATACTCTTATCAAATCGATGTCATTAGTCTCATTTAATGAAAGAAGATTTTATTGTCACAACACTACAAATAATATCTAAGATTTAATGCATTAAAGCTGCTGTCAATATAAACATTCTTTGTGCAAACGTTTTTAAATGATGAAATTAGCTTAAAAAAAAACAACCGCTCCTGCATGTTTGTGCTAACCCTAGAAAGCTAACGTTGCTTATTAACTTATCAAAGATGAACATTTGATGTATTATTAATGAACTCTAACTTTACTATGCTAGAGAACTTTTCCGCCTAAGACAAACACGTCACGTTATAAACTGGTCATTTTGGTAACATAATTAACATTTTTATCCAATTGGTATTTCACAAGATGTGGTGGTGTTGGATCATCAGTTGATAACCGCAAAGATATCCAATCCATACGCAGTTTTGTCTCGTTACATTACGGGTCGTTGGCAATTCAGAACTCTATAGTGAGTATGAATTATTTTTCCAATTCCTAAGCATCTTCAGTTCGAAAAATAAACAATGATAATATTAATCTGACTCGGCTTGTAAATGAGCCAACACGAATACCGGACATAAGCAGTCAAACCGACATCACACTGGACTTGTTTCTTACCTCCCACCCGGAAAGTGAACCAATCTCTTCACCAACATAGTGAAAGTAAGATCGTTGCGCTTGATATTTCAATTCATTTGACTGAGCTTAGCATCAAAATGCGTGCATTTGAAATATATGATAATCCTCTTTAATGGATTAGAAATTACCTTTCGGACCGTTAAATTCAGATTGTTTTGGACGGTTTCAAGTTTGCAACTCACCAAATAAATGCTGGTGTTCCCCAAGGCTCTGTTCTGCCCCGACTCTCTCTCTCTCTCTCGAACGTTGCATTTCACCCCATGACCATTTCAACCGCAATACCCGCCATGCAAGGAATGCTCATCAGTTCACACTGAAGCCTCTATTCGGACGTAAAGTGAAGTTCAAAGGATCTTTCCTCAGCGGCACAGCACGAATGTGAAATACTTTTCCACGCTCTAATTTTCCTTCATATTATAAACTTCAAACATTTAAGACCAACGTGCATCGGCATCTCTTCCTTTCTTCTTATCCTAATTTCTTTAACACGCGCGCTGTGTAGCCATTACATGATAAGGGTACTAAAAAAATCCCTTTATTTTGCGTACATTATAAAAAAATTTTGACGAGCGTTTACCTCATAGTCCAAAAATATTCACCGGGTTGACCCTACAATTTGTGTCGATGCTGCTGTCGACCATTTCCATTGCACAAATCATAATAGCTTTATGCTGGCTCATCTAAGTGTACCGAAAAGTATCAAGTGCGTAGGAACGCACTGAAATAATTCGAAGAAAAACCAAGAATACCAGACAAAGGACCGAAAATGCACAAAATGTCTTCATATAAGTTGCATGACCGCTATTTCGCATTCCATATTTGTCTGTACATTTGTCAGTTTCGTAAAAGCTATTACGTATTATTGGCTTTAAAAGAATTAAAGATTTTTTAAGTCTACCCACTTGCACGACCAAATGTTCAATATCTGTTGTTTTTTTTCACATTGTTTTTTGAGACTGAAGAAAAACCCACCACTTAATGATGCAAGAAAGAAACAACGCTTGTGTTTCGCGAAAGATCACATGAGTTGGGATGTGCAAAATTGAACCCCAGACCATAAGGCCTCCTCTGCTATGGTGAAGGTTCAAAAACCGCTCCTCTTTCCTCAGGTCATGGAAATAATGATTAAAACCATCCGACCCATCTAGGTTAATTTTTTTTTCGTTGGAAAAAATAACCTTCCGCCAATCATTTGTGCTCCTTCCATTTTGCACATCCAAGCTCATGTGATCTTTCGCGAAACACAAGCGTTGTTTCTTTCTTGCGTCATTAAGTGGTGGTTTTTTCTTAAGTCTCAGGGGCTTTAACTGTTTAGGACGGCGAACGGTGCGGGATCAGTCGATAAACCAGCCTTAACATTATTTTTCTCTCTAATTTTAGCTGCCGATAAAGCTGAATTTGACGCTATTCAAAGGATACTTTGCGATTCGCGAAGTGTTAAGGCAGAAGAAGTGTTTCCTTTATAATTTTTTGTGTAATACGAAGGTTTTTTTTTAAATTATTGCTGACACAATGATCACTTCGCTTAATTTTTCGGGCTATAGCACGGCATGAAAGACCTGCAGAGCAATCAACATCTATTCTTGCCCTTTCCCCTACCCTTAAACATTTTTTCTTTCCCATTTTTATTAACACTCAATCAAGAACAATAAGTTTATAGTATGTACCGTTTAAACCGAAAAAAATATACTCACTTCACAAAAAACGTTCATTTGTTCACTGCATCTAATCTAATGAACCGATTTATTTCCGAATATTCTTTACTCAATTTACAATTTGTCTTCAAAGTTCCGTTAGCTAAATCTCTCCTTGACACAAACTTCATATTTTGTTGTTAACAAAACAGTCTCTCATGTACCATAGTCGTTTTTTTCAAATCCATCATGTAACGGGAGATATATCGATTTAACTTCTCAAAAATGCCTGCGTCTAATCAAATGAATCGCACTGTACATTTAAAATAAAAACATAGGGCCGGGCTACAGTCCGCTTGGGCGAACTGTTGGATACCCTATTCTTATTCCTATCACTCATAAGTGGGCGTGACAAAAGTCTAAGTATGGTTGAATTGTTAAGAACGCTCTACATATTTTGTTATATAACATTTAAAAGATCTTATAAAAAAAACGCTCCCTAGCTCAAACTTGGGTAGAAATTGTTTTATTTAATTGTGGGCGTGTCAGTAGGCGGCTTTAAAAAATTAACACATGAGCATAAAGGGCCCCTAGAGAGTATATATTATAAATTTCAGCTCCCTAGCTCACTTTGCATTTTCAAAAAAAAAAAAAAAAAAATTGTGGGCGTGCCAGTGGGCGGATTTTGAAAATATTTACACATGAGCATAAAGGGCCCATAAAGAGTATATATTATAAATTTCAGCTCCCTATCTCAAACTTTGGATTTTTAAAAAAATTGTTTTATTTATTTGTGGGCGTGTCAGTGGGCGGATTTTTAAAAGTTTTTATCCCGAGCAGTTTTAGGAGTCATAGATCATATATAAAAAATTTCAGCTTTCTAGCTCAAAATTCGATTTTTTCCAAAATTTTGTTTTTTTTGAGTTTGTGGGCGGATTTCAAAAATTCGTAAACTTGTTATTTCGGGACCCTAGAGAGTATATGGTTAAAATTTCAGCTCTCTAGGACGGACGGACGGACGGACGGACATGGCTAGATCGACATTACTATCGACGCTGATCATAAATATAGTAACTTTTATAGGTCTACTATATTACAAACTATGCGTCAAAATTAATATACTCGTACCCCTAGAATAGGGTATAAACTTTTAAAATTGGCTTAAGTCAGACTGCGATCAATTATTTTTGTTATTTTCCTTGTAGATATTTATGCTGTGTCTTCGATTACATTTATATTCTCCGAGCTGCTTACTGTTTCATCTTTTATAAGTTGGCGTTTCAAAAATATACTGGTATAATAGCCACGTCTCCTGCTTTCATATGCTTAAACATAGATTTATTGTTTTTTATTCTTCGCTTAAAAGCCGTGGTGATGAAAGCTGTTTGATTAAAAAATGGTATGATATCGACCTTTAGTAAGTTTTTTATAGAACAACTTTAGTAAAATGCACATTTTTTGGCAAACTACTTTTTGGTTCTATCAAACAAAGGGCTTTGAGCTATAGTTTATAAATTATCCTTTCTTCGACTTTTAAGGATCTTTTTTGTTGTTGCAAGGACCTCTTAGTCAAATAACATTGCACACAGATATACCGTGTGGATTCTAATGACATATTGGAAAAATATCCTTTTTTCTACTTTTAAGGACCTTTTTGTTGTTCCAAGGATCTGTTAGTAAAATAACATTGAACAAAATATACTGTGCGTTTTTTTTTTGAGTTTTTGAAAAAAAATGTTTTTTCGGGCTTAAGGACCTTATTTGGTTCTCCAAGGAGCACTTGGTAAATAACCTTATTACAACTAAAAGTGACATTCTTAAATCGGCCATCGGTTACCGAAGTACAAAACGATATTATTCCTCTTACCTTCAACTGATGTACAACAAACTTCAAGCTATACAACCTCAATTATTCAAAATAAATCTACTTCCACACAACTTCCCGGTGTTTCGTAAGGACATAATAATCTCTAAAAGTGAACATATTTAAATCCGGAAAATGTATAACGAAATAAATAAAATAAAAAAAAAACAACGACGCGCGGTTGTTCTCAAACGGTCACCCATCTACGTACTAACCGCGCCCAACGTCGTTTAATTGCGGTGTTCTGGCGAGCAGCGATTAACTCACGTGGTATGAAAATCTGATGGTGACGGGAAAATCTGACGGTGACGGGAAAATCTGAAGGTGACGCTCGATATTTCCAACTAGCCCCTACCGAGAAAAAATATATTTACACATCAACGAGAGCAAAAATGTTTACACATTAAAAATTATTTTCATTTCAAAAATTCTTAAACTTGATTATTCGGGCCCCTAGAGAGTATATTATAGTTAAAATTTCAGCTCTAGGTCCAGTTTAAAGGCCTAATTTTTGCCGACAGACGGACGGACATGGCTAGATCGACAATACTATCGATTCTGATCATAAATATAGTAACTTTTAGGGGTCTACGGGCAATAGGGTATACACTATACACATATGTTCCTGCATCAGTTTAACTCGCAAATGTACTTTTTCTAATTAATTGTGAGCAGTTATTGCACCAATGAAAGAGGGCAATATAGTTTCACAACTCGTCAATGCTTTTCAATGGTACTGTGAACACTATCAACTTCTTGGGGCTGAGAGTGCCCCGGCTCCGAGTGCTTATGTATTATCTTCAAAATGTTTGGATTTCTGTGCAAAATGTTCAAAAGTTCATAGAACTATTGGCTCGGTTTTTGTTTTATGGGACGCAACTATCAGACCACGAAATAAATTCGGTAACGTGTTGGGAAGATCTGTTACGACGCTTTGCACAATTTTGAAAAGTGCGCTTGCGACTTCGCGTCGTTTCCAGACGGCCCATTCTGGACTTAAGTCCAAATGCAGCAGTAGGTGACTTTTTTCAAATTGATTAATTATTGTAGACTGCAAATTTTCTTTGTTAAAAAAAAATCTAAATTTCAGCCTAATGCAAGGCAAACAACACATTTTCAAGATCGTATGCAATTTTGCTTTTAAGACTCTGACTCCTTAAGATTAAATGCACTGTGACACAGTACACACACATAAAATCACTAAACACTATTGTGTTATGTGGAACTTTTGTATTTACTATATAACTTTCGTACTGATTGTGTGGAACTAGCGTATACCTTTAGATCCATTAAAGAATCGATATTGTTGATATGTCTGACTCGTTTCAACTAATTGCTTCTCCAACAGATCAAAGTAGAAGTAAATACGTTTGGTAATTTGAAGACTTGGAGAAATTATTAAGGCGAATTGAAATTTGTCATTCAGTGATGCCACTTTTCCGTTTCTATAGTTCTTGGATCGAGTACTTCATTTGTTATTCTTCAAGTTTAATATAAAAGCCAACTAACTTTAAATGAAGTAAATGTATACCAAATATTACATGCTAAGGAACAGCATTTCAATCTTCCGCTTTCCTAACAGTTTTCAACAGGAACACGGCGAAAGCTCTGTAACAGTGTGACGGTAAAGTAAGCTATCAAAAACCATAAAAAGGGCTTAGATACTACAAACAAGAACATGTATCATTTAAATAATGGACAACAATAAATGTGCGTAAGCAATTGCAAAAACAATTGTATTTATGTATGTGTCATTTATACACTAAAGTCTTTCTAAATGCTTGAAACGTCGACTCGCAATTTTGTTGTTATAAAGCATTACTGAAAAATAATCATACATGAAACACTATCGGATGAAAATTTTATCTAGCTATAGAGTATTAAAGCACTGAATTGTTATGTTTTTGAAAAGGAAGTATTATTTGACTTCATTTGTACGTACGGTTCATTTCAAACATTTAAAAAAATCATAAAAAAAATTGTACTTTCCCATACAAAGACTTATGTGGCAGATCAATACTGAGCACTCCTTCCCTAAAGTGCATAAGTGGCACTTGTTACAATGATATCTTATGAGAAAGGAGAGGTTATATTACACCAATCGAAAGATGTTGTTTTGCTCACTAAGAAAACGTCCCTAGCTCAAAAACAGCGAACACGCATTTAGATCACTCCAATACTGAGGTGACGAATTGGCAATGTCATGTTTTTTTTTATTCCGCCAGAGAAATCCACAATACCTATTGTGTTCTTTTTCGGCATATAGCTAAATGCTTTTATTAATTTTCTACAAAGTAGTTAAACGATATCTACTGTTAGAGGTAGATTATTTGATAGTTAGTTTAAGTGTACTTATGGCTAACAAATATAGAAAAGATTATTGGATGAATGTTACTACTTACACGACCTCATGCAAATAGCATAATATAGCATTTGAAAGTATTTTTTTATCCAGGTACGTTTTGAAATATATTATATTAAGTACAAGAACGTATTCTCCAATCAACTGTTGTCTTAAACTAACAGGACACACCAATAAACACCCCCGCTAATTAAGAATTACCATGCATTGTAACAAATATGTTGACATGACTCAATACAGATGACTCTCAGAAACAAATTCCAAAGCTTATGTGTTCTTAATGTGTTTGGTATAAAGACAATCTGACAGTTGACAAGTGCATCGTGCGATGATGAGCACTAGATGCCTGCCTCAGATTTAAATGGATGACCATCCTATTAATCCAAACGACACCAGGCATCACCTTGACTTCGAAGATGGTGATAATCTTTCTCATGACAGCTGTACTTTCAGATGTCTATCACATCACTCAGTCCACCTGTCTCTCTGATAGAACGTTTGTAACACATAAGGTACTTCGGCGTCAGAACTATTGATGTTATTTTGAAGGTAATTGATGAAATGAATCTAGGAAAACTCAACAGGCTTCACATACCTTATGTTTAATATTTTACGTTACATTTGTTGAACCGATTTGCTCATTATATTTCCGTGTTGTCATTTCGCATCTCAAAAATGGTAGTTTATCATTTTTGAGCCTTTTTTACTAGAATTGGTTCACTCCAATCCATATTATTAAAAGAATTTATCAGTGACACAAGGAGCATCAACATTGAGATTAACCCTAAGTTGTAAAGAACAAAAATCCCTTGGGAAATCAGTATTATCATTGCATATGGCCTTGTTACTAAAACCTCCCTCATTTCTAACTGACTAAGAATTGGATGAATGACAGTTAAACAATTGTGAATTGGATATACATTCGCATATAAATCAGGGGTATTGCGGTTGTTGCTTTTTGACATATTTATGTATTTTTAACTGATCCTGTGGTATTGTTTAGCTTTACAATACAATCATGAAGCTCAATAAGAAGCTTAAAATAATATACTTTTAGTTAATTTAAACAGAAGCAAACTGAGAAAAAGCAATTGCTGCCTGCATCACACTATACGCGATTAAATTATAAATTTGAGTACTATCAGTAATTAAACACATTTCGTTATATTCAAAAGAAACAATAACACTCAGTGTATCTATTTTCATAATTCATTGGATCAAGTTATCTAAACATTTCGTGGAATACGTTCAATCGGTGGTTAATGCAGTTTGTTAAACTGAAGGGTTTTGTCTTATATACGATGTAGGTACGTGTCATGTCCATCAGAGCCAAATCATACTTTGTGTGTGAGCTTTTCTTATATGCAAGGACACGTATTAACAAAATCCCATCAATCAACTGTTTAAAGAACCAAAAGTTTCTGTATCGTCAAAACGAACTTCAAAAATAAAAACATTAATCGAAAAGAAAACGTTAATGATGAGAAAACATTAGACTGCATTAAGCTAACTATTCAAGATCAAGCAGCTCTTCGGATTCAACTTCTTCGTTTCAGCAACAATTATTATTCATTACAGTCAACTGTGAATAAGGAAACTTAAACAAAAAAACAATAAAGCAATGTTGTTGCTGCTGCCGTTGATCCAATGGGGCCGTTGATCAAATGGGGGGTCCAACATTTTACCACTTTGGAAGTGTCTCTCGCGCATACTATTCAGTTTAGAAAAAAATGATATTAGAAACCGCGATATCATTTTTGAAGACCTATCCATAGATACCCAACACTTATGGGTTTGATGAACTTTTTTTTTTTTAGTTTCAGTTCTAAGTATGGGGAACCCCCAAAATTTATTGTTTTTTTTCTATTTTTATGTGAACATCTTAATGCGGTTCACAGAATACATAAACTTACCAAGTTTCAACAGTATAGCTCTTATAGTTTCGGAAAAAAGTGTCTATGACATTTCCGGACAGACAGACAGACATGACGAATCTATAAGGGTTCCATATTTTGCCATTTGGCTACGGAACCCTAAAAAGTGTAATGTTGCAGATCAATTGAAAATTGATTTAAATCTACTTAACTGCACGGTAAAAATAGATGCTTATGCATCTACATTAGGTTTTTTTTAAATACTAAACTGAGGATTCCCGCTGATGTGGGAATGCATCTATATGGATAAAAAAATAAGATAAAATATGTTTTTCATTATCCAGAAAACGAATTCCTTTCGCGTTAAGGACGTTGCCTCTTAATTCGTAAACTTTTCATCGTCCAGTTAATTTCAATGGGTACTATCAAAACGCCAGTGGTCTACGCATACTACACTTTTTATACCCTATTCTAAGGGTATATTAATTTTGACGCATAGTTTGTAACATACCTTAATATTGCCCGTAGACTCCTAAAAGTTACTATATTTATGATCAGCATCGATAGTAATGTCGATCTAGCCATGTCCGTCCGTCCGTCCGTCCGTCTGTCGCCAAAAATTAGGCCTTTAAACTGGACCTAGAGAGCTGAAATTTTAACCATATACTCTCTAGGGTCCCGAAATAATCAAGTTTACGAATTTTTGAAATCCGCCCACAGACACGCCCACAAACTCAAAAAAACAAAATTTTGGAAAAAATCGAATTTTGAGCTAGAAAGCTGAAATTTTGTGTATATGATCTATGACTCCTAAAACTGCTCGGGATAAAAAAGTTTCAAAATCCGCCCACTAACACGCCCACAAATAAATAAAATAATTTTTTTATACCCTATTCTAAGGGTATATTAATTTTTGAAAATCCAAAGTTTCAGCTACGGAGCTGAAATTTATAGTATATACTCTCTATGGGCCCTTTATGCTCATTTGTAAATATTTTCAAAATCCGCCCACGATTAATTATTTTTTTTTTTTTAAATTCAAAGTTTGAGCTAGGGAGCTGAAATTTATAATATATACTCTCTAGGGGCCCTTTATTCGCATGTGTTAATTTTTTTTAAATCCGCATACTGACACGCCCACAATTAAATAAAACAATTTTATTGAAACACCCAAGATTGAGCTAGGGAGCGTTTTTTTTTTTTGATAAAATCCTTTAAGGCCCGATTTCTTCAGTTCTGATTAAAAATAATCAGTGATTATAGCATTCGATTAACAAAAAAAACATTTCTTGAGCTTCGATCAGGCTTTTTAATCAGAGTTTGGCTGATTAAAAAATCTTTGATTAACTTTAACACTCGATTAGCTAATTGTTCAAGTTTGCCTGATTAAAGACTCTAATCGGGTAGATAATCGGCGATTGTATTTCTTCAGCTTCGATTAGATTTTTCTGTCAAAACTAAATATTCTTCGCTCGATTTTGCTGTCAAAACTACATAAATATTAGCACTTTGGGAAGATTGGAGCGATGAGGATGGAGAGGATACTAGTTTGGTGCGTGAACGTCGGCAATATACCATGCATCAACGAATAAACATGGAAAAATGGGACGATCAAGATTTCCACCAACGATTTCGTTTGCG
Source organism: Portevinia maculata (assembly GCA_949715645.1). Taxonomy (NCBI): domain Eukaryota; kingdom Metazoa; phylum Arthropoda; class Insecta; order Diptera; family Syrphidae; genus Portevinia; species Portevinia maculata. Next base: position 109,092,846 of record OX454525.1, on the reverse strand, counting down.
AAAAGAGACGATCGCCCATATTTTGCAAATCATTTGTCCAGCGCTTCAGTACGATGAAGAAAGGTAATAACTGTTGCTCATTGGTTTTCGTAACAATGTTGATTATTTTTGTTTGGTAGACCGCGGTACATCACACCAATTACACAGTTGTTAATTTGTTTGCGTTTTTACGCGCTCGGGTCTATGCAAATTGCTGTTGCCGATTTTGCTGGCGTAAGTTCGTCATCCGTTTGCCGTATATTGAGAAAAGTGTCCGAGGCACTCGCACAGCAAAGACCATACTTCGTCAAAATGCCAGGAACACAAGAAGAATCGTAAAGGTTGGTTCTCTATAAACGTGCAGACGGTATCCGATGCGCAGCTGAAAATATCCAACATAGTTGCACGATGGCCAGGTTCCACGCACGATCAAACGATTTTCAACAACTCAAACATTAAAATGAAATTAGAGCGTGGTGACTTCGGCGATTTTATTCTTGTTGGTGATTCGGGCTACCGCAACACATCTTACTTGGCAACACCATTTCTCCGCATTGAAACTGAGGTGCAACAAGTGTACAACGAAAGTCAAATACGGACACGAAATGTTGTGGAGCGCTCATACGGTGTAATGAAACGACGCTTTCCAGTTCTTGCGCTTGGCATGCGTTTGCGATTGGAAACTGTTCAAACGATTATTGTTGCATGCGCCGTACTCCACAATATTGCCATCGATGCACATGAGCCTGTCCCACCAACAGAAATCGAAGGCTTCGAGGAAATGATAATCACTACTGAAGTTCCAGCTTTTGATTTTGAACAAAGAACTGCAGACGGTAGTGGTGGGCGATTATTTTTCAAGTTTTCTTCGTTTAAATAACTGAACGCAATATTGAGGGGGAAGAAAAAAATAACTTCAGTGCAACTTGAAATGAAAAAAATGTTTTTTGTGGCACCAAATGTGCATTTTTATTTTAGTTAAGTAAAGTTAATTAAATAAAATTATAAAATTCAAAGCATTAAGATTGTTGGTTCATTTGGAATACTTTATAACATTTCATCTCCTTCATCCGAAGATGCCGGGCTGCTGTTGCTACGTTTTCCACGCACTAATTTTGCTTGCAAAATCTTGAGGCGGAGATCGTTTTGGAGCTTCTGCCACCTATGCTCCTCTTTGCGCATTTCATGTTTGACGCTATCGTTATGGATGACTGCAGCAATGCGTTCATTCTCAAGCTGCACATTTTGAATGCGCAACTTTCGTTCTTCCAGTTGCGAATTCAAAATTTGTAGTTTAAGGTTGCCCGCCAATGATGCAATGCCGTCAGATTTCATGATTGGTTTGAGCACAGGATTTATTGGTGCTCGAAGCGATGACGGATTGTATTTTTCCCAGCGCTTTCGTTTGCAACTGTTGGTTTTATTTGGCAAACCAGTTGGAACAGCACTCTGGGTATCGGCAATTTTTAAAATCAATCCTTTTTCGGTCGATCCATCACAAATTTGATCACTGCATTGGTTAAGCTTGTCGTCCTGCAAATATTCATTTATGTCTGTGATGTGGTCGCAGACTTCATTATCTAATGATTTCTCGACGTACGTTGCATCAGTAGTGAGATCGGCATTTCTATTTGCTGCAGTCGTAGATTGAGCTAAATTTCCGTTGGTGTAATTTTCCAGGTCGCTGTCATCGTCAAAACGCGATGGATGGCCGTGGATAGAAAGCGAAATCACTTCCGAAAGCTGGAGCAGCATTTCCGTTTTAGGCTTGAATTCCTCTGGGGGTTTACCACCACCAGTTGCTGTCTGACCCATTCGTTCCTTTGCCACGTCCGCTCGCAAAGTCCGTTTGATATTGGTATACTTTAAACGAAGAACGTCGGCCGAACGAATCTGGAAATAGGAATGGAGACGAAGAGATCAAAATATGGTATCAATAATATGAAAATCAAATAACTCACGCAACCAAGCCCTAAAGCATTGTATTCCTTGGCGATTGTATCCCATATAGCTTTTTTTGCAACTGCAGTCTTTCCATCCGTCTTTTTGCACTCGGTGGTGGTGCGATGTTTTAGCGCCAAACCGATTAAAGTGTCTTCTTCTTTGTTGGTAAAATTTGCCGATCGCGGCCCACGCTTGGCAGATTCTTTTTTGCCGTCCACGGTATCGCCCAAACAAGAATACCAAAAAAATGTTTGTTTGCCACGTTAACTTTCAAATTTAATTTAAAAATTGACGCAAACTGTCAAAATCGATGATTAGCTCCTTAGTCACCGATTTGTTATTAGCTCTGATTAAATTTCTGATCAGAAGTGAAGAAATAGAACTTTTAATCAGATGATTACCTATCTGCGATTAGTTAATCGGGCTAATAGCAAATCAGTGATTATCAAAAATTTAATCAGAACTGAAGAAATCGGGCCTAAATGTTATATAACAAAATATGTAGAGCGTTCTTAACAATTCAACCATACTTAGACTTTTGTCACGCCCACTTATGAGGGATAGGAATAAGAATAGGGTATCCAACAGTTCTCCCAAGCGGACTGCAGCCCGTCCCTATGTTTATTTGTTACTTGCTACATGTCGTCGCTTGAAAAGCAAACTGACATAAGTCAAAATTTGACGATTTTGAGTAAACTATACAGAACAAATTTTTCTATCAATTTTTCAATCAAACCGTTATAACTATTACTCTTAAACTCACAGCATGAGGGCACAAGTATCGTTTTGAATTTGAGGATGTTGTTTTCCCAGCTAAATGACTTTTTTTTTATTTGTAACACTTTGCTTCTAAAAAAACTATGAAATCGTGATAAATAAGTTTCTTGAAAAGTGACACTTTTGGTTTTGTGTCATTTTACTGCCAAATGTTAGTGATTTCTTTGTAGTAAAACGTTTCAATTTGCGTTAAGTCATTTTACCTTGAAACAAAACTAGTTGATGAACTTCAAAGTTCTTTTGATTATTTTAAGAAGTGTCATGTTACTATTAAGCTAGGTTTTATTTTATATAATATTATTATAATCGATTTTTCCATTTAAGTTCCTATATTATTTTTATTATAACTTAATACCTACTATTTAAAGTGGGTTGTTTCTACAAAATACACAAAAAATACAAATCTTATTTCAAAAGAAAACGAGACTTTTTCACACTTTGTTTTTAAATTAGTAGCAATTTGGATTAAAAAGGACATAAGGCAATTTTTTTTTTGAAAAACGGATTTTTGTAGTAACTAAAATATACATATAAAGATGAATAAAAATAATACTTTTTACTTTACAACTTTTTGGTATTCATTGCAATTCAAAACTAAAATGATTTTTTTAAGTTATGAAAAACTTCAAATGGCTTTTCTGAAAATGTATGAATTTTGACTTGTGTCAGTTTGCTTTTCAAGCGACGGTATATGATGTAATAGTTCTAACTGAAACCTGGTTAAATTTTCATTTTGACTCTTGTGAAATATTTTATCCATATTACACCATCTATCAACTTGAATACCAATATGGATCAAGGTGGAAGAGTCATAATTGCGGTGCGTACTACTTATATTAGAGTAAGTGTCGCAAATATAATCGTCCATTAACTTTTTTTTAAATAAAATTACAAATTCAACTGGAATTCATATATTTATTTATTTAACAGTCTTAGAAAATGTTTATATTTTAGTCTTTTATATGGTGGTCCATATTTGAAACAACGTTTTTCAAATAAGTTGTGATCCTAAGGCATATAAAATTCGTATATAAAACATTGCTTGACATTGAGCAGCCATCATGGGCCACATTCTACATAGACCGCACTGGACCCATGTCTCTCCTCCCTTATTATCGGAAAACGAACTGAAACAATAAATGGATTTAGCATCTTGCTGAAAAGTTCGATCAGGACTATCATCTGATGATTCGCCTTAAACGAAATCTTTTTTACTTTCAAATGAAGACGACGATATTATATGACAAGTTTTCTTTTCTCTAAATTTTAAATTCTTTAGAATCTTCTGAAATGTAAACCAAAAAAGAATATAAGCTGAAGCCTATCATAACATGATTTACCTTCCTTCTTGTCCAAAATACTATTGACTTCTGTACCTGTTTTTGGCCTCTTTAATTCTTTTTTATCTTTTTCCTTAATAGATTCTTCCAAGACTGAAGATGAAATAATTTCAGATTTTCCTCGTTTTCTTCCACGACTCGATATTTTTTTAGTTCGGATAGGAATTATTAAAATTTCATGAGGCGTTATGAAAAATGAAGACGTTTCTGATAAATTAATATCGTTTTGTATTGACTAAGGTTTCAATGTTTCAGCAATGGACTTTATTCCCGCAGAAGTAGAAAGTTCTCCAGAATCTGGTTCCGTCTGTATATATCCAACTGGATTTTCTTCATTGGTTTTGGATGCATCTTGCTCTTCTGCTGCCAAAAAATCGTGGTCCTTAAAGATATATCTATCAAAAAGATGTATACCAGCGGAAGCAAACCCCTTTACCGCGATGTCTCCTGTTTGAATTTTTAAATAGGACCGCCAGAATAACGCAATCATATCGAAATGGGTCAAAGGGCTTGTATTATTTATTAATAAGCGTCTGATTTCGTCCGCTAAATATTTTTTCAGGGGTTCCATAAATGTCTTGGCTAGTGGTTGAATTTTGTGACCTGCGTGTGGAGGAATCGACAGAATATTGACATGGTTATTCCTAGAAAAGTACACAACTTCAAAATTTCGTGGGTGGCTTGCATGTCCGTCCATTATTAGAAGCAGGTGAGGATGCCGAAGACGCAGGCTTCACTTTTTCCAAAAAGTGTGTGAACCATTTTGTGACTAAATTCATTTGATCCCATCCGGATGGATAATTAGCGGAAATAGAACCTGGTGGTGCACCTTTCATAAGAATAGGATTGTTCCGCTTGAACATTGGTGGTACAAAGGATCCCCCAACACTCATGCACAAAATTGAGGTTTGAGCTCCAACATTTTCGGCATTTTAGATGGAACAACCGAAATTCCTGTTTCATCCACACTCAGTATTTTGTCTGGTTTCTCAAAGTTTTTGAAAAATTGTTTGACGTTTTCTTTTGAAAATCCACTTGCTCGAGCAAATGACGTTCCAGTCGGCTGGCGGAACGACAGCAACGGATGAAGCCTAAGGAATAATCGCAACCAGGCTCTACCTGCAACTTCATTTACCAATGAAAACGGGTTTGGTATGTTGTTTGAGTTTCCGTGTTTCAAAATTAGGAACAAATTGTATTTTCATTTAATATAAAAAACGACATTGCAATTATGGAAGTCGATTCTCTTTACACTCTTATTTTATTTCAAATTAATAATATGAAAACAGTTTTGGTCGTGTTTTTTATTTGATTTTTACAAAAAAATGCTTTGAAATAATATATAATCCCGACAAAACTGAGTTTCAATTTTTGAGTACACCCTTTTTCCATAATGCAATCTTTTCATCTCAGTTTCACGAATTTAATATTAATTTTCTAGTAACAGTTGCCTTAATTATATCGTTTTTAAAAAAGGCAACACAAATTTTGAAATCGTTCGTTAAGAAATATATGTAATACATTTGAGAGTAAACTTTTTAATAATTGGGAACAGATCGCACAAGGATTTAAAAAAAAATGCTCAAGTATAATAAACATTGAAAATGTTTGTTTAAAAAAGAAGAATTTATTCCAAAGTCAACAAGAACTGGATTAAATATGCGACGAGCAAACTTCTTGTGGATTGTCCAAAATACTTATAGTCGTCCTATGATTGTGGTAACGTTATGAACATAAGTGACAAATATTCGTATATTTTTCTAATAATAAATCAAAATGTTGCTGCGCTTAAGGAAGAATAATAAGTTTTTGACTGTCTAGAAGTACCTACTAGATACAAAAAAAAATGTGGGGTGTATTCAATTCCTCGCATCTTGGTGTCCAAGTGTACTTTTCTATTCTGTGGAGCACAAAATTTGTTTTTTTTTTGGAAATATTTAGAAAGTGGAGAGTGCTATATGAATGAAATATATCATTCGTGACTCCAGTTTTTATACCCTATTCTAAGGGTATATTAATTTTGACGCACAGTTTGTAACATACCTTAATATTGCCCATAGACCCCTAAAAGTTACTATATTTATGATCAGCATCGATAGTAATGTCGATCTAGCCATGTCCGTCCGTCCGTCCGCCTGTCCGTCCGTCTGCCGGCAAAAATTAGGCCTTTAAACTGGACCTAGAGAGCTGAAATTTTAACCATATACTCTCTAGGGTCCCGAAATAATCAAGTTTACGAATTTTTGAAGTCCGCCCACAGACACGCCCACAAACTCAAAAAAACAAAATTTTGAACTAGAAAGCTGAAATTTTTTATATATGATCTATGACTCCTAAAACTGCTCGGGATAAACAATTTTCAAAATCCGCCCACTGACACGCCCACAAATAAATAAAACAGTTTTTTTGAAAATCCAAAGTTTGAGCTAGGGAGCTGAAATTTATAATACAAGGTGGCGCAAAAGTAATCAGAAAATGCTATAAATTTTGCGATTTGGCCCCTAATGTCAGTTCTGTTTTGACATTTGTGTAGTAAACATATGCGAAATACACGTTAATAAACAATCTTACGCTACACTGCTCCAGAACGCGGAATATTGGTGACTATTTTTTTCATTTTTTTTTTAAATTACAGCCAAAAAACATCGGAAGGTTATTTTTGCGCCACCTTGTATATACTCTCTATGGGCCCTTTATGCTCATGTGTATATATTTTCAAAATCCGCCCACTGACACGCCCACAATTTTTTTTTTTTTTTTTGAAAATTCAAAATTTGAGCTAGGGAGCTGAAATTTTTAATATATACTCTCTAGGGGCCTTTATTCTCATGTGTTAATTTTTTTAAATCCGCCTACTGACACGCCCACAATTAAATAAAACAATTTTATTGAAACACCCAAGTTTGAGCTAGGGAGCGTTTTTTTGATAAAATCCTTTAAATGTTATATAACAAAATATGTAGAGCGTTCTTAACAATTCAACCATACTTAGACTTTTGTGACGCCCACTTATGAGGGATAGGTATAAGAATAGGGTATCCAACAGTTCGCCCAAGCGGACTGTAGCCCGTCCCTATGTTTAAAGTGGTCGTTAGACCGCAACAAATCTTTAAATTTTAACAAAATGTTGTTTTAATTCTATTGGAAATGAGTGATGTTCCTTTCACCGAATTTATCAAAGCCTTTGATAGAGTCCACATTCGTCTTCTTCCTTGACGGCAAAGTTATGATCAGAATTAGACACCATGACCCTTCAAATTCACTATATTCCTAATGCTTCGCTTCTTGGGTTCGCTGGTTTGTCCTAATAAACATCGGCACGCCTCTCGGTTTTGGATCACTACTGAGGCCAATCAAATGCAGGTGTTGTAGCATTTGTGTCATATAGTAGTTTTCAGGCCCGCCTTTGATAGAGTCCATCATGTTCTTTTAATTTAAATTGGATTTAAATTGAATGAACTAATTTCTGCTTAAGTGGTTAAGTTCCTACTTATCAAACGGAAAAAAATTTGATTAAATTGATGAGTTCCATTGGTTCACATAAATATTAAGTCAGGCCTTTCTTAAGAATCCCCATTGCTATTTTACCTTTTTGTAAGGGATATACCCTCAATTAATTAATATTTAAATTGTCTGATGCCCGCAGATGATTTGAAATTATTTTTTGCAATATCATCACTATCAATCTCTGACAGTAAACATTTCAAAATGAAAACTGTGTGATGTCCGCAGATGATTTGAAATAATTTTTTGCAATATCATCACTATCAATCTCTGACAGTAAAAATTTAAAAATGATATTTATATACTTGTAGAATGGTGTGACTAAGTTCACCTTTAACTTAATTTTGTGCATTGTAACACTTTTAGCAACATCAATAATAGTCTTTTAAAGCACGACTGTTGATGAACAATTTATTATAATATCAACTATCCTGTAAATGTCCACGATACCTATGAAACTAAAATTTTGAGATACAAGGACCATCTATGGTTTTAAAACAATATTAAAATTTTATTAAATGAATGAAACATGCTCTGTAATCCTTTAAAAAAACGTTTCTACTCTTCTCGATTTAATACTTCTCCAGCTGGTTAAAAGCTCTGGAAAAATCAAAGGGATATACGTATTGTAAAGCGCATGCACAATAATTCAGATGACAATATTGACTGTAATGAGTACAAGTTTTACGTCCACCATACCTGATGCATATATATATTTTATGCAGTGAGCTTAGAGACAAATTCCACAATGTCGTTTTCTTTGGAACTTGTTATCTTGTATTTTACTTTAACATACCAAGCAGCTAGTAGCCAAACGTATTATTTCCTTCTGCTAACCATAGGTGTGGGTCAGGAATTAATACTGGGACCTATACTTTTCATATACGTTCAAGTTGCTTGGTTTCAACTCGGCCTTACATTACATATGTATGCTGACGATGCAGAGCTTCGGTATAGCTGTCCTCTGGGTGTAATTGAAAATGGAGTTGGGAGATAAATAAAGATCTAATTAAGATTTTGCTCTGGTCTCGACCAAATGTTTGATTATTTCATTTCCAGAAACCCTTCAGCTCAAACACTTCTTATTTTCCAGAAATATTTACTGTTTAACAACACGCCTACATATTCAGTTTGTTCAGTCAGTCAGAAATTTTTGAGTAGATAGTATTTAACACGACGCTTACTTGCACCAACCATGTATAATTGACCATCGGAAGAGTACCTATATGGGACTCACGTATGTTATAAGCCACTTAAATAATCGAAACAAGAATGATACTTAAGACGCTACTCATTCTCTTCTATTATTTCGCTATGAAATTTATATCAATTTTTGTGATTCCATGAACAGGAGGAATTCAATGTTGTATTCAATAGCGTGGTGAGGGGTGCCGTGAAAAAACGCCCAACGAACTATTTCGGGAATTCGCCGTTAGTTCACAATGACAAAGTAAAATAAAGCTAAACATTGCTTGTGAAATAGAGCCGAATTCAGAAAGAAGGCAAACGAATTTGCAAAGTCAACTGTACTTGTTAGAAAAACGAGTGAACTTTACGGTAATCAATGTTTGTTGGTTGTAACTCTATGTGCAGTCATCTCGGGTGGCATTGGTGCGATGGTAGTGTATTCACTAGTTGATTGGCAGGTCGTGCGTTCGAATCCCGGGCAGGGCCATGATTTTTAAATGAATTCACATAAATAGAGATCTCCCTAAGCAATTTAGGCACCACCCGTGGAGAAAAAATACTAAGCACCAAAACTTCTTTCCTATCCTCCTATTCTTTCGAATAGTAAGGAGCACCTAAAATCATGCAATACAATACTTCATTGCTAGGTGCTGCTTACTGTTCAACAAAAAATGCATGCGCTGTATTTAACACTATAAGGGTAGTGTACATTTATACAGAAAAAACAAAGCTCCTTTAGCGTAAGCGAATTATAAAAAAAAAAAATCTCATTGGTTGATGAAGAGTGAGACACATCGTTCAAATGGCTAGTTTTGGTGAATCAGTTTTTGTGTATGAAATCTGAGAAGGTTTTAGGAAGGGAAGCGAACTTGTATATATACAAAACAACTATATAAAATTAAATCTAAGTCTAGATTGTGTAAACGATATACGTTCTATGCGAATGCATGCAGTGCTAAAGCAGTTATGGAATTTAATAACAAAAATTTACTGAGAAATAGGAAGGTCAGTGGTCCACACAACCATTCGACGCAAGAAGACCTTCGTGGCAAATTAACTTTATTAAGTAAAATTAAAAATTATTTTGCAAACGTTTCGAAAAGAAGTGGTATTCGCGAAATTTTTGACGAAGTTTGTGGAAGAGTGCTTCTGTTCAGTTTGGCAACGTACGGCGTTAACTCATAAACATCCGAATTAGTTTGTTCCCTTAAACTCCCACATGAGCAACAAATCGGAAAACAATTACCTGCATGCATTTCAGTACATAGAAGCCAATTTGTTAAATTTTGCCCAAGCTCCTTTGTTACCGATTTTGAAAATCAACTATTTTTCGCGTTATACCCTATTCCAAGGGTATATTAATTTTGATTTATAGTTTGTAAGATAACTTAATATTAGCCGTAGACCCCTAAAAATAACTATATATTCGTGATCAGCATTGATAGTGGTGTCGATCTAGTCATGTCAGTCCGTCGGAAAAAATGACCTTAAAACTCGAGCTAGAAAGCTGATATTTCAAACATATAATCAAATTAATCAAGTTTAAGCATTTTTCAAATCAATTTCATATTAAAGTGCCTGTGATATGGAAAACATCTTATATGTACCTACTTAGTAAGTTTCTTGTCCACTTAGTCAACAGGTACTATTCGCTCGCAAACCATCAGTAATACTTTTCTTCTTAGTTGTCTTCTTCCATAACTAGACATCATGATCAGGATTAAGAGTACCATTCTTCTCCACTGCCTAGCCTGTTTTCCACACGTGCTCATTGCATGCTCCAGTAATTGATTATTGTTAGACTTCCTTTTGTCCAAACCATCAACCAAACACACATTCTCTGATTTATAAAAGAAACTGGACTGTTGAATATTCTTGCCAAAGCTGTATTCCTCAAAAATAATACCCAACTCAAAAACCCCCTTAACGTACAAGTAGGAGCAAAATAAACAACTTTTGCACTCACTTCCAATATTTTTATTTTTATAAAAACGTACAATTTTGTTCATTTACCTTATCTGTACTTTCAATCAAATAAGGATTTCTTAGAAAATCCTCATAAGTCGTGGTTTAAATAAAGCATTCAGGGTTCACACACCAACAATCAAGTTGACTGTTACATTTTCTCAAGGAGAAATGTCACCTGAAATGTAACTTTTGGGAACTCAGGCGTTTGAGCGATTTATAATAACGTTTATCATTTGACTAGGCTTCCGATAAATGAACAAACTCCCGGAGTCTGTTCAACTTTCATACAGAAATACAATAAAAAGCTCAAATCAGATTAGAAACCATACAAAAAAATTCAAATGCAATCCGTTATAAATTCGCTAAGAACACACGTCGTAAAACAATGTCTTCACCAACATATCCTACACATACACACCTGCAAGTGAAAAATAATAGGACAAACAATATAGGTACATATTATATTTGCGTAGTAAAATCTGTTTTTTATGTCATTTATACATTTCCATTTCGAGTCAATTGTGTACACGATCGCACAACAAAATTAAAACAAAGGATATTTCGGAAAATGGGAAAATTGACATTAAACCCAAAACTAATAAATGGTTCGGTCTTAACATTATGCCATTTCAGGTGCAGATTATTTTTATTATTATTATTTCGGTAGCTAAATCGTTTCTAAAAGCAATCGTAAAGTCCTGGCGATATAGCTTGTAGCCTTTATTTTGTTTCTTTATCTGTTACTGGAGTTTTTTTTATTGCGTTATCCTTATCTCTATTGCGAGATTAGAAATTTGTGTTGGAGTTGTTTGTTGTTTTGGTTGCCATTATCGATTTTTCCCTTGTCTTGTACTTGATAGAGACGAATTTAACACGCACGAAGTTTGAGAACGGTTGTCATATGATATTACCTATGATTAACATCCTGAATTATGACGAATTTAAACAAGATCCCAGAAAGGCAGTACCCAGTTTTGAATGTTAAAGTGTACGTAAGACGATAGATTTCCTTCATGTCGCCTTTGAAATGGATGCCGTCTTTTTCTGCATCACGCAACAGACAGATCTTTCAAACATTACCTTCTTGATGACTGAATAAGGGCGATAGTTAAATCGTTATCGTATTTGGTGTATTAAAATCAGTATTTACAGGTTCTTAACACAAATTAAAATATAATTAAAAGGGTGACGACGGTGTACAGGTTAGTGTGTTGGCTTGTCACACGTCCGGTGCAGGTTCAATTCCCATGGGGAACAACAATGTACGCCACGCATTCTCCAGCCTTTACACCAAATGGAGGATTTCTGCCTGGTAGTTACCGAGTCTCTGGGATTTGGATTTCCTTAAAAAAAAATATATAGGTAGGTATATAATTTAAAGAAAATGTTCAGACGTTTAAACGTTTCGTTTTTGGAAACAAATCAAAAAAGTGAAGAACACTAGTCTTTTAATGAACAAACAATTAAGGATTAATAATTATATTAATTAAATTGATAACACTAATAATAACTACCAAAAATAATAATTTCAAGTTACAACAGATTCAATCGCAAATAAATAAAACCAAATAAGGGATGGCAAACATTAACAATGAAAAAAGAATAAAAGCAGAGAGAATATAGGTTAGGTTAGGAAAGTTAAAAAGTGGTATGCAATTGCATACAGCACTATACACCAAAATGGGGCCATCGCAGTCCTTGGGGGACCCGTCGAATCTAAACTTGAAAAGGAGGAACATAAACACTTTCCCTCGCAAAACATCCAAACTCCCTGCTGAATCTTACCAGCTTCCTGTAGTCTGTGCCGCAAGATTTCCTTTTTTCACACTCATACAGTATGTGCCGGCTTGCAGGTCCTCACAGAATCTGCATGTATCCACTTCTATCAGTCTAAGCCGATTAACATGCTTCCTTAGGAGACAGTGTCCCGACATAATCCAACCCCTCTGCTCAAAGCTGCTTCCTACTCAATTTGAGAATTGCCCTAAATCTTTCTTGTCCGAATGCGGTCAAAGCTCTTCTGACTGTCTGATAATTGATATTAACAGATTCTAGTGCATTGAGTGCCGCCTGACTGTCAATATAGATGGTGATATCCCTTCCGGATATTGATTTAATCTGCATTATCTCTGCAATCTTTTAAGGGTATCTCCAGTAGACCAACAAAATATATAAATTCCGTAACACAAAAAAAACATTTTTTGATTTTACGAAATTAATTCGCTGAGCTTTCGGTAGTGGTCCCCTATCGGACTCACGTGAGCTCTTCGATATTCTATTTTCATAGGTTTGCGGCTGTTGCCTGATGGTCTCTTTATTACTGCCCTCTGGCACCGCCGGTCGAATTTGTGACCTTCTACCGCGTCGGTATATTGACGAGTTATCAACGCTCATATTATCGTATGGTTCTGATTGATGGTTGTGTTTCTGCTGGTTATCTGTGGGACAAGCTTGGGCTTGTGGTTGAGCTTGGGCTTGTTGTTGAACTTGAGCAACTCGTTTATAGTGAGGATTGCTCCTTGAAAAAGCACTAGTACTAGCATATGATACATTTTTATCAAATGCTCTGGCAAAATTGTACCTGTGTTGATAAGCCTCAAGCTCCTGTGCCTTCGCTAACGCAGATGGCAGATCTTCGCAGCCAGAAGAAATGCATCTTCTCTGTATTTTGATGCTAATGAATTGATTAATTCATTATTACCTGAATATTCCATTGATATTTTATTTGTAGTAGAAGTGAGATGTTTTTCTATCTTGTCGTAGTACTCAGAGATGGACAAATGTCCTTGACATAAAATACTCATTTGATTCTCAAGTACATGCAGTGGGCGTTTATCTGAATAGGAATTATCGAAGCGAGAAATTATTGCATCGAAATTAAGTACCGTATTGAAAGACTACAAAATTAAATCGGCAGATCCAACAAATTTATTCCTAATTATGGCAACGGCCTGATAATACCTTTCAGATCTATCGTATGGATCAAATAGTTCTATTGCGGTCTTAGCCGCTTGACGCGACGAAATATACTTCGATCGTTCACCATTAAAATCTGGTACGGATTTCACCACATCGAGTTATATTTGGCATGGTATTCCGGGAGTCGCGACAGAAATGGGTTCGTAGCCAACAACTGTTTGAAGTAATTGAACGGAATTTAATTTTAGCGAAAGCTCGGAAATTCTTTTGTTCACACTATCATTAATCTGTTTGTTTTCTACTGTTAAATCTCCCATTCTTTTAACCATTGTTTCACAGGGTGTTCCGACAGCTACCCGCACGGCTGCTGCTATGGTTTGAGCGATTTCGGACATTTTTTAAAATATTAAACAAAAATTCTAAGCACAGTCACACAATCAATAATATTAACTTAATGTATGGGTATGGGTAAATTAATAATATTATAAAAATATAACACAAAAATTCACTTTATATTTTGAAAATTCTACACAAATAACAATTAATAATCATACGCTAAGAGGAGTTGTATCTTGGTGGGTTTTTTATCGAGGTTTTTGTGTTTTTATTGCTCTATTCTCTTAACAGAAAGATTTTCGGAGCACACAATACTATTCGAACGAAAAAAAAATGTTGGGCGCCAGTAAATAAAAGAACGTTCGTCTTTCGTGTTGAGCTTTAGACTGGTTTATTTGATGCATTTTATTATAATTCTATTTTTTTGCTTACATAGCATTAATTGATTTGATTGCAAGTCTTTCTTATGAAGTGCTGACATTGACAGTACATATAATTTGATATAGTAGTAGTAGTAGTAGTAGTAGTGGATTTATTAATTCATAAAAAGTGGTATTTACAAAACAGTTGAAAAAAAAAACATAAATCTTTTGAGGCATGGCCGGAAGGGCCGTCAGCCAGATGATATCTCTTGTTAATACATTTTTGCTTTCTATATATATATAATTTGATATTTAAAGTGTGCATGAATTGAAGTAGAGTGACATAATACATATAATTTAATATTTTACGTGTGCAGGAAATGAAGTAGAGTGCTGGTGTAGGTATAGGAATGTGGGAAATGTAATAAGATGCTGGTGGAGGTATAGGTATGTGGGGAATGCAGTCTGCTGATATGGTTACTGTTAACTTACTGTTAACTTATCTACAGGCACCACTCGTAGAAAAAAAGCTCCTCCATAAGGTCTGCTCTGACAATTTTTGTTGGATGAGGTATAGTGAAATTGCAATATATGCTCGTATCGACGCAGCCCATACACGTACTTAATCATGTCATTGACCACAAATAGTAATTTATGCTGAATATAAAACAGTACCGTAATGAATAAAAGAGATAAACTAGTCTAAACAAGCTTTAGCTTTGTAGGTGCTGGAGTAAAGATGGAAGATTGCCAAAGTTTACGCAGCCCGTAAGTCATGAGTGATAATGCTTAAAATCAAGATTGGAAACAACATACGTTAATTTGAGTTGCATGTTGATTTAAAATACTGCATCTTAGAAATTTTGATGTCGGAGATGTAGAATCTGAGTGGATTTCGACTGAGCCCATCACAAATAGACCAGCTTTATATATGACGCAGATCTTCGTAATGAGATCCTCGAAAAGTTCAATTGGTCATAATAAAGTTATCTGAGCATCATCAGCATAAACATGAATAGATCATACTTTGGGTAGGCCATTAATGAAAATCGATTTTTGGGGTACTCCTGCAACAAAGGAACCAATTTGGGACGATTTTCCATCGCGAACGACCATTTAATCGCGATGACTCAAATTATTATTAATCATAAACACCGATCTTTCAGTGAACCATATAAAACCTGATTTTCTGGCAAAGCACGTTATGATCCTTTCCATCCATCCGCAAGCATGCCAAATACAGTCATATAATCTACTCTTATATCAAAATCAACTTTAATGTCTTCGAGAATAGAGTACTTCTATCAAAAGAGTATGTAATTGGAAAATACAAAAAATAGTTTTCATATTTCCTTTCCTTTTAGAAAAGCTTTATTCAAAGATTCCGTATCCGCAGAAGAGTTTATTCCTTGCTCATCAACATAAATATGGGCAATCGGTCCATATAGGTACATCCCGCTGATATTGAGGTTTGCTTGTTTAAGGTAAATTTACAAACCTTTATACATGCAGCCACTGATTTGTAATTTAACTCAGATGCGCTGATTAGCCCGTCCAAGTCAGCCTAAAGCGAGTTTCTAATATTTCTGCTCTAGATCGATATGGGACATAGTTTTTTGTTAATTCAAGGTGTTCCTCTATAATTTCATTTGCGATGCTATAGCTCATATTATCTTTTAAATTTTAAGTTTTCATTATACAGTAGGCATTTGTTACCAATTACTTACATTTTTGCAAATTCAACCTAAAATCCGTGAAGAAAGAAGACACAGAGCCAAATATAATTCTTGATGTCGCTAAACTGTTATTTGTTGCTTTTCCAATATATGGTTCCGTGTGCCAAACTTGAGCACTTACAACATATTTCACCCGACATAGTCGAACATCTGAGACGACTATTTGCCGTATTGTTGTCCGTTTTGGCACAACAATATGTTAAAAAACTAATTAATGAATTGCAGAATGTTTTCTCTCGGTTAAACACAAATATTTCATGTGTTCTGTTCAAAATCAATATTGGTACTGGCTTAAGTAAACTTACTTTATTTTTTAACTTTCTCGTATACTTTATTTAGCATGCAAGAGAAAGAACTATAGAGAAGTCCTGAAAATGGTGTCGGGCCGTCTGTCCATGACGGACCGCGGCTCCAGCCATAATAGGTGGATGGATTTTCTTGAAACTGCGTATTTGAAGTTTCTATGCGTATATCTTATTCATTCATTCTTTCATTCTATCATTTTAAATAACGGTACCCACGATGAAACTGGTTTCTACAACGCTGTTTTTCTCAAAATCGGCTCCAACGATATCGTTAATTTTTCAAATATAAATTAATTGACATGAGCGTAAAAAATGATGGTATACTCAGTTTTTTTTCTTTAATATAAGGTTTTTATCGTGTTTTCCTTCTAAATATAACTATACTTTGTTTTGTTAAAGTAATTTGTAACCTTGTAAATAATATTTCAGTGGAAAGATAAAATTATCAAATCCCTGTAATGTAAAATGTGCGGTAACAACACCAATGTTAAAAATTATTCGAAATAAACACAATATCTATCTATCTATCTATTAAAATATGCAAATAACGGTAGGTACCTACTTTACAAAAATGGTTATACGTATCTCTAAAGCGGTTCAAGTTATTTCTAAAAAAAAATAACCCACCAACTAATACCTACTGTCATTTGAACAAACTTTTATATTTACTCTTTTGAAATATTTTTTATAAATTTTTCCTAGATATGACAGTTTTTTTTAAAATTTTTGAAAATTTCACTTTTCTCCAAAGCGGCTCTTTTTAAAAAAAAAATTCGATGTTTGAATACTTGGTGAGTGTCAGAAGATGGCATTTTCTAAAAAGACTCGATTAACAGTAATTTAGAAAACCAACAAAAAAATTTGATATGTGACCTTATATTAGGCGCAAACGTATATACAATATACATACGCCTTTTCCTAATTGCATGATATATACGGTTACTTTGGCGGGCATAACTATCGCCGCTAAGTTCTTTAGCGGATATAGATCTATGCTTTCAAATCACGTTTTCAGGTTTCCGATAACTTTTGTCATCGAGTGTCAATATGTATTTTGATATTTTTCACTTATTAAATTGACACATAATTGCGTGTGAACTTCTATTTATATCAAAACAAAATATGAACCGCTGCCATTTCCAAACCACGTGTGCTAAAGAGGTGAACTTTATACTTTTAAGTTGCAATATATATAGGTTTTTAATCGGAGTAGTATTTTGAAATTTAATTTACAGGTTCAATGTACTCTAGTTTGACTGAAGAGAACAGCCGAAACGTCAAATGAAAAGTCAAAGTCGTTTCTTTTATCTAAGCCTAGCCTATATACTAGCACTATCTTAAACAAATTTGCGTACTAAGATTCTCTAAATATTATTTACGGATTTTGACATGTGCTCGTGTTTTAAATATATCTGGAGTAAAGGTTAGTTTTTACAAAAAGACTAAAACAACTGTCAATGTGATTTGAATGAACTTAGGATCAGTGTCAGTGAGATTAATCCAACAAGATTAAGAACGAATTACCATACTGTATAAATGTATATATATAAAGTCGTTTTTGACAATTTCACCATACAATTTGTTTGCCATGCACACTTTTTAGAGACGTTCTTTAACAAAAACATTGTTTTTTTTAAGTAAATCTTTAAAAACTGTACAAACCTTTTACTTATAACATATAAATGTCTAAACCATACCCTTCTTAACGATTCACATATGCTTATGTTTTTTGCCACTCTTAGTTTTTACCGGTAGGACTAGGAATAGGGTGTCCAACCGTTCGCCCAAGCGGACTGTAGCATTTTCTTATGTTTGTTTTTTTTAATTACGAAAGAATCCCCCAAAACAATTCTAAAAAATCTCTTTGTAGTGCTTGATTGCTGGACTAAAGGGATACCCAGAAGTACACTCTCAAAATCTCCAAGTTGCGTGAATCTACGAGCGGTTTGGACTGTTTCTTGATGAGGTATCATCGTGTAAGTGAAGATTCCTGAAGTTCTGGCGAACAACTGAAAATTTGTCGAAGATTAAAGTTTTTTATTAAGCGAAAGTTTTGAACAAAATGCATTTTCATATTTTTGAGTTTAAGGAGCCATAACTTTTTTGTGACTGCATAAAATCAGACAAAGTTTTCAACATGTGTGCGCTGAATTGTTTTCCCAAAATGTACAAAACCTTTTCTATAGCACTAACAGTTCAAATCGGGGGTCGGTACCTATCTCACTTCGACGGGATTAAACTTTGAAAAAAGGAGGTGCAAATGAAACCCATCCCCCCGCCGTTCGATTTTTTGATAGCCGAAACTTAGGTATCTCCACTTAAGGGATTATACTTACTGGAACACTCTGGAAACGAGATACGAATAATAAAGAAAATACCCTTTTTTAACTACCTAGTGGAAGTTCTTGTTTATTGGGCAATCGAGTATAGTTTAAGATGTTTTCTTCCACAAGCATTTGCGATTGAATTATATTTTAAAGAGTATTTTTGGATGTTCCTGGTGTGGGATTTTGTAAAGTGAAAACGTCCTAGCATTTTCGTGTGAACGACCGATGTGCTCATATAACATCAAGAACGAACAAATTTTCCGTTTGTGCAAAAGAAAAAAAGCAAACACTATTCGTTGTTTTTTTTTTTGTTTATTTTGCTTCATTTAACTTAAAAACGGAAGAATTTTTGGCCTACCTACTCGAAAAAATAGAAGCGCAAGCTGTTTCCTTCACGTTCATTATTTGTTTAAGTGTTACTTTGGTATTTTTTGCGAAATATTAAATATAAACGATCAATAATGCTGATAGGGAAGAATAATTGATTGCAATTTACTGTATTAAGTGAAAACTGAGGAAAAAGTAGAGTTAATGGTTGGCTCGTCGACGATATTTGAACCAATGACCCATCGCTTAGTAATCTGACGCTTGAATTTAAACTATTTTTATATTAATTATTGGCTTATATCAACTTAAATACTAGACAAAAATCAATAAATCTAACTGAAAACTCACTTTCACATGTTTAAAAATTTTACGTCTTTATTAAATTTTTTATCTATATATAAAATAATCTACTAACTGCAACACAAGTTGGCGATCCCAGAAACGCCCTAGCTAACGTCCTAACTCACTTAGTCTAAGAGGATGTACCCTATAGTACCGCTTCGTCCTGGGAAGGCATCTTGACCCCTTCCCCATTAAACAAACCACCAAAATTCGGTGATTTGCTTTTTCGTATCTAATTTATCTCTCTCCGCTATTGCGGTACTAAAACGGAGGAGTTCATGGATATTAGCGAAGTTTCCGCTGTGGATGAGCAGCTCATCTTTCGTGCTGCGGTAGTGGTTGTAAAATTCCGCGATACTATCCCTCGCCGGTCCCGGCCCTTTTGCATCAATACGGATAAATGACTCCGGCGGGACAAAGCCCGGCTGGAGCGTACTCTCTATGTACATTTCATTTGGGGTACCTTCCCATGCATCGGACCATTTCGCGGGTGGAAATGGTGCAGTAGTAGTGTATTCGCTTACTGAATGGAAGGTCGTGCGTTCGAATCCCGGTCAAGTCCATTACTTTATATCGAATACATGAAATCGTAATCTCCCTAAGCAACTTAGACACCACCCGTGGAGAAAAACCCTACAACTGCACACAAACACTTCTTTCCTATCTCCCTACTCTTTCTGATAGTAAGTAGCACCGAAAAGCGTGCAATGAAATTCGATATCGCCAGGTGCTGTTTGCTATTGAACACAAATGCTTACGCTGTGTTCTTAGCACTAACAGTTGGCAACAGCATTGTTAAGAACTTCTGAATAAACAATTTCCTCGGATAAAGTTCCCAAAAGCCGTTCATAACGTTCCACAAATCTGGAAAGTTGCCCCCTGCAAACCCACTGCTTAGAGCAGTTTGGAGTATGTGCGAGGTTGGGGTAGGTGCTATGTGTCTGATTTGTAAGCAATTTGTTGAAAATAGCAGCAATGGAAAGTGAAATAATGCTAAATGGTTGAACGAAATTTTCACATTTACCATCTTGATTTGCACACCAAATTCGTGTCAAAAGTTTACCACCTCGTTGGTTCATTTACCACGTCGAATTTTTAGACGTTTTCGAAGGTTTTACGACGTTGCAAGAATACCCTTGTAGTCATTCGAGATTACGTCACGATCCCGAAATAAGTACACAAACTTTTCACGACTTTAAACAAATCAAATTCTTATTGTATTGGCATTGACTTGATGTCGTAAATGTTCGCCTCGTAAACACCCATTCCTTGATAATGTCAAATGTCTTTACTCTCATCATTATTCTTTTTCTCCAGGCTATTTAGGAATTTTCAAAGTTTCAATTTTTCTCGATTTGGTGAATAATTTTGATTAAACTCCACGTGATGATAAGAAACCAGCCCATGGCACTTGAACTCATATAGCCATAGCTTCTATTCAGAATTCGCATTACCCACACCTTCTCGACGTATTTCAATTAACTTGTATACCCATCCTTTCAGCGATTTGTTTTCGATAGCTACTTAAGTGTTTTACCCTAATTTCTACACCTTAAGAAACTCGTATACGAATTGAGTAGGTAGGTACATGTTTTTCTTTTTTGTACCCTACATATGTGAAACTCGTGTTTTGTATGCCAGATACATGAAGCTGTCACTGCAAAGGATGGTATCTATATTAAAGGTGAGATAAATATAATTAAATCTTCTGGGAGATGTATGTGGGCTGTAGTTGGTATATGGGTGTGTAATGTATATAAGGGTGCAAAATCTTATTTTATCATGGATATTCAAGATAAAAGAATCCATAAATTTAGTAAAGTGCCTTTTTAAAAATAATGTTTTAGCATTTGTACAGCGAATAATTTACGACTCAGCGCTTTATTAGCGTTTATTATTGGCTGCCATCCTCCACTGCCTGTTACGTATGTATAAGAAAATTAACTGCATGATCAGAATCTGCGGCATCAATATCGATGAGCGTAATTAAAAACGTATTTGCGTACATTTGTTTGAAAAGATATATTGCACCTGTGAGACATATACCAACATTTATGTGCATAATATTAGTGTACATTAATGTGGAACGTAAATACAAAAAAATATATTTTTTTTTAGTTTTTTTTGTAGTTTGTGGTTTGATCTGAAAAGTTGCGTATGTTTCAGACTTTAGCCCGTCTACGACGGTATTAAGGTATTTTAATTTATTAACACCTAAAGCTGGTAAAAAATAAAACCTCGCATCACCTACTCCAAATCAAACAGTGACCCGAAGCAGGGGGGTTGCAGGGGGGCTGCATCACCCCTGTAGGCATTGCACTGTTTATGGAATCTACTTGCGATTTCGCAACTGATCCCATAAACAGTACAATGCCGAATTATGTACATCAAACTGACTACAAAAAACATAGGAACGGGCTACAGTCCGCTTGGGCGAACTGTTGGATACCCTATTCTTATTCCTATCCCTCATAAGTGGGCGTGACAAAAGTCTAAATATGGTTGAATTGTTAAGAACCCTCTACATATTTTGTTATATAACATTTAAAGGATTTTATCAAAAAAAAACGCTCCCTAGCTCAAACTTGGGTGTTTCAATAAAATTGTTTTATTTAATTGTGGGCGTGTCAGTAGGCGGATTTAAAAAAAAATTAACACATGAGCATAAAGGGCCCATAGAGAGTATATATTATAATTTCAGCTCCCTCGCTCAAACTTTGGATTTTCAAAAAAATTGTTTTATTTATTTGTGGGCGTGCCAGCGGGCGGATTTTGAAAAATGTTTATCCCGAGCAGTTTTAGGAGTCATATGGTTATAATTTCAGTTCAGGTTAAAATTTCAGCTCTCTAGGTCCAGTTTAAAGGCCTTATTTTTGCCGACGGACGGACGGACGGACGGACGGACGGACTTGGCTAGATCGACATTACTATCGATGCTGATCATAAATATAGTAACTTTTAGGGGTCTAGGGGCAATATTAAGGTATGTTACAAACTATGCGTCAAAATTAATATACCCTTAGAATAGGGTATAATAAGCGTTTTAAACCATCATTTACCGTGTAAACATGATTTGTGGCATGTTTTATATTTGTTTTGTAATCATTCGAATTGCGCACATTCTCGACTTGCGCGAATGGCCGAAATATTACCTTTTGCGCAAATCGAGCTTTGCCCTTATACAGCTGCAATATCTCGAAAGACAAAATCTGTAAGTTCTTCGAGTCCAAGAAGGAAAAGGAATGTAATAGTGACTGCGGATCTGTCGCCATATAGCCAATGATGAAAAGAAGGGGTGTGTATTTTGTTTTGTTTTTAATATTGTTTTTCTCAGTTTTGGAATTCACTCACTTGGGTATTTGGTGGAAACTTTGAATAAAGTTCGTACTTATAATATTATAAGGGATAATAATTCCTGTTGGGGATATTTATAACATGGTAAGCACACATATATGCGTAGGTAGATAATAGAAACTAACAAATGTTCGTTTAATTGGGATTTCTACCACTCTTTGCATTGTTGGTAATCCCACCAACCTTAACTTTAAATCTAACACATTTGTGCTTATATTGCTTATAATATTTAATCATTATTTTAGAAAAAAATATCCGAAAATAACCGCAAAGGTATGTGCACGTATTACATACATTGAATAATGTATTAAAATCAAGAAAAAAAATGGTATTTTAAGCGACATAAATCTTAAAATACATAGGTATATCGAAAAAAGTCTTTGCTGGAACAATGCGTACAGTTACGAAATTTTACAGATTTTTTCCACAAAACGCATTGAATGTTGAAGGTATGCTGAGTGCAGGAATTTAATAGCGAATAGAAAATAAAATGCAATTTTACTACTGATGACATTGTGCCTAGGTGTGACTTGCCCACACCCTTCAAAACCATTGCGTCATACATATTGCAACTTGTTGCTTACAGAAGCACTGCTGCTGAAGAACATTTTCGCACCTTAAAATAAGAAAAAAGAGAAAAATTGAATACAATGACTTTTCATTACACTTTAGCAGTCAAAGAGCTATGCGCCGAAATTCTCAGATGGTTGTCATATATGTTTATATGTGCATATAATATTGTATAATGACAATATAATAACGGACTAATTTGAGTTTATTTATTTTTTTGTTTAACTTAGTACTCACTCTTTTAAAGAAAAAGTACTGTTATACTGAAGCTTATGCAAATTTATAAGATATTGTATCTTACTGTGTAAGTCTATTATAAATAAATAAATATAAAATAAATAAATTACTTAATTTTAATTTTTTTTTTTTATGTTTATTTTGATAAAATGATTGTTAACATGAAAAACTTTTTTATTTTTTCTACCGTAGATTTTACGGTAACTTTTACCGCTTCTCAATCAGGTTGCTACAGATTATTCGTATGTCGTATTTCTGATCGGAAACAAATCTACTTTTGATTTGTGATTCTATATTATCTGTTTTGGTTTATTGTGGTTTTTTGAAAGTTCAGTATTAATTGCCCTAACATTGGCAGGCCTTCGAAAATGCTTTTGTTTTATCGGCACAGCTAGTTTTTTTTTCATAGGATTGTAATCCATCAATAAATGCTTAATAAATCAAACTACTTCCTGATGATTTCAACAACAAGGCAACAGTAACTTAGTGAATCAATACAATTTATTCGCCGCTCTGAATGACACTTTTAAACAACCTTTACTTTAAAGGCGGTTAAAATCAAATCTAACAGTTAAATGTTTATATTTTCTTTTTCACCCCTTGCCAATGAACAGGTATTCAAGAAGAGGTAAACTATTTGTCCTTACTTGACAGGAGAGGTCGTAAGGACATATTAAATGTTTTGACTGAAAAGATGGAATTCAGAAAGAAGTGCGCATGTGTCGCGATTACTCACAATGGAACAAAAGCAGGATCGCGAGGATCTTTTAATCGAGCCGAGGTTTTGCGTCGATTCATAGTAATGAATAAAACCATGGCTCCATTACTTTACATTCGTGATGAAGAATAGTCAAAACAGTGGCCGCAGAGTCGGCTCCAAGAAGGCTTTTATTGTTACAGTTCGCAAGCTACAGTTCGTCCGTTTTTTTTGAAATACGCGAAGGATAATTTACTTTGTTTACGCTGGCCTGCAACAAAATTCTTCTTTAAATAAGAATATGCAGGAATACGCAGGTGCTCAATCTTAATCTGCTTTCCATTTAGCTCTATACCGTACGAATTTGTTCTATTGATTTTCTTAAATCTTAAAATTTTACTACTTGTTGTTTGGCAGCACTGGAAAACAATTACGGCTTTTATGATCGCGCTGGCTGAAATAAATAAATACCCACCTGCATTGAAAAATTAAAATTCAAAAATTCAAAAATCTAATATACTAATTACCCTGGAATTGGACCCTGAGAACGAGTTTGTCCCTTGGAAACAAAAATATGAACCTTTAAAGTGATAACATTCTTCAACCAACAGTCCATATAAACCTGGGTCGCATGTAGAGCTTTGTAAAAGTAATGATTAAATTTGGTGAAGGCTTTCAATACCTTAAAACCAAATTCCCTTAAAGAAGCGACGCGAAATTGAAAGAAAGTATCTTTGTGGGTCCATAAATACGAGAGTTTATCAAGGCCCCAGAAAAAGAGCAGGGATCGCTTTTGTAGAAGTATGCCAAAGATTTCTTGGAAATAAAAAAGCTGAAAACCACCAGGAAATCCTCTAAGAACTTCTGTCTTCTTATAAAGCTCAACATGTTTCTAAAAATTCATTTTTTACCTCCCTGTATGTGTGTGTGTGATAATGGATGTGGTAATCTTCGAAAGATGCCATTCACGTGTGCTTGTGTGTGTTCGTACGCGTCTGTGTGTGTTTTTTTTCTTGGCTGTGCCAATGGATATGGTAATCTTCAAAAGATGGCATGCACGATTCGCAAACCCGAATAATCGATGTCAGGAATGCGCCTACGTACTAGTCCACACCCAGCAGACGTCAACCACTCTCCCCGAGAGACTGCCGTTAGGTTACTTCGCGGGGCTGGTTAGCAATTCATGCTACGCGCCTTGTCTTGTGTTAGACGCTTCTGCTGCTTCTGATGCTCTCCTTAGCTTTTGTACTCTCCGCAGTTCATTTTGGATAGTTGTTACCAGATTACAAACTGGTCTATTAGGAATGGATTAGGCAGATTCATTCTCCATCCTACGAATCACCTACAACGAAAAACTGTGTGCTCCGTGTCTTCCCTCTGGTCTGGACAATCTGGGCAAAATGGCGAGCTATCGTGTCCAAATCGATGTAGGTATTTGCGGTAGCCGCCGTGGCCAGTCAGGAATTGCTTAAGATGGTAGTTGCTGTTTCCATGTGCTCGCTTTGTCGAGGTCTCGATTGACGGGATCAGCTTGTATGTCCATCTGCCTTTTGTAGTGTTGTCCCACCAGGTTTGCCATATAGCAATTGAAGCTGCTCATTCTTCAACTTTAATTCTTGCCATTTCACTTGTATCATGTTTGCCCTGCGTTTTCTGTTTTAGATCCTCAACATCTCGCCCGCTAGAATGTCTATGGGTATCATTACAGCTATGACGAAGGCCGCTTCGTCCGAGATGGTTCGAAAACCGCTGATTGTCCTTAACGCTCTAAGCCTGTATGCAGATGATAGTTTCCTTCTTGTTTCTTTCGTCGCTAGTGCCGCCGCCCAAACCGGGGCTGCGTAAAGGAGGGCTGAGCTGACTACTCTTGATAAAACGGCCCTCCTACCGTATCCAAGTCCGGCGATGTTAGGTAGTATGCGTGAGAGAGCTCCCTGTATTTGCGACGCTGTAATATACTCCACGTGCGCCTTCAACTGCAGTCTGTTTTCTAGAATGACTCCAAGATATTTCACTGCTCCTTTGGATCTAATGATCTGATTCCCTACCTGGAAATTGGCGAATTCAATGGTTTTTCGACTAGTTAAAAGGGCAGCTTCTGTTTTATGGTCAGCTAGTTCTAGTCCGGCGGATACTAGCCAGTGTTTTATCCTGGAAATTGCTTCATTTGTAGCTGATTCCACTTTATGGATCCGTTTAACTACTGTCACAATGGCAATGTCGTCGGCAAATCCAATCATCGATACTCCGCTAGGTAGCGTTAATCGTAGGACTCCGTCATACATGATGTTCCACAGAAGTGCCCCAGTACGGATCCCTGTGGGACGCCCGCGGTAACCTTGTAGTATTTGACTCCTTCGTCGGTATAATACCTTAGCTTTCTGTTGTTAAAGTAGTCCGTCACTATTCTCAATGGTGTATCCATTCTGCCGAGAGATCTTCTTAGGAATGACCAGTTCGCGGAATTGGAGGCGTTTTTGACGTTCAGCGTAACTACTGCACAATACTCCTTTGTGCCGTAGAGCCATCTCACTCCTTCGATGGTACTTTCAGCTATGTGGACCAACGCTCTTATAGCATCAACTGTAGAACGCGCTCTTCTGAAGCCAAACTGTCGGTCTGAGGAGGGATAACTACATTCAGCAAAAAGTTAATAAAGTCCACAAACAAAGAAAAATTAACAATTGTTCTATTTTTCCATACAGGGTGCTTTAAGTACATGTTTCTTTTTGAATCATATGGTTTTTTTTTACACTGACAGCTCTTTCTAACTTTGTATACCCTATTCTAAGGGTATTATAATTTTGACTCATCGTTTGTACCACACCTTAATATTGCTCGTTGATTTTGTTTGTTCTCGACTAAAATTTTTGTTTAAATTAAGTTTACATTTTTGTTTCATCTTATATGGTATTTTATTTTATGATGCAAATAAAAACAAGTTAATTTCATCATTGCACCCTAAGTTCCGTTATATTCTTTTCAACTTCCTCAGCGGTATTTGTTTTATTTTACATTTTTAAAAAGAAACAAAAATATACATTTTAGACTCTTTTAATAGTTGTTAAAATTTGGTGAAAAATATGGCTTGCATGTTATTACATTTTCACTGTTATTTATTTATTGTAGGTTGCCCAGAACATCACAAATATAAATTCAATAAATAAATAAAATAAGTAACATATATAAAACATCACTAGTTTAAAATATCACAGATTATACATTGTTGTATATCAACCAAGTAACTTTCGCTAATGTTATCCATGTCTTCTTTTGTGTTCATGCCGTCCGTCGTTTCTCTAGAATTCTTTAATTCTCCAGCATGTATCTCTCATTTATTTTCTTTTCCTTGTCCAGTATTGTTATATTTTCGTAGTCCGGCACGTGTTTGTCGATCATGTGCTGCCAGCTGCAAAATTGCTGTTGTATTCTTTCCGTTCATGTGTTCTACTATTCTTGTTCCCAGAGCTCTTTTCATCCTGCCCACATAATACGATATGCTATACCTTGTCACATATCTCATTCTCTTTTCCCTTAGAGCTGTTTTGCTTGAATACATTGTTTTCTTTTTTGATCTTTGATTTTCTATTTGAGAATATTTTTCTTAGTGTGGCGTTTGATTTGTATGTACACTTCGAATCAAGTGTAAAGATTTTTAGAAGCCGCCCACTGACACCCACCCGCAATTTAAAAAAAAAACTGGAAATGGTCCAGTGTAAATATTTTTAAAACGCGCCCACTATTTAAAAAACCGTTTTATTGCAGAAATCATTGGAAATAAAATCGCAAAGTATGTAGATAAAGTCGATCGTCCTTCACACCAATGTTCTTCCACGTCCCCTTTTTAGGGCGCTTTGTTACGAAAACATGTTTTTTTTGATAAAATCCCTAAAAAACCTAAAAAGCAGTTATGTGCAACAAAAAAAGTACACAATATCCTTCTTAACAATTTGCCACTCTTTGATTTTCTCTACGCCCACTTTTTGGAGGATAGGAATAGGAATAGGGTATGCAACAGTTCGCCGAAGCGGCCTGTAGCCTTTTCATCCTTTCAGTCAGTACATACCTTTGAGGAACGAAATGAATGCTTAATTCTTGAACAACATTGGGAAATATTACAAAGTTATTTATATACGAGTAGTTATTGAAAAGAAGTCAATTTTAAACTCATCACAAATTCCAATGGTTCTCTTCGTAGACTTTGGGGCGGAAGATATGATTTATTTTAAATAGCCATTGCTCGGTTTTTAAATGATGTTGTCTTAATCACTATTAAATTGCTTAATGCATTTGGGGGAGGCGGTAAAATGCTTTAACATAATATTTTGTCTGCATAATGTGTTTGGGTTCTTATCCAAGTCACTTCCTTATTAAAACTGTATAAAGATGGATAAAGAAAATTAAAATGTTTTTTGTCAGTTGGTATAGATTCAAATACGCGTGGCTTTGGGATCAAAGCAGACGTGTTTTGAATACTTGGCGCAGGTTTGTTTACAAAAATGAATGGAGGTGTTCCATGAAACAAGAATTACGGTTCAATATGGCGGCATATTTGTAAGGACACGACGTATCCCATGTTTAGGTGAAACTAATTCCGTGTTGTGAATAATTGATTTTATTCGCAGGAAGTTTCCAGCAAAGGTTGCACCCTGATTTGTGTTATTTATCTTATCAGAAGGAGGGTAGAGATTCATTTGAAACTTTGTTATATATATCTCATCAGGCAATTGAAAAAACGTTAATGGATACAAATACCGGTTGACAAGAGAAAAATGTACAGAGTGCTTAATTTCGACGACAAAATTCAGATCAAAATTCGCTTGAATTTACTTCACATGGGAAATAACTTTACCAAAGTGGAAAACAATTTGGCCTTGTCGGGGTATTTAAACCTATTTTCTTGTCTGATTTACTTGATTATATCAATTAAATTATCTCGAATCATTAATTACTAAACGTTTGCTATTTCCGCAGTTTCTCAACGATTTTGTAGTTGGATTACTGATTCCAGGTTAGAATACGAACCAGGAATACCTTAAAGACTTAAATTGTATGTTTAGTCAAGTTCTTCCATTTGCAACTATTTGATACGAAATAATAAGGAAAATAAGTTCCTTAACAAATACTCATATGTTGTTCCATTTTGATTTTTTACTTCTTCTTTTTCCGGACCTACCATTTCTCATGGAAAATATTTAACGCATAAGTGGAAAATACCTTCGCAAAATTAAAGTTAAAGTAGAGGAACCCTTCGAATTCGACCGTTGTTCGCCCTACATTCATAAACAAATGTTTTTTTTTGTTATGTTGGTCTATACATTTAATGTAAGATTGAATTTAACATATGATTCCGTTTTTCAAAAATCCCTTCTTTATTCCCCATTCTAAGGGTATATTTATTTGGACCCCTTAAAGTTACTACTCGTATATTCGTGATCAGCATCGTTATTTCGATATAGTCATGTTCTTCCGTGCTTCCGTCCGTCGGCAAAAATTAGGCTTTAAACTCGAGCTAAAAAGCTGAAATTTTAACCATAATTTGAGCTAGGAAGCTGAAATTTTTAATAAATTGTTAAAGTTTTTGGAATCCGCCCACTGACAAACCCACAATTTAAAAAAAAGAGTTTAATTGAAAAGTCGAAGTTGGAGCTAGGAAGCTCAAATTTATATGTACTCCTTAAGGGCTATTATTGCTCCTGTTTAAAGATTTTTAAAATCGGTCCACTGACACGCCCACTATTAAGAAAAAAAACGTTTTATTGATGAAATCATTGTAAATGAAAGTTCCATTCTTCGCAAAGTATGTGGATAAAGTCGTTTTATACAATGCAATTATATAAAGTTTTCTCCCACGCCCACTTTTAACAGTGTTGTTTTTTATAAAACTTTGGTTTTTTTCAATAAAATTATTTAAATATATTACAAAATATGTACAGCGTTCTTAACATTTCATCCATACTTAGACTTTTGCCACGCCCACTTTATGAGGGATAGGAATCGGAGTAGGGTATCCAACAGTACGCCCAAGCAGACTGTAGCTCTTCAAATTTTTTTTTTACTTTTAAATTCATTTTTATTAATTGTTGGCCTTTATCAACTTAAATACAATACACAAATGTATAAATCGAACTTAAAACTAACAAAATGCTTATTCTAAATTATTGGTCCTTATGCGAACGCTCTAACCTTATGATTATATATTACCTTTCGGCCTAAAAACTATTTTATGAAGTAATCTTACATATGTGTTTGAGATCATTTTTAAAAACTCGGCATCTTTATTAATATTTTTATATAAAATAAATCCTAACTACCTACACTACTGAACTTACTTAAGGAACGTGATTTATTCTAACTATAATTAGGATACTGAGTACTCGTTGTCTTACGCAACAAGTGGTCGAAATCACAATTACTTTCCGAGCGCCTGACAGTCGTCAACGTGCGG
Organism: Portevinia maculata; assembly: GCA_949715645.1. Classification (NCBI taxonomy): domain Eukaryota; kingdom Metazoa; phylum Arthropoda; class Insecta; order Diptera; family Syrphidae; genus Portevinia; species Portevinia maculata. The sequence continues at coordinate 109,062,186 of OX454525.1, read as the reverse complement.
ACGCGTCACCGGAAGCCGACTTGAAGCGTTACATCGTCAGTCACCCCTACCCCTTCAACAAGACCACGAAATTCTATGAATTGCTTTTCCTTATCAAATTAAGAAATGCCCACATACACTGTGCTTATACGCGATTCATCAAAAATTCGTGCTGTGGAAAATTCGAGCTGCCCATAAGCTTTACATTTGTTTTCAAGACTTGTGCGCATGCGCATTAGATCACTATTTTTTTTTTTTTTTTTTTTTTTTTAATAAACCCTTGCCCAAGGGCAGACACTGGTATTTTCATTACGTCTGATGTTCTTGCTTGTTGTTGTGTTACTGTACGTTGTTGATTTTTCTAAGTTGGTGGGTATCACAAATGTTTTAAGACATTCATGCATTCTTACGTCTTTGACCACGTAATTTTTGAACTAAGAAGTCGCAATTGCCACACATTAAGATGTCTACCTTCCAAACAAGCATTAAAAAAAATCGTATCTGATAAATCGTTTAGAATCTAAATTGGAAGTTATTACCTAATCGATTAGAAAAAGGTAAAGGAGCTTCTGCTGTTGGGCATTTCGTCAATACATATAAATGAGTTCGCACTATGAGAGCTAATCAAAATTTAATAAAGTCATATTTAAAAAATCCTACACCTCTATAAGCTAAAAAAAAAAGCAAAGCAGGGATATGGATCCAAAAAATTTGTCCTGGAACGCATCTCTTTACTTAGATCTAATTAAAGGTGCTCTCGAATTCCTTTGAAAAATCCTGCCTAGTTAGCAGAAAAAATGGGAAGAAACGCCCACCCTGGTGGAACTCCAAGATCGCGGATCTAATGCAGGCATCGAGATCTAGATGGAACCTCGCAAAAGAGGGACTTATCGAATGGACGACATACAAGGAAAGCGTTAAACTCCTCAAAAAGGAGTTAAGATTCGCCAAGAGGAACTCCTGGAGAAGTTTCTGCGAATCAATTGAATCCACGAAGGAGGCGTAGCGGTTGAGGAAAATCCTATCAAAAGCACCGATACCTCGCTAAGAAGGAACGACGGTAGCTGGACAGAATCACATGAGCTAACGCTGGCGACACTGACAGAAACCCACTTCCCAGAATGCACTGATGTACGCGATAAAGTTACACAGGGCACGAGACAGGGAATGGATGTAGATACAATCGACGAAATAATCGACGAGAGAAAGATAGCCTGGGCAATCAACTCGTTTGCCCACTTCAAAGCTCCAGGAGTGGACGGTATTCGGCCAATAATGCTTCAAAAGTCTGAGGAAGCTACTATCCCAAGGCTGAGATGCATCTACTCAAGCTGTCTAAGGCTGTGCTATGTTCCGATGGCTTGGCGAGAGGTGAGGGTAATATTTATCCCAAAAGCAGGGAAAGCCGCCCACACAACACTGTCTGTCTGTCCTTATTCCTGATGAAAACAATGGAGCGACTAATTGATATGTATGATTGTATGTAAGAGTGGCTATAGGCGACAACTACCTCTCGAACTCACAGCACGCATACATGAAGGGCAAATCTACAGATACTGGACTGCACAGGGTAGTGTCAGTAGTGGAAAGGTCTTTGGAACACAAGGAATACACTTTGAGCGCGTTTCTAGACATAGGTGGCGTCCTCTCTCCACTCATATGGCTACTGGTAATAGACGAGCTATTAAAGATTTTTTTTTTTTGTCGGGGTGTGTGAGACTTTCTGCACTGGAGCACTCAGACTCAATACTGGTCCATTGTACTACCAGGCAGACACACCACATTTTACTGTGGGAATTTACTCGTTTTTCTAAGAAAAACGAGAAGGCGCTTCAATGATAAGGAGCTTAGGTTTACAGCACTCACCATATCCGCACCAAATACCTGCCACCTGATACGAGCAAAAGCAGGACAATCACAGAGGAAATGTTCCGCAGTGTCGTCGCTTTCACCACAGGCTTCGCAGTTGGTGGTGTCGCTTAGGCCTAGCCGGCGATTGTGTTCATAGGAAATCCAACCGTCAATGGAAGCCCTGACCGAGGACGCAGGCAGACAGATCGCTGGTTCAGGTCCTGAGAGGTCCCCTTCTGAGCCTTGTCTAGCAAGTTCATCGGAGATCTCATTTCCCGTGATCCCGTTATGACCCGGGACTCAGACAAGTTTAAGTGAATTCAGCCTTCCGACCGAATTCAGAGATATCCTGTATTCACGTACTATTTTGGAGGTAGTTAAGGGTTTGAGTAAGGCCTTAAGCGCAGCCTGACTGTCGCTACAGACGCAGATACTTCGCCCCCTCCACCTGTTCCTCGGAACATAGTCCATGGCCTTTAGGATAGCATAAGTCTCTGTTTGGAAGACTGACGCATATTTGCCTAACGGAAATAAAAGTCTAACGTTATCGCTCTCCACGAAGACACCAGCACTTGATCGGTTTTGGAGCCATCCGTGAAGATTCGACTGCATTCCCTTCCAGGTTCAGAGTCCGTCCAGAGCCAGTCCTGGACGCGAGGAAAGTCGACCTCGTAGTTGCGCTTTAGCCGAAGTTCCGGTGTCATCGGATCAGACGGCATATCCATAAGACATGAGTCGAAGGACAATCGTTGCCCAAGTTCATCAAAACTCCAGTGCGAGTACCAAAAGCCACCTCTTCTAAGACGTGAGATAGCCTTGATTGTACAGCCCATGATGCAAACATCAAGGGGCGGAAGGTTCAATAGTGTATCTAGGCCGGAGCCAGGCGTGCTGGGGAAGGCCCCCGTGCAGCCGAGACATACCTGCCTTTGGAGTTTGGCAAAAGCAGCAGTGACGTATTTACGTGAAAGCTTATTCCACCAAACAACCGCGTGTGCTATAAATGGTCTTATCATAGCCGTATAAATCCACAGGACTCTTTTCGGTGATAAGCCCCATGTCTTGCCGAAAATGCCTTTGCACTGCCAGAAAACAGACAGCGCTTTGGCAGTCTTCAGCTGAACATGTTTGCACCATTCGTCGATCACGTCTGCGCCTTGGCGCATACAGTTGCTAGGCATGATCCAACAGAAAGCACGGTAACATCATCCGCGTACGCCTGGGCGTAAATATTAGAACTGTTGAGTGCGTTCAACAGAGAGTCGACCAGCATACCCCACAGCAGTGGAGAGAGGACGCCGCCTTGCGGGCAGCCTCTGTTTACCCCCGCCATAACATAGCGGCCACAATCCGCATCCGCAACCAACGTTCTAGTCATTAGCATTGCTTTAATCCACAACACCAATGGTTCGTCTACGCCGTGTTGTCTGGCGGAGCTGCACATGCTATCAAAAGTCGCATTGTCAAAAGCACCCTCAATATCGATGAAAATGCCCATCGCGTATTCTTTTCTGTCAAGCGCGCCCTCAATTCTACCAACTAGATTTTGGAGCGCAGTCTCGCAGGATTTTCCGCGTTGATAGGCATGTTGCATCTGAGATAGCGGGTGCAATCGCAAAGCAATTTTGCGCATGTGAAGCTCGACCAGCCTTTCCAAGCTTTTCAGCAAGAAGGAAGTCAGACTGATTGGTCTGAAGCTCTTGGCGAGCGAGTAGTCACTTCTGCCAATTTTTGGTATAAATGCCACCCTAACTGTACGCTAGGGTGTTGGAATGTATGCCAGTGCTAGGACAGCGGTGAAGATTTTCTTCATAGTCGGTAGCAACTGGTTTGTACACTGTTGTAGCATGGCTGGGTATATTCCGTCCGTACCAGGCGACTTGAAGCCGTCAAAAGACGCAAAGGCGTATTTAATGGCCTCGTCCGTCACCACGGCCTTCGCAATATACCAGCTACGCCGAGTTGTTTGTCTTGGCTCACTCATAGTCTCGGTAATCGGGGCTGGTTGTGAACCAATTGTAATCTGGTTACCCGGAAAGCGAGACTCCAGCAGATAACTAAGAGTTTCCGCTTTCGTCGCAGTGGTGCCATCAAGTTTTCTAAGTGAGTCCAGTTTGGCTGGTTTGCCCTTTTTCAGAACTTTAACCAACCTACTAGTTTCACCCAGTGTTTCAATCTTTGCGCATAAATTCCTATAAGAAGCACTTTTCGATACCCGAATTAGCCTCTTATATTTCTTCTGCTTCGATCGGTAGAGATACCAGTCTGTCTCCAAATCAGTCTTGAGTGACCTATTTAGAAGCTTTCTAGCTTCCCTTCGGATTCTTTGCAGTTCCGAGCTCCACCAGGGATCCGGCGTTCTGCCAGGGGGTTTACTTACTGGGCACGTCAGTCCGAAACAGCTAGTAATGACACTATTCAGGTTTTGAACAGCATCCTCTACCTTTTGTCTCGTCCTGAGTTTGATTGGAGTTTTGAGAGTTTTTCCCATTTTCTCCCTGAAGCGTATTCAGTTGGTTTTTCTTGGATTCCTCCTCTCCTGCAAAGTTGTGGCTTCGCATTCGATTTGGAATTCGATATATCTATGATCTGAGAGGGATGCCTCCGAAGAGACCCTCCAGTTGGTAATCGCCTTAAAGTATCTATTTGAGAAAGTCAGGTCGATCACCTCCTGTCTTCTTGACGTGACAAAAGTTGGTTGCGAGCCAACATTGTTGATAGTAAGATCAGATGATAGAATGAAATCCAGGAGATGGTTTCCTCGCATGTTGCATTTGCTACTGCCCCAAGCAGTGTTTTGAGCGTTGGCATCGCAGCATATAACTAGGCCCATCTTCCTGGTGTCGCAATAGTCTATGAGTTCAGCAATTGCCCTTGGTGGTGGAGGCACTACTGAATCATAGGGGAGATAAGCTGACGCCACGACGAAGGTCGTCCAATCTCCATTCGTTTCGTAGCTAATGGCTGCAGCAACCAAATCTTGGCCACAAAATTGTCCAAGCTTAGTCACTGAGAGAAGGTTCGACACAGCAGGACAAGCCCTTGGTCTCTCGGACCGCTCGTCACAGAGTATCGTGGTGCCACGGACACCTGTAAGGCCACAGATGCGATTTTTCCACACCCATGGCTCCTGTATGGATGTTATGTGGGCTTTTGTGTTCAACACATAAAGCTTCTTACTGATGAGAGCAGTAGCAGCCTTGGAATGCTGAAGGTTGATCTGAGTAAATACAATCATTGGTATAAACTAGGGGTTTTCGTCCGTTACTCGCACTCACTTGGAAATAAAGCGGAATTGAATCCTTCCAAGGTGCAAATAAGGACGCATCCCATACCCGGACCTGATAGTCTCGACAGAACTTTTATCTAAACCAACAACGAGAGTAGATCCTTCCTTATCATCCTTGTTTCTACTCTCCCTGTGGGAATGAACACTCCAGTCGCTAGTATCAAGCCAAGGATTCTGGGTGTGTAGGCGCGCTAGCACATCCGCCGTCTTCCTAAGCTTCCCTGGGATCCAGCAGATGGCGCGCGTTTTTTTGGGGGGTCTGAAAACCTCAAAAGTTGTGGTTCCCAGAGGGGGAATTTTCGGCACCGTCTTACTAAGCCATTCAAAAGTTTCCTGTGTTGAGCACTTCACCGTAAAGGTTCTGTTCTTCAGTTCACTGCCCTCCATTTGAATGCATTCATTGGATGCTTTTGCCAGCTCCCACAGGTGATCTTCACAGTGTTTGCACTCTGCGTCGGTCATGCTGTTATCTTCGCCAGCCTTCTGATGAGTAACACCAGAGAAGAGGTAACGGCTTTCTTGTAAGATACCGTCTTTTTCTTGCTGACAGATGTTCCCGCGACAGCCAATTTCTGCCTACTGCCGCCGCGAGCATTTCTGCTTGCAGCAGCTGTTTCACTCAGGTTTTGGGCGCGGGGACCTCCATCAGCTGGAAGTGTTCTAGTGGAAGGGCACGCAGAAGGTGCGCGGGCAGTTCCACCGACAGGAGTGCTTGAGGCCTTTTTCCTCCTTTTTTTTCTTTTCGAGCCATTGGAAGAGGAGGCAGCGTTGGTTTCAGTCAGCTGGCTGGTTTCGGTTGGGGTAACCTCTGCCGACCTGCATCTCTTTGCCGTCGCCGCCGGGGAAGGACAGTTCTCAACGCTTGCGCCTTCAACTGGCGGTGAAGTTTCTTTGCGCCGCACGATAGCCGTCTTTCTCCTTTTCCTCTTTCGCTGGCTCTTAGATGGACGCTGACCAGTGAACGCCGCCTCTGTGGCCCTGTTCGGTTTCACAGGCCTCGTCGGCAGCATCGCACCTATCGGCTGTCTGTCTATTGGTCTGAAGATTAATCGTATCAGGTTGAACCTCTCCGCCACTTTCTCCATGTTTCCAGCCCAGTCTACCGAACGTGTCGGAGATAGAGCTGCAGGAATCTTCGGAAGCAAACCTTTTCGCAACTCGAAGGTCAACGCCTGTACAGGCGGGGGGTATAAGTATGTCCAGAATCCGTGCCCCGACCGTGGTCGAAAAGACCACGGGTGGATTTTCGCCCATGCGAGTACCACCTGGAGTATTTATATCGTTAAGTTGTTCCTGCATACTTGTTTTTTGGTTTGGTTCGCGATAGAGCTTTGACGGTGTATAAAATCACGAACGTATCGTACCAAGGTCCCCCTATCCACCACCCGGGGACGCGCCTGTTAGGTAACCAACCCGCAGGAGCTATTAAAGATACTGGAGAGGGAAGGTTTCATTGTGAGCGCTTATGCCGACGATGTAGCAATCCTAGTCCCAGGCAAATTCATGCCAGTTCTCAGTGAACGACTCAGCTACGCACTCTTACTTGTCAACAACTGGGTTGCGGGCAGAGGACTGGGGGTAAACCCAACGAAGACAGCAGTTCTGCTGTTCACAAAAAGAAGGATATTACCTGTGTTTAAACCACCAAGTACGGGTGGAGTGGACCTGCAAATATCCAAGACAGCAAGGTACCTGTGCGTTATCCTAGACTCCAAACTCACCTGGAAGGAAAACATAGAGGATCTTGTTAGAAAAGCGTACGTGGTACTATATGCGTGAAGACGAACGTTCGGTAATACGTGGGGATTCAACCATATATGGTACACAGGCTGCACACAACGGTGGTGAGGCCCATTCTCACGTACGGCGCGGCGGTATGGTGGAAGGCTACTGAAAAGAAGTGCTATCTTTCAAACCTCACCAAAGTCCAAAGGACAGCCTGCATCGGGATAACGGGGTCCTTAAGGACTACACCCACTGCAGCCATGGAGGTTTTACTTAATCTCATATCCCTGTACATCTGCTGCAGCAGTAAGGCGGTAAAAACGGCCATCAGGCTCAGAGAGTTGGGACTGTGGTCTTTTAAACCATACGGACAAGCCTCCGTGGAGAGGGAGACACAATGGAGTGCATCGAAAAAGAAAGTAGCCACTGACTACTTACCCCACACCCTCGTCTTCAAATGGAGATTCGATATCGGAATCCCCGAAAGAAGCGAATGGAGTAATAAAATGGTCACGAAAGAAGAGGAGATAGCTATCTACACCGGCGGATCCAAGATGGACGTAGGTACAGGTGCAGGCATCTACTGTGAGTCTCTGGACCTGAGCGAATCATTTAGGCTCAGCGATGAATGCAGTGTGTTCCAGGCAGAGGCAGCTGCGATCACTCAGGCGGCCAAGTAGGTGCAGAGGCGAAAAATAGACGCCAAACATATCACAATTTACTCTGACAGCCAAGCGGCTATAAAAGCTATGGAGTCAGTAGTAATCAGGTCAAGGGCGGTGTTAAAATGCAAAAAATACCTAGACGAGATATCAGCTGCCAATACGGTAACCTTATGCTGGGTACCGGTGCACAATGACATCTTGGGCAATGAGAAAGCCGACGAACTAGCAAGGAAGGGATCGGAGATGAGTGCATCCCTGACCCTAAAATCCATAAGAACCCCACTAGCACATTAATGCTAAGTATCGACACCGAATCCATAAGTAAAGCAAACTTACGTTGTATCAATCTTGATACATGCATACACACAAGAGAGCTCTGGCCAGCGGTCAACCAAACGAAATCTAAAACCATGATCGGGTTTAACCGCATAGACATCCGAACACTGACGGGGGTCCTCACTGGACACTGTATAGTGGGCCTACCCGCGGAGCGGCTGGGCATACTGCACAACGACTACTGCAGGAGTTTCAGGGACGTTGAAGAAATAGAATCTAAACGTCACCTGCTATGCGAATGCCCTGCCCTTAGAACAAAAAGATTGAAGATTCTTGGCAGCTACTTCTTTGAGGAGCTGGAGGATCTGGCGCTTTAGAGCTAAAGAAACTCCTGAGATTCACATATGAATCCGGGTGGTTCTGCTAAAGCGTATTACCGAGCTGTTAAACAGCGGTTTCCTTTATCTCTCTTTTCAGGTTCCCAGAAAATTTTAAAGAATCCCTAAATGGACACAATGGACCCAACTGTTGGTCTAAGTGAGCCGTGACACCCGTCACAAATGCATCCATATACCTACCTACCTAGGTCTAATTATAGTATTTTCCTACAGTTTCTAGGCTTAACATTCCCGAACTCGACATAGACGGTGTTTTTTTGGAACCCATCCCTTGCGTATGTAGGGGGATTGCTGAACATTAGTTCATGTTTATTCATAATGCTAATTCATGCACGATATTTTTTGTTTGTCAACCTGTGCAATACGAATAAATCGGATGGTTTTCCAACATATAAAAAGGCAACACACAATTGCCGGTGAAAAAATAAATAAATTTAATCCCCATATTTGCATAGGGGTAGATTGTCTCTGTGCTTTTATTATGGTCAACGCCAAACAAATAGGGAATTGTAAACGTTTAAATTGAATTGCTGTATCGGTTGGTATCATTGTAATTGAAATTTATTTTACAAAAAATAATTATTTATTTTCTTATTAAAATCGTAATGTATTTTGCGGCCATCACTTACTGGAGCAGCATATTCCTATAAAGCTTTGTCGCAAAATAACTTACATATGGTCTAAATATAAGCTTTTTCGGCCCATTGAAATTCGCCAATTAAAGCTAAAATGTTGTTATGTAATACAATACATGTGGCAACAGTGACGCAACAAGCAAAAAATGATTGACTATTTGACAGTTTACCCTATAGGAACTATACTGTGGCATCAACAACGGGGACCACACATAGCTATCGCTATGAACCATTCCCATAACTTAACTAACATTATTTTGTGAATATAAAGTCATTCGGTGTAGGTATTTGGCTATTATGATGCTCCACGCATTTGTACCAAGGATTTTATATACTCGTATAAGATAATTCTCCACTTTTAGTGAAATTTATTTCCCACTAGAGATGAAGTAAACTCACATGTTAAGTATCTATATTCCCGTCAAGTTATTGCCCTGCACTCTAGGGGACAATGAACCCGGATGAACGCTGTTTGTTTGCCAAAGGTCATTTGTCACCACTTGGCTTTGACCTTGGAAAACAATGGCCTCTGATGCCCAATGATTATTTTTTGACGTCGTTTTTGAATTGACTTATAAAAGAAAACTTGAATTTTTGGAACGCTTGCACTCAAATGTGATGTCGCAATAATGCTATAACATATGAGCATTTCAAATGTTTAAAACCTTTATTAAATCGTGGAACCCCTCAAATCCAAACAAAGTTTACGCATTAGTGGGTGTTATCTTGAGAAAGAGATATTTATTTTTCACATTGGCAAGTTTAGTGTTTAGTTAAACACTGTTACAAAATAATGCGTTTTTCTTGCCTGGGTTGTCAAAAAAACATCGTATTTTTTAAGCTACCACAAATCAGAGCGTTCGAACTTTTTTTCTTTTTTCGTTCAGAGCTTGATCAGAGCGCACTCTATGAGCTCAGAATAAATTGACCGGGCAGACTGGGTAAAAAACTGAACACAGCCAAGGACAGATTGAGAGGAGGGAAAATAAAGGAAAACAAAATCAAAAGCAATTAGAAATACGGTCGGGGGTTGTTTGTCTTGCGTAGAAAGTAATACAATTTAAAAAATAATGTTTTATTTAAAAAATGTTAGCTGAGCTTCATAAACAAATCAGAACACTTTGAGCAAGCTCGATTCAGAGCATGCTCTACTCGAGCACGCTCTTTTTAGTACTCTGCTCCAAACTTAATAGGAAAAAGGTCTGTAAGGACCTATAAAGCTCGTTACATTATCTGGAAGTAATTTTCAACTGCAAATATGAATCTGTACCTCCACCATATAAAAGTAGATACTCATATTGGCTCATTATTATTTATTTAATGTCATCCTGTCAAAGGAGGTGAATCAATTGTTGGATATAGGGTTAATTTCGTTGTTCTTGAAATAAAGCAAAGCGCCTTATTAATTTTCGATAATTTCGATATGACATTTATCCTGGGCAACTATGGATTTCACCTGGGCAACCATGGATTCATGTGATCCAGATTTGCTTTCTCTTGTTTTTTTAAAAGGACCTTTCTTTAATTGAGCAACAGCTGACTAAATTGCCGATTTTTTTTAGAGATTCCGTTGGTACAGTATAGGTACTTGAAGATTTCGAACATACATCTCTATTCTCTTCTGAGTAGTCTTGCAGTGATCGGTTGTTCTATTTTATTTCTCTAAAGTTAAGTGCTAAAATGGTTGTTACAAATTGCGCCAAGTGTAGAAATGAAATTGTGGATTGCAACTTCGTAAAATGTGATTCATTTTGCAATTTGATTTTCCACAAGAAATGTGCAAATATTTCGGAATCAATATTTAAACTCTTAACCACTGACTCTAATATTATGTGGAGATGTACATCATGCGTTGTGTATCAAGAATCAAACAATTTGCTCCTGGAAACTGTTAAACAACTGTCTCCTGTTATACTTGGCGACTTTAATATTGGAGACGTTGAGTGGAGAACGACTGGAAGCGACAAAACTCTTACGGCATACAACGTTAGAAATGATATTGAGTCGCTTGATGTTGATTCGTTATCCTCTATTTCTCTTCATCAAATCAATAATGTAAGAAATGATTTAGATAGAATTCTTGATCTTGTTTTTGTTGTTGCAAATGACATTATTATAACTTTAGATAAAGAATCATTTCCTTTGCTTTGTAATTCGATTCATCATAAAGCTATTATAATTCGTTTTGAAGCCTATACATTTTATAACGTTAAATGCGATAATAATGTCAAATTCTTTAATTTACGAAGGCTTAAATAATATTTTTTGTTCGATTGATTGGCAAAACCGCTTTTTGGGGTTAAATCTTTGTGACGTGTATAGCATATTCAAACTTATTTTGTTGCAAGCGTTTGAAATTTATGTGCCCATTGGTAATAAGAAATTGGCCCCTAAGCTTCCATGGTTTAATACTCGACTTAGCCATTTAAAGAATTTAAAAACTAAATTTTTTAAAAAGATGAAAAAATCTGGTTCTTCGGCTGATAGGGACAATTTCCTTCGCCTAAGAAAGGAATTCGGGTTTTTGAATAATTTTCTTTATCGAAGATATATTTCTTCTATGGAATCTCGAATCAGAGCGGATAGTAGGTGTTTTAGGATCCATTATAATTCGAAAAGAAAATCCTCTGGTTTCCCAAAAGAAATGATTTTTCAAGGGGAGGTATCGAACGGATACGAATCTACGAGTGAACTTTTTGCTAAATTCTTCGCTTCTAATTTTTTACCCGCTAATAATGCAGTAAATCATTGTTTTAGACATATTAGTACCATCACTGATGTTGGCAACTTGGAGCTCTCTGACGACGATCTTCTTCTTGCCCTTTGTTTAGACTCGTTTGTCTAATGAATGTAGCAAGCACATTAACTTGATACTTCTGTATTGTAGTGAAACAAGCACTTAAACCTGTCCACGGTATCTCTTTGTTGTAGTGAAACAAGCACTTAAACTTGTTCACTGTTGGAGGCTGAAAACTGAATTGTTTGTTAATAATAAAAGAGTGATTTCCAATTAAACACTGATCAAATATAAATTTATTGAGTCTTTTTATACTTATAATTAGCTTACTCTATGACTTAAAAATAGGACAAGAATAACAATAAATGCATGATATGCATTGTCAACACTTTGGTTGTTGTTATGCCTGTATGACCCAGATGTGGGTTGCTGCCGTCTCAGCACGTTGCGTGCGTTGACTTGCCCAGGTGTTGTTGTGGTAGGAACAGCTGAGTCGGTAGATTTAATTTAGTTTTGGTTTCAACATTCTCCCCCGCGTTGAATGGTAATTCAACCCTCTAAGCAATTGTGACAGCAAATTCGGAATTTGTTGGTGTTTGGCGGGATTTTGCCCGCGGGCTATTAGCAGCTACATCATTTTTGTTTTTTCTTTGGTTCCAGGTGAGGTAAACAATTACCATGATGGCCAAGAGCAGGGCCAAATACCCAATTGCATAGTTGTGATAGCTGTGAGTTTGAAACTTATGAGGCAGCTCAAGGACCTTCTGCTCTGCAATTATTTTTTGTAACTGAGTAAGATTTTTGAGTTGGACGTCATAGTGCGTTGCATTGAATTCTTGCAGAAGTGGTTCATGAATCATTGGTGTTGAAATTTCTGAAAGTGATCCGAAGCTTATGTAGGAGGGTTGTAAGTTGGTGGTGAACGTGTTGTGCCCCTGGATCGTGATGAAGTTTTGTCTCAAGATGCATCCTGGCTGCAGTGTTAGCATTCCGGAACCCTCTACGACCAGTTGTAGAATTTTCTTTCCGCAGATTGCAGTGAGGCGAGATGGCGTTTTTGTGGAATATATCCACTGATTTTTGTGTTCCATCTGGATCCAAGTGGAATTCGCTTGTGATTTCCCTAATACACATGTCGACCTCTTCTCGTCGTTGAATAAACCCAATTCACAGGAGCAGACTTCCGCTCCCTTGCTATATTTTGCTTGCATGTTGATGCATAGATATTGTTCTGCTATTATATTCATGCATGTTTCTAGCGCGGGTGCTTGTATCGGGATATATTCATCGCGATGTGCATTTATGGCCAGAATTGGAGCACAAGGGATGATGGACAGCATGGTGTTATTTATGAAGGTTGGTATGGGCGTCATTCTGAATAATTCGTAGTTTCCTTCATCTACTAATGGCAATGTGATCAAGAATACTGCTCGGTTTTCTGTTACTCCTCCCTTTACAGTCATTAACTTGTATAGGTGTAATAAGTCGCTCTCCTCTGCAGGTAGTTCGAGGAATGCTGGCAGGTGGGTCTTGATCGTTCTTATTTCTTCTTTTAGCTGGTGTGCTGACAATAATAATGCATTTACCTTCCCATGGTGAGTGTCTGTAAGTACGTCGATGACAGTTGACTGTATCCTTTGTATGTTGATCATCATTAAGATAAGTTGGGAGGACAGTGATGTGAAGATTTGGAACATCTTGACTTGATAAATCTCTTTACCATTATCGCGCACTCTTCCTCTTATTTCGCTTAGTTGTGTGTTTATTTGTTCGAACCTATTTTGGATTATTATTTGATCTTGCTTGACAAGATTAATCGTTGAATCGATAACTGAGGTTTGGTTTTTTAGTAAATTTAACAAAAAGTTTTCATTTGTGTTTACTTGATCTATTGTGTTGGTCATTTTTTCAGCATATTCTGAGTCTAATATTCCAAAAAGAGAATTTGTTAACTTTCCAACTATGTTAATTGCTCCCCTTTTACTTCGTTTGGTTGGCAACAGGGTGTTCTCGGAATGTAGTTCATTTATGATATGTTGAAATTCATTCAATGTGTTAGTGCAAATGCTCCTTTGTTGCATTTCTTGACACAAATGATGGAGGGTCAATGTTCCGTTAAATAATGCTGTGTATTCGTTTATTAATGGATCGAGATTGTAGTGAACGATGAAATTCCATTCGCTTGTTGCCATTCTTGCTGACCCTATTCCTTCGAAGTATATTCCGAGGTCGGACTTAAATTTGTTGATCTGGATGTTCTCACTTAACACAATTGGCAAAATTAAGCACATTGTTAAAAGTGCTGTTATACCGAATGTACCAGTTGATCTTCGTCTTTTACTTGGTATGATGTCTACTGGGGCTGATGATTGGGCACTAGTCACTAGATGTTCCACCTCGCTCCTAAGCGGTTTATCATGGCTTATCTCATTGTCGATTGGTAGTGGTGCTAATCTATGAATTGGACGCTTCCAGATTCCGGATGCTGTTTTGACTTCGACTACTCGTACTGCGCCGTCGTTACCCTTGAATGTATTGATGATTCTTCCCAACGGCCATTGAAGTGCCGGAACGTTGTCTTCCTTTATGATGACCATGTCTCCCAACTTAATGTTCTTGCAGCATTCCTTCCATTTGTGGCGATATTGCAGTTCATTAAGGTATTCTTGTGACCATCGCTTCCAAAATTCGTGTTTGAGATGTGAGACTAAGTTCCACCGTGTCAACAGGGTTTGTCTTGTCGGAAGTGCGTTTACATCGATATGTGCAGTGAGTGGTTCACCGATAAGAAAATGCCCCGGGGTTAGAGCTGTTAGATCGTTGGGATCGCTTGACAGGGGTGTAAGTGGCCTTGAATTTAGGATTGCTTCAATTCCAACTAATACTGTTTCTAATTCTTCATACGTCAGGGAGGCTGTTGACACACTCCTTTTTAGAAGATGTTTTGCTGATTTCACTGCTGCTTCCCAGAGCCCTCCAAAGTGAGGTGCTCTTGGAGGAATGAAGTTAAATTGTATAGCATTGTCACTACATTCCTTTATTATTGATGAGCGTGCAGTTTCTGAATAAATCGTGTCCTCTAACTCAGATAATTGATTATTTGCACCCACAAAGTTTGTTGCATTGTCGCAAAATAGGTGCTGACAGTGTCCTCTGCGTCCAATGAATCTTCTAAGTGCACCGAGGAATGAATTGGTGCTTAGATCGCTTACGAGTTCGATATGTACCGCCTTCGTGGCGAAGCAACAGAAAATTGCAACATATGCCTTTTGGGGTCGTTTACCTCGAATCTTGTAATGAATCCAAAATGGCCCGCAATAATCGACTCCAGAATGAATAAAGGGTCTAGATGGTGTTATTCTTGATGCTGGTAGATTCCCCATTACTTGTTGAAGTAATTGCGGCCTGGCTCTTGTGCATTTCACGCAGTGGTGTACTACGGATCGTGCCATCATTTTGCCCTTAATAGGCCAAAATCGTTGCCTCATGTGGGCTAACAATGTCTGAGGGCCGCAGTGCTTATGTCTTTCATGAACTTCCTGCATCAATAATTTTGCCAAGGGATTGTTGTATGGTATAAGCATTGGGTGCTTGGCATCAAACGGTAGTGTTCCTGATTCCAACCGACCTCCAACTCGAATAATTCCCTTGTCATCCAAGAATGGTGCGAGGCTGGTGAACTGACTTATCCGTTTCAATTCCTTATGGGCACGAAGCTCCTTGAGTTCCTCCTTGAAATCGAAGGCCTGCATCGCTCGTATTATTACAACGAGGGATTTCTCTAGTTCCTGAGGCGTCAATAGTATTCCCTCATGCCGTGGAGCCTTGGAAGTTCTGGCATGATTGCAAAAACGAAGGATGTAACCAGTTATTCTCTGGAGTGTTGTGAACGAATTACGATGGTTGATTTTATAGATCATATCCTGATCCCAGGCATAAGTTGCTGTTGCTATAGTTGGCAGTTTCCTTTTTCTCTCCATGTTTTCCGGAATTGAAAGTTCTTTGATATATTTGGCTGGCCACCTGTCTTCATGGCCATGTAGAAAAAGAGGACCATAAAACCATTGTGTGCATGATGGTAGCTTCGATGGTTGCTCGCCTCTCGATAGTACATCTGCTGGATTATGTTGTGATGGCACATGCCGCCATTGCTCGGGAAGTGTAAGTCCTTGTATAGTGGCCACCCTATTGGCAACGAATGTTTGAAATGATGATGAGGGAGAATTAATCCATGCCAAGACGATTTCAGAATCTGTCCATATAAAAGCGGGTTTATCCTTGAAATTGAGATCGTTCTTCACCCTAGCTGTAAGTTGAGCTCCTAAAACTGCGGCGCATAGTTCTAGTCGTGGTATTGTTTGTTTCTTCAGTGGAGCCACACGTGATTTTGAACATAGCAACCTTACGAGTACTCTTCCATCTCTCATAATTGTCCGCAAATACACCGCTGTGCCATATGCTTTTTCAGATGCGTCAGAAAAAGTGTGTATCTGTATTAATGATGGTACGTCATTGTTAAACATATGACGCTGAACATGGAAATTGTTTAGTTCCTTCAAGTTGTTTCGGAACGTCATCCATCTTGTGTGAAGTTCAGCCGGTAGTGCCTCATCCCATGATACTTTTAGTAGCCATAGCTCCTGGATGAATATTTTTGCTGTGACAACTACTGGAGCCATAATGCCTAATGGATCGAATAGTTTGGCAAGATCTGACGTGACAATTCGTTTTGTTATTCGACTTGTTGAGTTCAGGTTTGTTTTCACACAGAACCTATCCTTTTTTGGCTGCCACGTTAAACCCAATGCCTTGATTGAGACATCACCTTCGTTGTTGAAATCGAGATCAATTTCTTGATCCTCTTTCGCAATGCATGTTAGTAGTCGGGGGTGATTAGCACACCATTTTCGTAACTTGAATCCTGCGCCTTGTAATATTCGTGTGAGTTGGTTTTGCATTTCTAAGGCAACAGATAAACTGTTATCTCCAGTCAGGCAGTCGTCTACATAGAAGTTGTTTTGTATAGCATGAGCACCTACTGGAAATCGGTCGCTATTCTCCTTGGCTAGCTGTTGCAAACACTTCGTAGCTAAATATGGTGCTGCTCTTGTCCCATATGTTACGGTGTTCAGTTGGTAGCAGCGAAGGGGTTTGTTTTCGTCAGTTCTCCATACAATTGTTTGGTATTTTCTATCGTCGGGATGCATAATAATTTGCCGGTACATTTTTTGAATATCAGTGCAAAAGACAAATCTTGGTAGACGGAATCGTAGTAGTAATGAAAACAATTCACCCTGCACTGTCGGGCCTGTATACATAATGTCGTTTAATGATAGTCCTGACGATGTTTTTGATGACGCATCAAATACAACTCGAAGTTTGGTGGTGCTGCTGTCCGTCTTGAATACGCAATGATGAGGAATGACGTAGCTTGATGCTTCCGAGTCATTAAGGTCGATCTGTGTCATGTGACCTAAGGCCTCATATTCCTCCATGAATTGAATGTATTGGGCCTTTACTTCCGTGTTTTTAGCTAACCTCCGTTCAAGAGCAAAAAATCTGTTGACTGCTATGTCCTTGGAGTTACCTAGAGTGCTGGTGCACTCATGAAATGGTAACTTGACAACGAAACGTCCTTCGTTGGTCTGGTGTGTGTTTTGTGCAAAATGGGCTTCGCACATCTCTTAATCTCTTGATAAGTTGCTACGCGTTGGTTCTACTTCTTCGAGGCTCCATAATCGTTCAATCATTTGATGGAGCTCATTGTCATCATACGTGGAAATTCCACATGTTGGTGTAAATGCCTTGATCTCAGTTATTCTTCCAGACAGTATCCATCCAAAAACGGTGTTTTGTAGTGTAGGTAAATCATCTGCTAGACGTATTTGCCCAATTGAAAGTAGTTGATGGTAGAATTCCGCACCGATGAGTACGTCAATTTTTTCTGGTCGATTGAAGTGAGGGTCAGCTAATGGAATATTCTTCGGTATTGGCCATGATGATATGTTGAAATGTTGAGAGGGCTGTGGTGCTATGATGTTAGGTAGAACAAAGGCTTCTAACTGGGTATTAAAACCACTTGTTCTTGACTGTAACTTGACATTAACCCGATGGTGAGAGTCTCTCCTTCCATTGCCAATGCCTTGAATACTCATAGCTGTATGTTTTGTCTGCAGGTCTAATCTCTTCATGATGCGTTCTGTAATGAGATTGACTTGAGAACCAGAATCCAAAACGGCTCTGCATTCTATCTTCCTTCCATTGCTAGCAATTAATTCGATGATTGCTGTGCTGAGGAGTACGTACTGATGTCTCTCTGGATCCTTGGATGCTGCTAGTGTCACTGATGTGCTGGTTTGAGAGCTTGATGGTTTCTCGCATTCCCTGTTGATTGGATGCTTATTGGTGGTTGGGCTTCTGCTATCGCCCTCAAGATGTAGCAACGTATTGTGTTTGCGGTTGCACCTTGAACAGCTTCTTAACAGACATTTGTTTGCACCATGCCCAGTCCTTAAGCAATTAAAACACAAGTTATGTTTCTTTACAACTTGTGTTCGTTCTTCTGGCCGTAGTTGAAGAAAGTGTTTGCAGGCGAATAACGGATGTATACCAGCTCCACAAACCTTGCACGACCCTTTTTCGTGTTGACTTGATGTTAATGATGCACAAGCACGGAATGATGTATCCTTCTTTCTGTGTCCTATTGATTCCAGCGACTGGAATTGAATTTCCAGAAAGCTTAAAAATTCCTTTAATGACTGTAACTCCTTCGGCTTCTTTAGCGATTGTTCATACAGCATTCGTGTACCCTGATCTACCTTTTGTACTAGTAGGTGTAACAGGATGGGGTCCCAAGTTGTGGTGTCTACACCGATGTTGCCTAGTGCCATCAAGCATTCTTGAGTGGTGTCATGAAGTCCCTTGATGGCTGTTGCTGATGGTTGGGAATGTGATAAATTTGGTTGTCCAGTTATCTTGGTCAATAGGGTTGATGTGAGAACTCGGACATTGTTGTATCTTCCTTGGAGGCTTGTCCATGCGGTGTTATAGTTATCTTCCGTCAATGATAGGTGACGGATGAGAATTTCCGCTTCGCCACTGAGATGGTTCTTCAGATACCACATCTTTTGTATGTTGGGTATTGGCTGCTTGTCCACCATTTGTGAGAACAAATCAAAAAATTGTCTCCATTTCATATAATCCCCATCGAATTTGGGAATTGTGACCCTCGGTAGGTCAAGGGAGTTCTGCCTTGCGGTGCCATTGGATATGCCTGATTCCCTGTTTTCATTGTTTTGGGGCTGATTGTAGAGTGACAGGGAAATAAGGCCTTCCTAAACCCTTCTCTCTATGTCGATGAATTCGACTTGATTGTAACCAATCATTATTGGTTCGTCACAGAGTTCCCAAATCGCATTGTGCATTTCCTCAATTTGCTGCCAATGCCGTTGTATAGTTTTCTCCTGGAACTCATAGAATTGACGTGACTCTCCGGTGTACTTTGCCTTATCTAACGCTCTTTGCAGCGAAGATATAATTGCCTTCTGTCTTCGGATGAGCCTTTGGATGTCATCCCTCTCGTGGTTTAAAGAGCTAGCCTGACCTTCAGTATTCATGCCCTCTTCGTGTTGCGAAGTTCTGGTGGCATCACTTCCTGTGTGCTCTAGCTTCTCAATTTGTATCATAAATTCTTCTCTATACGTATTGAAAAGGCTCTTAATTGAATCGTAGTACCGATTGGCATAATATGGATGTGCCAACTGCCCCGGGTACTCATCCCGAATCGCGGAATCCTTGGTTTCGAAGCCTTCCCAGAGTCCATCTAACTTAACCATCAGGTTCTGGTAGTACGGGAGTGTCTTCCTGGCGGGCCCATCCTTTTTGTAGTTGGTGATGAGGCGCTGGATCTCATCTCCAGTCTCCTTTTGAGCTGCGGCCATCTTATCCATGGTTGATCAGCAGTGTCAGATGATTAATCGTCGGGGTGTGATGGTTTATCACGTCGGGGTCACCAAAATGTTTAGACTCGTTTGTCTAATGAATGTAGCAAGCACATTAACTTGATACTTCTGTATTGTAGTGAAACAAGCACTTAAACCTGTCCACGGTATCTCTTTGTTGTAGTGAAACAAGCACTTAAACTTGTTCACTGTTGGAGGCTGAAAACTGAATTGTTTGTTAATAATAAAAGAGTGATTTCCAATTAAACACTGAAATTTATTGAGTCTTTTTATACTTATAATTAGCTTACTCTAAGACTTAAAAATAGGACAAGAATAACAATAAATGCATGATATGCATTGTCAACACTTTGGTTGTTGTTATGCCTGTATGACCCAGATGTGGGTTGCTGCCGTCTCAGCACGTTGCGTGCGTTGACTTGCCCAGGTGTTGTTGTGGTAGGAACAGCTGAGTCGGTAGTTTTAATTTAGTTTTGGTTTCAACACCCTTAATAGTATTGATACTAACAAAGGCGCTGGTCCTGACTCGCTTCATCCCGTTCTCTTGAAGAATTGTTCGTCTTCACTAATTCTGCCGTTAAAATTGATTTTCAACCTTTCTCTTTCTACCGGTGACTTTCTGGACGATTGGAAGATTGCCCATATATCGCCTATTCATAAGAGCGGGCATAAACATTTAGTTGAAAACTATAGGCCTATAAGCAAGCTTTCAGTTATCCCAAAGCTCTTTGAAAAAATCGTTAAGGATAAATTGTATTTCAATGTAAAGGAACATTTATCCCCTATGCAACATGGTTTTGTTTCCGGTCGCTCTACTTCGACAAACTTAGCCCTATTTTCTAAATTCTGTCTTAATTCGATCGAAAGCGGTGTGCAGGTTGACGTGTTGTATACCGATTTCGGTCAAGTCTTCGACAGAATCAATCACTCACTATTGATAGGAAAGTTAGCCAAGCTCGGGTTTCATTCTAACATCTTGAAGTGGCTTTCTTCTTATCTTTTCAATAGGAAATGTATCGTCGAAGTTGATGGTTTTTTCTCGAACGTGGTAACCGCAACTTCTGGTGTCCCACAAGGAAGCCATTTAGGGCCGTTGCTATTTTTACTCTTTGTAAATGAAATTCCTCAACTTTTCACAAGATGCGATTGTGTGTTATTTGCAGATGATTTCAAAATGTTTTGTAAAGTCTCCAACTTCTCGGATTGTTTAACATTCCAACTTGAGATGAACCTATTTTTACAATGGTGTTCCGAGAACGATTTGGAGCTTAGTTTGCCGAAATGTAAAGTTTGCACGATTTCTCGTTCTCATAGTCCCTTGCTTCACTCTTACGAAGCTGGACGTGTTGCTTTTACTAGAGTTTCTGAAGTTAAGGATCTTGGGGTTATTTTCGATAGTAAACTATGTTTCAATTTGCATATCGACTATATTGCCTCTAAATCGTTTTCCCTTCTGGCTTTCATTAGAAGAAATTGTGAAGACTTTCATGATCCATTCGTACTAAAAACTCTCTACTGCACTTTAATAAGATCCAGATTAGAGTACTGCTGTGTAATTTGGGATCCTTTTTATGGTGTCCACTCTTCTCGAATAGAACGGGTCCAAAAAACGATTCACTCGCCTTGCTCTGAAGAGATTTAATAGAGACTTTGAGCTTCCATCTTATAATAGTCGTTGCTTATTGTTAGGCCTTAATACTCTCGTGGTTAGGAGAAAGATGCAGTTTTTGGTGTTCCTGAAAGATATTGTCTCTAACAGAATCAATTGTAGTGAACTTCTTTTTAGTCTACCATTCTATGCACCAAGCAGAGTATTAAGGGACAGACAATTGTTTTTACCTCCGGCACATAGAACAAACTATGGTTTGTCTGAACCCATAACTCGATGCATCTGTTTGTTTAATTCGATTGGTAATAACTTGGATTTAACCTCAAATCGGGATTTATTTAAATGCGACGCTCTTACTGCTTTAACTTCAATCTTTCGTAATTAATGCCAATTTTTTAGTTTATTAACTCATATTATTATGTTTTTGTAATTTTATATTTACTGTATGTACCTTTATTACTTTATGCGAAATCTGTGAAGGTGTTCTACCTGGTAGATGAATAAATAAATAAATAAATATATAAATATTTCTCGTCTTACTTCGGACGGCTCTCAAATTAAAGCGTGATGACATAACAAGTAAAAGTGCAGTTCAAAATTACCACTACAACAAATTAATCCGAAGGAAATGAATGCGATCAAAAACAACACAGAAAATATACTCAACTTTTGCACATTATACGAAAGTCGTTGTTAATTTCTGCTTACACTCAAAAGAGGCTTTCTAAATTTTAATGTACTTTTCCTTGACTGGTACTTGAACCTGTAGCCACAGATCAATAAGAAGATATGCTTGTCCATTACACATGACCCTCTTATTCAGTCTGAGCTTATCCCCCAAAACCAATGTGGTTTAAGCTCCCCATCAACTAATGTCACTGTCCTTTCAACGATATTAATGACCCCATTTAGGACTTTATTTGACTTTGTTTGCCCTTCAGTAATATTATAGTTTATTGTTATTGATACCTTATTGATGAAATCTCCCTCTATTAACTCGTCCCGTTTACTTCTTCAATGAAGGAGAATCTGCAGCAAATATATTTTATAGAAATCGAGATAAGAATGGTTAAGCGGGATATAGAACGGAATATATACAAATAAGACGAAGGGGTCTTCACACATAAAGGCCAGTACAAGGAATGACAACAAAAATCGTATGTTCCCACCCATATGGCTTGTATGTGCGAAACTCAATAAATACATATTTGCTTCCTCAAATCGGCCAGGGGCATTATTATTATAACGCTCTTCTGTGTTAGCCCATGTTGCTTGAGGGTTTAGATCGAGATGAGATTGCGTCTTTGTCAGCATTTTAACTCAGTTTTTTTTTTTAACAATTCTTATTCTGGGATAAGAGACACCAACTTGCCATTGATTTTCGAAAACCTACACAATTGCATACCGCTCCAACCTTTTTATGTTTCGATTTATATTGAAAAGACTTTTGTTTTCTTTGAATGACGATGGCTACATAAATTTGCACACGTGTTTTACGGGCAGTGATACATACAGAGACACATAACGAATTTCTGCAAATGTGTTCTTCGTCGGATGTCCACTAAGTTGTCAGTCGTGGACTTGGTGCTTACCACGAGGTAGGTGAGCTCCATAACTACATCAAAGTTGCTGATATCTGCGGTGACACTTCGTGCTAGTCGGTGGATAGACAGATGATTGTTTGTTTATTGACAGCGATTGCTTAGTTTTGTTTTCTTTGACTTCAACACCTTCTAAATTTGCCTGTTCCTCAAACGCTGTGAGTTTACTATGATGTCGAAATTGTTCCCGTTAGCCAGTAGTTGGAAGGGCCTGTTTAAAAAAGTATATTCCGTGTTGAAGAAGTCAAATTAAAGCGTATTTCCTTGCCGGATTTCCGTGCCGATTTGAAGTTTAACTTCCAAATTGCACATTACCCTCGTGTTTTCTATTAGCGTCACGCAACGCAGCCGAATCAGTTTTACCGGGATTAAAAGCTCGGACATTGCCACGTGAAGATCCTGGCCATATGAACGCTTTTATAAGCGGAAATGGAGTAGGCGGAGGTGAGGTGGTATAGCCGGCACGTTTTAACTTTAAGTACTACAAATGCATCTTTGTAAAGCTCATAGAGTTTGCATTTGCATCTTTGCATCAATTTACCCTCCTGGCACATAGAAACAAATATCCGATTATGTATTCTTTTTGCGAATGAGCCAGTATCACCTCTTCTTTGCTTATAAGCGAACAGCATTCGCCGTCATAAAGTGAACCAGACAGGATCAGTGTTTTTCTCTACAGTTAGGTTAGGTTAGGTTAGGTTGGAATTGAAGTGCACAGCAGGGCTGCTGTGCTTGCACGGGGGCCCATTGGTCCATTGTGATCCCTTATTGTTTTATGTGGTAAACCTACATTTACAATAAAACACTTACCATACTCAGTTTAGGTTAATCTTGCCGGTTGGCCTATTGGAACCAACCTGCGTTCTTGACAAACCTGATAGTGTCCGTCAGTGGTACCTGCGCTACGTCCTCTAAGTCTTCGAAGAATCTGTTGCCCAGATAGCGAAGTCGAGATGTCTGAAGGTTTGGACATTCGCAGAGCAGGTGTTTGATGGTCTCGGTTTCTTCTATATCTTGACAGCTCCTGCAGTAGTCTGGTGAGCTGATGCCCAGCCTGCTTGCCATTACACCTATGGTGCAGTGGCCTGTCAGTACGCCAGTTAAGATACGTATTTCTAGCTTATTCATTTCCAGAATGCTTTTTGTTCTTTTTTCGTTAATTCTTGGCCATAGACTGCGAGATATAACACAGTCGTGCCTTTGGGACCAGGTGGTGTTAATTTCTCTACAGTTACTCTGAAATTCTTCGGAGTTTTCCAGGATTTTCCTCAGTGAGAAAATTTGGTATTAGAGTAAGTTCGGGTAATGTGGAGTAGGAGGGTAATATGGACACCTGCATTTCTCATTTATCTGAGAGAGTAAGAGATCTGTTGTTATTACTATATGTTAGTTACCGTTATCAGAGAGCCAAATCTTTCATTGCCACGTGTTCACGAGCTATAGATTTTGCGCAGTTCGATGATTCTTGTTTTGGTGTGAGGTCGAGTTAATTTTTGCTTCGATTAAAAAGTTTATATTTTTAAAACTAAAGGCTCAACTGATATAAGTGTTTCAATTTTGCGTTTGATATTTTGTGTTTTTTATATATATAAGTTGAGTTTTACTGTTTCGCATGAATTTAATATAAACAATGTAGAATCTCTTATGACATACAGCTGTCGGCTAATGTGGAGTACGCACAAGCGGGTATAGTGGAGTAGTACTCCACAGTTGCTATGTGTTTTTGTTGAGCTCTTATAGTAGATATGAATCACAATTTGATGCAACCTCCGAGCTTGGAAACTAAATTGGATAGTGAAACAAATGTTAGTGAAATGCGGAATATTGTGGCAGAAGTAAATAGCCAAAGAACATCCACTCCGATTTTGAGCCAAACTGAAGCCCATTTTACTCCTTGGGAAATTTCTCCTCCTCCGAAATTGAAAAGGGTGGCCACCACAAACAGGTAAATTTCTGCCTTCCAGAGATACTAAATGTAACTTCTGCGATTTATCTTGGGGTGTTGATTTGACTTAGGACAAATGGGTTCAGTGTCTTTAATGCGATATTGTTTGGGGTCACGAAAAATGCATCCCGAAAAAAGTGCTATTTTTATTTGCAGTTCATGTGACAGCACAAGCAAAAATTGATAGCATATTATTTATTCATATATATTATATTTTGTTTGTTTCTTGATTTAAAGTAAATTTATATAAAGTTTGTTAAAAAAGACTGAATTTTTTATGTTTATTGTTTATTTTAATATTTTAATGCATTTGTGAATTGAAGTTCGTAAAGCGTTAAACGTTTTCATTATTTTTCATTTAAATTGACTTCGGAAATAAAAGATAAATTGATTAAATTATTTTTTATATTAATTTAAAATTAATTTAAATGACGAAAAAAATTATAAGTTAGTAATTAATTAATAAAAAGGAAAAATCTTAACAAATAACAATTATTTCTGCTGTTATAAGTCTATTTCTGGTAATGTGGAGCACTACTCCACATTACACGCTCTATAGGCCCACATTACCCACCACTTTTGAAAAAGGTCAGTTTTACACTATTCTGAAACTTTTGCAAAAATTTAATACATTTGAGGAAAATAAAGCACAAGGATAAGTAGAACGATTAAACCTTTTTACCTTTTCAAAATAAACTTTAGTTTGAACAATATTGCTTAAAACAATAAGGGTACTCCACATTACCCGAACTTACTCTATACCATATACTCATGTTCATATGAAGCTGATCACGCATTTATCGGGCATGCATTCTTCCTTTCCCTACGTTGTTGATGATTTGGTGCCTGCATCCTTTTAAAGCATCACCTTCGTATTTAAAACAGTAATTAGTTGTACATATATGGGTTTCTTATTCCGTTGTGTACCTATAGTGTCTTTCATTCAGGACTTGACAACTTCTTTTTTTTAAAAAAACCTAACTACTTGAGATATCTCACAAAAAGTTTTATTGGCTTGACATTTATGAATGGAATTCGACTTCGTTCATATGTTCACCACGGGAAAACGTATGCAGCGGTCCATACGTTAAACTCAAAGAAATAACGTTCTAACATGTCTCTGTGGCGAATACCATTTACCGTAATGTGACGGTCATTTTCATCGACGAAAAAAATTTTCGAATAACGCCTCCGGCATGAACACCGCCCCAAACAGTGACTTTTGGGGATGAAGTGCTGTTTCATGAAGCATAAGAGGGTTCTCTCCTGTACAGTAACCCATATTTTGCTTATTGACGAAGCCGTTTAACCAAAAATGCGCTTCATCCCTGAAGACGATTTTGCGTAAAGTTCTTCAATTTCTTACATCATGTACAGAGCCCAATTCGAGAACGTGTGTCGCTTCATATGATCAAGTGGGTTAAGCTCTTCAGTCAGCTTGATCTTTCTAGGCTGTATGCCAAGATCTTTTAGCAAAATTCGCCATAATGTGGTCTTGAGAACGCAGTGAACTTTACTGATTTGACTGGTATGCGACGGACGCCTC
The DNA here is from genome assembly GCA_949715645.1 of Portevinia maculata. NCBI lineage: Eukaryota > Metazoa > Arthropoda > Insecta > Diptera > Syrphidae > Portevinia > Portevinia maculata. Next base: position 109,035,969 of record OX454525.1, on the reverse strand, counting down.
TACGGCAGCAATATTCTCCAGACTTCGGGCAAAACGTAGACTCAAATTTTTTCACTAGACTATGAATTGCGTGTCTACTGGGGCGAGAATTACGGCCGAAAATTGGCGTTAACAGTCTTAAAGTTGAGACCACGGATCGGAATTTCGGTAATAAATTTTAATTATATGTAAACGTTGTTCCTTTCTCTACTTCACTATGATGAAAATGTTGATTTTACTGAATATTTTGGCATTGTGAGGTTCGTTTACCTACACTAAAAGTTTGAAGTTGTCGAGTCGCTACTGAAAGACCCTTTACATACTTACCTACTGTTTTTTAGAAAGGTAAACTTATAGGCAAGGCAAACATCCCGACTTATACTCGTCATCTACTCAACGTTCATATTTAACTGAGCCTAGCGACACATTTAACACACCTGTCATGCAAGTGGCATATAAATCAGTAAATTCACTACCAGAGATCACCATTGTCGTACAAGAAATTTTTAACAAAAATCAATAACAGGAGCATGTACGTTTCGAAATCCCAAAAAAGAGACGGCTCAAAACTCCTGCAACACACTAGGTAATGCAAAACACCAGCATTTGATTGGCTTCAATGACGACGTGACCCGAAACCGGGAGGCCTGCTGAGACTTTTTTGATTCCAACCAGTTGGCTTCCCCATCTATTCTGGCCACAATATATAAAGCATTGTTTTTTCCCTGATATAGGTATAACGCTCACATCTGGTCTGGCGCACCAACAACACCATTTGCATCAGTTGACCCTAAAGCTTGTTTTCAGACGTGCCATACGAATGCGGAATGCCCCACTACTATCAGTTTTTCCTTCTCATTATCGATTAAAAGCATTCAGCATTCTGTTCTCTAATCCCTCACTTCTTTAATATCCTTGCTGTGTTCCTGGATTATGATGGTATATACTTAGTATAAAAAAGGGACGCTCATTTTATTCTCTTGACTTTAAGAAAAAGCTTGAATAAAACAAACGAGATGAACATAAAGCAAGCAGTTTCACAAGACCTAGTAGTAGTAGAGTACTCAATCAATTTTAATTTTATCTTGAAATTTATTTGTATTAAATCCTTATTTAAACTTGGGTACATCCTAGACTAGATAATCAAATTTTAATTAAAACTACCAACTTACTTATTTTAGCTTTACCTTTTGAACGAGTACTCTAAACGAAACTACTTACATACATTTATATAGTTACAACTTATTGCCTTCTGGCCTAAAACTTTTCAACGACTAAGCTTGTAAATTACTTTTAAGAACTAAGAAGAGGAAAAAAAGCTTCCTTCTTAACCGAAGAAATACATGATTCGTCGGATCGACGAAGTAAGTACACGTCTTACTGTAATTATTCTTTATTCTTGTCTGTTTTGGGTTGGTTCTTCGTACAGTGCTAGTTGTGTTTACGCTGAATATATATTATGTAAATACATTTTTTTTTTAAATCTGTGTCGTCAAACTTACGAAGCTCCTTATGCAAAAATATTCATTTTAATGCGTTCTGTAAAAAAAATACCAGATGAACTAAAGCTGTAAAAATAAATAGCTAATATAAAAAAAATGTTCATTGTTTTTTTTACTTTATTTTAAACGAACTAAGAATTGAAAATAATCGACTTTCAATGTTTCTGGTATATAGGTAGGTCTTCTGAATGAGCGCTTTTAATATGTCGGCGTGCGTCGAGTCGAAAGAGCATGTCCTTTACGTACAAAAAATAAGCATGTACTTCCAGAGTTAATAATACTCAAATCTAAGCTATGGAAACCACGCGCAGTTAACCTTCAGTAACTAAAGGGTCCGCCAAATAACTTTTTTTTTTGAAAATGCTATAAAAAAAACTACTGAATATTTTCTCAAATTTCTTTTTTTATTTGAAAGTACAATCCTTCCGGTTAATAATGTAAAATAATTTGATTCAAATGGCTCCTGACTCCTGAACCAATTGGACTTTGTATGGCGTCATACCAAGGTCTTTATGCAAAATTCGTCTCAATGATGTCTCCGAAATGTTCAATTGTTGAGAACGACGGTGAATTGATGTTGATGGCGCTTCACGCACACTTTCTGCCACAGCAGCAATATTCTCGGGTGTACTCACTGTTTCCGATGCACTGTTCTGGATGCCAGTTTCTTTCACTTTTTTCACAAGATAACGAACATACGGAGCTGACGGTGCTTCTCTTCTTCCAAAATCCGTACGCAATTTTCGCACACATTCTGCAACATTACCATGATTTTCAAAGTATTGTCGCAATATTTCCCAGCGTTGTTCAAGCGTATACACAACCATATTCGTTCAGCGGAAGGATAAAACTAATTATCTGTCAAATCAGGCATGAGCTAAGTGTTACCATTCACGAAATAAGCACTAGTTGAAAAAAAAAAGTTAGATGGCGGACCCTTTATAATCAGAATGGTGAGCACTGGTTGCCTGGAAGCCGTCAAACTTACGGAGCTTTCTATGGTTAAGGTAGGATAAGAATTTTATTAGTCTCCTAAGTTATAAGAAATAAGTTTTTGAAGTGATAACTTCTTTAGCCGCGTTGGGCACTTTTTGGTAGGGGAAAATCTTATGGGTTCGCGTCACGGCGACATGCTCATGACTTTTTTTCAACTTATTTATGCGATTGCGAGGCAACGGCTGGACGGAGTTTAACGTGTGATGGCTCATTTTTTAGGGTAAGGCAGCGGGATTTAGGGAGAAAATGTTTCATTGTTGTGGCGCCACGCCTACAAACACAATGGCGGCGGGAACTTATACATGCAATTGAAATGTGATTGCTCAAATACGACTGGACCGATTTCGATGATTGACGTCTCGTTTTAAAAGTTAGAGGGGAGGGATTTTGGTCATGCTTATCTCTGCAAAGAAACATCATACCTGTCCATTTTGCGCGAAGAAAATGTACGCGAAATTCATTTCAAAATTCACGCCCCCATATGGGCATGTCCACAGGATAAAATACATAATTTTATCGAAATCCTTAAATTCACACCTTCAAAGTGAGTGGTCAATGATTGAAATCGGAGCAGCCTTTGCCCACAATCATTTATTGCATTTCGGTGGTTTCACTAAAATCAGCCGAAGTACCAGGCGCCCAAAATCAGAAAATTAGCAGTAGGTTACCGCAGAAATTACAATTTTTGAAGTGAAAACGCACGCGCAGCGACCGTGTGCTGTACGCGTTAGACGCTCTTTGGATGGGTTTTTGTCATGATCTTGTACAGCCCGTAATTTATTTGAATAATAAAAAAACATATAAACATGCATATAATTATTGCTCGGAGTGTCAATAGATGTGAAAACCAGATTGATGTTGATAATTTTAATTCAAACATTATGAAATTTCAAATTTTGATACTAAAAGTTCTAAGTTTTCACTTCTATCGGCAGTCCCTATAACTGCCAATTTTTTTTTATAAACATGTATTTGTACAGATTTTTAATTTCAGACAAGGTACACATACTGAAAATGTATAGCCTCCATTAAGCGAGCATGCACAAATTCATCATCATTTTCGTATTCGTATGTGAATGCATCAAAATCAATCACCTTTCTAATCGATTAAGCAATTATTTAATTGAATGATTTTTCACACTGCAAACAAATGACTCTTCCGCCAATACGACCTACACAGACACACATGCATTGAAATGTTTATCGACGTAAAAAAGATCTAAGTTTCAGGTCCTTTTTTGTAATAATTGAAATTTCATCACCAGGAAAGAAAAAACGAAGCAATTGTTTTCATGCCACGAAAAAAGAAAAGAATTTAATTAAATTTCATGCTTCAACCAAGTGAAAATAATCGTCATTTTGCCCAAAACCGCTCCTCTATTAACATTTTATTAGATTCTTCGCACTCACGCATACATCCAAAGTTAAAATTCAACCAAAGTTTACTGACTGTGTAGTGTGTACATACATTTGTATATTCTTCGAAAAAACAACATTTCCAACCAGCTGTTGCGCTAGCTTTATCGAATAACGGTAGAGTATTTACTCAAATGGAACCAAACGAAAATTTCCTTTCTCAATAATTGGAAAATTCACCCTTAATACATCAAAAAAAAAAAAAAAACAACATAAAAAACCCTGGAGCGTGCGGTTATTAATGTTGAACCATGAAATGAAGGCAAAGGCACACAAAAAGCCTCGGCAAAACCAAAACCAGCAGACATTTTGACGTAAAAACAGAGGAGTGTTTCATTCATGTTGTCCTTGGTCATCAAACACCATCCCATTCCATTACCATAATTGATGTTACCTAACGTAGGACCTTAATGTTGCCAGTACCAGCCGCCAGTCATAGGCCATTCTGTTCTTCCAATGTGTCATGCATAGATGAAATTTTCAGCAAACAATGGCTCCGAATTTGTATTTCTAAATTAAAACTATTTATATTAAGCTTCACCTCGATTTTTGATTCCATCAGAACCGTCCGACAAGGTGTGACTAGAAAGCGTTTTATGAAATATAACAAATATTATGTTGAACGTCTGTTTGTCTATTTGTTGTGAAAATGTCAAGGACCTCTTGTTAACATGGAACTTTTCATCTCCTGCAGCCTGCATGCATAGGTGGGCCTTGATATGCAATTTTGTTTAGCAGTTACTGTGCCAAATGTAATTTAAATTTAAATCTAATAAAAATTATAAAATTCAGCGAACATAGCTGCTGTCTGTTTGTGTGCAAATAAAATATCCATTTTTGGTTACCTGCATTTTGAATAGGAAAAGTACAAACTCCCAAAAATATTATTTTAAAAATGTTGAAAACCGCTCTAGATTTTACTGCACCCATTTTCATAATCGATCCGACAATAACTTTTTTTTTTTAGAGATAGGTACCTACCTATGATTGTGCGATCAGTGTTTCGGGTAAGTTCGTTGGACTACTTACAAATCCCACCTGTCTCTGAGACGAGCATTCTAAACACATACCATGAAAACTAGTTGCCTTTCAGCCTCGAACCTATCTTAAGCTCTCAGATTATACAATGTTTTATCAACAAGAAAAACTAGAAACTTTCAATCTTTATTTTGTATGTTTTATACAAAAACTTAATCTATTCAGAAACCAACGACCATACCACGTCGAGTTAATTCTCGTCAGATCACCGTAATTGAACGACGTTGGGCGCGGTTAGTACGTAGATGGGGGACCGTTTGAGAACAATCGCGTGTCGTTGGCCAGTCAAATCTACAGAGTTGAGGTAGATAATACATACGTGGTATCACAATGGACCTAAATTGGGCTAAGTGTGTTGGCTTCTGCCGATAGCCACCTAAACCTAACCTAACCTAATCTATTCAGAAGGTTGGCAGTCGCCAACGCGTATTATTGGCAGAGCACATGCTGCCTTGGATCAAGGAAGACAGGCCTATGTTTAGCAAAATACAGATACTGGTTGAGCCGGATACTTAAATATCTTACCTCAGTATTCACCTCCAGCGGTCATCGCAATATCCGTTGATAAGTCACGCTGTAAAATAATGTTTATGCTAGGACGTGATCCGTACGCCACCAAATCGTATAAATATGCTTTGACATGCCTAAGGGTGCTTTCACACTGCATAGAACGAAACTGATTGAAAGAAGCAAAACAATTTTTTGGTATTTAAGTGCACACTTTTAAATACGGTTGTCCACATTGTATAAAGCCAAAAAACATAAAAAAAACTGTTTTGTTTGCTTCAATCAGTTTTGATCTATTTAGTGTGGAAGTACCCTAAGTGAACTCACAAGATCATTTTAGTGAATGTTAAAATGTATCGGAGAATTCACCGCCCACAGCTGTAAACCGTTTTGAATGACAAAAATTCTGCTCGACGTCATGTTGTCACATTTGACAACGAATTTCTTTCCCATAAACACATTGGACCTTAATAATAACTAATTTAATGAGTTCACTTCATTTCAAAAGCTCCAAACTAAAAATAAAAAACAATAAAACAGTATAATTTTTAGTATTGTTGATAGGTCCACCGGTATATAGGTATTAAATACTATTGTATTCTACTCAATAACAATAGCTAGTACCTATCTTGAAAAAAATTTCGTTGTAGATATACAACAACTCTTACGCATTGTGAAATTTGTCACGAGTTCATAATGAGTCACGTCTAAGACCAATGAAATATTTTTTGCATTAAGATTTTCAGGATTCATATTGACCAAATAGAAACAATTCACCGCTATTCAAAACACCACCTTCAGCATTCGCTCATCATCGATTTATAACTATGGTCACGAAAAATAGGCACATTTGTCAATGGTTGGGGTCAAAATTCTGGCGGAACAAAATTCTTTTTTCAAAATTCTATGTACTTTCAAAATTCTGTTTTACAAAATTCTGCTTTCAAAATTCTACTTTTCAGAACTCTTTTTTTCAAAATTCTGCAAATAATAATTTTTTTTTTTGAAAATGTTTAAAAGCGCGCGCTTTTTTTTATAATTTGCAGAATTTTGTAAAACATTCTACCTTCCTACTCACTTGTTATAGAAGAAGAGGTAAAAGTAGTTTTTTTTTATTGGTGTGTACCTTCTTCATATGAAATATATTGTAATTTGTTGACAAAGTTGAAAAATGTTTGTTTTCTTCAAATACGTAAGTTGGAAAAAACAGAACTAGCAGCATTTTTTTTGTTTAAAATATTGCCTGTCAGAATTTTAAAAAGCAACATTTTGAAAAGCAGAATTTTGCAAGACAACAGAAAAAAGGAGAATTTTGAAAAGCAGAATTTTTGTTTAAAAGTCAGAATTTTGCAAAGCAGATTTTTGGAAGCAGAATTTCGACCCGCTCCTATTTGTCAAACTCAATAATAAAAAACACTAAACGTAGAGTTTTATGTTCTCGAAGTAAAGTTGACATATAAAAATCGTCTCACCCACCAAATACTTTTTTGGAGAACTGAATAATAAACCATAACCGGTATGGGGTATCGTGTAAAAAAAGTCCATCGCTGAAATGTGATCACTATTTTACTGCGATGGAAACAGAAAACAAAACCCACCCTCAGTCACATCGAAGCTGTTATAATGGACTTTTGACCTTTAAATTGATTTTTTATTGGTTATTAAATATCAACTTACATACCAGACAAAATTGATTAAATCTAACTTAAAATTAACAGGATACTTAACTTATTCTAAATTAAAAGCCTTTATACGGACCCCCTAAACTTAACTATAACCTTATAATTATTGCCTTTTGGCCTAAAAACTATTTAACGAAGTAAAGCTGACATAATAAAACATTAATGGTTTTATAAAGAAATTTTTTAAAAACTCGCCATATTTATCAAATACTGTGATGATAGAAACAAAGTCCGCATGTACCTACACCTTTTTTTCAGCGATTTTCGTATTTTTTCGTGTATCTTTCAAAATTAAAGAGACCTGCGCAGTGAATTGGTTAGCACTATACCTAGAACAAAGCATTTGTGGGCATAGTCAAAATTCTTCCTGATGCATTTGGGAATGAGAATATTATGAATTTATTTCCAAAAATTGATTACCAACTTGTGTTCAGTAAAAAAACATGTTGAAAATTTACTACAGGTACGGACCGAACAACTTAAAAACCGCAACCTATAAATGTTCACCTTTTCTTTGTTTTATCAAATTATGTAGGAATAATTTCATTCATACTCGTATCTTCGCATATCCTTCAAAAAAAAATTTACGAAATTGCACATCCCACAAGTGGAAATTCCTAAGTCATAAAAGCCATTAGCTCTAGTTCATTAAAATTCTATTAAAAAATTCTGAGAAACAAAAGTAAAGCATATTTTTTTACATTTTTTCAGTCCAAATAATCCATGGGACTTTTTAAATACCTGAGACTTTTTAAATCCCATTCAAACTTAAATGCGCCATAAAAAGTTGCCTTTTTGATAGCGAGTAAATACTCGTAGATTGAAAATTACATCGAGTAAAGTTACTGACGGCACTATCTAATAATCTGAATTATGCACTTTTTAATTGATAGTTAATAAATTGGGCCTAAATGTCTATTTTCGCTTTCTGACATAATTTGGGCCTTGTCGTTGATTTAGTTTTCAATTGCATTGTGCGGCTACTATAAAATACATAAACTATGGTTATAGGTTTGTAACAATGATAGAAATCAACAAACATTTAATCTGTCCTGATATCCTTCTTCAGTCAAGTAAGGAGAATCATTTTGCCTCTACTTCAACACGTGCTTATTGAAAAAGGAAAAAAAATAAGTATAATATGTCAAATTTTAGTCTTAACTCACGCCGATATAGCAATTAATAATTTCTATATGGACGGGTGATTCAGAGTGTCTGATGAATTGTTTTGGTACACAAAGTAACTGTTCCCAATAATTAAATATGTAGGTGGTAGTTTGCAATATATTCTGTCGTACAACGTCAGAATTAGCAATAGTAAGAAAAAACAAACAGCACCCATTCTTTTTGCCATGACTGAATGACAGGTAATGTTTTTTTTTTATCACAAATAGGTGTTAATCGAAAGCCGGTCAGGGCAAACATTTGCTTAAATGTTCACACAGTACATTTGTTGTCAATCATAAATACGACATATGAGTAATTTATAGTGAAAGTGATATTCTTAACCCGTTACCGAAAAATGTTGATTGGTTGACACCATCAACCTTTCCCCGCTTCCTCTTGTCGTTCTGACCGATTCAATTATTCCTGGTATACGATGTGTACGAAAAAGAAGTTCCAAGATCCGAGGAAGCCTTTACGTCAAAGAACCTATCTCAAAGCAAATTTAGGCCGAACGGTTCAGTTGGTAGACCGGCTCAGTTGATACTGTCATATTTAAAGGAGAGATCATATTAACCACGTCAAAAAGGCAATATCAATCGACGTTGCTATACAATCGCGAAAGAGATGTAGGCCTAAGTGGCCTCAGTGACGAACTAATTTGAAATCGAGAGGCCTGTCGTTATTTTTTGAGGTCAGGCCGCGGTCCAGTAGGGATGCAGGAAAGTGGGAGGTTTCTGATCCATTTAGCCCCAATCATAGTTGTTGAAGAAAATAAGAAAATGCGATGTGTACTTGGAATTGGGTTTTTGCGTTTTGAATAACGAAGCGTATAGAGAAAACTGAAAAACTGCCATTAGGTTTCCTTCCAAGTAGCCACGAAAGGAAGTACCGCCTAGACAGCCACATAATGTATTTTTTTTTTTTTTTAATAAACTATCAGCTCTGTGTCGTGGACAAAACAATTAAAAATATAATAATTATATACCTATAAAATACTAACACAAACACAAAATAATGCAAACAATTTAAGACATTAAAGCATTATTACGCAAAATATTTTTAAGCTTAATTTTACTAACATGCAAGTCAATCACATAATCATTTACATTATGGATTCTACTCATGCGACTAATAGGCTCATGCCTCCCATAATTCGTTCTATGATGGGGGCTAAACAATAATTCAACACTGCGTAAATTATGGGCACCACCACGAAAAAATGAACAGAGTAAGTCAGAGCAGTAAATGTTATCTGTTGTGAAAATAAGGTCTTATTTCCTTCTTATGTCTGTTTGAAATACTACTTACCTGTCATAGATTTAAGCCTGTCATATTGATCATCTGATGAGGCCTACTGCAGCTGAGGCATTTTAAAGTATACGCAAATGATTATATCATCAAGGGAGTCAGATGAATCAATAATTGGGTCAATAGCATCGATACAAACTTCGTAGGATTCGGTAGGTTGCACCGCTAGCATAAAGAATTACATAACGTTCCTTATGATAGCGAACTTGTGTAAACTTGTCGGATTCTAGTAGGAATGTAATCGGCCTTTATATGCTTTAAGACGCCTGTGCTACTTGTATCTTGGCAAAAGTTCTCTCATATAAATAATCTTATTTTCTGTCGCTTAGATTGCATCATTTTTCCTATTTTAATGGTTGTCGTTCTGAGCCTTAGGCAGGATATTGGTTAATTAATCTGAAACACGCAGTTTTACGTGCTTATGGTTTATAAAATTATGTTATTTTGTTATTTCTTATCCCACTTTATACAGATGATGCCTAAATATATCTTCGTCAAGCCTTACAAAACAGATTAGAATCTGTTTCTCCGGGCAGAAAGAAAGCAATTAACGCTTACATAGAAAACTTCCCCTGAGTTATTGTAAATCAAGGATACGCTCACGGTGATGAACCGACTCTATACTTATTAAAAATGTATCTTGTTTGTTCGGTTTCTCATTTATATTCTTGTACATGATTGCGTTAGATGTACAACATTTTCCGACTAATTGATCCACCACTATGGCAGCTGTATTAACGTATATAATTAAGGCCTCGGTATAAGCCACCATATACGGAATTTCACTTGACAGGGCCAGTAATAAAGAAACACTTGATATAGTTATATATAATATTATTTTTTTATTACATGGAATCAAATTCGGTGGAACAATTGTATGAAGATACGTTTCATGTACATTTAAGGCCAACTCAGTAGATATTCAGACACAAGTTAATTCCACTTCATCACAACTTATTAATCCCCATAATCCAGAAGTCATTTCTATCACGTAACCAGCAATCTACCTCTTGAAGTTAGCTTCGTATTTTTTGCAACGGAGAACATAAGAGGTTGACTGTAGCTAGAGTTATTTGCTCGCTGTGTGGTACAGGAGGCAAACAAAAAAAAATCTCTATATAGGGATAGGGATATGTGTTCCATGGAGGTACTCGAAGGTCATATGTACCTTGTACAAGGTGGCGCAAAAATAACCTTCCGATGTTTTTTGGCCGTAATTTAAATTATTGCTCAAATAAATAGTCACCAATATTCCGCGTTCTGGAGCAGTGTAGCGTAACATTGTTTATTAACGTGTATTTCGCATGTGTTTACTACACAAATGTCAAAACAGAACTGACATTAGGGGCCAATCGCAAAATTTATAGCATTTTTCTGATAGGAGGATTACTTTTGCGCCACCTTGTACCTATTTGAACTTTCGCTTGTATGACACACATATAATGAGTAAGGTCACTACAATGAATAATTTGAAAATAACTGTTTTTGAAAACTAAAGTGTTCGATATTAGCACCATTACTGCCCCTATTATAGGTATAGTCAAAGAACTGTGATCTGTGATGGTATCGAGATGTTAAGTTAACTATACCAAATGTGTTTGTTTTCTTAACGCCGCCGCCACCCATATCAGATCTCTTGGTTGCTTATCACAGGTCTTTTTCAACACCATATGCTAATCCATTAACAAATTATGACCTTTTCCTATCATAATCCTTATACTTTGGATTACATGGTTGATTTACCTGCGACAAACCCGAACTGGTCATGAGATAGCCGTATAATTTTCCGCAATCGGATATCTTATACCCGCTTAACAACGCATATTATCACATTTTCGTGTATCGCTTTTTCCTTTGTACAAAGGACTCGTCCGGCCCAACCGCTATTCGTTTTTTGTAGTCTTTGACCGCCTTCCAAACCTGTTCGTCAGTAATGCCGGGTATTTCTTCGTTGTAAGGCTCTTGGAAAGTGTACCCGAGGAAATTGTTTATTTAGAAGTCCTTCACAATACTGTTATGCTACTTGGTAAGTATTTTTCCTCATCCAAAAGGAGCAAACGTGATCACTGTTGATGAATTTTGGTGAACGGACGGCCTTACTGAGCATTTCTTCTGTAAATTCATTACCATGAAGAAACTGTTTTGGAAACTTAAGCATTCGATATTTACAGAATAACTGCCCCTATTGTATGTAGCCAAATGACTGTTATTGTATCAAGATGTTAAATTGACGATACCAAATGTGTTTGTTTGCATTTGTTCTTCGGGAAAGTACAGCGAAGTGTTAAGAGTCGTTGTCATTTGTACACAAGCTTGGTTAAGTTGAACTTCAATTAAAGCGTTTAGTTCTAAGAGTATCTGGTACAACAGGGATCATTCACAGGTATGTGATCCATCGATGTACCAGCAGGTCGTTTGCACCCATTTGAACTTTCCCTTGTGCGTAAAATACAAGTTAAGCCATTAAAGTTGTTATTTGAAGGTAACTGTTTTGGAAATTGTAACATTTGATATTTGCACAATTACTGCCCCTACTGTAAATTGTATCGAGACGTTAACTTGATAATACAAATGCGTTTGGCATTTGTTTTTCTGAGAAGTATAGCGCAGTATTGAGAGTTGTAGCCGTTTGTACATATAGCTTCGCTTACTTGAACTTTCCAATAAAAGCCATAACAACTTAAGTTGACTTTACTGATCTTAGCTGTTTTACCCGTTATTTTTCCAGGTGAACAAAATTAGAGAGATGGGGAAAGTATGCCTTTTGTAAGACAGAGTGCGTTGCATAGCAGCAGAGTAGCGCTAATGTAGGTACTCAAAAAGCTTTACGTGCACTTAACCCGAATCATCCCAATGTACCGCATATGGTACACCTAATTTAAAAAAAAATTTAGCTCAGAAAGAAAACATTTAATCGATTACTCTTTGGAATTTTCCGGCTTAAATATAAGTAGGCTAAGATATTTATGTGTCAATTTAAACTTATTTTCGTTCAATTAGATGTAAAGTTGAAGTGAAGTGTGCGTGTTTTTCCGTAGCAAAACAATGTCGAGGAAAAGGTAAGTAATATCTAAAGAGTGTATTTTAATAAGTTGAATAAACATTATCTCTATAGTTAAAATAATAACAAATTGTAATTATCAACAATCTTGACAATTAAAACATACAATGTTACTTTTACATGGACATGAATTTTGATGTACCGCATATACAGTGGGATAATACATATCGTTTTGTTTTTTTTAGGCTAACCGTTAATGAAATCGTTAATTGCATAGACGAAAGCGATGACGACGATTTCTATTCAGAAATTCCAATTTTACCAACATTGCTGGAGGGGGAAGTTACAGATGAAGATTCCAGTGAAGAAGATGTGGTTTGTGTAGACAATTTGCCTCGTAACCAACTAGTGGCAGAAGTTGTCTTACATCCGGAAAACTTTTATGAAGAAGATGACATCCCACTTTCTTGTTTTGTCCCCAAAAAGAAGGCACGAACCACAAATTACACGTGGAAAAAAAGCGACTTGGAGGAAACAGTAACAGATTTTAGCTACGAAACTTGCGGGTTGAATCCGTCTTCCGCTCCCTTGGACCTGTTCTCGCTCTTTTTTAACGAAGATTTGTTTGAGCTAATAACAAAATATTCGAATCTGTATGCCCAGCAACATAATCTCCTGGCTGATATACAGGTTAGTGAGCTCAAAACTTTTATTGGCGTACTAATTTTGAGTGGCTATAATAGTGTATCCAGACGAAGAATGTACTGGGAAAATGAAGAAGATTCACAGAATATCCTTATATCGAAATCCATAACCAGAAATAGATTTGATCACATATTCCGAGTACTACATTGTTGCGATAACAGTCAACTAGATCCAAATGATCGTTACTCTAAAGTACGGCCTTTGTTTGATCACCTGCTTCAGAAGTTCTTGTTGTTTGCTCCAGTTGTGGAAAATTACAGTGTGGATAAAGGTATGATACCCTATTTTGGACGTCACCCTACCAAACAGTTCATAAGGGGAAAGCCAATCAGATGGGGCTATAAATTTTGGGTTGGAACGACTCCAACCGGATACATAGTTCTGTTTGAACCCTATCTAGGGTCGAAAGTATCCTCAGCACCTAAAATCAAAGAGCATTCACTTGGAACGCAGGTTGTTTTAAGTTTTTGTCATGCACTGATTGGACGAGGCTTAAATCTTAGCTTCCACTTATTTTTTGACAATTTTTTTTCTTCTCTTGAACTCTTTCAAGAAATAAATGCATTAAAAATAAGAGGCACTGGAACTATAAGAGATAATCGTTTAAAAAACTGTTCTTTGCGTGGATCTGATAAAGCTCTAAAACAAGAAGGTAGAGGTTCTTATAGCTACGAACTCTGTTCAGAACTCAATGCTGTTGTTTGCAAATGGAATGACAACAACATTGTTAACATGGTATCTAACTCTGTTCCAGTTCACCCAACAAACTTAGTGAAAAGATACTCCCGCGCTCAAAAAAAGGAAATATCGGTCTCGCAGCCAAAACTAATAAGAACCTACAACAAAAACATGGGAGGCGTCGACAGGTCTGACCAAAATATCGGTCTGTATCGCATTGCCATTAGAGGGGAAAAATGGTACTATCCACTGTTTGCTCATTGCATCGATATGTCAATTTCAAACGCATGGCAGCTTCATAAATATAATAAAGGTACACTGGACAACTTAGAGTTTCGTCGTAGAATAGCCAGAAGTTTGCTGGGAACGTATGGAAAACAAAACAGGCCATGCAATTTGAGGCCCACAAGCGCAGAAGACATCCGGTATGATCAAATCAACCACTTGATTGTGGAGCAAGACAAACGCAAAGGTGTCGACTTTGCCATACTCAAGCGGCTACTCGTTGTGAAAAATGTGGCGTTGCCTTACACGTGCGTTGTTTCAAACCTTATCACACCATGTAATAAATATCTATTTATGTACCTATTGTCTAACCATTCTTCAATAATATTAAAATTAAAACTTTCTATCGAAAGAATACTAAAAATAGCGTAATATTTTTATATCGGGTTATGACAGTGCTTTATCCCACTGTACCATATAGGGACGCCTCATCCCCAGGAAATGGTAAGTACAATTTTTTTTTTTTTTATATAATATCTACAATTACAGAAAGTGGCCTAATCTCGAAAAATCATAGAAAAATTACAAAAAAAAATTCTCTGGGATAATTCGGGTTTAGGTATAACTCACAGCGAAAAATATTCACGGATATTTTGTGACGTGTTTTCACTATAACAATTTAAGTCGACTTAAGTTTTGAAATCAGTTTAATTTTGAACAGAAACACATTTTATATAAAAGAAAGTGTCCGAAGCGATGTAACCCCATAACTCGAGATTGGCCGAACCGATTTTTATGATTTATACTTTGTTGGAAAGGTATTTTCTCAGTACGGATTTAAAAAAAAAATCAAAATTTCAAAATGTCTTATTTTGACCACCCAGCGTGTTACGTAAGGTTTTTTTTTCGATTTTTTTTTTTTCATTTTGTATTTATTTATTTTGGCAACAACCAAAAAAAGACCAGTATACTGTTTTCCATCATTAAGTACTTCAATTTAATCTATTTATGTGTGTAGTAAACAATGCCAGCAACACGCAAAGGGACCAACTTGGGCCGTCGAACGAATAGAACGACAGACATGCGAAATAGAAGAGCCCAAAATTCAGACGAACGAGTCCAACAAGATAATGCAGATGTGCGTATGAGCATGACACAATTTCGTGAATCACAATCACAAGAGGCACGACCTGAACGAAATCAACAAAGACAATTGGATTGAACGGCTTACTTATCGGTATGGATCCAGATTCTAACCTGTTCCTGAAGTCAATTCGAACATTTAATTCATGTTTCCAAATGACATCGTTTGGAGCAACAGAAATAGTTAAAAATAATGCTGCAAATGGTCAACAATTCCATTCAACATTCAAAATCAAAGGCCAAGGTTATCACAAAGTTGGCTCATTGCTGCCAATGTCGAATGAACCACAAAATTTTTTACAAATTTACTTTATGGGCGGTGGGGACTCCGAAAGCGCACGTTGCGGCTATAATAACCATATGCCAGACGCATCGTCGGTGAGCTGGATGCTCTATAGACATTTTCACCAGGCTATCTCTTTTTGAAGTGCGGAATCCCTGTCTTAAACAACAGAAACAAATTGAATGATAAAATTGTAGAAATTTGCACAAATCGTATGGAATAATCATTGTGATTGTTAATGAACTGAATATGAAAGTGCAAACAGAAGCTATTGAAGGGTAAAAAGTAACAAATAATAGAGAAAAAACGTGAGAAAGTATGTTAAAGCAAAACAAAAAATTGACATAGGGACGGGCTACAGTCCGCTTGGCGAACTTTTGGATATCCTATTCTTATTCCCAGCAGACACCTAGAGAGTCTATATCATAAATTTCAGTTTCCTAGCTCAAACTTTGACTTTGCAATAAAATTGTTTTATTTAATTGTGGGCGTGTCAGTGGGCTGAATTTAGAAATTTTATCTACCGAGCAGTTTTATGACTCAAAGATCATACCAAATTTCAGCATTCTAGCTAAAATTAGATTTTTTCGATAAATTTGTTTTTTTTTTTTTTGAGTTTGTGGGCGTTCTTAAACTTTATTCTTTCGGGGACCTGGAGAGTATATAGAGTTAAAGGCCCAATTTTTGCCGACAGACGAACAGACATGATCGACATTACTATCGATGCTGATCATAAATATAGAGCCTTATTGCGAAGATCAATCGACAGTTGATAATTGACTATTTTCAATATGTGCTATTGTGAACGAACGATTCTAAAGGATTTTGTCAATACCAAATGAATCGTTCGTTCACAATAGCACACATTGAAAATAGTCAATTATCAATTGTCAATTGTTCTTCGCAATAAGGCTGATAGTAACTTTTACGTATCTACGGGCAATATTATGGTATGATTCAAACTTCGCGTCAAAATTAATATACCCTTAGAATAGGGTATAAAAACAGTTGATATGTTGACCAAAAACGCTCTTCAATTGTATTTAGACATCTAATATGTTTGTTTAGAAAACTTTTCAACTTATTTGCTTCCAAACAAAAATATTTACAAATTACAAACTGACAATCACGCTATTGTCATCAATCCTGATAAAACATCAGCTGTAGAGCACATGCGTGGATTTCATGCACCTGTTGTTGACGACTTTGCTGGAATGATGGCTGCCGACCGTACAGCGACGTGACAAATCGTGATTTGAAGAAGAAATAATAATCTTGAGTTCATTGCTGATACACACCGTTCTCCAATATCCGGTAATGTTCTGAAAGGGACAAAACGTCAACAGTGCTCAATTCCTCTTTAAGTCAAAGACCACATCCCAACACACTTACAATAACTTAGTTATTTTTCATTTCCCTACGAAAATATTCACTATAAATAATTTATATGGCAAAACAACGTTTGCCGGGTCAGCTAGTTTTATATAGACTTAAAACTCCAAATGTACTCATATTTCAATCGGCAAAATGACTTAAGTCAAAAAACATAAATTGATTTACTTAATCCTTAAAATTATTTGAAAGCATTATTTATTTTAGGTTTTAATATATTTCTGAAAGAATTATTTGGCAACGACCGCTGATTTTAAAACGCATTTAATGTAAGCATCCCTTATATGACTTGTTCTCGCAACTGGATTTGTGTAACGAAAATGGCATACAGTCTTATGGGGTGGGCAATTGTGAAGTTAGTGCGTTGGACTACTAATCAAAATGTCTCAGGTTCAAATCCCGCCGAGCCTAAGTCACATCTAAAAATGTTTGCACTGTCCCACCTTTTCCGAACGTCTTACCAACATCCATGAGGGCCAATTGTCGTGAGACACTACTCAAATTTGCCGTTCGGATGCGGCTTAAAATTGTAGGTCCCTTCCACTTTGCACAAGCAATTGGCTGCAGAAGCTAGGTTGTAGGTACTGTATGGGCCTTAATGCCTTATATTAATTTTTTAAATTGTGAAGACTTTACCGACACACTCCCGGTGTTCATCAGTGAAATAAGTAATTGCAAATATTAACTGTCAAAACTACCCATGTGTCACATAATTCCTCATGGTTTAAATATATATAAATATATATATATATAATAAAACTAAGTTTGGGTGTAAATGTACTTTGCATTTTTGTCAGATGAAATTTGGGTTCTTCTTATCATCATAATGCACATATCAGCTGGGTATACTTGTACTTAAACCAAGCAGTCGATACCATCGAAGCGTTGTGGTTCCCTATAATTTTAAGAAGGGCAAGGGCCACGCTTTTCGGTCCAATAACGAACATTGTGTGTTGCCATATCTAAGCAATGAAAAAGTAAACAAAAGTACCACTTTTTACTTCGTATTGATTGTCTGTATAAACTAATGTTACGGTCAACTCTATCAACACCATTCATATTTTCATTTTATGATTTTATTACTGCTGGCTGATCTATATGGAGGTACCTAGTTCTCCAGTTTCTGGATAAACCGATTATTTTTATTCAATGATTCAATCGTTTCCGCATTTGACGCTATGTCACCACACAATACATAAGTCGTCTACAAGTTTAAAAGGTGTGTTCATATTGTGAAGATTTAAAAAGGGTGTTCATTGTTCAAATTTGAGGTATCATTTTAAATTTTGAATGAAAGACATAAATTGTGTGAAATCTGTATTTATTTTTATTGGAAATTAATGTACATTGGTTCCGGTTAATAATGAAAAGAATGTCTTCCAAGTGAACTCTGCTACCTGGGCAGACTGTCAATCTTGAACCAAAATGTTAAATCACTTTTTCGCATAGTGATATTTGCTCGATGATGTTGTCTTTGAGGTGTTGAACAGTTTGAGGATTATCGGAATAAACTTTACTCTTCAAGAAACCCCATAAGAAAAATCAGTGGTTTTAAATCGCATGATCTTGGTGGCCAATTCACGTCTGTTTTTCGGGAAATTATGCGATTGTTAAACTTTTTTTAAAAGATCGATTGAGTTCGTTGCTGTGTGGCATGTTGCACCATCTTGTTGAAACCACATATTCAGCACATCAATATCTTCCGATTGGCTCCACAAAAAGTTTCTACTCATCGCTTGATATCGAACTTCATCCACAGTAACTGCATTGCCATTTTCATCTTCGAAGAAAAATAGACCAATTACGCCACCACCAATTCTTGTGTTGACTGTATTTTGTAAGCCTTAACATGTAGATCTTTGTCAAACAAAGCTGTTGGTTTGAAATTTAATTGCTGTAAACGAAGACGAATTGACGTCCTTGGCTCTTGAGCAACACTTCCGATTTGCCCGATCCGTATCTTTGAAATGCTAATGAGCTAGTTCGTGACTTAAGAATAAGGATATGGAAGAAAAAAAAGATTCTGGATAGTTGACTCCCAATCCCAGCCGCTTGTAGGCCGGAACTATTTTTGCAGACTAACCTTGATATGGATCGAGTCACAACTCATAACCCAACCTCATAACCCAACCTCGTTATTAACCCGAGTGGATCGGTCTACCTCGTATAAACAATCTTTGTGTAAGGGCTCGAAAAAATCTCTAGTCAGGTATTTCAACTTCTTTTTTACCGATTCAATCTGCTTCCAATACTATAGAGTTTTCTAGCATCTTTTGCAGGTGGCAACGGTGTAGTAGTAGTGAGATGAAGACTTGATCTCCCTAAGCAAATTACTCGTAGACACCACCCGTGGAGAAATACCGTACAACTGCAAAAAACATTTCTTTCATATCTTTCTATTCTTTCTAATAGTAAGTAGCACGATAAACATGCAATGAAATACGGCATTGCTCACTGTTAAACACAAATGCTTGCTGTGTGTTCTTAGCACAAAAAGGGTATACTGTAAAATTTACAGAATAACCCCTTTAGAGTAAGAAAACTATACAAAAAAATCTGCTCAAACAAAAAGTTGCTGTATTCTGCGTGCTATTCCTTAGTAATAATGTTTTTATTTTTAAATTTCCAAAACCTTGCATATTTAACTTAAAACTGCTCTCGAAATTCCTCGAATTTTCCGAGTTCAAAGATTTCTCTTCCTGGCGCGATATGCTTCCATCTCAGTTCTTATTTTACACTGCAACATTCTAAAGTGTGTTTTCTGTGACCTTTCCAATTAATAACATAATCTCTGCGACCTGGTCTTGCTGTTTCCATTTGTCCTCACCAAGCGCTCTCGTGTCCGAGATGGTCTTTAAAACAGAGCTTCGGTAAAACTAATAATTTCGAGATTTATCATAATCCTTCATTCGCCCTCCACGCACTCAAACAATTTTTTTATTTTAAAGGAGTCTAGTATTTATTAGCTTTCCCTTCTTGTTTATCCCTTCCTGGTTATCCCTTCCTGTTTATCGCCCTACTCGTTGACTAAAAGACAGAGAAGGCAGGATCAGCGGTTTTGTAGGGTAACTCTTAGGTCCACTAAGGTGTAATTCGTAGTAAAGTTTAAATTACCTAGCTTCCTCAAAGTTGATGCTTTCAAAAGTGACTTTTTGTTGTCGTCGGTGGACCGCTTATTATTTCTACTTGGTTTTACATTCATTTACATTCATTTACTGCATCAATACGAACCAATTTCAGCTGCACTTTAATCGATTTGAAAACATCTACCACGGCATGAGCGGAGCGGCTGATGATCCCTATATCATCCGCGTAACCAAGAAGTTGGACCGATCTGTTGAAGTTATCAGTTTCAGTATTGACATCTATTCTCTGCTTCAAATCAAAATTGCAAAAGTCACATATAAAAGCACATATCGCTGCCGGAATCCGGTACAGGTTTGGAATAGGTCGGTAGGGCGCATTTAGAGCTAGATTTCATAAACTCTAGGTCTCGATCCCGACTCAAAATGCTATCATATGATAATATAAAGTTGATGAAAATGTGGTCAAAACTTATAATCTGTTAGTCTTTTCCAGGATATACTGAATCATGTGGAATCGTGGTTGATAATTTGATGCATGCTGCCGATCATAAGATCACCTTCGTATTTGAAGAGCTCCCACTCGAATCAAAAAATGGTGACTTGCTTCACTGTTTAATGGAATTTCGCCCATTTCTACGCATGATTTAGCCCGAACTGCCCTAGGTGTTGGTTGGCAGATGTGTACGATCTGTTACCAATTTGTATTTACTTCTCTGTTTGTCGCTTAGGCGATCTCTCTAGGCTTGTATGTTTCCATGCAAACGCATGAAATATCAACATACCACATGTTGTTGCCAAAATGTTTCCTTATGCTGTGGTTTTGGCTGCTGAGAAGTTCTGATTGTAAGTTATCTTGTTATTAGCGTCTATGGTAGGTGCCTAAGGCATAAACTTTTCATGAGTCGACAGCCAATTTGGTAAGAAAGTACTTGCCCACATCTCCGTTATTTATACTTTTACCATTGCTTTCAAACTCAATAAATTCGATATTTTTTAAAATACATGGTATCAAACCTTCCCATCTTATGCATCACCTATACTAGAACCCAAATTTAACCTACAAAAGAATTTGCAGTGGAAATGCACTAGGTTAGGTTAGGTTTAGGTGGCTGTCGGCAGAAGCCGACACACTTAGCCCAATTTAGGGCAATTGTGATACCACGTATGTATTATCTACCTCAACTCTGTAGATGGGACTGGTCAACGACACGCGGCTGTTCTCAAACTGTCCCCCATCTACGTACTAACCGCGCCCAACGTAGTGTAATTACGGTGATCTGACCCTCGACGTGGTATGGTCGTTGGTTAAAATGCACTAACAATACACCAAATTAAAATATAGATATCCGCTCGAAGCAATTTATTAGCAACAGGTATTCCGTATACTCAGTCAAAAATAAATGAAAATGAATTTCTTTACATTTTCCATTCCCATTAATTTTTTTCTTCTCCAACTTTCTTCATTCTCAACTCATACCGCTGACTAATTCAATTATTGAAATTTGTGTCATTTTCTCCCCGAGGTTAAAATGTCGTCTACGATAAAAGAGCAGCATATATTGAATATGCCTTCTTTCAACTTGTAGGTACTTTCTTGATGAACATCGCACACTCTACACCTAGTGTCCCTTTTGTTCAACAAAAGCTTTTTAAGAAAAAAAGAAAAAGAAAAAAAGATTTAAATTTTATGTATACGCCCATGGTTATAAGACGAATGGCAAAGGAAAAAATCTTGCTAATAAATTACTCCCTACAATCAATACTTCAAAGTAAGATCCTTCATAATAAACACATTTCACAGGGCATTCAGTTACCAAATCCTTGAGTGATAAATATAAAAATAAGAAGTTTTTTTATTCAAATTCCGATATCAATATCCAAATCAAAATTGCCCTGAAGGATAT
Source organism: Portevinia maculata (assembly GCA_949715645.1). NCBI lineage: Eukaryota > Metazoa > Arthropoda > Insecta > Diptera > Syrphidae > Portevinia > Portevinia maculata. The sequence goes on along the minus strand of OX454525.1, from coordinate 109,013,957 downwards.
TATTTTTATGTTTGGGCACGGCAGTTATTTGAGGAGTACAAATGACCCGCAGATCAATTGCTAAAGAGAATCAACAACATCCTGTCATACATTTACACGCTACTATTGAAATTTTGTTTTTAATATAATTCTGCTACTGATTCCAATTTGCATTCGGTTAATGGTAGACAGAAGGGAAAAAATATGCTACTTTTTGTCTGCAAATAGGGTCAATTGCCTGGGGGATTGATCCCACCAGGGCAGGGGAATAGCCGAAACAGGCGACAAGTAAGGGATAGAAAGTCAAAAGTCAACTATGGGAGGATAATATCTATACATTTTTATTTATCACCAGAGTTACCACAACGACTCAGATCACTAATACACAAACTAATAGACATTCCTTTATAGATATTATGTATTTTTTTTATAAGATAGGCAGAGTCCTTAAGTAATTATATATTAAATGGAAGGTGCGACTTTTTTTTCACTGGCACTTCCAACAATATTGAATTTTTTGCATCAAGTATTGGTGACTATTATTGGGTATATTTATGTAGGTATATGAAAAGAAAATAAATATTTTTAGAAATTGTTTCAAGTAGATAATCTGCCACGGGCCCTTTTACATTTATCTATCCGTCAAAGGTCAACAAAATTAAAAAGTTTCTCTTACATTCAACTTAAAAGGGAAGAAAGGAGTAAAGACATTGGATAGGCGATTCGGTGATAAAAGTTTTTTTTCTTTTGAATACTACCGAAATAACAAGATTAATAATGTACTTTTTGAGAAGTTTTATTTTTCTTGGCCAAAAAATGTTCATTATTCACTAAAGATGATAATAAGATTTGGCGAGATATTAAGAGTTTTGTGGAAGGCCATAACTTTGTTAGGGTTTTTTATGGGGGAGTTTTTTCGAAGTAATTGGATGTAAAATGTACGAAAGACTTTATGGTTCCGTTTTGGAACATAATCCTGACAGTAAAATTTATTGTGGTTTTCAGTAGTAGAAAACGATTTTAATAGAAATAGTCGAATAGTCATTTTGCATAAGCCTGGGTTGGGGTGATGGTCGGTTTTTTGAATGTCATTTTAATTATCAATTATTCTTTTCTCTTTCTAAAGCGATCGCGAAAAAATGTTTAAGCATGGGGCAGCACTTTTTATTTTCATTTGCAATTTAAAATAAGAGCATAAAATCGTTATTAGGAATATTTAAAACAAAGTTAACGTTCACTTTAACACCAAACCAATTTTTTTGTCGTGCTACAGCAGCATGGACTCTGAAGTGTTAGATTAGTAGTCCAACACTCTAACCTCTGCGCCACTGCGCCCACAAAAGTAAGTTATGTCTATAATTATTTGCTTCATCTCTGCTTGAACTTAGGAATTATAGAGTAAATATTGCGCCTTACGAGCACATAAAATTGGAATAACTTTTCACACACATTCTGCGTACATTGCAGATATACTCGTAGCTAAAGCGTAAGCGAATTTCTGTGAATATTCACTATCGACTTTAAACAAATATAAATTACATATCACTTTATTCATTTTGAACATTTAAAATTCTTCATAATAGAATACAAATAATATGAAAATAACACAATATGTTTAAAATAAAGACACTTTACTACCTAGCTGTCGCATGAAGTCGATGGCAAAAAGCGATTGTCAATTTGATAATGACCTTACATTGCAAAGGAGATGATCTTAATTGGCACATATTAACTATCACCTTAGCCGATTCCACATCTGTTTAAAAGATGGTGATCGGATTAGATTCACATAATGTTTCAAAAACCTTTGTTAATTTAATACAAAATAAAATGCTGTTTCAAAATCAAACAGGTTGCAGATGAGTTTTGATAACGATCATGATTTCGAATGTCAATGTTTTTTTCGAATGTGTTTTCTTTGTATTTCAGAGCTTTGGCCTTCCTTTCGGTCACTTGCACGCTCGGTTTTGAAATGTGTAGTGATTAATATTTTGGTGGTGCCGTGAAATAAGGCCACATTTTAACATTTCTCTAATCCACATTCATGAATCCAACAGTATAAACAGCGAAAGGCTCAGACGGACCATTTTAAACACTAACGGCTCTCTTATTTGACTACCGAATACTAGGCAAAGTGAACTATCTATTTTGCGTCGGCCTAATAAGAAAACCGAGAAACTCCAAAATTTGAAACTTTACATGAGGAACGAAGGTTTCTTACCAAGCCCAACTTTGAAGTTAACAATTTTTTATTATATCCTAAATTAATAAAAAAAATTACAGCTTTTTAGAGAAAAACTCTCGTATAAAAAATGACAACATCTATTTATTTTACTGGAGTTAAGAGTCCCTATTCTACCCTTGGAGTGGTTTGCTGCTAAAAAATACTTTCTACTGGTGGGGTTTGTTATCAAAACTCGTGAAAATGCTTGAGTAATGACATTTTTAGGTCTTGCAAATCATCATACCTCCTTTTCGTGATTTAGATTTTCTCTTTGTACAGTTGAGGGAGACTATCCACAGGAACGAAAATCAATTTCAATCTATAGAACATATCTCACTCGAAATATTTAAGGGCTACATACTATATCAGTAACACAGGGTTCTTCCTTTTTTTGCCGGGTCTAATTGATTTTTTAAAAAGCAACCGAAATAACGAAATTAAGTGTGATCCAAGTAATTGACCTTATACGGGTTAACCTTTTGATCTCTTGCAGATATTTATGTAATCAGCCGGACCATTAATGTCAGTTTTTCTTACAATTCCTTCAACACATGAAAGCATCGAGTCTGCTTCCATTGGCGTACATAAAAACTTTTGTTCAACGGTTATTTTATGTAAAAGTAAAGCATTAACCAATGCATTAGCCAACGTGGCATTTCTATTTTGGGCTGTGCATCCGTCGCGGTATAAAACTAAAGCGTTAGAACCACCACTTTCTACTTGTGTCGATATGAAGTTGCTTAAGCTTGTTCAAAATTCTTGAGCAGTTTCATTCCAAAGGAAACAAAATCCTACTTATGATTTTAGATCGTAAAGGGTACAACCAATTTTGTTTTGAAGTACATCGTAGAAATATTAAACTTAGGGCTCAAAGAACCGATTTGAGATCCATTGTAAAAACATAGGGATGGGCTACAGTCCGCTTGGGCGAACTGTTGGATACCCTATTCTTATTCCTATCCCTCATAAGTGGGCGTGGCAAAAGTCTAAGTATGGTTGAATTGTTAAGAACGCTCTACATATTTTGTTATATAACATTTAAAGGATTTTATCAAAAAAAAAAAACGCTCCCTAGCTCAAACTTGGGTGTTTGAATAAAATTGTTTTATTTAATTGTGGGCGTGTCAGTAGGCGGATTTAAAAAAAATTAACACATGAGAATAAAGGGCCCCTAGAGAGTATATATTATAAATTTCAGCTCCCTAGCTCAAACTTTGAACTTTCAAAAAAAAAAAAAAAAAAATGGTGGGCGTGTCAGTGGGCGGATTTTGAAAATATTTACACATGAGCATAAAGGGCCCATAGAGAGTATACACTATAAATTTCAGCTCCCTAGCTGAAACTTTGGATTTTCAAAAATTAATATACCCTTAGAATAGGGTATAAAAAAATAATTTTATTTATTTGTGGGCGTGTCAGTTGGCGGATTTTGAAAATTTTTTATCCCGAGCAGTTTTAGGAGTCATAGATCATATATAAAAAATTTCAGCTTTCTAGCTCAAAATTCGATTTTTTCCAAAATTTGTTTTTTTTTGATTTTGTGGGCGTGTCTGTGGGCGGATTTCAAAAATTCGTAAACTTGATTATTTCGGGACCCTAGAGAGTATATGGTTAAAATTTCAGCTCTCTAGGTCCAGTTTAAAGGCCTAATTTTTGGCTTCAGACGGACGGACATGGCTAGATCGACATTACTATCGATGCTGATCATAAATATAGTAACTTTTAGGGGTCTACGGGCAATATTAAGGTATGTTACAAACTATGCGTCAAAATTAATATACCCTTAGAATAGGGTATAAACAGATCAATTGGGGTTTTCTTTATCTGCTTCTTTTTGTTTTCGTGCTTCTTTCGCTTTTATTATACAGAGTGCCCCTAATTTGTAGACAATATTTTAGGACAGGATGGGTATATTCTAAGGAAAAAAATGTTCTACAGTAAGGGCCTATCTCCAATTTTTATATCATTTATTGAGGATTTAAGAAAAGTCTTACTTGGGTGTACCCTGACTCATGTTGACGGTAATTGCGCTGTTAGTACTATTGATAGAAATTTCGTTTAGGCCTCTATTTTTAGAAGAAATATTAGCCATTGTAATTGCATTTAAATAAATTTTATATCTTAACTCAGTCTTAAGATATCCAATTTTTAACCTGTTCTATTTTTCCTGCCAATTCTAATTTTTTGACTTTCGGTTCAATTTTCTCCAGAAAATGCGTAATAAACATAACGTTTTAATATTTCTTTTGAATGAAAGTAACAATACTAAAAATAAAAGTTTGCGATAAGTTTGTAGAAAAACCCATAGAAAACATGAAACAGGTAAAATTTAAAAAAGGGATTTTTTTGGATTTTTCAGAAATTGTATGTCTGGAAACATTGAATTGCAAAGCTAAGCATTTGATGCTGATTGATGGCTCATTTGTAACAGCTTCCAGCATTCTCTGATCAATCGAAGTTCTTCTTACTTGTGGAGCTCCCGGAGGTCGTGTATTTGAAACTGATCCCGTTTCTCGAAGCCTTCGATATGTATTTCCAAATACATTTGTACTAGGAAGTCGTCGGTTTGGATAAAGTTCATGGTATCTTTGCCCATAAACGTAAATAATGTCAGCAAAGCCGACGATTGTGAGCTATGTCTACCTACACAGTTATCGAAGATTTATATAACAAATAACAACCATAATCTGTGTCTAACTTGTAGCCAAACTGTTGAAAATAGCACACCTATTTTCTGATAAAAGTTTATATTATACTGACATGTATATTTATATATATACCTTAATTATTATACTATAGAAACAGATACAACAAATAGGGCAGAGTGGGGAGGTATTGGACATTTTTCAGAAAAACCACATCAACTCGTAACTTATAAATCATATCTGCATAATCGTTTTCCAGAACATAGGGTAGTATGGTACAGTATCATTGCAAAAGCAAAATTCATTCCTCCTGCTTCCAAAAAGTTCATAAAAAATATCTCCTGAATTATTGCCCAAGAATATTCGCTTTATAATATGTCTACCCACTAATTTAATTCCATGTGTGGCAAAACGCTTTTATTCATAAATTTTTTTAAACTCAAAGTTGACCCAAGGATTTAAGTTTTTTTGCAAGAAATAACTACTTTACACTCGACTGTGGAACTTCCACTGCACCCACAACTACTTTGTTGATCGATGGATATAGCCTAAGGAATTATTTTGTGATCGACGGAAACAAAATAAAGAAGATGGTGTTGACGAAAAAGCTAATGCCCCATTCCACCTGTATCCCTTATATAGATACCCAGGTTCCAATAATTCCAATTTGGCCTTTTTCATTTTCATAAAGTGAAATAAAGCTAAACGTTAAAATTCGATTTTATTTCACTTTCGCAATGCGAAATTAGGCTTAATGTTTCCTTTCCTTTATCATTATTATTAAGTCTTGTGTTCAAGAACATTTATTGACTTTTTTAATTTGTCAACGTCAGCTTCTTAACTTCGTTTTCGCAATCCGAAATAAGGCTTAATGTTTGCATTTGGTCTTATTTCACAACAACTTTTTTGGCTTGCGACGAGTGTGGTGAAAGTTCAAACAACAACAATATTTAGGACCATATCCTTTATCATTATTATTGACTCTTGTGTTCTAGAACATAGATTGACTTTTTTAATTTGTCAACGTCAGCTTCTTAACTTGCCAGTAATGCACTAAGCAGTAGTCTCTCGTGTTGACTTGTGAGTGGCGCGCAATTCAACGGCGCTGCGTTTGAAATTGTTTGAATGCCTCTCTGAAATTAAATGCTTTGTTTCAATTTCAATCGTGCACATTTGGTGACATTCATAATCATCTGGCGCTATTTGGAAGCGCCATAAATAAAGCGATGCGAATTGATTCGACTTGTCAAAGAAGGCGTTAATATGTGGTCCATTACAAGTTCTTCTGAATTAAAACTATACTGATGCATACAATACAAGCTGTATTCCACCCGGATTCGCCATGCCCAAGAATCGTTTTGGTTAATATGTTCATGTAGACTACATACTTATTGTCTTAAGACCCGCCGGCTTCACTCAAAAAAAAACAGGTATTTGAGTTTTCTTGCTTGATATTTCTATTTTCAATTAAATTATTATTATTTTGCATAAATTGCCAAATTGTCAAAATGTACCCCTTATTCCCTAAAGCTGAACCTTCAGAGAAGGCCTTTTCAAACAACAGGTGGAAAAAGTGGACTCAATTAAATTTTTGTGGAGCATATCCAATTTGTTCCAATACATCTAAACTGTCACTCAAATTCGCAGAAATTACTTTTTGACCCACCTTTAGTAAGAAAATAAATGTACATACCTATATACACCTATTACCTACCCATACCCAAGTGAATTGCAATGGAGCAATTACCGTTATTCATCTTCAGTTGCACTGGTCAGCACATATTTTTTCAGCAAAGCCTTTTCGACCCAGCTGGTTTTCTAATCCTTATAATTACAAATAGAAAACAATTACACAAACAATGTTATTATGTGAAAACTTATTTAAAAAGTTTTCATAACTTTATTGCAGCCCACCTCCTGAATGGAGCAGAAACCTGAGTGATAGCTTAACTCGGGAGAGTATCGGAATAAATGTTTACACCTGATTTGATGAATTTTGAATCTGTTGAAAAAGTAAACATTCAAATCGGTTGGGTTGATTCGGAGTTTTGTTTCTTCATACATATAATATATATTTATATCAACTCTATTTCCATTTGCTTCTTATAAAAGTAGGAGATATTTTATTTCGTTTATAATTTGCATTTTGCTTGTTTTCGCACAATATACATGTACCGGTACAAAGATGTGATACTAATAATATATCTTGTTATTGAACTATATAGGTATTCAGAAAACAGATCCGTTTTGAGAAAACTTTGAAAAAACCTAAAATTCTAAAACTATGATTAAGTTGAAATTTCAATAATTAGAATAGGAAATGAATTTTTCATATCTGCACTATAATACATTTTTAATAAAAAATCCAAATGCGTACATAAATAATGTATTTAAATCAAGTAGGAATAAACAAAACAAGTAAGCCCGATCCATACCTATTTACAGAGAATAGGCCTCAGGGGAACTACAAGTTTCCACACAAGCACAAATACGAACATATTTCGATCGATAGTCCTTTGGCTATTAATTTTACCGCATGTTATATTACAATGTGATTAAACGTAGTTAGTTTAAAGTCTACTTGGTAACAAATGTTTCCTCTATTAATAGGTCACAAGTATTTTTGTTTATTTATAGCTAACAATGAAATTATCTAAATGATTTTGTATTCTTCTGTTCGCTTTATTGAAGATGCATTAAAATGCTCGTCCTTCTATTGACCTTACAGCCAGATGATTCATTTTATTGCATTATTTTTGCTTCTTGTAGAGATAAATATGTTTATTTGCATCATACCCCTTGATTTGCATATTTAACCCGTTTTATCATGTACTAAGCAAACCCAAAAAGAAATGGTGTTTTGGTCTTCACGTAGTGTGGTAGCTGAATATTTTACTAAAATCCCATTGGAACAGGACCTCATTCCACTGAATTCAAACTTAATTTTCAAAAACGTTTTTCTATTGGCACATCTATCGGAATGAGATTTCGAAGTTCGAGCATATTTCATCATTTCCAGGCATACGATTCAATGACACCATTGACTTCCTAAACTTCACAGTGTAGTTTGAAGCTTGACCTCACTTGCTTTTATACTAATTGCTAATGCCCGGCATGCGTTGAATGCATCTTTTTAACCGAACTGCTACACAGGACTTCTTTCTTCTCTTTATTATGGTTCAATTTGTATGTTGATGGTACATTGTACGTTGATAGTTTTCGCGCACTTGTTTGCTAAGGTTTTTGCTTTTTTTTTCTTCATTTATTAATTTGTTGTTAACCGAATTGCGGCACTGGACTACCAACACATTAAAAATTTGTTCAACCTCTTGCCCAATTGCGCGTCACCTATTAGATACAATATTATTTTTTATTTTGGGCTTCTTGAGTACCTCAGTAAAGGTGAATCTCAGAAACCTGAACCAAGCAGTTTGTTACAATTCTTGCTCGTCCACTTCTCACCTATGCAAACTAAGGTAAATGAAGAATATCAGTTATACGCAATGGTTCATTTTTATCACTTTTTACGTTAAAAAAAATCATTTTAATTAATAAAATAATAAACTTCCGCAATAATGATTTATCTTTTCTTTCTAGTTCAAAACTATCGACTAGGTAGGTTAGGTCAGGTGGCTGTCGGCAGAAGCCGATACACTTAGACCAATTTAGGTCCACGTATGTATTATCTACCTTATCTACCTTAACTCTGTAGATGGGACTGGCCAACGAAACGCGGTTTTTCTCAAACGGTCCCCCATCTACGTACTAACCGCGCCCAACATCGTTTAATTGCGGTGATCGGACGAAAACCGATTACTTTTAAATTCATTTTTATTTATTATTATTAGCTTATATAAACTTAAATACATGAATAAATCTGACTTAAAATTAACAGGATACTTATTCTAGATTATTGATCCTTATGCGGACGCCCTAAACTTAACTCTATCTTATAATTATTGCCTTTCGGCCTACGAGAACCGATTAACTCGACGTGGTATGGTCGTTGGTTGAAAAAAAAAACTATCGACTAAGTAAGTTTCAGTTTTGGAAGACTATCGGAGGTGACACAAAAGTGCCGCTGTGTAATTCAATAGCTAAGATGAGATTTGTAGAATGTGTACCTACTCGGGTAGATTTCTATACCAACAAATAGTAAGTAGGCCCTTATGTGCAATTTTATAAAATTGGTTCGCCCGCTTACTCATCTGACACAAATTGAATGCAACTATCTGGCCAAGCAGAGAAGCACACAATGTAGAAATCAAAATATACCCAATTTAGCAAATTATTTATTCCAATTTGTTGTATTTCTAACGCCAGTCACTCTCAATTAAAAAAAAACTCTCTAGCACCGTCGGTCGCAGTCATGTCATTCAAATTAACGCACAATGGTTTCATACTCATATTTAGCCGCAATGCTAAGAAAAGTAATAGCTTTCCATTATTTTCAGATTTGATGAGATAAATAATGTAATTATGCTCCTAAGCCTTACAGGGTAAGGCAGTATAGGTACTTCATTGTAGTATCTACGAGTAGTAATTTTGAATAATAACTCTGTGCCGTTTTTCACTTAAAAATGAAGCACAGTTTTGTGCTCGCCTGAAAATAATTACGCAACAAATTTTAGAAAAAATGTTTCCTCTGTCTTTGCAGACACTTTGTCATTTGCTCTGACTGGGTATTCCTTATCAAAGATCCCTTCAGAATTACATTTTGTTATGGAGATTTGCTATCCTGGCCAACAGATTTCAGCGCTTATTACGACTTACTGAGGATACCTAAAGGGACTCGTCTTCCATAAGCAGGATGACAAAAAAAAAAACAAATAGGTGCAAGAAATATCTTCCTTTTTTGTTTACAATCGTGTGTATCTGGCTACAAAATAATGAAATTATTTTCCGGGCTATGTGTGCTTATGAAGGTCGTCAATATCATTAAGTAGTCAGTACGTTTCAAGTTTCTGGTGCTGTTTGTTTGAATACGTATGAACATCAATCTCCCATGTGAACAATTTTCGAAAAGGATTCCAAAAAGGGTGCTTTTGGGTAGGTAAAATATATTTCTTCGCTTTTCTATTTTGTTCATACTTTCTTATATGAGTTCATAATTTGTTAGGTATTACTATTAGGGAGGGTATAAAATGTTGAATGCCCTTCGGTGAGGTATTTTGTGACGCGAGATACACTGCGGCGGAACACATTTTTTACCTTTGGGTATCCAAATAAATGAGTGAGTGCAAATGAGGGTTTCTTATGGAAATGTTATTATAATGTAGTGCTGCTTAAGTCCACTTTTATGGAAAAGATCACTTAAAATACCTACAAATATTCGTGCAAATGACGTCAATATTTTTTATTGTGACAATAAGAACGTTTTAGACTATGATAGGTTGTTTTTTATTTTGTTAAATTTCAATTTTCATAAATCTTCTTCTTCTTCTTCTTCTTCTTCTTCCTTCAATGGCGGTGGAGCTATGAACAGGATTAAAAGGGATCATAACCCTCCCACTTAACTGCATCCCTACTGGTCCGCATCAGAAAATAACGACGATCGATCAATTTTTGTTACTCCTGCTTCATGCTTCTTCATCTCAGCTGCCATTAATTTGCCTCATACTTTTTGTACGCTGTCCGACATTGTGAACCGTATGTGAGCGCCGGGAGCACAACTGCGGTGTAGAACTTTTTTTCAGCTTAGGGGGCTTTTTTCGATCAGAGAATATCGTCGCCTGAGAATTGATTTGTTCCATACGCCACTTTTGTCGTTTTTGAGTTAGGAACGGATTCTATGGTAATTTCGTCAGCTCTTTTTAAATCTGTGATTCGATTTGCTCTAAGTCTTTCCAATCCCGAGATATCGATTTTGTGCCATATCCACCAAAATCAACAGTGTGTAAACCATAAACCATTTTTGCGTTCGGGACAAATTTTCCATATAATTTTTCGCAATTTTTTTGTGAGAATTGTTTTGTTCCACGTGCATATCACGGCGACAAGAGATACAGAAAATATTAACAAAGTTGAGAATTGGTTTGTGTACTTCGTGTACTTGTGTTATAGAAAAGCTATGGATGTGGGACACTGATCGCAAACAAGATTTTAGTGTTATTTTGTTCCTCCTCCATTACAGTCATTACAGTTGTGTAGATATTCGCTATGATGAAGATATGTTTTCGGTGCGGTGATGAATAGTGCTGCAAACGCAAAACCTAGTTGCAGACGTACGAGTAGTCAATCATTGAATACATATTGTTTCAATAGATGTGTGTAATGAACCTTAGCTGCACGGATAAGTATAGAAAAAATCAGAAAAGTACAAGATTTGGTGTTCCATGAGTAAAAATCTTGCCGCAAAGTGTTCTACATTCTGTCAATTTGTGTTCCATGAAGCTGTGCATATCTGTTTATCATGATCATGATTTTCTGTACCTAGTTTAGAGATAGGGCAAGTGAGTAAAATGTATCAATTTTGAAAATTCAAATTGTACTGATGCTAACTGATTTATTTGTTTGGCATGAGATATCGTATGTCTTAGTTTAATGTTACAAATATTCGCATATATGCAACAAAAATTGAAAGGATAACATGAAACGAGTTTGAATTGTGATCAAATCAACATCAGGCCAAACATTGACGGTACAATGCTCACTCAAAATCCGAAATTCACTAAACAACCAAGAGGATTATCTATTTGAAATTTCGGGGCTGAGTGGAGAATATATGACTCGAACCTGTACTTTTCTGATCTGATTTGATCTGACATTTTTCTTTTACTTTAAATAATTTTCTTATTTTATTGTATTTTTTGAATAAAAACTTTGTTAATAAAAAAGATGAAATTGATTTTTCTTTTAAAATTTTAGCATCCAACTCCATGCTTTCTTGCCTTTCAGATATTTTGCATGAGAATTGCTATGTGCCATATCAATTTTTTTGTGTTCTACGTGTATGAAAAAAATCAGTTTCAAAGTGTAGGAGGTGGGACACAAGTCAAAAAAGGAGGCTTTTACGTTAATTAACGTGGCTTGTTAACGATTTGGCAAAACACTGAAAATTGGTAGGCGAACTCTTTATAAGACTAACTTCAAATTAAAAATATAAAAAAAAATCGTATCACACAGTTTCGGAGTACCAAGTACCTTTAAATGCATTTTTCTCGAAAAAGTACCAATGGCATATGGAACAAACAAACAATTCTCAGGCGACGATATGGCTGATTTTTCCCGCCACTTCATCCACCCTACGCTTACGCTATGCTTAATATCGTCATTACTCTATTGATCATAGATTCCAGATATTTTTTCGCACTTGGGAATCACCCCCCCATTCATATAAATCAGAGAACGGGCCGTATCGGTCGAAATGTGCAGCCGAGTCATCGAAAATTGTGTTCAATGTATCGAACCCTGCATACGTTTCGGTAGTGGACATATCTATGAACGAATTCGAATACCAAGTAGGTGGATGGTTTATTAATTGTTGGCTTTGATGGAAGCTTGGGGTACGTAATGTCACATTGCATGGAGGGGGTCACAGTCAGCTGTAATATGTTTCTTGATTTTAATGCAATTGATGTGTATGTACAAATCGGTCAAGGAGAGTTGCATTTCAGAACTGAGGATTCTTAAATCATTTGCATATAAAAAATAATTAATTGAGGCAGAGATTGGAGATAATTGCATTTAGAATGAGAAGGTGTTAAGTAACAAATGTAAAGTTTCGAGTGAAAGGGTTTTTTTTCCATAGGTATGGTAAATGCTTGTATTTACAACCTTTGTCCAAAGCTGGCTTCTGAAGCAAGTAAAGTAGAGTAACGGCGTATATACCCCAACATTTAAGCTGTCACAGAAATTTTATCGGTTTAGAAAAACCAAAATTTTCAAAAATGTCACTTAACCCCAGTGGCAAAGACGAGTAAGAGTGTGTGGACCTACAATTTTAAGCAGAATCCGAACGGCGAATTTGAGAAGAGTTCGCCCAAGCGGACTGTAGCCCGTCCCTATGTTTTTATTTATTATTTATTTATATGAAATTGATTGTTGACATTTTGTATTTCTTATACTATACGTATTAAAATAGTGTCAAATGCAAATTCAAAGGGCTTCATTACAAATAGTTGAAATATTGGTGGGTGACCCTTAAGACATTAATAAAAAGATATAGGATTATATAAAATGCATTTAAAAAATTACAATTCAAAATTAAATATTAATTTAAAAATAAAAAGAGAAAATAGAGAAAAAAGAAGTTAAACCAAAATGTCAGAAAGAATAGCTTCCATGTTACAGTAATTGAATTGGAAGAGCCAATGTTTTACACATTTCTTAAACTTTCCAGGAATAGTTATTGACCTGATTTGAAGGGGTAGTTTGTTAAAAGGCGGTAGGATGAAACCAAATAAAAGTTACGAAAAGCAGTGGTACGGGAAAACGGTACGGTAACAACGTTTAACAAATTACGGCGTAAATTATAATCAGATATTAATCTAAAATTCATATTTCCGGATCTAATAAAAAAAGTTTTTAATACCTTAAAACAATACAAATGACGGACTGGAAGAATTTTCATTGCTCGGAACAATGAAAACTAGGATGTCGACGGTGTTTACCGTTAATTTTTCTCAAAACATTTTTTTTGTAAAAATAAAAGAGGCTGTATCTTATTCCGATATGTCCCGCCCCAACAGGCTATACCATATTGGAGTTTCGAGTGAAAAATGCCATAATAAATAATTTTTAATAGTTTCTCAGAGCAAACATTTTTTAAGTAAAAAAATGTTGACGAAAATATTTTTTCAAAGACTGCGTGTGGTTTAGAAAGTTAATTTTATAGTCAATAATGAGTCCCAAGTATTTGAAGTCTTCTACCCTCTCCACTAAAAAACACTCATCACTACAATGTATCATGTTACTAAACGAGGGACAAGATGAAGCTGGGACACATGAGCAGCCAATTAGTTTGAACTTTTTGCAACCCGTAGAGTGAAAGCAAAACTCCGCAAAAGGGTCAGTTGTGGTCGATAGGTTAAAAAACATTATTTTAATTTTAGAAATAATTCTCAGTCTATGTTCAGCGAACCAGATCCTCAATAAATTTAAATCCCAGTTGATATCAGAAACTAAATTTAAAGCACTATCCGCACCGTAGGCACAGCCCACATCATCTGCGAAGGCAGTAAGTATACCCTTAAAATCAAGCTCAAAAAGAGAATTAATGTATACGAGGAATAGAATAGGTCCCAACACCGAGCCTTGCGGTACTCCCATATAGAAACTGTACATCACTCCTGATTTCACCAATCTTAACTTAGCGAGCTAAAACAAATTCGTTGCTCTAAAGGCGTGAAGTTCACCTAATTGATGATCCAGAATTGGCATCCAATCACTGCTGGCTCAACGATGACTTGTATCTGATCTTCGTCTATTCTATAAATTCTAGAAGACTATTCTGAGGAATTTAACGAAATAATACCTAGAAACGCATCATTCACTTGTCAACTTCCGGGATACTGTCTGTACCAAAAAAAACTTTTTAATAACAAAAGAATTTAATAGGAGAGGCAACACTTATCTGGAAGCATATCGGACCAGTTTAGCTTTATAGCACAGATAATAATACAAGTTGTCTCAGTTAAGCAATATTATCCTTTAAGGGGAGATTCCTAAATTTCCGCCGAACAAAAAATTATATAGCAGAGCGAAGTTTATTCTCCATTTCAAGTTATACCCCATCATATTGGGTGAAATCTAATTTTGAGGTATTACCACTATAAAGGCTTTAACTAGCATGTATAAATTACATGTGGCAGCAAAAATTCGAGCTGGCTCATGTTTGGGACCTGCCGCATGTACAATTATGGCACAATTATACATGGCACAATTTAAAAAAAATTTCGCATGTGACATCCGGCTTGTGAGTACACGGCATGTGAAATACGACATGCTTCCAAGCGACACTCCTGCCGCATGTGGTGCGCGTCTACATGTTGACTACATGCGGCAGTCACAAATATGCCGAGACCACGGCACGAGGAAATTATGACACGTTTTTGACGTCAATACCGCATGTACATGCGACTTTTGCATGTAGTGTACTCGTAGCAAAAGACCGAGTCGTGCACTTCATATTGTATTCATATCGTTGTTCGAAATTCGAAACTTTATTACGAGGGATTCTGTGATAGACGTGATTGACTGACAAATTTTGGTTGCCATAAGAGGAACTGACAATATGCTTTGTGGATGATATTCTTTGTAGTGGCCCAAGGAGACAGGAAAGAATAATGAATTCAATTGTGTCTGCTATCTGTAGTATTTTGGTTTGTGTGTTTATGGTTAATAAACTCTACCTTAAACAAAAATTGATATAAAAAGTAATTAATTTTATTCCGAAATACATACCAAATAAGAATTACCAAAGTTAAATTTCCACAGAGAAATGAATTGAATATTGTGAATTAATGACATTGGAGTTTGGCAATTTTGGTGCAAATAGAAGCCTCAGCACAAATCACTTGACCGATGGACTTTATATGCACAAAATATGTAATTTAGGTTCCGAGGCGCCACATGCAACTCCTATACCAATCAGCCAATTGAGTCCACATTCCAGCAATATTTAAGTTACGAGTATTTCGCGAGAAACTTTATGGGTAGGTGCTGCTCTAGGAGCTGGTGCCGCCATTTAACAATAATTCCACTACGTGGATTTAAAATAAGTATTAAACAAAACACAATTGATTTACGAATGTACCCTAGGGCTAAACAACGTTCCCTAGGCTTCCTTAGGCATGAAATATGAACTGTTTTAGTTGGCATACATATTACTATCCCCTTAAGTATGCAAGGCATTAAGTTGGAAGCCTAAAATCTTGTTTGTTAGGATTTCGATATTCCCTAAAGTGAGCAACAAAGCTTTATAGGTAGGTGCTGCTCTGGTAGGTGTTGCCGGGAAACTTCAGAACATAACCATTACCACAGCGTTTGCTGATAAAATAAATGAATCAACACTGTGGAGAAATGTACATATTGGGTGGTCCAAATACAATTTAAAAAAAAGAACTGAACTCGCAGTAGTGCATCCCGTCAATCCAATTTGCATATCTCACGAATGGTTCGGACGATATTCGCTTTTAGAACTTCAACCGTCGATCTTTAAAAGAACCCAACAAAACACTTACAACACAACACTTACTTTGCAATAAGTATTTCCCAAAGTTGTTCAAGCGTTAAGCGATTCATTTCATTCTTCGGAGGTATGTACTGACTGAATGAGAAATAGAGAGATAGCGTCAAAAAAACATATGATTCAAAAAGAAATTTCTTTTTGAACTAATGCTAAAATTAACAACGCCCATTTGACTAATGACTGGAAATCCCTATTCTTTACACCCATAGTGGGCATTGCATTATGTTGAGTCTTTCAGCCCTATTCTGCTATCCGTCGACGGGAATTTTCTTTATATATTTCCTTATCGGTATTATGTTGTCATTCGAAATGAATCTGATTCACGTCGGGAATGTCGGTAGAACTGTGCGTTATTCTACTATTCACGTGAGCGAGTTCGTTACATACAATAATTGTGGACGGCAAGTCAAATGCTGCGGATTTGTTGTATTGTTTGGGTGGGAACAAATTGTTGTGTAGTCAAGGGTGAGTAAAAGTCAATTTCAAATATAATTGTATATATTTCTGTGCAAATCATGATTTATTTAAATTTATGGTACCGAACAACAAAAAACGAACGATTTCCAAAAATGCATGAAAAAAACATCATTGATTTGCACCATCGTTGTATTTAGACTCTGATAGCCTTTTCTATTGCAAAAGAGATAAGGGTTTTAAAAGTGAAAAGAAATCCCAACACTATGCATTGTGATTTTTTTCATGACTTAAAACAATCGTATAGGTAAACAAAATGAAAAACTTCACAAAATGTTCACATTTAAATGAGAAGCTGTTAACGTAAATGCCAAATTGAGATGTGATAATGCAGGTCACCCGACGGATAGCAGAATGAAAAGATTCACTAAAAGGGAATCGGAGGAGTGATTCGGATTCGCAGACCCCTAAAAGTAACTATGTTCGTAATCAGCATCGATAATAATGTCGACCCAGCCATGTCAGTCCGTCCATCCGTCCGTCCGTCGGACTCTCTGGGGGGCCGAAAAAATCAAGTTTCTGAATTTTTAAAATCCCCATACACAATATCAAAACAAAAAACAAATTTATCAAAAATATCGAATTTTGAGCTAGAGAGCTGAAATTTTTAATAGATTAACTTTAGGCTGATTAGATTAACACTGACAAGCTCACAGTTCAAAAAAAAGTTGTATTGAAAAGTCAAAGCTTCAGCTAGGAAGCTGCGGATGTTAAATAATTTTTAAAATCCGCCGACACTATTTAAAAAAACCTTTTTACTGAAGAAATCATTGTAAATGAAAGTCCTATTCTTCGCAAAGTATATGACTAAAGTAGTTTTGAACAATTACTTTACATAAAGCTTCTGCCATGCCCACATTTAAGGGGCATTTACATTTTACAAAATCTTTGTTTTTTGTATAAAATCTTTTAAATGGTGTTTAGCAATATATGTAGAGCATTCTAAACAATTCACCGATATTTAGACTTTTGCCACGCCCACTTTATGAGGAGTAGGAATAATGTATCTTGCAGTTCGCGCCAGCGGACTCTAGCCCTTCCCTCTGTTTTTTTGTCTTCAAATATTTGTTTTCCAAAAACTTCGTTTGCATGAGTTTTTAAAAAGGACATTGTCTATAAATTTTGTTTGTTTGTTGTTTAGTTTTTAAGGAATTATTGAAAAAAATAATGTTCCTCTCAAAATCGTTCCCAAAAAATTACCGCGCCAAACCTTTGTATGGGAGAATTGTTAAGAAAGAGATGGGAGCGTATCGGAATCCCGCTTTTTAAAATCCCGCTTTTCAAAAATCCCGAAAAAAAAGTTTTAAAATCCCGTCTACTAAAATACTGCTTTTTTAAAATCCCGTCTTTTAAAATCCCGCTTGTTCAAAATCCCGATCTATTATAATCCCGCTTTTTAAAATCCCGCCCAATCCCGCTAATCCCGTTTTTTACAAAACATTCGTAATGGAAGTAGACAAGTGCAGTACTCTCCTAACTTTTGGTTTGTGTATGACAGTGCAGAAAAACAATTCCCGAGAAAACAAAATAATGTTGAAGCGTGGCATTGCAGACTCAAAGTTTTGGTTTGACGAAAAAGTGCTTTCTTGTATAAACTCATTGCAGATTTGCGAAAGGAAGCAATTGTGGTGCAAACTGATATACAAAAATTACGAAATGGACAAGAAAAATTATATAAAAAAACTAATGTTATAAAGTCACGCGCTGTAAAAAAATTAATGAGAAATAGAAAAAAAATGAGTAAAACAGGTTTTTTGCGTTGCATTGCTTATAATACACTTGAACTAATAAAATTAAAAAAATTGTTAATGGTTTGAAGTTTTTTTTGTTCCCTTTAGCAGAATATCATATAACATTACTTTATATTTTTTTTTAAATTATTGAAGATTGTCATATTTATTACTTAAAAATTTGTTTTGATACTATTTATTTCTTATTTTATTACTTCCTCCAAAACTGATAAATAAACTGCTTTTCAAAAAAACACTCATTGCTTAATTTATTTTAATTTTCTTATTATCCCGTTTTTCAAATCAAAAGTAGTTGCTTTATTTTAAAAAATTGCGCGATTTTTAAAATAAAGCAACTATTTTTGATTGGAAAAACGGGATAATAAGAAACGGGATTATAAAAAACGGGATTATAAGAGGAGGGATTTTAAAAGACGGGATTTTAAAAAAGCGGGATTATAAAAAGCGGGATTATAATAGCGGGATTTTAAGAATCGGGATTATAAACATAGGGACGGGCTACAGTCCGCTTGGGCGAACTGTTGGATACCCTATTCTTATTCCTATCCCTCATAAGTGGGCGTGACAAAAGTCTAAGTATGGTTGAATTGTTAAGAACGCTCTACATATTTTGTTATATAACATTTAAAGGATTTTATCAAGAAAAAAACGCTCCCTAGCTCAAACTTGGGTGTTTCAATAAAATTGTTTTATTTAATTGTGGGCGTGTCATTAGGCGAATTTAAAAAAAATTAACACATGAGCATAAAGGGCCCCTAGAGAGTATATATTATAAATTTCAGCTCCCTAACTCACTTTGAATTTTCAAAAAAAAAAAAAAAAATAATTGTGGGCGTGCCAGTGGGCGGATTTTGAAAATATTTACACATGAGCATAAAGGGCCCATAGAGAGTATATATTATAAATTTCAGCTCGCTAGCTCAAACTTTCGATTTTCAAAAAAATTGTTTTATTTATTTGTGGGCGTGTCAGTGGGCGGATTTTGAAAATATTTATACATGAGCTTAAAGGGCCCCCAGAGAGTATATATTAAAAATTTCACCTCCCTAGCTCAAATTTTGGTTTTTCAATAAAATTGTTTTATTTTTTTGTGGGCGTGGCAGTGGGCGGATTTTGAAAATTTTATATCCCGAGCAGTTTTAGGAGTCATAGATCATATATAAAAAATTTCAGCTTCCTAGCTCAAAATTCGATTTTTTCCAAAATTTTGTTTTTTTGAGTTTGTGGGCGTGTATGTGGGCGGATTTCAAAAATTCGTAAACTTGATTATTTCGGGACCCTAGAGAGTATATGGTTAAAATTTCAGCTCTCTAGGTCCAGTTTAAAGGCCTAATTTTTGCCGACGGACGGACGGACGGACGGACGGACGGACATGGCTATATCGACATTACTATCGATGCTGATAATAAATATAGTAACTTTTAGGGGTCTACGGGCAATATTAAGGTATGTTACAAACTATGCGTCAAAATTAATATACCCCTAGAATAGGGTATAAAAAGCGGGATATCGAACCCAACCCGAAAAAGATATTGCCTATATACCTCGCACAGAGCACGTCTTTCCTTTCATCGACTCCTCAAAATCTTTATATATGTATGTAGTTGCCGTGATTTTTTATAGCCAATGGTCTATACAGACTATAAATTAATATGCATTACAACGAATATACATGATCTTCCTATTCATCAGGATTACAATTTATGATCTTTAAATTAGCTAGTTCTCACTATTTTGCGCAAGGTGTCTTAGGTGCTAATAGGTTGTCATTTTATACCGAACCTATGTTGCCATACAAAAACTGAAATCATTTCAAAAAGTCAAACATTAGACCATATTTTATTCCATAAAATGAGCATACCGTGTTTGTTTTAATTGCTCCCTAAGACGATGAACCATTCTCAAATAAAATAAAAGAGGTTTGACAGTCCAATTTAATCCATGTACCTACTGAATCTGTTTAAAGCCCGAAAGCGAATTTTAATTTCATGGAAATTTTCTGAGTGTATGGTAACTCCGTGCAAGATTTCAAAATGGAAATTCAGCTGTGCAACTGTTCGATGATCCATACTATTTGTTATCGTAGGAAAATCTATCCAGACAATAAATCATAATATGATCTATATATGATGCGGTACATGGATTGAATTTGATTGCCAAACCTGTTGAATTTTGTTTGATAATGGTCCATAGTCTAAGAGATCAATGGAATAAAAAATGTTCTAATAACGTTTGGCTTTTTGAAATGCTTTGAAATTTGGTATGGCAACATAACTTCAGTAATAAAATGACAATATATTTTGCATTTAAGACACCTAGTGGGAAACAGTGATAACTTATTTATAGATCATTAAATGTGATGCTGAAGAAAAACAAAATCATGCGAATTTGTTGAAACTCATATAAATTGATGATGAAATACGGCTTATATGTCACAATCAATGATTCAAAGCTAATATACCCTTCGGATAAGGTTATTCAAATTTCTAATTGGCAACTCAAAGGAGAAACTGTATATATTGTCACGACTTACATCAACGATATTAACCTATACCAAAACAACGTTTCCGGGACCCGCTAGTTTGCATATAAATTCTTTGAGATCAGATTTAGAATGATGATATGTGCACCATTTCACTAACAAAACTTCCTTTAACACCGTGTCCTTATAAAAATCTACATGCAGTTTAAACGTTTTAGAGACGGGCATTAAAAGATAGCATCCTTTCAAGTATGTATATAACTAGCGAAACGTAAAAAAACTCTCTCCTAAAAAAAAAACATTTAAAAAGCAAAAACTTGATTAAATGCCTTTCATGTTTCATCGATTCTATTAGTCAACAAAAGCACCGCGCAAGCTAAATTGATTTCAGTGGTTTTCTAGAATTCGGAATAAAATAATTAATTCTCCACAAGTATTCAAAAATAACTCTTAGAAGACGCGGTACAAAAAAAAGTAATGGAAACCGTAGAAAAAGGCGCAATTAAAATGGTTATTTCATTACACGCTTGTTTATGCGTAGCTCCATTTTTTTCGCAAACAGTAGATACTAAAAATTCGATTTTAGTTCATAGTGTATTGAATGCTTTTTCACTTAAAATAGAAACATTCTCAATTAAAACGGCTCCTTGACGCTGCCGATGCCACCGCCACTGGCTGTTATAGAATCCTTAAGGTTGTCTATCTACGTTCTGAAAACCTGCGTTAGAGGGGATTAAATAAATTTATTGCCACGACGGAAGCTTTCTCTGAGGAAAGTTATAATTGCTTTATTTAAATTGTGAGGAAGGGTGGTAGGCTAAATTGGCCTTCTCTCTCTTTGTCAAAATCACTTTTGTGAAATTCCCTGCACAAATGAAGGGCTCCCACTAGTAATTAAGTTCATTTGTTTTGATTTTTAAATCAGATACTCGATCGTTTCGCGAAACAAAAGCTGTAGATTTCTTGCAATTAAGATGACAGATGATACTTTTATAATAGCGGAATTTTAAAAGCCTACGATTCTGTTAAGTGCTGAGAAATGTTTTCACAATTTTTTTCTCCGTATTTTTGCTCCTAAACAGCACACCTGTGTATTATTATTTCACGCCTGCCTTCTTGTGAAACCAATTTAGAAAAACTTATCCAAATGCAAAAGCGACAACTTTAATTATGTTTGTTAATATGCGATACCGCGGGCATGAAGGGATGTTAAGCACAGGTGGCAGACGTAAAAGTTTTTTGTTTTATAATGACACCTTTTTGTTACACCATCCCAAGGGATATATTATGAAAGGAAGTGGCTTAATGTGTAGTGGTTTCCATTATGCGGATCCTCAATTTCGGATGAAAATTGTAAACGCATTATACTTGACTACATTTTTTCATGACGAGTATTCGTGTAGAGTGGAAAAGTTTTGGCGTTATTTGGCAATTTGGCTTATTTCCTTTTTGAAGTTTCGTCTGTAGGTATCTACCTATCCATGTTTGTGATGCAAGTGTTGCTTGCTTATAAGTCTTTTGAGAAATAAGTTAATAATTGTCGGAATTATTGTAATTTGCATTATGCACCCTTGACTGTAAAAAGTTTTGAGATTCGTAGAATGTGGTTCTGAAAAGTTAGCAAAACGTCAAATTTACTTTGGTAGACCAAAATATTGTTTGTTTGTTTTTATTTAAAGCCTACGAACCCGGCAATAGTTTCGTATTGCTAAATTCGAATATCAATGCCAATAAATCTGCCACTTCCATACACCACGTTGGGGGGTAAGAATATGAATAGAACGGGAACCTCGATGGTTTTGTTTCCACAGCGCAACCTATCGAGCCACTCCCTTAAAATCTGCTACTACTAATAAAAGCACACTGTTAAGTTTTTAGCGAACCCGGTCGATCAGTTTAAGTGTTTAAAGGGCACACTTAAACGAACATAATCTGTTATTTATAAAGATATGGAACGTGTTTATGAATGTATATAATGTACAAAGTTTGTTGTAATATAAATGAAACGATTTGCAGAAAACTACTTTAAAACCCGCTCAATTTTATTGTCATACCCGTTTGTTTTGCACTAACGTTTCTATCTCATAAGCTTTTTCTCTCAGCAGCTTTATATTGCTCAACAAAAATGAACCCAACTTGTCCTTTTTTGAAGTCTTTCAAGACCAGCTTTTAAATATTGACATCGATATGTACGGCGTCCTCTAAAGTTGCCCCCTTTAAAGGGTCATATCAACTTACACTTCTTAGAGCACCTCTGTAGATTAAGCAGTATCATCATGCGAAGTTTCAGATTCCTTGGCCTAGAAGTTCTTGAGACACAGTGACCAGTTTGTGTTTCTCCCATATCCGAAAAAAATCTTCCATGGTTGACTTTAACAAAGCTTTCGATAGAATAAGATGTTACCAACTTTTTCCTAAATTTGTACGGATTTGTGTCCCTCATATCTCTTTGAGAAAAAGCACTCAGTAGTTGTGAAGGATACTCAATTACATTCATTCAAAGAATTTTTACACTTGTCCTCCAAGGATCAATTTTGAGTGCAAACTTTGATTATGATTTAAAGCAAAACTTTGATTTTGATTTAAAGCCGACATCGAACCGCAAGTTAGAGAAGCTTCTCGTATCAATTGGTACTTTTGTATGTTTGTCAGACTTTCGCATGAGGTGGGGCAGTGGAAATAAACTCTAGGTTGCATGGCCCCGGCGTGATTTCAACCTGGGACCCCTGATGTCAAGTCGAAGAGACCCAACGTATACGTTCATTGTATTTTTTAATTGTGTGCGTGATATCTGTGTACAAATTTAGAAATCAAAATTTATTTGACGATTATGTATCTAAATAAAAAACTAATCTTACAAAAAAAAATGCAGCAATTTCTTTCAAGAGGGCTAAAAGCAGGCTGACAGCAACCAGAAACCAATGTTTTGCCTCAATGCTTGAACAGATACCGAAGAAATTTAAAATAAGACGAAACCCAGAAAAATGTATTCAAAGAGAGAAAATGGGCGTTATAAGTATTAGTGATGCCATATGACATCTAAATATCGAAAGTGTTAACCCCAAACAAAAAATTTTGTTTTTGCGATAAATATCTAAAAAAAAAAAAAAAAAAAAAGATATCATAGTTATATTAACAAAAAACACTCACACAAAATATTTGCCACGCCCACTTTTGTAGGCGTTTTTGAGAAACTCACTACAATATGACTATTTGTCATTATACTCGAATAAATAAAGTAGGTCCTACGATGAAAACGGCAAGCACAATTGCCTTAAATATACATATACATAAATAATGTAATTACTTTTCGACAATGGAAAGAGATTCTTTGGAAGTTAGCTATGCAAGATAGATAATTAATTAAAGCAAACAAGTAGTTATGTATGTATCTCTTTTCAATATCAGAAAGTTATCATACCTAACACATTAAACAAATAGCATACTTTAAAGTTGAATTGATAACAATAATGTTTAACATGTTGTACCACAAGACTCAAACAAAATCTTCGAAACCGAATGTAACAAACCTCTTGTAACTTATCCAACCTAACGATTTAATTTAATCGGCCGAAACGATTCAACCGATATGAAACATATCTCGAAGCAAAAGGAAGGTTAGATGAAATAATAAACCACAGTTTGCTGACCCAACATCCTTAGTAACTTTAAACAATGGTTATCGAAACAATGTTAATACAGGACCCTTGTTATTGTAATCATATTTTCGAGTTTCGAGGCACATAGGTATCTTCTCATCTCGTTCGAGAACAGCTCTTTCAATCAAAACAGATTCATCTGAAGTTTTACAAATAAAGTGAAAGGGACTGCTCCCTCCAATACAAACGAACGCCCATACCCTACCACTCATATTTCTTTTGAATGGTGTTTTGATTGAAATCTTAATAAATCGAAAATTTAATGAGTTTTCCACTTCTTTCAAGTTTGCGTACATTTTGAGGGCCCGCAAGCATTAATCTGGAGTTATTTAAGGAGAGTTTTTTAATCGTTAATTTTTGCAAACATATTATTCGTTTTTTATACCCTATTCTAAGGGTATATTAATTTTGACGCATAGTTTGTAACATACCTTAATATTGCCCGTAGACCCCTAAAAGTTACTATATTTATGATCAGATAGTAATGTCGATCTAGCCATGTCCGTCCGTCCGTCCGTCCGTCTGTCGGCAAAAATTAGGCCTTTAAACTGGACCTAGAGAGCTGAAATTTTAACCATATACTCTCTAGGGTCCCGAAATAATCAAGTTTACGAATTTTTGAAATCCGCCCACAGCCCACAAACTCAAAAAAACAAAATTTTGAGAAAAATCGAATTTTGAGCTAGAAAGCTGAAATTTTGTATATATGATCTATGACTCCTAAAACTGCTCGGGATAAAAAATTTTCAAAATCCGCCCACTGACACGCCCACAAATAAATAAAATATTTTGTTATACCCTATTCTAAGGGTATATTAATTTTTGAAAATCCAAAGTTTGAGCTAGGGAGCTGAAATTTATAATATATACTCTCTATGGGCCCTTTATGCTCATGTGCAAATATTTTCAAAATCCGCCCGCTGACACGCCCACAATTAATTTTTTTTTTTTTGAAAATTCAAAGTTTGAGCTAGGGAGCTGAAATTTATATTATATACTCTCTAGGGGTCCTTTATTCTCATGTGTTAATTTTTTTTAAATCCGCCTACTGACACGCCCACAATTAAATAAGACAATTTTATTGAAACACTATGAGCTAGGGAGCGTTTTTTCTATAAAATCCTTTAAATGTTATATAACAAAATATGTAGAGCGTTCTTAACAATTCAACCATACTTAGACTTTTGTCACGCCCACTTATGAGGGATAGGAATAAGAATAGGGTATCCAACAGTTCGCCCAAGCGGACTGTAGCCCGTCCCTATGTTTTTTTTTAATTTTTGTATTTTTTGTACAACCATTAAAAGCATTTTGTGATTCACTACTGCTATGGCAATATATGAATTGTTTGGTTGTTTGATGCCCAATTTGTTTTAACCATCTTACCGAATGTAAGTTTATTTTTTGAAAAATCTATGAATTCGCTCTTGAACTGGGAGCATAAGAGAAGTTCCGATGATACCGAAATCAGAGGATTTTCATATTGTTACTTAGAAACTATTGTTCATATTGAAATTCAAAATAAATTTACCACGTTGTAATTGAAGATTATAGGTGTAATGTTTGCTTGCTGAACATAAATTTATTAATATATTTTAGATTACTACTTAACTAATTTTTTCCTAAAGGAAGCAAATGATTTTAGTAGGAACATATCTTTCAAAAAATAAGTTAAAGACATAGAAGGCCGCTTAACCCTGCTATAAAAGCAAGGATGGTTTCCTTTCATTTTAAAAAATCATTGTACCAAAAATAAAGCTTTTTGTTAATTTAAACACAAATTTCTTGAAGTAGATATAGAAACAGTGGCTTGAATAACTCAACGATTGCTTTTGCTAAGTTTATGTTGGAAGTAATAGATTAGAAAATGCTTGTATATCAAGATATATGCAGATTTATTTTAGCTTTGACTTCCCATTTTAAATTGTTCACCGATATGGGACATTCTTACATTTATTCCAAGTATTAAAACTAAAATAAATAATCAAAATTATTTGAGCAGTTTTTGAGAAAAGTAATGTTTTTAATAATTTTAGAAACCTATTAGAAAAATTAAAGAAAAAAAAGGAAAATAGCTATATTAAATTTCTTGGAAATTTTTAAGATATTGCTTATCTTCTGAGATCCACCCCAAGTATTCAAATCATCAAAATTGGAAAAAGTAAAATTTTCAAAGATTCAAAAACTGATAAGTAAAAAAAATATTTTAAACATTTTTATATCCAAATTTGCTTAAAATATTAGAACCGATGAACGGAAATACGGGATCTCTATAATCGTCATATCATATTTCATACTCAGTTTGAATTCGAAGTCAGCACGATTGCCATATTTAGTATATTAAAGTATGCACTTTATCGCATACTAATAGGAAATCTCAATTAAATAAATAAAATATATAAATATAATTAATAAAATAAAATAAAAAAAATACAAGTACATAGTTACTATGGACTTTTAACTAAAGCATATTCCCACGTTTAGGATAGGATGTAAATATAAAACAGACATTCCTCCTCGTGCCCGTGTGTAACTAGATATTTGTTTTTTTTTGTTATTAAGTATCTTCTCAATAAGTATTTATATAGTGAAAACTTTACTTAGTAGCTATTAAACATTTGCATTTTTTCGAGGATTATTATTGTATTGTCCAACGACCTTGCCACATCGAATCAATCGGTTCTCGTTCGATCACCGCAATTAAACGACGCCACGAATGACACCTACAGAAGTTGAGATCCGACGGAGACTGCTGCTACTGACTCGAAGGACGAAAGACAAAAATAATTGGCAGCTAATATTGTAATTCTTTTGAAAAAAAAAACTTCGTGGTCCAGTATGCGAGCTGGGCGAAGATACAACGGGGGGAGCAGATATAACAGCGAACTCTATGAGCTGTACCAAGGAGGCGATGTAGGACACAATGCTAAATCACGTCAACTACGAGTACATTGGCTCGGCCACATCGAGGCAATAATCCTCCAGCCAAGAATATTCTTCGACTCCCAATACCACGTTTGAGAGTACCAGGACGACGGAACTACCGTTTTAAACACCAAGCCATTGCGGATGGCAGAGTCCTTGGAATTTGGAAACTGAATGCAGCGTTCCAGGATTGCATAGCATAGAGCAGCGTTCACAGGGTCGCAGAGGATGGAAGTCTGAAGTGGCTCAGGTAGAGACTTCACGGCTGGGCAGCCGGTTAAGACGGTAAATAACTTTTCGACATGATTAAGTCTTACAACTCACCTCTTTATTAAAAAAGCGGAGCGTTTACAAAAAAAAATTCAGGTCCGCTGCTAGATCTCCCCATAAGTAGGTAGGCAGCACGTACTGTACAATTTTAAGTTTTCGTATACGTGGGCACTCAGTTTCCTATAAAGTAAGTGTTAAAGAAAATGGAATTTTGATCTGATTTCGAAAAGATATTATAGTTTTAATTGAAATTCGAGTTTCGAAAATTAAATACAAAATCAGTTCAACAGGGTTTTTTCGTTTACTTGGGCATTGTGTGCCTTAAGAAATCATCTCTTTCGAAGGTTACACGGGTCAACTTTTAATGTAAATCAGCTCGACTAATTTTCCTTTTGGTTATAGATTCTTTGTTGCAGTGGCTCCAAAGCCAACATAATTTGAAAACCTAGAGTAAAGTGTTGTCGTATCTGGTTTTAAAAGGTCCGCTTCTCTTCACCAGACGAGAGTTCAACTAGGAGTGCCCTTGTTCTGAATCTCTTCTTACAAATCAAACTCATTTATTTAATATTTTCGGTGCTTCATGTTTCATATTTTAAAATAATTTAAAGATATTTTCATTTTGATTATACTCGTATGTATAAAAACATAGGGGCGGGCTACAGTCCGCTTGGGCGAACTGTTGGATACCCTATTCTTATTCCTATCCCTCATAAGTGGGCGTGATAAAAGTCTAAGTATGGTTGAATTGTTAAGAACGCTCTACATATTCTGTTATATAACATTTAAAAGATTTTATCAAACAAAAACGAAGCTTTTGTAAAAAAAACGTTCCCTAGAGTATATATTATAAATTTCAGCTCCCTAGCTCAAACTTTGGATTTCAAAAAAAGTTTTTTTAAATTGTGGGCGTGTCAGTAAGCGGATTTTGAAAATATTTACACATGAGCTTAAAGGGCCCCTAGAGAGTATATGTTATAAATTTCAGCTCCCTAGCTCAAATTTCGGTTTTTCAATAAAATTGTTTTATTTTTTTGTGGGCGGATTTTGAAAATTTTATATCCCGTTCAGTTTTAGGAGTCATAGATCATATACCTATAAAAAAAATTCAGCTTTGTAGCTCAAAATTATTGAAAATTTTGTTTTTTTTGAGTTTGTGGGCGTGTCTGTGGGCAGATTTCAAAAATTCGTAAACTTGATTATTTCGGGACCCTATAGAGTATATGGTTAAAATTTCAGCTCTCTAGGCCCAGTTTAAAGGCCTAATTTTTGCCGACGGACGGACGATGGGGAACCAGATTGTATCAATAAAATTCCTTTCTTACTTTTAAATGAATTCATTTGTCCCGTAGGACTGTGATTTATCTTTAACTTCTCTTTGAATAATACATTGTTTTAAAGGACTTCCATTTCCTCTACTTGCAATTCAAATAAATAATTTACTTATTGAACACAAAACGGAAAACCCAACGACAACTTGCAGTGCAAATTGTTGACTTATTGAAAGATAGAATTTGTTGATAGTAACACAGAAATGTATTAAAGCTTTGCATAAGGAAAATCTCTTAGAACCCGTATACCATCCCCTCACAGAAATATATTTCAAACCCTTGCCATACGAACTTTTAGAAATTTCCTTTCATCTATGGCTTTTTTTTCTCTCAGCCAATGTTTTCATTTGAGTAATTTTTCTGTGAGCATAGCAAAATATTTTTTATTTCTATTTCGAAAAATGTATAATTACGAATTCATTGAAAAAGAAGCTGAGCAATTATTATTTTTCCTAATTACAAGACCCACAAAAGAATGACTTTTTTTTTGTAACTGGGAATATTTAAATAAAGGGAACGTATTAAAATGTTATGTCTCTGTGAGGCGATTGACTTACAAGAGGTTCTGGAATAACATATTTAAAATAAAAACTTTTGGATATTTTTTAAATTTTCTCTTATACTTAAAGCTAACAGAAATAGCAAACAGCCGGGACACTCGAACCCGAATAGCGAAGCCATTGAGCGCGCCAATTTTAGAAACTGGATCCCCCTAATAAGAGACAATAATTTAATATCTAATGAAGCTTCCTTAAAATATTTTTTAACTCAAGCTTTAACTTCTTCAATTTTATTATTTTCAACAATTTAATTTATATTTCAGAATAATTTTATAAATCAAGTATTTATTAATAATTTTGAACTCAAACTGAGAACCTATGAACTCATATTTAAGATTTTACAAAAGTGCATAGAAGTGTGTCTTGCAATTCCGTCCCTCGCAGAGTGCTTCGAATGTAAGGTAGACAAAAATTAGAATGTAAGGAAGTTAAAATAAGATGACTGAATTATGATGGGAACTATAAAGGAAAATACTTTTACATGTAAAAAGTAAATGTTTCTTTTAAACAATGAACATTTTAGTACACTTAATATCTAGTCTGGCTTATTAAACTCATATATAGTAAGTATTCTTTTAAACTGTTATCAATCGAGACCATTTTTTTGATATTGGTTGTCTTAAATGGAATATAGCTGGGTCGGATTTAACCCGCCAATGGTGACCTTTTGGTCTGTGAGACCGGGTGTGTTAAAAAAGTCGAATAACTTTATTCTCCGTTAATGTTTTTTGTTGCAATTTCGAGTAGCTGCCGCATTGCACGTATGTAAGTAAGGACATCGGGTCCTTCAAGAATTGGTGGGTGCTATAAGTATGGAAGGAAAAAAAACAGAAAAACCAAGTATATGTATGTGTACTCTTACCACAAATGTCAAAAATATTTGTGTCTTGAACACGTAGTGCCGTATTGCAGCAGCTGTTTATCTGTAGAAATTTAGTTTTTAAGATGTATTTTTTTGTAAATTTTTGTAAATTTAATTAATTTTCCTTAATGGACATGTGATCTTTTATTTTTTTCTTAATTTTAAAAAATGTATTACTAAAATCTTTGTTATTTTTAATGCCTTAATAAATTTTTTTTTGTGAATTTAAGTATTGAAATAAAAGAGCTTAAATTGATTAAATATCTTTGGTTTATTGTCAAAGAGTATACTGTTTACGTGTGTTTATAGCTTCCACCTTTGTCCGGTTCTCCTAACCGATCACAGAGGGCTTTGGAGAAAAATGCATCGCACATCATCGCTCGTTTTGATCGAAAAAATACATAGTATATATAGCTGTCTTATGTGCGTTCAGCTTTCTTCTTTCTTCATATTCATAGATTGCAAACTATTCATTGGAAAAAGGTGGTATTTGCTTGCACGCGGTTTTTTGCTGCAGATTTAACTTCATTTTCTTAAATAAAGAAAATTATATTCGTTTCATATTGTAAACGTGCTTTTTATTTGGATTCATTCAAAAGGAGAAGGAATCCCACATACGGAAATTTAATCCCCACATTTTGCATCGTGTTTTCTTGTGGATTTAGGAATACCATAATTTCGAACTTTCGCCTCAACATATACATTTAGAAAAAAAACATGAACTATTAGTAACACGTTTCGAAAAATCTTCAGTTGACAACCCCGGTGCGTGAGACCGGCGTCACCATTGATCAAAGTCAAATTTGCGTCAGAATTGGCGGGTTAAAGAGCAATTAAATCTTCATTTGGTTGTTCCCTTGTATAATAAAAACGGTTTTCCGGATTTCCTTATGAGTTGCCCACAAAGCTTCCTTGATTTGGGTAAGACAAATGATGAGATTATGCTTGGCCTATAAATGAAAATTTGGAAATATCAATACATTTTTGCAAGCCAATACTCTTAAAATTATTGAAAATTACTTCATTAAACTGTCATTAATCCCTGTTATTTCAGAAGTGAGTTCTGAATTAGCAAAATAACGTCCCGCTGTATTGACATCATTTATCGGGCCATATACGATTTTTGACTTGTCGACGATCAGACCCATATTAGTTGTAAAAGGTTTTTTTCCGTTAGAATATATAAAATTATGGTCAGAATCGCTTATTTGCCAAGTTTTTAGATGAAGTCTATATAAAATATGTCAAAAACATTTGAAACACCTTATTAAGCAACGTAAGTAAAAATTCCAGGAGCTTTATCGTTGATATGTATGGGGCGTATGTTGTTGTTCCCCATAGAATAGAACCTGCAGCACACAGGTCAATACACTACTCTCTACACCATCGCCAACAATATATTTTATATAATATATACCTTGATGCGGCATTTCCGTTTGACAAAATGTTGCATACGCTCAACCATGTTAAAACGTATTTAAAAAAAATATTCTATTACAGATTCATTTTTGTTGTAAAATAGTTGTTGTAGTCATTTCTACCTCCTCATCTCTTAAAAGTTTTGCATTACATGAGAATTTTTCCATAAAGTTGTGCCAGTAGTACTCTCCACCAGCTTTAGTTGACAAAACGCTAAATTAAATTCACCTGTTTTATCCAGATCAGAACCTATGACCAGAACTCCCATCAAAGTCCCATTTACAAAATAATGCTGCTGTTGTTTCGCAATATACTCGTATGTCAATAATTTGCAAAATATGATCAACAATATTATTTAATAGTTCCTGAAGGTCCACTGATGCAAACGTTTCTGTAGCTTAAATTTGGAAAACAGTCTTTGTGCAAGGAATTTGCTCCCGTTTAAGTAACTTGTATTTGCTTTACAAAAGGTCCACATCCAAATACAATGCTAAGGCTCTTTTTGGTGGTTGGTTCAACCCACTTTTCAACAAGTTACTTTATTTGAAATGTTGCGACTTTTTCTAAGCAGAGTTGAACATTTTGAATTTTAGCAAAAAGTAACAACAACAATTTTACACATTCTCAAAGCTTTGACACTAACGAATAGAATAAGCTTTGAATTTTAGGTATTTGAAGTTAATTACTAATATAATAAAGTGACTATTTGTAATACTTGAAACAAAATAAACAACAAAACTTAAAAATAAATTGCACATACCCGTTGTTAAAGACATAAATCTTAATGTTCAAATAGAACGAATCAAAAAAACTTTATTAGTTACTTTTCTATAAACAGATTACGGAAGTGCAGTGTAAGCTTTGTAAAAACTAAATGATGAAAAAACGCATGACCTTGACCCAAACTAAGCTTTGTTTTTTGTGTACCAACAATGTAAACATTATTAAAAATAGTAAACTACAGTTATTTAAAATGCAGTGGACTAATTCATTTACATTTTAGGTGAGGAGCATGCAATTGATTTTATATTTTTGTCCACTGTTCGAAGCACAGGCGTCGGTCCGTATGCTGTCTGTCACCGGGCTTCTACCCTTACGACTCGATTGAGTTTCTTCAAACTTCTTATTATAGGTTTTTGAACTTATTGCTTGCATTACTTTTGTTGCATATATAAACTTCCAGAATTTATGGAATATTCAGGACTAAAGGGATCATATCCCTCCTACTTTACTGCCTCTCTATTGATGCGCCTTTGTTGCTTACCCGTTCGACCTGAACTGATGCCAATCAATTGCTGGTGTTATTGCATTTGTTTGATTCAGAAGTCTTCAGCCATTATTTAAGATTTTCAGATATCGGAGCTTTAATCTCCAGTCGTTTTAACCTACGGATTTGCATGCACACTTGTGGGAGTGCTTCAAATTATTAAATTTTTCGCCAGCGTCACCTTCATATTTGAATTGCGTAGCTGTGTCCTTCCGTCCCGTCCCTTTACGAGAAGTTTTGGTTCTATATATTCCTTGTATATATGTATTCTATATATCGTCGGTTTACAAGCCAAAAGCACTAAGTCAAAGAACATAGTTTTGAGTAAATCAATTATTAAGATTCGTTCTCTTGTGAAAATTCAATATTAACTTTTATTTGTCAATGAATCCCATTAAATACAAAATTGACATTATGTTTCGTTTTTGACAAACCAATATGATAATTATTTGAGCAAAACCAAAAAATTAGCTGACTTAGTGCGGTTTGGCGGCAATGATTTGCAAGTATTTGTTCGTATTTAATACTTTTTGAGAAACACCAATAAATGGAAACAACATGATTATAGCCAAAATTAAACACAACAGCTTTTTTTTAGGTACAGTGACCGAAATAAGTATAAAGACACACTCAACTTCAATGCTCGGTTGGATTTAAGTACAAAAATAATAGAAATTATAAGTTTATTTTATCGTAGATAGTAAGTTTATTTTATTCAGTAAATAATGAAACGAAAAAAGAAAATATTTATCACCACAAAGGCTAGTTTTTGAGGTTCACCTTTAGGGAATTCCAAAAACGTTTAATTTTCCTGCGAAATAAGTATAAAGACAGTCAATATTTAAAAGCATTTAAACACCGAATTTTTTGGTTGTACCTATCAACCTGAAAGTTAGTACTTTGTACAACCTCCTTGATTTTCAATAACTTGGAAAATTCTATTAGGCATAGAATTTATCAAGTTTTGTAGGACTTCTTCGGTGATCTCAGACCATGTCTGTGTTATTCCTCTTTTAAGCTCTTCCAGATTTCTGTACTGCTTCCCATTTGAATAAAGGTTTCTTGCCATAATACCCCACAAATTTTCGATTGGGTTAAGGTCAGGACTACACGAAGGCCATGGTAAACACTGAATTTGACTCCTTTCAAACCATTCGCGGACCGTACTGGCATTATGAATAGGAGCATTGTCCTGTTGAAAAATAAAATTTTCACCCGCTGGAATGTCTCCAAATGCATCCAAAGCATATTCCAACATCTCCCTGTATTTTTCACCATTCATTCTAGGTTGAACGAACATCAAGGGGATTTTACCATGAAAACCAAAGGCACCCCAAACCATCAAACTTCCGCCTCCAGAGTGCCGACTCATTTTTATTGCTTTTTCGTCCCTCAAATCACGCCAATAAAAGCTAAAACCGTCCGGACCATCCAAATTAAATTTCTTTTCATCACTAAAAATAACGGATTCCCACTCCCTGGTCCAAGCCAAGTGACTTCTTGCAAATCTTAACCTTGCTTCTTTATGATGCTGTTGCAGGTTGGGTTTTTTCGTCATTTTCGTGTAACGAAGGTTATGATTTGCCTTCAACACTTGCTCCACTCTTCTTACCGTCACTGGGAGATCCAACTTGCGCTTTATCTGGCCAGCATTCAGCTTATTACGCCTTGCTTCGTGGTAAATCGTTTTTTTGTTGCGTGAGGTCAAGAGGCTTGGTCGACCAGATCTTCTTGCAGTGCTATAATTTTGGCCCAAATTTAAAAAATTACATACGACG
The DNA here is from genome assembly GCA_949715645.1 of Portevinia maculata. Lineage (NCBI taxonomy): Eukaryota > Metazoa > Arthropoda > Insecta > Diptera > Syrphidae > Portevinia > Portevinia maculata. Next base: position 108,979,143 of record OX454525.1, on the reverse strand, counting down.
GAAAGAGATCGTCCAATTTTCCTGGCAATGGATCGGTTGGATAAGCCGTGCTCCTTATGAGTCGTAATAATTGCCCTTTCTACTGTCGTCAAATGAGTTCCGCGAGGCATGGCTTAATAGTTTAATGATAACAATTTATTGATAACAATTTTTGTGCCAACAAGCGAAACAATTTACCTTTTATTGTTTTTCACTCTTTTTATTTAAAAAAAATTGCTATAAAATTGGAATACTTTTGGATAACCGAAGTGTCTTTATACTTATTTCGCAACTTTTTCACAATTTTTTTATTAGAAAAGACAAATCAGTCTCTTTCTAACACGATATGACCGATAACGGTACAATTTTTTTTTGGAGTTAAGAGAAAATTAATTCTCCAAACATTTATTGAACAATTTTGTTGCATATATTTAGGCGCTAAGCCTACAAGCCAAATTGAAGAGTTTGAGAATTACTGTCTTTATACTTATTTCGGCCACTGTATATAAGCAAAATAACAAATGTAAAAGAACAAAAAATAGTAATAAAAGAAGAAGTGTTTAAAAATAATTGCTTATCAAAAACAGATATCAATTATCACTTTCATCTAAAACATCTGGTCCTGGAAGGTAATCTTTTGCGTTTGATTGTGATGGTAATGATGAAAACCAAGAGAGAAAAATTTCGGGAATGACTCCTTTTTTACACATTTCCATAAGGTCTTTCTTCTTAGCTGTGCTTATTTTGAGAGTTTTTTTTTTACATTGTTTTGAATGAACAACCATATTCCTTACAATCCATACCACGTGAAGTGGACGGCTGGAGTTACAGCGCTGTTTCACGGTTCGCCACAACCGATCATCAGACTCCTTTTTTCTATGGTACTGGTCTGTGTTTTTTCCTTTTATTCCGAAAATCCATTTTACTTCCACTGGGATTCGAACCTAGACCAGCGTCTTCTCAGGCAAGCAGTCATGCACTGTACCATTGAAGCCACGAGTTTCAGTTTATCCAGTTTTTATTTTGATTTTCTTGGGCAGCCCAGCACCTGTAAGTATATTATGTTATTCATTCAGGTTTTTCTTTCTCGTGTCTGTTGTTAGTTTATGATTTTCATTGACTGCTAAAGTCCTCGTTGGCACTTGATAACCCCTCTTCTTCACAATTATCGTTTGGATCTCTGATGCTATGATCGTTTGAAAAATCGGACGTTTGATCCATTTCATCTCCTAATGATCTCATGGATTCATCAAGACCCACTGTTTCTTCACCTAGTACTATTGAAAGCCAATATTAATTTGTATGCTTGATTAAGCTTTAAATAATTGAATTAACAAACCAAAAATTATGTCTTGCTCCAGAGCTTCATCAAGAATCATTTCGTGGCTTTTCTCTTCCGAAGTACTTTTTTTTTCAACTGTTTTAATTTAACAGTTATGAAGGAAACTATGGGGTTATTCACGATCCAGTGCAACTGGTCTAGTATCATTGTAAAAGTGTAAAAAATACCCCTGTCCTATTGTAAATTTGTTTTTTACACTTTTGCAATGATACTAGACCAGTTACGGTGCAGGGAAATAAGTCCACGGGAACTAAGTCCACTGAGGGACTTAGTTCTCACATAGTGGGAAATAAAACCACTTTCGCAAAGTGAACTTAGTTCCCATGTAATGTGGGAAATAAATTCCGAAAACTCTGAGTGGTTTTAGTTCCCTTTTAATTTGAAGTAAACAGCCTTATTGCGAAGATCAATCGACAATTGATAATTGACTATTTTCAATGTGTGCTATTGTGAACGATCGATTCATTTGGTATTTTTGTCAATCGCGTTTTTTTAATTGACTGCGATTAACAAAATCCTTTAGAATCGTTCGTTCACAATAGCACACATTGAAAATAGTCAATTATCAACTGTCGATTGATCTTCGCAATAAGGCTCAAATTCTCACTGGCGACTAAGAACAAAATAAAATTAAAGAGTCAAGTAGGTACTTTGCAACTTTTATTAACAAAAGAGAAATTAACTATTAACTGAGACAGAGTAATAAAGGTACCGTGGCCTTGCACCTACTCCAAATCAAACAGTGACCCCAAGCAGGGGGGTTGCAGGGGGCAGCATGCCCCCCATATGTATTGAACTGTTTATGGGATTAGTTACGAAATCGCAAGAAGTTTCCATAAACAGTGTAATGTAATGGGGGGGGGGGGCATGCCGCCACCCTGCAACCCCCATGCTTGGGGTCACTGTTTGATTTGGAGTAGGTGCGAGGTACGGTGCAACTTATAGTTTTTTGTCTAATTCTAAATGTGGGATGTTAGTTCCCTCTTCTAATTTTTGAATGTGTACTAAGTTCCCATAAAACATGGACTTAGTTCCCACTTTACATGGGAACTAAGTCCACTTCGCGAAAGTGGTTTTATTTCACACTATGCGGGAACTAAGTCCATCAGTTCCCGTGGACTTATTTCCCTGCACCACCAGTTACGCTGCATCGTGGGGGTATTCACGACCCAAAGCAACAGATATTTATAATAATAATTATTTCCTAACAAAAATAAAACAAAACAACTTACCCAAAGTATTTTGTTTGGAGACTCCCCCACGAACGGAGAATTCTTATTCATTTTTAAAAGATTGAATTATGATTTATAGCAAATTCAGGCGTCTTTACTCACTTAATGACACATACGATTTGTGAAAACCTTTTGGAATTGGCCCGCTTTTTTCATACATTTAAACAACGCCCTCCTGCGTAAGTCATTTTTCAAATTCAAAAATGTAATTTTGATAACAGGCAAAAGGCATTAAGTCTTGTTAATGCTTTCTTCCTGTAAACACATAGTAATTTATTTTGTCTTGCGTTACTGGTAAATCGCACTAAGTCAACTTAGTGCGTTCTTCCAGTATAAAATAAGTTTTTTCTGACTTCGTGCAAAGTGAAACCTTAAATAATTCATTAACGGTGCATGATAATCATCTTTCTGAACCGTTTTGCATTTAAATCTGAAAATCTTAAAAATATGACTCGATACTTACCATACAACTTCTTTAAAAAGATTTATTTGTTTAGATGATTGGAGTGGCCTACACTGTGACCTTACAGTTTTGTTCAATATGGTCGAATAACTCTTGGTTTTTTTGGGCGTTACCTATTTCCAAGAGACACATGTCATATCATTTCGTCGTTCCAAACACGAGTGGCGTATGTGCAAAACCTTCACAGTAGAGCCAAAACAAAAATTTACGAAATTTTGTTTTCTTATTTTTTTTTTGCTTTAATTGAAAACTTTCAACAAAGCTAACCATTATTTCTAGGAAGTTGTTATTATAATGTGTTAAAATTAATTTTTTTTCATAAACATTTACCATTTTTGAGTAAATTCTATTCCAAGAGAAAAAATGCAGATACGCAACTTCGTGTTTGGAACGACGATTTATTCTAACCCGTAAACATTTGAGCTTCTGAGATTAGCGCTATAGCGGCTCGACTGCACTGCTGTAGTACACTTAATTCTCTACACACTTCTACAGCTAAATAAAAAAAGGCAATGTTTCCATAAGTGAGTGAGCATCGTATTGTCAATAAAAGCTATGATACGGCAGCTGAGGTTTTGCATAAATAGAGCGTTTATATATATTTAAAATAGAAATGACCCTTCAGGTACTCACTGCTGTAAATGTCATCAAGTCTTACTCGTTGGTTCTTTTCTTAGCCCAGCCTTACACAATTTACTGAATAGTATATTATGGCTGACCAAATCAAAAGCTTTTGTTGTCATTAATATGACGAAAACTATAGTAGTGATGTTTTAACTCAAGCAATCACAGATTTCACTACATAACTTAATAAAAGCGTCGTGTGTAGATTGACCGACGCGAAACCCAAATTGTTCGTTAACGAATAACTTGTTGTTATTTAGAAGTGACACTTAGCGCACGTATAAAGAATGATCTGTATTGAGTCATTGAACTCTCAACCAAATTCCCCACGCCCACTTGATATGTAGCCAAGCGGACTGTATCCATTTCTTATTTTCAGTATTTAGAACGGAAGCAGGAAAATTGTTTACTCAGTTTCCCCAAAAGGCTTGAATAACAAATAAAAAAACGGAAATACTGCCAACTGCTATTTTTAAAAAATTAAGATCCTCAGATTTTCGTAACTTTTCTTACAAGTTGTTTATTGGTACCTAATACCTATATTTCTAAAAATGTTGATTACTTAATTGTTCTCAAAAGCGTGTCGTAGGCTTTTGATCTGTTGAGTTGTTATAAATACTTGCAGTGGGGAGAGTATCATAATAATAAGATACAAGCATTTTTCAATATGGAAGAGGAGTCTATTTCCTCCACATTGAGGCGAGAGAGAAGAGAGAAAAGAAATATTTAAAAACAACGGCAACACTTACAATAAAATACTATTTAAAGGCCGGAAATCTGGGGTGCTACCACGTGACTTGATACAAAAGGGTTAAGTCCATACAATCCCGCGCTGATAGCACCTAATTCGGCTCAATCGATTGTCCTCGATTGTATCATCATACCTAGTTTACACAAACTGGAAAATGACGTTTTAAACAATCTTTTGTACTCGATAAAAAATACCTATCGCTTACAGTAATTTTTGTTTATAAAAATGAAAAATTAGCAAAATATGGCACTTAACAAAAAGCAGATAGAAATCTAAACAATGTTATTTCTAAATAACTCAATATAGAGTGTCCTCCACGAAAAGATTGGAAAAAGTGTTTATTATAAATAATATTATATTTTATATATTGAATATATTTGAATATTGTTTTTTTTTAGACTTGGAGTGATCTTAAATATAAAATCAAAAACAAATTGAGAAACAATAAACTTTTTGCACATAAGCTTAGCACACGTTTATGACTCGGGTGACTGTTTCCGGGTCAAATCTATGTTCCCGCTCAGTTCAGAAACACCTTCAGCGTTCTTTTAAAATCCCAAAAGTTGTTTTGATTTGGCTCCTAGCTACGGAATCGATGTTGTGAAACAGCAAAGCTGCGGAACCCTTTCGGTTAAATAAAAAAATTTCCTGTAAAAGTCTTCCTTATTGTCTCAAAATTTAGAACTGTCAAATCTTTAACCTCAAACAACAGAATATATTTTAAATATGCGTGCAGGACATTGAATCGGTTGTCTGTGATCTGTTTCATTCCCGGTAACAGATTTGTTCCGGCATTGATTTGGTAACTCCCAGTGGCTTAGAGACTCAATGTTGCACAAACCTGTAATTCTTTTCTTTTTGAATACGCATTTTTACTTAACTCAAATGGATTTGCTTTTATCTTTCAAAGCTCTTCTAGTGATTAAAGCCTAAGAAGCCTATTTTTTGAGAGTGAGGATGAACTTTCAGAAATATGTTGATTTATTTCCAGTTTCAAATTAAAGATTATCCATTTTTCATTTCAATTCGAAGTTCACAATAATTTTTTTAATAACAAATCACATTGAAACTAGCTTCAAGTTACCTGCTACCACAATTTTTTTCTAGCTGATTGACGATCAACACTCCTCGATTGTATCAAGTTACGTGCTGGCACCCCTGTTCTCTTTATTGATTTTAAATCAAGCTACATTTCAATGTATTGTTTTTGACAAACAAATTTCAAACTCAAAATTTGAAAAAAAAAATTTTAAATCAATGTTTACTGAGTTTTTTTAAAAATCGTGAAAGTAAGTTGTAAATTGGTTTTTATTTTTCACTGCACCTTTAATTTTTTTACTAGATCACAAAAACCAGATGCTTTTATACCTTCCAGTCTTTGACAAAATTGAAATAACGAAAATTACTCTTTTATTAGAAAAAGCTCTTCCTTAAGTTAAAATCCCAGGTACTGTTGATTAAGAAGAATGTTGACATGGGCGTCTGCCAGGCGACTGGACATACCCTTACTGTAGCCACGAATTTGTGTGAAGTTAGAGTGACTCCGGAGAGGAAGTTAAAATGCCTTTATATATCCAAGCGGTTCATCTAGGTACCTACTCTGGAATTACTCAGTAGAGGGATTTAAACTCTTTTTTTTTGCGAAGCCGTCCAACCGGGTACTGAAGTTTTTTGAACAACTATTGATATGGGCTCCTGCCCAAAAACTGGAGATGTAAATGATTACATTATATAAGTACAATATACCGTAATATGGGGCTACTTTGGCCCAGTAGGTGTTACTTTGCGCCACTGACGAAAAGAGTTGGTTTCTTGATTCAAACTCAGACATGTTACGTTCTGTAAATATAACACACACTCAATGCATACACATACACACGCATTTATACTTCTACCAAGGGTTGCAATGCAACGTGTTTCGGCATTTGGTAAGTAGTACGAGTAGTTGATCTGTGAAGTTCAGGTACCAAATTTGTGTTTTTTTTTAATAGTATAATTTGGTGTATGCAAACAGGTGTTTGAACTTTGATAAAGTTAGTACAGATATTCCTATTATAATATTGTATTGTTATTACTTTACGCATGGCATTAATTGTTTAATCAATACAAAATAATTATTGAATTTTTTTTATGTGACTAACTATTTTTTTTTTATTTTTTTTTTTATTTTGGAGTCACTTTGTCAGTCCCTGGGGCAAAAGAGCTAGTCAAGTTTTTTGCATTCATATATGAGGGACACATAAACCCCGGGGAAATCAATTATCGCATTTGACGACAAAACTGTTAGCATCAACTCTTAAGAGATTTAAGCTTAGAAAATGGCCCTTTAAAAAAGATGAACTGAAACCCTTAGCGTTGTTATAGGCTGCTTCAAACCACCAAAACTCGTTTCTAAAATAGGTAATTTGTCCGTCGAGGAGCTAAATTCAATATTTAATTAAAACTTTTATATATTTATTTCATATCTTATTAATGAAAGGGACAAAAAAATTAGATCAAAATCATTCAGATCAAAAAAATTCAAATCAAATGTTACGTTACTAAAAAAATCTAATAAAAATTGGTTTTCGTAATTTTCAATTTTTATAAGGGCAGTGAAAAATAAATGTCAATTTGATACTTATTTTTGCGATTTTGAAAAAAGTAAGTAATAGTAAATAATGTTTTTTTTTAAAAGAAAAGTATTTATTTGAGTATTTGAAAGTATTTTTTAGAAAACTATTCATAGAAATAACAGATTTAAAAATAATATGAAAGAACAGATTTCTGGCATTCAAAATGTTTTGTAAATGTTGTCATTGTTTTTGTATAAATATTTTGAACACTTTAAGTACATTTTTAGAACATTGCCCTCCCGCCTAAACGTCGTCTTTTGCGGCGCCTCAGTTATCGTACTCTTGCCTTTGCAGTGCTATTAAAAATTCTTGAATATTTACCGGTATATGTGAGAAGTGTTTCCTAAAATATCCAACCTAGTTCTGGCAAAAGTCTGACATTTTCAGATGAAATGCGATACCGTTCCATACGCCTCCAGGCAGAACTCACATCTGCCCGAGCGTCTTACTCTGATAGTTTTACGATGTTCATTGAGGGGCTGAAACCAGTGACGACATCAAATTAAAAATCACAAGGCTTTTTTCTTTCATTCGGGCAGATACCTTGCTCTGATCGTTTTGGTACTGTAAACGTAGAACCTCATTCTCAGTCATATCACGTTTGTAATCAGACGAGCAGTACCCCAAGGATGGTTTTGGACCGATGAACCTCATGATGGTCCAATCTATACCCCTGTACACCTGTGCGCCCATGAACCCAGGTCAGTGTTACGGAGTTACGCCTTCCTTACCTGTTGACTTAGCGATGGCATCATCAACAGCCGAAAAGGCTTTGAAAGTGGCTTGGGTATCTGAACAGATACCTATGCCACTGGCAATCACGAAGATTTCTCTCTTGCAAACAGTAGTTCACCCAATGCTGTCTTATCCGACAGGCTCTAGGTAAACTCCGTCTCCGAAGAGTAGTACAGTCTGGATATAATTGATTCCTGTCCCATCAAATCCCAAAACGATGGCTTGACTATTTTGATAACCGATATTCTTATCATGGTTTTAATCATTAAACGAATATTAATTTTATTTGAATGGATTCCATCATTGCTTTTAATATGTTTTGTTTTTGCCCGATAGCTAGTAGAACTGACTTAAAAAAGCAAAAATAGTTTAGGTCGAGAAATATTATAAATAACAATTCAAATTGATTACTGAGATATACAATAGTCTTTGAATTTCAAGATTTCGAAATTCAAGATTCTTCTTCAACGTACCAATCCGGATCTAGCAGATCCAAGAAAATAAACACAACTCTATGAAAGTTGACGAGGAAACGGAAATTGAAATGTGACATAATTTTTGATTCAGTAAAAAGTGGATACAATAAATAAGGAAATACAAAAGTAATGGGAATTGTATTTCTATAAACACACCCACGTACACACGTACTCGTACTTGTACGAACTCCTGGAAAGACTCTTGCAAGCTATTTAATATCAACTCTAAGATAAGGGCATTTGAGAGATGTATTACAATATGAGACACGAACTTCCGAAGCAGATACGAATACCCAATTTGAATGCCAAAAATAGTTCTTATCCAACGAACCTTGTCTAACGTGGTGCAAGATCTGAATGATTTTGTTTCCCTTGGAAAACAAAAAATAAATTTCAAAATTAAATTAATGAAAGGGAAATACTTGTACATGCACATAACAGAGGTAGGATATATCACGTAAATGTAAATATTTCCTTATATTGACATATTCATGCATGCCTGCTTTGGAGAGAACCAATATCTAGGACTCGAATTCATTATAGAATAAAAGAGGATTATGTTTTTACATTTACTGAAGGATCAACTTGATTGCAAATTAAATAATGGCACAGCTCATCAAATTTATGTTAAAAACATTAATAAAAAAGGAGAGCAGAACATAGAATTAGCGATGTAAATTCTATCTGGGTTATATTTAATAAGGTGGATTCGCATTATATCCAACATGGATGTGACCGAAAATGACACCCAGTGTCAAAGTGCTAGCAGAGAGTAAACTTTTTGTGTAAACTGAAAACTTTTATTGATTCATACATTGAATATATTTGACCTAACGTCTTCCTAGTTAGTAGCTTCGGTATGCCTGATGCTCTCTTCCTATCTGTTTGCAGATGCCATTAAAAATTAATGTCTGGTGGAGCGGTATTTCCAAAAAAGTTTAACTTTTAGTTTTACAAGTAGGATATCTGTTTAAGACTTCATGTTTCAGACATTTGAACGAAGAAGTTTCGTAGAATGCAAAACGCAAATATCCTACTTCCAACATAAAATAGAAACCAGCTTACATCGAAGCGGGTTGGTATAGTAACATTTAAATTATTGATTTTGGTCATTTTAAGAGAATTATCAAGTGTATAACCTTTAGAACTTCCGACGCAACTATGAATAGTTACATATAAAATATAGTTAAACACTGCCGCCTTGTATATCCAAATTGATCTATGACAAAAATGACAAAGATAAAGAAAATAATAATCAACGTTGATTCCATTCAAGTAGAAGATTCGTTCATGATAAAAATAATTACGTTATTATTGTGCTAAAGTAATTGCTTACAAAAGTGATCTTCATTTCGCAAATTGGTTTGGGTAATATCCTCATCCTAATGGACCACCACAACCAACCATAAAATCTATTCATAATTAACTTTATTTGTCCATCTTCTTTTTAATGGAAAATTTGTTTTGTTGTTGCCTTTGCGCCTTTTACGTAATCAAATTACGAGAAAATATCTATTTTGATAAACATTTTTATTGACTTTAGATATTAAATTATTCTGGTCCTGCGAGTACAATTACGATTGGCAGTTTCTAAGAGAATAAATAACTTAGCTTATTGATTCAGTAAAGAGGAAGAGATATTCATTTCAGATAGATGAGTAACTTCGAACTATTTGATTATAATGTGGATTATGTAGTTGATTTCGCTCTAAGATTTATCCGTATATTATTATCGATTTGAAAACAAATGGAAGGAGTTATATATGCAGGCATTAGTCAAACCGTATCATCAACGACCTGGATTTTGTTCAACGAAGGACGAAGATAAATGTCGGGCTGGACATAATCAATGCAATACAAGCCACCCACAACATAATAAGCATTCAAGGGCTTTAGCGTGACTGCGTTCCGAATTTGCGGTGAAATGAATATCTTTTATATCTACGAATTCTTGATGCGTGGCACCAATGACGGTAACCACTAATCTCTTCTCACTTCGTTGTTCTCCTAAAAATGAAATCCAAGTCTTAGAATATCAGAAATTGATGTATTGGTGTTATTCGTTTCTCTCTATTAAAGGGTGGAATATACTAATTGAACCCGCACCGCAAGCGTCAGAACTGAACAAACTAAACCCTCTACCGTCGCCATTCACCGCTACTTCGCCTTAGGTACTTAACCTACTCTCTTTAAGCTACATAATTGCCCTCTATGGTTTATTTTATATCGTTTAGCCGTTCACCATCGAAAATAAAATTATCTCCTTGTCGAACAGTATTTAACTTAATTTGAATATTACAAAATCATTCAACCAGACTACCATTTGTCGCAATTAACAAAGCTTTTAGCCTTTGGAAGGACTAAAAACGAAACTCTAATCAGAAATATGACACTGCTTTCAGAAATATAAGGATACCGATATGTTCCCATTTTTTTTAGAAAGTACTAAGATTGCTCAGATAAGGTGAAGTTTAATTCATTTGCCTTACATTAAGGTACTTATGTTTACCAAATAATAAGAGCTACATGTATTTCGTAAACTTGAGTAGGTAGCTATACAAATATGATCCAAATGTTAGCACATATTTTGTTTAATGTATCTAGCGATAACAGGAAATGATTCCATTTTGATATATGAAACAAACAAATAAAATATTTTGTCTACTATAGCCATGTATGCTACTCGCGCTAAATTCTATCTTTCACAGAAAAATGTCTACAAAGACATGTCGCGTTCGCATGCTAAATTCTTAACTTGATGATATAGATTGGCCACAGATGGTCTCCTCCACTCAGTTTAGCTCAATAAATAATTGTGCGCTTTCAATTTGAAATTCAATTACGTGCTACTTCTAGTTAATTCTCTGTGGTTGGTCGAATAGCTCACGTAAATATCAGCTGGTCTCTGAAAACTTCTCTTTTAATCAACCAAGTAAAAACAATCAACCCTTGTTCATCAGTGAAGTGCAGATGTCGAAAAAATATTCTATTACTTTTGTTTCAGTATTCGAAGTAGTCTTAGGAGTTCTGTACACGGAGTTTGCTGCTTGCGTTTGTTTCAATAGACACTGCTAGAACTTGCGGTTTTTTTTATTGATTTTTTTTTTAAATTTAGATAGTGCCGATAAATTTGTGCAATTGATTGAAAGTTATCAGCACATAATATGTGCTCCTATTATCATATTGGGTATTTTTTTCAGCCAGGATTAACTTTGATTTTGAACAAAACACGTACAATTTCATGAAATAATCATTCATTTGGGCTCAATCGCGAAAATACATTCTGCAATTAGTTAATTAGTTTATTCAACACACTTGTTGACCGAAAACGGTGAACAATACGGCGAATAACGGTCACAGATAGTATAATATCATGCAATTGCTCAAGTTTGGCGCATTGGACCATAATTTTGAAATCTAGCTAACTTCTAAAATTTGGTAAAGTTGTTGACGATAAAATTAATCACCACTGCAAAAAATGAATAAAAATGCCAGTTTTCAATCTGACAGTAGGTTGGACAGATATATTGTCTTATCTTAGTACTGAGTTAATAAAACACCCTTTATATGTGCTTTCAAAAATAGTCCTGAAAAGATTAATTAGCAGATTTTTAGACGAAGAGGAATCCATATGCCGCTGTAGGAGCAATTTTGTGTCATGATGATACGTTCCCTGTTCAAAAGGCCTATGATTTCTAGTGGTTTTGTGTAAAAGCACACATACAGTTAGGCAGCCAAGCTTCCGTCATTGGCCCTGCGTATATCAATTGAAATTGAGTGGTTGAATGAACAACAACAAAATGTAATTGCTACCGCGTGAAATGTAAGCTGGAGTTATAGAGCTTTTTCACTGCTTGCCACAGCCGATCATCAGACTCCTTTTTGTGGTTCTAGTATATTTTATTCATTATGGGCAATCCAACAATTCAGCTCTGCCTGAATGGGATTTGATTCTTTTTCGACTTTAATGAACAGATCAACATTTTTCTAAGTATATACTTCCATACATACAAGTGAATATATTTCCTTTCGTTTTCCTTCTATTTCGCACACGATTCATTAACAAACAATTCGTTGGACTGAGTGAGAAAATTAATTAAAATTCAAGTGTTTTCGCGTGATAACACAGTTGCAGTTAGGCTGCCAAGCTTCCGTCAATTACCATCCTTTAGTGGTTCTGGTCTTCATTTTTCTCAAAAAAACATTTTTCCACAAATTTGACTCGAACCTAGACAGCGTCTGTTCAAAAAAAAAAACAAGATATATCTGTGAACTTTTACAGCAGTAACAGAAGTACGAGGGTGTTAATCATAGGTCAACTTGTAGGTGAGCTGCCTTGGAACTTGAACTTGCTAAACTATGCTAACTGCTGCCAAATGTTAAAGTAATACAGCCGAATTAAAAAAAATTACTTAATTTGCCTCTAGTTCACCAATTAAATACAATGTGGAATAAAAGTTAATTCACGGCTTATTAATTAAAAATCATGTCCTTGCAGCTAATTGTCATTTAGTAATAAATTAGGAATCGTTAAGTAATAAAGTGTAAGGAGATACCACATCCAAGATTAGCTGTCAGTTGTCAAAAATGCTACGACCTAGCGCCGCGTCAAACCCCAATGACATACAAATGGCCAGATACGATAATCCGCAAAGGCACAGCTAACAATTTGTGTTCAAACAGCAGTAGGAGAAAATTATATTAAATGCATAGGAGAAGTGGAAAATTGTCCATTGTCACTGGGCTAGAAATGTGCGTTTGAAAGTACAGGCAGGAGTACATCATTTAAACTTTAAGCCTTTTATCAAGATGCACTTTTCATGTCACATTAGTACCAGACCACTTCAGTGAGTATTGAACCAAAGACGATCAATGAAGGTCATAATATTTTCAACCAAACTCAGTACATCAGTCTCTTTCTCTTGCCACTCGTCCTGAAAACATTTGAAACACTTATCGCTACAGTTCAGTTTAGAATTTATGGCACTCATTTATAAAAGTATCTTAAAGTTTAATACAACTTTAATTAAATAGATATTAAGGGAACCTGCAATCATATAGTCTGTAATGATATTGAATAAATACTTTAATACAGAATGCTTTTAAGTTGAGCGTGATATAAAAGGTTTTTACCATGAGTCATAAAAAATGCCCATTTATCAATGGCATATTTGGAATTAATGAAAAAAATGCTACTGAAAAGTGTTGGGATAGATTGCCAAAAGATATCATTACGCATGTGCCAAAGCAACATTTATAACACGGCAACCATAGACAAAAATACTTAGAGACATTGACATCTAATTAAGTTCAATTAAGTTTTGTTTCCACTCAATTAAAATCTACAGGGTGAAGTATATCATTTAAAGTGTGTAGAGTCGCGAAAGTAAGATTGTGAAAAATGTGTTAGCTGATGTCAATTATTTTTTTTAAAAACAAAAAGCGTTATAAGTTCTTTTAAGACGAAGCCATTGAAAAGTTTCAAAAAATTGTTATGTGTGCTCGTGTAAAATTTCATTCAAATCAGCATATTCTTTCTTATAGCCTTTTTGGATTTTGACGTCAAGTTTCTTATATTTTCTTAAATGTAATTTAAAATAGTAAAGAGAAATATATTGCAACCGTGCCGAAATTTCAAACTTAATCTGAGTATGAGGTGTACAACTATTACAAAAAATTTATGTACCGCAGTTCCGTTCGTTGTCGGTCCGTATGTTCGTCTGTTACCATGCCTCTTGTTACTGACCTAACTGGTTGACTGGGTCTTCAATTTTGGAGTTTTGCCCTATTTAACGAGTTCATACAACTAAATTTGTCAAATGGAAAAAGTGGTTCCAAAAAAATTAAAAAAGAGTATCAATTGTCGAATTTGTTGTTCGGCTTCGGTTTAAAATTGTAGGTCCCTACCACTTCGCACAAGCAAATGGTTTGAGAAGCAAGGTTTTAGATTATTTTTTTGACACCCACCAATCCCATTTCTAAACAAATTCCATGATCAGATTTCCGAAATATTTAATTTTGTTCATATGCATATTAATATTATATCTATAGCAGTTCAAACTAATTCAAATTTTCTCTTGTTTTGGATACTTACGGTAAGGATAAGAATATTGAATACCTACGCAGTTTTTCGCAGAAGGCTTTAATGACGGTACTTTAAAATTTCGTGAAGTTATTTCAACGAAAATAAATCTACCACTTACAAAAAATATAAACTCAGATTTTTCCCATATTGTGTTTAAGATTATTAAAAATTTAAGAGACATTAGCTACTTATTTCTAAACGATTTTGATGTGTTTCGTTATTTCTAATACTTAAAGTGAAATAGTTTTTTATTTTTTGAGTTAAAAAAATTTGCTTGTTTTATACTTAATATTTTTTTATTATACAGACTACCATTTTTTTTTCGTAAAAATCCAAGTCCCAGAGCACTCCGACTCGATAACGGTCTATTGTTATACCAAAAATAAATCCTCTTTTTGGTGTAAAGGTTGAAGAAAACAAAGTGTCATTCGTTTCTCTCCATTAATGGGTGGCGTACGTTGTTGTTCCGCATTTGGATTGAACCTGCACCGCGCTGTCTACAAGCCAAAAGACTAATTGTGTTACGATATATTGTTACGATACTTTTTTCCTTTGGGTATAGAAAATGATAATAAGAAAATGTTACTCAAACTGTTCCGCGCTGAGGCGAGTGGGAAGTTAAAGATAAGCTTCGAATAGGTGATTCGCAAGCAGTAGATATTACTTTGAATTTAAGTTGGTTTAGAATAGGCGATTTACAAGCATGAGTATACGCCGGTTTTTACTTGTCTACAGAGAACAAATAAGAAGAATTTGTCACTTTCGTTATAAAATAAACTTTATAACATAATCGGCAGTTGGCTGAAGAGTGATTTGAAAGTTACATTTTTGCTTTCCTTGAAGCTGCTGGTGGCTTATGTCAGCTGTGTCTTGCAAGGTTTATTTCCCAAGATGTTACCATTACATTATTTTGTTACCAGGACAATGCATGGTTTATTTTTATTTCTTCGTTCATTCAACAATGCCCCGCATCTTCCGAGTGGGTTTTAGAGTGCACGTCGGGACTTTCCGTCCCAGATGCCGATCTGCTGTACTTTGACACTTCTCAATTTTCTTCCATGGCGGTGGGCGGTGTATCGTGGTGTTGTTCCGTGGTGTTTTTATTTTAATTGTTGTCGTATCTCCAGCGCGTCGTGTCGTCATAGATTTTGTGCAGCAACAAAAAATAATGCTAATAAAATCAAGGAACGTTTTCGTACGACCCAGTAGAGCACTTTATTTCTTTTCCTATCGATTACACAATAGATCAACAAACTTTTATTATTTTAGTCATTTTCATTCTCAACGCCTATCACCCATCACGATTACGAATTAATTAACTTTGCTCATGCCCAGGTTTTCTTTCTGACAAATTGAATGAATTCCTAACAACACGAGAAACCCTGGTATCATAGCTTATTACATAGACTCACTCAATCCAAGTACTATGGAAAATAATTAAGTAAACACCAGACATTGGCTGGCCACACCTTATGGGAAGTTATAAATTATTATCACGCTCCTGGTTAGACTGTGAAATTTATTGCGTGGGCTTGGAAGGAAAGTAAAAACTGCGAACTTTTAGAAACTTTAACCTCGTCATTGAGACCATCACCATACCTATACGAGATACTGTCAGGATGTATGGTCATGGGGCTAACTTCTAAGTACTGGACTGGGCAATGGTCTGCCTGAAGGAAATTCATTGCCTATTTTAAGATGATTATTACCTAGACAGAAAAAAAAAACACTACATACATACAACGCACTAAATTTCGGCCAGGCGGTTTGTAAGCAGTTAACATAAATATTACTTTAAGAAATGGCAATGAGAAACAGGTATACCCATAGCTTACTAATATACAGTGGATGTGGATGTATATATAGCGTGGTGAAAGAAAATGGTTGTTCTAACGTTTCGCCCCTTTGGTTTGGTGCAAACACATATCCTCTTTTAGCGGGTGTTAGTATGAGGGATGTTGTATTTCATTTGCACGACCATATGCTGTAATAAACCTTACAACGCAAAAATAGTTGATATGACTTTGTAAATTATGTGCTACAACATACACATTATAATAAAGCCTTAAATAAGAGTAGGTTAGATAGGCTAAGCGGATTAAAAATTAATTTAATTTAACAAAAATAGAAACGAGGGGAAAAAATCATCAGCAGGTTGGTTTTGCTAAGAAATATAATAATCAAATATTCAAGTGCATGAGCGGAAAACATTTTTTCTTTATGTAACATTTGATTGTTAGTTGCGTATAAATCGGTTACGGTAACTCTGTAATTTTGATGTTACGAAATACGGTAAGCGAAACGATTTAAGTATGAATGTGTAAATGCCTACTTTAGGGTTTTCTTAACTGCCGACCTGGGTAATTAAATTTCCATCACACAAACCTTTTAATGAGAATGTTGAAGCCTGTGGTAAAAATGTAACTTCGGTGTTGATGAATTCTTGCATGAGACAAAGAATTATTTTTTCTCAGTACCTTAATTAGAATTAGTATTCGCATAAGCACAGGATAAAAACATTCTTTGGAATGAGAGCGTGCAATGATTAGCTAAATTTAATTACAAAGTGTTGGCATTAACTGGACGGATTAGGATTTGAAAGTCATTAAACACGGAATGTTTCTACCCCAACGAGACTACCGTTCTTATTAAATGTATGACCTATTTGAGTTTTAGATGGAGTGTATTGCCATCTCTTTCGCATTGATAATGCTGGTATGATATTATTTTTTTCTTCATTTTTGAAGCACTAAAAATGCGTTAATGTCAGACGGACATAAAAATGACGGATAGTTGCTGAGCGAAAAGGACAAATGCTTTGGTTTGTTAACTCTGTTTTTTTAACTTCCTAGTACGTGGTTAACAACATATTTAAAAATTTCAAGGTTCACAAAAATATTTTTTAAATGTTCTTAGAAGATGTATGTGTGTGCTTGTGTGTGTTCATACTCATGTACATACGTACGTAAGTGCAACAAACTATTTATTTGAAAAATTTAACTTCTGTTCAGCCAATCGCTATATTAGCCGTGTTTTTTTGCACGCGGATATAGGGATAATTTGAAATTTGCATGTAAAATACAACGACAACTTATCCTATATACGCTATCTTTAGCGGGGATAACTATCGCCGCTAAGTCCTTTAGCGGGGATAAACAGTGCTTCCAAAATCCATTTTCTCCGTTTCTGATGAATTGGTGCGATGATTTTTTCAGGAAATGTCAAAGTTTGACATCCCACTGACCACTGACACATTTCACCGAATATTTTATTCGTGATTTTATTATTATTATTTTTCAAACTTTATTATAATCGTAATTGAATTTAGCAAATCTGTTAATGTAAAATGGTTTTATATATTTTTATAATATCAATTTCAATTGGCGGAAGTAAATATTTTTCAATTTCAGGATTTTCAATACAAATTTCTTAACTACAACTTACAGCTGTGTCACGGTGCATGTGTGCTGCCAAGTATTTTTTTAAGAATTCTTAAGCGGCGATGGTCGTATTTTTGTGCCAATCCTATATCCGCGTGCAAAAAAACACGGCTATTATTCGGCGACCTACCTGCATAACATCACGCAGGCAATTTTTCGTTTATGCTGTCAAACTCTGGAATGGTCTACCCAATAATGTGAGATCTATAGTCGAACATAAAAAATTTCTTAGAGCCTGTTTTGAACATCTTTCTAGTTTGAACTGATGTAGCTTAGGTTTTTATTTTCTTTTCTTTTTTGTCTCAACTTTAAATTTGTATTTGATTACGCTTTTCTCTGTTTAATTTAATTTTTAACTTCTTTTGTTAAACTTAAATTTTGCTTTCTTCTTTTTTTGTTTTTTTTTTTTTTTAAATATTTTGTAACTTACTTGCCTTTTGTTTGCACACTACGTGTAATTATATGTAATTTTATATCCTGTACTAGCTATAAGTTTATCTTGATGTACAGCGTTGATTAATCAATAAATATCAAATAAATTTCCTCGAACGTATCCTGGTCAAATGATTCGCCCTGCCATTTTGGGCCTGTTAGTTTGGGGCGTTGCAAAGAACTAATTACTATAGTCTCGAATATTATCGCTTGATGATCATGATCGCTGTGAGAATATTCCTCACTAACCCGCCTAATTATGTTGCGTAAGAGGAAGCTGCTTGCGAAGGTTATGTCGATGATTGAGTCCATTCCTGCCTCACGATACGTGTTTGCCAGACCATTGTTTCCAATGCCTAGGTCTAGAGCTGCAAATGTTTCTAGCAGAATAGGCCTTCTAGCCTTCGTCCATCTGCTACCCCATTCTTTTGCCCATGCATTGAAATCGCAAACTTTTTTGGGAGATGTATGTGTGTGTACTTTCCTTTATTATTATTTTTAATGTTAATAGCAGATCCGCGAATAAATGTATCCATATTTTCTTTCTGAAACCTATTCATCCATCTTAATTTTTTTTATTGATTATCATGGTCATATCATATTTATACCCTATTCTAAGGGTATATTAAATTTGCCGCATAGTTTGTAACATACCTTAATATTGCCCGTAGACCCCTAAAAGTTACTATATTTATGATCAGCATCGATAGTAATGTCGATCTAGCCATGTCCGTCCGTCCGTCCGTCTGTCGGCAAAAATTAAGCCTTTAAACTAGACCTAGAGAGCTGAAATTTGAACCATATACTCTCTAGGGTCCCGAAATAATCAAGTTTACGAATTTTTGAAATCCGCATATAGACACGCCCACAAACTCAAAAAAACAAAATTTTGGAAAAAATCAAATTTTGAGCTAGAAAGCTGAAATTTTTTAAATAGGATCTATGACTCCTAAAACTGCTCGGGATACAAAATTTTCAAAATCCGCCCACTGACACACCCACAAATAAATAAAACAATTTTTTGGAAAATCCAAAGTTTGAGCTAGGGAGCTGAAATTTAGAATATATACTCTCTATGGGCCCTTTATGCTCATGTGTAAATATTTTCAAAATCCGCCCACTGACACGCCCACAATTAATTTTTTTTTTTGAAAATTTTAAGTTTGAGCTAGGGAGCTGAAATTTATAATATATACTCTCTAGGGGCCCTTTATTCTCATGTGTTAATTTTTTTTAAATCCGCCTACTGACACGCCCACAATTAAATAAAACACTTTTATTGAAACACCCAAGTTTGAGCTAGGGAGGGTTTTTTTTATAAAATCCTTTAAATGTTATATAACAAAATATGTAGAGCGTTCTTAACAATTCAACCATACTTAGACTTTTGTCACGCCCACTTATGAGGGATAGGAATAAGAATAGGGTATCCAACAGTTCGCCCAAGCGGACTGTAGCCCGTTCCTATGTTTTTGGTTATTTTTAGCACTGAACTACGCACTTCGGAATAATATTCACTAGAAAACACAACAGCGAACTGTTGAATAACATATTCCTATTTCTATCCCGCAAAAACTGTGCCTGATATAAACTTAAGTATGGGTTTATTGTTAAGAAGTATATTTTGTTTTATTAAAACTCCTGACCCTCCTAGACAAAGAAAAACGGTACGTCGACCTGGATATATCTAGTGTACCATAGGTCAGACAAAATTTTAGGCTAGTGCGCTTTCCAATTTTCTAGAAAAGGTAATAATGCTTCTAGCAGGGGATTTCATCAAGTCTTCATTACTTAAGAGTTCTTTGAAGAAGATCCTCTTTCTGAGTCCGCAGAGTGCTGGGCATTCGCACAATATGTGCTCCGTAGTTTCGTCGTCCTCGAGGCACAGCCTGCAGTCTGAAGAGTCGGTTAAGTTGTTAAGGTGGTGTCGTAAACCGTGGTGACCTGTGAGGTAGCCTATTAGGTTTTTGATATCATGCCTACGTAGGTTAAGGATCCTGCTGGCATTGTTTTTAAAGGGCTGGATTACTCGTTTGGCCTGTCTTAGACGTGAAGTGTTTTCCCAGTGTGAGATACATTTTGAGTGTTCCCAGCTTTTTATAGTTAAATTAGTACCTGATTTAGGTGTGTAGCAGAAGGGTTCAGGTCCTGTGAAAGGGGTTTCTGAACCACCTCTGGCTGGTTCGTCAGCTTTTTCATTTCCTTTAAAATCCCCATGGCCAGGAATTCACCACAGTTTGGTTTTGTTTCTGTGCCTGACTTTCTGGAGGGTATTGAAGCAGTATAAGACTGATTGGTGTCAATTTTGTGTGAGCTAAGTGCTTTTACAGCTGCTTGACTGTCCGTGAATATATGGATGTGAGCGCGTTTGATACCAGTATTGAAGATGTAGTTAGCGCATTCTTGAATGGCGAGGAGCTCTGCCTGGAATACACTAGGGCTTTTCGAATTGAGACGTTGAGGTTTGGTCCGTGAAAACCAGTTCCTGCACTCGATTCCATTTTAGTATCACCCTCACCGTATACTATTACTAGCCCATGCTTATCTATTTGGTATCTCCGTAGAGAATCGTTTATTGAAACATAATGTTTTTTGAAGGCGCTCTGTTACCGCGCAGATCATGTCAAGTTCTGGAATTTCTGAGAGCAGCGTCATAAGTTTCGGCTGGTCACTAAGACAGACTTGCTGAGCTGCGTATAGCCCCTTTGTTTATGTGTATATGCAAGGGTGTTAGTCCTATTATGGCTTCTATGACAGCAGTGGGACTGGATCGCATGGCTCCGGATAAACCAAGACATGCGAGACGTTGTACCCTTGTGAGCTTTGATATGACTGTTTTTGGGTTTGTTTTAATCCACCATATTATAGAAGCGTATTTAATGATGGGCCTGACCATCACTGTGTAAATCCAATTGGTGATCTTTGGAGAAAACCCCCAGATTTTACCATACATGCGACGGCAAGCCCATAAAGCGTTTGTTGCTTTTGTTATTTTGTTCTCAATGTGGGAGTTCCAGTTTAGTTTTTTGTCTAGGGTTACTCCAAGATATTTGACTTGATCGGAATACTGAATGGCCGTACCATTCAGTGAAATCTGAGCTAAGTTCACGTTTCTTCTTTTTGTAAAAGGAACTATGATAGCTTTACTGGGGTTGATGGATAGATTTTCCTTGGTGCACCAGTCTAGGACTATCTTAACCCTAGAACCCTACCCATATTTGCAGTGGACTTTTCCTACCCTGGGTGCCAAGGCACCCTGATTTTTATTTCAAGATATCTTATTAAATAAAAGTCTTAACATTTTTAAATTTTTATTTTATTTACTTTTATTAATATTTGAATAGAAAAACACAAAAGTTTTATTAAAACGTCTATTTAGCACATTTGGCACACATTTTAATTTGATGGTCGTCAGAAAATATTATCAATCAAATAAAGCACAGGGTGATACAGCACCCTGGGTAGGGTTCTAGGGTTAAGGGCGTTTTGCATACGTGAGGTTACTACGTTTGACTCTTTACCCCTAATAATGATGACCAAATCATCGGCGTACTCTATTATGTCGTAGCCTAAATTACTAAGCTTGTGAAATAGGTCATCTATGACCAAACACCACAAGGGAGGTGATAGAACTCCTCCTTGCTTACAGCCTTTTATGGCTGATACTGATACTGAAGTCTGTACAGACGAAGTAGTAATTTTCCGGCTTTTAAGCATCGCTTTTATCCCATTTATGGTGAGGAGGTCTAAATTTCGGTAATTTAAAGCCTTTGATATGATTTACCTTTTTGATACGCATATTCACAGGGGTGTAGAGGCATGCTAATAGTTAGGCATTCTCTGATATGAACGTCAATTATTCTTTCCATTGTTTTCAGGAAAAACGATGTCAAGGTTATATGACGATAGGATTTAGATAGTTCACTAGGTCTGTTGCCTGGTTTGGGGATAAATACTACATTGACCTCCCGCCAAGTGCGTGGTATGTATCCCCAGTTGAAATTGAACCTAAGTAAAGCGATCATGTTAGGTAGAAAGAATTCTATACCCTTTTGAATGCAGTTGTATGATCCATAATGAGGGAACCAGGGAAGCGAACTTGGAGCATGGTGGTGAGAGTTTCTTCCCGGTCGCGTGTGATTGTTCCATCAGGTTTGATAAGCAATCCCATGCAGTTAGAAGGGTATTTTGATATTGGAGAGGCACCACTGCTGGAAGTTTTTCAAGCTTTTCGTAGATTTCGCGCCATGAGGCCTTTTTAGATCTTCGCAACTCTTCATTGTATTTGTTTAAAAGAGATCGATATTGATCTCATACACTAGTGCGTTTCGATTTGTTGAATTGTTTTCTCACCTTCTTCCGGATAGTTTCTAGGTTTTCGTTCCACCATGGTACGCTCCTTTTTACCACGGTGCGCTTTACCCTACAACTACTCTTAAAGATGAGATAATGATGTTGTTAATCTGACATTGTGCAGCATCCGCATCACTCGGTGTTAGTGGCGAATCTGGTAGCAGATCAGTTCTTATCGCCCAGATTTTCACTATAAATTCTCCAGTTTGTTAGTTTGTTATTGTATCTGACCGGCGCGCACTCCGTGTTGCATAGCAGCCTGAACTTAATATGCATATGATCCGACAGAGATGCTTCATCACGTGCCAATCCTTTACAATATTTTGTAAAAAAGGAGATGAGAAAGTAAGTTCTAAAACTTCTTCCCGTATGCAGTTTCTAAAATTGGGTTTATCGCCCTTATTTAATATAACTAAGTCTTTACTATATAAATAATCTAAAAATAATTCACCTCTTTTGTTAGCTACCCCTACCTGATGATGTGCATTTGCGTCGCAGCCGTAACGAGATGTACTCGCCTATTTTGTCAGTAAGTTAATGTACTGGATTAGGTGGTACCTCCTCTGTGAGGTTTGCGGTCACCCCTGCATCGTATGTAACCCTGTTGAGTGAGACCACTTTGTTTCCCCCTTGGATTTCTGATGTTCTTTCCGCTTTTATCGCTTGTTTGGGCCTGTTCGGCAGCCAGTTTGCGGGTGGCAATGGTGCAGTAGTAGTGTATTCGCTTACGGAATGGAAGGTCGTGCGTTCGAATCCCGGCCAAGTCCATTACTTTATACCGAATACATGAAATCGTAATCTCCCTAAGTAACTTAGACACCACCCGTGGAGAAAAACCCTACAACTGCACCCAAACACTTCTTTCCTATCTCTCTATTCTTTCTAATACCAAATAGCTTACACTGTGTTCTTAGCATTATAAGGGTACTGTAACAACAGAAAAAATCCCTTTAGCGTAAGCAAATTATAAAAAAAAAAAAAAAAGTTTTGGCCAAAAGCGATTTCGGTGCGCGTTTGTGCTGACCGGATGTTTGGCCTTTGAGGTAGCGTCCCGTACCATAGCTGTTTTCACAGCTGAGTTATCAGTGACAGTACTCTTGCGATCGCAGGAATCGTCTGCCAGAAAACCAGGCAGAATGCTATCTACAGAAAACATTGATTGGGTTTTGGCTTTCGGTCTACTCAAAAAGTGCAACTTATGTATCGACCGGTAGTCCAATGCATGTTCCGCTAAATTAGCTACTCATACAAGGACAGTCCCATCCAGCACTTTTCTACACATTTTTTGATCAAAAGTTATAGGAGAGACGACACCTTTTTTTTAAATACACTCTCAGCTCAGTGTCGTGGAGTGCTTAAAGCAAGCAACTATCACGAGCAGAAATTGCCGGCACTAAAAGTGCTCTCACTGGCTCATCATTTAGTGCAGGTGTTAGTAAGGACAAAACAATTAAAAATACAATAATTATGTACCTATAAAATACGAGTACTAACACAGACACAAAATAATGCAAACAATTAAGACATTAAAGCATTATTACGCAAAATATTTTTTAGCTTAATTTTACTAACATGCAAGTCAATCACATGATCATTTAGATTATAGATTCTACTCATGCGACTAATAGGCTCATGCCTTCCATAATTCGTTCTATGATGGGGGCTGAACAATAATTCAACACTGCGTAAATTATGGGCACCACCACGAAAATTAAAGCCAATAGACGACAGCAAGTCAGGTGCATCTATTTGACCGGATATAAGCTGCTGTAAAAAAATGATATCGCTATTAAGCCTTCGTTGAGAAAGGGGTAACATTTGAAGAAGCTTGATACGTTGACTGTAGGGAGGAAGGTTAAATGGATCATCCCATGGAAGTCCTCTAAGTGCAAATCGAATAAATTTACGTTGAATGGCCTCTATTCGATTTGAATGAATGTTGTAGAACGGTGTCCAAACTTGAGAGGCATACTCTAGAAACTCTAGAATCGGACGGACAAAACAATTGTACAATGACATAGAAACATAAGGGTCATTAAATTTTTTGGCCCACCGTTTTACGAAGCCCAACATAGAATTAGATTTATTAATAATAGAATTAATATGCTTAGCAAAATCCAGTTTGGGGTCGAAATAAACCCCAAGATCCTTAAAATTATCAACACTACAAAGAATATGTTGAGACAAAGAGTATTGAAAGGTGGAAGGGATATTCTTTCTAGAGAATGTCATATGTTGACATTTAGTTGGGTTCAGGGATAAACCGTTTTTATCACACCAATTGGCGAAGCTATTAATGTCAGATTGAAGAAACATTCTGTCCTGCTGACTAGTGATAGATTTATATATTTTCATATCATCAGCGTAGATCAGGATATTACTGTGATTTATACATGCCTTAACATCATTAATGGCAAGTATAAATAATATTGGTCCGAGGTGACTTCCTTGGGGAACTCCAGACTGCGCTGTGAAAGATACGGATAGCGATCCTCTAAATTTCACTTGATAAACCCTTGATCTAAGGTATGAATTAACCCATTTTATGAAACTTGGTGGGAAGCCAAAAGTCCTGAGCTTAAACTCGATTATTTCATGGGACAGCTGGTCGAAAGCTTTAGAGAAGTCAGTGTATATGCAATCCATTTCGTCCTTATTCTCTAAGGTATTAGAACAATCATGCAAGAAACTTAACAGATTAGTGACAGTGGATCTGTTTCTTAAAAATCCATGCTGTTCATTACAAATTAAATTGCGACAAAGAAATATTAACTTTTCGCAAACAATTTGTTCAAAAAGCTAAGGGATACACGAAAGCTTTGAAATAGGCCTATAATTAGTGATATCACCACGTTCGCCTTTTTTAAATACAGGTGTGATAAAAGCACTTTTCCATAGATTAGGGAATTTACCAGTACTGATGGACAATTCAAACAGATACTTAAGATATGGAGCAATTGCATGACTACATTTTTTAAGAACGATCGGTGCAATGCCATCAGGACCTGATGAATAATCATTCTTGAGAGAAGAAATACATTTTAAAATTGTTTCCAAATCGAATGAGGTACTACTAAAACTTATTTGGGAACAGCTAGTTAGATAACTAAAATATTGATCATCAATGTGAAGAGGGGTCCCCCTAAATGATTTACTGAAATAATCTGCAAACATATTGCTTGCATCTACTGAATCAGCAGTTGTAGAACTATTGTAAGTAAGCTTCGATGGATAACCATCAGTTTTTTTCTTAGAATTGACAAAACTCCAAAAAAGTTTGGGGTTCGATTTTAAAGAGCATTCCATTTTACTTATATAGTCAATATATAAGTTGCAGGATAAAGATTTGAATTCATTGAATAATGTGAAATAGAGTTCAAGATCTGAATGGCAGAGACTTTTTAAATAGTTCTTCCAAAAGTCTCGAAAAAGACGACACAGTTTTCGATGTAAAGGATTCTGCTCGTGGGCAAAGAGTAAGATAATCCACTCTTCCCTCCCCTCGCCTTTCATTTGATCACTATTATTCGCTGAGCGACCGCCCTCGTTGGTGAAAGGAATCCCACGAACCCCACTAATCCACGCGATGAGAAATCCAACAATTCAATACCAAAGACGTCGTCACAGTTTGCGGGCTGGTGAAAATCGACCACCATCACTTTCCCACGACGCACATCAATGACAACTGCTGCCACCGTGGACTTTGTAAATTTTGGGTCTGGTGTTTGTTATCAGTGGGCATGCATTGAAAGAGGAGTTTTGTGGGAAGCGCTGACCATGTAACCGGACGCTTTTACGAATACTTTTTTCAAGCGTTTGAGTTGTTATAGCAAAATGTTTCTGATGTTTTCAATGGAATTTCACATTTTGTCCCTAACGGCTACTCGAGTTTTTCCAACATATCTAGCCATCCCATCGGTCTTCCATTGGGGAGGTTCTGTTCTCCCTTCCACGCTGCATTCATTTACATCCTCGATTTTATGGATGCTGTACGATGTTCGTTCTTGGATGTACGCAAAGCAACGAAAGTGTAAATGATAAAACCAAACAACGAACGAAGACCGATTGCACAATGAAAAAATACAAAGCTGGTTGTAGTTTTCAGTGTGCAGTTTACCAATATACTGAACAATGTGTGTGCTAAGGATAGCCGCACATTGTTTCGCAGCTTTGTGCCTCTTGTTTCATTAAAAAATTAAAAAAGGCATTTAAAGCAGTTTTTTAACAAAAAAGTATAAAGAAATTAATAGATTTATATAAAAAGTTATCTAGCAGAATTTGTAGAAGGCATTTGGTTGTAGTCTCACTGCTTTATTTTTAATAATCGGAGTTTGGTCCAACTTGTTAATTATTTATTTTTTTCAAAGCAAATTTTATGCTCCTGTGTATTTTTTTCTGTCACATAAGATAACCGAACCACTAACACCGTTACGTTGACATTGTTTGGAAATACACATCAACCTCTCATTTTAAACGATTATAATAGTTTCGCTTTTTGCTGAATGAGCTTACAACATGCGAAGATTATGTGCCTGAGACAGTGCAGCCTTCCACCCTTTGTGATCCCGGCACTTTGGTTCCAGTGGTCCACACCAAGGGCTCTGGTATCCGCATGAGTTTTGTCTTTTAAAAGGCGATTTGGTTATCGTTGTCGTCTTGAAATCGAAGATACTTATGGCTGATGCATTAGGTATTGTCCATTCGCCCGATTTGTTCGATGCAATCGAATCGAAGTGTTTTAGATGTTTTAACAACATCCACACCTAATAGAGCTCCAGCTTGTATCTTCTCCTAATTTCGTGGGTGGGTCACACATAACCCAATCTGCGACAAAAACTTTGCTTTTCAAAGGAACCCAGTATCAACTGCGTTTTATCTGCTCCAGAACAAGACTGATGAAGTCGTATAAACGCGCATCTTGCGCCAAAATCTCGTTTAGGTTTCGAATATTTCGGAAGAGCTTCTTTCAAGCCGCATGTTTGCCGGTCCCGAACACGGCCATTTCTATGTCAAGCCTCCTACAGTGAATGCTTTCATATTCAGCACTTAACTCTTATCATCCTTTTTTTACTCCATAGCGCGACGGTGGTACGCATTTTAAACCAAGTGCGTTTTATTTGTTTGTATGCATATTCAAATTTGCTTTGAAAAAATTAAGAATTAACAAATTGGACCAAATGCTAACTATTAAGAAGAAATCAGTGAGACCACAACGCAATGACTTCTACAAACTCTTATAGATAACTTTTTACATTCCTATGTAAATCTATAAATTCCCCAATTTTCCTCCATTTTTGTTGAAAAACTGATTTGAAACGCCTGTTAATTTTGTTAATAAAGGAAGAGGCTGCAAAAAAATATACGGTCATCCTCATCATTTACGCACACATTGTTCAGTACTTACTATATGAGTGAAACTGCCAACTGAAAATTCAAACCAGCAGTTCGTTGTTTGGTTATATCATTCACATAACGAACATCGTACACCGCCCATAAAATCGTGGATGTAAATAGCTGTTGCGTTAAAGGGAGAGCAAAACCTCCCCAAGGAAAGACAGATGGGATGATATTTAGACCCCCGATACATTAGTATTTTCCAATTTGCTTTTAATACACAGTGCCATTCTATATGTAAACGCTATGTATATTTACATACAAATATATGTATATTATGTAGATACAGAAGACCTTCTTTCGAGTAAAAAAGAAACGATCCCGAACAACTTCGCATATCCTAGCGAGTTACAAAAGGAAATTAATTTTTCAAGGAAAACTCATAATTTTGAAGAAAAGACATTCCTCTTCCGCAGGTTAGGGTCAGAGTTTTATGGTGATTACAAAAAATAATATTTAAAAGCAAAACCATTTTAATAAACACCCAATCCACTTCGCTTATCTATGGACATTATTCAAACACCTTAAGAAGCAACTCCACTCTCTGGCAACAATGAACAGCATTTTAATGTTCTTTCTTTTAGTTAAGCAATATTTAGTACATTATAAAGATTAGTTCTACTTATATTACATCCCTTGTTTTTGATTCTGACAAGACAAACTATATCCCCAAGAAAACCAATAACCTTTAAACAAAGCCAAGATAGTGGGATGAGAAAACCAAACACCCCCAACTGGAAAAGTAAACAGACAAAAAAAAAAAACACCTTTCAGCGTGCCAAATATAAGTACTTCCTTTATATCCTCAAGGTGTGCCTTCATCCTTCAGTAATAATCGTAATTTTTCCTGAAAGGTTAGAAAAGAAAACTATTTATGGCTTTCTTCATTTTTATTTTCGGTGAATGCCTAAAGGACACAAACAAAAACAATATGAAAAAGCGTGAAGATTGAACGACCAATTTATTTTTCATCTTTGCTTTCCTTTCATTGGTATAACGAGGAAAGGAACACTTCTTTGGAATTTACATTCAAGGAATTCAAATTACAGGTTTAATATCCTATTGTTTTTTATATATATTTTTTTTATTTAACACCTGTCAAAAGTTTGCTATACCTATCACTGTTCTTTCTTTGGTTTCATTATTACAAAAGGGTGAAGGGTTTAAAGTGTTTTTTTTTTTCTTTTTTTTGCTATCGTTGATCAACGGCTTTGGAACACAATATAAAAATAAAAATAAAATTAAGTTTAAAGTTGACGTTTACTTTTCCTTTACTTAATGGGCTCCCGACCCGTGAAGGGTCTCTGCCTGAGACACTGCAGCCTTTCATCCTCTGCGATCCCGGACACGCTGCTTTCAGTTGTCCAGACCAAGCGCTCTGAACTCCGCGATGGCTTGGTCCTTAAAACGGAGGTTCGGTATTTCATGCCTTCTCGAACCGGGGGGCTGGGAGTAGAAGATCCTCTTGGCTGGAGCATTAGCATTTTCATTCGTTAAATGTGGCCGAGCTAATGTAGTCGACATGATTTAGCTTTTTTTACTACATCCACATCTTGGTATAACTCACAGAGTTCGCGGTTGTATCTTCTCCTCCATTCGCCCTACTCGGGTTAGGTTAGGTTAGGTTTAGGTGGCTGTCGGCAGAAGCCGAAACACTTAGACCAATTTAGGTCCATTGTGATACCACGTATAATTATCTACCTCAACTCTGTAGATGGCACTGGCCAATGACACGCGGTTGTTCTCAAACGGTCCGCCATCTACGTACTAACCGCGCCCAACGTCGTTTAATTTCGGTGATCTGACGAAAACCGATTAACTCGCACACAGCACCAAATATCCGACGGAGTATTTTTCTTTCAAAATAACCCAATATTAGCTCCCCTTTTCTACTTATCGTCCAGCGCCATAAAGTAGGACTGGTGGGATTGAGGTTCCATAGAGCATGCATTTTCTCCTTCGAGTGAGGATTTTGAACTCATTTGTTTCGCTAAACCGAAGCAGCAGCGGTTCCCCAAGGTAATTATCCGCCGGATCTCCACTGAGGTGTCATTCGTAGAGTTGATGTTTACTCCTAGGTAGATGAACTCATTAACGACCTCGAATTTATTGCTATAAACAGTGACGTTTTGTCCTAGGCGGTGGACAGATATTTATTTGTTTGTTGATAGCATGTACTTGATCTTGTCCTCATTTACTTCAAGACCAACCTATTTCGCCTGAACTGCCGATGATATCGATATCGCCCGCATACCACAGTAGTTCGACTTGTAGATAGTGCCTTCCGTGCTGACACCTGCCCTTCGCGCTATTTTCTCTAGAACAAGATTGAAGAAGTCACATGATAGCGCATCTCCTTGCCGAAATCCGGTACAAGCTTGAAATAATTCGGAAGAGCTGCTTCCAAACTGCACATTATACCGCGTGTTTTCAAGTGTCACGCGACACAACTGGATCAGTTTTGGGGGGATCCCGAATTCGGCAATCGCCACGTAGAGCTCCTGACGATGAATGCTATCATATGCGGCTGTAAAGTCGATGAAAAGGTCGTGGGTCTCGAATTGAAATTCATTGGTCTTTTCAAGGATTTGCCTTAGTGTGAAGATGTGGTCTATTGTCGATTTGCCGGGCCGGAAGCTACACTGGGATGGAGCTGATAGTCCAGTCGTCGAGCATGATTTCTTCCACCCATACTTCCACCTCTTCTGGTTCCTCAGTGACAGGATGTGGGTTCTCTTCTTGTCCTATCACTCTCTCTACATGATGCCCATTTAGCAGCTGTTGGAAATGCTGCTGAAATACATCAACTATCCCTGCGCTTCGGTGACTATGTTTCCGTTGCTGTTCCGAAGAGCCTGCGTTCTGCTCTTAAAGCCAGCAGCCAGTTGCTTCGCTTTCTTGTAAAATCTCCGGATGTTGTTTCGATCGCGAGACTCTTAGATGTACTTGAGGTGGGAGACTGCGTTTCTTTCTACGCAGGATCTTCTTCTCCTCCCTTCTTTTGGCTCGATACTCCTCCCTCACTGCCCTTGTTTTGCGCTGCAGTGTTTTTAAATACGCTTCTTCTGTCACCTTCTTAAGGCAAGCACATATATCATCATACCGTCAGATAGTCTAACAGTCTATATGCACCTCTTACTTCTAGACTTACACAAACGAACATACAGACTCAGAGAGCCTGGGTATTACACTACGAAACTTTACAGAACTCGTACCGCCTTCAACGGACTATACGTATAATTAACTGAATATCTTTCATAAGGAATTTTGACATATACAGCTCCACACTAGATCAGAATGGCGAAAGGGATAAGTGACTAAGGTCTTCGATCTAACAATCTATACCGACGACGGATCAAAAATGGGCTATGGAGTGGTTGCGGGTGTTTTTTTGGAAGCCTTAAAAATCTCAAAATACTACACGTCCGGATACTGCCAGCGATTTCCAGACGGTGCTACTGTCTATCGGTGAAGCCTGCCGCCAGATCAAACTTTACTCAAGCATAACGCCGAGGCAGAAGTTCGATATACTTGTTGACAGTCAGGCTACCATAAAGCCTCAGTCCCTATAAACTCTAAGTTTGTACCAGAAAGCTGAAACTAGCTAGCTCAAGGTTATCCAGGTCTGGAATCAGGGCATAGTATCGTTTACGGAAACGAACATGCGACAAAGTGGCCAGGCAAGGCTCAGCCCTCCAAGGTTCACTCACGAAACCAGTCTGTATTCCGCTCGGAGCAGTAAAGGCTAACATCACATATCTCATAAAGATATCACCAGAATAACAGAAGATGGTGACGATCCGTCCTTTATTTAGGAGGACAGTCCTTTCTTTTTATCTTTGATCTGTTTTTTTTTTTGTGATAAAGGACGGGTTATATACCATATTTTTAAAAATGTCCTTAAAATCATAAAGAAAATAAACGTTATTTGAGTTATAAATATTATAAGTATTTTCAAACCTCACTGAGACATTGATTTGTCATGTGGTCGAATTATTGAAAAAACCAGCGAAAACTGTTATAACCGATTGACAGACATTCCAAGTTAATAAATGCAGATTTTAGGGAATATGCTTCCTACATAGTAATTACCTTTTCACTGTCAGAAATCACAATCGAAAAATTACGTTTCTGTGCTGAATTTTTTGTGTGTTTTCTTGTGAGGAATTCGGGGGAATACAGAAAATGTTATCGAATCACAACAAACTTCACAAGAAAATAGCCTCACAATAGTTGTGACTGGAGGCGTCTAAAAGGGGGAGAATCGGGGTGTTTGTTTTAAATTGTTGCTACGTATTCACAAAGAATAGGGTTGTATTTTTGTTTGTCTACGCTAGCTTGAATGTGAGAAAAATTAATGTTCTCATTATTTTTTTAACTCTCGAACATGACAATAGGTGGGGCCAAATTACCGCATCAGTGAGCTAGCATTACCTTTGAATTTTGTAGATTTGTAATGCAAAATTCACATAATTCAGTGACGTCTTGCTCCCTAACTGATGCGTTAATTTGGCCCCTGTTTTTCAACGAAATGTATCCATAGTAATATTTGAATTTACACGATAAGAAAAACAAGACTCTGTCGACAGTCACTGTCGATAATAATTACATCGAAGGGCTGCTTTGAATACAATACAATGAACCCAACAAACAGCAACATCGTTGAAACAAAATGCATGGCCGCTGGCTGTGTTACTTGGGATCGTTTTTTTGTGCAACGGTTGATCTGGGTAAATTTCACTAAAAAACAAGCCCAATGTCACAATGTCATGTAAATAAAAAAAAATGAAAAATTAATTAAAAGAATTAATAGTATACACGTGCAAGAATTGAAACTATGTAATTTTAAAGTGAAAGTGAAAGTTAGAGATATATATTACTAGCAAACCGGGCGAGAACCTTTTCATATGGAAAACCGTCTGGCGCTTTATATTAACTTACTTCACTTAACGGGCTTAACGGGTAAAGAATATTTGCCCGAGACACTGCAGCCTCCCATCCTCTGCGATCCTGGGCACGCTGCTTTCAGTTGTCCAGATCAAGTACTCTGGCATCCGCGATGGCTTGGTCTTTAAAACGGAGGCGCTTTATATTTACAAAAACCAAACACTTTTTCTATTTTAAAAACATAATATGTTTTAATTTCAAGGGAAAGCCAGCTGAATTTCTAAAATTTTAAGGATATTAATGCTCTTTTAAGAGTGGTATGGACCACTCATAACTCATATGAGTGTTCATAAGTCTGCACTAATAAGAGTTGGTGCATACGATTCACAAAGCTGTTAGCTGTATACTGTCGGTGAGTATTGTCCTTAGTGTTGAATTTTAATGGAAGTGTTTAAAAGTAATAAATGAAATTTAGGGAAAATGTTTGCTTTGGTAAGTGACTAAAACCTTTCTATTATAAACAAACAAACAAAAATATCAAAAACGTAAAGATGACAACATTAGACAAAAACTTAAATAAACTAATTATCCACGGACGTCTCACTACAGCAGTCGGAGTACTCCGTTATTACATGTTCCATACGGAAACGACCGATTGATTGACCATAAGCGGTCGCGCTATGCTGAACTGCATTTCGCCAAGAATCATGAAATAAGCTCATTACGCTAACATTCTCTTTTATTGGAAAAATTAAGAAAATGTAAATTTATATACGCGAGTTATATATTATTTTATTAACAATCTTTATTAAAATCTTGATTCTACTCCGGTCAGAAACAGACTGCCTACATTATTCCTTACTTCTAACTTATTACTATCTTAACATTAGGTTGCCTAGCCCCTATTCTGTGGGAAGAGCATTATTATTAAACTTGAATCGGAAATCCGTTCATGTGTGTAGTACTGTAGTATGTATTGTTTCGATACAGAAAAGCAATTTGCCGAATTTTGGTGGCTTGTTGAGGGTGGAGGGTTCAACATGCCCTCCCAAGACGGTGCGGCGGCTAGGGCGTTTCTGGGAGGGGCCGGGCTCGCCAACTTGTGGTGGTGCTTCCGGGAGATGATTGATTCTGTAAGGCATCAGTCAGCTCACGACGGCGCGTGTGCACGTTGACGACTGCCGGGCGCTCGGAAAGTAATTGGGATTTTGACCACTTGTTTCGTAATGCAACGAGTGCTCAGAATCCTAATTATAGTTAGAATATGTTAATTAGTTTAAGTAAGTAGAGTAGGTAGTTTGTAATTTGTTTTTTTTATATAAAAATATAAAATTTGATAAAGATGCCGAGTTTTCTTAAAAATTTTCTCGATGAAAACATAATATGTAAGATTAGTTCGTAAAATAGTTTTTAGGCCGAAAGGTAATAATTATAAGATAGAGTTAAGTTTAGGGCGTCCGCATAAGGATCAATATTCTAGAATAAGTATCCTGTTAATTTTAAGTTAGATTTAATCATTTTTGTCTAGTATGTAAGTTGATATAAGCTAATAATTAATAAAAATGAATTTAAAAGTAAAAAGTAGTATGTATTGTAGTATCAGCATTTGCAGTCTTGGGCTTGCTGATGTATGTAACTCATCCTCGATTTGAATCAGAAGTCTTTGGCTTCAAATTATTGATTAAACTAAACTTATGTCTTTTTGTTTTCCAAGATACAGAAAAGAACATACCTACAGTCATAAAGATTATGATTATTATAATACTTATATTAGTTCCGTATACATTTAAATGATATTGCAGTTCTTTAATTTCTTTTAAATTTTGTAGATATATTATGCATTACAATTTCATCAAATTTTATTGGTTCAATAAACATTTCCTTAACATTATTAATTTGTTGCTTATCAGTAACACTATATTTTTGTTCGTGATTATTTAGTGTCCTTGAAACAAAGCATACTGGATGACCGTGTTGCGAAAGAACATCATCAATAGCATAATCACTAGAATCCGTTGTGACTACAGTTTAGGGAATTTTAATATAGGCTGTGAAGATATCAATAGTTTCAACTTATCGAAAGCTTCAATGTCCTGAAGATCATTTGTATTCATTTTTAAATCTTTTTTTAAATATTTTATTAAGGGATGTGCTACTTTAGAATAATCTTTGATAAACTTCCTATATAACGCAGTCATACCTATGAAACCTTTGAGTTGTTTCTCCGTTGTCGGAAGTTCGATTAGTTTGATATCATCTATCATATGGATTTGGCTTCAACCCATCCTTCATAAGTATAAGCCCTAGGTTAGGTTAGGTAGACGTGGCTGTCAGCCAAAGCCAACACACTTAGACCAATGATAGGTCCATTGTGGTACCACACAGATCTGGGGATTACCCTCACTGCTCGTTGAACCAGTAGGAGCTTCTTATGAAGTGCGAAAGACTTCTAGCGCCAGTGCTGGCTAAGTCGCTTGTGTCATTGAACAAGAAGTCCCCTTGATGGAGATTTCTTCTATGGGAGAGCGCAGGACACGTGCAGAGAAGGTGAAGTACAGTCTCCTCCTCCTCCTCGTCCATGCAGCTTCTGCAGAAGTCATTTGAGCACACAACGAGTCTAGATGCGTGCCTGTCTATTAAGCAGTGACCTGTGATAACACCTATAGTGGAGCTAATATGCAGTCGGTTTAATGAGATTAGACACTTAGAGCGTCGCAGATCCAGCTTTGGCCAGATCCGCTTAGTCGCTAGACATGTATTGCTACTCGTCCACCTAAGGTTTGTTCTCTCGATTGCGGATAGCTTAAACAAGAGTTTACAAGTAGCGATTGGTATACCTAGGGAACCTTTATCAGGTAAAGGAGGTAATTTGGTTTCTTTTTTGGCGAGATCATCAGCCCTGCAGTTACCTGGAATGTCCCTATGCCCCGGCACCCAACAGAGGTGAATATTGAACTGCTCTGCCATCTCCGAAAGAGATGATCGGCAGTCTTGGGCTATGATGGAATTTGAAGAGACTGAGTCCAGGGACTTAATCGCGGCCTGACTATCCGAGAAGATACGGATATCCTTTGAGGATATCACATTCCTCTTCAGCCACGTCAGGGCTTCTTTTATCGCCAAAATTTCCGCCTGGAACACGCTACAGTAATCAGGAAGACGGAAAGAGAGGCTAAGATTTAGCTTTTCTGAGAAGACTCCACCACCTACCCCATCGCTAGTTTTTGATCCATCGGTGTAAAAGTGGATCGATTTATCATTCGCAAATGCATCATCATCCCAGAATGATCTGGAAGGAATGGTGATTTGGAAGTTTTTTCCGAACTGCAAACGGGGTATGGTGTAGTCTATGTTACTAGGTAGAGACTTAAAGTAGTCTAGAATAATGGAGTGGCCAATATTGTTATTGGTCCACTGCGAGGTAGCTTTTAAGCGGACAGCGGAACATGCCGCTGTTTGCATGCTAAATATATCAAGGGGTATCAGGTGTAGCAGAATGTCCAGAGCAGCGGAGGGGGTAGTTCGGAGTGCTCCGCTAATGCATAGACACGCTGAACGCTGGACTTTGCCCAGCTTGTCGCGGTTAATAGCTTTTTCTAGAGCAGTCCACCAGACAACCACCCCGTAAGTAAGAATTGGTCTTACCACCGATGTATATAGCCAGTGCGTAATGCGGGGTTGTAAACCCCACTTGTTGCCAATGGCTTTTTTACAAGAGAAAAGTGCTACTGTAGCTTTCTTGACTCTTTCTTGTATATTGGGTTTCCAGCTTAACTTCCTATCGAAGATTAGACCCAAAAATTTTGCTTCGTCAGAGAAAGTTAAGCTTGTACCGCTAATAGAGGGAGGGTCAATATATGGGATTTTATATTTCCTGGAAAAGAGGACAAGCTCGGTTTTGTGGGGGTTAACGCCCAGTCCGCACCGATTAGCCCATCTCGTTAGCTTGTTTTTGCAGGAGTTCCTTTATGGTGTTGAGGTGTTTCCCAGAGACGGCAATAGCAACATCATCCGCATAGGCAATCACTCTGCAGCCCTCCACTTCCAGGTTTATCAGTAGTTTGTTCACCACCAAGTTCCAGAGAAGGGGAGAAAGAACACCGCCTTGCGGCGTCCCTCGACTGACAGACCTCCTAGCAGATGTAACGCCCAGTTTTGAATTGATAATCCGACTATTTAGCAGTAGATTGATCAATTCACCAAGCGAGCTATCCACATTCAGTTCTGCCAGTGCGTTTGCGATTGCAGATGTGTTAACGTTGTTAAAGGCGCCTTCTATGTCAAGGAAAGCAACCATGGTATACTCCTTGTGATGGAGGGAGTATTCGATTGTGCGTACTAATAAATGAAGAGCGGTTTCCACCGACTTTCCCTTACGGTACGCATGCTGACCTGTAGACAGCAATTGCGGGGTTATGTGCATACGGAGGTGGATATCAATCAATCGCTCCAGCGTTTTGAGGAGGAATGAAGATAGACTAATAGGTCTGAGGTCCTTTGGACTGACATGGGAATATTTGCCAGCCTTGGGTATAAAAACCACTTTTACTTCTCTCCAAGCCCGGGGGATATGTACCAGATTTAGACAGCTTATCATGATCATCTCCAGCACAGGCAGGATGATATCCGCTGACATTTGTAGTTCGGCAGGTATTATGCCGTCTGGTCCTGCAGACTTGAAGAGTTTGAAGCTTTGTAGCGCCCAAGTCAGCTTGTCCCTAGTTATCAGACCGTGAGGGTAAGTTACCTGTGCATGTGACCTGTTAAGGCTATAATTGCCGGTAATATTGGAGCTACCTGGAAAGTGAGTATCAAGTAGCAGATTGAGCGATTCTTCGCTAGATGTCGTCCAAGAGCCGTCTGCCTTCTTAAGGCAGCTAGGCATAGTAGGATTTGAAGCAAGGATTTTTCTTAGCCTAGATGCCTCAGAGGATTCTTCTATTTTTCCACAGAAGAGTCTCCATGACGTTCTTTTGGCTTTCCTTAATTATTTTTTGTATAATTTGAGGGATTCCTTGTAGGAGTCCCAATCGTTTATAGCTTTTGTGGTTTTAGCAAGATTGAAGTGTCTCCTGCACTCCTTTCTAAGTGGTCCCAGCTCAGTCGACCACCACTGAGGCTTCTTGTTTCCCCTAGGTTGTACGAGGGGACACGATGCAGACACTGCTTCGTTAAGGACCAGAGTAAGCTCATCGACTTTATTGTCGAGCTCGTTGGAGTTACAGGGGGGACTTAAGAGTTCAGAGTTAACACGTTTGTATAGAGTTTCTCTGTATAATGGCCAGTTGGTTTCCCGAGGATTGCGAATGATCAGCCGATACTTTCCACCCCGTTATCATGTCGTTCATTACCTAGGTTACAGACAATGAGGTTAGTACTTAAAAGATATTCAAAAAGTGACTCACCTCTGTTGTTAATATCTGAGCTGACCCATACGGTGTGATGAGCGTTAGCATCACAACCGATTATGAGTTCAGCTT
This sequence comes from Portevinia maculata, assembly GCA_949715645.1. Lineage (NCBI taxonomy): Eukaryota > Metazoa > Arthropoda > Insecta > Diptera > Syrphidae > Portevinia > Portevinia maculata. Next base: position 108,940,855 of record OX454525.1, on the reverse strand, counting down.
TCTGCCTCCTTGCTTCTTGGAGAGGCCCCACGTGATCGTGGGCGAGATAAGCTGATGCCAACCAGAATGATCTGCCTGCAGTCTCCAGTCTTGCCACAGTCATATCTCGATCGCTGAAATTAGGGAGTAAATCAGCATTAATATTACTTTTCACTAGTATGCACGATCTGGGTTTACCTTTATCAGTCACATACAGTGGGTAGTATCCGGGAGTCCTGAGTCCTCGAATCTGGTTGTGTACAATCCAGGGATTCCATACAATTCTTGGATCAATACGATGTCTTCCGCGCCTTTGGTTAGACGAAGAATGAGTGCGGCCGAAGCCTTAATGGAGTGTTGGAGGTTAATCTGTACTAACTGCAGCATTTTCGCTACAATCAGGCAGAGATACCTCCACCACGGTGTTGTTCAGGCCTTCCAATTCCGAGGATGAGCTGAGAAGCTCGTCTTCACTCAGAAGAACCTTGTCTAGATAATCAGTCTCCATATCTGACAGGACGTCGGAAGTGGATGGTGATTTTTTGGGCAAGGAGGGTTCATCATCCTCCAGCGAGGGGAAGGAGATTGAAGCTCCAGGATCTGAGACTGCGATCATAGAGTCAGAGGGAGGAGGAGGAGGAGGGGGTAGTTTACCCGCATCCATTTCGTCCTTTTTATAGACCCGCATTTTGACATCGTCCCATGCGAATCTAATCATGTAGTCGTTCTTGGCCAGAGGAGCCAAGGTTTCTTGGTTGATTACAACCACGACACATCTGTAATCGCCCTTCAGCTCTTCCAGTTTGGCAACCTTCCAGTTGTGGGTCGGAAGTGAAGGGTTGCTCAATTGCAGGACTTCCAGGATGCCCTCAGGGGTGGATGGATCCGCAGTGATCCAGATGCGAGATCTTGGTCGGCAGGGGATGACTTCCCTCGCAACAACCTCGAGTTTTGCGCCAGGCCACACCTCTCCAAGCCTGCTTATTGCAAGCTTGTAGAGATCGGCCGATCTTTGGTCATCACACGCGACCAGTTTGATGTGACCTTGATGCCACCCGCCTTCATGCGTAAGCGGAAGAGGTCCGGGATGATTCCTTATGAAGGTGGAGAAGAAGCGCGAAAGCGCTCTCTTAATCATATCCCACTTCTCCTGGTTGATGGACCCGTCAATGGCGTTGCGATCGATGACTGCGACCACAATCTTGTCCTTCAAGATGTCGCTGAAAGACCTGAGAGGTGTGATGGTGGGAGAGATGCCGGTGTTGTGCACTCTCTGCCTCTTGGGAACCGAGCTGGTTCCTTCCACTGACCTCTGGCGTTTTATCGACGGGTCGCAGGACTTAAGGATCTGCTGCGCCCAGTCCAGTTTGGCTATTTGTGCAGGCGTCCTATCCTTCTCCGCGATGGTGCCACACATCTGCTGGATCCGGATGGCATTGCGTCGTTGCTTGTAAGAAGCCTTGGATCTGTTGATACGGTTACGCTTGGTGTTGGAAGGGAGGGGACCATGATTCACAGTCCCATCACCATCAAGTTTTTTATTGTCAACGCTTTTGCCAACTTTTGCAGGAGGACCATGAGTAGCACAGTCCGTCCTACAGTCAGCTTAGAAGCGTTGACAGCAGACGTTGTTGTCATGTTAGGGCCGGCAGAGGGGGGACCATGAGTCACAGTCCTCTCCCAGTCGGAGAGGGATTTATTAAGCTCGCAACCACTAGTGGAGGGACCATGTGTATCCACAGTCCCGGCACTAATTGGTGCCAGGTGAGCTTTGCCGGTTGACAGCAAGGTCGCCGTGCTACCGTCCGGTATAGAAAGAGAACCGGCCGTAAATTTTTTTGTTTTTGTTTGTTTTGTTTTGTTTTTGTTCATGATAGATCCCACGAGTAGCGGAGAAAAGAGGTCCATCTGCACAGAGATCCGCATTGTGCAGATAAGGCTAGTTAATCCGGAGGGCGCCAGGTATCCGGATACTCCGTGGGCGACTGAGCTATTTGATGACTGGGCCCCCAGCCAGGTTGACTCTCGGCACGGGTCGTATTACACCTTAGTCCAGCCCAGGTGGTAAAGGAGGGGAAAGGGGAAGGACGTTTTGTCCTGTGGAGGTCACATAGTAGCACGTACACGTTCCTAACTTGCGCCTTGAAAAGAAAAAGAGGAGAGGGGACGTAGAGTCCGGGTCAGTACTTAGTTGACGCTTGTCAGCAGCCTGTCTGTCATGGGTGGCGCTTAGACAGCATAGCCTGTTGAACCTGCGCCGTAAGCCTTCGCACCGGTACCATCGAATGCAATGATGGTACACACGTCAAGGTGACTGACCCCCGCGAAGGAAGTATAAGCCCTAAAAAAAGAAGTTTCTTTCTTCATAAAACTACATTTATCAGCCTGAATCTTTAAAATATGAGCTGTTAGTATTTTTAAAATAATTGTCTTATGATTTCAACTGCTCTTCAAGAATAGTGGAGAATATGAGTATATCGTCTAGATATACTACAGATATTTTATTTATGCATTCCCGCAATATTTCATTTATTAAATGTGAAAAGTAGCAGGAGCATTTCTTAAACCAAAAGGCATTCTCACATATTCGAAAAGGCCATCAGGTGTTACTAATGCTGTCTTTTCAATATCTTTCTCTGCTACTAGAATCTTGTGATATCCTTTAGCTAGATCAAGTGAGCTAAAATATTGTGACTTTACCAACTTGTCCAATATAGGTACTATCAATATTAGGAAGTAGATATATGTCATCAATTGTAACTTGGTTAAGCCTTCTATAATCTACCACTATCCTAAATTTATTTACTCCAGAATTATCTTTTCTCTTTAGAATTACCATAATAGTAGAGCTATATTTGCTTTTTCTTTTTTAATTATTCCTTGCATTTCCATGTCTTGCATTTGTTTTCATACTTCTTGTCCATAGTATCTATGCTGGATATCGGTATATTTTCCAATTAAGCTGCTCTTTTGTAGTAGGTAGTGTTAATTTCATGAACTATGCTTTCTGTATTGGTTAGCATATCTCCTTCTTTATAGAATAACTTCTTGTATTTTTCTAATAAAGTAAGTGTCTACGTTTCTCTTCTTCATTCAAACGATCTAATTTTATATGTATTTACTAAATCACTTTTTTTTAACATATTTACTTAGTTTTCGATTCTTTTACTTAAAAATGATAGTTTAACATCATTCTTGATTCTCTATATACTCAATCTATCATCAAAAAATTGTACACTAAACTTATTTTAACCCATTTCATTCTGGCATTATCAGGTTGCTTAAATTATTTTGGACATCTAGTGTTAACATGTTCTATATTTTTTGTAACTTGCCCTTCTTTAGTGTTAATATTTATTTGTCCCCCTAGCTTCTCAAATATTTTACTTTCTACTTTGTTGGAGTTTAGCAAACTGATTGTAGATCCTGTATCTATCAAACTAACGTACTCTTCTTCATTGATTGTAAGAATGCTATATATTTACTCTCCTTCTGATAATTGATAAACTTCATTTCTATTACTTATTGAGTCAACTTCCATGGGTTGTGTCGAATTATTATTGTAATCTCTTTTGTCTCCATTTTGAGGCTGCTGATTTTTATAATTATTGTTAAAATAACCGCTGCTCCGTCTACTTGTATTATTGTTACTAAAATGTCTTCGAATTTGTTTTGAGTGGTTGTTGTAATTATTCTGATTATTATTGTGATAGTTAGTGTGATAATTTGTGTGCTGTGAAATATTACTGTGTATTGGTCTAGATTTAATTTATTTATTGGATTTTTGATCTTTCAAATTAAACTGATCTTTCTCAATATATTTATTAAGTATTATTCGAATATCTTCCCATGACAAAAATATCATGCAATTCGGCTGCCAAGTAGCTACCCCTGCTGTGATTTATTTTATTTTTAAAACTAGGAAGCTAAATTGTTTACAATGTTCGTTTGAAAATCATTAAAAAGTGCACACTCAGCAATGTCACTATCTCCTTAATGGTCTGCCATTGATCCTTTGTTGCCTTGAAATGGAGTTTACTCTTGTAGCTTTCCCAAAATAATGGATGTGATGTTTCCAGGTAGTTTTATGCAGGGCCAATGGTGTTCTCATTGTAGATTACTGTGAAGACATCATTCCTTTGAATTTCGGCATATTCCGCTAATGCTCTGTCCACGATGCAGAGTTCTAGTCTTTTCATCAAAGACAGGGCGATACCGAAGTTCTCTTTTGAGTCTGCTCATTAGACTCCCCGGTTGGTTTTGGCGGCTTTCCATTTCTGTTAGCATGGCAATGTTATGCCTGTGAATGCTCTGTAATATTTTGCGTTATTCCTCTGTTATCCTCAAGAATTTTATTCCGAGATATATTTCTCTCCAGATTGACTTTTGGTTTTTATGTGTAGTGGTCGTTTCTTAATAATCTAATAAATTTTGATTTAGATTACTCTGTATCGCACTTTTTACACTTTAACACTTTTGCCGTTTTATTTTTTTTTCTCCAACTTGTGTTCGTTTCTTTATAATATTTATTATAGCTACTCTTATATTTTATTTTATTAACAATCCTTATTAAAATCTTGATTCTAATCCGGTCAGAAACAGACTACCTACATTACTCCTTACGTATCAGTTATCTTAACACTAGGTTGCCTTACTCCTATTCTTTGGGATAAGCATTATTATTAAACTTGAATATCTGTTCATATGAATGACCGACGCAACTGCAACTCAAATCACAAAGCAAGCGGTTTTGCTTTTGGTTTTATTTGGTATGCAGTTGGGAAGTCATTGTCCTTTATAGTCCCTGTGTTTCTTTATTCATTCTGAATATTCGGAATATGCCGAGTGAGCCATTTACGTTTCTTTATTCAATGGAATATTCCGGGTAATTCATTTCGGTGTTTCTTTATTCATTCTGTAATAAATGGAATGCATTCTTTTTATTCCTAGAGAAAGGTGGAATAAAAAGAATATTCCCTCGTTTGACAGATGCACTTGATCAAAAAAAAAAAATAGAAGCAACAGCAAACAATCAAATGGGTGAGCATTTATTGCAAATTTATTGTCATTTTTTATATTTTTATGTGTGTTGTTTTAAGTTAATTATTTTTTTATTATATATTTTTAATTTCCTTCCAGAATCAAATATACCTTTTTAAAATGGTCTTCTGTGGGCATGAAATGCCGCATAGATGTTGGTAGTTGGTGACAAGATGATTTCGTGAGCAGTGTTGCCACTTATGCTACATAAAAAGGTGCATGTTTTTTGAACTTGTACTAAATCCTTACTCGAAAGGACAACATATTTAATGTTTTACTTTTTTCCTTCGATTCAACATATTTAACATAATAACAACACGAGAATATAATGTTATTCATACAAATAATAACAATATCTTAGTAATAAATAATATATTATGCTTTATCTGAGCGAAAGTTGTATATTACTGAATTGGGTACTTCGTTAAGAAACGCAGCTGTGGAGACTTAAATAGGGACAAGTCGTTTTCCACTATATATTGTTTTGGTTGTCGAAAATATTGATAGCTTTAAAATGGTCAGTCAGTCACAAATTCGTCACTGACAAATAAATTTAGAGAATTCATTTGCTGTTTTTGTTTGTAAAACAACATTTTTAAAACGAAATGTGAGTAGAATTGCTTTTTTGGAAAATAAAATAATATGTATTGAATAGATACAATCACTGGAACTTCACTTCCATAAATCTTATGAACAAAAAGCAGTCACAAAAGCATGAGCTTAAACAAAGCAACTAACAACAAAATAAAATTAAATTTTAATACGTTTTCCCAATAGTAGTAGAACTCAGCTGATTAAATTAAATAATCAAATTATTAATTGAATAATCAAATTATTTGCGCTATAAAATTAAGAAGGAGTATCTAAACACTAGTTTTGAACAGTAAAACGTAAAAAATATTGTAGAATTGTGTACGAGAAATAAAAATGAACTTTTGGCAAAAATGTATTTTTTTTGGAAACAAATTAGGTTGAACGAATTTGCTATATACATATTTTTAATACTACTAAGTACAAACGAACAAAAACAATTAATTAATAACAAAATTGTACAAAAAAAATTAAAATGCCTTTAAATTGCTGCATCAGGAGCTGCACAAGTCATTTTGGTCAACATGTTCACTGTTTTTATATATTTTTTTTGCCCTGACACACTTTCTCAGGTTTTTCCTCAATAAAGGAGAAAATTTCCCTTTGATTTCACCTAATATACACTTTATTAACAATCGCAATAATTTTTCATACAATTTCTGCAAATTACTGAAATTTTATGCTTCAATTTTTTCTTGACGTTTAAGAAAGAAATGAGGCACTTCAGAAAGAGATAGCTTTACGCACGTGCTCTATCGCATTTTGCTTGTCAGTGTTCACAATGGATGAATAATTTGTTAATTGACATTCATAGTACCAAAATATCGATTGATTAATAAATTTTGTCGCTTATCAATAATTGATTTTTGACAACGATAATAAGGGTGTTTAATTAATTTAATGTAATTTGTATTACTGAGATATCGTTATTATTATTGTTTTTGTGAACTTAAATTGTATTTTCTTAAGGTTTCTCTTCTCATATTTGTTTTTTTATATAGATATGTTTTTATTTTAGTGCTGTAGTGGAGTATTACCTCACATGTGCGTTCAGTAATAGAAAAAATATATTAATTGTAAGTAGTAAATGTTGTACTTGTTCTTGAACTAAGTGGCAGCGCTGGTCAATAGACAAATGGCTGTCATTCTATTCGGTCCATTTTTGTTTCTTTATTCATTCCATTCTGGATATTCCGGATAAAAAAATCGAATATTCTGTCTTTTCTATTCCTTATCCGGAAAAAATAAAGAAACACACGGAGTATCAGCATTCCCTTTTCTTTGCTTGCTGATGTATGTAACTCGCTGGGGTATAGGAAGGTTAAACTCCATTGGTTGGATCCAGAGGCTCCCTATCAACAAATGATAATACCCAGGTTTACGTGAGTGTTGTAACAAAACGGCACTCAGCGCTAATTGAGCTTTAAACAAACCACAACACCTACCCCCCTACCTGCTTTACCTAGGGAAAACAATAAACCTTTTAATCATTACGTTTTCGTAGGTACATATTTGCTTGTTCTGTTCACCAGTTATAGCGGAACCAATACCAGCACTTTATACAGCAATCAACATATCAAATCTTCTTGTTCGTCTGAAAGCACAAAGGGAAGACACAATGTAGTAATATCTCACGATTATTTTATTGAATTTCAAAGGAAAACTTGCTTTGCTCTTCGCAACAGTACACGGCCGCAAGTTGTAAGCATATGTTTATTATGTGTAATGTTATTCAAATCGAGAGATGTACAAGGAGCAGAGACATTATGCTGTTGTGTAAATTCAACAGCCAGGTTGTACTGCTTATTTTAATTTGATGAATATGCATTTTGTTTGTTATCAGATATCAATGTATACAAAAGTATAAATTTCATGCAATAGGGATGAAAAAAAAGCTGAAATTCAAAATATGGCACCGAATTTACCAGTCTTGATTTACCATGCCCATCTTTATTTGTTTATTTGTATTTATATGTGTGTTATTTTTTATGTGTATTTTACCTTCTATTTTTGTGTTTTTAAATCCATTTAGAAAACGACCTCAAAGTGAAAAAAACATTCTATTTGCATAAATGCATATAGGCATGGTTTTCAATTCAAAAGCATGATAAACATGACTAAATGTGAGAGCCTTTAAAAAAATTAACCCATTATTAAAAAAATAGAAAACTTGTAAATTACACTAAATAATGTTGTAAAACTCGATAAAAAGAAGTCACCTGCTTTTATAAAAATATATTAAAAATTTAATTTTCTCCATAAATTTGTTTTTTTTTTGAGTGAGATTATGGGAATTCTAAAACTTGATTATTTCGGGCCCATAGAGAGTAAATGGTTAAAATTTCAGCTTTGCTAGCTCCATTTAGAAAGCCTAATTTTAGCCGAAGGACGAAAGGACATACATGCAAGGACATGATGCAGAGTGTAGAGGAGTTTTATTTTTATTATTTGCTTGCGGTAATTAGATAAGACACATAGCAGGCTTTTGTATTTCCTACGCAATATGCAATGCTTCTTTTGCAGGCGCATTGAAAATTATGATTACGAGTATGTTTATGCACAGTGTTATGAAGAGAGGAAGGTCAGATTTTTTGTGCAGTGGATATATTTAACCTCTTCTGAAGGAGTCTTGAACTATTGCAATCAGCGAGCGAATACACAATTAAGATAAGACGCCTTCGCAAAGGATGGTCCTAGGGTAAGGTTTAAAAGGTCTCAAAAAACCAAAGTAATAAAAATGATATGTAAAATGAAAATAATCTACAATATAATATAAAAGATGTAATCCCATAACTCGAGATTGGCCGAACCGATTTTGATGATTTATACTTTGTTGAAAAGGTATTTTCTCAGTACGGGTTTAAAAAAAAAAAATAAACAAATCAAAATTTCAAAATGTCTTATATTGACCACCCATCTTGTTACGACAGGTTTTTTTTCGATTTTTTTTTTCATGTGTGGTGGCGCTGTCCACGTTGACTGTGACATTTGATTCAGTTGCGCAGTTTCTACATTCGTTGCTGATTCAGCGTGCATATTGCACTTTCCGAATTCGTGTTTTGTTCGATCGAATAACGTTTGCCGGCCATTGCGCATTAGGTACAGATTCGGATTTCCTCATTGCGATTTTGTGAGTTTTTGTGAATTAAAATTAATATGAGAATATATCTTCTATAATATCAAAATGAATCGCTGAATGTGTTGCTAAGCGCACATCTGGGTAGCAGCTGAACCGATTTCACTAATTCCTTTTTTATAATATTCCTTGAATTACGAGGATGGTTCTTACGGAGAGAAAAATTTAAAAAATTGCCTGAAAAAGTCTAAAAACAATACTTTTCTATATTCATACACTGCAATATCCCATTATATTTTGGCAAGGTAAAGAAGGCTTTGATTTCTCAATCAAGAAGGGAAAAATTTAAAAAATTGCCTGAAAAAGTCAAAACACAAAACTTTTCTATATTCCCATACAAAAGATTCGTCAATTTGAACTATAATAACATACCATAAAGTTTAAGTGTTAGTGGAGGGGTTCCGGGAAGGCAAAACAATTGAATGACGTTAGTATCGTATAAATATTAATGTCAATATTTGTCAATATTTATACGATGGTAGGTCTAAAAATTGTCTATGGTAAAATGTAAATTGTCTGTCGTAAAATGTCACTTGAAATGTAAACGTTTCTTTGTTGTGCATCTACAATATTACTAAATCTAAAAGCCACAAATTTCTGTAAAATTAAAAAAGTGTTGTGTGTTTGTGACTTACTAAATATGCCTCCTATAAGGCGACGGACAAATTTAGGCAGGAGAACCCGAAATGCAACGAATCAAATTAATTATCAATCTAATCGTACTGCCCAGGAACGTGAAGATTGCAATGAACGTGAAAGAATTCGGTTTTAAACTCTTCACATTTCCTGAGAGTTTTTGTCAGTTAACGCAATCAAAAGCTGAACTCATTCAAAAAGTGTTTCCAAATGTTGCTCAAAATTACTTATTCCATGATTGGTTAAGCGAACGAGCTATACTGGCTGCCAAAAACACTGATGTAAATGTATTAAATTTCAAAATTCAAGATGACATTCCTGATGAAATGAGGACATATAAATCAGTTGATACGGCAACTAATGAAGATGATGTCGTGAACTATCCACCGGAATTTTTAAACTCACTTGATTTGCCAGGATTGCCGCCTCGCAATCTTCAATTGAAGGTTGGATCTGTAGTTATAATGTTGCGAAATATTAACCAACCGAAACTTTGTAACGGTACACGATTAGCGATAAAAAAAATTACTAAATAACGTAATAGAAGCAATCATATTAAAAGGAATGTATAAAGGAGAAGAAGTTTTGATAACCGGCATCCCAATGATTCCGACTGACGTTTCGAGTTTAAATGACTAGCGCGGGCGTTAGGGAAATTAGGATTAGAAGAAAAGGAGAGTTGCCGATGCACGTTGGTTTTGAATGTTTGTAGGTTATAATGTAAAGGAAAAACTGAGCGTGGAAGAGTATTCCACATTCGTGTTGTACGGCTGAGGAAAGACTCTTTGTACTTCACTGTACGTCCGAATACAGGCTTGAGGGGGAACTGATGAGGATTCCTTACATGGCGGGTATTGCGGTTGAAATGTTCAAGGGGTGGAATGCAACTGGCTATTTCGTTAGAGCACTTACGGTGGAAATAGCGATGAAATAACGAAAGACAGGAGACATTGCGACGATGACTAAGGGAGTCAATCGATCTCGCGATGTCTCGGTCGCCAATGAGTTTTATCGCGCGTTTTTGGATTCTGTCAAGTAGCTCCAAATAAGTTATTGGTGCACCAGACCAGATATGAGCGCTGTACTCGAGTTTCGGGCGAATAAACGCCTTATAAATTGTAGCCAGATCAGAAGGGGTGAAATATTTCTTGCATCGCTTAAGGAAGCCTAGACATTTCGCAGCGTTCTTGGCGACATCGAATATGTGGTCATTCCAACGAAGGTTGTCATTGACATACATACCGAGAATGGAAAGCCTTTCGGTTTCAGCGATGCAAGTGCCACTCATGGATAATGGCAGTGTGTGTGGGTTTTGCTTTAATGACAGGAGACAGCATTGTGTTTTGGAAGCATTAAATTCCACTCTATTGGTTGTACCCCACTGAGTTATGCTGTTAAGATCGGAATTTAATGAGCTTAACATACGTTGCCGTTCCAGTTGCACACCCGAAGAAGTGGGGCGTGACCCAAGAAACGAGTATGAAAAGCTGAGGGTACTGTCATCAGCAAAGGAATGGATTGGATTAGAAGTAACAGACAGGAGATCATTTATAAAAATGAGAAAGAGAGTCGGAGACAGGACGGAGCCTTGGGGAACACCAGCATTTATTTGGTGAGTTGCAGACTTGAAACCGTCCAAGACAACTTGAATTGAACGGTCCGAAAGGTAATTTCTAATCCATTGAAGAAGGCTATCATCGATTCCAAATGCACGCATTTTCGACAAGAGATGCCAAACTCTGTCAAATGCCTTTGAAATATCAAGCGCAACGATCTTACTTTCACCACCTTGGTGAAGAGATTGGTTCCACTTTTCGGTTAGATATGTCATCAAATCACCGGTGGACCTATTGCCCCGAAAACGATACTGCCGGTCATTGAGAAGTTTTCGAGATTCAAGATATTTGATTAGCTGACGGTTGATCAGCGTTTCCATGACCTTAGAAAGAAGGGACGTAAGTGCAATTGGTCGGTAGGAGGAGGGAGAAGAAGACTCGCCTTTTTTTGGTACAGGCTGGACAAATGCTGTTTTCCATCTTCCCGGAAAGAGCCCTGAATAATAGGACAGATAGAAAAGCTTACGCAGTGGTTTTGCCAGCGTAGAAGAACACCTCTTCAGAACGATGGGGGAAATACCATCTGAACCAGCGGATTTGTGTATGTACTCGAAGTACTCTAGCCACTGTACGAGTGCGAAAGTGGATTGGTCCCATGGAGTATTCTACGCGCTCGAGTACAGGGGGAGACAAACCACAATCTGGGATGCTCGTGTTTTAAGATTTTTAAAATCTTTTGTTGCCAAATCAAATCATTGCATGTATCCAAAGCAGCTCTTCTCTGTAGTTATTATCGACAGTGGATGTCGATAAACTTGTCTCTACACTCGGCTTTATCGGATTGACACTATCCTGAAAATTTTGAACCATCTCCTCAACACCGATTATCGGTTTTGGTTCGGGTTGTGTCAGAGAGAAGGATAAGGTTGCAGGCGTTGGGCACGTTTTGCGTTGAGAACGGCTTGACTCGCCGATTGGGTGACTTCTTGCCTGTCCTCACTTTCCGTACATTTGTACGTGCCTACAAAAACAAATTTGAGAAGAGGAAATGTAGATGATAAGTTAAGAAGAAATTAAAAAAGCAAAAAAACAGACATTACAGACAGAACTTATAGCAGGAAAATAATAAGAAAGAGAAAGCGAACTATTCGCTGGATGGCGACGGAACCATAACCTGGTGTAGCTCCGATGTGGACTTACCTGTCCAGGTCGACCTCTTAAATTGTCTACGGTCTCAAGGCGGAGGACCTCTAAAACCCCCCCAAAAAATATAGGAATGCCTTCCCTCTACGACCCCATCACTACGTACGTCAGCTCCTCTCACCACTCACTGACACCATAAATTATAAACTTATGTTTCTTTTTTTAAGTAATAATCACAATTATAGTCTTTATTAATCATAATTGTTGATCGTAATTGTTGACCCTAGACTAGTTATGTCAGCAGAGAGTGTTTACAAATTCAACTGGTGGACACTGCAGTCATCTCTCTCTACTGTTGGTTCTGAGCTGACACTTCGAATTGAGCCGCCATTCTACATACACGTACATGTACAAAAAGTTGTCAATAAAATGGTGTAAAAAGCTGAAGTCATCAGTTTGAACCTTTTTTGCTGATTGTTTCATCGTACATGAACATGTGGCTTTTTTTATTACTGCATTGGTAAATGCAAAAATTGAAAACCCACAGCTGTCTTTTATAAAAAAACATCACCAGATGGTATAAGTGGAAGTGGCAAATTTTGCTGGAAGTCAAAAGTTAAAACTTCGACTGTGCTATCTATTATGCATAAAGCACTTCGCGTAGGTCGTCATAAAGAGCTTTAGCTTTCCTTTCGTGTAGACTTTTTGCTAGTTTAAGAGAGCTTCGTTCTTCTTCTGACTCAGCTGCAGCGATTTTTTTTACGTGGGTGTCACACGTCTGACAAGTATCGGATCTAGGTGAACCAAAGGAAAGCTTGAAATTTTTAGCAAAATATTCCCTGTAGAAATCGTATGTTACTTTGGGTTTTGGCTTTGGGTTCATATTTTGTTCATTTAGCGAAGCAAAAACTTCAGGCGCATGCTTTTGCAAATACAGATCGTGCATGATCTTCACATTTAGCTCAGAAGCTAGGTATCTCGATTCCTTAGATTGGCTGTAGTGAGAGGAGCGTTTAGGGAAGCTTTTAATGTGGTTATCAATGTTCTGAATGATTACATCAGGAATTTTGTTTGCCCTATTCGAGTCCCGACCTCTCAAGTCAGACGGTGCTGTTATATTGTTGAGTAAAAAGCCTGAGAGTCTTTCTATCCTGCTTTTATGCACACCATGAATAGATCAAAATGCGCTTTTGCAAACCTCGTATAAAATATTTGTTTTGAAATTTTCTCACCTCATTTCCACTTGCAGAGCGACGTCTTTGGACAGGATTTTGACGTACTAAACCGCACAAATAAGCGTCTTGTTTTTTTTTGTTTCCTAAGTCATAAATCGCTGTTTCTGGCATCAAAACATTTCTTCTTCCACCTGCAGGGCTGACCCATTTGTTTTGCTGGCACAGTACTTCCATTGCTGTTCTTATACTTTTTGCCTTCCGCTCTCCTCCTTTTCGATTTAACCTTTTTCCACATTTTCTTGTTTTGTACACGTTTTTTTCCTAAATAAAAGTTTAACCATTATAAGTTTGAAAAAGAAAATAATATCTTATGATGATTTACCCTTTTGAACAGGTAATGTTTCTTCGCTTGATGTGGATTCATCTTCAGAGTCATTCACATACTCTGAACCCGACACTGAAAAATCTAATTCACTCATTTCACTTTCTTTAACTAATAATATGTGTTAAACGATATATAAAATGTAGGACAACGATACCGACAAAAGTTAAACTGCACAATTTAAAATTTAAACCGCAAGCAAAATATGCATGGCCTCCTATCATCTTAAAAAACGTTTAATTTATTTCAAAAAGCTTATTTAGTGCGGAACAAAAACAAGACAACTCCAGGAGTTGTCTTATTTTTCTTCCGTTTTGAAGTCGAAGATAACTCCAAAACGCTTCTTTTGTACCTTAGAATCAAAATATTTGCATTTTTATTACACCAAATTACGCGGGATTTTTTTTTCAAAATATCTGCAGCAAAAAACGGTTTTTGAAGTTTTTGGAGTTATCCGGTTCTTGATCTGGGTGCTTCAATTTCATTCAAGCTACAATTTAAAAATAAAATTTAAATCATTCAATAAGATGGGAAAAACCAAATGCAATATGAAAGAAATCTATACTATGTTTATTTATTTATTTCTTTATTTTTGTATGATGCTTTTCCCAATAAGATCATAAAATTAGTCCTTCCACCTGTTTAACACATTGACTGCCAAGCCAATTTTCGAAAAATAGCCGAAGGTGAACAACAAAAAATGCTTAGGTGTTTTTATTTGGTTTGCAAAGGAATGATACATATTTTCATTACATGCCACGTCATTCAAATATGAATGACACACAATTTTCCGTGGGGGTCCACGTCATTCATATGTGTATGACGGCTACATGCCAATAAAAGGCCATAGCATTCAAAAATGAATGACACTAGGAACAAACTGAATAGAAATGTAAAAGCCTGGCCTCTGGTGATCATTGTAGTACATTTGGTTCGGGCAAATCTGCAAAAATGTGATTTTTATCGAAGATTGAAATTGACGATGAAAAAATTTACGAATTATAAGAAAAGTTTTATTTCAGTACAAAAAACTTAAACCAGAATCCAGTGTTTATAATAAAAAAAGTTAGAAAATACATTTTATTTACATAAAATAAATTAAATTCACAAAACAAACTATGGGTGCTCTTTGTTGAAGCACGGAAGGCGCATTTGTGGCTGCCCAGGACATTCATTGCAGAAAGAATACCTATACCATTTTCGAATGTTTTTTGGCTTCTTCACGTCCTTGTTCTTTCGATCCTTTTGCATAGCAAATGGAACATTTTCTGCGTAATTTTTTGCCATCCGGGTCGATTTTTTGAGAAAGGTGGTGTGTGTTTCCTAATGACCTGGGCCTTATCCGCTGCTGATGGACTGGTATACCCAAGATATCTGCTACTTAGCACTCCCTGAATGCGCGTATTTGAATTTTCGCATATGAGGCCATCTGATCAAATAGATCAATGCCAGCTTTACCTGTATTGTATGAAAGTACTGCAATAGGTTTTGTGGTAATCTTTCGATGTTTACTTCCTTTCGATGTTGCCTGAGTTTGGCTGGTGGAAGGCTGGTCAGTGTTGGTCGTGGTTGCTGACGCGAATGGTTGGACCTTCTGGTTTTTATTCGTAGGTCTTGGTACCAATATTGGAGCATGTTTGGTGGACAATATCCTCACGTCACGGGTATCCTTCCACAAGCAAAAATGTAAAATATCAAAAATTCTCCTTCTGAGACTTTTCAAATAATAAAATGTAACCAAATTATGATAAATAGGATGAAAAATAAAGAAAATTGTTAAGTCTGTTCACAACTAAAACCTGTGTTCATGTTTTTTTATCAAACCGCAAGACGCTTCGTTAACTTACATGAATGAATGGCATTACCTATAACGTAAAATTATATCAGAAATTTCATGCAGGGCCACGTCATTCATATATGAATGACAGTCGTCTACACGTCCTACCGCTTCAAATTCATCAACATAAAGACCATTCTTTACGACAAATATATTTTTATTAGTAAAACAATTATAAAAAACCCGAACGCATACTTTTCAGTTTAAAATTTTTTTTTCAAATTGAATTGGCGCGCAATGTGTGACTTAAGTGTCATTCATTTTTGAATGCCATGGCCTGCAGTGGAATGTTACCGTCATACATGGGTGTCATTCATATTTGAATGACGTGGCAGTCAATGTGTTAAGAACAGTAACTAAATCAACCTGTTATCGTATTTTAAATCAAATATAAAGGCATTAAGAGTACCAGGGACCTTAGTTCAAAACATAATTTCAGAGAAAAAAGAATATGGGTAAAATAAATTCAATAGCCAAGGAGGAAATGGGCCAAACTCGAGCTTCCAAGGAGCAAGGTAAATCTATTCGATTTATAGTCGGTAGGATTGGAAGACGACCAACTGTTGTTCACAGCAATCTGGACCCTGAGAACTATGGAAAAACCCAGAAAGGAGGAATAATCAGAACAAAAAAAAGTCAGGATCGACGGGCGATACTGAAAGCTGCTTTAAATTCAACACTTCGCCTAAGTAAAATCAAGGCAGAAACTCGAGTTGAATCTAGTAGATCTACTGTTTATCCCGTGATACAACAGTTCAACCATATAAGACAAAAAACTGAGAAAGAAACTACATTTGAACGCAGCTCGTAAAAGTCAGTGACTTTTACGAGCTGCTAAATACAATGTATTAACTAATATATAATACAAACTATTCATTGTTAATGATATTTGAATGATTTTATAACTCTATACATGGTTTTATTCACCGTGATTCAGGGTTGACCTTGCATTACAGTATGTATGGCTGAGCGCGGCGCTTTCATATACAGGTTGACCCCTTTTTGGCTTATTTGACTGCATAAATATTGCAAATGTATTTTTGCATATTATTATCGAAGCATTTATAAAATTTCGCAAAATTAAATCAAGAAAATACCTGTTCGTAAACACTTGGAACGGAGTGTATGTAACAAGGAGTTATGTTCAGTGCTGTACACATCTACGAATTATTGTAGCATAGCTGTTTTCCTCCCTAACCTGCTCGTCGCAAAGACTATATGAAATGAGAAAATGAGCAGGGCATTTTGCCACACTTAATAGTATGACTTATTAATCAGTGTAACGTATCTATTCATTTCCAATACATTTGTGAGTGATTCATTGAGATATACCTATAGTTCAAATACATAAATGATAAAAAGCATGCTTTACTTACTTAACCTGAGACACTGCAGCCTTCCATGCTCTGCAATCCCAGGCACCCTGCTCCACTTCTACAAACCAAGCGCTCTGGTATCTGCGATGGCTTGGTCTTTAAAACGGAGGTTCTGTCTTTCTTGCCTTCTCAAACCAGGGGCTGGGAGTCGAAGATCATCTTGGCTGCAGCATTATTGTCCATTTGCTCAATGTGGCCGAGCCAATGCTGTCGACGTGATTTAGCTTTTGCCCTACATCCACTGGTGCAGCTCATAGAGTTCGCGGTTGTATCTTTTCCTCCATTCGCCCTCCTCGCAGGACCAAATATCCGACAGAGTATTTTTCTTTCAAAAGAACCCAATATTAGCACTCGGCGCCATAAAGCAGGACTAGTATTTTTAAGTTAAATTAATAAGTTTTGATAGAGCAAGAATTTTGTCCTTCGAGTGAGGAGTTTCATCTACCTAGGAGTAAACATCAACTCCACGACTAACACCTTAGTGGAGATCCTTCGACGAGTTACCTTGGGAAAACGTTGCTACTTCGGTTTAGCGAATCAAATTGGTTCAAAACTCCTCACCCGATAAAATGCATCACGTACATAAATTTAGGACGAGTCATGGCGGCTGCTTTGTTCTTGTTTCCCTACAACGTCAGGGACGCTGCTATCGTCAGCCGAATGTATCCCCTCTTTGTGTACCAACCACTCGTGCGTTAGCATTGTAAATGTATTAAAATCCCTTGATCATTTGTGAAGAATATATGGCACTTTTCTAGGACAATCGGTAGAATGACTATAAAAATTATAGTATATAGCGTAAATAAACAATCTTCAATACATACCCTCTATCGCAAGCTTTTTTTGTTGGCAACGGACCTTTAATTAAAGAAACAAAACACCACTCGTCCGTTCTTGCATCATTTGTTCAACTAGCTAGACAGAAAATGTTCAATTATGTATTCGTTTGAAACTATACACACAACTAAATTTTCAAGTAACCCGCGAAGTAAAAAACAAGTCAAAATGTGTAAGTATTTAAGAAAAGAAAGTGAGTGTCTATAGTTTAGACGCTTAGTCTCAAAAGAAATACGACTCGTTCGTTTTGAGGTTGGTCAAAGACTAACTCTTTGCCTCTTTCTTTATTCTTTCTTTCTTTTACTTATTCTGATATCACATATTATTGCATCAGTGTGGCCACTCTGCTTAATTACTATATTAACTACTACAATTGGGCTTAATTACTACATTAACTACTACAATTCGGCCATTCTGACCACTTAAGATCGCCTGATCTTTTACAACTTATTGAACGTTTTATGTTTGGTACCTCGACTTCCGAACTACGGTCTCATATTACTGACTGCCCATACACCTTGATATGGTAACCGTGTTTGTTGATAATTGTTCAAATCTTTGATAACATACCTATCGTTTCGCAATACCTTTGTTATTTGATATGGTCCCTTGAATTTTGGTAACAATTTTTTAGATGTACCAGGATGTGAATCAAATTTTTGACTAATACATAATCTCTTGACTCACATTTTGTAGGCTTTTGTCGTTTCTTATCTACATACTTTTTATTATAAGCCTGAGCTTGTTCTTTTGTTAAAACTGCTTCTTGTCTTATCTGTTTGTGACTCTTCTGAACTATCTTTTGTTTAACTTCTACTAACTTGTCTCTAAGTTCGTCTATCATTTTTCCGTTTTGATTTACCCCAAAAAGCATTACGCTTGGACATTTTTCTATCAATTTTTGTTTAAGTATTTCGAATAACCTTAATTCTTCTGCGCCAAAATGAAATAATTTGTTTTTTCTTCTAAGATCGTAAAGACGTTTAGCTAAAAATAAAGTTTTTCACGAACCTACGAAAATGTGAACATAAGCATAAAAAGCTTTGAACTGAATATGCATTCTGTGGTAGGGGAAAATGTTTGATTGACTCGAACCCCTCATCGTCTGCTTGTATACCTTCGCCAGTAATAGTATAACCCCGATTTTTTTATTTTTGCTCGAAGAAATCCGCACTTGTCTAACCTTAGCTCTACTTTGTTTAAAACTCTACAGTCTATGCACATCCTAAGGTCTGTAGTTTTTTTCTTTACCAACACTATAGGAGAAACAAACTCCGACTCACTTGTTCTAATGTAGCCTTTTCTAAACATTCGTCTAACAATTTATTTAATTCTGACTTCTCTGTGTATGACAACCTACAAAGCGGCCCATTAAAAGGTTTAGCAGAATTCAAATTCAATGTCATCTCTGTTTCTACTAATGGTTCTGCCGGACGACGAGGCACCAAATAACAATTTTTGTAAAGGACACGTAAATATTTTTGTGTTGCATAACTTATATTTTGTAAAATTGTTAAAGTTTCTTCCTCGCAAACGTTAGGATTACAATCGATCATTAGTAAAGATTTTTCAGAACTTTCGTCTTTTACTTTATCACATTTTATATTGTTTTTTGTTATACGACTTTTATTTACTATTAATTCGTTTACGTTTTGGCAATAAACTGACTTGTTAATATTTTCTTTATATTTTCCATAATTTTGTTTAACTTTATACATATCGTTGTTTTCACTGTCGTTGTTATAAATTGAAACTAACTTAAAATTACCAGCTTCCAAAAAACTTCTTCCCCGAACCACCTTACCCAATGTCCGAAGTGAATGCGACCGATCTTTGAAATTATTCACCACGTATTCCATAAATTTGTCTTCTTCGACGCCCATTCCATTTGACAGCACCACCTTCTCGTTGTAATAATCGTGGAACGTTTCGTTGTATCGCCATTTTCGTGCTTCGAATTTTCGCCTCATTTTTAGTTAGTTTTCTTTGTTGCCAAACATCTCCGACATCTCACGGAGCAAATCATCAAGATGTTGGTTAGCAAAATTCGGTTTTGAGAATAACCACTGTTGGCCCTTCCCCTTGAACTTGTTGACTAGTAATTTTTGCAGGATTTTTTTTTCGACGTTGTATACTTTTTCTGCGCTTCTGAGTTGTGCTAACCAAATTTCAAAGTTTATTCCACCATCGTAATCGGGCAGCATATCTTTGTAAGCGTTGTATTTATACCCTATTCTAGGGGTATATTAATTTTGACGCATAGTTTGTAACATACCTTAATATTGCCCGTAGACCGCTAAAAGTTACTATATTTATGATCAGCATCGATAGTAATGTCGATCTAGCCATGTCCGTCCGTCCGTCCGTCCGTCGGCAAAAATTATAATCAAGTTTACGAATTTTTGAAATCCGCCCACAGAACACGCCCACAAATAAATAAAACAATTTTTTTGAAAATCCAAAGTTTGAGCTAGGGAGCTGAAATTTATAATATATACTCTCTAGGGGCCCGTTATGCTCATGTGTTAATTTTTTTTTAAATCCGCCTACTGACACGCCCAAAATTAAATAAAACAATTTTATTGAAACACCCAAGTTTGAGCTAGGGAGCGTTTTTTTGATAAAATCCTTTAAATGTTATATAACAAAATATGTAGAGCGTTCTTAACAATTTAACCATACTTAGACTTTTGTCACGCAAACTTATGAGGGATAGGAATAAGAATAGGGTATCCAACAGTTCGCCCAAGCGGACTGTAGCCCGTCCCTATGTTTTCTCTCTGCTTTGTCATCTGTGTCTTCGTTTCGTTGTTTATCATTGTCGTTCGTTTTTTCCTCTTCAATCGTTTGTGTTTTCTCCAAATCCATCTGTTGTTTTAAGAATTCTTTTTCTCTGGCTAGTAATTCTTTTTCTTTTTTTATTAAATTTAACTCTCTCATTATGAGTTCATTTTCCTTCATTAACGTTGACTGCACACCACCACTATGACAACTCTCATTCTCCTCCTCATCGTTGTCGTCGTTCTCGTTGTTGTCATCATCATCGTTGTCGTCGCCGCCGTCTTTTTCATTTTCGTTGTTTTCATTGTTTTTCTTTTCCATGTCTGAATTTTTTGCGATGTCGTTGTTTGCGTTAGGTTTTTCTCCATGGTCTTCTGTGGGTATGCCGTTAAGACGCAAAAGTAATTTCAATTTGGTCCCGTTGCTTGGCATTCCTAACCGTTGCAGCCACTCGCGCAGCTGGGTCATTGAAAATTCACTTGATTCAAACGAAGTGCTCATAGCGACTATGGTTTTATGAACTTTTTAGGAAAAAAAAAAAATCACAGCACCAGGTAACAGCCGGAGAAAAAAAAAATATAGAGGGCAAGTAAGAGACGCGCACACGATTGTTCACGAACAGATACAGCGCTTTTTTTTTTGACTGTTTATTCAGCTATTAGGACTGTATCCCACTTCTGAGGTTTTAGACGCTTAGTCTCAAAAGAAACACGACTCGTTCGTTTTGAGGTTGGTCAAAGACTAACTCTTTGCCTCTTTCTTTATTCTTTCTTTCTTTTACTTATTCTATTATCACATATTATTGCATCAGTGTGGCCACTGTGCTTAATTACTATATTAACTACTACAATTGGGCTTAATTACGACATTAACTACTACAGCAAGAACATTATGTTCGTTTGAACAATTTAATATACAATTAAGTATCTATGTATATTCCTTTATTTAAAAATTATTTTTCAGTTTATACAGATGCATATTTCTCTTAAAATAATTCCATTCATTATAAATCCCGTTGCGCATCCGATGGATGGTCGCCGATTATTTTATTGAACGTAAACTTGGAAACCTATGTTGGTTTTCACAATAGTACAAAGCCGCAAGTTGTAAGCATATTGCATACGAGTATTTGTACACTATGGGTAATTTTATTCACATTAAAAATGATGCCCGATGAGCAGGGATTTATATAGGTACTGTTATGTAAATCAAAAAATTAGGCTGTATTGCTTATTCTAATACAGTGTGGCGCACCAATTGTGCTACAATAAGAAATTCAAATAACGTTTATTTTAATCAATGTATTTCATTTACTTTTTTTTTCTTATTGTATAGAAAATTCAATTTTATTTTATATAACTAATTGTTTTTGAAGTTGATAGACCGTAAATGACTTCCATGCTCATTTACTCATATTCGACACCTAATCAGAAAATTATTCAATGCTGCCTAAAGGCAGAAGTCGGGATCGCTTCAATTATTGTTTTAATTGAATTCAGTCAAATTCCTTGGTTTCGTTTTGTACACCTCTTGCTTGACATAACCTCACAAAAGAAAGTCTGGTGCAGTCAGGTCAGCTGACCTTGGGGCCAGCGGAAAGTGGAGTTTCTGGATATTATTTTCTTTGGGAATTTTCGTTGGAGCTCCGCCATAACCGGTCTGGCTATGTGTGCAGTTGCATTTGGAACCAAATGCTGTTGAAACGGATATTTCTTCGGCGCAGTTCTGGGTAAAAAAAAAACTCCTTAAACATTTTAAAATAACGGTCCCCAATGACAGTTACTATTACACCGTTTTCTTGATGAAACTGCGTACCACACATTTACTCGTTCTGAGTGCAGTTAGATTCACTCCATATGCGGCAGTATTGCTTATTTTCATTCCTGTTTGGATCAAAACGGTCATTTCAATCATTTGTTTGGCAAAATTCCAGGCGAATATGCAATCCGGAGGGTTTAACCTGCTTGCAATTTGGACTTTGTACGGAAACAATTTTAAGTCATCGTGAATTATAGGTTTTAATGACTGTCTGCTAAATCCAATTTGCACCGATAAGCTTCGAGTCGAAACGCTTGGATTTGCCTGAATTATTGTCTTAAACCCGAACATAGGGATCTCGATGGAACGGTCTTCGTGTGATGCTTCCAGATTCGACAAACATGTTTAATGGTCCATCTATTCGAGGGAGTGCCTCCAAACTCGCGCCTAAATTCCCTTTTCACGAAAATGAAGGACGCAAAGCTTGGTACCGCCGCACTATCCAAAGCCTCTTTTCGGTATCCCAAGCATTCATTTTAATAAATCTAAATAGTGACCTGCAAAAAAAACCGATTACTCACACAGAAAGAAAGTTATTACGTTTTGTTTTTATGAACGCATTTTTTTGTATAAATTTCATACAAATAGAGAGGCAAAAACATAAATTTACCGACCCTTATGTGTTCGTTTATCCTTTATTGATCCGCCGCACAGTATGGGAATTCGCTTATCTAGCGGAATCAAATTAATCGCACTTACAAGGTTATCTTTTTGGTAATTTTTTTTTTTGCAAGATTTATTTCATTGTATGAGGGCAGAAAATTTTGAGCGACTTTGTTGAGTTTCCGACGTATAATGTTATATTGATTAGTAGATAACTGCAAATCCACAATCAAAGCTAACGCTTCATCTGTAGATAAAGATATTTTACCTTCCAATTTGCATAAGCCGTTCCGATTTCGTCGAAGCTAAATAAATCCAAGAGGCTTTGCACTTTTTTCTTTTTTATTTTCTTACACCAAGCTTCAAAGTTTTTTTTGGTTTCCCTACTTTTTTAACATTATTGAAGAAAATGGAATTTCATCCAAAAATGTGTATGCACACAACTTATGGCCGACATCTCATACCAATTGAAACAAATTTGTTTTAAACCTTTACAAATTTGAAAAACTTCGCCTTTCTTAAAAACGGCTATAATGATTTTGAATATTTTTGGGGTTTTCAATAGGTAGGTACTAATATAAGAATGGTACTCGTATACTCAGATTTTTGCAAAAAAAACCATAGAAAAAGGGCGATATCTCCAAAAATTTGTTTAAGTAAGTTCAAAGAATTTTTACATTAGAGCTAATATTTGGAACATATATGCGCACTCAGATTTTTGTCATAAAGCTCTTATTCATATTATGTAAAAGTTTTTAAAATTTTCAAAAAATTCACTTCTCTCAAAAGCGGCCTTAGCAGTTTAGAAAGGTAGTGTTTTAAATACTTGCGGTGTGCTTAATTCTACAAGAACTGTACGTTTATTCTCGACGTGTATAACTGTGCGCCCACTATAGTCTCTAACAGTTTTCTGTTTAGAAAATTAAAATTATAAATAGACTCCGAGCTCTCATTTTCCCATTATATTAAATTGAAAATCAATCCTCTTTGTAAACCAACAATATCGCATTTTAAGCATATTAACTTTGTTAGATATATATCTCTGATTTACATTTGTTATCATATCCGCAAACCCGACGAACAATTGTAAAGTTAACCAAAAGTTTTTGGCATAAAAGAGTATGCAAAGAGAAAGTTTCGTGTTGTTGCCAATTGTTGATTAGGCAAGATAAGATGAAAGCAATGATTAATTGAATCTTTTCACCAAATAGTTGGCATTTTCCGAGTGATAGGGAACCAATTATAATGTTTTGTTCCGACAAATGTCAGCACATCCAGAATTAATCAGATCTCTACATGTTAAATTCAGAAGTATATTTTTGTTAGCTAATATCCTGTAACATCACACCGTCCTCTTTAAATCATAACACCACAACCTGGAGGAGGGATTCGTTAATCTGTTTGGTGAAATGTAGGAAAAAATCTTCGGGGCCAAATTCGTTTTTAGGGTTCCGGTGCCAAATGGCAAAAAAACGGAACCCTTATAGATTCGTCATGTCTAACTGTCTGTCTGTCTGTCTGGGAATGACACAGCCACTTTTTTCCGAAACTATAAGAGCCATCTGTTGAAACTTGGTAGGTAGATGTATTCTGTGAACCGCATTAAGATTTTCACACAAAAATAGAAAAAAACATAGGGGCGGGCTACAGTCCGCTTAGGCGAACTATTGGATTCCCTATTCTTATTCCTATCCCTCATAAGTGGGCGTGACAAAAGCCTAAGTATGGTTGAATTGTTAAGAACACTCAACATATTTTGTTATATAACATTTAAAGGATTTTATCAAACAAAAACGAAGCTTTTGTAAAAAAAACGCTCCCTAGCTCAAACTTTGGTTTTTCAATAAAATTATTTTATTTAATTGTTTGCGTGTCAGTAAGCGGATTTAAAAAAATTAACACATGAACAAAGAGGGCCCCTAGAGAGTAGGTATATATTATAATTTCAGTTCCCTAGCTCAAATTTTGGATTTTCAAAAAAGTTTTTTTTTGTAAATTGTGGGCGTGTCAGTAGGCGGATTTTGAAAATATTTACACATGAGCATAAAGGGCCCCAGAGAGTATATATTATAAATTTCAGCTCCCTAGCTCAAATTTTGGTTTTTCAATAAAATTGTTTTATTTAATTGTGGGCGTGTCAGTGGGCGGATTTTGAAAATTTTATATCCTGAGCAGTTTTAGGAGTCATAGATCATATTAAAAAAATATCAACTTTCTAGATCAAAATTCGATTTTTTCCAAAATTTTGTTTTTTTGAGTTTGTGGGCGTGTCTGTGGGCGGACTTCAAAAATTCATAAACTTGATTATTTCGGGACCCTAGAGAGTATATGGTTAAAATTTCAGCTCTCTAGGCCCAGTTTAAGACCTAAAGGACGGACATGGCAAGATTTTTTTTTTTTTTTTTAATGAAAAAAAGGAAATCCAAATCCCAGAGCACTCAGACTCGGTAACGGTCCATTGTACTACCAGGCAGAAATTCTTCTTTTTGGCGTAGAGGCATATGAATGGGTGGCGTATGTTGTTGTTCCCCGTGGGGATTGAACCTGCACCGCACGGGTCACAAGCCAACACACTAACCTCTACACCGTCGCCACCTCTCGACAGATCGACAGATCGACATTACTATCGATGCTGATCATAAATATAGTAACTTTTAGGGGGCTACGGGCAATATTAAGGTATGTTACAAACTATACGTCAAATACCCTTAGAATAGGAATAGGGTATAAAATTAAATGTTGGGGGTTCCCCATAATTAGAACTGAAACTCAAATTTTTTTTTTTCATCAAACCCATACGTGTTGGGTATCTATGGATAGGTCATCAAAAATGATATTGCGGTTTCTAATATCATTTTTTTCTAAACTCAATAGTTTGCGCGAGAGACACTTCCAAAATTGGTAAAATGTGTCCCCCCACCCCCCCCCCCCCCCTTTAACTTTTAAAATAAGGGACTGATAAAACTAAAAAAAATATATGATGTACATTACCATGCAAACCTCCACCGAAAATTGGTTTGAACGAGATCAAGTAAGTAGTTTTTTTTAATATGTCATAAATCGTAAACCGCAATTTACCTTTCATTCAATCAACTCAAATATAAAAAAAAAAAATCATAAACATAAAGCTTATGCGTAAACCGTGAACCATTATTTTCTAATAATAGATCTGTAATAGGTGCCTAAGTAAATAATAATTATAATTCGCGCGGAACCCTTCATGGGCGAGTCCGACTCGCACTTGGCCGTTTTTTTTTTAATCGTCATTAAATTCATTGCTGATGTTTTGCAAAACCGCTTCAGTATTTCAATGGAATACTGACTTTGCGACCCACAACATAATACGCGCTATTTATTGATATTTGCTTAATCCTCATTTTTCTTCTTTTCTCTTGCTGTATCTCTGATAGCAATTAAAAAACATCGCAACGAACATGACCTGGACCTAGAATGTATAATTTCCTTATTGAGAAACTATTTCTGTAACAGCGAAGTTATTGTAAGCACACAAGGATTATCTGAGGCCAACTTAATGCTGGTAGTATTACATTTTTGTGATCCAGCAGTTGTTATGCCTGCCTTTTTTTAACAACTCAATATTCGTGCTTTTATTTGCTTTTGCGAACAAACAAATTATTTAATAATAAAATATATCTACGGGTACTTGCCTCAGAGGAGAAAAATATACTATTTCACAATTAAATATATGTATTTCTGGTTTCGGGAAAAAGAAGCAATAATAAAATATTTGTATTTGTCTTCTAATTTAAAAACAAATGAGCTGTCAAGAATCACACACAGGAAAAAAATAATAATAGTCATTTACGGCCCATATAGAGCCTAAAATCTAGTTTCTCCAATCATTTGCGTGTATGGTGTGAAGGGGACCAACACTTAATTGTGGCAAATTTGAAAAGCTTCTCATGACAATTAATACTTTTGGATGTTTGTCAGACTCTTGCTAGAGGTGGGGCAGTGGAAACAACTTTTTGTGGTGCTGGGCTCCGGCGTGATTTGAATCTCGATTAGTAGTCCAACGCACTAACCCCTGAGTCACTGCGCTGACACACATAATTACAAAAAAAAAGTTATTTAGTTGTTGTTTCATTTTGCTGGACAAATATCAGTTCTGAGAGCAACAACAAGCCCAATGAAAAACGACATATGGGGCACGTAGTTATTTAACTATTTCAATGAAATTACTTTTTGTCCACACATTAAGTGAATGGAAATTTACTCAATTTTATAAGTAGAATTATATAATAAAGTTTAAATACTTAATAACTTGCATCGATTTCCAAAAAGAAAAATTATCATTCATCTTTAATCGCCTTAATTGGGTATAATTTTTACAACAAAGCATTTTCAGCCCACACTGATTTTGTTCCTCTCGTCCCCTCCTAATAGTGAACAATTACGCATAAGGCGACACAATGTATGTAAGAGAATCAGCAAAAAATAAACAGCACGTATGTAATAATATTAATGAAAACGAGCAACGTGTGCAGTTTTCAACTCAATTATTGAACACGTAGCTTAGAATAAGTGTAGCTAATAACTTTGAAATTGACACAGTTTTATTTTTGTCGTTTTGCCGATGGTCATCATTTTTTCTGAGTTGCTTAAATGTCATCGTTTTGTCAAGTATAAATTTGATACCGTATTCCTGGATTTATTCGGTAGTTATCCTCTTAGCAGTTGTTTTAGAAAATAGCCAGGATATGAAAACACCTGTTACTTTTTTTTAACTACTTTACCGATGATCTTACAAAACAATTATCCAAAAAACAAATCAATAAGAAAATAATGCAAAACCTTGTTTTTCGCAAGTTTTTGGAGGCACACTTTTGTTTCTTCTTTCTTGTTTTATTATATTTTTATCTGTTTCTATTTGTAATACTACTTAACACACATAAAAAAATCATTTAAGAAAATAAAGCCTGCAATGTTTTATCATTCATTAAAACTATATTAGAACCAATATAAAAACTAACAGTCGAACTAATAAACGCAAATTAAGGGTGAATTATCTTTAATCAATGAATTAAATGAAAAATCTTAATAACAAACTTTTTTGAAGTTATTTGAAGTGGATGGATAAACATGCACTTAACTAACTCACCGAAGTAGGTGAATCTAGTAATTAAGTTTAAATAAAACTGACAACTGACAGCGAATCTTTGCACCAAATGGGATGTTGAATGTGCTATCTGCGTACAATTTATTACTTAACGATTTTCAATTTCCATACCATTTATTACTTTACGATAATTAGCTAATGCATGGACATAATTTTTAATTACTGACCCGTGAATTAAATTTTTATCCACATTATAGTAAATTTGTGAATTAGAAGCAAATTAAGTAATTTCTATTGATTCGGCTGAAAGTAATCTTCATACTTAACGGCGAATTTATGATCAGGATTACGGTGATCATAACTATCCCACCTCACAAAACGTCGGCAGGCCTCTATGTTTTTGCTCCCTTTGGCCAATTAATGTTCCTTTTATTGATTACTAGCTGACCCATGCTCCCCTTCTTCGCCATTCTGCCACTTCTCAAATTTAAAACAAAATACTTGCTGATAAGAACTGATAAAGAAAACGTCGAAAGTGTCCCTTCTCATTGTATGGATATACCTACTTTCAGTGTGACTCCCTCTCAATTTAAATTACATTTCATACCCTATCTCTCTCAATCCCATGCGCCACAAAAAACAACACAAACTACAAAAGGCGCATAACAAAAAGAAAGAAAAAGCACAAAAGGTACAGAGAGAGAAACAGATTTGTGCCGCACACAAACACAAATTTTCCTCCACTCAACGCTGGGAAAATCCCACGATGTAGATTTAATCGAACATTTTACTTTTTTTGAATTGTACAAAGTTTATAGTTGAATGCTTATTTTTCAACTTCAGGCTAACCTACAAAGATGATTTATATCTTAAAACATTTGTACATAATTGAACTTTATATTAAAAAAATCCTATTTCATTTGGATGGGTCATTCCAAAGCTAGGAGCTAGAGAGCATTCGAGAGTTACAACTTTTCTTAGATATCAGCTTAGATCTCCGCTTCTAGACAGCGGATGAAGCATTTTCCCGCGGTAAAAAGTAGCCTATGTCCATTCTCAGGCTCTAGACTATCTGTGTACCAAATTTCATTTAAATCGGTTCAGTAGTTTTGGCGTTAAAGCTAGACAGACAGACAGACAGACAGAGTTACTTTCGCATTTATAATATTAGAATGGATAGTTTGATCGTCATTTCACAAAATTGGTGATCCCCAGTCGTGTTAACCCAACGATTTGCATCCAAACTTGGTGCAGGGAAATAACTTCATGGGCAATAACTTCACATGGGCAATAACTTCACTTTTTTTGTGAACTTAATGCCCACTGATGGTGAGCAATAACTACACTTTTTAGTGGGAAATAAATTCTCTTAACATTTTATGATAATTCAAGAACCGTACCTCGCACCTACTCCAAATCAAACAGTGACCCCAACCAGGGGGGTTGCAGGGGGGCAGAACCCCCCCCCCCCCGCCCCATAGGTATTGAACTGTTTATAGAATCTACTTGCGGTTTCGCAACTAATCTCATAAACAGTGCAGTGCATATGGGGGGCATGCTGCAGCCCCCCTGCTTGGGGTCACTTTTTGTTTTGGAGTGGGTGCAAGGGTCTTTAGTTATAATAGACAAATTCAAATTATAGGTGGGAAATAACTTCACAAAATTTACGGTGAAGTTATTGCTCACCATGAGTGGGTAATAACTTCACAAAAAAAAGTGAAGTTATTGCCCACTCGAGGTGAAGTTATTGCCCGTGAAGTTATTTCCCTGCACCTCCAAACTTTTGTCAGAGTCTGAATATGTTAAATATCTCTCTAGGATCACCTGAATGTTAAAATTGCCTGGAAGTGATTATGTAGTCGCCCCTTATGACAAACGGAATTATTAAATTGAAGAAAAGCTATTATAACTCATCAAAATAAGATGTCAAAAAAAAAAAATATGTAACAGATGATTATACCAAGGAGCTCTATTAAACAAACAAAATTTGACCTTCTTGAAAATACTTGTCTTAAATGTATGATCCTGATTATTAATTTTACTAATTTTCACGAATATGCTCGACATGAGTTCACATCCTAGCAACTGCCACGATATACTCATGCCACAAAACTTCTAACATGCAATACTTCACTTCTGAGTCGTTGCTGTGGTTCTTTTTTTTCGTGTGTTCATGTCACCATGAGTGCCTACTTCTATTCCTTACCTTCTGCGAATATTTACGGTGGTTGTGGCTTCTGTCAGCATTAAAATCATGTGCGAGTGCATTTGGAAAACATTATTTTTTTCTAATGGGCGGATAATATCGCATCGCAAAGTATTTCTGTGTGTTTAAACTGAAATGTCGGAGGAAGGAAGTAAAAGTAAAAGAAAACTCACATGGCCTTTCTTTGGGCAATTATAATGCACTTTGCAATTACATACTTCGTGCATTAAATATGCTCACTGCCTTCAGAGCTGAAACTGACTCAAGGAAAATGTACTGCGAAAAATATATAGGTACCTATCGCATGTGAATGATGAGAGGATATGGCAGTTATTTATTGCACTTACCATACACGCATTAATAAATGTCTAAGTATGTAGATAAGTTGGCACTCGTATTTGCAAAAGGCAAAAGCAACGATTTTCAAATTTCGTACAACCCCACGTCATCATGTACCTACTTGATTGACAAAAGAAAGAAAAAGGTTGTTGACAAGAAATAATATTTATGGGTAAAAGCTACGGTACAATATTTCTTGCTTTCTCTACCAGCATTAGTATACTAAGTAGAAAGTTCTTGCAATCGAGCTTATATTTGGAACTCAAACCATGGATGAGATTGCAAAGCAAAGTGAGTTACGCGGTGCCATTAGTCCGTATGTTTTTCTATTTAAGGTCCTCCTACCTAAACGAGTGGATGTTTTTTATTCAATCTTGGTATTTGCTGGGCTAATATCTTCAGATCATTTTTTTAATTTTTGTTAAAAAAAAATGTTCTTTAAAGAAGATTCAATAGGTTTGATCTCTTTTGGTGTGTAAAATCGAAAAGCGGTACTCTAAAATACGATGACTCGTAAGTGCACTTGGTAGCGGTGCAATCAGCTTGACTTGGGGTTCAATCAATTAGCATATTCAGTCAGCGTGGCCTCTGGCTTATTGCCTCTATTTGCGCACCATAACTTGGTTGAGGTCACCTTAAGCATGTGCACGTATCCTTAAGGCGTGGTCTTCCTCTATCGCGGTTCTTCCTTCGAGCAATTTTGGCAAGGTCTTATTGCTTACTTGTCTATTCAGGCTTAGGTGTCCAATAAAAATATTCAGATTTAAGCTTTACATGACCATTGAAACTTACATGAATGTACTTATTCTTAATCGGTTGCTTTCCTTCGTCCAATTTTAACAAGTGGAAAAACACGTTCAACATTGGCAAAACTAGAATTCACATAATTTTAAAAGGTCTGCATTTGTCGAACATAAAACATTTTTAAAAGAAATATCATCTTTTAATGAATATTCAATTTGTGTGCTATTCAGGAATGGTTGCAATTAGCAAAATAGATTATTTTTATCGCGAAAGCCTAAACTACATCAGAGTCTATCAGTAACTGTCATTGTATAAAATTGTAATAATAATTGTCAAACACCAGACGAATTCAGTACTCGACTTAAATTCATTCAATTGATTGCAATGAGCTCTTCAAATTTGAATGTCCGGTTGATTTATCAATGTATTTATAACGTTTGCCAACGCGTTGTCAGTCAAATCTAAACGAATAGCGGACCCGAGACAAAAAAACCCCAAGTGCTTAAAAACATCTGACACGAGCAACCAGGTACACCGAACGACACGCGAAAGAGTACATCCGATTTTCTGGAGCTAATCACCATCTGATCGCATCGTGCGAACCGATGAAAACGGTACCTACCTTCGATCGGCGATTGCGAAAAAGTGTGCTGCACACTGCGCATTAATATGCATACACCAAAGGAAAATCAACCCTTTCATTATATCCTATTCTAAGGGTATATTAATTTTGACGCGAAGTTTGTAACATACCTACCTTAATATTGCCCGTAGACCCCTAAAAGTTACTATATTTATGATCAGCATCGATAGTAATACTGATCTAGCAATGTCCGTCCGTCCGTCTGTCGGTAAAAACTAGGCCCTTAAACTGAACCTAGAGAGCTGAAATTTTAGCCATATACTCTCTAGGGGCCCGAAATAATCAAGTTTAAGAATTTTTGAAATCCGCCCACAAGTTAAAAAAAAAACAAATTTATCGAAAAAATGGAATTTTGATCTAGAAAGCTGAAAACTGCTCAGGACACGCCCACAACGTTACAACCATAGTTTGTTCTATGTCTCGATTGAAAAAAAAAACATTACGAGACCTTAGACGCCTTTTTGGTGAATAAAAAGGCACTCTAGATAACAGGGCGGGACTTTTTATGTGGTAACACACAACATTTCTAACGAATATAATATCGTGAGCTTCTTACATTAATTTTCAATATACCGAGTAATTTGCATCGCGCACTATATGATGGTTCAAAGTTCCAACGCATTTTAAAGAATATAAATTTGATAAAACGCCTCTGGACCCTCTCAATACGATCTGAATGACTTGCATATAATATCGGCATATTCAAGAATCGATCTAACCAGGGATATGAGTAAAGGGTATGTGGAACAGTAAAATCTCTCGAATTTCTTTTAATAAAGCCAACAAGTGAGTAAACCTTAGCGATTATATAGTCAACATGAGGAACATAGCTTAGCTTAGTATCAATAATGACACCAAGATCCTTGATTTGACTAACTCTATGTAAGCACGTCATTTCAAGATAATAGTCGTGAGAATAATGCGTCTGTGATCTTGCAAAGGAAATAGCTATACACTTTTGTTTGTTTAACTTGAAGCAATTTAGTGTGCACCAGTTTTGTAGATTATTAAGGTCAGGCTGAATTGTTCTACAATCATCTGTGCAGTTTATCTTTAGGATTAGGTACAATAAGCATTGGCTGAATTGTATGCACTGAAGAATATCGACAATAAAAATTGTGCTTTCAAAAAGCTTAGGTAAAGCAGATTGTTTGCATATTCCACGGTAATTTTCAACATTGTTCTTAGATCCAGATTTGAAAATAGGGATAAGATATGACGTTTTCCAATCATTGAGAAAAGTACCAGAAGAAAGAGATGCATTAAAAATCGTATGCAGAGTATATACTCTCTAGGAGCCCTTTATGCTAATGTGTAAATATTTTCAAAATCAGCCCACAATTTAAATGTTTTTTTTGAAAAACCAAAGTTTGAGCTAAGGAGCTGAAATTTATAATATAGACTCTAGATGTCTGATAGGAATAAGAATAGGATATCCAACAGTTCGCCCAAGCGGACTGTAGCCCGTAGTAAAACGAGAATAGACCATTGCCTTGTTCGCATTAAGGACCAAAATGAAGACGCGACAGTGACTGAAACCGACATATCAGACCATTACGCATTCATTATTCTGCGGATTCTTGGGCAATACTTCTAAAAATACCGATACGAAAAAAAAGTTGCTTCCTCAATGATAACATCGTTAATGCATATTTACAAAGTTTTAATTGGAACAATGTTATCGAAATTTCAGTAACTCAAATGATTTGCATAGAGAATTCCAAAGCATTCTCAAAATAGCATAATACAAACTCAACGCAGAAAGCCAAAATAAAAAAGCGAAATGTAACAAACCCGTGGGTAAATCAAGAAATACGTCATATGTGCAAGTTCAATATGAAACAGAACACAAAAGTTTTCGAAATATTGTCAACAAACAAATAGAAAAAACCAAACGTAATTTGTACAGGGAGAATTTTTCGGAATGTCCAATGAATCCAAAGAAAACTTTGAGTTTAATGGAGTTTAATATTAAATATTAGGAAGAAGATCAAAACATATTTGGATGAAATTATACATAATAATTTTGGTAAAAAAGACAATTTAAACAGGCTTGCTATTAAGTGTGCCCTTAAATTTCATTAACGAAATAGAAAATGTTGTACATAGCTACGTGCAGCATAAAAAACAGACCATACAGATGCACGAAGCTCAGCAATCCATGTACTTACGACAAGGGAAGAAATTTCAAAGATTTTAGCAAACTTAAAAGCTAGTAAATCGCCAGGAGTGGATGGAAATCGGGCAAACGACCTTACATCTAACGATGAAATTTTAGCACCTATAATAGAATGTATCGTTAACTTAAGCTTAGAGCAGTCACGTATTCCAGAGGACCTTAAAGTAGCCATAGTACGACCAATATACAAAGCTGGCACCAAATCAGATGTCCTCAAATATATGCCTATTTCAATACTCCCTGCTGCTTAGAATAGGGTATACAAAATATAACCCATACTGAAAGTTCGAAAAAACTTTCCTCAAGAATAACTTAGATTCATTACATATCTAATTCTTGAACTCTGCAGAAAAGCCTCCTAGGCTTCGCAGATTCTTTTTTGTAAAGAATGAATGTTAATATTATATACAAAAATAAATGAAATGAAAATAAAAATTAAATGAATCTTCTCATCCATTCACCCTACTCGCACACAGGACCACATATCCGAACAAGTATTTGTTGTTCCAAAGAACCCAATATATATTTCCCTTGCCTACTTTCGATTCAATTATGGGTGTCAATGCTGCGATCGTAGTGTATTCACTAACTGATTGGCAGGTCGTGCTTTCGAATCCCGACCCGGGCCATGATTTTAACTTGAATACTCGCACGAATACAGACCTCCCTAAGCAGTTTAGCCACCACCCGTAGAGAAAAAAAACCCTACAAAAGCCCCAAACTTCTTTCCTATCCTCCTATTCTTTCGAATAGTAAATAGCGCCTAAAATCATGCAATGCGATATCATGCTAGGTTCAATAAAAAAATCCTGCGCTGTACTACCCATTTAGCGTAAGCAAATTATAAAAAAAAACCTTTTTTGTCCTTCGAGTCAAGAGTTTAAAACTCATTTGTTTTGCCAAAGCAACAAATTTGCGATTTCCTAAGATCTTCACTGAGGGGTCAGAATTGGAGAACAAGTTCATATAACTTTTTTTCTAATGTTAACTTTAAGATTTTTGATATAATTTTTGGTTGTTTTAAAAAATACCGTTTTTAAGAGCTTTTTTTAGAACCTGCAATAAAAGGCTGTTAGTCACAAAATTTAGTATTTTTTTAAAAATTAATTTATTATTTTACAATTGCCTAATTTTGATCAGCTATGTAAGTCCAGAGTCCGAATACAGATGACCCCAAACGAAAAAAAGAAGTGAAAACATAGGGACGGCCTACAGTCCGCTTGGGCGAACCCTATTCTTATTCCTATCCCTCATAAGTTGACGTGACAAACGTCTAAGTATGGTTGAATTGTTAAGAACGCTCTACATTATTATATAACATTTAAAGGATTTCATCGAAAAAAACGAAGCTTTTGTAAAAAAAACGCACCCTAGCTCAAACTTTGGTTTTTCAATAAGATTGTTTTATTTAATTGTGGGCGTGTCAGTGGGCGGATTGTAGAAATTGCATCTCCCGATCAGTCTTAGGATTCACAGATCATATATAAAAAATTTCAGCTTTCTAGCTCAAAATTCGATGTTTTCGATAGGTATATTTGTTTTTTTTTTTTTTTTAGTTTGTGTGCATATTTCAAAAATTGTTAAACTTGATTATTTCGGGACCCTAGAGAGTATATTGTTAAAATTTTAGCTCTCTAGATCCAGTGTAAAGGCCTAATTTTTGCCGACAGACGGACGGACTCGGACATGCCTTGATCGACATTACTTTCGATGCTGATCATAAATATAGTAACTTTTAGGGTCCACGGGCAATATTAAGGTATGTTACAAACTATGCGTCAAAATTAATATACCCTTAGAATAGGGTATAAAAACCCATTATGCATTAATTGTGTAGGTGTTGTGTTATCATAGAAATCAAATGTGAAAGTCGAACACACGTTGGATTCTTAGTGTAGTTTTCATGGGCACAGCCATTTTCTTGAGTGTAAGGTTAGGACTAAACTTATGTAAAAGTTAAACGCAAAGATGGATAAGTAATCTACCTCACGTAACTATCAGAATGAATAGCACAGGTAGGTAATGCCATTTCTATATATAACATATATTCACTGATAGGTAATTTCGAGAGAGGATAGGGCACAGCTGATTTCCATGTTTTAGGGGACGGTGGATATGTATGCCGACTATCTAATTGTACCCCAAGTGCGGTTCAAATGCTTGGAATTTTACTTGTATGTTGTTGGACGTCTGTCGTGTATACGCAGTGGCGCAGTGATTCGTATGTTGGACTACTTCTCTAAAGGTATCAGGTTCGAATTCTGCTGGGCCCAAGTAACACCTAAACTTTTTTTTTCACTACCCACCTCCTGCCAACGTCTGACAAACATCCAAGGTTTTAATCTGTGTATCGGCCATTGATGGCAAATATTTATTTATCTATTTATTTTTGTTGCACGTCACTTAAAGGCCTTCCAAATATTGTGAATGAATAAGGTTATTATGATGACATTTTCCTCCTATATCTTAATAACCATCCACCACGGAAAAATGTCTGTACAACATACTGTCAGCATGAACGTATTTTCGTGATACGTAATTTAAATGTCGAATGGCCACGTTCAAGGACGCTAGTAACTTACAATTACCATGTCCTTCTGTATTCAAAAATAACACTCGACACCGTCGAGGCTAAATAGTGCAACTTAAAATGCACAACTTATAAGGTTCCCACATCCCACCTCATGGTCATTAACTAGACCAACGTGCATTCGTATTAAAATGTCCAAATCATATTGTTGGTATTTTAGTAATCATAAAGTACTATTGATTTAAGCAAAAGAAAACTATTTTGCGGCAGTGAACTTTCGTCTTCATAATAATAAACTATAATGTTGAACTACAGGATACTCTCGATTTAAAATTTCCAAACAAAAAGAAAACGCAAATTAATTGTTCATTAAACTTGATTAGTGAGCATTTTATAACATTGTGGGGCGGTGGAAATATTTGAAAATCCTTATTAGCTCGAACGTGTCTCATAAATGTGTATTATATCTGATGAATAAAACGTTGGAGCACACTATTCATGAAAGTTATCTTGTCTTAAACAGTGAAGGAGTCATGCATGCATACTTTTCATCGGTTATTGGTAGTACATACCTCCATTTATTTTATTTTATTTTGCTTTTTTTTGTTTATATTAATTGTTCAATAGATGTTGTTAGGGTGAACCCCAAAGGCGGATCGATAGGGTTGCAGTGAAGTTGGAGTGTTATGATCCCGCTAGTCCAGATCATAAAAAAAGAAAAAAACATTCCTGTAACAAAGAATTTTCCATTTATATGTACTTTAATCCATTTTATATATTACGTAGCTTTATAAATTTTATATTTTTACTTATAACGATTTATTTAACGACAAAAAAAACCTGTTCAGTTGGTTTCCATTTGCGAGTGTTTTCGGATATACATACTTGTTTCATTATATTGAACTACGCGATTTAAATTATTTATACATTGATTTTAATTTAATATCACGGGAATCTGTGAATCGATCAAATATATTTGAATCATTAATTTTATTTAAATATATTTAATCGTTTTGCAGATACCCTAGGAATACGAACTGGACATAAATTTACATTACCTATTTTTTATTGCATGTTTTAGGGGACGGTGTTTGTGTATGCCGACTATCTCATTGTACCTCAATTGCGGTTCAAATGCTTTTAATTTTTCTTATATATTGGTTTCAGGTTCGAACTGCTGGGGCCAAGTATCACCTAAACGTTTTTTTCCACTAGTCACCTCTTGCCAACGTCTGACAAACAAGCAAGAGTATCAATTGTCATGAGAAACTTCTCAAATTAGTCGTACGGACTCCACTTAAAATTGTACGTCCCTTCCACTGGGCACAAGCAAATGGTTGAAGAAGCTAGGTTTTACTCCCTGTATCGGCCCTTGATGCCAAATATGTATTTATTAATTTTTGCTCCACGTCACTTAAATGCCTTCCAAATATTGTGAATGAATAAGGTTATTATGATAATATTTTCTTTCTATATTTTAATAATTATCCACCACAGAAAAATGTCTGCACCACATACTGTCAGCATGAACGTATTTTCGCGATACATATTTTGAATGTCAAATTGCCACGTTCAAGGACGCTTCTACCTTACAATTACCTTGTCCTTCTGTATTCAAAAATAACACTCGACACGGTCGAGGCTAAATAGTGCAACTTAAATGCACAACTTATACGGTTCCCACCTTATGGTCGGTAACTAGACCAACGTACATTTGTATTGAAATGTCAAAATCATATTGTTGGTATTTTATTATTCATAAAGTCCTATTGATTTAAGCAAAAGAACACTATTTTGCCGCAGTTAACTTTCGTCTTCATATAATATACTATAATGTTGAACTACAGGATACTCTCCATTTAAAATTTTCAAATAAAAAGAAGAAAAAGAAGACGCAAATTAATTGCTCCTTAAACTTGATTATTGAGCATTTTATAACATTGTGGGGCGGTGGCAATCTTTGAGAATCCTTATTAGCTCGAACGTGTCTCATAAATGTAAATTATATGTGATGACCAAAAAGTTGGAGCACACTATTCATGAAAGTTATCTTGTGTTAATCAGTGAAGGAGTCATGCATGCATACTTTTTATGGGTTATTGTTAGTACCTACATACCTGCTGTCTAATCCATTTATTTTATTTTATTTTGTTTTTGTTTTTTTTTGTTTATATTAATTGTTCAATAGATGTTGTTAGGGTGAACCCCAAAGGCGGATCGATAGGGTTGCAGTGAAGTTGGAGTATTATGATCCCGCTAGTCCAGATCATGACCTCTTCGCTAAGGAAGAAGATAATGTTAATTAGGTGGGTGTTTACTTTGTTATTGAAGAGAATGGTCCAAGCCAATACAGCCTTCTTATCAAATGAGTTAGCAAAAGAAAAAACATTCCTGTAACAACTTAAGAATATTCCATTTATATGTAGGTACTTTAATCCATTTTATATATTTATAGGTACCTTTATAAATTTTATGTTCTTACTTATAACGAGTTATTAACGACAAAAAAAAAACTTGTTTAGTTGATTTTCAAATGCGAGTGTTTTCGGATATACTTGTTTCCTTATATTGAGCTACGCGATTTAAATTATTTATACATAGATTTTAATTTAATATCACGGAAATCTGCGAATCGATCAAATATATTTAAATCATTAATTTGATTTAAATATATTTAATCGTTTCGCAGATACCCGTGTAATCCTTAATTCTTTTCCATGTCGATAAATACTAAATTGCAACTGTTTTTGGTTTGTATCCTAAATGCTTTGCTATGTCGATAAATTTAAGTTACACCTGTTTTTGGCTGACCACTTTACTATTCGAAAGGACATTGTACTCGTACTAAGTAAGTGGTTTGGATTGGGTCTAGCAGCATCATTTACATACTATGCCAGCCAGAGTGCATAATTAACATGTTTCACTGCAAAACATAACGGAATACAAACTGGACATAAATGTACATTACCTATATTTATGTTTTACCATGCCAAAACATATTTATGCGCCAACATTGTTAGCGGAAATTGCGAAAAATCTGGGACATAATCAACACATTTGGAAAAGTGTGCAGGAATAAATATTTCATCAGCAGTCAATGTTCAGGCTGAATTTTACATAAAGCGGCAGATTCGGTAAAAGACAATTTGTTATTAGAAAATAACATAACAACAATGTTATGCTCCTTGTTCATCCTAATGTTATGACTCTTGATTTCTTCGTCCCCTGTTATTATTATTTCCTCGGCGGTTGTCGTTTCCGCCTTCGACATAATCTACCACGACCACGATAGTTCAATCATGGCTGTTGGTAGCCTCTGTTGCGTCCTCCATATCGACCTTCAGATTGCTGATTTGGTGTTCTTTGATATCTATAGTATCTGATTTCACCTTGCCTTTTAGTTACCTCCATATGAGTTTGGACGTACTTGGCAACTGCCTCACTTGCGTTTGAAAAATTACTGGAGCGCATGGTAATTCGCAACTCAGAATTGGTCGCATTCTCTATAAGAGTCCTTACTGCAGCCTGTGTAGATATTTTCTTAGCTGCCTCAGGCGTGAAGCCTTCTGATATATAAGCAGAGTTGAGGGCTTTCGTCAAATCCTCTATTTTAACGGTAAATTCATCTGTGTTACTTTGAACAGGCTGTGTACTCGTTAGTTTTGCTATTATAATCTCGGCTGACGTAACTTTAATTTCTGATGTTAATTTGGTTACGATCTGCTGCAGAGTGGTTTCTCCTACGATGAGATCGCGAGCAGGTCCCTTTAATTTAGTTTTTACCAGTGTAACTGCTATAGACTCATGTGTTTCCTTGATTGTCTCAATTAGAGAAATCGCTTCTAGGAAACCTTTTAGGTTACTAGGGTTGCCGTCAAATTCCGGCAAAATCTTTGCAGCCGAATTCAAATACTCTATTGGTGTGACAACCATTTTTATTTATGTTCGTCTTTGTTGGATAAATTCAATTCCTGGCTGTAAGTGAATACCTCATGTATTCTCATGGGGATATCTATTTCTATCGCGTGCTTGCTACTAACTTTAAGCAAT
The DNA here is from genome assembly GCA_949715645.1 of Portevinia maculata. NCBI lineage: Eukaryota > Metazoa > Arthropoda > Insecta > Diptera > Syrphidae > Portevinia > Portevinia maculata. The sequence continues at coordinate 108,900,194 of OX454525.1, read as the reverse complement.
TTATCCCTAAAACTATGAAAAATTGTTAAGGCTTCTTGTTTATGAGCAGTTGTTAATTTACTGAAGTGTGCATTTAGAAGACTTCTACTTTTATTGTAATTACTTACAAGTATGTTAACATGAAGTTGAACCGTTTTATCTGTTATTGGGGCATTTTTTTTAATACATTTATAAGATCTATATAGAATTCTTCTTTGTGCGGTACAATATTATCTAGAAGTTTGGCCCACTTGTCCATTTATTTTATTTAAACAAACAATACTCCACTTAACTTATTCAAATATTACTTCGAATATTTCATAACTTTAAAAGGATTTTTACTTAAATTTGTAACTAAATATAAAAGTACTTTGTTCTATGCTTTAAAGGAAACTGTTCTTAAATTTATAAATGGACAACATAGTGGTTAATTTAATATTAAAACTAACTCCAACCTTAAAGATTCATCCGGATTGGTTGCTCAGGGTAGTCGCTCACTTGTCTTTCCGCTGGAATGGCATGGCTTCTGCTTGACTGAGTTAGTACCCTTAATGATGCCACCTGTTAGTTTTTGGTTGTGCTTTTATTTTTAAATGTTTAATATGATTGATTGAGATAAATCACGCACTTTGAATTCATCTTAAAGCTAATACGTTCGTATTTTTAAAATTTTTATGCCACATCTTATATATCGTGATGGCCACATTCAACACTTGTATAATACCAATTACATATATCCAAAAAATTATATCTTCGTTCTCAATTGAGGCACTATGGACCAATATGTCGTTCACAATTGGCCCGGCGTTATCCGTTTAAACGTCTTTATATTGGGATTTACCAATCTTGAATATATACACACAATATCTGAATGAACGGATTTAACATCAAAGAATCACTCTCCACGGACAACTACATATAATAATACCGAATAGCCATTTAATAAAAACGCACTAATAATTTTTCCACTTCAATTTGTCACGGTCGCCATGTAATAATAATACAAGTACTTCTTCTTTGATGGTTCAAGTAGAACTGCCTGTTCATGCCCGTTCATCACCGGTTCAGGTCCTGAGAAGTCGTCCTCTGAGTTCTGTTTAGCAAGTTTACCATAGATCTCATTTCCTGTGATCCCGTTATGACCCGGCACCCAGACAAGTCTAAGTGAATTCAGCTTTCGGGCCGAATTTAGAACTATTTTGGAATTGCTTTAGGGGTTGAGCAAGACCTTAAGCGCAGCCTGACTGTCGATACAGACGCAGATACTTTGCCACCTCCACCTGTTTCTCGCAACATAGTCCATAGCCATTACAATAGAATAGGTCACCGTTTGGAAGACCGACTCATGTTTGCTAAGGAGAAGAAAAGTCAAATGTTGTCGCTCTCCATGAAAACACCAGATCTTTGATCGGTTTTGGGGCAATCCGTGAAGATTCGGCTGCATTCTTTTCCAGGCTCAGAGTCTGGCCAGAGAAAGTCCTAAACATGAGGAAAGTCGACTTCGGACGGCATATCCATAAGACAGGAGTCGAAGACAACCGTAGCGCAAGTTCATCAAAACTCCAGTGCGAGTTATACCAAAAGCATCCTCTTCTTAAACGTGTGATAGCTTTGATTGTGCAACCTATGATGTAAACATCAATGGGCGGGAGGTTCAATAATCCATTTAGGCATGAGCCAGCCGAGGTGGAGAAGGCCCATGCAGCCGAGACATGCCTTCCTTAGGAGTCTGGCGAAAGAAGCAGTAACGTATTTACATGAAGGCTTATTCCACCGAACAACCGATGCGTATGTTAGAAATGGTCTTCATAGCCTTGTGAATCCATAAGACTCTTTTCGGTGACAAGCCCCATGTCTTGCCGAAAATGCCCTTGCACTGACAGAAAACCGAGAGAGCCTTGACAGTCTTCAGTTCAACTAGCCAAAGAAGTTTGCTTTCCAAGATGACTCCCAGATATTTTGCTTCATTGGAGAGTAGGATTTGTGACGCATTTTAGCACTGGCTGAGTCAACCCGACCAGTTTCCTCCTTCTCGTAAAGAAATTGAATAGATTAAGGATGGTATACCAGTTAGTAGACCATTTTTATAAATCTGTGTTTGCCGAAAGCAGAGCCAATTTGAGGTACTCGTATCTTTAATTTACATGATGTACGGTCGGTGACAGCAATCTAGGTATAACCATAAGGAAAGACTACACAAGCCCGCTTGTTCGAACTTTTATATACCTTAGTCATTTTCCTATCCTCCAAAAAGGAGGCGGGTTCGAAAATCTACGTATGGGTAAATTGTTAAGAAGAATATTATGTTCTACATATTTTGTTATAGGTACTTAACTGTTATTTATATTTTTTAAGGATTTTATCAAAAAACAAAGTACGACTTAATCTATAATTAATCTACATAGTTTGCGAAAAATAGAACTTTAATTTCCAGTTATTTCTTCAATGTAACGGCTTTGAATAGTGGGCGGATTTAAAAAACTTTACACATGAGCATTTCCGGCCCGTACAGAGTATATATTCCAACTTCCTAGTTCAATATTTTATTTTTCGATAACAGGGTTCTTAAATTTACACTTAATTTTTTCGGGCACCTAAAGAATATACTATTCAAAATGTCAGCTTTCTAATGCAAGTTTAAGGGCATACAAATTGCCGACGGACTGACATGACTAGATCGACATTAGGTGTGTTTTTTTACTCAAGCGTATTCACATTTACATGTTAAATACAACAACAACTTTTATTTAATTTATCTAATCAATTAATTTTTTTTTTTCTTTGAATTGCTCTTAAAGCCTTTACAAACTAAAAGAAGTAAATCTTAATGTACAAGCAAATTAGTAAACAATAAATAAAAAAATAAATAAACTTAGCCTATATACGCTTGCTACTTTAGCGGGGATAACTATCGCCACTAAGTCCTTAAGCGGATATAAGCCGTGTTTCTTTGCACGCGGATATAGGGATAATTTGAAATTTGCAAGTAAAATACAACAACAACTTATCCTATATACGCTAACTTTAGCGGGGATAGCTATCGCCGCTAAGTCCCTTAACGGGGATAAACAGTGCTTCCAAAATCCATTTTCTTCGTTTCTGATGAATTCTTCCGATGAATTTTTCAGGAAATGTCAAAGTTTGACAACCCACCGACCACTCACACATTCCTCCGAATATTTTATTCGTGATTTTATTATTATTATTTTTCAATCTTCATTTTAAGGGTAATTGAATTTAGCAGATCTGTTAATGTGAAATTGTTTTTCATAATTTTAGAATATGCTTGGCATCAATTTCAATTGGCGGAAGTAAATATTTTTCAATTTCAGGATTCATACAAATTTCTTAACTACAACTTACAGTTGTGTCACGGTGCATGTCATAGGTGCATGTGTGCTGCCAAGTTTTTTTTTGATGAATTCTTAAGCAGCGATAGTCGTTTTCTGATGCCATCCATATATCCGCGTGCAAAGAAACACGGCTATAGCATCCAAATAGCTAGCGTTTTCTACGTATTCGATAAATATTAAAACTTTGACACTTCTCACCTACTAAGCTGACACATTTCTTTTTCTCTGTAGCATTTGACATTCAATTTGCAGTTTTAATATACTCTTGTTTGACTATAGAAAACAGCCGAAAGATCAAATAACAGCCTGCATAGTGCTGGTGAAAGTCCAACGTTTTTCTACACTTTTTATCTCAGCCTGTATAATACGGTTCAGTAAAAAAACACCTATTTCTATCGATGCTGATCACAAACATAGTTACGAGCAATATTATGCTTCATTACTTGCTATGAGTCAGAATTTTTATACTAATAACAGAGTATAAAAACGCCTTTATAGAAGGAGCTACTGAAAAGAAACTAGATTTCTTTTTGACAACGCGGCTGCACACAAAGCTTCTCAAAGGGTACCTACGCATTCCATAACTTTCAGAATGATAATCGTAAAACGTAAAGGTATCACTATTGTCGAGTGTATGAATTCGGTAAGGTCCAATTGGATTCATATGATATGTACAATGCCCAACTAGATACATATGGCACTGATACCCCAATTTTGAGAGGCAGCTGATTACAGATATAACTTGAAGCGTTTTTATTGAAGAAATAAGTTTTTCTCTTGCACAAAAGAGCAAATCCAGATTCTATCTTTTTCGAATTAGCAAGTGCAAGAAATATGCGACCTAATATTTTCGCGGGATATACTGTCAAACATACCAATACTGTGAAATAAATTCTTGTATTAACGATAAAGTAGGGCAACAATCGCTTTGATTTATTGAAGAATAGTGTTGATATCATATTGAAAAACAAACTATGCACTATATTGCTGCTATCACATCATACGAGTAGTTCGACGAATATTTTTTCAAAAGCAAACAAAACCACTAACTGAACAAAAATATCCCAGCGATATCAAAGCGACTCATGTTATCTGGAATTATAGTGGTGTTCACTTCAGGTAGTTAACCAATACCAAAATAATGGAGCGTCAAAACCAACTCATGTCACACCAATCTAGATTTGCTCCTTTGAATGAAACATGAATTTAGAGCAATTCCTTCGATTTTCAATGAAAAACGATTTTAAACGTGTTACTAGCACAGATGAGCTATAACAGTTAGTCAATTCTCCCCAAATGGAAAAAAGCAATTGTAAAACGAGTTTTAATTGTTTGTGTATTAGTTTTTGCATAGAAATCAAATCAAAAATGCCATTTCAGCCATCATTGGACATAACTTTTGCAAATAAATTTCAGGTAATGTCATTTTTAGGGTTCCGTAGCCAAATGGCAAAAAACGGAACCCTTATAGATTCGTCATGTCTGTCTGTCCCTCTGTCCGGGCTTGTCACAGCCACTTTTTTACGAACTATACTGTTGAAACTTGGTAAGTAGATGTATCTATTCTGTGAACCGCATTAAGATTTTCACACAAAAATAGAAAAAAAAGCAATAAATTTTTTACATCAAACCCATACGTGTGAGGTATCTATGGATAGGTCTTCAAAAATGATATTGAGGTTTCTAATATCATTTTTTTCTAAACTGAATAGTTTGCGCGAGAGACACTTCCAAAGTGGTAAAGTGTAACTTAAATAAACTTCTTAAATAAGAGAATGATAAAACTAAAAAAAATATGATGTACATTACCATGCAAACTTCCACCGAAAATTGGTTTGAACGAGGTCTAGTAAGTAGTTTTTTTTTAATACGTCATAAATCGTAAACCGCAATTTACCTTTCATTCAATCAACTCACATATAAAAAAAAAAACATTTAATTTCATAAACATAAACCTTATGCGTAAACTGTTCAAAGTTACAACGAACTACAAGAACTTTTATATGATATTACTTGCTGCTACGGAACCCTTCATGAGCGAGTTTGACTCGCACACACATTATATTCACCGATAGTGAATTTCGAAAGAGGATTAGGCACCGCCCATTTGCGGATGTTGGGTTACGGGGATATTGTCGGTAACTAGACGGATATTGACGAAAGCAAGACTCGATTTAATTTTTATAATGTTTACTTTATTAAATTAATTTTCCTTTTTTCTATTCATTCGCTGATCAAATTAGTGTAATTAGGTACATAATTGTTTGGTGAAACATTTGTTTAATTTCGGACCTAGCTAACTCATTGGCGAATGGCGACATCAACCGATTACGTTGCTTTTTCACATTTCTAAATGAAGAGCGAGAGTGTTTCTCATTCTCAATAATTCTCTTCAAGTTCGGAGCTGAGCCTGAGCTGACAAACTAAAATTCGTGTTTCTTTTTTAGCTCAGATGCAACAGCAAGATGATTTTGTATGTAAAATGATATATTGCTTATTGCATTTTAATTCGTGCTGAAAGTTGTCCCTATTTCTGGTATAACTGCCTTCAGTATTAGAAGAGCACAATTTGGTAAAATTTTAGGGTTCGACGTTCCGTGCTATGTCATTACCTATCATTTTAGTCTTGGTCATTCAGTATTTAGATTAGGCAAAATATATACTGAATGATGGAAATTTCTTACTGCACAAGTAATTCATGTGCGTGACTGCATGCATTACTGCGTGCATACTTGCTGCATATCTGTTTCATACATAATGTACTGATAAGATTTTATATCATTAATAAATAGATCTGAAGTCAATTGTTTAATGCTTTTAATATCATGGAAAATGCCTTAATTGGCTGCAAAATATGCAAATCAATGCAAGGCGATACCATAAGCAATCTTGCATCTTGAAATGTATCTACATGAGTGCTCGAATTTACACGTTTAAAAACAATAACATTGTATCGGCAGCAATACTGGAGATAGCTGTCAACAACATCCACAGCAGGGCTGCTTTGGATAATACTGCAAGTAAAGGGTTTTACAATAAGAGCGCTACAAAAGTTTTTTTTTAAATAAAACAAAAACGGTTTTGGATATCAATGAAATTCTTTATTCCTGTGAAAGTACGTTCGATGCCATTATGTATGGAACTCGATTTCTTTTGCATGGCCACCACGGGCACGCTTGCAGAAGTCCAGACGCTGAACCCAATTTTCGACGGTTTTCAAGCATAAATCGGCCGATACTGCTGCAATTTCACGTTCGATATTCGTACGAAGTTCATCAATCGTCGCTGGCTTGTTGGCATAGACCATAGACTTGACGTAGCCCCACAGGAAATAGTCTAACGGCGTCAAATCGCACGACCGAGGCGGCCAAGCGACTGGACCATTTCGTGAGATAACACGGTTTCCAAACTTGGTTTCCAATAAATTGATTGTGGCATTCGCTGTGTGACTTGTGGCGCCGTCCTGTTGAAACCACATGCCCTCCAAGTCCATATCAACCAATTGGGGCCAAAAATATTCGGTTATCATTGAACGGTAGCGATTCCCATTCACAGTAACGTGCCGGTCTTGATCATCACGGAAGAAGTACGGCCCAATGACCCCGCCGGCCCATAAACCACACCAAACCGTAATTTTGTCGGGATGCAATGATGACTCATGGAGTACGTGTGGATTGCTGCCTGACCAATACCGCATATTGTGTTTATTGACGAAGCCATTCAGCCAGAAATGAGCCTCATCGCTGAAGATGATTTTTCGACGAAAATCGCTCTTAACGTTGAGGCCACTGACTCCGAATTCCGGTAGTAAATTTTAATAATTTCGACTCGTTGTTGGCTCGTATATCTTTTCATCATGAAATGGCAAACCTTACTGAAGAGAAATGCTAAAAAATCGGCAAGAAATTCGACGTCGTTTGCTGTCCCTGTCGCTCTACTTTTGTAGCGTCCCTGTTAAAAAACCCTTTACATAAAATAATTTGTGTTGCAAACAAAAGTGTATAGCTCCTGGCCATAATTCTTGTATATTCGTTCTTATAATGAAAAGCGGATACATTTCTCTAGGAAACGCAGCTATTATATTGCCAAAATTCAAATTACTGATCGATGTGGAATGGAGAGTATACGAGTATCTACCATGCAGTCACTTATTCTTGTTTATATAAGGTATTTCATTCAATGTTAAGCTAAAGTAATATAATGCAGGTGCCAACAGCGACTTATGATTATGTTTAGCAAAATGAATAACTATGAATGTGGAAGAAAGTCGGAGTTACCATTAATAACTAATGCTTCGTCACAAACGAGAGCCTGCTCGTTTCTGCCCTAATAACCAGGAAGCAACTAGCAGATGGCATGACTGGCAAACATTGCATTTGAAATCTCCCTAAGGATTGTTAGGAAGTAAAAATTATTTTTGTATGGCATAAGGGAAAATAGAGGAAGACGAAAATTAAATTAAAAAAAAAATGGTGGTGGGTGCCTTTAAGAGGAGGAAACTTGTCTCGAATGGAATTTTGTTTGGAGTTGTTAAGTTAATTTTTGTAATTTAGTTGTTACATTAAATTCGACTTGAATATTAACTGATTGAATAAAACCAAAAGCTTTGTCGTTTTAAAAATGCTGCCTGTTAACCCAAATCTTAGCTATGAATATGACGGAAAGCACTTACATTAAAACGTGAAAACTATGAAGCTGCGGTAGCATTGCACAGAAGAACAAGTTTTGAATGAGAATTGCCCGATTAAACTGTGCCTCAGATATAATCCTCACAGTTTTGCTCAAAATAGGTAGGTATATTTACATAAGTTTACTGTGTCTCAACAATTTGTAGACATCAAAGAGCTTCGTAAGCTTGAAACATTTTGATTGAGTGGTGTCGGCTTTCTTTTTCACTATGGCCTCATAAGTACATAATGTTTGGGATATACGGAGCATTAAAAAGACAATATACCTACTAGTAGCGTTATCTTTCTTCTCTCTGTAAACATAACTTACTTACTTACTTACTTAGGATGGCGCTACAGTCCGGGGTGGACCTGGGCCTCAACCAACAAGCGTCTCCAGCCAGCACGATCTTTGGCCAGCTGTCTCCAGTTTCGCACGCTAAATTGGTTAAGCTCCCACTTGCGTGCGCCACCTGAGTCGCGGTCTTCCCCAACGGCGCCGTCCCTCGGGTGTGGATTCAAAGATCTTCCGGGCCGGAGCATTCACGTCCATTCGTTCTACATGACCCAGCTACCTCAGTCGTTGGACCTTCACTCTTCTGGCTAAGTCGATGTCGCTGTACAGCCCGTACAGTTCGTCGTTGAATCTCCTCCTCCATTCACAGTCTATGCAGACGGGACCAAAAATTACCCGAAGAATTTTCCTCTTAAAACGACCAAGAGTGACCTCATCCGCTTTTGCTAGAGTCCATGCCTCTGCACCATAGAGAAGGACTGGGATTATTAAGGTCTTATAAAGGGTCACTTTAGTTGTTCGAGAGATGGCTTTGCTACTCAACTGCTTTCTTAGCCCAAAGAAACAGCGATTGGCAAGAGTTATTCTTCGTTTAATCTCAGCGCTGGTGTCATTGCCTGAGTTCATTGCGGAGCCTAGGTAGACAAAGTCCTGAACCACCTCAAAGTTATATCTGTCTATAGTGACATTCTGTCCGAGACGTCGGTGTTGGGTGTCTTTTCTTGATGACAGCATATACTTTGTCTTGCCCTCATTGATCGCCAAACCCATCTTCGCCGCCTCCGTCTGAATACTCACGAACGCGCCAGTGACATCCCGCTGTGTTCTGCCGATTATGTCGATGTCGTCGGTGTAGGCGGAATAGATGGACGGACTTTTGAAAGATTCTGCCTCTGGTGTTAGCATTTGAGTTTTGCATTATTCTTTCAAGAACGATGTTGAAGAAGTCACATGACAGCGCATCGCCTTGTCTAAATCCTTTTTTGACATCGAAGGTCTCGGTGAGTTCCTTACTGACCTTGATGGAGCAGCGTGCATTATCCATCGTCATTCTGCACAAATGGACGAGTTTGGCAGGGATGCCAAATCTAGACATTGCTCTGTATAGCTCGTCTCTATAAATGCTGTCATAGGCGGCCTTAAAATCGATGAAAAGGTGATGGGTATCGATTTGGACTTCCTGGGAGTTCTCCAAGATCTGCCGCAGTGTGAATATTTGGTCGATGGTAGACTTTCCTGGCCTGAAGATAGACTGATAGGGACCAATCAGGTTGTTGACGAAAGACTTCATTCGTTCACACAGCACGGCAGATAAGATCTTATAGGCGATGATAAGAAGACTAATACCTCTGTACTTGGCGCAGTTCAGAGTGTCTCCTTTCTTGAGGATTGGGCAAACAATGCTGAGGTTCCACTCATCGGGCATACTTTCCTCCGACCATATCTTACAGATGAGTTGGTGCATGCTCCTAACCAAGTCATCGCCTGCTGCCTTGATTAGCTCGGCGGTTAGGCCATCCGCTCCCCCGGCTTTGTTGGACTTAAGTTTAGATATGGCTAACTTCACTTCGTCCAGGTCGGGTGGACGGAATTGGTGGTCTTCATCGTCCAGGTTGAATGGCGCATTCTACCTGACAGCGGGATTTAGTTCGTCTTCGCGGTTAAACGCGCTCTTTCTTTTTTCTCCTGAGAAGCTGGTGTTCGTCTCTTCTTTTCTGCGCGTAGAGCTCACGAGCAGCCCTGTAAACATAACAACAGTTTTAATTTAAACTCTGTAAACATAACAACAGTTTAATTTAAACTTTTACCGAGCATTAAAACTTCATTTTGAAAAAATTGGTATAATATTGTAATATTTGTCTGAGTTTTACAACATTTTGTAAGAACGTGCTATTCCAAATACTTCTTGAATGAGAGTAATATTTAGCTTATAACTTTTATTTCATTTCATTTTTTATTACCATTGCAACAATACGTATCATTTAGGAATAACTAAGTCTCGAATCGTTTATGATTTTTCCCCCTAATAAAGCAATATGACCTTAAATCTGGATATGCGTACCTACGACAAATCCAATACATGCGAACATGTTGCATACATTTCATTGTATATCTTTCCAGAGCGAAAAGTTTATCTGATTGAGACATGCCAATTCCATGTCCTCCAAATTAATTGAAAAACATTGAGTTTTCATGAAAATTGATATTTTCCTGTCTGACACCCATTTCCTCAACAATAAACCATTTAACCATATAAAGCCAACATATAGAAGAGTAGGTAGTAGCAGATACATTCATCGAACTTTGTTTTTATATGACACATCGCGTGCAGACCACTTTGAAGCATTCTTCAAACGAGAATGTACTTAAATGGAAATATTTTTAAGGCGTATCCACTTTAGCATAAACTGGAAAAGAACACAAAATAAAGTTCACGACTGTGTCGAACGAAACTTTTTCGTTTTTTATAAGAATTGATTACGAATCATATTTTCTTATTAGCCAGTTTGTATATTCGTCAAAACGGGAAAACTAAGTAAAAATATAATGCGGATTATATGTGATATAAATAGGAATGACTTTTCTTAAAAAATCTCGGACCGCACAGAGATCTCCCTTCGTCGAATGGGCATAATTTATTTATGCTGACCTAAGAGGCAGAGTGTGAACGCTCTTTTTTAGAGACTGTTAAAAATATATGGATTAGAACTTTCCAGAATTTGAGTACTTATGCGAATTTGATCAAAATCATGGAATTAGCTAAAATATCAAATGTCTTTGAAATGACTTTACTGGTTTTTGGGATATAGCCGTTATTTGAGAATTAAAAAAATCTGTAAAAAAATCTTTTGGAACAACTGAGTAAGACAACTTGCAGTCGCCTTGTATGTTGAAAACATCAAAACAGATCAAAATGATTTGCATTTGGAAACTCTTAAAAATTAGGTTAGGTTTATGTGGGTGTCGGCAGAAGCCGACACACTTAGACCAATTTAGGTCCATTGTGATACCACGTATCTATTATCTACCTCAACTCTGTAGATGGGACTGACCAACGACACGCGGTTGTTCTCAAACGGTCCCCCATCTACGTACTAACCGCGCCCAACGTCGTTTAATTACGGTGATCTGGCGAGACTCGACGTGATATGGTCGTTGGTAACTATTAGAAAATACTCTCGAAGTTCTGAGTGTCAAGTTCATTTTAAGCTTAATAGCTTTGTCCATAAGCAAAATATGCGTTATTTAACAGCAACGATGTGGGTACATGTGCTTCAAGAGACTCCATCGCATCCACAAAGTGTCCTCGTGGTGTGGATTTCATACCGGAAGTATGATTGGACCGTTGTGTTCCCTCGATTAAAACAATTGTCATGTTACGGTCAATTGAGTTCGCTATCGTGCCATGTTGGAAGACTGTTTTTGACTAGAAGAGAAGAGCTCAGGAACAATATCGAAAACAAAATCGCCAAAAAATCCGGTTGATATGTGTCGAAGATATTTGATATTTATTAATTCAGAAACGCTGTATATCAAGATAAACTTATAATAAGTACAGGATATAAAAAAATGACACAGTATAACATTAAATGACAAGAATGCTTAGTTGAAATTAATGAGAACAAAAGAAAATACATGTTTTTAAGAAAATAACATTAAATTTAGAGTACAACAAAATAAAAGCGCAGCCAAGGAAGAGAAACATTAAAAAGACCTATAAAAACAAGAAAGTTAAATCAGTTCAAACTGGAGAGGTGTTCGAAACAAACTGTTAGGAATTTACGGCGTTCGATTAAGAACTTCACAGCAATTGGCAGACCATTCCAGAGATTGACAGCATAAATGAAAAATTGCCTGCGTGATGTCAAGCAGGTAAATGTAGCAGGACGTACGAATATGTAGCGATTCGATGAGCAAAAATTAATTATATCAAACAAATAGATAGGTTCCTTCATATGAATTGTTTTGGAGAGTAAAGCACAGCAACGATGAAAAAAGTCTCCAAGTTACATCCAAGGAGTTGACGAGCTTCAGATGAAATTTGATCAAATCTACGAAGATTGAAAACATACCGAGCAATTGAGTTGAAAGCAACCTTCAATTTTAAAAGCGAGTATGAGTCAGGATCGGCAAACAGCTCACAGCCATATGATATTATTGGTATTATTAGTGCCTTTGCCAATTTCAGTTTGACTTGGGTAGGTGAAATTGGTTTTGTAATAGATAAAAAACGTAGCGATGCATATATTTTATTTATTATTTAGTTTATGTCAACACCCCATGTCAACTTATTGTTAAAGATAATTCCCAGATTTTTTGGCAACATATTCAACTTGGCAGGAATTTAAAAAGATAGGAGGAAAATCGGAAAGATGTGGTTGATGCTTGGATATTGGTATGGCTTTTGTTTTGCCAGGGTTCAGCTTTAGACAATTGCGTTTTGACCACTCGATCGAACACAGATCGTCCTTTATTTTTGCAACAGCATCTTTAATCATGCCAATAGGAAAACTTATGGACAGTTCAACATCGTCAGCATATTTATAATGATACTGACAGTGTAATAAAACGGAAGGTAAATTATTAATAAATAGAGAGAACAATAAAGTACCAGAGACTTTAACTAAACAAGATGTACAGCTATGTCCGGACCGGAAGCCTGACAGCAGAGGATTAAGAAGCTGCTTGTCTTTGATAAACACTTTTATTTGGGAGCTTACAATTGATTCAAATGCTTTGGATAAAAAAGGGAGGATTGCTATAGGTCTATATTTAGAGTTTATTCCTTTTTTAGAAATCGGGATGATTTTAAATTTTTTCCAGGCGGACGGGAAGGTAGATGTCATAATGATAGTGTTAAATATATGGGTCATGTAAGGAAGTACAAGAGGAAGTAGCATTTTTATGAAATCAGGACGAATATTATCTAAGCCAACAGAATTGCATTTGATAGGAAGAGCGGTGCGAAATTGGCTCCAAATAATCGTGTACTCGCGCTAGTCATAGGCATAAGCTAGATTGATTTCCATACTTAAATTAAGCATGTGTACTACACCTGAACTAAATTAAAGCCGATGTCCAATTATTCTGTATTTCATTTAAATACAAAATTGTTATGTCCTTACTGAAAACCCCGATATTAGTTAGGGTTTCTTTAAAATAACTTGACCAGTTTTTTGAGATACGTATTATGCATTTTTCTTAAGTATACCGTTATCGTTGGGGGACAACTGAGTAGGTAGTTACGCCATTTTCTTTGCGCTCACATCCATTGTTTTACAATTCAAAATCGCTAGAGCCGTTTTTTGAGTAAATAAGTTTGGTCAAAACTAGTTGTATGGTAAGTCAAAATCAATCAAAGGGTGGCGACGGTGTAGAGGTTAGTGTGTTGGCTTGTTACACATGCGGTGCAGGTTCAATCCCCATGGGGAACAACAACATACGCCACCCATTCACATGCCTCTATACCAAAAAGGAGGATTTCTGCCTGGTAGTACAATGGACCGTTACCGAGTCTGAGTGCTCTGGGATTTGGATTTCCTTAAAAAAAAAAAAAAAAAAAAAAAAAAAAAAATATGGCCGCGAAATATATTAAGCCTATAAACTCGAAAATAGAATTTTGAAGAAAGTCTGTCTACCCATGGTGGCAGAAGCCCCGGTCACGGACTTACCGAAGAAAGTCGGAAATGCGGGCACTTTGTTTAACTTCTCTACAGTAAATATAGTATGTCATAGTTACGTTCTGAGTTTGATTTCGAAATTTCAGCACGATTGCATTACCTACTTTCTCTTTATAGTATACGAGAAAGTTTAAAGAAGAGCATAACGTTGCAAGTATAACTGCCAAAATAACAACATGAAATCTATAGCTGTCGTAAGTTAATCTAGTGACTATGGTGGTGAGCATGTTACGGTTTATATATTCACGACTTAAAAGAGGAAGATACTGAAAATGGAAATCGATTCGCCGTTGACAAAAACTGACACCCATCTTAACTTTAAGGCACTGTTGAGTGCGCATAAAAGTCATCCAAACCCTATGTCCCCAAAGTACGAATATCTATGAATATCCCTGTATCTCTATAGAGAAGTATGTTCACTGACCATGGATGCCCAGTCACGTTATAAGCATTGAATGTGATGTTGTAAAATACCACAAAAATGTATAGAATCACCCTAGACTGTGTATAGTATATGCAGAGATTGAACGGAAGTTTGCGTGGCTGAATTTGTTATGTTGTAAATCAAGATTAATAGGACAACATTACCTAAAGGAGATATTAAATGGCAGAGAAAACCTTACACGGTCGCAAAAAGGAATATGCCCTGAAATCCATGGTAGTTGCTTGGAATTTTCAGTTGTTATACATTCGGCATGGTATGCTTTTTCTTTTCATTAAATAATAAAAGTCACTTCGAAGGTTGCTAGGTGGACTCTCTTAAACGTAATAATGAAATGTTATAGAGTAGTCCGGTAATTTGAAAAGAGGTTCCATTGTGTAGAAGGATTATTATTTGTTAACCCAATAAGGGTGCATGAACCTTTAAACAAATTAAGTAGATCGTTAACAATAAAACTATGTAGGTACAGTTCTAAATTCATAATGTTCTCATGTTCAGTATGTGTTATAATCATAATGTTCAGTAAGTTAATGTGCAGCTAAATATTAGATTTATTGTGATTCGAATAAATGTCCACAATATTTTCAATCTCTATTTTTTGTTGTTAATACACAAAACTTCTATTTTGAATTTTAGAGCCTAAAATTGACAATGGAAGGAAGGACGGACATGGCTAAGTCAATATAACTTTCGATGCTGTTCAGAAATATAAAGGTGGTTTCCTTAATCCGATACTAACTTCAGACAGTTATTTCTGTCAAATTAATTGTCAGATTGCAAACCGCCCGTGTCATTTTCATTTAGTAGTCTTTGCAATATTATCGCCAACAACTTCACCAAATTTAAGAAATTTGGTTTCAAATAATAAAATGTGCACCAAACTTGATCACTTTTGCACCTTTGCACCCGATATAATCGATTATCTGGCACATCTATTTGCCAAATTATTGAACATTTTCGCACAATAAGTGTGTTTTAGAACTAATGAACAAATACTGCAGATGGTATTCTCTCGGTTAAAGCTATTTTATGAAATTTCATGTGTTATATTCAAAAACAAAGTACATAAGTACTGGCTTAAAAAAACACCTATAGTTACTTTTAACGGGTCTACTGCCAATATTAAGGTACCTATATGCAAACTTTGAGTCAAAATTATAATACCTTTAGAATAGGGTATTAACAGAGATTTTTCAAAGATACTTTGATAAAACATCTCTGAAAACTAACACTCTTCAAGTCATGAATAGACATACTATTAAATAATACCCTTCCAAGGAAAATATCCACAATTCTAGTCCAATTAAAATAAAAAAAATGTCCCAAAAACCCGAAAAAATTCGATTCACACTACAATACATTAGTCCGTTTTTATCCAACAAGCTACGATTTGACCTACTAGTTGTCAGTTGTCCATTGGTATTAAATGTTCGCTTCAGGTAAAACGAATCAATTGCTTATTAACTAGTTGCTATACTGCAAGCACTTGCAAATTACCATATTTTCAATCGGAACAAAATATACCGCTCTTATTCATTAAGTTAATGATTTAATTAATTCATTCCCAAAACTGATGCAGACCTCTACTCTCCGAGATACCTAACTTGATTAGGAACAGAAATAAATTATGCACTGAACACGATATATTCCATTTAAACAGAGCACTCTACATACTCAATGTACTTAGTGTGGTGTGACGTGGTCATAAGTGAGACACCCTTTTTTTCCAATGACCATAACATTTTTTTATTAAATGAATGCTTTTTGTTTGGCATTCAGCCTTTTAGTTGATTACGAGTAGTTATGAAAATACGTTTAAAGTTTAATAACACTGTACATATTGTGTTGTTCCTCTTTATGAGCCTAGAATAAATTGATTGAGCAGTCTGAGTAAAAACTTGCACACATGCATTTTACTCTGGTGCATCGTGCACCACTATGCAATTTTAATTGAAATTTGAATTAGTCCTCAGACAACATACCTACTTTATAAACTCTTAACCTGAAAACATTAATAAAACATAAAATAAAGAAAAAAGTCACTTTAACTTAAATAAGATAAAAATATAATCATGTTATTTTTTTCGTTTTTCACTCAATTTGTAAAAAAAACTTCACACCCGCCCGTGGAAAAAAACCGAATCTATTTGAGCGAAGTAGACAAAATATAGCTGCTGGTTAGGTAGATATGGCTGTGGTGCATGGTGCACAACTGGTGCATTTATAACATACCCCACCAACTCAAGGATTTTTGGCAACAACTGTAGCTGCAAAACAACTAGCCACATGAAAATGTGATTTTTTTTTTCTTAAAACCGGCAGACGCTTCAAAATAACACGTATATTTTTTTATTTAATCTACCAGGTAAAAAAACCTTAACAGATTTAGCATATGGAACTATACACAACATTATATAGCTAGACTAAAGAAAAAAAAAAACATTAATTTCAAGAGGCCACCAGAATTTACGAGTATTGGAGAATCTCATTTCTCGCACACAATGCGAAATTCTTGTCCCTAAAACATTTTATTCGTATTCTTAATTGCTTCTTACTACTCGTATTTCGTCTCTTGCTTGTACAAAGAGCTCAGCAACTTTGCCAAAAACTCAATACAAATAAATAACAAACCCTCATACTGTAAATCTTTGTGTTGTTTATTTTAAGTTTATTGAATTCGATTTTCCAAATGTGGGTTAACAAATGTTAACCAATTTGTCATCCATTCGTATTCAATGTAACCTTGACTAAAGCACGATAATCCACATCTTACGCATTTCGAAAAGTTGTTATCCTTGAAGCATTTTTCAGCCATAATTACCATTTTCATCTGTCACTTTCCGAGTATGATGAAAGCGAATGCCAATAAATCACAAATCCAAACAAAAGCTAAATGTATTTTTCCACGAAGTAACAAGTTGAATGGAAATGAACATTTGCCAAAGAGAATTTATGTCTAAGCCCACTAGGGATTTAGAGGCTTTGCTTCGCTCCGCAATCAAATATTGTAACATTTATTACTTAACTAAAACAAAAAGTAATCCGTCAAAGTTTCCTTTTTCTTCTTGTTTATTTTTTTGCCTATCTTTGATTTCAAATGAAATTAATTCCTGCAAACAAAAAATGTTAGTATGTATGAACATTAGAGCTCTGATGTTTCTGCATAACATTTGGTATTAATGGGGAATACAATTCCAAAAACAAATTATTGCATAAATCTCGAAGGTGTTGGCTGATTTTGAAAAGGCCTTTGATATACAACCAAAAGATCTGCTGTGGGTGTCACCAAGGCAACGAGGAGATTTAGGAACCCGTATTCAGATGATCGTGGATATAAGGCAATAAAGACAAGAGCAAGATGGCCCGCTGGAGTCACCGACGAGTTCCCCATTAAAATCGGTGAACACCAGTGAAGCGCATTATGTACCTTGATATTAGTTGCAGTCCGTTATATGCTTGAAGATTAAATGATGGACTCAAAAGTGCATGTTATTCTTTACTGACAATAGAACCATCAAAAGCGAAGATCGAATGTCCCTTCAACGAGTACTTGATGTATTTAGTCAAAGAGCCGATAACAAATTTTGGGAGTGAAGGTTTAACCGCAATTCATATTAGCTGTATGTGTACAAGGTGGCGCAAAAGTAATCCTCCTATCAGAAAATGCTATAAATTTTGCGATTGGCCCCTAATGTCAGTTCTGTTTTGACATTTGTGTAGTAAACACATGCGAAATACACGTTAATAAACAATGTTACGCTACACTGCTCCAGAACGCGGAATATTGGTGACTATTTATTTGAGCAATAATCGGTCGGTGATTTTGGCACAACGTGAATTTCGTCGCAGATTTCCTACCCGTCCAACGCCTACTGGTGAAACACTGCGCCGTTTAGCCGCTCGCCTCGAAGATACTGGCACAACACGAGATGCTGCCAGGCGTGGCAGACCCCGGAGTAGCCGTTCTGCAGAGAATATTGCTGCTGTAGCCGAAGATGTCATGGAAGCGCCGTCGACATCGACCAGACGACGTTCCACGCAAATTGGTATTAGTCGACGGTCTTTACAGCGAATTTTGGTACAATATTTGAAGATCTTTCCGTACAAAGTCCAGACGGTGCATCAGCTGTTAGCTGCTGACCGCCAATCGCGACTAACATACGCTCAAGCCATCCTTAATCACCACCAAGAGGAAGATGATTTTTTATCAAAAATAATCATGAGTGATGAGGCCCATTTCCATCTTAGCGGGTACGTAAATAAGCAAAATTTACGCTTCTGGGGCACTGAAAATCCGCGTGTAACCCACGAAGAGCCATTGCACCCGCTCAAAGTCCCTGCATGGTGTGCTGTTTTCGCTGGAGGAGTCATCGGACCTTTTTTCTTCGAAAACGTCGCGGGCCAAACGGTTACTGTGAATGGTGAGCGCTACAGAGCAATGATCAACGAGTTCTTTTTACCGCAACTTGATGAATTGGGATTGGAAAACATGTGGTTCCAACAGGACGGTGCAACGGCACACACTGCACGTGCCACAACCGATATGCTGAAGGATGCATTTCCCGGGCGCCTAATCTCCCGTTTTGGCGATTTGCACTGGCCAGCAAGATCGCCTGATTTGACCGCTCCAGACTTCTTTTTGTGGGGCTTTTTGAATTCGCGGGTTTATGTCAACAAGCCTCAGACTCTTGCATCTCTTAAAGACAATATCCGTCAACAAATTGAGGACCTATCGCCGGAAGTTTTTGGCTAAAGTGATGAAAAATGCCATAAAAAGGGCTCAAATGACAATCAACTGTGGCGGCGGCCATTTACATGACATCATATTCTCGACTTGATGTAAAAAAAATTAAAAGACCAAATAAAAATAATCCACAAGAAGAATCAAAGTTTTTCATTTTTTTTTTTAAATTATAGCCAAAAAACATCGGAAGGGTATTTTTGCGCCACCTTGTAAATATATACTATATTATATCAAATTCAACTGTGTGGAAGGGTTTTTTCAGGCAGCGGGGAGGGGTGGGTATTCGAAAACGCTATTTTTCCGGATTTTCGTGTCTGAGGTATAAACACTTGAATTCATATAACAATAGAGAATTGCGCACTGATTTCAAATGTGGATGGCAACGGTGCAGTAGTAGTGTATTCGCTTACTGATTGGAAGGTCGTGCGTTCAAATCCCGGTCAAGTCCCATTTCTTTAAGTCGAATACATGAAAACTTGATCTACCTAAACAACTTAGTCACCAACAGTGGAAAAAAACCCTACAATTGCACTAAACCACTTCTTTGCTATCTTGCAAATGGTTGCTCTGTGGTTTTAGCATAATAGGGTAAATTATCCTATGACCTGGCAATTGTCAAAATTGCTTTTCATATTCCACAAGAGGAATCACCAACATTATGATCGCGCCTTTATTTTGATTAGGAGCTTTCATATTGAAATGGCTTTTAATAAAGCGATTGGAAAATTCATTAATGGTTTACGTGGTGAAATAGCTTTAGTTAACGAAATTGACAATGAGTTCAGTTTATGATAATAACAGACTTATATATTTTTCTATGAAGTTTAATGTTTGTATATATGTACACCATATTCTAAGGCTATATTAATTTTGACTCTCATACCTTAATATTGCCCGTAGACCCTTAAAAGTTACTATACACGTGATCAGCATCGATACTGATGTCGATCTAGGCATATCCGTAAGTTCATCCGTCCGTCGGCATAAATATGGCCTTTAAGCTTGAGCTAAAAAGCTGAAATTTTCACCTTATAATAATGAAGTTATAGAATTTTTAAAATCCGCCCATATGGAAAAAAAAATTAAGCTGGAGAGCTGAGTTAGTTAAGTTAAGCAAAACTGTTTTATCGAAAAGTTAAAGTTTCATCTCCTTTTGAAATATTTTTAAAATACGCCCACTGACACGCCGCTTAAATAAAAAATACAATTATAGCATGAATTGCCTCAGGCAGGACGATTTTCCTTCTTTGGTTAATTCAAATATAATATTATGTGTTTTTGCAAGGATGCTAACTAGTGTACCGGTGTGTATGTTATTATTGCAGTTCATTTGCATTTCGCAAGCGTGAATGTAGATAATTAAAAAAATTGATTGCGTAATGAAACAGATATACATACCTACACAATATGTATTAATATTACTGTTATTGTTATAAAGGGTTTTTCAATAAGAGGGCTACAAAAGTTTTTTTAAATAAAACAAAAACGGTTTTGGATATCAATGAAATTCTTTATTCCTGTGAAAGTACGTTCAATGCCATTATGTATGGAACTCGATTTCTTTTGCATGGCCACCACGGGCACGCTTGCAGAAGTCCAGACGCTGAACCCAATTTTCGACGGTTTTCAAGCATAAATCGGCCGATACTGCTGCAATTTCACGTTCGATATTCGTACGAAGTTCATCAATCGTCGCTGGCTTGTTGGCATAGACCATAGACTTGACGTAGCCCCACAGGAAATAGTCTAACGGCGTCAAATCGCACGACCGAGGCGGCCAAGCGACTGGACCATTTCGTGAGATAACACGGTTTTCAAACTTGGTTTCCAATAAATTGATTGTGGCATTCGCCGTGTGGCTTGTGTTGACTCGTTGTTGGCTCGTATATCTTTCCATCATGAAATGGCGAACCTTACTGAAGAGAAATTTCAAAAGAGCGGCAAGAAATTCGGCGTCGTTTGTTGTCCCTGTCGCTCTACTTTTGTAGCGTCCCTGTTGAAAAACCCAAAAGCGTTTAATGGACAACATTTTCTGGCTGTTTGCAAGCCAAAAGAATCGACTGCATGCTACTTTCGTTGCACAAGTCGAAGAGGCACAGACCTTTAAAGTAGTACACCGATTGGGGTACCAACGCTTCAGAAATGGCTTATGCACTCGCCTTATGACCAATTTTCCATAGTCATCCTAGCTAGATTGCGCATGTGTGTGTCTTGTTCGAATGAATACATTTCTGTTCGGTATCGGTATGTAGGAAAATGAATGCCCTCGTGACTGGTGGCACGTCTCACTTAGATCATCAGTTTGCGTCCATTGTGTCCATTGTTGGGATTTTCCAAAATTTTGAGAACCTGCAAAGAAACAAAAAGTATGCCGGTGTTTTACAGTTCAGTGATCTGCTTTATTAGAACCACCCGGATCTATAAGTTATTCTCAGGAGATTCCTCAGCTCAATATCGGTCAGATCCTCCAGCTCCTCAAAGAAGTCGCTGCCAAGAATCTTGAATCTGTTGGTTCTAAGGGCAGGGCATCCACATAGTAGGTGACGAATGGATTCTATCTCTTCGATGTGTCTACAGCTCCTGCAGTAATCGTTGTGCATTATGCCCAGCCGCTCCGCCAACTGCGCAGTGTCATGTAAGGTGCGTATGTCTTTGCGGTTCAGCCCTATCATGACCTTAGAATTCCTTTTGTTTACCGTTGGCCAAAGCTCCCTCAAGTGTCTGCATGCTTCGAGGCTGGTCCAACGTACCTTTGTCATGGACTCAACATCGATTTTCCGTGTCTGTGCACCGAGCGGAGTTTGTATAGATTTCAGAGCCAAAGATGCATCCATCTCCTATCCATTTCCGATCAGCGGGCGGGTCTGCTAGTTGCACATTAAAAATTTAACGTTTTTTGATTTTATGCAATATATTGCACAACAATGCAATATCAGGTATTGATGGCCAATAATATTGCGCAATATTAAATAGGTATATAATACGTATATTAATATAATTGATATTGTATAGATACCTTATTTCTTTTAACCACAGTTGGCAATAAAAGTGATTTTTCAACTATTCATAATTTCGTAATATTTTTATTAATAATATATGGCTTTGTGAAGGTTTTAAAACACGCTCATTAAAAAAAGTAAATAAAAAGTAATATTTTCGTTTTTTACCTGCTGCAGTTTTTTTTTAAGTATCTATCTGTTTTATAGGTAATCAATGGGTTTTTGGCCATACATATCACAGATTTTTTTGAACCAATGTTTTGTTCATAAAAGAAAAGTAATAAAACGATATGTTTACTACGCATGTTCTGTTGCGAAGCGACCTGAAAGTCAAAAATTTTAATGGGCAAGAAAAATGAAACTGACTGAAAAATAAATATCAGTAAAGTCAAAGAAACATCAATTTACGCAGCTAAAAGGAGTATTACTTTTTCTAAAATTAAAGCCCTAAATAAAGTTTCTGTTGTAAAATTAGTGGAGATATTTATGCTAGCATGGGTCAAGGTACACCAAAGTAAGTCTTTTCGTAAATTCTCGGTAAATGATGTCCACCCTTGCTCTGGAACGATTTTTTTCTTAGACTCTACCCAAGAATCATAACCCAAATTAATGACATACAACTTCCAAACCCCTGCATACTCATAATTTAATGAATAACTTTAATTAAATGTCAACCATGAATTCACCTGGAATTCGGAACGTTTGGAGTTGATTTTTCATGGGACTAAAATTCTCATATTAATATTTAAATACAGTAGTTGAAAATGTTAAAAAAAAACACACTGCGAGGATTCTCTCAGATATCATCAAAATATTCTTGATCGAAATAATCGCTTTACAACATTTTTATCATTTTGAATTCTTTTGGAAAAATATAACAGATTTGAAGCTACATAGTAATTGGCTACTTTTCTAAGAACTGTGGTGTACAAAAAAAAAATAAAAAAAAATGCATCCCAATGCATTCAGAATATTGCCGGAAGAAGTGGATGTTGAAGAAATCCAAAAAGTCTGCAGAGGAGCTATAAGGAGGTGCTTGCACAATGCGAGAAGCTCAAATCCTCTTGAATTGCCTCAATCATTGTAAGATCGAAGGTACACATATAACAAGCATTTTTTATTTTATTAGCGGCTTCGTTTCGTAGGTTTCAAAATAATTATAGGGTCAACAAGATGTCATTTTAATATTTGTTTTCCATTCGGTAATATTAAAGGTGGGAGTCCTGCCGATTTTAATTCAGTGTCAGCCATTTCTCCTTCTTCTTTACTTTCCTTGTAATACCCACATGCATCCGGTGGTCTTCTATTAAATTCAGGAGGATTTGAAGCAGAAACTTGTTTGTTTTTTTAGGCCGAAAAAAATGTAAAAATATTTTTTTTTTCCTTCAATTCCTTAGGAAATATGTGGGTAGAAACTCGCGGTAAATTAATTAACATTCTTCCTTTTTTGAAACTTTTCTAGATTATTTTTTTCCATTTTTGGAAGCATATTTAAAATAAGAGCGCATGAAAAATCGATAAACCCTCGCGGGAAGTTTTAATTTGAAATAGAACTATTTTGAAAAAGGAAACATTTCTGAGCTATCATTATCAATGGGGGTGGTTTTTTGTTTGTAGACGAGTCTTTCATTTTTGTCACACGTCAGTAAAAAAATAACCAGAAAACATTAAGAAATCCTTTTTTTATAAACGACTGTAATTTTTTTTCGGTAAACCTCTAAAACAAGCCTAAACCTAAAAAAACAAGCCAAGTTAACAATAAAAAAAATAAAGCTCTTGAAAATGACTGAACCTATGAATTTGGCTTTTCATAGGCTCTTGAGAAAATTATATAGAATAAGCAGAGAAGATACGTAAATTAAAAAAAAAACGGCCAAGTGCGAGTCGGACTCGCCCATGAAGGGTTCCGCGCGAATTATAATTATTATTTACCTAGGCACCTATTACAGATTTATTATTAGAAAATAATGGTTCACGGTTTCCGCATAAGGTTTATGTTTATGAAATTAAATGTTTTTTTTTTATATTTGAATTGATTGAATGAAAGGTAAATTGCGGTTTACGATTTATGATGTATTAAAAAAAAAACTACTTACTAGATCTCGTTCAAACCAATTTTCGGTGGAAGTTTGTATGGTAATGTACATCATATATTTTTTTAGTTTTATAATTCCCTTATTTTAGAAGTTAGAGCGGGGGGGGGGGGGAGGGGTCACACACACACACACACATTTTACCACTTTGGAAGTGTCTCTCGCGCAAACTATTCACTTTAGAAACAAATGATATTAGAAACCGCAATAGCATTTTTGAAGACCTATCCATAGATACCCCACACGTATGGGTTTGATGAAAAAAAATTGTGAGTTTCAGTTCTAAGTATGGGGAACCCCCAAAATTTATTGCTTTTTTCTATTTTTATGTGAAAATCTTAATGCGGTTCACAGAATACATCTACTTACCAAGTTTCAAAAGTATAGCTCTTATAGTTTCGGAAAAAAGTGGCTGTGACATTCCCGGACAGACAGACAGACATGACGAATCTATAAGGGTTCCGTTTTTTGCCATTTGGCTACGGATCCCTAAAAACTAAAAGAAAATTATTTATGAATACGACTTTAAATTCATATACATTTTTACAACATTTTTAAATTTTTGGTGGGCACAGTGGCTCAGTGGTTAGTGTGTTGGACTACTTATCAAAAGGTATCGGTTGAAATCCCGCCTAGGCCTAGAGTTGTTACCTCTTGCGATCATCTGACAAACATCCTAGAGGTTTAATTGTCATGAGGTGCTTCTCAAATTTGCCGTTTGCATCCGTATCGTTGTAGGTCCTTCCACTTCGCACCAGCTTATGGGAGAAGATAGGTTTTGGGACGTATATGAGCCGTTAAAGCCTAATTTTTATTTGTTTAACTGTTTTCAAAAAGAGTGATGTAAAAAACAATATAAGAAATAAAGTTATTATTATGCATGAAGAACTATTGAATAAAAATTATATGTATATATAGGTATTATAATGTATAGATATTATCTTCTCGTACAAAAGCTTATGTGGCAGACTCGTACATCACTGATATCTTTTGAAATAATAGAGATGGGATAGATTTGGTTCCAGTCGAAAGTTCTTGTTGTTTTTGCACTAAGAAAAGATTCCAAACATAAAATGGTCGAAAATACATGAAACATTGCATACGCATTATGTCACTCCAATACTGAATACTAAGCTTACAAAACAGCGATAACAATGATAAGCTTCTGCGTTAAGGACATTTGACAACGAGTCGATGTCTTTATGAATTTGAGTATTTTATTTACTCACATTTTTTCAATTGCTTTTTTTTAATCCTAAATGGGTCATTGGGACTAACTGTCTGTTTTTAATTACACATTTAACACGAGAAATATACTTTCAAATGCAATCAATACCAATTCACTCAATTTTGTTTTATTTTGTCAGCTGAGACTAATATCTTTCATGCCTTCCATCCTCTGCTATCCTGGGCACACTGCTTTCAATTGTTCGAACCAAGCGTACTTGCTTTTGCATTGGCTTGGCTTTAAAACGGAGGTTCGGTTTTCCTTGCATTTTACGAACCTGGAGCATTGTTTCCCTTCGAGCTATGTGACCGAGCCAATGTAGTCGACGTGCTTTAGCTGTTTGGACTACATCCACATCTTTTGTAGCTTATACACTTCGCGGTTGAACGCTCTCCTCCAATCACTCTACTCGCACACAGGACCAAATATCCGAGGAAGAGTTTTTCTTTCAAAGAAGGCCAATATTAACTCTGTAATCCTGCTTATCGTCCAGCACACGTCGCCATAAAGCAGAACTGGCAGAATTAAGGTTCGGTGGAGCATGTAAGTCTCTTAAGCCAGAAGTTTTGAACTCATTGGTTTTGCAAACCGAAGTAGCATCGGTCTCCTATGTTGATTCTCCGTTGGGTCTCCACTTCGCTACCATTCATGTAGTTGATATGTCGAATGTGTTCTTAAAGTCAATCAACAAGCACCCTCGCTTGCGATCTTGCATTTTATTCACTATTTGTCGGATAGCAATTCCGACTCGGCATTATGCTAAAATCAAATAGGGCTCTATGGAAAACTTTCTCAAAAACCTAGCACTAATATTGTGAAGTAAACTAATTGACCAAAGACTATCAGGGTTCAGTGTAGTGTTGTTAAAAAACGCGTCGAAAATATCTGAAACCTCAAGGGCAGGCGTCTCAATACGACGTTTTGGATACCATCCACGCAAGACACTTTCCGTACTCAGTCAGTTATATCTACATATTCCCTGTTTTCCGGTAAGCCCAGATACATCAAATGTTATTGTGATCCTCGCTACTGAACTAGTATATTCGGACTACATGCTTTATGTTATTACCCTAATACAGACTTAAAGATTTTCTGTAATTTTTTGACAAACTGTTTCGTTGTCGGATCCCTGAATTTATTGCCCCTATCTCCGGCTTGTTGTCATCTGTTACCGATCATACAGCCTCGAGAGCAATTTATATCTGTAAGTGTAGTTCGTCAGTTGGTCTATATTTGTTGGTCTGGTCCTCATCGAGGCATAGTTCGCTTCATTATTCATTTTTTGGCATGATTAATTTGCACCAGTTTTATTTTTTATATCCATAATACTCAAATGTATATCTCGCATAAAAACTCATAGTTTTTCTATCCAACTCTATAAAAATAAGACTAAACAAGTTTGAAAACCACGACTCAGCCTAGCTATTCAACATAGAAACTTCAAATTCAGCATGGTGGTCTTAAGAGCTTTTATATAAATAAATCGATATTTTGGAAAAATGCCTCCTATAAGGCAAGAAAAGATGGTTTGGTTTTGGAAGATGATTGTTTTATTTAGGGACTCAATTTAAATTGCAATTCACTTGTTGTGTGGGTAGGTATGTAATGAAAAACTGTACTTTATTTATGGTTCAAAACGTAATTTTATTGGAATTAGGTGACCATTTAAAGTGTGTGATGTAACCAAGGTGGAAATGCTACACAAAAATAATATTCACTATTCGCTGAACAAGATTTGGTTTACCTCTCAATTTTTAGTTTTACATTTTTATAGATTCGGATTTTCAAGACTTAATTTCAGAAGATTTAATAAAATGCTAAGGCTTAGCAAAACATTGTACATAATATATAAAATACTATTTTGAGTCGTCTGTCAAGTGTAGGTAGTTGATATAATAAATAATTAAGTCAAACTCGGCTAAGGTGGAGGTGGACTTAAGCGGTTACTTCTTGTCCAAAATCGAGCTGTTTGCGGCTTGCTCCCAGAAGTACGTAAAAAAAAACTATAAAATAAAGGTAGGTAAATGCGTTTTTGTTTCGCGGGCGAAGCTGTGCAGTTCTGCTTGTGCTTAATATGCTTACAGAATGTGTAAATATAAAATAAATGCAAAAAAAATCATTTCATATATAACAAAGTAACTAGAAGCCAACAATGATTAACTATTTACAAGTCCAGTATTACAAAGTGTAAAAGTAAGTACAAAATCAAAGCAACGCACCTTCCACCCTCGTCGTTGAATTATTATAAAAATATTTCGCAGAGCAAGAACCTTTTTAAGTTTTATACAGCTTCCCCGATTGGGAGCTTACCGTAAAAAGAACAACACGTCATGCATATTAATTTCCTTACAGGAACAATAAATTGTTCGTATTTGTTTTTCCACACAAAGGCCAATAAACCATAATCTACATACATACATACACTAATAGTATTAGTATTAGTCTAATACACACATACATACATATCTGAGAAAAGTCTTCAAATCACGAATTACTATTCCAATATTCCGGCATTTAGAAACAAGAACAAAAAGTTAGACACAACTAAATCCATAAAATGAAACAACCAAAAAAACATCCTGAGATGAAGCAGAGAGACGTTCAATTAAATCATTCACAGAAGAAATCTATTAGCTTTTACCAACGTGATTAATTTTTCGTCGAAATAATGTAAGGGTTTTGTTTCATTGTTTTGGTTTTCAATTCCATTTCAATCGTTGACTTTTCAATTGCAGTACGTGAAATTTTGACATACATTACGGTGCAACCAAAACGAAGCGTATCGTTAAGTGAGTATAAACTAAAATTGGAAATGGAAATCTGTTCCACTTTGACAAATTAAGAATGTTCCATTATTTAAATGTTTCTCCATCTTGGTACCACGACCTGGAGCAAAAGCGAGTGATTTCAGCAACACTGAAGTCGATAAGGGGCTTAAATGCGGCCAATTTCGCGTTGCTTAATGGCTGTGCACCAATCACTGGCGTGCCTTAGTATAAAAAGGTATCTCCAATTTTATTTCTTAGACACATCGTTGGAGTAACAAACTTTGTACATAATATATAAGGCAGAATCAGCTGATATGTGGTATGTGAATAGATCACCAACAATTCCTGTGTGCAAAGCTTTATATTTTTGTTATGAATAGAAGGAACCTATAGTTTTATGCCTATTCCAAATGCCAAGTTTAAGAATATTGTTTGTTTTATTTTCTAACTTAATCGATAGCCAATAAATACCATTATTTAATCTTTTGCAAGAAGATATCAGCTGAAGATTCAAGACTCAAGAAAAAAAAAATAGTTTCAATCGTCATGAACTCCTGAATGAACCCTCTGAATTACAATCTAACACAAAGAAGCAATTGAATACCTAACTGACTACTACTTTATTCGAGACGATACCTACCAGCTAGTGCTAATGCTTTGTTAATTTGATGATAGGAAAGTTAAAATCAGTCTTTTTAATAGTCATGGGTACCTACCATTTTCGAATGCAGAATAAACATAGAATGAGACGAGAATCTCTTTTAGGAGTACTTACCTTAGCGAATGGAAACTTCAATATTAATAGAATTGTTAGTTTTTTCTTACATTTTCACCTTGTTACCCTGAATCGCTGTAACGATAGAAGATTGCTACATTTTTTTAGTTCATTATTGAATTACAGGATTTGACAATATATCACCCTGTTTTCCCGTATCCGCCATTCCCATGTTTTTGGAAAATCGCATTTAAAGGTTTGGCATTCAACTGGATACAAGCCAACCGCTGGTGTTTTCTAATTTTTGGACACAATATCGACTTGGGATTTCTCTTTATATAACAGTAATCAGATATTCTCAAATAATTTTAGTTTAAATATTTACATTTTCGTTAAAATTGAGCTTACCGTAAAGCTATCAAAATAAAAAGTTCCCTTTCTTCATAACTACACATAGGTACGTCATAAAATATGCACATACGGCATTCCAATTATAATTTATTAAAAGAAATCTCTTTCCTTTTAGTAACTACTTTCGGCAAGAAAAAAGGTATGTTTTGGCTGTCCAAAAACAAAAGCAACTACCCAAAATTACCATACCATGCGCATAATATTGGATGAAATGAAATGTTTAAAGCTTGTCTCTACTTTATATTTTTTGCCAATTAATTTTGACATTTTATTTTATTTTCAGAAAATGTTCAATCAATATTAAAAGGATTAAAAGATTAATAAAACTTCATAGACTATTTTAGATTCGTATAGGTCATAAAAACTTGCCTTGATAGGTTCATTTTAAAATCTGTCTATCATTTCCATGCACAAAAAAAAAAAGAATTCCACAGAAGAAAAAAGGTCTAGTTTTAATTCATAAATATTTGAGAAGTTTAGCCGCGGGACTCGGATAATAAAAGATATTGCATAATGTCGATAACAACAAGAGCAATCTATCACATAAACAAAACGAGCAGAGATTTTACACCCAGTCACCGACTGTCAATCTGGTACCCATACCATAAGCCACACTAGCAGATAAATTATTCCGCTTACATGACAGATTCAATTCGAATTGGATTGCGTGTAAACACAGATTAAAGGATTAATGGATTCACTGAATCCGATCACAAAATTTTCTGTTATCGGACTCAAAATCTGGATGTCAACGCAAATCGAAAGATCGACATAGGAAGAGAGTGTGTGCGCGTCCTCTTTGTTTTCCTTTGTTGTGTTCATTGGACAGAGATTTTTGTCGCCACTGACACAACAAAATACGTACATATTTAGTAGGAAGTTTGAAACTGAATTCTACTTCAGTTCAATCTCTCAATTCGGTGAGAGTTAAAACCCGCCTCGACAACCAGTTCAGTTTCAATTCGATCTTTCGATTCGGTCATGTGAACGTACTAAATAACAAAGAGAGGATAGAGGTGCAATAAGCTCGAAGCAAAAACCCAAGTTCTTAAAAGCATCTGACTTGAGAAACCAGGTACAAAGAAGGACACGCGAAAGAAGAACATCCGACTTTCTGAAGCTAATCACCGTCCGGATGCATGCTGCGAACGGATGGAAACATTACCTGCGACCGGCGATTGTGAAAAAGTGTTTTTTCTTTTTTTTGTACGTTTGTACCTTCAAGTGACAGGCGATAGCCAATGTGTGTCCGAGTCCCGCGGACTAAGCTCTCCTCACGAACCGCCATAAATACCACCCTGGAATAGCTCTTTGCATTGTATCCGAGTGGTGACGTTTTTTAAGTCCGTGCCAAGACAGGACACCGTCTTATAAGTCTTATAAGCCTAAAACGTTGTCTCTTATCTTCTCTCCGCTTGCCATCTCTTGCATTCGAAGAATTGTGTGATTCGTCATTTCAGAGTCTTCGTACTGGAATGCATTACTCCTCATTTTGCTTATCCTGGGAACTTAGGCGTTGACGTACCCGTGCACGGTTAGGAGTTGGGTGACGTAGTATTGTACTTCTCAGTGTTTCCGTCCATTCTACTCTGCAACATTTTTAATAAGCCTCGCGGTCCATCACCTTCTGCTCTCTGGGTTCCACCTATCTTGCCATTACAGCTTGGAGAGCTCCTTGTGGCCTTCTCGGTTGCCACTTCCACTCCAATTTCCTCCTTTTTGTGGTAGACGTACTTTCTCTCTGCCGCTAAGATATCAATAAGGGTAACTCCTGCGACTAGGGAACGGCTGGTTCCGATACCGTGCTGTATGAGCTTGCAACGCAGCCATTTGCCTTCTGTATTTCTCTTGCCACAGCGCGTCGACCTATTCTCGCACCCGTACAGAAGTATGGCATGCGTGTCCGACATTAAAAGTCGACGTTTGTTTGCCGTAGGACTGCCTACGTTTGCCATTAAACTGCTCAGTGAGCTTGTCGCCTTCGCTGCCCGTTCCGATACAAATTTTATCTGCTGCCAGAAAGCGTCGTATCAAAGGCCACCCCCAAGTCCTTTACCGCTTCCTTGCTTGATATCACCTCAGGGAGAACTTAAAAATCGACGATAGTTGGAATGCTTTTCCTGGTCAGCAGAACTCTGTTTTTTCGGTGGCTAGTCACAGTTCCTGGTCTTCCAACCACAGATGCACACGTCTCATCACCTGGTTCAGTTTTCTTTGTGGGCTTTCGGTGTCTCTTAATGTTATTACCGCGGCTATATCATCTGTCTTCTCTAGTGCATACCGCAAAGGAAAATCAACCCTTTTAATTTTGTTACATTTTTGCTACCAAATTTTGTGTTTATCGCAAAACAATACTTGAACTTATGATTTTGATGGATATATCTACATACCTCAAAACCATTATGAATATCTAAGCATTGGAAAAAAATAGAATAAAACTGGTAACTTATTTGAAAAGAGCGCCCCCAAAACATACATAGTCTGCATGCCTATGCCTACATAGTTCAAAAATTGAATTTTGGCGTATACGGCAAATCAATTTGGGGCGATGAAATTGATAGGAAAATAATGATTTTTCTTTTAACTCAACTAAATAGCTAAGTGATCTTTTTTGCGATAAATTGGAAGAGAAACGACATAAAGTAGATTGCTAAATATTTACGGTCGGTAGAAACCGCATGAATATTCTAGCTGTTTCGGTTAGATACAAGTATATTTTTCGGCGAAAATTAAATTGTAGGGGTACGTTCACATATAATTGTTATGTTGATTTGAATATTATATAGTTTATCGCATTCATTCAAGGACCCTTTTTAAATTTGTTATGTCGTTGCAGTGTGATTTCGACCTTCTTTGAAATAATTGCTTTAAACAAACTATATAAGATAATTATATAGTTTGTTTAAAGCAATTATTTCAAAGAAGGTCGAAATCACACTGCAACGACATAACAAATTTAAAAAGGGTCCTTGAATGAATGCGATAAACTATATAATATTCAAATCAACATAACAATTATATGTGAACGTACCCCTACAATTTAATTTTCGCCGAAAAATATACTTGTATCTAACCGAAACAGCTAGAATATTCATGCGGTTTCTACCGACCGTAAATATTTAGCAATCTACTTTATGTCGTTTCTCTTCCAATTTATCGCAAAAAAGATCACTTAGCTATTTAGTTGAGTTAAAAGAAAAATTTGAGTATTGAGATATTTAATTTTTAATCCAGTTCCGTTTTTCTTGGTCATGCTCATTTTGACTTTCAGATCGTTTTTCTTCAAAAAAGATCTTAAACGCATCGTTTCATGCTTTTTTCGATCTTAACAAAAATAAAACGATATTTGATTAACATATTTGGCGAGAAACCCAAAGAATATTACGAACTTGCTGAAACTCTCAAAAGACGGCGAATAAACGTTGCCCGC
This sequence comes from Portevinia maculata, assembly GCA_949715645.1. Lineage (NCBI taxonomy): Eukaryota > Metazoa > Arthropoda > Insecta > Diptera > Syrphidae > Portevinia > Portevinia maculata. The sequence continues at coordinate 108,867,389 of OX454525.1, read as the reverse complement.
ATCTCGGTAACGAGATCATCTGACCGGCTCATGTCAGTCAATCTGGCCTTTGAGAATTAACCCTGGATGAACATAATATTTGCTGACTGTGATAATACCTCCAAGCTGGCTTCCTGGGGAAGAATTTAAAGATATGCTGCACAGCTTACCGCTGTAAGAATCAAAGTTTATACGTAACGATTTTATGGGCATTTAAAATGAAACAACACACAATATGAAACACTGCACAGTGTACAGATTTTCTGGAAGTGGCTTAAGCATATGGACTGACAGTCGTAAACAGGTTCTTTGTAGACCCTGGCGAATATTTGACAACACTTAAATCAGAAAAAGGAAGCATCGCAACTCTGACTGGGAATTAATTTGACGCTAGCATTTGCAGCTTCATAACCAGCCAATCCTCCAATACCGAGATTGCTGATGAGGTTTATGGCATAAACGAGGCGACAATAAGATCATAAGAACCCATAAAGGGACTTGGTGACAAATAATCCGTTTTCAGGAATACAGAGCGAAGAAGGAAGCAAAGGCTGCCGTTGCAAAAGCCAAAAACTTAGCCGACTAGCAATTTTATGAAAACTTTAATAGTGCGGATAGGCCATTGCATTGAATGAAAATCCAAAAGATGTTGGCCCAGATTACATCCCGTGAGAAGTTTTTAAATAATTAGGATTTGATGGAATTGGGTTTCTTACGATGCTCCTTAATTCGAATCGACGACATCCCTTAAGCGTAGCGGAATAGCTTTAAGTGACACTCTTTAAGGTAAACGTGAGGACCTGCAAGAATTTTGAAGGTATTAAATTGATGTCGCACTGCCTTAAAACATGGGAAAGAATCTTGGACACGCTACTGAGAATGATTATAAGTGCAAGTGAAACCCAGTTCTTGATCGTAAGCAGATAGTCAACGATTGATAGTCACTGTAAGTACCTACCTAGATATATGTACTCTGATATACACCTACTTGGCATAACCTACCCCAAACTTCCATCAAAACAAACAAATAATGAACCATCTTGGTATGTTTATAAATAAGTAAAAATTGAGACTTATTCTTAGCTTAAAGATGGATAATTTCTTTTAATTTTCCTGAAACGGAACACTCTCTTTGGCGGACCAATAATAGTTTTCTTATTTTATTCTCGGATAGGATAAAAAAAATGTGGGCTTCTTTAAAATGTGATATGCTTAACCATGCGCTTGATGAAGTTCAATACTTTAAATTGGGTGCGTACCTCTAACTTTCATTAGAGGCAACGGTGCAGTAGTAGTGTATTCGCTTAGTGATTGGAAGGTCGTGCGTTCAATCCCGGCCAAATCCATAACTTTGGTGCTCGGTCTTCCTGAAATTGAAATTTGCTTTATAACAGGTGCTAGTGGTCAGCCACCCCATTTATTGCACTGATATTATTTTTTCTAATCGCTGAATCACTAAAAAACATCCTTTTTTTTGTTTTTATAAAAGTAAATCCAAATCCCAGAGCACTCAGACTCGGTAACGGTCCATTGTACTACCAGGCAGAAATCCTCCTTTTGGTGTAGAGGCATGGGAATGGGTGGCGTATGTTGTTCTTCCCCATGGGGATTGAACCTGCACCGCACGGGTCACAAGCCAACACACTAACCTCTACATCGTCGCCACCCCTAAAAAAACATCCTTACTATCAGAGTGTTAAGCCCTTTTACCAGCTAAGCGATCCACCCAGGTACTATCGTGGGATCAGGGGAGATTTTTTTGCAGAGACAATTTTGCGGGATGATATTTTCCGGGGAGAAATTAAAACTCTGGATACCTCTTCGACTCAAAAAAAGGATATTTTGAAGGTGGAATGTTTTGACCATGGATATTGTAAAAAAGAATGTAAACTGAAGTAATTATTCCTAATTTCTGTTCTTATTACATAAAGAAAGGAGTTAAAGTGGCCAACCACTAGTTCCGATTCCCTAACTACTGAACACACCCATCAACGCAAACAACTTAGAGCCTTCTTCAATAAAATTAGCTTTAACGTCTCTAAACGGTTGCATATCTACTGATGCAGTGTTTATATATTGCTCCAGCCTTTATGCAAAAATCCGTATTCATAAAACATTGGGTAGGTATACAAAACATAAAAGTTATGCACAGTTTGTGTCGATTAAAGTACCTATCAAAAAGAATACATTAATCAATTACATTTAGCTGCCCAAACTGCCCAAATCAGTTGTTTGTGAAAAACCAAATGAAAAAATTCTGCTTTTATTCGGAGATTTAATTGTGCAATATAATGCAATCGCAATATGTACATAATATGATTTTTGATACCGATTATGAATGAATCAAAGAAAAGTGATTAATGCTACGGCCTCCTTGCAATATGCCATAACCTACCCCAAAGTTCCATCAAAGCCAACAAATAATATTATATACGATCCCCTATTTGTCCGCACCATCGAAAATAAATTCTCTGCTGGATCTGTATTAAGATGCGCAGTCAGGAGAAACTTCAGCTCAGTGCTCTTAAGATATATCCACATTCTGCTTATATTCGGATATTCGATTGTGTAACCTAATTCAAACGAAATATGTACCTACCTACCTAATATGATTTTTAATACCGATTATGAATGAATGCCGCTTTTATTTAATGAACCAATCAATAAATAAACCAATTTCAGTTGTTCATGAATACCCGCAGCTATTATGACAAGCCGAGCACCCGCTCGTACACACACTCTAACTTGTCTGATCTTTTTTTATCTCTGCTTCAATTAATATTTTTTTCACATGAAAATATGGTTTATAAAGCATTTGGGAATCCTCACTGCTGAAATGCTTTTCCTTCAGCGATCTGAACGAACACACCAATTGTTTTGAATACAAAGAAACAAGTTGCAGGTGACTGTGATGGTCTAATTGCAATATGCAATAACCTACCCCAAACTTCCATCAAAGCCAACAAATAATACACCATCAATCTACTCAACGACAATTCTCCCACCTTTCTTTATCCACCAGCGCCCGTCCTTTAAATATGAATATCCATTTTTCTCTTGCAAATATGAATTATAACAAAAATCATTTGAGAATCCTCACCGCTGAAAGCGACTCTCCTTCAACGATCATTCACATACATACCAATTACCAATTGTATTAAATACCAGAAAACATAACCTACCCCAAACTTCCATCAGAGCAAGCATATAACATGGCATAAGTCTACCCGATAATAATTCCTTCACCTTTCCGCCCTACCGTCAACCACCAACGCTACCTGTGTCATCTTCCTTCTCATATACCTAGTCACGAGCATGAAGAAAAACTAAAAATTTGCTGTTTGCGCAAAACCAAATAAAAATATTCTGCTGATACTTTCATCAGACCTAACAAGTAAAATACGATAAATCTACCCGATGAGAATGTCATGCTACGAGTACATCAAACATTAGCCACACCATCCGCATATTCCCAGTCACGAGAATGGAAGACAATGGAAGACAACAAAGGTGTAGAAAAGGTTCTACAATATGCTAGTATAGATATAGCTTTTTTTAATGACGAACTCACGTCGTTTGGTGGCGTATTGTCGAATTCACGAAGTGATAATACTATAAAGTCTATATACAAAGGTTAAATTCAGCACAGGTGTGATGGATGTTGCTATTTTGGGCTTATTTAAACAAACTTTTTGGTTTAAATGCAGATGGCAAAGCCGCGCAAAGTAAAATTAATTTTTCTTATTCCTAGCAAGTTCCATCGCGGGGGTCAGTCACCTTGCCGTGTGTACCTCATTGCATTCGATGGTGCCGGTGCGAAGGCTTACGACGCAGGTTCAACGGGCTATGCTGTCTAAGGGCCACCCATGACAGACAGGCTGCTGACGAGCGTCAACCAAGCACTGACCCGGACTCTACGTCCCCTCTCCCCTTTTTCTTTCTCAAGGCGCAAGTTAAGTACGTGTACTACTATGCGGCCTTTACAGGACAGTACGTCCTTCCCCTTTCCCCCTCCTTTACCACCTGGGCTGGACGTAAGGTGTCATACGACCCGTGCCGAGATCAACCTGGCTGAGGGCCCAGTCATCAAATAGCTCAGTCGCGCAAGGAGAAAGTCCGGATACCTGGCGCCCTCCGGATTAATTAGCCTTATCTGCACAATGCGGATCTCTGTGCAGATGGACCTCTTTACTCCCCTACTCGTGGGATCTATCATAAAAAACAAAACAAAACAAACTAAAACAAAAAACTTTATGGCCGGTTCTCCTTTTACACCGGATGGTAGCACGGCGACCATGCTGTCTACCGGCAAAGCTCACCTCGCACCAGTTAGTGCTGGGACTGTGGATACACATGGTCCCTCCACTAGTGGATGCGAGCTAAATAAACCCCTTTCCGACAGGGAGAGGACTGTGACTAAGGGTCTCCCCTCTGCCGACCCTAACAAGTCAACACCGTCTGCTGTCAACGCTAATAAGCTGACTGTAGGACGGACTGTGGCAACTCATGATCCTCCCGCAAAAGTCGGTAAAAGCATTGACAATAAAAAGCAAGATGGAGTTGGGACTGTGAATCATGGTTCCCTCCCTTCCAACAGCAAGCGTCCCCGCATTAACAAATCCAAAGCGTCTTACAAACAACGACGCAATGCCATCCGGATCCAGCAGATGTGTGGCACCATCCCGGAGAAGGACAGGACGCCCGCACAAATGGCCAAACTGGACTGGGCTCAGCAGATCCTTAAGTCCTGCGACCCGTCAATAAAACGCCACAGGTCAGCGGAAGAAACCAGCTCGGTTTCCAAGAGACAGAGAGTGCATAACACCGGCATCTCTCCCACTATCACACCTCACAGGTCTTTAAGCGACATCTTGAAAGACAAGATAGTGGTCGCAGTCATCGACCGCAATGACATTGACGGGTCCATCACCCTCGAGAAGTGGGATATGATTAAGGGAGCGCTTTCGCGCTCCTTCTCTGCCTTCATAAGGAATCATCCCGGACCTCCTCCGCTTACGCATGAAGACGGGTGGCATCAAGGCCACATCAAATTGGTCGCGTGTGATGACCAAAGATCGGCCGACCTCTACAAGTTTGCAATAAGCAGACTTGGAGAAGTGTGGCCTGGCGCAAAGCTCGAGGTTGTTGCGAGGGAAGACATCCCCTGCCGACCAAGATCTCGCATCTGGATCACTGCGGATCCATTCACCCCTGAGGGCATCCTGGAAGTCCTGGAATTGAGCAACCCTTCACTTCCGACCCACAACTGGAAGGTTGCCAAACTGGAGGAGCTGAAGGGCGATTACAGATGTGTCGGCGTTGTAATCAACCAAGAAACTTGGCTCCTCTGGCCAAGAACGACTACATGATCAGATTCGCATGGGACGACGTCAAAATGCGGGTCTATAAAAGAGACGAAATGGGTAAACTATCCCCTCTGACTCTATGGTCGTAGTCTCAGACCCTGGAGCTTCAATCTCCTTCCCTTCGCTGGAGGATGATGATCCCTCCTCACCCAAAAAATCACCATCCACTCCCGACGTCATGTCAGATATGGAGACTGATTTTGTAGGCAAGGTTCTTCTGAGTGAAGACGAGCTTATCAGCTCATCCTCGGAATTGGAAGGCCTGAACAATACCGTGGTGGAGGTATCTCTGCCTGATTGTAGCGAAAATGCTGCAGTTAGTACAGATTAACCTCCAACACTCCATTAAGGCTTCGGCCGCACTCATTCTTCGTCTAACCAAAGGCGCAGAAGACATCGTCTTGATCCAAGAACCCTGGATTGTACACAACCAGGTTCGAGGACTCAGGACTCCTGGATACTATCCACTGTATGTGACTGATAAAGGTAAACCCAGATCGTGCATACTAGTGAAAAGTAACATTAATGCTTATTTACTCCCCAATTTCAGCGATCGAGATTTGACTGTGGCAAGACTGGAGACTGCAGGCAGATCATTCTGGTTGGCATGAGCTTATCTCGCCCACGATCACGTGGGACCTCTCCCTGGTGATAACCTAGAGAGGCTGGTCGAAGAAGCAAGGAGGCAGAAAGCTGAACTCGTAATCAGTTGCGATGCTAACGCTCATCACACCGTATGGGGCAGCTCAGATAAGTACTAACCTCATTGTCTGTAACCTAGGTAATGAACCCACCTTACCACATTACCGCATTACCACATTACCAAAAATCGACAAGAAGTCCTTGATATTCCTCTTGTCTCCGACACCATCAACGACATGATAACGGGTTGGAAAGTATCGGCTGATCACTCGTTCTCCGATCATCGATATCTTCTGTTCAACCTTAACGTTGATCCTCCATGCCTACCCTCCTTCCGCAATCCTCGGAAAACCAATTGGCCTATATACAGAGAAACTTTACAAAAACGTATCAACTCTGAACTCTTAAGTACCCCCTGTCACTCTAACGAGCTCGACAATAAAGTCGTTGAGCTTACTCTGGCCTTTAACGAAGCAATATCTGCATCGTGTCCCCTCGTACAACCTAGGGGGAAAAATAAGCCTCACTGGTGGACCCCTGATCTGGGACCACTTAGAAAGGAGTGCAGGAGACTCTTCAACCTTGCTAAAAGCTCAAAAGCAATAAACGATTGGGACTCCTACAAGGAATCCCTCAAATTATACAAACAAGAATTAAGGAGAGCCAAAAGAACGTCTTGGAGACTCTTCTGTAGCAAAATAGAAGAATCCTCTAAGGCATCAAGGCTAAAAAAAATCCTGCTTCAAATCCAACTATGCCTAGCTGCCTTAAGAAGGCAGACGGCTCTTGGACGACATCTAGCGAAGAATCGCTCAATCTGCTACTTGATACTCACTTTCCAGGTAGCTCTAATATTACCGGCAATTATAGCCTTAACAGGTCACATGCACAGTTAACTTACCCTCACGGTCTGATAGCTAGGGACAAGCCGACTTGGGCGCTACAAAGCTTCAAACCCTTCAAGTCCGCAGGACCAGACGGCATAATACCTGCCGAATTACAAATGTCAGCGGATATCATCCTGCCTGTGCTGGAGATGATCATGAAAAGCTGTCTAAATCTGGCTTATATCCCCAGGGCTTGGAGAGAAGTAAAAGTGGTTTTTATACCCAAGGCTGGCAAATATTCCCATGTTAGTCCAAATGACCTCAGATCTATTAGTCTATCTTCATTCCTCCTCAAAACGCTGGAGCGATTGATTTATATCCACCTTCGTATGCACATACACATGGTTGCTTTCCTCGACATAGAAGGCGCCTCTAACAACGTTAACACATCCGCAATCGCAAATGCACTGACAGAACTGAATGTGGATAATTCGCTTGGTGAATTGATCAATCTACTGCTAACTAGTCGGATTATCAATTCAAAACTGGGCGCAACATCTGCTAGAAGGTCTGTCAGTCGAGGGACGCCGCAAGGCGGTGTTCTTTCTCCCCTTCTCTGGAACTTGGTGGTGAACAAACTACTGATAAACCAGGAAGGGGAGGGCTGCAGAGTGATTGCCTATGCGGATGGTGTTGCTATTGCCGTCTCTGGAAAACACCTCAACACAATAAAGAAACTCCTGCAAAACGCTCTGAACAAGCTAACGAGATGGGCTAATCGGTGCGGACTGGGAGTTAACCCCCACAAAACTTCTGCAGAAGCTGCATGGATGAGGAGGAGGAGGAGACTGTACTTCACCTTCTCTGCGCGTGTCCTGCGCTCTCCCATAGAAGAAATCTCCATCTAGGGGACTTCTTGTTCAATGACACAAGCGACTTAGCCAGCGCTGGCGCTACGAGTCTTTCGCGCTTCATCAGAAGCTCCTCCTGGTTCAACGAGCAGTGAGGGTAATCCCGAGATCTGTGTGGTACCACAATGGACCTATTATTGGTCTAAGTGTGTTGGCTTTAGCTGACAGCCACGTCTACCTTACCTAACCTAACCTACTCCTAGCAATGCGCCCCGGAATTTGGCGCCCTGTGCATTTGCACATCTTCCACATATGGTTGGGACGGCCCTAAGCCTAGGTAGTCAAATCTAACGAACCGCATCATTTTCAGGAAGATGTAGCCCATATGACAGATAGATATTTACATTTTACGTTTCAACTTAAAGCCGATATACAATTTTTCCAGCACAAAGCGAAAAGAAAATAATAACAAACATTCTTAACTAAAAAAGTGTTTGTGGAATGACTCATCGACTAAATTTTACAAATTAAATTAGATGTGACATCGGTTTACAATGTTTTACGTGAAATACAAAAAAAAAAACAATTACAAGGATACAATTCCAAAAAAGAAACAAAATAGCAATCAAGTAAAAAATATAAAAAAGCGAATCGAAAGTATTCAAAAAATTATTACCTAAGTAGGTACAAAAATGAAAATTTAATAAAATTAAAAAATTAAATAACAGTAGACTGACATTAAACGTAGAATTGGGTTGAACTGACGTTAAGGATCGTAAATAACTTGAGATATTATTCAAGGACATCATAATTCAAAGTGAAAAACCAGCATTTTACCTTTATTAGGAAGGAATTAAAGCTAACCATAGTCCAGACAGAAAAATTTAATTTATTGAACATTAAAAGGGCTACAACAGTGTAGAAATGCGAAAAATGGATGTTGTAAGCGATTGGAACATTAGCAAGATGCATGGTATTTACACGTAGACTATAGAACTGTGTAGTTCTACTCGGGAAGATGCCGCTTAACTTAAAAAAATCCTTAAGTACTTCAAAAACATATAGGTCTCTCATTGGTAGAATACGCAGGTCCCTAAACAGAGGCCAGCTCTGAGTTAAACTATTTATATTACAAATTATTTTAATTGAATATTTCTGAGCTATAAACAAATATCTAAGATGTTACTATATGAACCACCCCAGCTTGATATACCATATTGCAGCTTAGAGTGCGGAAGACCGTAATAAATTAACATAAATACTTTAGCGGAGCAACATTTTTTAATTAGATGCATTTTACGCATCAGAACAACATCCTTTAGTGCATGATTTGATATTTTGAATGTCATGACATTTGTCTTCTCACTAAGGATTAATTTATGCTCCGTAAACCTCAAGTCTCAAGGTTTCTAGATTTTCCGAAATCTTACAAATCTTTTCGTATACTGTATCAAACTGGAAGGTACAAGTTATATCGTCTGCGAATGCGGTGGACCTTCCATTAAGATGTAGTTCGAAAATAGAGTTATTCCTTGGCACTGCGTGCCATTCAGCAAGCGAAACAATCAAATAATTGATGAACGCATAATTACGTGTAATGTAATTGGCCCTCAAGAACTTATGATTTGACTGCTTTTGATTATTTTCGTTGAGGATACGTGAAGTCGCTATAACATTTATCAGATCCAGCAGTGGTGCGCATATGTCCGAAGTTGTGATTAAAGACTGAGAATGTATTCTATCGATTCAATACAAATAAATGGATGTTAAATGAAATTTCATGTGTTTTGTTGAAAATCAATGCAACTGTTGATTAAAAAAACACCATTTAAATATATTCATTTGTATAGTATAAAACAACCTCAGACACGAGTTAACAGTATACCTATCAACTTTTTGAAATTATGCAATAGGTAATTTGGCTCTAACAAGTGCTTCATCACGCCTTGATTTGGTATTGAGCTCTGAAAACCGAACCAGATTTGCATCGAATTTTGTACAATGTACGAGTATTTACCATCAAAATTTCATTTTTAGATATCCCTGCAGGAATTTAAACAAATTGCAGCGAATTTCCTTATGCTAAGGTCATCGGGTTCATCCAAATAATATTGGGAGAATAGTTATCGATGCAGTCAGAATTATTTTATCTCGACGGTATACAATTTATTCGAAATTAACCCGCGTTAGTGAATATTTAGAACTTCAAACAACCGTAGCACTATCTGCGTTAACAAAAAATCAATTCTCTTTTTTTTCTTTGTTTCCATTGTTGCTAATTGATTTTCGATTTCAGCTCCGAGTTAAGTTCGACCAATAAATGCATAAGTTTATCGGATTATACGAAGGCAGGTTGATATACCTACCTAAATAAAATTTGCAGTTACCTATTTGGCCTTACATTCCTTAACTAATACGCTTATTTCTCAAATTGAACGGCGGCGCTTACACTCATCGATGTCTGGAAAAAATATGTTATAAATAACTATATTATCTAGGTATACCGATTTGATGCTGACGCAAAAACTTTGCCAGCGCTTCAGGGTAGGTATGTGGTATCAATATTTTTCTGTAATAAATCCGATAAACTTCATAACAACGTACAAGCATTAGATGTATTTATTATATAGAGTCATCAACTCATGAAGCACAGTCGATGTAGTGTTATAATCTGCCTGGACCTGACGGGCACTAATATTCAATATTACATAACAGATTAATCCGGGATAATTAATTAGGAGTTAATACTCGTAAACTGCCTTATGATTCATTCATCTGTCGATCGAGAGATAAATACTGTTTCATAATTTGATGTTCAAAAAAAAATTTACTTTAGCTCATTTTCCATTATAAAAAATAATGGGTTATTAACTCGGGTTTAATGTGCAGCGACAAAACAACCAGTTTTATTGACGATTTGTCTACAAAACATTTGTCGTTATTAAGGCGTTGAGGTTTCGAAATCAGTATTATTTTACTCCCGTTTTTGTAGGTCAACTTACATTTCATCTAAAAGGTATGACAAAACTGTACTCCGTGGAATCTTCGGTCTGTAGTTTTTTCATTTGAAACTCTCAATCATTTTAGAGCAGCGTCAGTGATTTTGACTTATTTATTATATTTTTTAATGCGTTTTGGGAGATGGACTACTTATGAGAGGGTGGACTAATTAGTAATTAGGTACTAATATTTGTATTGTGCCTTCAAATTTTGTATACACATTATGTATATGCATACAAATATATTATGTAGTTATTTCCATGAATTTGTTTGCATTTTTATACAAATCAACAGTCCTCGACTGCTCATAATATGATCATCGCAGCAGTCACTTACTTTACTCTCGAATATTTTTCATTTCGAGTTCCATACTCAAAACTATGCACTTCTTAGCTTTTTAGATATCAGAATCTTTCTCGATATCATATTCGTTTATATTTTTTGTCGAATATATTTTTCATTCGTTCTCAAGTTATGGAATTAAATGCCACGTTTCCTTTCGCACATAACGAACTTGGCATTCTAAAGCTATGTCTGGAGAACACAAAACAAAAATAATGTTATTTCCCCATAGGAAATTGCATCAGATACAGGCTACACTCACTGTATCCATAAAAAAGGATACTACCTACTCGTAAACATGAATATACATAATAAATATGTATCCTTATTGCTTTGAAATTGAACATTTTGCAATCACAAATATCTTCAATGGTCTCTGCTGTGCTATGCTCGGCAAAATAATCTCCTTGGCACAATTTGCATGTCAAGGAAACATTTTTTTATCTAAAACAACAACAAAACCTAGAATCAATAAGACATTAATATTACATATGCATAATCTGCATAATTTTGTCCACAGACAAGATTTTTTAATAATCCATACAAATTTTCCATAAACATAAAGTTTTGTTATGAATCCTCCTCAAGATTCATAATTTTCGTTAAGGTTAATAACGATACCAAGAATCATGGCCTATTTGACTTTAATTTTTAAATAGGTGCTTAATGTTGGCTTAGCACAAAAATACCAAAGGCTGATTATATCAGCTTGCCTGGCTGATTTGAAGCTTGATATTTAATTTCAACCCCGCCTTATTCGCACTCCCTTGGCTGGAAACTTATCGGAAAATATAATGTTTTAGAACTTCCTTGCTGAAGTGCATAAAGCATGGAAAAGTACACATAAAGAATTATCCTCAGACTTTGATATAGTAAGCCTGAAAGCATCAGCGTATGTGATATCACTTTCAAAGATGTATTGTAATCAGGCTCATTGTTCAAAACAGCTTTTGATGCGGATGTTTGAAGGGCACATATCCGTAGAGGTATGTGTTTATTGCTCCGTTTTTCGTTGGAATTTTACTTTGAGCATTTTGTGTTCATCGATGCGTTTATTATCCCTTTCACTGCTTATTGAATGTCGTTTAATCTTCTTTACATCCTTCTGATTCTTGGAAGGCATTGCAGTTTCCAATGTGTGAACATTTGCGATAAGCGGAGTATGCAGGAGCTGCGGAGTGGGCGATACAGGAAAGTTTAAATTAACGGCTTTTGAAGAGAGAAGATGTCGAATTACAGACGATTTATGGGCACATTTCTTAAATCGCTAAGTTTTAGTGGCTCCTAAGGGATACGGGACAAATTGGGGACGTAGTGTTGTGTAACTGCTGAAAGAATTAAATTTCTTTAATTTAGGTAATGTGTATTATTGTGTAATTTGTAGTAGGGTAATGCTAGGATATTCAGGAAATATAGGGGCAACTCTGCAAAGAAAGATTGTGCCAATGCAAATCATCCTCCGCGCGTTAGTTCTAACGTAACGTGTTAATAGGGCCTATGTTTATGTTCGAATACCTTCCCATGAGGTACAAATTTAAATGCTTTGAAGTTCATCCTTCATTTTTAAGGACTACTTTGACCATTGCCAATTCTTTTTTTTTGGACTACAGTTTAAGGTTGAAAAAGTTTCGTATTTCCTTTTTTCTCGGAGCATTTGAAAGATTTTTCCTCATATCCTGTAACGCTGAATATGAGATACATACACACATCTTTTCCATCTATCTGCAATGAAATATTAATCGAATATACCTACATGTCGTTTCCGACTAAATGTTCAATACTTTGGAAAACATTTTTTTGACATGTTCTTCTTCTCCTTTTTCTTCTTCTTCTTCTTTTTCTTCCTTAATGAGGTATGATCAGGATCATAACACTCCCACTTATCTAAATACCTATTGGTCCACCTGTGGGGTTCGCGGGTTCGACTTTGATTGGTATTGCTATTTTGACAGGGTTCTTGGGATCTCTGCCTTGCACATGACAGTACCAACTAATGATAGGCGCATTCGAATGATTGAATCGATTATAATCGATTCTTCCAATATCTCGACATATCTCGATTCTTCATTTTAATAATCATTCGAATGAGCATGCGCTCGACTCGACGACACTACAGCAAAATGTCTCACAGACAACTACTACATAAAACACAGAGAACACACTTTCCTGACGCACATACCAAGTCAACCCATTCGTCGCAAAGCAAATGTGATAAAAATAAAAACCTTGTGTGTGTGTTTTCATTCGAATGAAATGAATAATGATGCGCAACTACCCCAAGTCCCATAACTCGAATGACAAAAAATAGTTACACTTACAACGGTGACGGTGAGTTTGTGTGAGAAGAATACCTGTTTCTAGATTATTTAAGTATGAAAAGATAACAGCTCACATTCTCATGGCTTGCACTGTGTTTTTGATTTTGTCCATTCGTATGATAAGCAGCTGCCTTTTTCGTACCTATTCCCCGTACTCGATCTCGAATGAAAAAACAGTATAGCATTACTCCATATTTATTTTTTATTAGTTACTACTCTTCAAAGGAATCGACATTCGAAAACTTTATATGAATTACTACTTCACTCACATAGACATGTTTGCGATAAGATAACGATTAAGTGCATTAGCCGTTTGCTCAGCTTAACTGATTGCATTTTCGTTGGCTTCGTATTAGTATTAGTATTGCTTCCTTTTGCGAAACTTGTGTGTTGTGTTGTTGTTTGTTGATCAAGTTTGGATTTATATTTTTGATGGTAAATTGGTAATTTATAAATTTTGTTATTGTAGTTTTTATTTTATAGACTATGTTACGTTTATGTTTCTTTTTATATAGAAATTAAGTTTAACTGAAAATTAAAATGAAACCTGGTGGAAAAACATCAATCGTTTGGAATTTTTTTCAAAAAGATGCAGATGTAGACAGAAATAATTTTGCTCTTTGCAAATTATGCAAAAAGAGGTTGAAGTTTTTTGGAAATACTACACCCATTTTCAGAGAAATTTTATATCTCGAGTGATCATTCGATTATTTATATCACTCGAATACTAATATCTCGATTATTGGAATCATTCGATTATGCCCATCACTAGTACCAACTGAGCCGGTCATGCTGCATTTTCTTCGCGATAGGTTCTTTGATGTGAAGGTTTTTTCTGATCAACGAACTCCTTAAACGATCAGTCTTTGTTACTCCTTCTGTAATGCAAAGCATATTTATCTCAGTTGACGTTAAGGTGACAATTTTCGGCACAGAAGATGGCTGAGTATTCCCGTCACTTAATCACAGTTTTCTTTGCTATTGATCATAGATCCCTGATATTTACCCTTTTCTCAATTGGGAGTCGCTCTTCCATTCATACAAATTTCTGGAATAGGTCGGAGTGGATCAGAGAACGGGCAGCACAAGAATTCTATTTTTTTCGGAGTAATACGATACACATTCTCCTCCAAAACCTCCATCCATACATGCTAATGATGGCTCCATCGTCAGCAAAGAATAACTGATGCGCTTTGGAATTCGTAATTTTAACTTCAAGCATATAATCATGGACTGTAATATATATATATAATATATCAAGGAAATTAAGACGCTGCCATGGAGATGAGAATTGTAAGCCTTTTGGACCCAATGTCTCCCATCTTTTTGGGGTTGTGCCCCTGTTCAAACTGGTTTGTCTGATTTCGTGGATAGCCTGGTTTCTATCAGCAGCCGAAGAAGAAATTTCTTCTTTGGACATGTTCTTAGAAAATAAATCTACGGTAAGTGTCTGTCTCCAATGTGTACATTGGGTGAATTCAAACGCATCGCTGCAAAGTTGATGCTTTTGGCATCACTAGAGTAAGCAGCACATACATTTTTCCAAAGTTGCGTAAACTGATGCGCAAACGTCAACGAAAAAAGCATCAACTAAATTGCAGATGCTTTTCATGATCGTGATGGCGGATAAAAAAGAAAAGTAAATATCTATAACGTGTTTTAATCAATTAAATAGTGTTTTGTGATGATAATATTCATTTGATTAATGAAAACGGTGTTTGATTAAATTTATTTATATTCACATTCAGGGAAAACTTTAGCACCACACACATAAAATTGATTCTTTATATAAGGCTGATGTATGAGAAAGACTTTACTTCTGGCAAAAAATCAAGATCGTTCATGTTGAAAAAATATATCTCTGAAATTAAGGAAACATTACCAGATTTTAAAATTTCCAAAAGCCAAGTTTATCGGATATTTTTAAATATTATGATCAGATACAAGTGTATCAAAAAACAAAAGCAGTACAAAAGAGAAGCAGCTGATTGGGAACTTTTTTAGCAATAAGATAAAGTTTATCGTACAAAGAATTCAATTGAACCTCTTGAAATTCAGGAGTCGTCATTAAATTTTCCTGATTTGTTAAGTTCGATTGAAATACGGAGTGTTCATATTTTGTTCGTATTTAACAATAAAATGAATAAATAATATAGGGATTGTCAAGCGACAAATTTTGCTATGCAAATGATTGCGTTTTTCTATTCCTACTTGAGTATGTCATTTCGTTCAACTTCAGTTGGATAAATAGCTGATTTCCAGTTTAAGCTTATCGAATCGTTTTCTCTATTGAAACGCGGCCTCCAGTTGCGATAATGCATGCTTTCATCATCTCAAGCGGATACCATTTTAGTAACTATATTTTGCACTATATGTCGCATACTTACATTTCCTTTAGTGCAGTGATGTTCTCGATGTAATTCGTTGCCTCTCTCTCTCTCTCTCTCTCTCTCTCTCTCTCTCTCTCTCTCTCTCTCTTAAACGAACAAAGTATGCTATGCCCGCAAACGAAATTTGACAGTTGCTCTGCTTTTGCTGTTTTCTTTTGCTTCAGCTTTCTACTATGAATTTATCGTAACACGCTGTCTCAACTTACAATAAATTCATAGAAAATAAAAAGTGGAATTGGATAACTAGGTTTAACTCACCTCAAAAGTTGACGGGGTCATCCGGAAATGGTTGACAATGATGAATATTTTGTTTTTGAACATTTTTTACTAGCGAATTTCCTATTTTATATTGCCTCTTATTCAAATCATACATTTTTAACGAAAAATTATCCATTTTACGTTGTTATTAATTAAAGCTTCTATTAGAGTGGTCTTAGTATCACTTACAGATTTTTTCCAC
Organism: Portevinia maculata; assembly: GCA_949715645.1. Taxonomy (NCBI): domain Eukaryota; kingdom Metazoa; phylum Arthropoda; class Insecta; order Diptera; family Syrphidae; genus Portevinia; species Portevinia maculata. Next base: position 108,851,214 of record OX454525.1, on the reverse strand, counting down.
TGCCCAAACTCTTGCGAAAGTCTGATTAACATCCAAGAGTAGTAATTGTCATGAGAAGCTTTTCAAACTTTAAATTGTAGGTCCTTTACACTTCGCACAAGCCAACCCATGTGGAGAAGTTACGGTACTGCCTAATATTTATATTTTATGGTTTTCAGGTCGCCACATTAACTGCCGATAACATCGTAAGCGGTTTTCTTGAAGTTTTTCGGTCATCGGTGCAACCCTACAACTTCGTCGTACAAATTTATTGTGCACTTTATTGAATCTGGCGACTCCGGAGGACTACATACGCATTCAAGCCACATGTTGCCTCTGCACTTGCTTTTCATGAGTTGGTCAGCATTCTGAGGAGTAAATTAGTGCTGGCTAAGAATTTTGACAGATTTATATAATATTATATTTCCGCTTTAGCGTTGTCGTTATATAAAATACCGACTATTGAAGGCCAGTCCCTTCACTCGTAATGTAGGACTCCAGTTATTTAAAACAGTCAATTTCCTAAACCGAAACATTTCCGATTTGTATAGGTGCGTAGGCTGCATCCCTTGTGAAGTTAAATTCATAAAGTCAGTCTTGAATTTTCTTATCTATTCCCAGACCGTTTGACTGTAACGCCTTTATCCAGAGATTACGTTTTTTCTGCAGTTCCTCCAGTTCAATATGTAGGAGTGCAACATCGCCGGCGAGCAATGTGTCCAAGGGATGGCTCAAAGCGAACCTTGATGTACCCGAACTCTCACCTTAAACCTGCTTGTTTTGTCACAAGTCCATTTTACCTGTTTTTAGCTCCTTCGTTGTAGGTGTCTTTGAGGAGATTAATAAAGTTCTCTGGAACTTTATGTGTCTAAGGGGATGCAATATTGAATCTCGAGGCACGCCGTTGAAGGCTTTTCCCAGCAAGATGAATCCACAATAAAAGGTTTCCCAATTGTGCCGTTGCTTCTTGGTTAGTGTGTGAAGCGTATGAATCACACTCTCCATGTGTTCCTCTTTTTTTGAACAATTTAAAGTACCGCTATGTTTCACATACATGAGAAATAGACGGCTATAAGAAATATTAATTTTTTAATGCAATGTTAATCCTGTGCCCGGCAGAAATGCTCGGATCAGAGCTGTTCGATTTCCGGGGGATAACAAAGTAATGCTTAAGCTTAGGCGAAACCTAAGAGTCGAGTTGGCTTCTTATATGTTTAGGATACGAAATGGCGAAACACCATAAATCGGGAACGTTTCTCAAGACGTCAGGACAAAAGCTTTCAAGATGTTCTACTCCGGGACTTTTGTTTGTAATACTACACAGGTAGCAGCAATATTTTTAAGGACTTCTAATTGAAAAATTTCCTCGGATATATTTTCCGAGAGGCGTTCCTCACACTGAGTTCCTGTTGAAGAAGTTAGGAAGGCAGTAAATGACTTCATTAATCGAAAAGCTGTTGGGCCGGACAAGATACCCTCTGAGTTATGGAAAAAGATGGGAGAGATCGGGTCTAAATGGCTCATGATTCTCATCTCTATACTGATGAGTGGCGATCCAATGCCTAACCAGTGGGGAGAGTATTTTTTTCTTATTTTGTACAAAGGAAAAGGTGATACGCGAGTCTGATAACTACCGTTCAATCAAGCTGATGTAACACACCATGAAGATCGTTGAGCGGGTATTAAATAGTCGAATGCGGAAATAATACGGCAAGTTCAGTAAAGTAAATGCTAAGATCGAATTTACAAACTCACCTTAGAAATGAAAGACTTTGTTCGTACCGTACTGAAGCAATTTGTAAATGCTTTTACTAAACTGCTGGCTTTTACTCCAAGGAACTGCTAGTTCTTATTCATACGAACCATTGGCCTAAGCATTTTAAAATAAATAAATAATACAATTTGAATAAAATAAATATAAATCGTATAGGTAGGAACCTATTGTATTGACCCATAAGTGGTTGTGCAGCATGGCGCAATACTGACACAAAGTAACATAATTATTTCTTAATTAATTAGATTGAATATTTCTGAAGCAATTAAAAAGAAATGATACAAATCGGAACATTTTTCGACAAGATATAGCCAAAATAGTGACAGTATTAAAAGCGATAAACTCATAATTTCTTATTTGAGGAAAAAGACTGAAATCAGATTTTATTAAATTTTTTATTTCAAAACTATTTGTCCCTTCCATCATCCCCCTCTCATCAGTCATCATACATGCTACTTGCCGAGGCGACGATGCGAATCGTCAAAAAATCTCCTTGCTCATGCTCCTTCTTACAAAGAAAAATAAATACTTACATAATATCAAAATGATTCGATAAAGAGAAACAGACCAGTTAATTTGGTTTTCATTCTTCGTTTTCCTTTACCTGTATCCTCATACCATCATCAAATTTAAGACACAAACCTTCAATCGCTACCCGTTTTGTTGCCATTTTCGTGGAGGTCGACGTTTTAAAATTCGTGTTGATGATATTACTATATATACGAGTACAAAGATTTAACTCACATCACTTGCAATATTGCAACTTCAAGGAGAATCTAACTCAAAAAGGGCGCTTTCTGTAAATCTTGCACGGACCGGTCTAGATTTCCCCTTGAGTTGGCAGCATTCTTTTGTGCCGACCATAAAACAAATTAATTATGACGTTTTTAGACGAAATGTCATTAGAATGCCACGTTTCTTACTTAACCTTGGCCGCCTTTGAAATAAGTTGAATTTTGATATATAGTTTTGAGTTGAGGACACACGTACATGTAAAATAAAATATTTATAAGCAAAATTGTACATATAAAGTAGATAATTATAAGCAAAAATAAAAAAGAAAAAAAAGAAACTAAACGTAGGTAAATATATAATAAGAAATAAAATGAATTAATCTAATAAATGTTCCTTACAGGAAATTTAAGAGTACGCATAAGCAACTCTTCAAATTCCGGAAGCATTTCTCTATTCTTTTTTTTGCCGGCGACAGAATCGCCTCAACAGGGCGCTTGAGCCGGCCCTGCCTAGGCTCTGTCTTCGAGGTGAAGTGCAAGGAGATATTTGCCTTCACGAAACTTAGCGGTGGATAGACTTTCACCGCGGAAGATTCGCAAGGTGTCTTGCAGGCTCGTCGGCCCTCTCATTCCCCTCAATGTTCCAATGACCGTCAACCCAGAAGAGAGCAATCCTGATTCGCCGGATGGCCCGTGCCTGAATCTCCCTGCTTTTCTCAACTAGCTTTGACTCAGGAGTGACTAAATCAAGAGCCTAAATTGCAGCCTGTTTGCCTACAAATATGGATATGTTGTGTTGGGTTATCGCGTTATCTATGAGTAACCTACACGCTACCCTAATTGCCTCCGAACATGCCAGACGCTAGATGGGTTTTGTAGGCGGAAGAAGTTAAATACGTTTATTTCCATTGAAAAACACCCTTTCCCACGTCCCACAGTTCATTATAGAACTATCCGTGTAGATAGATGCTTCGAACTCTTTCGCTGGGGTTTCTGACTCCTATTCCATTTTGGATGGGAATGCTATAGAGCAATATTTTTGGTGGTGGAGTTTGGGTGTTGTGTAGTCTGTGGTATTAGGCCCTACACTACTGTGTATCGAATATACACCCTATGTCCGTAAGGTGTAACAGACCAACACCCAGATATTTTTTCTATTATTTGTGCATACTAGCAGGATCATACCTTTATATATAAACTTCATATAGCAGTCTCACGTCATGTGTACACGATACGCTGATTTGTTATTTTCCTGATATAACATTTACACGGCATGGCAACGAGTAGTAGAAAAAACGAGGACTAGACCGCCTGGGGAAACCTCGGTGAATAAAAACACGTATAGCGTACGTACGTTGCAAACGTTACGCACATCTTGAGAAGCTTGTCAAATTTGCCGTTCGAATTCGGCGTAGATTGTAGGTCCCTTTCACTTCCACAGCAAATGTTTGGAGAAGCCATATTTTAGGCCCTGTATGTTAATGCCTAATATATATTTATTTTATTTTTTCTCACGTAAATACATAACACGTATGTTCCACCATCATGGGTGATGCGAAAGAGAATATACTTAGACCTATTGGTCCATTGTACTTCAGCACAGCTGCCCGCTCGCTGTTTATTGGCGATTAGTAAGATTCAGTGAGGGAGAACCTGTCAGTAGCCTTGGCAAAGCGAAGAATATTAGCAAGTTCAATGTCCCCCATCTCATCTTCGTTGACGAATTGTTTACCTATAGTGGTGAGCCTGGTTCTGGCGAAAGCAGGACATTCACAAATGAAGTGATATCCCGTTTCATCCGCCTCCAGGCAGCACTCACATAGGCCCGAGCTCCTAATGTGGATGGTTTTAAAGTGCTCGTTAAGAGGACTGAAACCGGTGACGAGACCAATCAAGGATCTCAAGTCTTTCCTGTTCCGTCCAAGCAAAAACTTAGCTCTGCTGATTTTTGGACCGTCCACTAGCTTCTTCGAATACCTGCATGAGACCAGGTCATGCCAGTATTCGGAATGTTGTTGGCGTAGAGCCGAATCCATTTCACGTGTGTGGACGGATGAGCAGCATCCTATGGATGGTTGTGGGCCAATGAAGGCTGTTGAAGAGCCCTTACTGGCCAGACCATCCGCTCTTTCATTACCCTGGATACCAGTGTGCCCAGGAACCCAGGCAAGTGATACCGAGTTACATCTTCCCAGACGGTTAAGCTTAACCATGGTTTCCTCAACTATTTTTGAGTTGAGAAAGCCAGCCGAACAGGCTTTGATAGCGGCTTGTCTATCTGAGCAGATGTATAAGGTTTTACCCTCTTAATCCTACTCCTTAACAGCATATTGGCGGCAGTGGCAATCGCAAAGATTTCTGCCTGAAAAAATAATATGTTATTGCTTTATAGATTAGAATGAATATTTCTGAATCAATTACAAAACAAATGATAGAAATCGGTGCAGTTTTTAGCAAGATATATGTAGCCAAAATAGAGATGGTCTAAAAAACGATAAACCCATAATTGCTTATTTCAGGGGTTCCCTAACTGTGCGTCGCGACGCCCTGAGTTACGTGTTTAACTTTACTCAAAATAAAAACACATTATAAATTTGATTTACTTATCCACTTTGGGTTCTTTATTTAACAATGTTTTTTCTAAGACTACTTTTAGTTTGAACTTAACTTAAAAGGAAACCTCTCTCTAACGTTTTCTATGTCCAAGTGCAAAACACCTGCACTTGTTTACGTGCATGCACTTGCAAGCAAAAACAAGGCGCACGGCTCCCGAAAGCATCAAGTGCAAAACATCTGCGCTTGTCTGATTCCGTTGGTCCGCCTAAGTGCAAAACACCTGCATGTTGTTTACTACTTTTGGCAAGTGCAAAACACCTGCATGTTGTTTTGTGTAATGCCGTTGACTATTTCAAGGACAAAGCATCTGATAATATTATGTTTAAGTGCAACCATATGGGTTTGCACGTAACTCGTCTCCCCGAAAAAAAATAATGAACTGAGTAAATGAAGTTCATTAAAGATTGAAACTAAATGCTAAACGCATTCTAGGTTTTGTACAATATTTTAAGATTAAGGATTTTATAATATTAGATAGCATTCACTTGCTTTATATACATACATATGTAGCTTTATATTAATTTAGAGTAAATATGCATGTAACTATTTACTTATATTTATTTGTGGGTATACATTTTTTTCTCTTATTTTTGAATGCACATAAATATATGTGAATGCATCCATATAAACATATAAATGATTTAAATGATATAGACTTACATAATTAGGCTTACATTAATTTAAATTATAGGTACTAGATGAAGTAAAAGTACGTATTCTAAGAATTACAAAGTTATTTTAACAGTTATAAAGGTATAGTATATATATAGAAAAAATGTGAGGCCTAAACTTATCTTTATAGCTAAATGTTTTTTTTTTTTTTTTTTTCTAACATTAATTTTATTATCATTATATTTTTCTTGGTACAAAGTGTTTATTTTTTTTTTGTGACAATTAAGAGGAAATTAGATTACCTACTGTTTTTTTTTTTTTTATATCTTTGGGAGTAATCTCTTCCTGTGAGTTTTTTATCAAATTGTATATTTTCGATAGGATTCTGATGTTTATAACTTCTTTTTACAACTTGCCTATCACGTTTAAATCCGCTTTTGTCTTCAAAATAAGTTTTGTCTTTTCTTTTAACATCTTTTATTACATATCGCGGTAAGTATTTAATATTGTGAAAGCCTAAATTCTTAACTAATTCGCGATCTCTATACTGTGGTGTATCTACTCGTGCGTTGTTAATTTTGTTAATTTTCTTTTCTTTATTTGAATTGACTCTTTGTTTCAGTTCGTTCCATTGTGATTCGTTTAAAGTAGAATGAAGAAGATCGTTTGGATTGTATTTTGTTGTTGAATGAAAAGTGTCATTGTACAATTCGACTGCTTTTAATGTCAGCAACTTATCATTAGTATCTTTATTTTCTTTACTAAGCTTCAATAATCTAATATGTTCGTTTAATGTTAAATGAAATCTTTCTATTACTGAATTACCTGTGTGTGTATTTGGGGATGTAAAATGGTATAGTATGTTTTCTTTTCTTAGGAAATCCTTAATATATGCGGTATTAAACTCATTGTCAGCAACTATTTTACCTGGTTTACCTAAGATTGCAAACCTTTCTTTCAGAATATCAACTATTGTTATAGAGTTTCTGTCGGTTATGGGGTGAATAGACACATGTTTAGTCAGTTTATCAATGCATGTTAGAAACATAGTATTTTTATTTAAAAACCATATATCTATATGTAATATTTCGTTTGGTTTGTTGGGAGTCTCGGATATCATTAATTTTGGTTTAATTGGGTTTCTGTCATATTTGCACATGTTGCACAAAATACAGTTATTTATGTATTTATGTATTTCTAGTCTAAGATTTGGATAGTAGTATACATTTTTAATTTCAAAATAGGTTTCTTCAATTCCTCTATGATTTTTGTTTAGATGAGTTTTTTCAATTATTTCTAATAATTTTTCTTTGCATGTAATGTCTTGTAAAATATTGGTACATCTAAGAATCTTCATATCCGGTGAATTTGAAAAAAACTTCACTATTGTTTTTTGGAATTCTATAAACGTACGATCATCCTTGCAATAGACTCCAACGGTTCCCTTTATTGGAAAAATTTCTTTAAGGACCTTTAAAATAAATTCTTCAGTATAGTTAAACACAGTTATAATTGTCCTCCTTTTCTTTTTGTATAAAAATTTGTTGGTATGTTTGTTTGCATGTTTTTTCTCTAATAAAATCTGGTTTTTGTATACATTTAATGGCGTTTCTGTAATAAAAATATGGTCGTTTTGATTTTCAATACCGCTGTGTATTGTTGCCAAATCGGATCTGATTTCATCATTTTCCATATAATTTGTTTCTAAACGACTTAAGAAATCGGCTACATTGTTTTCTTTACCTTTAATGTATTCAATATCAAAGTCGTATTCATTCAGCTTGATTTTCCAGCGTTGTAGTTTGGAATTTGGTTCTTTCAAGGAATGCAACCAGACCAGTGGTCGGTGATCAGTCTGTACTATGAATTTACGCCCGAACAGGTATGGTCTAAAGTACTTAGTGGCCCATACTATACAGAGAAGTTCCTTTTCTACAGTGCTGTAATGAATTTCATGACGATTTAACGTTCTTGAAGCGAATGCAATGGGATGTTGGTTTTGGGAGAGAACTGCTCCCAAAGCTGAGTTGCTAGCATCGGTTGTCAATGTAAATAAGTTTTCAAAGTTTGGGACTCAATGTACTGACTGTTTTTTTTATCAGCTTTATTACCTTTCTTAAGGCATTTTGTCATTGGGAGGGCTACTTTCGAGTAGTCCTTAATGAATTTCCTATAAAACCCAGTGACTCCTAGAAACGATTTTATTTGTTTTATAGTCTGGGGTACTTTTATCTGTTTAATCAACTCAATCTTATTTGGATTGGGCTTTATACCTTCCGCAGAAATTATGTGTCCCAAGTATTCAGTTTCGCGCTTTAAAAAGTTGCATTTGTCGATTTGCACCTTAAGATTATATTGAAGAAGCCTTTTAAAGATTTTGTTAAGGGAATCTATGTGTTCCTGAAGTGATGTTGAAAAAATAAGTATATCATCTAAATATACGACACAAATTCTATTAACAAAATCAGAAAGTACTTCGTTCATCATCCTTTGGAAAGACGCTGGGGCATTTTTCAATCCGAACGGCATTCGTGTAAACTCATAGTGCCCGCTCGCGGTTGAAAAGGCCGTTTTATGCCTGTCTTCTATACTCACAGGAATTTGGTGAAAACCTTTTGCAAGGTCAAGGGTTGAGAAATATTGAGCGTTACCTAATTTGGAAAATATATCTTCCATATTAGGGATTGGAAATCGATCATCGGTCGTTACGTCATTTAATTTCCTATAATCGACAACAATGCGCCATTTTTGCTGGCCTGAGTTATCTATTTTTTTTGGGACAACCCAAATTGGGGCACTGTATGGGCTGGTTGAATTTACAATAATCCCGGAACGAAGCATGTCTGCTATTTGTTTATCAACTTCAGCTTTGTGTGCCTCAGGATACCTATATGATTTTGAAAAGATAGGAATATCGTTTTTTGTTGGAATTTGATGGTTATATTTTACGACAGATGATAAATTTTCCCCTTCGATGTAAAAAACTTTATTAAACTTTCGAATGGTGGCTGTTAACGTCATTACTTCTTCTCCGTTAAGGTTATCGAGCTTCAACCTTTTTATAATACTGTCTATATCAGGCTTTTCAAAATGAATTTCATTTTGACTTATGGTATGAATCTCGTCCTGTGTAAATGGAGTTGGTAGATTGCTAAAGACTAGTGGAATTGTAGCATCTTTCGTAATAAGCTGTGAATTTTGAAAATCTATTTTTGATTCTAAGGGCTTTAAAATATTACATCCAATTATGCCATCAAAATCACTATATAATTCCGTTTCAAGCATTTCGATTTTTGCTAAAGGTCTGTTGAACTCTTTGAAGAGTGGGATCGTTATTTTTGTGTTAATACATGAATTCGAACTGATAGACTTAAGTATCAGTGGCTGTTCAAGTTCCGTTTTGTAAGAACTATGAAACATTCCTTTTTGTATAACCGATGTAGTTGCTCCAGAATCAATAAGCAATTTTAATGGACTTGACCTAGTTCTTACTATTATGCATGGAAGAGTTCTGAGGCAGTTGATTGAAAATTTTGGAACCGTGAGTCGTTGGGAATGTTCAGTTTGGACATTTCCTTGAAAGTCACCTTTATGAGAGTTTTCTGTCTCTATGTGATCAACTTCCATATTAGAATTTCTACTTCTAAAAGATCCAGAACTCTGACCATTTTGTCTGATCCCTGAGTTGTTAGTCCTTTGATTTATACGAATTGAGTTGTTTGGATTATAGTAACCGGAATCAATTGTATTTGTATTTTGAGAGTTATGAGCCCTATTCTGTTGTAAATTTCGAACAATGTTTGAGATTCTTGGATAAGCTTGATTATTATTGTTTATTATATTTGGCTGTCCTGAATTTCTATTCATAGGTCTAAAGGGTTGTGGGTTAGTATATATGAAGTTCCTATTTATGTTGTAATTATGGTTAAACTGTTTAAAAAAATTATCTGTGTCAACGAGAATAGCTTTCGCTTCTGATAAATTCGATGGATTCCTAGCATGGAGAATTAGTTTTGGCTCACTAGGTAACTTACTAATAAATAACTTTAAAACAATTTCCTCATTTTGATTGCTATTGAACCACGCAGGAATGTCTGAACTCAAAGAAGATTTTATATTCAACTTCGTCAAAAGATTTAAATTTTTTTCAAAGAATTCTTCAACCGAGTTTTCAAATTTTAGAACTTTTATTTCATTAACGATACTTTCGACACTTTCATTTACACCACAGTTAGATTTCAATATGGTCTTTATTAAAGGCCAATGAGTTGGATTTTTATTATTAATTAAAACCAAATTTGCTTTACCTTTAATTTTTTGTCGTATTTTTAAATCTAAAAAGCCTCTTGAATTTTCATCTAAATTTTGCATCAACGTATAAACATAGTCTACTTGCTTAATAAATATATCTAGTTCTTCTGCCAATCCCGTGAAATCCGAAATCTCCCTTATAAATTCTAGTAAATTGAAATTTGCTATACCTCTGCTTTTATTTAATTTGTCGTCGTTCCGAAAAGTTGATTTCCTTCTATGCTGCTGATTCCAACGATGCTTTATTCTCTGCTTCCACAAAGCGTAAGAGCTCACTTTACTTGTTGTCCAATATTTTCTTTTAGTTTATGTCTTTTAACTAATTAGTCTTTCAATTTTAATCACCAGTTTTTTGTTTGTATTTTATTTCTTTCTTTTTTCATTCAAAGTTAGATTTTAGTTTAAAATTCTCGTTTAGTGTTTGAAAAGTCCAACAATTTTACAGTCGTATATATTATTTGTATGATCATTATTAATTCGCCGAATATGTAGTATTATATTGGAATAAATTTCAATTACTATGCACTTTTTCGTTTGTAAATATATTTAATTTTTATTTTTTTTTTTTGATTTCAGTGAAATTTCAATAACAAATGGTTTACAAAAACAATACATTACTGCATTAAATGCATCATCTTTTTTTTTCCCGACTGCGCCAGTTACGTGTTTAACTTTACTCAAAATAAAAACACATTATAAATTTGATTTACTTATCCACTTTGGGTTCTTTATTTAACAATGTTTTTTCTAAGACTACTTTTAGTTTGAACTTAACTTAAAAGGAAACCTCTCTCTAACGTTTTCTATGTCCAAGTGCAAAACACCTGCACTTGTTTACGTGCATGCACTTGCAAGCAAAAACAAGGCGCACGGCTCCCGAAAGCATCAAGTGCAAAACATCTGCGCTTGTCTGATTCCGTTGGTCCGCCTAAGTGCAAAACACCTGCATGTTGTTTACTACTTTTGGCAAGTGCAAAACACCTGCATGTTGTTTTGTGTAATGCCGTTGACTATTTCAAGGACAAAGCATCTGATAATATTATGTTTAAGTGCAACCATATGGGTTTGCACGTAACTCCTGGGGCGTCATTTTCCATTTTTGTTTGTTTTCCTATTTGAATAGCTTTAAAACGTTGCATAATTATGTAATGACGTTTTTCATTGAATAAAGGATTTACTCGTTTGCTCAAAAGTTTTGCACTATAATTTATCAATACACACAAATGCCTTGCGTCAAACGTTCACAGTGAGGAAAACCTATAATCTATTTATTGTGAAATAATTTCAGTACAGAAAATATGATGACAATTATTTAGATTTTGGCTTTACCTACGTAAATAAAGCAAATGTGGAACCGCCCCACTGTGTTGTTTGTCATGAGGTACTAGCAGCTGAAAGTATGATTCCTAATAAATTGAAACGCCATTTAGAAACATTTCACAATAATTTACAAGGAAAACCGCTAGATTTTTTGCAAGAAAATTGCGAGAACTAAAGTATCAGTCAACATCCTTGTTTTCCAAAGCACTGCTCGCCTCTTACAAGGTCGCTCATCAATTTGCAAAATGCAAAAAACCGCACACGATTGCTGAAGGTCTCACTTTACCTGCAGCGATTGATATGGTATTAGTGATGGTTGGAGAATCGGCGGCTAAAGAATTAAAAAATATTCCTCTTTCTAACAATACGATTAGTCGATGCATTCATGTATATTTTGTATATATATATATTCATTCATAATTTGCAAGGCAACTGCAAGTTCACTACTAATTAAATGTCTATCACTTGCCAAACGATGGTCACGTGAGTTATTTGATCAATGAGAAAAGGTAAAATAGTAGTCACTAGTAGTTCACTTGTAAATTGAACGCGCCCATTACTGAAGACGTTAATGAGCAAATTGTGGAAAAACTTTCTGTTTTTTTTTCAATTCATCTGGATGAAGCGACAGACAGTAATAATGACGCTCAACTAATATGTTAGGTTCGGTACATGGAAGAAGCAAATGTAGGTATATGAAGATTTGTTATTTTGCAAAAAAAATGACTGATACCGGGAAGGTTTGTGATTTGTTTACTATTATTGATTCATACATGAAAGAAAATCATATTCAACGGGAAAACTGTGTTGGTATGTGTACGGATGGACCTCGCGCGATGTCAGGGCAATAGATCTTATTAAAACCAAGGCTCCAAATCCAAAATAGACACATTGTGTTATACATAGGGAGGCTCTAGCTGCAAGAAATATATCTCCCGAATTAGTACGTACGAAGTGAGTTGAATGCGTATTTACTGGCAGAATCGCATCGTCACGTAAATATGTTTAAAGATACTGACTTCTTAATAAAAATGGCATATCTTTGCGACATATTTGAGAAGTTAAATGTTCTAAATAAATCGCTGCAGGGAAACGAAACGCATATCCTGCAACTGGCTGACAAAATTGCAGCGTTTCAAAAGAAGCTGCTGCTGTGGAAAAGGAAAACAAAAGAGGAACAAGGAAATGCGGACTGTTTTTCTGTTTTGAAAGGCTTCCTGCAGGAAAATTCTATTCAAGATCTAAGGCCAAACTTACAATTGATTTTGGTCCAACATTTATCGACATTGAGCATCCATTTCGATAAATATTTTCCTGAGAATCTTGAACAATACGCCTGGATTAGAGATCGATACCAATCGACCCCACTTTCAATAACCGAGGAAGAACAACTTTTGGAACTGTCTTGTGATACGAGCTTAAAAGTACGGTTCGACAAAGACAAACTTTTTCAATTTTGGAGTAATGCATCACAAGAACATCCCAATATCGGAACTAAAGCTTTATAGATACTTTTACCGTTTGCTACGTCGTACTTGTGTGAAACCGGCTTATCTGCAGTCGCAGTAATCAAGTCAAAATACAGATCACAAATTAATTTAGATAAAGATATGAAAGTAGCAATTTCAAAACTTCAGCCCCGATTTGAAAAGTTGTGCTCAGGAAAACAAGCTCATCCTTCTCATTGATTACAATTTTCATGTTTTCGTATAAATAATAATAAATTAGTGTTCTACAATCTTCAGAGTTTTCTTTAATTGTATGGAAAATAAAGTACCTATTCTGAATTTTTTCTAGAGTTACACACAGCTATCTTCCTTTAGAAGGGCGTCGCAAAAAAATTACATCCTGTAAAAGGAGTCGCAGCATAAAAAAGATTGGGAACCCCTGGCTTATTTGATGAAAAAGCCCGAATTCAGGTTTTATTCAATTTTTCCTTTCAAAAATAATCGCCCCTTCCATCATCCCCGAGGCGGTGCGAATCCACAAAAATTGCATATCCTTTCATATGCTCCTTCTTAAAAAGAAAAATTATTGCTGACAGTATCAGAATTAAATTCATACGGCCGGCGCTCCGTGACGAAAGATTCGATAAAGAGAGACAAACCAGTTTATTTGCTTTCATTTCTTCGATTTTCTTCCAAATTTGAAGTTTAAAGTTTATATACCTATAATGATTCCATCTAATTCTTATTTTTGCCGGTAAAGAAAAAAGTGTACCTAGCTATATACAATTTCCAAACGCCCCCAAAGACACCACCTGTAGAGTGGAGAACCAGTTTTTCAATACGCTATGTTATATGTTAGTACTATTATATGGTTTATATACAAAGATAATACTGTTCGTGGGAGTTCATGGGCGAGATTATTCGTTCAATGATTTAATGTTCTTGGTGGAAAAAAATGGTATACAGGTGTGTCACATTAATGCTCAAAGCTTGTTTTCAAAACTTGATGAGTTTAGGGATCTAGTTGAAGCATCAACGCAAAATACCTGATAATAGGATTGACATGTTATTTGAAATGCAAATCAATAGCTGTAATTGAAATTGATTATGTATTCATGGAAATTAAATCTGGAAATCATGACCTTTTTATTGGGTCTGTCGACAAATGTAATACGTATATCGATTTCGCATTTATGTGCGAACTTCTGGATTCGATCGGTATCTTCTTTTCCTTTATGGCGAGGTTATTACTGTTATTGCAGGGAGCGAAGCCCTCCTACTTTTTGGCATTCTTACTGGTCCGCCTGTGTTGTTCGCCGGGTCGACATCAATAAACATCGGCAGGGTCCAAGGTTTCAGTTAATTTTTTTTACTGAGGCCAATGAAATGCTGGACTCATTGCATTTCTATTAACCGCCTGCCTTTTTCGTACGATTTCCATAAGTGCATGATCCGGTTATTGATTATTCAATGTTTAATGCTTCGGTAGGTTCACTTTAATGTTAAAATTGTAAAATATCTAACTGAGATCCTTAAGGCAGGCATAGGTAGTAATAAAAGGGAAATACCTATCATTTAAAAAAAAATCTTTCTTTTTTTCAAAATCAGCACCCGAGTTATGAGCCCATCAAATACACGGAAACGAGAGCCTTCTCAATTTATATTGTCCTTGAAACTGCTGACTTTCTTGCCTAAGCTTTTTTTCTAATGTTTGAGAATCTTCAAGATTTTTGTGTGTTTGGAGTTTGTTTTTTTTTTTTGTTGGCCTTGGACTTGCGTTTGACCTTGCTTAGTGAATTTTCCAAGTTGGATTTTAAGTGATGTCTCATCCTATCTTATTTGCGTTATTTTCTGTCCACTCTGAACTTTGGCATTAGCTTAATATCACCAGTGAATAAAGATGGAATGTTATTATGGAATTACTCTATCGAAGGCGTCCCGAAAGCGATATTCATCCAGGAACAACTAGGTTTCGGATCTCGCATATTTTTTCCTGTTTTTTGATCATATCAACCTGTCTCTTTTGGGTTTTAAATGAGCTGTGCATTCAGGCATATCATTCCTGGCTCTGGCGATTCCATTACAGCCGTTGTTTGTGGTGAGGGCAGAACGAGACTACTAACCCGCTACAAACATCAAAGAGTATAAATTGTCATGAGAATATTTTGAAATGTTCCGTTGGAGATTGGCGTAAGATGGTAGATCCTTTACATTCGCGCCCAAAATATAGTACCGCACACACAAATGGTTGGACAATATAATATGTTGAAGGTATGGGCCGTTATTGCATGTAAAATACAAACATCATCCGACTGTCCGAAAGTCAACACAAAACATAGGGACGGGCTACAGTCCGCTTGGGCGAACTGTTGGATACCCTATTCTTATTCCTATCGCTCATAAGTGGGCGTGACAAAAGTCTAAGTATGGTTAAATTGTTAAGAACGCTCTACATATTTTGTTATATAACATTTAAAGGATTTTATCAAAAAAAACGCTCCCTAGCTCAAACTTGGGTGTTTCAATAAAATTGTTTTATTTAATTGTGGGCGTGTCAGTAGGCGGATTTAAAAAAAAAATTAACACATGAGCATAAAGGGCCCCTAGAGAGTATATATTATAAATTTCAGCTCCCTAGCTCAAACTTTGGATTTTCAAAAAAATTGTTTTATTTATTTGTGGGCGTGTCAGTGGGCGGATTTTGAAAATATTTATACATGAGCTTAAAGGGCCCCTAGAGAGTATATATTATAAATTTCAGATCCCTAGCTCAAACTTTGGATTTTCAAAAAAATTGTTTTATTTATTTGTGGGCGTGTCAGTGGGCGGATTTTGAAAATATTTATACATGAGCTTAAAGGGCCCCTAGAGAGTATATATTAAAAATTTCAGCTCCCTAGCTCAAATTTTGGTTTTTCAATAAAATTGTTTTATTTTTTTGTGGGCGTGGCAGTGGGCGGATTTTGAAAATTTTATATCCCGAGCAGTTTTAGGAGTCATAGATCATATATACAAAATTTCAGCTTCCTAGCTCAAAATTCGATTTTTTCCAAAATTTTGTTTTTTTGAGTTTGTGGGCGTGTCTGTGGGCGGATTTCAAAAATTCGTAAACTTGATTATTTCGGGACCCTAGAGAGTATATGGTTAAAATTTCAGCTCTCTAGGTCCAGTTTAAAGGCCTAATTTTTGCCGACGGACGGACGGACGGACGGACATGGCTAGATCGACAT
This sequence comes from Portevinia maculata, assembly GCA_949715645.1. Taxonomy (NCBI): domain Eukaryota; kingdom Metazoa; phylum Arthropoda; class Insecta; order Diptera; family Syrphidae; genus Portevinia; species Portevinia maculata. The sequence goes on along the minus strand of OX454525.1, from coordinate 108,835,190 downwards.
TACTATCGATGCTGATCATAAATATAGTAACTTTTAGGGGTCTACGGGCAATATTAAGGTATGTTACAAACTATGCGTCAAAATTAATATACCCCTAGAATAGGGTATAAAAAGAAACAATGTATACCTCACTTAACGCATAAAAAAACTGTAAATATTATAAATTCACTGACAATCATGAGTGGTATATGATGAACACCTTAAGAACTTGCGAATGGTACATACCTACGTCCTTCACCGGAAATTCGCAGACTCACGAGACATGTTACAATATGTTATCTGAATCAAATTCCACTTTAGAGATTTTATAGAGTTAAACGCATTCTGCCTCTATGTGTCCCTGTAATAGATTTATTTATGTTACCATTTAGTGGGAAATAAATATGCGGCATAATTAGGTGATAACTGCACTAAATTTGAACACATTTTCACCCATCGAAGGTAAACAATGTAAATAGTTTTGGACATCCGCTTAGGACATTTCATCAATGATATCTCCTTCGGATAATGCTGTTTATATTCATTATTCTCCCCTCTGAAGTTTCACCGAAGAAATACATAAAATTCACCTGTATGAAGTCCATTTTCCTGCTTTAGAAAAAAATGCGCCACAGGTATGGATGAACAAAATAAGGACACTTATGTTTTTTGTTTTTCCATGGTCGTAAATGGAAAAAAAAACTCACTGGCTGATCTGTTCGAAAAAAACTCCTTGTGGAGTAAAATACTATTTGGGGATGGTCTGATTTCATAGAAAAAAACATCTAGGTAAGACTTACCTTGGTCTAACAAGTTTGGACTCCGCAAGTTAGGAAACAAAATATAAAATTCCAAACACTGTTTGCTAACAAAGAAACATTAATCGTAAGCACGAAGTTTGTGATTCTAACTTCTGACTGTTCACCTAAACGGGAATGACGCCCGAAAAGAATGCAAATAAATTAGCTGTATACAATCAGAACATACCACATTCATTCACTAGTGACATTTTTCCTAATGATATGAAATATAAATTTCATTTCTTCACATGAGAAATGTTGCTCTTGATTTGGGTGAGATAATAATCAAAAAGGATAATGAGTGTAATTCATCAAAAGAGGTTTCGAGAAGTAGCCGTCGTTTTTTTTTTAAATTTTAAATAATAAAGGTGCATAGGTACAGATATATTTTACATATAAATAATTTTTATAATTATTTTTTATAGGTACATTTTGTAAGCAAAATCTAAAAAAAATCCATATGAGGTACTTTTTCAGTACATAATGGCTTACTTGACACGTTCGCTGGATTGTGACTCAGTCGGAAAATTGTTCAAGAAATAATTGATGACCAATGCGGCATTTTTGTTACAATTAAATGGGAACCTTCTATAGGAGATTAGGATTAAAGGTCTCTGCTCATAACTTTTTTTTTTGCCGGGATGCGGGACTTTCGGCTGCAGGAAATAACCCCGCAATGAAATAACCCCCAAAATGAAAAATGAAATAACTCCCCAAAATTTGTATGGAGGTGGGGATTTGTCCCCTGCAATCCCCCTGCTTCAGGTCACTCTTTGATTTGGAGTAGGTGCGAGGTTTTATCTCAGCACTTGGCCTTATTGCACTTTGGGTAGTTGAATTCGTATGGCCTTATTTAACTTTCAGAAAGCCATAGTGAGTCATAACACCTTTAACACTTGAAATCCATATTGGGGAATTATTTCATACTTATTTGTGGACTTATTTCATACCATTTTGGGGACTTATTTCATCTTCGATTTCTCTGTGAAATTATTCCCCAATTTTGGGGAGTTATTTCATTTTTCATTTGGGGGGTTATTTCCTGGAGCCGGGACTTTCTACACTGAAGCACTCAGACTCAATACTGGCTCATTGGCAGGAAGGACACACCAATTTTACTTAAATTTTCTCGAGTAGGCGCTTCAGTGATGAGAGCCTAGGTGTACAACACTCACCACATCAGCACCAAATACCTGCCACCTGATAAGAGCAAAAGGAGGATAATCACAAAAGAAATGTTCCGCAGTGTCATCGCTTTCTCCACAGGCTCCGCAGTTGATGGTATCGCTTAAGTCTAGCACTGTTAGATGGTTGGCAAAAGCGGAATGGCTCGTAGGAACGCTAGTAATATCTATGTAGTCTTTTCTGTTGAGAGACAACAAGAATGCCGTTTACACTTTTACAGACGTCGGAAAGAATTCGTTTAGTCTCTCTGCATCCTGGGGAGTCATGCCATCTGTTCATATGAAACCCAACCGTTAATTGGGGCCCTGACCTAGGACGCAGGCAGACATTACGCCGATTCGAGTCCTGAGAAGTCTTCATCTGAGGCCTGTCTAGCAAGTTCATCGGAGATCTGCGCGGCATGACTATCGTTACAGACGCAGATATTCAGGTCTTACTTAATGATTATATCTGGGATAAAATCTAATTAATTAGGCTAAACGGCGTCCGCATGCAAATCATAAAAAATTACTACCGATATTTTAAGGTTTTTTTGGTGGTAATATTCATCCCACTAGGCAGGCTGTGCTTGCTATATAGACAAACTCGTGTCAAAAAATTCAATATTAAATGCTGCTGTGCCAGTGGTCAATATAGATTGCTTTCGTGCCATGCTGGGAGAGTATTTGTTTCCAGAATAGGATGTACTTGACATCAGTGATATGTTGTTCCAACAAGATAGTACCACATGCCACACAGCTGTGTAAACAATTGATCTGTTGTATTGCTCCAACTTTATATGAGCTCCTGAAGAGTGGTGCAACTTTGACTCCAAAAAATCGATCGCTGCAAACGTGCTCGCGGTAGTCATTTGAACGAGATGAAATTCCATACCGCGGACTGTAACCTTTCTTTATGTTTTGGTATTGCCCTGATACGAAACCGTGAGTACGAAAATGTCATACCTTAAATTCTTCAAATGACGAGAACTGGACTATGAGGAGTATAACGAATTAATTTCACACGACAATTTTAACTTTATAATACTTTATTTTATTAAACTATAAAACTTATTACTATAAGTCTAATATAATTTCGGTGTTGTTTTCTATCGTCGGCTGAGGGTTGAACTGCCTCGCTAGTGGTTGTACCGTGTTTATTTATACGGTTTGTCTTGGGGTTGGTTGTTGGTGTGTGGTTACGCTGCTGGTGACGCTGTCCGGCGGGTGATCATAAATTATTTGGAGCAGTTTATTTATTGTCACATATAGTCCTGTTGGATCGGGTGTCGTCCTATCGTACTGCGCACATGTGGCTTGGGTCGGGTGTCTTCTATGGGACACTAAAAGTGTTCGGCATCGATCGTGGGAATCGATGATTAAAATGGATCGTGGGAAGTGATCGCGGTAACTCGGCATCGATCGTGGGAATCGATGATTGAAATGGATCGTGGGAAGCGATCGCGTTAACTCTCCAGTCGGTGGAAGATTGTCCCAATCTTTCTTGAATAAGTATGTGCGCTCTAGTTTCGGTTGCTTCCATGAGTTCGATGGCATCCTGGTTAGCACGCTTAGCTTTGTAAACTTTGTAATATTTGTATAACTTTATGACAGCCAATATGGTTATAATTATGAATAGAATTGTTGATAGTCCCCACAATATCGGGTGTTCTTTAACTTCTGTTACATATGGTTCAATGTGGTCAATATTTGTGTATTTTAAATCTGAGTTAAATGAGCTTACAAATTCAAGTAATGTTATTTTGGATGGTTTACTTAATTTTATGTGTTCTAATATTTTATTCTTAGAGTTAACATATGTCTTATTATCTTTTGTAACATTTCTTTCAAATTGGATTAAATTTATCCCTGCAAATTCTTTGTTATTAACAATATGAGAGCCGGTAATAACGATACTCCCTTCGGTGATTATTTCTATGGGTAAATTTCTTTCTTTAACCTTTGTGCAGTTCGCTTCAAAATTATTAAGCAATTCTGTTAAGCAGTTAGGAGTGTTAACAATAAGGCAAAAGTCATTATTTAATTCTCTTTTACATTTGGTATTATAGAACTGTTTACGGAATTTAATTACTTCTTTTGGTATAATGATTTGTCCACCGTTTACATTATTACTTCTTGTTTTGTAATTAATACCCAAAGCAACAACTTTCGGATATCTAATATATATAACAATAATTTCGTTATTTTGGACAATAGTGAACTCGGATGCGTCTAATACATCGGTTATAGATACTTTAGCTTTTTCTTTACTTATAATATTTTTGATTTCATCTAAATTTAAGATTAGCGTATTTAAAATTTTTGATTTGCTTAGATTAATTGTGTTTATTATTTCTCTTAATTCTACTACTACATATTTAACGATTCGAATTTTTTTGCTTTCTCTGGAAATTGGTTCACCATTTAATTTTTCCATTGCTTTGAACAATTGCGTATTTATGGATATTTGTTTATTATTAGATGCGATTAACTCTTGTAGCTTAAGTTCTATTTTTATTAAGTCATTGTGGTCTGGGCTACCGGAAATCCACTTCCACAGGGTTCCTATCTCGTTTATTCCTCTACGTACCCTATTTCTGATTAATAATTGGCTTAGTAGTTTATTCGCTATTTCTAATTCCTGCTTAAATTCGTCTGAAGGTTTTATCCCAACTGACATACTGTCTAGAATCTCCGTATATGAAGTTAGATTAATTAGGTGGAAAATTTCTCCGCTTTCTTTATAAATTGCGGCTATTGCATCTTCTACTAAAATGTATTCGTCCTTAGAATAGTCCGTTATTTGTTGACCCGCTGTGGAGGCAACTAGCATCAAGATTAAAAGCATCATCTGTAAAGTTAATTTCTTATATTATCTTTGTGAATCTGTCTATTATTTACATCGATTACTATATTCCCTAAGTCTCTCTTAACCTTCTTTTTAAGGTATAGAGGTTTATTTTTACTTCTCCTTTGACCTGTGTCTACAAAGATTATTTCTCCTTCTTCATAGGTTTTATTTTTCCTACTCTTATTAAAATATCTTATCATCTTCTGTTGATGAAAACCTATTTTATCCTTAATTTCTTCGTTAGCCTTGTAGTTGTGGAATATGTCGATTGGTCTTTTGTCTGTTACTGTATGAATTGTTTCATTATATTTCCTAGTGGCTAGAGGCATAATATCTTTAATGTCCGTTAAATGCGCTGATTCTTTTACTATTCTTATAAGTTCCGTAAGTGTGGAATGGATTCTTTCTATGATTCCATTGCTTTTTGAGTGAGCGGGTGCTGTAGTTTTATGATTGATGTTTAAGAGATTGTATGCACATTGTGCAGAAGGTGAGCAAAACGCGGACTCGTTATCGGTGATCAAAGTTTTAACGTTACCGAATATTGGTAACAATTCAATCATCCTATCTTTCGCTTCGGTTTTTGAACTTACTTGAGTGGTTATCAGATATTTAGAGAATGGATCTGCCATTGTGAGGAAGGTTGCATTATCGCAGTAATAAATGTCTGCGTGGACGCCTTCTCCTCCTTCTTCAGGAATTGGAGTCTCTCCAATTGGCTGTCTATTGGGGTGTCTCTCGTATTTGTTTTTCTTACATATTTCACATACAGCATTTATTTCCAGAATTCGCTTGAATGCGTTTGGCCAGTAATATTTGTTAATGATTTGCTTGTATACTTCTTTAGCTTGCCTATGAGCTCTATTGTGTTCATTCGTGACTATTCTTAACTGTTCCTCCTTTTCCGTAATATCTTCTACTATTTGCTTGCAAAATATAAATTTGATTGTTGGGAATTCTTGCAAAAGTCTATTTTTAATTTTAGAGAATGTCTCCTCGGTACTATATATACCTATAGTTAGACCTTTCTCGGTAATGTTTCTAATTTTCCCTAGAATTTTAAAATCTTTGAATAAAATTGTGTGTCTCCAGTAACCAGGGTGGATTTCTTTTGAAATAATGTTGTTATTTAGGGCTTCGTTTATAATAATTGTGTTTTTAAACTATTAACCCTTTGGTTTACTCTTTTGATTTCAGGTATGGGGCTACTCTCTGCACTATGTACAGTTCCTTCAATTGATGATTCGTCGTCGTTCATCATGTGTAGCTCTTGTCTGCTAAGAGCGTCGGCTACAACGTTTTCTTTCCCAGGTTTATAAATAATCTCCGGAGCGTACTCTTCTATGAATGCGCGCCACCTTTTAATCTTCGCATTTGGATTCTTGTCACTAATTGCGAATGTCAGTGGTTGGTGGTCCGTATATATGCGGATTCCACTTACACCGTATAAGTAGTTTCTCAAATTTTTTAATGCCCAAACGATGGCGAGTAGCTCTTTCTCATTTGTCGCGTAATTTTCTTCTGATTTGCTAAGAGTTCGGCTTATAAAAATAATCGGTTTATTTTCTTGGCTGAGCACTGCACCTATGGCTGAGTTACTAGAATCTGTGGTAAGCTCAAATCTGCTATTAAAATCGGGTTGGTTAAGCGTTATTTGCTCGCATAGTCTATCCTTCAATGTGTTAAACGCTTTGATAGCTTCGTTATCAAACTCGATTGCTATTTTCTTACTATTATTTTGACCAGTTCGGCCGTTTTCTCCTCTGAGATATTTTGTAAGGGGTTTAGAGATCATTGCATAATTCCTTATAAATTTGCGGTAGTATCCAGATAGTCCTAAAAATGATCTAAGTTGGCGTAGGGTCTTAGGTTCGGAGAAATCTTTTATACACTCTGTCTTTTTCGGATCCATTTTAATGCAGTTGAAGGATACTATGTATCCCAGAAATCCTACTTCTTCCATAAAGTATTTGGATTTTTCGCTAGAAATTCGCATGTTTGCGAAACTTAATGCTTTGACTATTTCTTCAATGTGTGCCAAATGTTCTTCTTCGGTTTCCGAAAAAATTATTACATCATCGATGTAGACGTGGCAAATTTTGCCTATGTATTCCCGGAGTATGTCATCCATGGCCCCTTGAAATATTGAGGGTGCGTTCTTCAATCCGAAGGGCATCCGAAGGAATTCATACTTTCCGTTATTAACGCTAAACGCCGTTTTTCCTCTATCGCTCTGTTTCATTAGAATTTGGTGGAATCCACTTTGAAGGTCCAAGGTAGTGAAAAACCTTGCCTTCCCTAAATTTGCTAAAATTACTGCGGTATCAGCCATTGGATATTTTTCAGTTTTAGTGAATGAATTTAGTTTTTTGTAGTCGATCACCAATCTATGCTTCTTCGAGCCGTCTTCATTGAGAGCCTTTTTGTCTACGACCCAGACAGGAGAGTTGTATGCGCTTCTGCTAGGCTGTATAATATTGTTTGAGAGGAGATTTCCTATTTCCTCGTTCACAAAGTTAGCTACAGATTGTGGATAAGGGTAACCTTTTGTCCATATGGCAGTGTCATTCGTAGTATGTATGCTACATTTTACGCTCGTGTTATATGGGAGAAAATTTGGATTTTCCGTAAACACTCCTTGGTATTTCCTTAAAATCTCTTTTAGCCTTCCCTTGTGATTATTGCTCTCTAGGTTAATCTCTAAAGAGTTGATCAGTTGATCACTAAATAAAAAGGGTATTATGCCCTGGTCATATTCTAGTGTCGAGTCCCTTATGTTAATGTTGCCTTTTACCTTACGTAATAATTTGATGCCAATGATCGCGTCGCAATCTTTAAGTTTATTTAATTCGAAAAATCGTTCCTTAACTCCTAAAATGTTTATTTCTTGAAATGTATTAATAATGCTTGTTCCGTGAACGCTTTATACTCTAGAGGGGATGTCTAATATTTTATTAGGAAATAGTCCAGGTTTGACGTAACTATGCGTGGCACCTGTGTCTACTAAAATGTTGAATATTCTACCCGACTTACTGTCCGTTCTTTTTATATATGGTAAGTCGTGCCTTAATCTAAAAAATGATCGTTTTCACTTAAGTTGTTCAACCGAGGGACTTTGTTTATAGGTACTTGGGCGCTATTCGGTCGCTCTCTTTTATATGCATTAGTATTATTATAATTCCGTGTTGCGTTATTCAATTGGTTATTCGTGTTCCTATAATTATTGCCGTTAGGATTTTCCCATTGTGACCTGTTATATTGGTTTTGCCGTTGAGGCACGAAATTACCACTAGTAGTGTCCATTCTTATTGGATAGTGGTGGTTATGGTTATAATTTTTTTGGGGAATATAATGTGGTATATTGGGTTGTTGGGGTATCTGCCTCGGGGTTTGTCTTTCGGTGAAAGTTTTGATACGATTTTCATTCGTTTCTATTTCCTGCGCTCTAGCTAGAGCGTTTGGAAGGTCTCCGGGGTTAAGTGCGAAGACGATATTACTGGCAGGTTGATTCAAACCAGTAACGAAGACTCTCAATGCGTTCTGCCGTGCTCTGTCTGTCAAGCACTCGGTTTGCGCCGTTCTCGGACCATAGGTCATAATTGTTTTATTTATTATAACGGTAAGTACCTTTGTTACCTCGTCGTAGAATTCCTGCAAGGATTTCCTATTCTGCCGCATATTGCTTAATTCGGTCTCTAGCATGTGCACTGGTCTTTTGTCGCTGTACGTCAGATCTAGTCGTCCTAACATCGCGTCAATATTTAGTGGTGTCCCGTGGCTTGTTAAGACGTCGTTAGCTTTCCCTACTATCTTGTTTCTAACTATATTCACAACTGAATAATACCTAGCACCACCTTTACACGCCTCGTATACTTTCATTGCGTTCGTTTACGCTGTACGCCAGGAGACGTAATTATCCCCATCGAAATGTGGTAGGCACTTTGCTACTTCTAACCCTTCCCCATCTATGATTGTAGGATCTATTGTTATATCCTTGTATGGTTCGATATCATCACAAGGGGAAAGTGAAGCTAACTGTTGTGTGAGCGATTCTATCTGCTCCCGTAACCCTGCTGTGGATTCTGCCACCAGTTTACCTACGATTCCCGATAGCTGTTCCGCTGTCATATTCATTTTATTTTTTTTGTTAATTTTCGTTTAACGCGAATTTATAAAATTTATAAAGTTACTAAAATTTAGTCCTAACTTAAAACACTTTAATTAACACTCTAGATCTACAAGGTAGGTATGTCTTAATATATAAACAATAATTGTATTTGTAAAAATTCCTTACGTTGATGAGGTTTTACTTTATTTGCTGGAGCTTCGGCTGCTTATGTGCCTACTTTTCCTGATCTGTTGGTCCACTTGATGTGTCCTTGGTTGCTTCCAGGTGCCTTACGTCCGGAAGTCTTTTTTGAGTTCGGTGGAGTTTGTTTATCAAATACTTTCCCTCGTTGTTCAGCTTTATATCTGAATTTATTTTTTGGTTAGGTGATTCACGCCGCGGAAGGATACTTGTTATGTTTTCCTTTTGGATGCGTTAATTCGTAGTATATATGTACTTTTGAAAGCGGGTCCCTGCTCGGGCGCCAATTAATTTCACACGACAATTTTAAATTTATAATACTTTATTTTATTAAACTATAAAACTTATTACTCTAAGTCTAATATAATTTCGGTGTTGTTTTCTGTCGTCGGCTGAGGGTTGAACTGCCTCGCTAGTGGTTGTACCGTGTTTATTTATACGGTTTGTCTTGGGGTTGGTTGTTGGTGTGTGGTTACGCTGCTGGTGACGCTGTCCGGCGGGTGATCATAAATTATCTGGAGCAGTTTATTTATTGTCACATATAGTCCTGTTGGATCGGGTGTCGTCCTATCGTACTGCGCACATGTGGCTTGGGTCGGGTGTCTTCTATGGGACACTAAAAGTGTTCGGCATCGATCGTGGGAATCGATGATTAAAACGGATCGTGGGAAGTGATCGCGGTAACTCGGCATCGATCGTGGGAATCGATGATTGAAATGGATCGTGGGAAGCGATCGCGTTAACTTAACGTGGCTGTGCACATACTCATCGACCTTAGGCGTCTAGTGTGCCAACGTCAAGCGAATATGATGAATGATCTAAGTCCGACACCCGAAAAGGAATGTCTTATGTCGGACCCGCGTTAGGCGCAGATCGATCTGTTCGGGTGGAGATAGTTTTTGCCGGTTAGAATACGGCCCAACAATGAATGTGGATTCCGGCAGGGTTTCCAGCAATCGAGAGAAAAAAAAAAACGTAAAACACGCATATAACAAAACAAACAAGAGACATATTAATATTTATACACTCCTAACATAGCCAAAAACATGTTTGTGCTGGTAACAGCAAACGTGTAAATTGACTTAACATGCGTTCGAAACAATCAACACGAACTGCAGTGCCAGTGATCCAGATGATTAAATCAATACGAGTATCAACTTCAAGTCTTCTCATTTGTTCAACATAGTGCCAGCTTGAGCAGAAGTACCTGGGGATCGCTGTGTACTTCTGATTTCATTAATGACGTTGCTGTTTTTGACTTCCCAAACGTTGTACTCTTTATGTTCCTTGACAACAATTTTGTCATAAGTCTGAGCAAACAAATCGAAAAACAATTTAGCAACTGATAAATTAAAGGCTTTGGACCTTACCAATTGCAAATTTAATGTGGAGTTTAAATAAGGCTTTCCGTTCATTTAAATTTCCTTTCGCAAAGGAGTGAAAGGGACTTAAAATTTTAGTTCCACACAAAGTTTTTTTTTTTTTTTTTTTTTTTTTTTTTTTTTTTATAATTTGCTTACGCTGAAGGTTTTTTTTTTTTACAGTACCCTTATAATGCTAAGAACACAGTGTAAGCTACTTGGTATTAGAAAGAATAGAGAGATAGGAAAGAAGTGTTTGGGTGCAGTTGTAGGGTTTTTCTCCACGGGTGGTGTCTAAGTTACTTTACTACTGCACCATTGCCACCCACATTGGTATTGGCTTTAATGTTCAGTCGTGAATTATCGTAGAACATTTATGGAATGGCTACAGCGATGTCTTGATTTTTTATGTAATCTAACCAAAATTGAATTGAGTTTTTTAGAAAGGCATTGCATGAATACTATGTGATGAACACAGCCTTCAATTTTTGTTCGTTACACAGTGTGTATGTCACGGGGTGGATTTAAGTGTATGCCAAAGGGTAAGGAAATATGCACCATATAGGCCACACTGGTTCCAAGTCCAATGCATATACAACTACATTGTACATACGTAATCTGTTACGTAATTTGACTGCTTTATTAAATCTACCCAACATTTATAAATAGTGAAAAATCCTTACCAAATAAAGGATTCAAACTTCATACCCTAATGAAATAAATCGTTCATCCTCGATTGCTTAGTAAAAAAGTGGCCAAGTGCGAGTCGAACTCGCCCATGAAGGGTTCCGCGCGAATTATAATTATTATTTACTAAGGCACCTATTACAAATTTATTATTAGAAAATAATGGTTCACGGTTTACGCATAAGGTTTATGTTTATGAAATTAAATGTTTTTTTTTATATTTGAGTTGATTGAATGAAAGGTAAATTGCGGTATACGATTTATGACGTATTAAAAAAAACTACTTACTTAATCTCGTTCAAATCAATTTTCGGTGGAAGTTTGCATGGTAATGTACATCAGATATTTTTTTAGTTTTATCATTTCCTTATTTTAGAAGTTAGAGGAGGGGGACACACATTTTACCACTTTGGAAGTGTCTCTCTCGCAAACTATTCAGTTTAGAAAAAAATGATATTAGAAACCTCAATATCATTTTTGAAGACCAATCCCTAGATACCCAACACGTATGGGTTTGATGAAAAAAAAAGTTTGAGTTTCAGTTCTATGGAACCCCAAAATTTATTGTTTTTTTCTATTTGTATGTGAAAATCTTAATGCGGTTCACAGAATACATCTACTTACCAAGTTTCAACAGTATAGCTCTTATAGTTTCCGAAAAAAGTGGCTGTGACATTCCCGGACAGACAGACAGACAGACGGACAGACAGACATGACGAATCTATAAGGGTTCCATTTTTTGCCATTTGGCTACGAAACCCTAAAAAGTAGCTCTATATCACAAGTGCGACATTGAAGAACTTTCTATTATTTGTCTGAACTGAATTGTTTATACGAGTAAGTTCCTAATATTAAACACATTTCAAAACACATTACGTATGATACGCTTACAATAACAACATAATTTGTTACAAGTTACATATCAACAAGATTGTTTTATATTCTATGATGCTAAAGCAGAATTTAAATGGATATCTTTTTGACAAATGAAAATATTATTCCAAAATTTATCACATTCTCTCCTACTGAACAGTTTACTCTGTCTGTGTTTTGAGCTATGTGCCAGCCTCTTACCTAAATAAAAATGAATATTATTTATAAAATACAACAGCAGAACGTGATAGCCACTAAATTTGGATTTCAAAATTTTAATTTATATAAATTTATAATTCGGAAAAATAGAGGTACGAAGCTTTCCTCACCTTAGCCGAGGTGGCGACAAAGTGGAAACTTTTGCTATTTCATGAGTAACAGTTGGCCAATTTATCATACTCGTAGCTGCCTTCTGTGTGGGTGCACAACGGTAAAATGTTAGCTTCTATAACTCAGTTTTAAAATTGTTTATACTGTGAAAAATGTATGATTTATGTATAAGAAAAAGTAAGTGCATGTACTTTGAAATAATAAATAAAATTATCGTGAGTCAGTGCTTGCAGTTTGAATGTATTTTAGTTTGCTGGAAAGTAAATGTCATGTTGTGTTGAACATTAAATTAGTTACCTGCTCTGTAAATAAAATTGAAATTTTGATTCTTGCTTTCCATATGCTGTACTGGTTGATTCGTTATTAAATATATGAGTACACGATTTGCGCGCGCTGACGTCACGAAAAAACTTGCAAATGTGTTGCAAATGTGTTGCAAATTTGAGACAGTGCTTGCAAACTCGCAAATGCACATATCAACACGATACATTTGCGACTACTCAAAAATGCGACGGCATTTTTTTAGCCTATTTGCGGATTGTGACTGCTTGCGACATCATTTCAATGTCATGTATTTTAAACATTTGAAGATTTGACAGCATGACATTTACCGAAACACGTGTTTTTGCTTCTTTGGAGAACAAAATTCAATTTTTTGTGTTTTTACTTGCTCCCGTGGAAAATAAAATTACTTAACCATAAAAAAATACAAGTTTATGTGTTTCTGAAAAAAAACTATTTACTATAAATTTATACATCAAACATATTCGTGTTTGGTCGCATCTGTAGAAAAAGAAATTATTTAACAATAAACAAGTGTCTGTTGACTTGATTTGGTAGGAAATAAAATTATTTGACCAAAAAATATGTCTGTGTTTGCTTGCTTCTGTGAAAAGTAGATAACGGAAGGATATTCAAAGGGAAAACCAAGTGATTAAAGTAGCTGGGTAATTCACTACACATTTTTTCCCTTGTCTTGCTACCGGCATCATCGTATTAATTATCTTGGATAGGGAAATTTAAAAAAACAAACTTTCAGAAGGAGATAAAAAAAAATGAAAAAAGTACACACGAAAAATACACTCCATTCCGATAGATGTCTTCCCGGAAGATTGTTTTTGGTAAACACCCCTGCTAACATGGCTGACACAACGACGCGAGAGAATTATTGTATCTCTGAAGGGTTTTCTATTTCAAGAAACGTGCAGCTTCCCAAAATTTCCAGCTCTGCTGGCGAACGTATTCATATCTGGAAGATACGTCTTCTTAACCGATGTAGTTCCGGGAATTCACAGAGTAGATAAAACCTACATTCTATCTCTGAGCACAATTTTGTTAAGGTGATATCTCATGCCACAATTTAAATTGATTTCAAAACTATTTATACGTTGAACAGCATAATGACATCAGATGGAGACTGCTTCCCATTTGCACGCTGCTTACAGTTGTCGAGACCCAGTGCTCTGGCATCGGCGATGGCTTGGTCTTTAAAGCGGAGATTCCGTCTTCCTTGCCTTCTCGAACCTGGGGCTCAGCATTGAAGATCCTCTTGGTTGTAGCAGTATTGTCCATTCGCTCAATGTGGCCGAAACAATGTGGTCGATGTGATTTATATTTTTTTTTACTTTATTCACATCTCCGTAGGCCTCATATATTTCGCGGTTGTATTTGCTTCTCCATTAGCCCTCGTCGCACACAGAACCAAATATCCGACGGAGTATTTTTCTTTCAAAAGAACCCAATATTAGCTTCAATTTCCTACTTATCGTCCGCTTCGTCAAAATAGGACTGGCAGGATTAAGCTTCGATAGAGCATGCATTTTGTCCTTCGAGTGTAGTTTCGAACCCATTTGTTTTGCTAAACCGAAGTAACAGCGGTAAGCTGTCATTCGTGGAGTTGATGTTAATTGCAAGGTAGATGAACTCACTAACTACGTCGAAGTTATTTCTATGAACAGCCACGTTTTGTCCTAGGCGGTGGACAGATATTTTTTGTTTGTTTAAAGCTGTACTTGGTCTTGTCCTCATTAACATAAGGATCAACCAATTTCGCCTGTTCTTCAATCGACATAAATGCCTCTAAAACGACACGCTGGGAACGGGAGGTGATGTCGATATCGTCCGCATACCACAGTAGCGAATCTTTTGAAGATATGGCCTTCCGTGTTGACACATGCCCTGCGCACTATTTTCTCCAGAACAAGATTAGAGAAGTAACATGGTAGCGCATCATCGCGTGCTCTCAAGTGTTACACCCACACGTCTGTATCAGTTTTGCAGGGATCCCATATTCGGCCATCGCCATATAGAGGTCCTGGCGATGAACGCTATCATAATATGCGGCTTTGAAGTCAATGAATAGATGGTCTGTCTCGACTTGAAATTCGTTGGTCTTTTCCAGAATTTGCCTAAGTGTGAAAATTTGGTCTTTCAGCGATCTGCTGGGCCCCGGAAGGCACACTGGTATATGATATTTAGTGTGTTGCAGAACGGCTGGGGAGACTGAACGTTTTGTACGCGATTACTTACCATGTTATTCGAAAGATTTGTCAGTTTCTCCACACCGTACCATATTCGGCTGTTAGGTCCACAAATACGGCAGATGTTTTTCATTCCTTCTCGAAGCCATGTTAGATATGCGACGTTAGCGCAAGAATTTGGCAAGTGTACCTACGACCAGATCTCAAACCTGCCTGCTCGATAAGGGTTTGATTTTTAATGGTGGGTAAGATCCTGCTTCGTACAAGTCTTTCCATTAGTTTGTAGCACATACTGAGAAGAGCAATGGGATCTAGCTGTCAGCACGATCAGCTGCCTTACCTGGTCTTAGAATTATTATAATTTTTGTGCGCTTAAAACTCTGAAAAAGGCAAGCAGTTTCCTCAATTTGTAAGGTATTCAGGCTTTCCTGCTCGAGTGGGCGAAATTTAAATAATCCGATGATGCTTTCCATTCTTGAGCTGTAAAGCTATGGGAAGAGTTCGGATGCGATTTCATCATCTCCGCTAACCAGAAATTCCTTATAAAGACGATCGCTTTCTGGACTCCTGCCGGTTATGTACTCCTTGTGCGGTATTTTCTAGGGACATACATGCTTTTGTGCGTGTTCCAGTACTCACAACCATATTGACAGGTGTACACACACTCGCGGTGCCGAGGGTTTACTTGCAATCTTAGGTTTCGTGAAAAAATTGTTGACATCGGTTATTTGATAGTTCATTAAGCGTCAACCAGGGTCTACCACATTGAGGCGAACTTACTTTACACAACACTACTTGGAGTGCAGGTTGACTTTCCGAGAATATGTGTATTATTTCGCTTTTTATACCCTTTTCAAGGTATATTCTAGCGCGTCTTAATGACATGGATTTAAGCTGGAACAGAGTGGAACAGATTTCCATAGGTACCCAGACTTTCGTGTTGGGACCAAAGACGCCAGTTCCAATTCCAGGGCAAGACTTCTAGGGTTCAGTGCCGGAACAAAATTGGCACAGTTTGCGAGGTTTAATAACTCAACCTCAAATAGTATTCCAATACAATACACCCTAACCATAGTGTCAGGCGTTATACAAAACATGTCCGTCCAGGGTATAAAGTCGTCTTCCTAATGAAGATTTGGAAGGGTGAAAGCCTAGCAATGGCCTATAGTACTGCCGTTGGGCAGTTGCTCATCACACCTGTGATGCCGAGACAAAAATCCGCTTCTGAAACTTGGTTGCTGTTGTCCCTTTAAGAACTTTCGGACACCAGAGATATTAACAGATCTGGCCATCATGATCTACAGCCATGAGTATATCATTTTTGGACTTAGATTCCTAGTTCTGCCATTCAGACGCCTACTGGCCCACATGATTCTAGTGGCGCGCTCTGCGGCAGACTTGATGTGCGCGTTGCAGTTAAGTTTCTTATCAAGCTCGATGCCGAGATATTTGACCTCGCTGGAGTAGCTTAAAGTAGTGCTTTTAATTGTGATAGCTTGAAAATTAACCAGTCTCTTTCTTGTTCCCGGAATAATACACACAAAATTAAATGTAATTTTCTTTCAAAATTGTGATTATAGCGAAAAGAAAAAACAATAATACAAATATAAATAACTGCTCTCAGCAATATAAAATGACTCAATAAAAAGAAGAATCACAACAATTGATTTGCTCGCAAATGTTTGGGACGATATTGAGTATTCAGACAATTGCAGAAAAGCCGCAAATTGATATGCGAGCATTTGTAGACTGTTCCAAAGAGGTGTTAAAACGATTTGAGATCGCAAATAAGGACTTTCGCAAATTGCGTGCTTCTAGATTTAGAGTAATTTTGAATTAAATACGTGGGTACTAGAAAAAATTTTGATACTCTCTTCGTACATCAAAAGCATAATGAGAAATTATTTTATGCAAAGCACTTCCACACACCTTATCAACTTCATCGGACTGCGGAAAATGTTGACACTATATTTGAAATATAATATTCATTTTTATTTTAGAGGAGTTACAATATGCTACTCTATACATGTCGAATCAAAAGTGTTTTGAAAAAAATGTGATAAAGTGAAACAAAATCAGAAAAAAGAATTTTGCAATTGTAATCGGAATATATCCCCAAACTTCAGCCTTCACATATCCTTCACATATCCCTTATACAATGATATCAAAGACTAAGCTAAGAACAACCACCAACTTGCTAATATTTCTTTGTTTTGGTCTGAGTACCGTTACTAGTATTTTTAATTCTTCACCCAACTTGAAGTTGCAAACTTCGGACGAATACCTGTCACGCAATATGAAGTCTCAGGTTTTTCATAAAAAACACACTATTGCGGGTGCCCGATGGCGGCATAGGACGGACCACCGTCATCATCCCACAAATACGGACAACAAAAACAGAGAAGAAACCACTAGCAGAAATGCATGGAGCAATCATCGAAAACGACATCATTTTCACAAAAATCATCAGCAACCATTTATTAGTTATCGTCGCCAACATAGTTTTGAAAACAATATTGTTATGCGCGATGATTCTATACACGAGCAATCTCATTCAAGGAATGGAAACGCCAAACATATCCACCACGATGCTGTAACTGCATCCGTTGCAACAATCATCAGCCATAATCTTAATGACTTCCAACCCCACCACCATTTGCATGATGCACACAAAAGCTTCCTTCATCACCATCACGAGGAGTTGGCGCAACGAAATGTTCATTATGAATATTCACCTCGTCATGAGGAATCTATTTATGAACATGATGCATTCCCCAAGCCAGTTCATGTGGAAGAAAATGAAAGTCATAATGATAATGAACGACCCGAGGAATTATTCTCTTCCTATCTGCATGCAGCCGAACCTCAGGTGCATCGAATCTTCGACGTTACATTTCACGAGAATTATATGGATGAGGAGTTGGTGCCCTTGGCTAAGTATAAGAATAGGAAGGCCTTTCGCTCATTGCCTGACATTGGCTCTGAAACGCATGACCAGCATCATAGTACACGTCATTGGCCTGTCAAGCGTGAGGCTATTGTAGAAGGCGGCCTGATTCTTGGCGGACTAATGATGGTACATTCCCGTGAAGATACGATTATATGTGGACCAATAATGCCGCAAGGTGGCATTCAGGCACTTGAAGCAATGCTGTACACTATCGATTGGATTAACGAACAGAAATTGCTGCCAAATATTACATTGGGCGCACATATCCTTGATGATTGTGATAAGGATTCGTACGGGTTAGAGATGGCAGTTGATTTTATTAAAGGTAAGTGCATTAATTTAACTGAATATATTTGCTAAGTATTTACTTTTTACTTACATTGAGAAAAAATTTTAAAAAAAAGTGACGCGGTATTTCTATTTGTTTTAGCCCGGGTTGATTCGTAATAAATTAAATTATCTAAGCATCCATTTCAGATCGATTACCTTAATACCTTTTTCTTTAAATTTACTCGCGTATTTTATTTCTCCTAGTCTTACGTCAAAAATGTTAGCTTTTGTTCTAGTGGTTTTTTCAAATAACTGATTTCAAAAAGCTTTCATGTTGCTCGAATCGCTTGCTCATTACTGAAATTTATCGGCTTGGTTTCCAAACAACTTCGGCCGCAGATGAAGTAGTAAGTCTAATTTTTCCATTAAAATATTGTTGCACTTCCATTCTTATATTTTCTGAAAGCACATCAATTTGATATTAATCAGTTCTTGGAACAAGATCAATATGAACGTAATTGATTACAGCGTGTTCCAATAACGTTCTTCAAAAATATCGGTGGGAAATATTTCGTGGAAAATAAACTTTAATAAAGTATAGGGTGTTTTTTATAGAGGCATACTTTTTTTTTAAAAAAATAAAGCAAAAAATTTAATGGAATCACCGAATTTTGGCTTTATTAGCTCACAAATTTCAGTGGCCTCCGCTACTGCACCTTATGAACGCCATCCTGTCGGTCCAATTTTGCAATACTTTTCGAGCATATCAGGTCTTATTTCTTCAATAGTGTGTCGAATGTTGGCTTCTAAGTGATCAATCGTGCTGGTTTATCAGCATAGACCAGATATTTGACGTACTCCCACATAAAGTAGTCCAAAGGTGTCAACTCACACGAACGAGGTGGCCAACTCACAGTTCCATTTCTTGAGATGATTCGGTCACCAAACGTTTGGCTCAAAAAAGTCATAGTTGCACGCGCTGTATGGCATGTTTGGCATAAGTTTGGCAAACAGAGCTCGAATTTTAGAAATAAATTTCTACGATTAGTAAACGTTGTTCTGGTGTAAGTCTTTCCATGGTGATTTGCCAAGGTATACCGAAAAAGGAAGCCAAATACACCCTTTTAGTATGACAGCTAGTTTGACAGTTATCCCTATAAGAAGTTGTATACCTCTATAAAAACACCCTATATTAGGTTTTTCAATAAGGACATAACAATTTTGTATAAATACATCACAGAATAAGATAAGATATATCGGGCTTAAATTAATTCCAGGTGCAGTACAAATTTGGGCCCCAAAACTGATTTGCTTTATTTATTTGTGGGCGTGTCAGTGTGCGGATTTTGAAAATTTTTTATCCCGAGCAGTTTTGGGAGTCATAGATAAAAAATTTCAGCTTTCTAGCTCAAAATTCGATTTTTTCCAAAATTTTGCTTTTTTGAGTTTGTGGGCGTGTCTGTGGGCGGATTTCAAAAATTCGTAAACTTGATTATTTCGGGACCCTAGAGAGTATATGGTTAAAATTTCAGCTCTCTAGGTCCAGTTTAAAGGCCTAATTTTTGCCGACAGACGGACGGACGGTCGGACATGGCCAGATCGACATTACTATCGATGCTGATCATAAATATAGTAACTTTTGGGGGTCTACGGGAAATATTAAGGTATGTTACAAACTATGCGTCAAAATTAATATACCCTTAGAATAGGGTATAAAAACATATGGACCGGCTACAGTCCGCTTGGGCGAACTGTTGGATACCCTATTCTTATTCCTATCAGACACCTAGAGAGTCTATATTAGAAATTTCAGCTCCTTAGCTCAAACTTTGGTTTAAAAAAAAAAAATTAATTGTGGGCGTGTCAGTGGGCGGATTTAGAAATTTTATTTCCCAAGCAGAATTTTTTTTTTTTTTTTGAGTTTGTGGGTGTGTCTGTGGGCGGATTTCAAAAATTCTTAAACTTGATTATTTCGGGCCCCTAGAGACTATATGGTTAAAATTTCAGCTCTCGAGGCTCAGTTTAAAGGTCTAATTTTTGCCGACAGACGGACGGACGGACGAACATGGCTAGATCGACATTATTATCGATGCTGATCATAAATATTAACTTTTAGGGGTCTACGGGCAATATTAAGGTATGTTACAAACTATGAGTAGAAATTAATATACCCTTAGAATAAGGTATAATGAGAAGGTTGATTTTGCTTTGATGTATACACAGTGGTTGCACACTTTTTGACCATCGCAGATCGCAGCTACGAGTTCCATCAGTTCGTAGGAAGTGATTAGCGCCAGAAAGTCGGATCCCCTTCTTTCTCGTGGCTGCTCGTGGCAGATATTTTTCCACTTGGATTTTTTTCGTCTCGAGTTTTTTGCGCCGCTATCCACTCGTTGTTATTGTTCTGTAACTGCGGTTTATGGGTACCAGATTGACCGTAGGTTATGGGTTCAAAATCGCTGCTCCTTTTGTTTATGTTGTTGATTACTCTTGTTGTTATCGACCCCGAAAAAAAATATTTCATAATCTTTGTATGTATACATAGTTCTATAAGAAAACCTTATATACACTTATAAAATAGAATTATGAAATAAACATTTATTTTTGTCGGAGTTATGTACTACATATATCTTTTATTAGGTAGGTAGGAAAATGGATGCCTTTGTGACTGGTGTCACGGCTCACTTCGACCATCAGTGTGGGTTCATTGTGTCCATTGTTGGGATTTTCCAAAATTTTGAGAACCTGCAAAGAAACAAAAAGTATGACACTGTTTCACAGCTCAGTGATCTGCTGTATTAGAACCACCCGGATCTATATGTAAATCTCAGGAGTTTCCTCATCTCAATATCGGTCAGATCCTCCAGCTCCTCAAAGAAGTAGCTGCCAAGAATCTTAAATCTGTTTTTTCTAAGGGCAGGGCATTCACGTAGTAGGTGACGAATAGATTCTGTCTCTTCGACGTCTCTACAGCTCCTGCAGTAATCGTTGTGCACTATGCCCAGTAGCTGCGCGTGTATGCCCACTGCGCAGTGTCATGTGAGGACCCCTGTCAGTGTGCGTATGTCCTGTGGCTCAGCCCGATTAT
Organism: Portevinia maculata; assembly: GCA_949715645.1. Lineage (NCBI taxonomy): Eukaryota > Metazoa > Arthropoda > Insecta > Diptera > Syrphidae > Portevinia > Portevinia maculata. The sequence goes on along the minus strand of OX454525.1, from coordinate 108,814,049 downwards.
GACCTTAGATTTCCTTTTGTTTACCGCTGGCCAAAGCTCCCTCGAGTGTCTGCATGTTTCGAGGCTGGTCCAACGTAGGTTTGTTCTACTCATGGATTCAGCGTCGATTTTCAGTGTCACTGCACTGAGCGATAGGGTCACCGAGTTTACGGTTGATATCTCATCTAAAATGTACATTAAGATGTACATACTTTTTTCTAGCAAAACTATTCACTGGCAGGAAAGAAATTTCTTTTAATGATTTATAATTGGAATGCCGTATGTGCATATTTTTTGACGTACGTGTATGAGGAAAATAAACTTTTGATTTTGATGGCGTATAGCTACACAAACTCATTTTTGACGGACATTTATATATTTTAAAAACAAAAAGCACTTGAGGCTACCTAATAACTGTTATAAAAAGAACATTTCCAAATAGATATAGTGTCAACAAATTAAAAAATACCCCCTGTTGGTTTTTATGCAGTATGTAGACTGCAAAACCTATAAGTGTAATTTCCAAAAAAAAAGATGGAAATGGCGTATACAGCAAAACAATATTAGGGCAACGATCATGTTAAATTCGATCTCGTTTATATTACCGTCGCAAGCACGTTTGCAGTGATCGATTTCTTGGAGCCAATTCTGCACCAGTCTTACACACATATAGGCCGGAACGTTGACAGTTTCGTTTATGATATTGATCCGTAGCTTTTCTAATTTTGTTGGATTGTTAGCATAAACCAACGGCTTAATCTTACCCCATTAGATCGAACCCAACGGGTGTTTAATCGCATGAACGCGGTGGCCATTAGACCTCACCATTTCTCGAGATTACGCAATTACCGAACTCCCCCTACAATAGATCGCTTGTTTGACCATTTGTGTAGCATGTGGCACCATCTTGTTGGACCACATATCAATGATGCCAAGTACATCCAATTCTGGCCAAAAATAGTCTTCTATCATGGCACGATAGCAAACACTGTTGACAAAAACATTGCAATCGATTTCGTCAACGAAATCAAACCTCCGGCATGAAATCCACATCACACGCTCACTTTTTGAGGATGCAAACGCAAATCTGTTTTTTAAAGTTGAAGCACATGTGGGTTTGTTGCTGTCCAACAACGCATATTTTGGTTGTTGACAAAGCCATTCAGACAAAAATCGTTGGACATGAAATTTAGGATTTTTCTCAAACTTTTGCAGAGCCCAATCGGAAAAGTTTTTGGCGCTTCAAATGATCAAGAGACTTCAGTTCTAGAGAAAAAAAAATTGCAACGCTGGCCAAGATATTTACACGATATTCGCCACAATGTTGACAGAGATTCCCAATTGCTGTGAACAGCGTGGAATTAACTGATTTGGCTCATTGTAAACTGATTCACTTACGGCTGCAATATTTTCGGAACTTCGACCGGTACGGTACGTTGTCCTAATGGCACAGTAACATTCAATAAAGAATATGTTGACTCGAATTTATCCACTGTAGCACACACACTTCCATCCATAGGCAGGTCCTGTTTTCGATCGAGCCAGGTGAACAGTTTGAATTGTATAACAAGTTGGTTTGGATAGATAGTCAGACATCAATTTGTGTTCGATAGTTTACGCATATAGCTTTGGGGTTGTGAGCGATTGTGATTCGGTACTTGGTTGATTTGGCTTTGAAGATGACTGAACACAAATTGATGTTTAAGTTGTATTTTTAATTTAGCTTTGCATTTTTAATAGTCGACTAGGGTATTGCAACCACATGTGTAAATGTTGCATAGAATATCAGACGGATTTCGTTTGGGAGTGCAGAGAACGTCGTAGAATGAAGTTCACCGGTCTACGCAATTATTGTCTCCACTAAATATTTATTTTCACTAAACTACGAGTAAATGAACAATGATGCAGTTGGACTTCTGCACAAGGGTAGCAAACGTTTATTTTTACAGTTTACTTATTAAAGTAAGTTTTGTGTATTTCATAAAATAAGGCACTGAAATAGAACGAAAATTATCCCAACGTATTTTATTTTAAACAATTTAACAACTTACCGAATCACCCAAACTGGAATGAAAGATCGTGCAGTTTTAGCACATCTGTTGTCTTTTTTTAATACTAATCGTTTGTTTTGTCTGTCATCATTAGTTAGATTCGAGCGAACGTAGACATCTCTATGAGATCTTTAATACGTTTCAGTGAGACACACAACTTTCTAAATGAGACGCATAAAAGTAATTTATGAATACTTATCTATCTTTGTGGTGACGCAGCACAACACTGTCCTCGTCTTCGTACCAAATTGGTCAGACACCTACTGAAACAGATTAAAATCAACGCAATTTCAATGATAAATTCTTCCAAAGTAATTGCGTGTTCGGTAATGCCAGACTTCTTTCAAAGAAGCATTCACATAAATCTTCATGGCTTATGTACGAGTAAGAGTTACACATTTACATTCTTAACAAAGAAAAGAAAAGAAAAATAATTTCACCAAACATGTATGTATGTTCTCTGTTTAACACTTCACCTGTGCAAAACCATTGTGTAAAATAACAAATAAATTCTGCGCAGAAAGAGATTAATAGCCCAGCAGCAGTCCGAATAAATGACATCCATAAATGATGTTCTTACTTTAGATGCCAGATTCCCTTAACCATATTGACCACGTTTTTATCTTAATTCTTTCACAGATATGTTCTATTAGGGGGCACTAATGGTAAGCTAGTCGCAATCACATCTAGGCACGTGGGACGTAAAGGCTCGCGTAGTTTAATTCGCAAATAAAGCAAAGCTATTCTAGAATTATTTCAGGGAAGAAGAGGTTCGGTTGATTAATTGTTTTGTGGTGCGAAAAATGATGACGACGATCGGAAGTGTACCTGTCATTCTCACTAAATATTGGGGAGTAGACAAAAAAACCTTCCTGATAGACCTTCAATGCAATACAGCACTTAAGTACTACATAGAACGCGTGCCCATTAAAATAGATTTTTGGAGGCCCTTCCTTGTTCCTCACCATCAAACAATAGAAGTCTTATAAAAGGCTTTTGCAATATAATGCTTATTATTCATACGGAATATAAATTTTTTGACTCATAGTTTGTACTAGAGACAGAACCACTATCTATACTTCATGAAATATATTTATTTATTTTTAAATTTATGTAATACATTTTGTTCAGACATTTTGTGGTCAGAAGATAACTTACAACCATTTTTGCTATTGAAAAGCTCGCTGGTGATAATCGCTGCAGTTCATTTTTGTTGGTCAGTTCGTTCTCCGGGGGTACTGCCATTAGGAAAGGCGGCTGTTGTTGGCAGATTTTCTATAGGGCGGCAAAAAAGTACGTCCTGTTGAGTTAAATTTTCTTAAAAACGTTCTAATATCAAAACAAACCCTTGCCTGCATGTCGTTTTATAATGATTATTCATTCAAAAAAATTTAATATTTATTTATCAAATAACTTCACTTACCACTGAAGCGACATGAACCAACGTTGTCGCTTAACTACAAGTCAATCATAAAAAAATCAAAATAGAAATAAAAATGTCAAAGATAAACGGTTATTTCTGCGAAATGTACAGAACACACCTGAGTTAAGACACATTACAAGGCTTAAGTAAGGAAAAGATTGAAAACAGAACACACCTGTGCCCGAGTTATTACGTATTCTAGGGCTTAAGTGAGGAAATCAAACAGTTATGTTTGCGGCATGTACTGACTTGTTTCTGAGTGTAACTCACACCTTATTTTATATAATATTATATTATACCAATTTAAAAAGCTTAAGTAAGTAAACGCTTTATTTAATTCCTGGGCATTAATAAGAGACAATACTTGTAATCATATTTATACCTTACAATACGGCGTATCAAAAACTTATTACATATATTGTTTATTGAAGATCTTCCTATGTTTTGCAATAAGGGTTATATTTGTCGTTTACTTCATTTATACCTTAGCCTTATAATTTTAACCCAATTTTCTGCTGGGTCGTACCAAGCACTCACTTAGTTATCCATAACTCCGACATGTTGGAGGGGTTCGACGTTCGAGCCCTGGAAATCACAGTTTTCCTATTTCTGGCGGTTCTTATTTTTGTCGAACTACTCGTATAATCGAATACAAGACAAAACTATATACAAATTCAACTATTTCTAGTTTATGTTTATTTGGAAAATTGCAATGTTGATAACATAAATGACCTTATTGCAATGGCGTTTCATCCAGATGCGCTGGTGTGGGAACGGGATCATCAGTAGATTTAACACAACCACGGCTCGATGTGCACCGAGTGTATGCTTATTCCAAACTTCAGTGAGTGTGAATTGCTTCTTTCAGTTTCCATTTATTTCCAGGATCCACAAATTTCCTGTCGGAGTTACATCGTTTCTAGTCTATAGACACACATGCTTAAAGCACGATATAAGTTCGTTAAAATGGGTGTGGTATGACAGACTTTTTGACTAAAATATTGAATGGAGAAAGGTTAAAAAGTTCATATGAGCAGACATGATAAGCAAATGCTTCCTGATTGTTTTAATATCGTTGAAACATTTCGAGCCGATATTTAATTAGATTTTTTCGAACGAATAGCAGAGAATAAATGATGGTTCAAATGACAATATATTTTAAGTGAATCGTTTATTTGTGTTCTACACCGACCTATTCCCGACGTTTGTTTGAATGGAAGAGTTATTCCCAAGTGCGACGTTTGTTTTAATGGAAGAGTTATTCCCAAGTGCGAAAAGTTCAAGTATCTGGCATCTATTCTTTTTTTATAATTTGCTAGTGTGCGCAAGGGATTTTGTAGTACTCTTTATGTGAACATGTTTATAGTCACATAGTACGGGCATTACGGAAATGGGGATTAGGATGACAAAGGAGAAACCGATGCACGCTGTTTGAAATGTTTGTATATTATAATGGTTGACCGGGTAAGGAAAGATTCTTTTTATTTCACTGTCCGTCTAAAAAAAGGCTTGAGGATGAACTGATGTGTATTCGTGGCATGACGGGTATTACGATTGAAATGTTCGTAGAGTGGAGACCAGCCGGCTATTACGTTTCGCCGAAAAAGAGGGAGGCCTAAAGACTCAAGTATCACACAAATGCAAAAACACCAGCATTTGATTGGCCCCAGTGATGAAGTGATTCGAAATTGGGAGGCCTGCTGCTACTTTTTGAAGTCAAAGCGGCGAGCGAAGCCAGCACGATGACCACTTGGGATGAAATAAAGCGAGAGAGTTATAATCCCTTTAGTCCACATCATGACCTCGTCGTTAAAGAAAGTAAGAATAATTTTTGACAGATGTGCATGTGGACTCAATGGTTTGTCAAAACATCAAATCAATACCATAACGACGTTAAAACACAAGTTGCTGGTAAAAGACATGGGTGTCATGACGCGTTTCTCAAATTTGCTATTCGGCAACAAGTTAAAACTGGGTCTTCTCTTTCAAATTTAACTTTGAACTCATAAACAATTGTAACACCTTAAACTTAACATCTTTAGTATCTGTATGGGTTGTTAACGCCAGCATAATAAAGAAAAAAAGGGGTCGAGAACATTTAATAAACAATTATGTCTAATTTTAATAAAAATGTGATTCACAAAGAAAAAACAAAGTAATGCAATTTGTCCGAATAAAATTTCAATGGAGGACTCCTCATTGAAAAAGGAATACAAATCTGATACCAAAGAATTACCATGCATCCGAGGAGACTCTTATACCCGTCAGATTATAGCCTTAAATTATTACATAATTAAGTATATTCCATTTTTGCTGTCACTTAAACTGTCTTTGAAAGTATGGTAAATTATGCGGAACATTAAACAAAAGGGAGAATAACAGAGAAGCGTTCTATCTAACAATGGAGCAATGGAATTCAAGTCCATTTATTATTTTCATTTAGTATCATCAAAGTATTTAGTTCTTAATTTATTATAGTAGTGGCTGCGGATTTGACGTTTCCATGGATTTCAAAGAAGAAACAAGAGGACAAGGAAAAACTAAAGTACGGAAAATTGCGGGATTAGAGCGCTTGGAATGAATGCATAGGATGGTGGTACTCAGAACAGTCTTCGTCTCTTCAAAATCCTAATGATTTTAATTCCTCCTTTATAGTTAAGCATTATGGTTTTTTATTTTATGTGAATTTATAACATTGTATCCAGATTTTAACATTGGACTGTTCGGGAAGAAAATTGTGTCGGGTTAAATTGGGATCAAATAGTAAATAATCTTATTTCATTATACGCAGAGTCCTGTTAACAAAGACCATTTATGATTTTGTTTTATTTGAAAATGAAAATAATTGCATCAGGTGCGGAAAGAGTAAACAAATACATAAATCATGCCCATTAGGTTTTCGGATATGATTTTTTGAGGTTCCCTGAGTGAAACGGAAAATATAGTAAATTTATAGGCTATATGTCTGTATGTTTAGTCAGGTTGGGCTTATACCTGAAACAGATGTGCAGCAAGGACGCACTCAGGAATCCATACACGAACGCACATGAAACACACGTACAGTAAGAAATTGCCATCATTCAGTATGCCCTTTCCCTAATCTAAATATAATTTTTTTCAAAGCGGTCCATCTCTTAAAAATGTATTTAATCGGTTTTCGTTGAAACATTTTATAGCTACATTTATTTTTCTGTCTATCTGCGAGCAGAGTGAATTGAGTCGAATGCGTGGAAAAACCCTAAGAAAAGCGAATTTGGCATGTGAAAAGCTATCTGGGTATTCGATATACCCATGTATGTACGAGTAAAAACGGAATCTAATACTGCCGTAGCGTCGTAAGAATATAGGGTGCACATCCATTTTAGTAGTTTTGAGATGAATACATTTTACTGTTCTCTGGTTTTCGTGCGTTCATAAGTTTTCAGTAATTTTTGTGATTAGCTACTTAGAAAAAATAGACTTGCAACTTTGTTGCTTAATTCAACTAAAATAAAATGGGTTATGATTATGAGTATGCTTAAATCACTTTCGTAGGCTTCTCCGTTTGGGATTTTGAGAAGCGACTTTCAAAATTCAAGTCAGTTTTCAAGCAAAATATCACTTAGTTTCTGGGCAAGATCCTGTTTCCTTGTTGCTGAAATGCCCGGAGCTATCTTCTTAGCTTTACGTTTGTATATTCCAGTTTGGGTGTGTTGGCTTTAAAAAAAAAATAATTTTTGTGGAGTGGTGGTAGGTTGTGGTGTGGTGTTATTTAACTTGTTAACTTATAAGCGCAAGTATTGAACACGAAGAAAATAGCAACACTGTCTGGTCGAGCCTCAGAACCCGAACATGAGCAGGTCAGAAAGAGACGTTCGGCGCATGATATTACCGCGATACAGGGGAAAGGATCGGGTATGCAAGAACGATAACAGCGCGAGATTTACTACAGCAGTCACAAAAGCATGCACATGTTAGGATGCGGATTCAAAAAGTGATCGCCTGGCTGTAATCCACATCCAAGGCACATCCAAGACCCATTCAATGTTGGACGACTAAGCACGACTGGAGTAGCGAGAGTGAACAGAGAGAGCGTGAGTGAGAGATTTTTCACTGTGCACTCCCCACTCACAAACGACAACAATATGTGAAACCGGAATCGCGACATCATTAAAGAAGTAGCTGAGAGCACCGTGTCTTATCAACTTCCCCAGAGAAAGAGCCGTGGTATGATGATGAAAGCGCTCACCGAAAAATGCTGGCAGAACGTACACATGTACAATCAAGGCAACAAGGGAAGAGTATCTAGCGAGGGGGAGGGAGAAGAAGACGGTCCTACGTAAAAAGAGGAGGGCATACGCAATCTCCCAGCTTAAGGAGATCAGGACATCCGGCCAAGCAACAGGTTGCTAAGATCAGAATGCTTTCGAAACAGGGAAGGAAACCTACTCGCCGAATCGCAACAAATAGTAGATGTGCTTTAGTAGTACCTAGTTCAGCGTGTGGTGTGTCTGCCTGGTAGTACAATGGACCAGTATTGAGTCTGCCAGTGCAGAAAGTCTCACACACCCCGACAAAAAAAAAAACCTATTTCAGCAGCTGTTAAATGGGCATTATATAAAGAGAGTGATAGGGCAAGAAGAGAACCCACGTCCAGTCAACGAAGAACCGGTTCCAGCGCCCATTATTCAAGTGGTTAGCATACTGTAAAAATCTAAAGAACGACAAGGCTGCCGGTTCTGATTGTTTACCAGCTGAGCTTTTCAAATACGGAGGTGATGTTTTGGTAAGGTGCATGCACCAAATCTTTAACCAAGTATGGGTGGAAGGAAGCATGCCCGATGACTGGACTATTAGCTCCATATGAACTATCGAAGCATATCCGTACAAAATGTCACATGAAAGATCCTATACAACGTACTGAGTGAATGTCTAAAGCCGTTTTGCAACACACTAATCGGCACATACTAGTGTGGCTTCTTGCCCGGCAGATCGACAATAGACCGAATCTTAACAATAATGCAAAACCTGGAAAATCCCAATGAACTTCAGGTCAAGACCCATCTTTTCATCGAATTTTAAGCCGCATATAATAGCATTTATCACGGTAAAACCAATCCAGTTGTAACGCGTGACGCCGGAAAACAAGCGGTGCAATGTGCAGTATGAAAACAGCTCTTCCGAACTACATAATACAAACCGGAGATGCGCTATCATGTGACTTTTTCAATCTTGTCCTGGAGCAGATAGTGCGCACTGCAGGTGTCAATACGGAAGGTACTATCTTCAATACAGATCCGTCCACTACTGGGATACGAGGACGATATCGACATCATCGGCCGATCTCAGCGTGCCATGTTAGAGGCTTTCATGGCTATTGAAGAACATGTAAAATTGTTTGGGTTCGAAGTCAACGAGAATAGAATGAAGCTCTTGCTTTGAACAAACAAACAAACAATGATCAGTCCACAGACTAGGACAAAACGTCACTGTTGATAGCAGCAACTTCCAGTTAGTAAAGGAGTTCACCTACCTGGTGTAAACATCAACTCCACAAATGACAACATAGTGCAGATCCGACGAAGACTTAGCCTAGGAAAATGTTGCTACACATGGGTTCAAGAGCTCATTCTGGGTTCTTTCGAAAGAAAAATACTTAGTTGTATATTTGGTCCTGTGTGCGAGTAGGGCGAATGCAAAAGAAGATACAACCGCGAACTCTATGAGCTGTACCAAGATGTGGACGTAAATTAAGCGGAATTATGTCGACTGCATTGGTTCTGCCACATTGAGCAAATAGACAATAATGCTCCAGCCAAGAGGATCTTCGACTCTAAGCCCCCAGGTTCGGAATACCGAACCTCCGTTTTGAATACCATGCCATTGCTGATGCCAGAGCGCTTGTAATGGACAATTGGAAGCAGCGTGATCGGGATCGCGCAGAATGGAAGGCTGTAGTGTTTCAGGCAGTCGCAAGCCCGTTAAGAACTCTCCATTGCCACTAAATAATCAAGCTAAAGATTTTTTAAATAGGTCCAGTGACTTGCCCAAAACAATTTAAAAAAAAACATTCTGTATATCGAATAAAAAAAAATTGGGATTGAAAACTGCAATTCGGAAAATGTATAGGTAATCGATTTATTAAAGCAATCATTGGAGAGTCTTTTTCTTCGCAAAGTTCTTAGATACAAAGTTACAAAACATGTTTTTTTCGATAAAAACTTTAAAAATACCTACAAAACAGCTGAGCATAACCATATATAAGTATATAAATAATTTTGCCACTCACACTTATTTGGGAGATAGGAATAGGGTATCCAACAGTTCGCCCAAGCGGACTGTAGCCTTTGCGTATGTTTCGAATTATCTTTATATTTCGAATATCTTGTTGCACATTAATTTGGATCTAAATTTGTTGAGAAACAGGTTTGCAGATCACAATTTGGTAATTAGCACCAAAACAAAAATAATGTATTCAGTTTGTCATCGGTACAAAATTTGAAATCGATTGCTTACTTTATTGCACCTGAGTGTACAAAATTAAAATTGTTACCAAATTTTTCTATAAAGCCTAATTTAAATTCTTGTAAAAGTTATGAACTACGATAGTACAACCACAAACAGGTTGTTGGAATCTTGACAGAAGCTGTATTCATGCCAAAACTTTCCAAATCCCAAATCTCTGACCTTATCGACGCTCAAATGTTAGTTACTAGAGAGGTTTGACTATACAATGTTGTATATCTATTTAAACGACTTATTATTAGCACATAGCTTAAATATATGTACATTTGATGTTTACTTCTTACTTCGATAAAAAGCATAACCGCGAACTCCACAGGCGGACCTGTAAGGATGCAATAAACTGGGAGCGCTTTGATCCTTTTAATTCTGATCATGGCTTGGCAAAGAAGATAAAGAGAATAACTATAACTCCGCAGTTTATCAATGCGCCGTTTGCCATTTAAACTATACACAATATCGATGTCCTCATCCGAAAGTAAAATTGCTTATATTCCATAAGATGAGTTTCTAATTTAAAAACAAGCTAAATAGCTAAATGTGAAATTATCAAGTTTAAATTGCTTATAAAACTTGCATGCCCGCAAGAAAATCAATTTTATACATGAAAAGTCCAACTCCAACACGAAACTTAATCTCATTTATGCAAATCTTCTTTCAGTGCACTTAACTTTAAAAGAAAATGGAAGACATTCTATTTAAGGTCCTACGATGTCTGCAAGTTAAAAACTCTTTCAGAAGTACATTTTGTTTAGCAGGAATATAATCTCCTTGTAGCTGGACTATGCTACCTATACTTTTTTTGTCCTTTCGTAATGTCATTTTGGTTGCTAAGTCTCCAGGCGATTCTCTCCCGATAACCGCAATGCGACATTACAAGGATGAAAGTCAAGTCAAAACCTATTAGGGGAGCTCATACAAGAAAAAAAATCAAGGCAAGGGATTATTGAATATGTTGTTATCTCATGGGAAGCAGGATACAGAGTGTTGCAAAACCAAATTAAGAGAGAATATCTTTACTGCACGACAATTTATTGGGATACTGTCTTGAGTAATACACAACAACACTCAAAGCAGAGCACAGCACCGTTCACTTGAATCTTCAGCCCCAACTACATTACAATGCGTGCGAAAATCGATTGGTTTCAGAATCGGGAGTACATCCATTGAATTCAGTGGTTCGGAAAATTATATTTTGTAATGAATCCTTCTCTCATAAATAATGGAATTATGGAGATTAGATAATACCAGCATGGCCACTGAAACTAGTTAACGTGTGAACGTTTCATCTGCATGTGTTTAAAAAATGATTTCCTTGTCGAATAGTCAAAATTAAGAGTAAACGCGCCTCCTACGCTCTCAGCAACTTAGTTCAAAGCAAATGTTTGAAGTACTTCCCAAAGTATCTGCAATCAGTATGCCATAACTCTGTATCGTAGGTAATCGCTTAAGTACTAATATAAGAAACGAAGCTACGCCGAAATTCCATCGGTAGGTACCTACAATCAAAAATATTTGCTACATATAGCTAGGTGTGCACACAAACAGGCACAACACAGTCAGAGTTCGCAAAGGTTTGGAAAATTATCAAGTTCTACGAATACCATACGGTTTGTGATAAGCCTTTACGCGGCATAACAAAAAGTAATTTTTGAAGGATTCATGAGAAAATATACGACACACAAACTAACCATAAAATAAATAGAGTTTGCAACTCAAAGAAGCATTATACTCGCAAAATAATCCATATTGCCAATTGAGGGATATTACGTTATTTTGGAGAAAGCATACCTAATATGTGTAGATTAAAACTTGAATGTCATCTCCTGTCGTTAGAGAGATGTTTTATTATTTTGCTTTCTTTGCTGAATTTTGTTATTTGTGCGCTTCCGTATAGGTAGTATATTGTACAAGGTGGCGCAAAAGTCATCACCCAGTGGTGTTCACCAATCCGACTGAAAACTACATAGGATAGATGTCAAACGTCGTGGATCATTTAGAACATTGGCACACAGAATTGCCTAAGGCACACCCAAGGGCTGAAAACCCATCGGAAGATGCTATAATTTTTGCAAATAGCGGCAAATGTCAATTTTACTTTAACATTTGTGAAGTAAACAGATGACAACTTTTGCGCCACCTTGTATATATAATATATTATACCAAAGCTTGCACTAATTGTTAAGTTATTGTATCTTCGTGTGTTAAGACTGATCCTCAAATAAATCGAAATTGAATTTAAAAGTCGACAATACCGAGTGGTTGTGAGCAGATAGGAATGCCAAGGGGTAAACATTATGTATTTGAACGGTATTTAAAGTAATAAATTGTTGCCATTAATCTTTTGTTTTTTACATTAATCATTAGAACAAGTGTCAAACTTTAAGTATTAACAAAATTCTAATGCTGTGTTTCTTAGTTGTTTTAAGCGATTCCATTAATTAAACACAAATTGTCCCCTAACCATAGCGATTGCCATCATCACATGCGGTTGCGGTTGTGATAAATAGTAAGAGTCCCAATTTTCTCAAATATAATATCGAAACCTTTGGAACTTTTAGCAAGTTTCTTCCAGTACCGTAGAATATGTGTGTTCATGTGTCGCAAGGCTTTTTATTAGGGGAAAAAGACAGTCTGGTTAATTTTTTTTTGAAATGAAATCCAGTCAGCATGATTAAATTTTTAATTTGCATAGTTTACAAACTACAGTTACTTACATTAATATTGCGTACAACAAAAGTCATCATTCAAAGGTTTCTGTCGTTGGTGATATGACATTGAAATATTTCATATTTTCATATTTATTTATTTATATTGATTTAGCTTACACAGTAAGATACAATATCTTTTAAGGTAGTGTAAGCTTCAGTATTAAAAACTATTACATGAATTGAGTGAAAACTAAGTTACAGCATATTATTATTGATAAAGTTCAAAAAAGGATAAAATATAGAAAATAAAGAAAATCAATCCAAACTTAAATTTTGCAAAGAGCAAGCTTTAAAGCCAGCTAAAAGATAGACAATCTGTGAGTAGGTGGGAGGGGGGAGGATTAAAGTCTATCATCGAAGCGCCTCAAAATGTTGCCTAAGCCTTGCTACGAACCGAGTGCAATTTATGAAGTTTGTTGCAGAAAAAATAGGATTATAGGTAATCCTTTTTTTCCTTGTGGGCGCAGTGGCTCAGTGGTTAGAGCGTCGGAAAAAAATCTAGGAGTTTCAGGTGGCCCACTAACACCTAATTTTTTTCCAGCTCTTGAGGAAGTCTGACAAACATCCAAGAGTAACAATTGTCACAAATAGCTTCTCAAATTTATCGTTCGAAGTCGGCTTTAATTTGTATGTCCCTTCTACTTCGCACACGCAATTGGTTGGGAAAGCTAGGTTTGGGTCCTATATGGGCCGTTAATACCCAATTATCTCTTCTTTGCCAAACATCTAATAAGATTTGGTATAAAAGTACCTTTAATTAGTTCTAAAAGTATAACTACAGAAATGTTTGGATAACCCCTGTTGGTAGTCACAAATATATTTCAAAAGAAATACCAGCGGTGGAAATTTCCTTACATCAGAACATTTTCACTAGAAGAATTTCGATTGCCCTTTTTGAGCCTTAATTGGCTCTTACTTCTAAGAGTATTATTTCCAATGTCAATAATCCCAATGGTGCGTCAGTTTGGCTTCTTACGACTTCAACGGCTGTCACATCGGGAGCATTAACTACACGACACGGTAGGGTAGGGTGGTGCAGATTCAACACTTTTTCGGCGGATTTGAAATAACTTCTTTCGCAAATACATATTTGAAACATTTTTTTTTATTGAAAGCTATGATTATTTTACTACAGAAATGTACAATTTCTTTAGTTAACTTCGCCCTGATAATTTCAAAATTTGTTTTTTTAAAAATGCCTAAACTGCCCAATGGTGGGGCACAACCGTCATCCGGGTGGGGCACTTTCGACAAGAATTTAGATGACGCATGTATTAAAAATTAATAAGTAGGAACGTACTGTTTTTATTTGAATAGTTTAACAAATCCTAAATCTACAAAAATAAAAATTAAACGAGATCAGAAATTCATTTTTAAACTAAAATTAAATTAAAAAAAAAATTAATTTAAAATCACACTCGGGTTTTGAGATAACAAAGAAAAAAAAATAATAAAGTAAAGGATAATGTAAAATAAAGGATTTGTTAAAAAAAATCATTGCGTTGTCCCATATCAACGTCCTTAATAAAGATAAGGTTTGAATATCTTGACGATCCAGCTGGGTTTTCTGGCAATGGCAGCTTTAACTCAATATCGCATCTCAACAATAAAGACACATACTCAAAAAGAGCTTTAAAAACTGTCAATTGTTTGCTTTTTTCTGGAAAAAATTAGCGTTCAAGAGAAATTCCTCTGAATTCTCAAATTTGGCTATCTGACCAACATAATATTTTGGAATTCGGAATTCACCAAAATAAAATCACCAATGTTGAGTTTATCCTCGGGTTTCAGTATATAATCACCTGCGTTTGATGCTTCTAAATCAAAGTTCTCATCATCTTCTTCCACATATGGCCCAGCAGACTTATCTGAATCTGCAACGCTGAACGTATCTGAATCACTTGAATTGCTTAGTTCAGTTCTTATATTAAATTTCGTTTGGATTTTGTTGGTTTTATTCGATTTAAATCTAAATTTTAACTTACTAAATCCAACATAGGGCACTTTCGACTTTTGCCGAAACTGCCCCATGTGCTTTTGTCGAAAGTGCCCCATCCTTTGCTTTACTAAGCTTTATTGTTTTTCAGAAAATTCAGAAAAAAATGCAATTAAATGTTATAAATAACTTTAATATACTATAAACACAAACGTTTGACACTAATAACCAAAGAATTCCCATAAGAAACAATCAAATGTCACTTATACCTTGTGTACAGGAAAAATTGCAAAAAATCTATAAACGAATTAAAAACCGGGCTAACCACCACAACTGCTTAAGAAGAACTGTCATAGTTCGTGAGCGATCTGAGAGAACAGTGTAGCACGAGTTGTCATCAAACATTTTATTTAAAACTTAACCGCCTTTCTGTAATAGCGAAAGTCAAAAGTGCCCCATCGTTGAAAGTACCCCACCCTACCCTATTTTTTGGAATTCATGCGGAGTGCAGACACAATTAGGAGGAAAATCCGCAGATTATCCCCCTCGCCGTCTTCTCTTTTAACATTTTGTCTTTTTAAGTGAACTCTGCCCATGTTCTGTAATTATCGCATCGTAATATTTATCACAAAAACGATATGAATTGAAACAAAACGTCATTATATCACATTTCGTGTTCTATAACTATGCGATGCGAAAACTATACCTTATGGAACATTTCGGTATGAAACCCCTGAAAATATGTGTTATATTCAGGTTCTGTAGCCATCAAGTGCGAAAAATTATTCACTTCAACTGTCACAAATTTTTCACATTTCAATCGGCTTTCGATAGAAAATAGCATTGAAAAATTTTAAACGGATAGTGAACAGTGAACACTTTTTATTTTTTTTTTTAAATATACAGTAAAAAAAATGCAAACGAAATTAAAAATAACAAATAAAAAAAAGGTCAGAATTAATTCAGAAGAATGTTTGTACATCTTTTGAAAGAAGTTTAAAGTGCAAGTATGCAAAGTTACTAGACGTGTTAATTTCGTCGTCCGATTAAATCCTTCAATTTTAAGTTAAATCGCAGTTTACGCGCACCACATACATTTCTCTCAGCCCTCTATCTCTGGCATCTTGAACATCATGATTTTCTGTTCGGTAATAGTGTGCCATCAGCTTAATTTTTCGTTTTTCCCGAAAATATTATTTTATACAATGCCCGCTAATACTCGGAATTGCCGTCCACAACAACAAGGCAGTGTAAGCTCTCCGAGAGATGGTGGTGCGCATAATTCAGCTTTCTTAGCTGATAAACTGTGGAGCCGCATTGAAGAAAAACTGGAGAAGTGGATGGAGACATTTTCTCTCTCTCTGGATGCCAAACTCTTAGCCCTGGAGGATCGTCTGAATACACAGGTTAGAGAAACAAAAGCGCTTGTTGAACAACAACTACAAAAAGCGTCACAAGATATCAAACGGCTCGAGCTTATTGTTGATAAATTTGAGCGTGAGAAAGTCAGCTGTGATGCTGTAGTGTTTGGTGTGCCTGAGTCTCCTGGGGAAAATGTGGAGACTTTTTACAACAAAGTATGCGCCACAGTAAATGTTCAGCCCACTCGCCTTCGCAATATCTTTCGCGATAAAAAAAACACCCGCAATAGTCATTCCCCTGCAGATGCCTGCATCATACTAAAGCTCGAAGATAAGCGTGGGAAACATCAGCTAATGCGTGCGGTTGCGAGCTTTTGCAAGAATAAAAAAGCTCCACTAAAGCTTTGTGACGTTGGCCTCGATTCCTCGAAAAGTTTTTTTATTAATGACAGTCTTACGAAAAGCAATTATCAACTGCAGCGTCATGCATTAAGACTCAAACAAAAATCTCTTGTCTTCCGTGCATACATTTAATGGGCAAATCTACATCAGCTCTGCAAATAGACAAACTCCATTCATCATTCACAATCTTGGAGATCTAAGGAATGCCATCGGACCTGACGTCTACAATGATCTGCAAATTAATGGAAACAATGAAAACTAACTATTTTTTTTTCTCGTAAACTTTCTATTTAATATCTTAATAACACTCGCACCAAGTATATTGTTTTTTTTGTTTGTACGTACTTCTTTATTTAATGTTCAACCTACCTCAGTTTACACTGGTTGTCCATGTTCGCTGTTGTTATTCGCTCTAGTGTTCGATTTTAGCTTCACTGTGGGTTTTTATTTTTCCTATGACAAGCAGCAATAACGCTGGTCTTGGCAGCATAAACGTAAAAAACAGATTGGTACTGAATACGCTTTGCAAGAGTCATAATGGCTTGCATATCTGCCACATAAATGCACAGAGTCTTGTGAATAAGTTCGACGAGTTCAGAATAATATTTGAGAATAGCCTAATTGACATTGTCTGCGTATCCGAGACTTGGTTTCACCCCAGTATGAATAGCAGTTTATTTTCTCTTAAAGGATTTAAAGAGCCTTATCGAGCTGATCGAACCCACACAACTGGAGGAGGCGTTGCTATATATGTTAAAAAATATATCAGGTCTAATTGTGTCAAGCGCTCGGACGGCATCCAGTCTTGTGATTTCTATTTTATAGATATACTCCGCGGCGAAAATAAATGCATCATTGGGACCTTTTACATGCCACCACATATCGCAAATTCTCGGGTTATTTCACCTATTGTGGAAGAAATATCCCATTTTGCACCAACATTTATTCTTTGTGGAGATTTAAATATAAATCTTCTTCACTCCTCATCTCACTCATTTAAAACCGCAATGAATTCTCTGGGCCTTTCTTTTCTTAACCTTACTGAACCAACGCACTTTAAGCCTAACTGTGCGCCGTCTCTGTTAGATGTCTTTATATCTAGTGATAACAGTTTGGTCAAATGTTCTAGTCAGTTATCTGTCCCTGTGTTTTCGTATCATGACCTCGTGTTTGCCAGCTTTGACTTGCATGTTCATAAAAACTCGTCCCTTTCTATCCAGTATCGTGATTTCCGCAATGTCAACGTTGAAAGTCTTTTTAGTGATTGCATGTCAATTAATTGGAACTCAATTTTTTATACATCTGACGTAAATGATCAAACGGAATTCCTGACCATCGCAATTGACTACCTGTTCAATAAGCATGTGCATCTTAAAACTCGTGTTATCAAATCACCCAGCTGTCCTTGGCTTTCAAATCAAATTCTTAACGCCATCAAAAGGAGAGATCTCTTATACCGTCGTTGGAAACGTTTCGGCTGTGCAGAAATGCTTAGAGTTTTCAAAGCATACCGTAATCATGTTACTATGCTTATTCGATCAACTAAATTTGATTATTATAATAATAAATTCAGTTCCGATCGCTCTTCTAAGTTTTTGTGGAATGAAGTCCGCAATATTGGATTAAACAAGAAAATTACCTCAGCTTGTGAAGAAAATATTGACCTAGACGCATTGAACCAGAAGTTCTCCACTCCGATAAGCTCAATTACCACTCGCCTATCCTCACAACAGCATGATAGGGAAAACGAATTTTCCCTGACTGCAGTTGATGCAAACCAAGTAGGAAACGCAGTCTTTTCTATTAAATCCAAGTCTATTGGATTAGACAACATTCATCCTGACTTCTTAAAAGTTCTCCTACCAATTTTACTTCCCTACATCACCCATATCTTCAACACTATTATAATGACATGTACTTACCCCTCCATCTGGAAAAAATCTTAAATCATTCCCATTCCTAAAAAAGGTACGAAATCTGAATTTCGACCCATCGCAATCCTTCCATTCTTATCCAAAGCTTTTGAATCCATTTTAAGCAACCAAATAAAAGACTTTATACATGACAGACAACTTCAAAACCCTCTTCAGTCAGGCTTCCGTTCAGGGCATAGTTGCACATCAGCCTTATTAAAAGTTACTGACGATATAAGACAGGCGATTGACGCTAATTACACAACTGTGATTACATTGCTTGACTTTTCCAAAGCATTTGACTGTGTTAACCCTAATATTCTCTGTGATAAACGGACAACATATTTTAATTTCTCTGACTCATCTAACAAACTTATTTATTCTTATATGACAAATCGCTTGCTGTTTCATGTAATAGCAAACTGTCATCGTTTCTCCCTGTTAATTGTGGTGTTCCTCAAGGATCGATTCTTGGTCCTTTAATGTTCTTTTGTTTATTAATGACTTACCCTCTGTTTTATCTCACTGCCGCTTTCACATTTATGCTGATGATATTCAATTGTACAAAAGTTTTCCTATTGGTATGGTTGAAGACGCAATCCAAAAAATAAACGAAGATCTGTGTTCTATAGTCGAGTGGTCCACATATAATGGTCTAAAGCTTAATCCCGACAAAACTAAAGCTATTCCAATATATAAGCAACAACCTCATTTCCCTGACCTTCCACCTATCTTTTTAAACTCTCACCAAGTCGAATACGTCAGAAATGCAAAAAATCTCGGGATAATTGTTAACAATAAATTAACGTGGGATGCTCAGATAAATTCTGTAATAAATAAAGTTTATGCATCTTTACGTGGACTATCCATTACAAAAACAATTTTACCCACACATGTCATGCTAAAATTGGTCAAAGCTTTAATAATTCCCATAATCTCATATGGATGTGAGTTGTTTGCTGATCCCGATTATATCACGCTTCAAAAACTAAAGGTTGCGTTTAACTCAATTGCTCGGTTCGTGTTCAATCTTCGAAGGTTTGATCATGTCTCATCTGAAGCTCGCCAACTTCTTGGATGCTTATCTCAAATATCGGTGTTGTGCTTTACTCTTCAAACTTATTCACAGGAAGGAACCAAACTACTTATTTGAAAAAATTAACTTCTGTTTATCCAATCGCTATATTATACTGCGACCTGCTATTTTTACCGGCTTAACATCACGCAGGCAATTTTTCGTTTATGCTGTCAAATTCTGGAATGATCTACCCATTTATGTGAGGTCTATAGTCGAACACAAAAAATTTCTTAGAGCCTGTTTTGAACATCTTTCCAGTTTGAACTGATGAAGCTTAGGTTTTTATATTATTTATTTTTTTTGTGTCTACTTTAAATTTGTACTTGGTTGCGCTTTTCTCTGTTAATACATTTTTAAAGTTTTTTCTTTTTTTTTCTCTTTTTAAACTTAAATACTGCTTTGTTTTTATATTCTTCTTTCTTCTTTTTTCTTTTCCTTTTAAATATTTTGTAACTAACTTGCCTTTTGTTTGCACACTATACGTGTAATTATATGTAATTTATATCCTGTACTAGCTATAAGTTTATATTAATGTACAGCGTTGATTTATCAATAAATATCAAATATCAAATATCAAAATTCAGCAAGCACTTAAATAAGATCCATTTTGAGCATTCTTGGAACTGTGTTAGATATGGCAAAAGGTTCTTATATTTTTAAAAAAAGTTTTTATTTCATTTTAATTTGTAAACATTTTTGCTCTCGTTGATGTGTAAATATATTTTTTCTCGGTAGGGGCTAGTTGGAAATATCTAGCGTCACCATCATCGTCAGATTTTCCCGTTAATTTTCATTACCACGTGAGTTAATCGCTGCTCGACAGATCACCGCAATTAAACGACGTTTGGCGCGGTTAGTACGTAGATGGGTCACCGTTTGAGAACAACCGCGTGTCGTTGTTTTTGTATACCCTATTTAAGGGTATATTAATTTTGACGCATAGTTTGTAACATATCTTAATATTACCCGTAGTCCCCTAAAAGCTACTATATTTATGATCAGCATCAATAGTAATGTCGATCTAGCCATGTCCGTCCGTCCGTCCGTCTGTCGGCAAAAATTAGGCCTTTAAACTGGACCTAGAGAGCTGAAATTTTAACCATATACTCTCTAGGGTCCCGAAATAATCAAGTTTACGAATTTTTGAAATCCGCCCACAGACACGCCCACAAACTCCAAAAACAAAATATTGGATAAAATCGAATTTTGAGCTAGAAAGCTGAAATTTTTTATATATGATCTATGACTCCTAAAACTGCTTGGGATACAAAATTTTCAAAATCCGCCCACTGACACGCCCACAAATAAATAAAATAATTTTTGTATACCCTATTCTAAGGGTATATTAATTTTTGAAAATCCAAAGTTTGAGCTAGGGAGCTGAAATTTATAATATATACTCTCTATGGGCCCTTTATGTTCATGTGTAAATATTTTCAAAATCCGCCCACTGACACGACACGCCCACAATTAATTTTTATTTTTTTTTTAATTCAAAGTTTGAGCTAGGGAGCTGATATTTATAATATATACTCTCTAGTGGCCCTTTATTCTCATGTGTTAATTTTTTTTAAATCCGCCTACTGACACGCCCACAATTAAATAAAACAATTTTATTGAAACACCCAAGTTTGAGCTAGGGATCGTTTTTTTTGTTGATAAAATCCTTTAAATGTTATATAACAAAATATGTAGAGCGTTCTTAACAATTCAACCATACTTGGACTTTTGTCACGCCCACTTATGAGGGATAGGAATAAGAATAGGGTATCTAACAGTTCGCCCAAGCGGACTGTAGCCCGTCCCTATGTTTTTTATTAATTATGTATGTTTATCACCGCAATTAAACGACGTTTGGCGCGGTTAGTACGTAGATGGTTGACCATTTGAGAACAACCGCGTGTCGTTGTTTTTTTTTTTATTAATTATGTATGTTCAATTTTAGAGATTATTATGTCCTTACGAAACAACGGAAAGTTGTGTGGAAGTAGATTTGTTTTGAATAATTGAGGTTGTATAGCTTGTATTTTGTTGTACATCAGTTGTATTTGTATTTGTATTTGTATTTATTTATATCAATAATTTGCTGTGCAATAAGAACAACATTCTTTAATAGGGCACAGTTAACATATGGATATACAAGACGACATATTTTACGTTTAGAGAAAAAAATAATAATAATAATAATAATAATAAAGACAAATATGGGAACATTTTAAGTAAAACTAAAAATAAAATAAATAATATGGACATTCGCATTAAAAAGAAAAATTAAGCTACGCTAAACGGGAAAAACATCAATGAAGAGTACTAAGATAAGAAAAGACTAAAGACCAAAAACAAAAAACAAAAAAGACAAAAGTTGAAGGTAAGAGGAAAAATATCGATGGCCGATTTAAGAATGTCACTTAAACGACAATCGATGCTATATTTTCCCGGTACATCGACACACTTGAGTCGACGGTGTACGTCTCCTACTTCAGCTTTCACAAACCAATTATTTGTTCGGTCAAACATTAAATAAATTTTGTCTTTGACATTAAATATATATCATGGTTTTATTTCAATACAATACCCAAATCTCTTGTTTATCAAAACCACAACCTCTGTGATATTTCCACATGCAACACTGACGAGCCTACATGTTTACACATCAACTATACCCTGAATGCAGCGTGGCTCACACATTTTTTTTATAGACAGACAAAATAAATGCACAATTTTAAATTCATTAAATTCATCATTATAATGTTATCTTAAATCAGCGTTAGGATTAGTTTAAATTCAAAAGGTTTAGTCTGAGGCAGTCACATTCCAGCAGAACCGAGCGATTCTTAACGCCCGCACTGTGTAGTCAATACATGATAAAGGTACTAAAGAAATTCTTTTAGTGCGTATACATTATAGAAAAAAACAACATGTAAATACACACTGAATTTCTTCGCTAAATATCACACCATTTCCAGTATTTTGACAATCCTTCCAATTTTCCAAGTTATTAAAAGTTAACAAGGTATATTATATTGCAAGAAGTTATAGAACCCCATTTTTCCAGATTTTGATGCGAAAAGTTATCGCATGAGTTACAGAACATGGGCTTTGGACCAGAAAACCCGTAAGTTGTTGTCACTGCTCCACTTCTTGCGAAAGTCTGACAAACGTCCCAGAGTATGAATTGTAATGAGAAGCTTCTCAAATTTCAGAGTCGGCATAAAATTGTAGGTCCCTTCCATCCGTGCCAAAAATATAACTTCGCGCCCACAAATGGTTGCAGAAACTAGGTTTAAGGCCCTGTATGGGCCGTTAATGTCTTACATATTTTTAAGTTTGCTGTCATCGAAAAACTTCATTCTGGTTTCAGATTATTTGCGACATAAGGTTAGTTTTTGAACTCAGCAAGAAATCCACGACAAAAGTTCAAAAGTCTAATTGCGACATTGACAAACAGAAGCATGATAATATTCACCGCTAAGGTTGAATAATTTGTTTTTTGATAGCCCAGTGAAGTGGTTTCCCAAATGTCTTATCCTAAGCGTAGAACTCTAGGTTAGGTTAGGTTAGGTTAAAGTGGCTGTCAGCACAAGGACGACACACTTAGACCAGGGTTAGGTCCATTATGATGCCACACGGATCGAGGGGTTTCCCCACTACTAGTTAAACCATTTAGAGCTTCTTATGAAGCGCGATAAACTTCTAACGTCAGCGTTTAGATTATTAAGCAAGAAATCTCCCAGATAAAGATTTCTATTATGGGAGAGAGCCTTACATGTACAGAGAAGGTGAAGTATAGTCTCCTCCTCCTCCTCGTCCAAGCAACTTCTACAGAAATCGTTCGAATAAACGCCAAGCCTCGATGTGTCCTTGCCTATCAGACAGTGCCCTGTAATGGCACCTATAGTGGAGCTAATATGCAGTCGGTTTAGTGAGATCAGACTCTTAGAGCGTCGCAGGTCCAGCTTTGGCCAGATGTGCTTAGTCGCTAGACATGTGTTACTACTTGTCCACCTTAGGTTTGTTCTCTCGATTGCAGATAGCTTGAATAAAAGTTTGCAGGTAGCGACTGGGATACCCAGAGAACCCTTTTCAGGTAAAAGTGGGAGTTTGGTTCCCTTTTTGGCGAGTTCATCAGCCCTGCAGTTTCCTGGAATATCTCTATGCCCCGGCACCCAAGAGAGGTGAATGTTAAACTGCTCCGCCATCTCCATAAGAGATGGACGGCAGTCGAGGGCTGCAATGGAATTTAAAGATACTGAATCCACGGACTTGATCGCGGCCTGACTGTCCGAGAACATACGGATATCCTTTGTGGATATCACATTTCTCTTCAGCCACGTCAGGACTTCTTTTATCGCCATAATCTCCGCCTGGAATACGCTACAGTAATTAGGAAGACGGAAAGAGAGACTCAGATTTAGCCTTTCGGAGAAAACGCCACCACCAACCCCGTCACTAGTTTTTGATCCATCGGTGTAGAAGTGGATCGCTTTATCTTCCTCAAATTCAGCGTACTCCCAAAATGATCTGGAAGGAATAGTGACTTGAAAGTTCTTTCCGAACTGTAATTGGGGTATGGTGTAGTCTATGTTTCCTGGTAGAGACGCAAATGAGTCCAGAATGATGGTGTGGCCAATATTATTGTTAACCCACTGCGATGTAGCCTTAAGTCGGACAGCAGAACAGGCTGCTGTTTGCCTACTTAAAATGTCGAGGGGTAACAGATGTAGCAGGATATCTAGTGCTGCTGAGGGGGTGGTACGGAGTGCTCCGCTTATGCACAAACCTGCTGTGAGTTGTACTTTGCCCAGCTTAGCACAGTTTATAGCTTTACTTAGGGGAGTCCACCAGACAGCAACCCCATATGTGAGAGTCGGTCTTACGACCGATACATATAGCCAATGAGTTATGCGGGGTTGTAGACCCCACTTGTTGCCAATGGCTTTTTTGCAAGAGAAAAGTGCCACTGTGGCTTTTTTACCCTTTCTTTTATGTTGGGTTTCCAGCTTAACTTAATATCGAAGATAAGACCCAAGAACTTAACTTCGTCAGAAATCTTGTGTTTCCTGGAGAAGAGGATTAATTCTGTTTTGTGGGGGTTGATACCCAAGCCACAGCGATTAGCCCATTTCTTTAGCTTGTTGAGAGCGTTTTGCATGAGTTCTTTTATAGTATTGAGGTACTTTCCGGAGACGCCTATAGCAATGTCATCCGCATATGCAATCACCCTGCAGCCCACCACTTCCAGGTATATCAGTAGTTCATTCACCACCAAATTCCAGTGAAGGGGGGAAGCGGGGAAAGGACCCCGCCTTGCGGCGTGCCTCTACTGACAGACCTCCTGGCGGATGAAACGCCCAGTTTTGAGTTGATAATCCGACTTGTGAGCAGTAGATTGATCAATTCACCAAGCGAACCCTCCACATTCGGTGCTGTCAGTGCATCGGTGATTGCAGATGTACCCACATTGTTAAAGGCGCCTTCTATATCCAGAAAAGCAACCATAGTGTACTCCTTGTGATGAAGGGTGTATTCAATAGTGCGTACCAGAGAGTGAAGGGCGATTTCAACTGACTTACCCTTACAGTATGCATGTTGAGACGCAGATAAAAGTTGCGTATTTATGTCGGTACGGAGATGGATATCAATCAGTCGCTCCAACGTTATGAGGAGGAATGATGATAAACTAATAGGTCTCAGGTCTTTTGGGCTGACATGGGAGTATTTCCCGGCTTTTGGTATAAAAACCACTTTCACTTCTCTCCAAGCCTGAGGAATGTATGCCATTTTTAAGCAGCTGTTCAGAATCATCTCCAATACTGGTGTGATGATATCCGAACACATTTGTAATTCGGCAGGTATTATGACGTCTGATCCTGCAGACTGGAAGGGCTTGAAGCTATTTAGTGCCCAAAGCAGCTTGTCCCTTGTAATCAGACCTTGAGAATGAGTCACCTGTGCCAGTGATCTATTCAGATCAGTGTACCCGGTAATGTTGGAGCTACCTGGGAAGTGAGTATCAAGTAGCAGATTGAGCGATTCCTCGCTAGATGTCGTCCAAGATCCATCAGCTTTCTTTAGACAGCTGGGCATGGTTGGATTTGAACCTAGGAGTTTTCTTAGCCTTGATGCCTCAGAGAATTCTTCTATTTTGCCACAGAAGAGTCTCCAGGATGATCTTTTGGCTTTCCTTAGCTCTTTTTTGTATAATTTGAGGGCTTCCTTATAGGAGTCCCAGTCAGTAAGTGATCTCGAGCTTTTAGCGCGATTGAAGAGTTTCCTGCAATTATTTCTGAGTGGTCCTAATTCCTGGTTCCACCAGTGTGGCTTTCTCTTTCCCCTAGGTCGTATGAGGGGACAGGAAGCGGACATCGCTTTATTGAGAGCCGAGGTGAGCTCATTGACCTCGACGTCAAGCGGCGATGAAAAGAATATTTTTTCCATATTCTGGAAAATGTTCAATTTAAATTAAAAGAGAGTGGTATCTGTTTGTGATTTTTCTTGTAATTTCCAAAACTTTTAATGGCACAGTCCCCGTCCGATTGTCATGGAAATCGCTTTGCTTGCTTTGCTTGGGGTCGGGATGTCGTATGAAGATACAATTTATTAAAACGATGCTGCAGTGTTGTTATGAAGCAAAGTCCTACCACGAAATGACAGAATTTTTACTGCTATAGGCGGAATCCTGTAGGGAAACGAAATAAAAATATGACGGTTGACTTTCGCCTATGAACAAGTCCGGCACAGAAAAATTATATAGCCACAGGTAGCCATGGGTTTTGCTATCGCAAAAGTAACATTTTTGTAAAATACGCTTGAAGATATAAATGTTAATTTACCTGATTTCAGTACATCAGAAGGAAACCTATTCAGCTTGTTTATTGGGTAAATAAACTTCAATCGCTCACGAAAGAGACGGGATTTTTTCTTCCGGTTCATTTTAAACTATAGGTCCGTTCACGTACTCCATGTGTAGAAATATGAAAACCGTCAAATCTCCAAATTCAAGAGATTCTCATTTTAAAGAAAAGTACGCGAAAGCTTTTGCGTGGAAAGATGGAAAACGTCAAAGTTTAGCTTGAAAAGCAATCGCTCTTTTTTCTGCTGTGAAACTCATAGGATTTCTTCTTTTGACAGATTTAATTTTTTTACCAGCTGAAACTCTGTGTGAAGAAAAATTAACGAAAGTACATTTTTCTTTCGTTCACGTTGTTACCATTTTCTCAGTACGCGAACGCGTTTTTGTTGTTTCGCACGAAAGTTTATAAGTACGCAAACGGACTTTATGTTTCAACTTCCAACGAAATTAAAATCGAACAGAATGTTGTCGAAAACACAGATGTGTGTTGTAAATTTCTGTTACTTATGATTATTATAAACAATTATTTCTTGTTGAAAATTAATTACTTGTGCGGGTTTCTGGGAAACAAAAAACGGTAGGTATACTGTGGCCGTTATGGCATTATTAGTTTAGTTTACTCATCAGTAGGACTGCAGAGTCTGTTTTTTTTTTTTTTTTTTTGAATTCTGGCTCGCCAAGGCGATTAAATAGGGTGCACTTCGACCTAAAAAGATTTTTGTGCCGTGTGGGCCAGAAAAATTTAGACTAGTAGAGTTTCCACTTTCCGTGTAAAGCGGACAATTCTACTAGTAGAAGAATTCTTTATGTCCTCAGGGCACATTTGTTCCCTGAAAAAGATATTCTTTCAAATTCCGTTTAAGGTTGGACATTCACATAAAATGTGTTCAGCTGATTCGTCCTCTTCAAGACAGAGTCGGCACTCAGGAGAGTCTACTATTTTCATTTTGTGCAGATGATATCTTAAACCATGGTGGCCAGTAAGGTAACCTACTAAGTTTTTGATATCATGCCTGCTTAGGTTTAGGCATTTGCTGGCATTTTTATTGAAAGGCCGAATGACTCGTTTGGTCTGTCTTAAACCTGGGATGCTTTCCCAAAGATGGATACATTTTCTGTATTCCCAGCTTTATATTGCTGCCGTTGCTGCTGATCTATGAGTGCAGCAGAAGGGTTCGGGACCTATGAAGGGTGTTTCCGAACCTTTTCTGGCCAGTTCGTCGGCCTTTTCGTTACCTTCCACCCCGACATGACCCGGATTCTGTTTCTAGTGAATGAATGCCAAGACACCAGCATTTGTTTGGCATCAGTAAAGAACTGGTCCGAATCAAGGAAGCTCGCCGATGTTTGCTGAGGTCGACCCGGCGAGACCTACAGGCGGACTTGTATTGATGCCCATTGCCCACGCTATAAAGTGGAAGGGTAACAATGCCTTTAATTCTGATCTTTAAAGGAAATGATCATGCCAATCTGCAGTAAACCAGCCGCCACGAGAATTGCATATTATGGAGGGGTTGATGGAGCGAATTTAAGTATACTTATGTCGTTGAACAGCTTCAATTTCCTCCGAATACTTATATCCAAATAATTGGTTTGAATCGCAACGGTAAGAGTTAACGGTTTTGAATTTGGAACAGCGATCCATATATTTTTAAGATACAAAACTTGTCCAGTTGTGGTTAATAGCAGTTTTAACCCGACAAAGTTTCCCTTGTATCTACAGATGAACGTAAATTTAAGTTATTGGACATAAGAAAATCTTCATATTTAAGCTCTTCATACATGGATACACTTCCAGAGTCCAATGTTCAATCGAGTTCCTTTGGGATGTTAATTAAAAAAATAATATTTTAAGTTTTGATATATGTATGTATTAAATTGTAAGTCCACACTTTGACTTTACTTTAGGTGAACGCAAAGGCCTTTGATGCTATTCTCGCGGATTGTCGTCAGCCCAGTAGCGCATGTTCTGTTTGTTAACGCATCCACTAAAGTGAAAATGGGCTTCATCACTGCAGATTCTGAAGAAGATAGGGGCAACGCCTTCCTCCACATGTATCGCGTAACTCTTTGTGGTATTTGATAATTTAAACAAACGTTAAACTAACTCGAATTCTTTAAAAAAATATGTAACCAAATTCTTGCACCCCATAGCACATACAGGTTTTAACATTTGCATTGAACGGTGCGGTACATAAACGCCATTCGTAGATATGACCATATATCTGCATACACTAGGGATTTCCTAGCTTGTGATTTGAATCAGTTTATCAACGCCAGGAACTGTAATTTCTAACATAAAATTATTACTAATCAAAGTCCGTCTTATTTGTATAACAGGCTTAATTTTACTCGCCCGAACCGAACCACCAATTTAATACTCTATCGCTGCAATTTTTGCGCTTGTTTTTATTCAGGCTGTGAGACTATGGAACTCTTTTTCTTCACATATAAGAGCCATATCGAATTATTCCATTTTTAAAAGTTCAATTCTTTTATATTTTTCCACACACCAACATTAATCGACATATCTCCTTCTATCTGAACTCACTCCTCAACTTAGTTTTAAGAACTTTTTGTATACTAGTTTTAAGTATTAAATGAAATTACAATTATGAAGTTTCACTTCTAAGTAGGTACTTAAAAAGATTATATCTTAGTGTACAAACAATTTTAATGAAATGAATGAAATGAAATGAAATGAACTTAAGGGGTACTTAAGGGGTGTTTTTTTACTCAAGCGTATATATACGCTTATTCACATCTGAATGTGTCTTTGACATTTTTTACCTACTGAACTGACACATGCCCCAAGTTTTACTTGCGTGTGAAGTTTTATATTGACCAAACAAATATTAAACCGCTGCCATTTCCAAACCACTTGTCCTATAGGGGTCAACTTTAAAATTTTAATTCCCTACACTGTGGTATAACTAGATTTTTAATCTGAGCAGTATTTCGGAATTTAACTGCCAGATGCAAGTGTACACTCTTGCTTGAATTAAAATACCAAAAGCTTGTATTAAGCTCGTTCTATTCAACCACTTCTCTTACCGAGATCAACTTTATACTTTTAAATTGAAATTTTCTCGCCCTACATAATTAGTGGTATAATTAGATTTTCGATAAGAGTAGTACTTTGGAATTTAATTTTCAGTTTCAATATATTGGAGACAGCAGCCGAAATGTAAAATGACAGCCAGCATAGTGCTGCCAAGTCACAGTCTCGCGTTTTTTTTACTCTTTTTATTTAAGCCGATATACACTTGACTAAAAAAACTCATCTTTACTTGCTAAATCGATGTTTTGAACCGAAGTGCACTTTAACTGACTGTGTCATCTGCTGATTTTACTATAAAAAATAGATATAATTACCTCGTTACAATGCTCGTAAGCACAAAGATATAATCTTTGTTTGAAAAAGCGGTCAAACTCGACAGAATCGACCACATTACTAGGGCCGTGTGTTCGCGTTCAATTTGTGTACATTATTAAACATTAAAAACACTCAACATTCACACGACCATTCTGTTATGGTATTGTTGGTATTACTCGTCTTGAAATGTCAAATCCCAGCCAAATACTTCTGAAAATGTGGTTTCGAATCACTAGGACTTATGCGACACAATTAGGTCTTCGTAACTGTTATTTGGATATTTAATAAAAATATATAGGTACCCTTTCCATTTGTTTCACAAAAGGTCAGAAATGCTAAATTAAACACTTAGCCACTTGATAATATGAAGCATATAATGCAGTTTAACCCTTAAAAGACAATCAATTGCTATTGCCAAAGAGAGCGGTTAATTCTTTAGTTTTCCTATTTTGTTTATAGGTACCCTTTTAAGTCTCGTACTTATTTTTACTAAAATGATTAAAAACTAATTAATTTAATGTCTTTCAAACACCCATTTAACGTACTCCATTAAAAATCGTTTTTATTTTTCTTTCAGGTTCCATAAGTAATATTGATGATGCCGAATACCATTGCAACAAGACCCAAGTACGAAAGGTTATCTCAGGGGTTGTTGGTGCTGCATCGTCAGTGACATCAATTCAAGTGGCGAACTTGTTGCGATTGTTTCGAATACCACAGGTAAGTCATCAATTTCTAATTAATTGCTTTTTGGTATCTGTTTGGACAATAAACTCCTTGCACCATTTGTACAACTTATTAAGCAAACTGATAAGCATGGTTAAAAATATGTAGGTTGTTTAAAAAAAGTAAATAAAAAAGGGAACCGTAATTGTAACGACCACAGGGGAAGAAACGAAACGTGACTTGATTAAATATTGTTATATTTCTATTTATACTGACGGGAGTACTATTAAGCTACAGGGTTGTTAATGAGTGGACAAAACATGTCTGGATTAGGGTGATACATTGGTACTCGTAACTATGGAAGTGGATTAGATGCACGTTTTGTAAAAAACGCGGTTGTATCTAACAGTCCCAAAGACTAACCTTAAGGGTATTAATTTAAAAAATTATCGAATCGGGATTAACCTTCCTATACCCGCGCACGGTCCCAGCGACCGAAAGTTCTGGAGTATGTTTTTTCATATTTTCTAACGAAAGCCCTAATCAAAACTACTTTTTATAAATATTTTTGGATGTGTTCAAAGCAATTAATCAAATTTAGGGAAATTGTTTGCTTTAATTCGTGACAAACAGCTCTAGATTATGGCCTCTGAAAATATATTTATTTTTTTCTGACTAGTAAAATGCAAGAAGTTCAAATACCCACCATCTTTTTATCGATTTTAGGGCCACATATGACAGCATCTATAGAGACGAGCTTTACAGAGCCATGTCTAGTTTTGGCATCCCTGCCAAACTCGTCAGATTGTGCAGATGGTCGATGAAGAACGCCCGCTGTTCCATAAAGGTCGGAAATAATCATACCGAGACCTTTTTATGTCATAAAAGGATTTAGACAAGGTGATGCGCTGTCATGTGGCTTCTTCAAAATGATACTTGAGAAAATTGTGCGAAACTGGCAAGCCAACACTAGAGGCACCATTTTTCAAAAGTCTGTGCAACTACTTGCGTATGCTGACGACATTGACATAATTGGCAGAACACAGCGAGCTGTCTGGTGCGTTTGCAAGTATTAGCAGAGAAGCAGCCAAAATGGGTTGAGTGGTGAATGAGTGCAAAACAAAATGTATGCTGTCAACAAGAAGGGACATACAATATCGACGAATCGGACAGAACGTCACGATAGACGGCTATAGTTTTGAGGTAGTTAGGGACTTTGTCTAACTCGGCTCCGCTATTAATTCTGATAATGACACCACAGCCGAAATCAAACGAAGAATTAAACTTGCCAACCGCTGTTTCTTTGGCCTAAGACGGCAATTGATTAGTAAGGCCTTATCCAGAAAAACTAAGGAGCCTCTATATAAGACCCTCATCATCCCAGTCCTGCTCTACGGTGCAGAAGCGTGGACATTAACAAAAGCGGATGAAGATCTCCTTGGTCGTTTCGAACGCAAAATTCTTCGAGTGATTTTCGGTCCCGTTTGCTTTGACGGGCTTTGGAGGAGGAGGTTTAACAGCGAACTATACGCGCTGTACAGCGACATCGACCTGGTCAAAAAAGAATCAGTCAACTAGGACATGTAGAGCGAATGGACACCAACGCTCCGGCCCGAAGAGTCTTCGATTCCAATCCGGAGGGACGACGCCTTAGGTGGCGCGCGCAATTGGAAGGGGATCTCAACCAACTTGGAGTGCGGAACTGGAGGCAGGTGGCAGAAGATCGTGCTAACTAGGGAGTCGTATTGGTTGAGGCCCAGGTCCACCCCGGACTGTAGCGCCACCTAAGTAAGTAAGTAAGTAAGTAAAATGCAAATTTTAAAAAAATATATTTTTTCAAAACAAACTAAAAAAATATCAAACATCTAAGAGCTTACAACATTAAACAAAATGTTATATAAAGTTTGTATCCCCAGACGTCTCGAAACATCTGCCGGAGCATTCCCTAATTACATGTTCCAAATAGAAACGACACGGATTTATGCAGTGTACTGAAACACGCGGCATACAGCTCGGGCCATGCTGAATTTAAGTTCGCGACGAATCATGCAGCTACCAGTGCGCTCATTGCGTTAGCTTTCACCTTTATCGAATAGGTTGTTTAATCGAAAAATTATGTTCAACGAAAAATCTCATTTTTTGCTCAATATATATGTCAGTAAATTAAATTGTCGGACGGCAATGAAGGACTGCAAAGCATGGTACTGCTGCACTACAAAATCCTCTTTTCGGTATCCCAAGCATTAATTTTAATGAATGCAAAATAAATTAAATTGTCGGACGGCAATGAAGGACTGCAAAGCATGGTACTGCTGCACTACAAAATCCTCTTTTCGGTATCCCAAGCATTAATTTTAATGAATGCAAATAGTAACCTGCCAAATAAAAAAAAAAACAAACTAAGCCGATTACCCACATAGAAGTCAAGTTCTGCGTCAGAGGGGTATACTGCCCATAATCTCGTAAAGGCCCTATCTACAAAATTTTTGATTTTCATTTTTTTTTTGCAAATTTCGAGTTAGGGCCTTGTCTCTGATTTTTTCGTATTTATTTCTTGAGACTAGATATTCAAATAAGCATGAAAATGGGAATTTCTAGAAGCCCTAAGTACAAATCATATGCACCAATATTTTAAAAAGCCCTAACTACCACATAGGGCCTTTTATTTACTACTGCATAATAAAACAGACTCATGATATTTTTTTGAAAACCCCTATGTGGCAGTTAGGGCTTTTTAGAAATTGTAACAATAAACATATAAGAAATAAGTCATGGCAGTCAGGTCTCTTTTTTTAAATTTTCCAACTGCTTTTCTTCATCCAAGTAGTCTGGTTTTACAAATTTAAATTTTGTTTGATTGGAGTGCGTAGTTGGCTTTTAGTTGGCTTCATCAGTTTTCATGTATTAACGTTGGGATTTGGACTTGTGACTGACTTGTGATTTGCTTAATATAAATTAAAACAATTAAAAATGAACAGAGCAAGAAAGCTTGTAAACCTAGCGTTGAATGTTAATCAAAGAAAAAAAATTGAATTAATGAAAAAACTATTAAGAGATAAAAACATAGGGACGGGCTACAGTCCGCTTGGGCGAACTGTTGGATACCCTATTCTTATTCCTATCCCTCATAAGTGGGCGTGACAAAAGTCTAAGTATGGTTAAATTGTTAAGAACGCTCTATATATTTTGTTATATAACATTTAAAGGATTTTATCAAAAAAAACGCTCCCTAGCTCAAACTTGGGTGCTTCAATAAAATTGTTTTATTTAATTGTGGGCGTGTCAGTAGGCGGATTTAAAAAAAAACTAACACATGAGCATAAAGGGCCCCTAGAGAGTATATATTATAAATTTCAGCTCCCTAGCTCAAACTTTGGATTTTCAAAAAAATTGATTTATTTATTTGTGGGCGTGTCAGTGGGCGGATTTTGAAAATATTTATACATGAGCTTAAAGGGCCCCTAGAGAGTATATATTATAAATTTCAGCTACCTAGCTCAAACTTTGGATTTTCAAAAAAATTGTTTTATTTATTTGTGGGCGTGTCAGTGGGCGGATTTTGAAAATATATATACATGAGCTTAAAGGGCCCCTAGAGAGTATATATTATAAATTTCAGCTCCCTAGCTCAAACTTTGGATTTTCAAAAAAATTGTTTTATTTATTTGTGGGCGTGTCAGTGGGCGGATTTTGAAAATATTTATACATGAGCTTAAAGGGCCCCTAGAGAGTATATATTAAAAATTTCAGCTCCCTAGCTCAAATTTTGGTTTTTCAATAAAATTGTTTTATTTTTTTGTGGGCGTGGCAGTGGGCGGATTTTGAAAATTTTATATCCCGAGCAGTTTTAGGAGTCATAGATCATATATAAAAAATTTCAGCTTCCTAGCTCAAAATTCGATTTTTTCCAAAATTTTGTTTTTTTGAGTTTGTGGGCGTGTCTGTGGGCGGATTTCAAAAATTCGTAAACTTGATTATTTCGGGACCCTAGAGAGTATATGGTTAAAATTTCAGCTCTCTAGGTCCAGTTTAAAGGCCTAATTTTTGCCGACGGACGGACGGACGGACGGACGGACGGACGGACATGGCTAGATCGACATTACTATCGATGCTGATCATAAATATAGTAACTTTTAGGGGTCTACGGGCAATATTAAGGTATGTTACAAACTATGCGTCAAAATTAATATACCCCTAGAATAGGGTATAAAAACAAACGCGTTCGGTAGTTGAAGTGGATCGTGATTATATTCCGGAAGATAGTAGTGATTCAGAAAATGAAAATTGCCTTGAACCTGCTGTTGGTATGGTGGAAGAAAACGATCAAGAAGGAATCCAGACTACAGCGTTAATAGAACATTTGGAACAAAGTAACGTTACTACAACTACAGGTAAGATATTGCGTAGGTTGCCAAAAAAAAAACATGGATTCGTAAGAGATCTTGTGAAATTTGAAGGTAAAGAGCACACACACATACTTAATCTTAATTAGGTAAACTAAGAAAAAACACATACAATCACATAAATTTACCATATGTGTGAACTGAAATTCAAATTTTAGCGCAAGCTTCAGAATCAAACGAACCAGGACAGGCCACGGAAATCATCAATGATGGCGGAGAGTTGAAGAGGAAGAGGAAAGGGCTATCAACGATCGCGAGAAAAGGAAACCAAGAAACATCCAGTTCGACCACCGTGTGGAGAAAAATGCAGCAGAAAATGCATCTCAAAAATTTCTGAAGGTAGGAGACTTGCTATTAACTCCAAATTTTGGAGTTTACACTAAGTGTAATCTTGCCCAGCCAAACGGAATCACGCCATTGGTCTTCGCCAAAGGAGCAAGGGATTCTTGGTTGATCGCGACTATAGCGGATCTGAAGGATCCACTTTGCTCTTCCAGCTTCGCGACTTTTCAATCGTGAGTCGGGAGGTAGGGATTGCCGAGTCTTATGACTGCCATTATTTCTTCATTCGTAGGGTTCAACAGGAATCCAAGCGCGTGCCCTTGGTCTGCTTGAAATAAATTCCCTCGCAACAACCTCAAGCTTCGCACCAGGCCAAACGTCCCCAAGTTTGCTTATGGCGATCTTATATAGATCCTGAGATCTAATGTCATCACAGGCGACGAGCCGAACATGCCCTTGATGTACTCCGGCATCTTCCGTTTCTGGAGCTGGTCCAGGGTGGTCCTAGATAGCAGCTTAACAGCTTCAATTTTACCTTTTGCCACCGTTCGGAGAAAATTCTTCCCTCTGGATCGTTGCGGTCGATCACCGCGACCACGATTTTGTCTTTTAGGACGTCGCTAAAGGACTTTTGAGACTTGGAGGCGGATTATGAGGTGGTGCTGGTGCTATGCACCTTTGGTCTTTTGGAAACCGGAAAGTTTTCCTCCACTGGCGCTTGGACGTGCAGTCCATGCTTGTCCGTTTGTCCTTTTCCAGGAGGCCTTGGGCATTTTTAATATCTCCAAAGACCTCCAGAGTCGTTATGGTGTTTGGCCGGTCTTTATAGTTCACCCTCGAGGGAATGCGTTGTCGCGGACATCAGCTGCGAGACGTACTAGGATTAGTGGTGGGTTTTTGGAAATACCCTTTGGGCTGGACTGCCATGATGTGCCACAATCCGACCGCTGATAGAAAGAGTTTTGCCTATTTTAGGCTCTCTGCGATTGTAGGCTACGTCTGGAACACGATTAATCACAGTCTCAGTGCTTCTCTGCGTTGCAGGAGCTTTACCAGTAGACAGCATGGTCGCCGTGCTACCTTTCGGTTTCGAAAAGGGACCGGTCTTATTTTTTGTTGTTGTTTTTTTGTTTAGTAAGTTTTGAGTTCATTTTTATTCAAATCCGACGAGTAGCGGAGAAAGGAGGGCCGCCAGCAGAGAGATCCGCAATATGCAGGTAAGGTTAGCTAATCCGGAGGTCGCCAGATATCCGAATACTCCGTTAGAGACTGAGGTATTTTTAGACTGGGCCCTCAGCCAAGTTGACCATCGGCACTAGGCTTATGACACCTTGAGTTCGTCCCAGGGGATGTTCAAACTTGGAAATAGAGAGGGGTTGAACAAGGGGGTGAGGGAGAAGAATTGTGGGACGGAACGTCCGGGTTAGTTCTTGGTCGTCGCTCTTCATACAGACTGTCTGCCATGGGTGACCCTTCTGACAACCTTGGTCGTCGACAGCGTCCAATCTAGGATGGTACATTCGCCAAGGTGCCTGCGCGAGAGGGCGCCACCCTGTACTTCAAAACAAATTTAAAAATATTTAAAAAATATCCATTCAACGTAGCCATAGACGTAAGCTTGAAGTTATTCACTTCTTCACGAACAAGGAAAATTGTTTGAGTGTTTACGTAGTGTTGAAAGTAAGAGCTAAAATTGTTAAAATATTTTGCATAAGCCGATGGCGGTGGGCTTAAAACCAATCTGGATGGATTTGCTTTTTCATTGAAGTTAAGGCTCACACTGAATTAAAGCACAAACACCAAGTACATTGTGAATCATGTCTATTTTTAAATCCCCGTAATTAGTAATAAATCGAAAAAATCGCGTTACTATAGCTAACCCAGCAAACATTTCCGTAAACTTTTAAATTAGGTACAAGTCATACCGAATTGAATTTTGAATTAAAGATCTTGGTCTGTCAAAAGCAGGCATTTTATTCTAGTATTCGAAAAAACATAAT
This sequence comes from Portevinia maculata, assembly GCA_949715645.1. Taxonomy (NCBI): domain Eukaryota; kingdom Metazoa; phylum Arthropoda; class Insecta; order Diptera; family Syrphidae; genus Portevinia; species Portevinia maculata. The sequence goes on along the minus strand of OX454525.1, from coordinate 108,777,114 downwards.
TTTAAAACTACCGCATCGTAGGTACAGAAAACCCAAAAATATAATTTCCCAGATAGGCCTCTATCCACTATGGGCGATAGTTTATTGCATTCGACATTTTTAATTTTTTTTTTGTTAATATTGTTAAGCTGAACCCGGTTATGGTTTATTTCCAAATTAAAGGTGAATAATATGTTTAATGACCTGCAACATTTGTAGGGGACTTTTCAATTCCCTATGTGTATGAAATCGCCCAATTACCCCGAGATTTTGGAACACCTTATTCTTTCACACACTTATTCAGTGCTCTACAAAAAAAAGTCCAAATCAGAAACTGGTTCTCTTATGGATATTCGGTTTCTCTGGTGTGGACTTTGAAGTGCAACTACAGACTCACAATAATCAAAACCCTTTAATATACAAGTTAAAAGCTATGCAAACATTTAATTCGTTTTAAGTTGAATAGAGCGAGCTGAATAGCGCAGCAAGACTTCAGTAAGCAATACAAAGAATTGCGTAAATATAAGTACACATTATATGATAAGTAAAAGTTGGGATACTCGGTTGCAACTAATGCGATGGCGATGGTAAAATGTAAAATACATGAGATTAATAAAGACTAGCACAAGCACCATTTCGCCACACAAAAGTTTTCTACACGACTTTTATAGTTGAATTACGGAAGTGCTGGTACACCAATCTGCTCTGTGTTGCTGTAATGCACTTTTACTTTTATCGTGGTTTCTGTTTCTGAGAGACTATTGCAATAAATTGAAAAGACAACCGTAACTAATGGCCATTTTCATCGCACCATACCTTTGGTGGCTGCTTTGCAATTTGAATGTGATTCATTTTAATGAAATATTAAAGTTTAAAATAAATATTACGTGATGCAGAGTTTGTGACTCTAACGTTTCGGGACTGATATTGATTGAAATGAAAGTTGTTTAAATAAATGTATTATACTGCTTGATTAGATTATTGAAACAGCACGACAAAAGACAATTTTGGTATTTGGTGAAAGCTTTTGGAATCAGCTGAAGCTAAGTTTGGCCGTTATCGACTAATTGCTTTGATACAGACTTAAAAATTGGAGGAATAAATAAAAAAGGTGTGAGCCACGCTGCACTCACGGTATAGTTGATGTGTAAACATGTAGGTGTAGGCACAGTTGCGCGTTAGCTACCTAATTTGTTATCTAGCTAACGCCATAACTAAGTAACTAACGTAGTTAAATTAGCTGCGCTAAAAATGCAATCGATTTGGTGGTTAGCTATCATAATGACAACTAATTTTTGTTATTAGCTATTAGTTGCAGGTTGAGTAACTAAGCTCGTTAGGTTGCCAAAGTTAGTTGCGGACGACAACTATAAGTTGGTTAGTATTAAGCTGTAGCTTTTTAGCTGCCTAGGTAATAATAATAACTAATAACTAAACGTCGGCCTCATAAGAATACCTCGTAACTCACAAATTTCAAATTTTACAGGAGGAACGAAAATGTCCTGCGGAGCTTATATTGTATGTTACTTTATGTATTTTTTCATCCATATTTTTTAAAATATTATAATTTTAATCTGAAAAGACCGTTTTCAAAATAAAAACATTAACTTTTGTTTTATTGGAGTTACGAAGTATTCCCACTAGCTGTGCTTGGAGTTACGAAGTTTTCTACAAATCCTTTGTAAATAAATTGAAATTAGTCTATAACACACGTCTGTTTATTGTTTATTAATGTTAAGGTAAGATAACATAAATGCATAATTAATAATGTTTTATTCATTATGGTGAGGTATGTTATCATAAAAATCATGAAAATCCTTTGGCAATGATTTTTTTAAATCTTGCAAGTCGTCGTACTTTCTCTTAGTGATTTTTATTCTCTCTTGATAGAGTTGAGGGAGGGTACTCACATGCACGCATGTTTTTGCTATTTCTCGTCTTGATGGTAAGAGATTCCAAGGTTCACTAAATTTCAATTTGTAAAAAATGTCGCCAGCTTCATATTTAAGGGCTACTATGTCAGTGACACAAGGATCTCCCTTTTTTTGCCTGGCCTTATTGACTTGAAGAAAGCAACCGGAGCGAAACTGCGAAAATATGTGTGATCCAAATACTGAACATCATAAGGGTTCCCCTTTCTTGCTTTCGAACAGATATTAATATAGTAAGCTGGAACGTTTATATCGGTTTTCCTATAAATCCGTTCAATGCAAGAATGCATAGAGTCTGCCTCCATTTGAGTATGACCCTTGCATAAAAATTTTGTTCGATCGTAATTTTATGTGTAAGTGATATATTAAGCAATGCATTAGTTAAAGTTGAGTTCCTGTTTTGGGCATTGCAACCATCGCTGTAAAAAATAAAGTGCCTCACACCAGCATTTTCCACTTGTGCCGATATAAAATTACTTAAAATGGTAGCAAACTCCTGAGCTGTCACATTACCTTCAGTTTCATTCCATAAGAAACAGTAACCCTTTTTAGATTGAATATTGAAGATGGTAAAATTGTGAACGACTAACTTTGTTTTGTAATACATTGTTGAGATATTCGATTTAGGGCTTAAGAGAACCGATTGCAGATCCATAGTGAAGACATATTGCTCGACGTTCTCTTTATCGGCATCTTTTTCTTTACGTGCCTCAACTACCTTAAGCCTGTGAAGATTGTATTCCTTTTCGGAAAGGTTTTTGGCTTCGAAAACTCCACAAGTCTCGCACCTGTCTTTCTTTGGTGAAAACAAGCTCAAGTTCTGATTTTCGAACTCTAGCCGGAAGGTAGTAAGCGCTAGAGGTTCCATGTTCAGCTTTTTGCACCATTCTACTGAATAGAAGTTGAACACCTCGGTTTTCGATAGCCAATTTGTTTCCAGATATTTTTTTGTGGAACTTGACCTGCAATAATGCGAATCCATCTTTGCAAGGGAGTTGAAAAAATCAAGCAAGGATTGCCTTCTTTCAGCAAAAAGACTTCTTCTTGCTGCTGACATCTGGTTACTCACATTCCCATCTCTACCTGCATCTTCTATGGTCTGCTGTGCCAAATTCCCAGTCTCAGGCCTAGGAATAGGATCAATTTTTGCCCAGTTTAATGCTGACCACTCACCTATCGACAGCGTGTTCAAAAACATTTGTTTGCATACTCGCACCTTTTCGTTATTTAGCCACAGATGGTAACAAGCCGTTGTTTTTCTTCTGCTCTCGTGTTCTTGCTTTCTGTCACGGTGTCTCTTTGTGGGTATTATGTGAAGAAGTAATTTAACAAGCAGTTGTTTTTCAGGCCATGATCTTCCCCAAAAGTCTTTACAAATTTTATCCCTTTCGATTTCTGTGAACAAACAGCACTTTATTTCTTTCTTGTTACTAGAACAAATGCATCGGGGCTTAACAGAGCGATTGGGTTTATTAATATTATATAGCCAGTTTTTTCCTTGTTTTTTTTTGGCGCTGTATTTTAAGCCCAACTCCCTGTTTCGTTTTGTTTATTCTGGTACCATTTAGCTTCTTTAACGTGCTGCCTTTTTGACCTTTTCTTTTTAAGTGCTGGTAGCTGAACATGCACTTCCGCCTCAGGAATAAAATTGGGGTCATCATCATGTAGCGGAGACTCATCTTCAACCTCCAATTCCAAAGGATTCCCAGCCTCAGGTGTCGTATGTTGACGCATTTCAACGCATTGTTCTGTTTCAACTACCTCTGTGTTCATAAATACCTGTTGAACAGAATCAAGTATGAAGTTTTCTGCTTCACTTTGAGGAAAATCCACAAAGATAATTTCACATTCATCTATGTTAATAGTAGTCTCGTTGGTAGTCCCATTGTTTTGTAGATTAAATGAAGCTTCATCGCCGACATCACCGTCAAAATGTCTGTTAAAAAAAAGGGAGTAAAATCTTTTGCCGGAAACTTTTCAAAAATGAAGCTAATCTTTCAGAAAATCAATTCTCAGTATAATTATTATGTACTTACATTTTACTATTATCTCCTAAAACTTTAGATGACTGTTTTAAAACCAACTGCAAAAGTTTTTTTCCTCTTGAAATCATTATTTCCTTTAATACCTACCGTATAAAATCACTACAAACTTCTATGATATTACCTACTTAAGACACTGCTCTTTAACGATTAAGCTTAGGAGATGACAGAAAACTGCAGAAGCAACCTAATATTGAAATAGTATTTGGGGATTTCCCAAAATTTTCAAATTCAGCTACTTTTAATGTGATACCAGTGATACCAAATCGACTGTGTATAATGGAGTTAGGAGTTTTGCTAACCATATAGGTAGATACAAGAGTTACGAGGTTTGCTGAGTAGTATTTTTGTCGGAGTTACGAGGTCTGCCAGAGACCTGAATTGCAGTGGAGTTACGAGCTTCACAAAAATGTTATTTAAGCTAATTTAGAGTTTTCAGGGAGATGCGAGGTTTTCTAGACTAATGCGCTACAAAATATCCCATGAGATGGCATTAAAAAGTAATTTTCCCCCAAAAGGTGGAGTTACGAGGTATTCTTATGAGGCCGACGTAAATCAACATTTTTTATTTTGCTATAATGTTGATAATTTATTGGGATTTACTATGCATATTGCGTTTAAAATAAAAATTGATTGAATGTCCCTTTTATTTTACATCAGGTTATTTTACAAAGAGGTCCTTGGAGCCACAATAAAGGTCCTTTAAACCTGAAAAAGGATATTTTCCCAAAATGTCTTTAGAAACGGCACGGTATATATGAGTTCAATGTTATTTGAATGAGGGGTGCTAGGAACAACAAACATTTTGGTAAAATATCCTTTTTACGACTTTTAAGGACCTTTTTGTTGTTCCATTGACCTCTTAGTCAAATAACATTGAGCAGAGATATACCGTGTGGATTCTAACGTTTTTTTTGGGAAAATATCCTTTCTTCGACTTTTAAGGACCTTTTTTGTTGTTGCAAGGACCTCTTACACAAATAATATTGAACACGGATAACCGTGTGGATTCTAACGGCATTTTCGAAAAATATCCTTTCTTCGATTTTTAAGGACCTTTTTGTTGTTCCAAGGATCTGTTTGTCAAATAACATTGAACACAATATACTGCACTGTTTTTTATGAGTTTTTGAAAAAAATATTTTTTTCGGGCTTAAGGACCTTATTTGGTTCTCCAAGGACCACTTGGTAAATAACCTTATTATAACTAAAAGTGACATTCTTAAATCACAAATGTGATCAATTATAATTAAAAAACAATCAAAATTTTTATTTTATTAAAGAAATTCACAGACATTGTTGTATATTTGTTAGTAGATAAAATAAACAAATTAAATTAAAGATAAGATAAAATTAACAAAAAATTAATTTTTTAATCATAAGCATTATCTTCATCGCTATCACATACATCTGGATGAACGTTTTCGCAGTTAGTAATGATATCAACAACCAAGCTTCTATAAAATGCATGAAATTTGGGATCTACAAAATCCAGCAAAAAAAGAAGATCTTGAGCTTTTTCTTTTGAAATAGGGGGGACATGTTGAATCATTTTAATGTCAGATTTGTCAATAGTATTTCCAATCACGTTTTCTTAAATTAATTATCTTGAATGGCTCATCCGCGTCTAAGGTGTTTTTGTACAATAATGAACCAAATTCATTTTTTATATCTGAGCCATCTAAATTCTCGCCAGAATACTTCTCTCCATCAGTATTAACCTTTCACCATGTGAATTTGTCCTTGGAGGTTGCAGCAAAGTCAAAGAAATCTGGCTGCTGCATTTCCTTAACTTTAAAGGGATTTCTGTCCCTTAGTCCGGAAATTAAGTTCTGCCAGTCTCTAGGATGGTGAATCTTAACTGAAGTGTTCTTTTTATTCCTTTCAATAACGGAATGCTCGACATCAGATTCCATGTGAGTATGGCCTGGTTCCAGAAATGTGTGGTCAATAACTTCAATTTGTTCACTATTCACTAAAGCGGCTATGAACATACAACTTACATGGGAGTTTTTATTTTGACCAGGACAGGAATCGCTATAAAAAATTAGGTTTTTGCCGACAACAGACACTTCTTCATTAATATGTTTAAATATACAACACGCTATCTCATTACCACCCCTCTTTGCCATTCCTTGCCACATATAGCAGTATGGTTGTAGTTGATCGGTATCCAAATTATGGACCGTTAAATTATAAGTCCACAACTGACGCTTATAAAAGGACATATTTGATTTTAAAAATGGGGTAGGCAACCACTGTTGCAGATCAAATGCATACGCTGCAACATTTTTGCCTTTTTTCTTGCATGCATGCATAAGCAATATCAGCTTTTTCTTGCTTTGACTTTTCGTCAGAAATATGACCATAGCTGATATCTTATGATGTAACTTATCGCACCTTCCGCACGTATCAAGCTGGGGAGATTTTATTTTCAAATTCAGCTCATGGAAAACTTTAGTATAACTTGATAAACTCTTTGGATCTTCACTTTCCAAACAATAAAGGTTATAAATCTTGGAAATTGTCAAACCAGGTTGTAAATACTTTTTTGATGTATCTCGCCTCGTATAATGGCTCTCATAAGCCGGAAATTTCTGGATGTGTGCTTTTATCTCCTCTTTATGTACTGTAGAGAGTGCATTTGGGGGTTTCGCACTTCCTCTTTTGTCAAGCATAGTAGTGGAAGGTGAACTTAATTTCTTACTTATTACGGATCTTACAAATCCATTTGATTCACCAAAACAACCCACAAAGCAAGATTTACATACTTTGATATTTTCACCTGCAAGTTGAATTATGTATTCAGGAGAAAGTTGTCGATCGCTATGCTTAATTCCACACTTTTTGATTTTTGAGGAAGTCTTTAGTTTAATACAAATCAGTGAGGAAATATTTATAAAGGACTGTTTTATTATAACTTCCTAAGGCCCAATAATTTGCAAATAATAGTTGTTGATTTTGAAGAGGTATTTTGTTACAGCACTTATTTCGGCATGACGATAAGGGTTTTAATTTTTTGGCCGGAATGTTTTTTTCTTTAAGAGTGTTGAAGGGTAAACCTCTGTTTCTGTACTCCTGTCGGTATTTGTTAGCCCCTTTTATTTTGTTATTTAAAGTGTTTGCAATATTTTCATTTTCTTCAGTAGAAAGTGTTTCATCAATATCAAAATGATTTACATATTCTGGTGAAACCTGTACCGAATCCTGACAAACTTTCTCAACAGAATTTTCAACTTAATTCATAATCCGGATCCTCAACTGAATCCTCTTTCGAAAATTTTAAGTTCTGAACTTTCTAACATCAAAGGATGGTCAACATTGGCAATACCAGCTAGAAATTAAAAAAATCTTAATAATACTTCTAGTGATCGGATGTTTGAACTTACATCCTGAAGGTCCGTCGGATTGTAGATCCATGTTTTGTGATGGAGTATTTTTTGAATCATCGAATGTTTCTGAAATAAAAATATTCACTTAGATATGACGCTCACGGTATATTGATTAAACATAGTTCAACAAAATTATTTCTTTGATTAGATATTGTTTGGTGGATGCCCTAGCAGCTACTTACTTTAATGTATATTATATACAAAATTATTGCCAATGAAATTCAATTTACTGTTAATAAACAACTTATAACAATAACTTACCTTCTATATTTTCACAAATATTATCTCGCTGACTCGCTTTTTTTATTGATTTTAGAGCGGCAGCTCTTTCCAAGACCAAAGATAACATTCTGCTACCGCGTGACACAATTTTTATTGATTTAAAGGATCTTTACACTTTTTTTAAGTTTGTTAAAACAATGAACTTTATTTAACACAAATAACACTTTCGAAGACAATTCACAAATTAGGTGTTGTTCGCGATTATAAATTTTATTTAGGATGTAGCGAGAAATTAGTTATTGTTAAAAAGAAATTGCTGAGAAAGTCAACTATCAAGTTCAACGTCAACAGGAAAAAGCAGTCTTTATTAATCATAAAGTAGAAACAGAGAGACATATCACCAAACTTGGTGTTGCCGAAAGGGCACATCTGTTTATACCCTATTCTAAGGGTATATTAATTTTGACGCATAGTTTGTAACATACCTTAATATTACCCGTAGACCCCTTAAAGTTACTATATTTATGATCAGCATCGATAATAATGTCGATCTAGCCATGTCCGTCCGTCCGTCCGTCCGTCCGTCTGTCGGCAAAAATTAGGCTAGGGAGCTGAAATTTATAATATATACTTTCTATGGGCCCTTTATGCTCATGTGTAAATATTTTCAAAATCCGCCCACTGACACGCCCACAATTAAATTTTTTTTTTTTGAAAATTCAAAGTTTGAGGTAGGGAGCTGAAATTTATAATATATACTCTCTAGTGGCCGTTTATGCTCATGTGTTAATTTTTTTTAAATCCGCCTACTGACACGCCCACAATTAAATAAAACAATTTTATTGAAACACCCAAGTTTGAGCTAGGGAGCGTTTTTTTTGATAAAATCCTTTAAATGTTATATAACAAAATATGTAAAGCGTTCTTAACAATTCAACTATACTTAGACTTTTGTCACGCCCACTTATGAGGGATAGGAATAAGAATAGGGTATCCAAAAGTTCGGACAAGCGAACAGTAGCCCGTCCCTATGTTTTTCTTATTTCTTTAATTGGCAAATTTAGACAAATATGCGTTGCCAGATGAATAATTAGAAAACACATATATTTATATTAAGGTTCATTAACATGCTGCCCGCCTTGAAGAGGCATAGGATCTTCAACTGGCAATATGCAAATTTGGGCTATTGATCGTTTTAGGATTGGTGAAGAAGTTTTCACTGTAACACTCGAACCATTTCATCGCTTCCAGGATGTAGTGCGATTATTCGGCCCATATTCCGGTGGGAGATTTTCATCCTTGAGAATCACTAGAGCACCGATGGTTACATTCTTGGTGGTGTTATTCCATTTCGTCCGTTTCTGAAGGCCTTGCAGGTACTCCAAGGACCACCTTGCCCAAAAGGTTTGCGCAACCCATTGGATGCGTTGCCATCGTGGAAGTCTGTTGAGATGGTCGTCCTTGACGTTGCTCTCCACAATTGCAGTAAGCGGCCCACCTATAAGAAAATGATCAGGAGTTATAAAACTGAAATCGTTAGGATCATTTGAAATTGGTGTTAGGGGCCGAGAATTTAAAATTGCTTCGATTTGGACAAGAATGGTGGATAATTCTACATATGTAAGAAGGTGAAATAAGATGCATCAGTCTCTTCATATGGAACTTCGCTGACTTAACAGCAGCTTCCCAAATACCACCCATGTGAGGAGACCTGGGAGGTATAGTTTTCCACTCGATTCCATCTTCAGCGCACATGTTCAAAATTTCGGAATTGCTTTCACGCTTTGTAAAGAGCTTGTAAATTGCATGAAACTCTTTTCTTGCTCCGATAAAGTTAAGTCCATTATCACTGTAGATTGTGGAGCATAATCCGCGGCGACCAACAAAACGTTTGAGAGCTGCTATGAAAGCAGCAGTAGTGAGATCCTCGACTAGCTCAAGATGTATAGCACGAGTGATGAAGCATATGAATACCGATATATAAGCTTAAGTTGGTGTTGCGCCTCTCCTACGGTAATGTACCAAAATCGGACCACAAAAATTAATACCAACTGTAGAAAATTGCCTCGCTGGTAGCACACGCGATATTGGCAAATCACTTATCAGTTGTTCGAGAGGTATAGGTGCACAATATGCATTTCCGCACAACGCTATTCGACAGGATCTGTCCCTTTATTGGCTAAAATTGCTGGCGAACGACTGCAAGAAGGTTTTGGGGACCCAGATGACCATGCTTGTGGTGAAGATATCGAATTATACTGGTTGTAAAGGCATGAGCCATTGGTAATAAAATGGGGTGCTTAGCGTCGAACGTCAGGTTTGAGTTTTTGATTCGACCACCTACTCGGATCAGCCCATCCTTATCCAGAAATGGCGCAAGCGATCGCAGATTGCTTCGTTTGGGAACTTCAGATCTTTTTTGCAAAGACTCTATTTCTTGCTGGAAGCAATTGCCTTGAATTAGTTTTAAAGCGACTCGTTGCGCATTCTTCAGTTCAACAGTTTTTGTGCGTTTGGCTAACGCGTTGTGTTTAAGTCTATACATATATGAAATAACGCGCAGCAGTATTGGATACGAGTTATGGTATTTGATGAATGTTATTAAATCAATTTCAGTTTGGGCCAACAGCGCGATTTTTACCTTTCGGCATTCTAAAACATCGTCGTCAATGAGATTTGAAGGTGCATTAAGAGGTGGGCCAATGTTCCTGATCTTGTCTTAAAAATGCTGGCCCAAGGAACCACATATCCGAATGAATTAATGAGAAAGATCGCGCTCCACGGGATACGATGTCAGCAGGATTGAGCTTGGAGTCGATGTGTCGCCATTGTTGGAGAGTAGTTGTCTCTTGTATTGTCGCGACGCGATTGGCGACAAAGGTTATCCAGGTCGATGACTCAGCGGACAACCACGCCAAAACAATTGATGAGTCAGTCAGGAAGAAGATTTTATTAAAGTCGATGCTCAAAACATGAACTATGCGATGCACAAGTTGTGCCATCATTTCAGCCGCGCATAATTCTATTCGAGGGAGGCAAGCATTTTTAGTGGGAGCAACATTAGATTTTGCTGCTAAGAGCCTTGTTTGAATGCTCCCATCCTCCAGATAAGAACGAATATACACGCAGGTACCGTATGCGATCTCAGAACTGTCAGAAAAGGCATGTATTTGTGCTCCAACCTTTAGTGATGAAATAGCCATTCTTGGTACTCGCAGACGTTGGAGGAGGCTAAACTCCTGGCGAAAGTCCATCCACCTTTCTCTATAATCTTGGGGAAGTGGATCATCCCAAGACACACTGTTTCATGAATATTTTCGCTAGTACGACGACTCGGTTAACTAGTCCAAGGGGGTCAAAGAGATGCAAGATATCTGACAGCACGGATCTTTTTGTGACAGGAAAGTTATGATCTAGATTTTCACTTTTATACCTAAAAGTGTCAGAACCAGGTTCCCACATAATGCCTAATATTTTGATGAAGTCGCTACTTTGCATTTGGAAGTGCAACTCTTGATGTCCAGCAGGGATGTCTGCCAATAGACTGGGTGAATTGGAACACCATTTTCTTAATTCAAATTTGCCCATTGTCAGCAAAGCAATCAATTCGTCTTGAATCTCTTTCGTATCAGTTAGGGAATCGGATTGTATGACTTTGGAAGCGCGTGGAAAACTGGTCATCTCATCAATAGCCAATTATTCAGCGCACGAGTTGCTAGATACGAGGCCGGCGACATTCCGTAAGTGACTGTGCAGAGACGGTAGGTGGTAAGTGGTTTATTTTCAGATTCCCGCCATAAGATTAGCTGAAATTCGCGATCCCTTGGATCGACAACGATTTGGCGGTACATTTTTGTTATGTCTGCGGTGAAGACGTAACGATGCATGCGAAATCGAAGAGCGATAGAAAATAAATCCGGTTGGACAACAGGGCCTACCAAAAGCACTTCATTAGGAGACCTTCCGCTATCAGATTTGGCGGAGCCGTCAAAAACGACTCTTAATTTAGTCGTGCTACTGCTAGACTTAAGAACACAGTGATGAGGAAGATAGAAATGAGGTTTACATCGGTCTACATATTGGACGATTTCCATATATTTGAGTTGTACGTACTCCTTAATGAATTCTGTATACATCTGCTTAGTTTCGCTGCATTTTTTAAGTTTTCTTTCCAATTGGAGAAAGCGACGTAAAGCTGTATTATATAAATTAAGTAAAGTGGTAGGGTCATGCTTAAATGGCAGCCTGACTTGAAATCTACCACAATCAGTTCGACGATAATTTTCCAAAAAGTGGCGTTCGCATTCAGCTTCATTTTTGGAAAGCTGGATTCTGGTTGCTGAACGTTCTTGGATTTCCCAAAAACGCTTTAAACTTTGGTCTAGCATGTTGTCTTCAAATTGGTTTTCAACAATTATGTTGCAAATAGCTTCATATTTAAAAGACAAAGACAGTGTTCTGCAGTAGAGTTGAGTTATTTCCCAGTTGCACTTGTCCGCCCGAGAGTAAGGAAAAGAAAAGTTCGGCTCCAATAAGTAGATCAAACTTTTGAGGAATTTCAAATGATGGATCGCTTATGTTATATTCGGTGGTATATTGAGTATTGTGTTATTAATTTTCTCTTAAGGTAGGAGACTGGTAATTTTCGGAAGTATGAGTGCTTCAATCGATGTGCTAAAATCATTTATCCGTGACTTAATTGTAAAGAAGGCATTGTAACACGCTTGTTCCTTAAACGAGGATATACGGGAGTATGATTGGTTAGTTTTTGTGCGGATCGAGTGTATGCGTTGAGCAAACTGGTCATTAATGAAATTGATTTGCAAGCCCGAGTCCAACAGAACGCGACACGCAACAGGAGAGCCTTGACAATCAATTGCATAGATTATTCATGGTTGCCACTGGACTGGAAAGTCAGGAAAAGTCAGGGAATGAACATTTGGTCAGGGAATGTCAGGGAAAGTCAGGGAATTTCGAAAACAGTCAGGGAAAATTCCCTCTGTGTGTATTTTTTTTATAATATAAACAAAATTTTTATGTTGAGCTCTGAAGTTTACCCACACAAAATTTTATTTGTGAAAAGGAAGACAAATTTATATCTTTTCTGTTATGTGCAATATTTTTGAATAAAATTTATGTGGTTTTCCATTGGGAGCAAAAATATTACTTTTCATGAATCCAGCTTTTTCCTTATTTTGGGATCACATTTCGCAGATCTCGATATCTTTCGAGATATACCCACGCACCATTTCACTAATCCACCATTATTATCTAATAACTAGCTGTACCCGCCCGGCGTTGCCCGTGCTCAAGAGTCTAAATACTCTGCGCCTAACAAAAAGAAATACTTGTCTTTTTTTGATGAGAAACAAAATTGCAAGTCAAACTTGGTGGACCGATTTTGACCAAACTTCACAGAAACATATTCAAGTCAATACCAAAGCTTGCCTGATTTGAGCTCAATCGGTTCCGTGGTTAAAGGGACTGCACATTTTTCTGCGCTTTGCTTAGCCCGATTACGCTACTTCGTTGCTCCGCTAGGGGTAGGTGCTAGTTGTCTGGCAGGCGCCTATGTTACCTGACTTTTTTGAATCGAACAACAACACAAAAGAAAGAAACTTACATTTTTATTTTCTTTCGATCAATTTGTTATGCGCACGGATTAACAACATGCAGCAATTCTAATTTAATGTCAACAACGAAATCGACCAACATATACAAAACTGGGAATATAGCGCCACCTATAAGAATGCAACTTAATTATAAATATGTATCTCGAATTTTACAATATTAGCTCCCATTAGTGAACACGATATTTTGTGTGTTTCATACACACGCTGCAACTGATCATTTTGCCGATGTAAAACTATATCTCCTGCCTTCAAATTTTCTTCAACGATTACAATGACAACTTCATCGATTGTTGGTGCACTGAAACGTCTCGCATGTTGTCCTACAGGAGTTTGTATTCAACCGTGCATTGGTATTGGAATGCTACTCGCCGCAATTCTACATTCACGACGTTTCTTGTTCTTCGTTGGTTTTCATTTATTTGAACGCTATGCTGATGACGATTATGTTGTTGTCTATCTCGGTCTCCAGTTCGGGCGACTGCACGTTGTTCTTGCGATATTCTTTCCCGAAGTTCCGACACCCCCTATCTCATCCTATCAAAGCTTTGTTTTCGAGATAAAAAGTAGCATTCGTCCTTCCTAGGGCCCAAACGAAACCGTCAAGCTCAAAATCGTTAAAAACTAACCATTCTGTCTCGAGTTATGCGCATGAAAACTGAAAACGCTCAACAACTGCTGTTGCCTGTCATCATTGTCCACGTCATCTCAATCACCCCTACATTTCAACTTACTCACACATAGGTACTAATGCAAGGATCCTGAAAATACTTGACAAACAAAAATGAAGGATTCAAACACCATCCAACAAATCAAAGTATCGACTCCGTTTCAAAAAGTTACTTTGTGTAACATAATAAACATAAACAAACTTATTAGGTATATTTAAAAAAAAAATCATAATTGTTGACAACAACAATTTGCTTGGCAAATAATTAAAATAATTGACAACAACAATTGCTTTTAAAATTTTAAATATTTTTTTTGTATTTGAAGTGTCACTACTCGATTTCTACCCAGTTTTTTTCCCCCAAAGTGCATTTCCCCATACAAACTTTTTGGTAGACCACCATTATCACTTAGTGGTATAAAAATTAGTTATGAACCTATTCTAATACCTACGGAATATACATATAAAATTTCATCAAAATCGGTCAAGCCGTTTCGGAGAAGTATAAACACTAAAACTGTGACACTGGTTTTTATATATTAGAAGATATAACCTTGGATATTTTTAAATTGATTGATTGAAACGATTTTGGTTTTGAGAAAGTATAGCGTTTGCACGCAGTAGTATTAATTGCTAAACAGCTAATGGAGATGCCAAGTAGCTAGCATTGAAAAGCATATCAATCCTATTTTTCGATCCATGCGCTACGAAAAGTCTGAGATAATGCTTAAATGGAAAGCCACATCTTCATGCTTTCCGAAAAAAAGACATACAAACTTATACATCAAAAATCAAAATAGTCTATTCGACTTTGTTTAGCGAAATTTGTTCCCTTTGCTAAGGAAGATTTTGTACAGAATAGTTTTTATTTTAAGGCAATAACGGCAAAGCAAGATGCAAATTATGCAAATGAGAATTTGAGTTAAGCCAAAGGGCTTTGGTGTCGCATAAAAATGGACTACCGCATAAGTCAAATTCTAAAGCTTTGACGTCACAAAAAATTGATACTTTATTCAGTGCGTCTGATTCATTGGTCGCCTCTAGTAGTCAAAAAACATCTCAAAATACACCACAATATATTAACGCTCAAAATACACAAACAAAATATTTTACTTTCGACAAGACCGATTCCATTGTCGCAGAGATAATGTGGTGTCTGTATATTATTTCCACGAGAGCGTCCTTGAACTCGGCTGTGGAAATTAGGGATCTTTTTCGATTGATGTTCCCAGATAGCCAAATTGCTCAAAATTTAAAGTTAGGAAGAACAAAGAGTTCTTACGTTATCAACCACGGTATCTCCCCATATTTCCATAACAATCTTTTGGATAAAGTAAATGACGACTTTGTTATATGTTTTGACGAAGCACTGAACAAAATAGCTCAGAAAGGACAAATGGATTTAGTTGTCCGTTTCTTTGATGATGGATGGTCCAAACGTAAATTTATCTTTTTTAAAGAAATTAAAACAACTCTCTTTTTTTCTATGACAAATTCAACTTTACCAAAAACAAGGCCAATTGAAAACGTAAAAAAATACATTCAAGACAAATTGTTTGACTGCAATTTCCATACAATTACATCTGATTGTAAACCATTTTTATCAAAA
The DNA here is from genome assembly GCA_949715645.1 of Portevinia maculata. Classification (NCBI taxonomy): domain Eukaryota; kingdom Metazoa; phylum Arthropoda; class Insecta; order Diptera; family Syrphidae; genus Portevinia; species Portevinia maculata. Next base: position 108,761,639 of record OX454525.1, on the reverse strand, counting down.
TTTTAAGGTGAGAAACCATTGATATTTTACCTTTATGAAGATCTCCTCATAATGTTTAAAAACTTATTGCATCGCATCGTCAAAAAAAAGTATATCAGCGAATGCTCCATAGGATCTCAACTTTTGTCCATCGATCTTTCAAGTGATTCCAATCTTCTGGAAATAAAAAATCTTGACGTTGGCTTCAAAGCAACGGAAATCATTAATGCAATAAAACAAAAAGACAATTTTTCGGAAAAATTGCTTCAAATTTTATATAATGCCAACCGATTGTTTGATACATGCATGTACAGATGCAAATACCGCCCTAGAAGAGGAGTACAAAAGCTTTATAATCAACGAATCTACTTATAGAGTTGATGAGTTCTATTTTCACCTTTTTGGCAAAAATGAAAATTTTAAAGATCTTTGGCATGTTATAAAAATGTGTTGTATTTTATCGCACGGAAACGCCTCAGTTGAGAGTGGCTTCTCAATTAACAAGACTCTTTTGGTCGACAACCTCCTTGAGGAGTCACTAGTCGCTCAGAGAAGAGTCTTAGATGTCGTGAAAGAGGCTGGGGGAGTATCGAAAGTGGAAATAAATTCAAAATTAATATTTGATGTTCGATCCTCTCATAGCCGCTATACACAGCAGATAGAAGAAAAACTTAAATTAAAAACATAGGGACGGGCTACAGTCCGCTTGAGGAACTGTTGGATACCCTATTCTTATTCCTATCCCTCATAAGTGGGCGTGACAAAAGTCTAAGTATGGTTGAATTGTTAAGAACGCTCTACATATTTTGTTATATAACATTTAAAGGATTTTATAAAAAAAAACGCTCCCTAGCTCAAACTTGGGTGTTTCAATAAAATTGTTTTATTTAATTGTGGGCGTGTCAGTAGGCGGATTTAAAAAAAATTAACACATGAGAATAAAGGGCCCCTAGAGAGTATATACAAGGTGGCGCAAAAGTTGTCAGGTGGCGAAAAAGTTATCACCCGATGTTCTTTCGCTGTAATTTTTTTTATGAATGAAAAACTTTGGTTTTTTTTGGATTATGGATTTGGATTATGCTTTTGGATTATGTTAATTGGTGTCTTAAGTTTTTTCTGTATAGTTAACTTCACAAATGTCAAAGTAGAATTTACATTTGGAGCCATTTGCAAAAATTATAGCTTCTTCCGATGGATGATGACTCAAACTTTGAATTTTCAAAAAAAAAAAAAATAATTGTGGGCGGATTTTGAAAATATTTACACATGACCATAAAGGGCCCATAGAGAGTATATATTATAAATTTCAGCTCCCTAGCTCAAACTTTGGATTTTCAAAAAAATTGTTTTATTTATTTGTGGGCGTGTCAGTGGGCGGATTTTGAAAATGTTTTATCCCGAGCAGTTTTAGGAGTCATAGATCATATATAAGCTTTCTAGCTCAAAATTCGATTTTTTCCAAAATTTTGTTTTTTTGAGTTTGTGGGCGGATTTCAAAAATTCGTAAACTTGATTATTTCGGGACCCTAGAGAGTATATGGTTAGAATTTCAGCTCTCTAGGTCCAGTTTAAAGGCCTAATTTTTGCCGAAAGACGGACGGACGGACATGGCTAGATCGACATTACTATCGATGCTGATCATAAATATAGTAACTTTTGGGGGTCTACGGGCAATATTAAGGTATGTTACAAACTATGCGTCAAAATTAATATAGGTACCCTTAGAATAGGGTATAAAAACATAGGGACGGGCTACAGTCCGCTTGGGCGAACTGTTGGATACCCTATTCTTATTCCTATCCCTCATAAGTGGGCGTGACAAAAGTCTAAGTATGGTTGAATTGTTAAGAACGCTTTACATATTTTGTTATATAACATTTAAAGGATTTTATCAAAAAAAACGCTCCCTAGCTCAAACTTGGGTGTTTCAATAAAATTGTTTTATTTAATTGTGGGCGTGTCAGTAGGCGGATTTAAAAAAATTAACACATGAGCATAAAGCGCCCCTAGAGAGTATATATTATAAATTTCAGCTCCCTAGCTCACTTTGAATTTTCAAAAAAAAAAAAATAATAATAATTGTGGGCGTGCCAGTGTGCGGATTTTGAAAATATTTACACATAAGCATAAAGGGCCCATAGAGAGTATATATTATAAATTTCACCTCCCTAGCTCAAACTTTGGATTTTCAAAAAAATTGTTTTATTTATTTGTGGGCGTGTCAGTGGGCGGATTTTGAAAATGTTTTATCCCGAGCAGTTTTAGGAGTCATAGATCATATATAAGCTTTCTAGCTCCAAATTCGATTTTTTCCAAAATTTTGTTTTTTTGAGTTTGTGGGCGGATTTCAAAAATTCGTAAACTTGATTATTTCGGGACCCTAGAGAGTATATGGTTAAAATTTCAGCTCTCTAGGTCCAGTTTAAAGGCCTAATTTTTGCCGACGGACGGACGGACGGACATGGCTAGATCGACATTACTATCGATGCTGATCATAAATATAGTAACTTTTAGGGGTCTACGGGCAATATTAAGGTATGTTACAAACTATGCGTCAAAATTAATATACCCCTAGAATAGGGTATAAAAAGAAGGTGAAATAAACGTATTAAAAAGGAAAAGGGGGAAAGAAATAAAAAAACTTCACAAGGAAAATGGAAAAATTGTTTCATTGATATTTTTTAAAAGGAATGTTTAGAAGTATACAATTTGTCTATTCTTTAAATATTTGGGACTAGTGTTTAAATGCGTCATTTTGTTTGCTATATTTGCAAAATTTTGTCAAGGAAAACTTTAAATCTGGTCAGGGAAAGTCAGGGAAAAGTCAGAGAATTTTTTTTTAATAATAGTGCCAACCATGTTATTGCCGTATTTCGTTCTAATATCTATCTTATTATTAGCACTCACCTTAGCTGCTGGCATTTGGCTTACCATCCCTTCCAATATCTGGCTGCGCTTATGCGCTTATGCTGCGGGTGGCAATGGTGCAGTAGTAGTGTATTCGCTTACGGAATGGAAGGTCGTGCGTTCGAATCCCGGTCAAGTCCATTACTTTATACCGAATACATGAAATCGTAATCTCCCTAAGTAACTTAGACACCACCCGTGGAGAAAAACCCTACAACTGCACCCAAACACTTCTTTCCTATCTCTCTATTCTTTCTAAAACCAAGTAGCTTATACTGTGTTCTAAGCATTACAAGGGTACTGTAACAACAGAAAAAATCCCTTTATCGTAAGCAAATTATAAAAAAAAAAAAAAAAAAAAATTAAGATATTTAGATATCTCTTTGTAACTGGCTAGCCGATCTGCGGGGGCTTCCTCTTGCCATTTGGCTAATGTTGAAGAATCCAATTTTGAGGTAATGATGAAAACGATTAAATCGTCCCAATGCTGAGTGGTGCGTAGAGGTCCCTTTCAAGTTGAGTTTGTAGAGCTGGACGAATATTATAATAGAGTTCTTCATAGGTCGAACGGTAATTTTTCTCGACTTCCTCCGGATCAGCATCTTTCAGCTTTGATTGTAGGCTTATAAAAACGTCAAAACACGTTTCCAGTGCGTTCAGGCGAATGTTGAGTTCTGCTGGTGTCGCTGTTTCAGCCGTAGCAGTCGCGAATTCCTGAATGCGATCCAATTGTTTGAGGCACACATTCCTCCTGTTGCGAAGTTGATCGGATTTTGACATTTTAGGTTAATGCCGCGTGAACTGTAAGGTTTACTAAATTATTGTTTCTTAATTAGACTCTTATGAAATCTTTCGAATCACGTTGGGGTCACCAAATTTTGTTCGCGTTTATAAACTTTATTTAGAATGTAGCGAGAAATTAGTGATTGTTAAAAAAATTGCTGAGAAAGTCAACTATCAAGTTCAACGTCAACCGGAAAAAGCAATCTTTATTAATCATAAAGTAGAAAGAGAGAGACATATCACCAAACTTGGTGTTGCCGAAAGGGCACATCTGTTTTTCATATTTCTTTAATTAACAAGTTTAGACAAATATGAGTTGCCAGATGAATAATTAGAAAACACATATATTTATATTAAGGTCCATTAACAGGCGTATAGACAAAAATCGGAAAAAAAACTGCTACAGGACAACCTACCAGAACAGAACGTTTATAAGAAGAAAACAGGATAAGTCCCAAATGAGTATGGGTTCGCTCTCAGAATAACGGCACATGTATACTTATTTCCAGGGATAAACAGTAACGGTTTTTGTAATAACAGCACAAGTTAACTTGTGTTTGGTCTTTTTACAAAAAGGAATTAGGAAAAACTACACAACTCAACTTATCTTCTTATAACTAACAAATTTATTTTGGAAAAAGGACATAAGTAAACTTATGATCGCGAAATAAAATTTTATAGTTTTGGAAAAAGAGCATAGATGAACTTATGTGTGTGTTAATTTAGTTTTTTTTGCATAAGAGCATAAGTAAAAAAATACAAATTAGAGGATTGTACTTATGCTGTTTTTACTCGTGCAAGCTGTGTAGAAATAGACTTTTGTCATTTTTCTTTTGTGTGTAGTTCATAAACCGTAAGAGATAAAAATACGAAAAAAATATGACAGATAGAATCGCTTATCGCCGATCACATTGTGTAAAAATCTCAATTTCGACATAAGTCGACTTATGATGTTATTCCTTATTGCCGCAGATTTGGTCATGTTTGTAAAAAATCTGTCAAATATGTTCATGTAAGCTTTCATAAAAATCTGATCTTCATATCACATATATCGTATGTACGGACAGTACGTAACACAGAGGAACGATAAAAAAAAAGCACTATGTGCCTTCTACGCATGCAAAAAGACCTTTGGCAAACGTTGGTGTATGCGCCCTTACATAACCCATTGGATGTATACAGCGATCATACGACCCATACTTACATACGGGTCAATTGTTTGGTGGAAGGCAACAGAAAGGACTACCTATCTCCGTAACCTCTCTGAGGTACAGAGATTAGCATGTATCGGCACAACAGGAGCAATGAGATCAACACCCCAAGCCGGGCTAGAAGTCATTTTAAACCTACCCGCCCTTGATGAATACATTTGTAGCATGGGAGCCAAAGGAGCCCTACGCCTCAAGGAGGCAAACACCTGGAGACACAGCTCCTATGGGCACGGCTCCATAATTCACAATTACTTGAGTATCGATCTATCCAGGAAAACGGACTACATAATCCCCAATCGAAACTTCGAGAAAAACTGCTCTACATACATACCCCAATCAGAGAACTGGAACACGCACGCCAGCGCACAAGAAATCCATATCTATACGGACGGGTCGAAAATGGATGTAGGTACAGGAGCAGGAGTTTTCTGTGAGCCCCTAGACATAAAGGACTCGTACAGCCTCTCCAATGAATGCAGCGTCTTTCAAGCCGAAATAGTAGCCATAGACAAGGCAGCAAAAACAATCTCCGCGAAGAATCTGGACCCTTCCAAGATTACAATCGTCGTAGACAGTCAGGCGGCGATCAAAGCACTAGACAGCGAACCCATAAAGTCAAAAGCAGTCAGGAACTGCCAAAAATCCCTTAACGAAATAGGCGAACGACACAGGATCACCCTCTGCTGGGTCCCCGGTCACAGTGACATCGTGGGGAATGAAAAGGCAGACGAGCTAGTAAGAACAGGGTCAGAACTTGACGCAATGGACGCCATTACGTCAATAGACATCCCAATCAGTGCAACAAAAAGAAACATTGACCAAAAACTTGGGGAACAAATCAACACTTCCTGGTCCCAAAGGAATGACTGTGTGACATCTTGCAGCCTATGGCCAAGAATCGACGAGAAAAGAACAAAACACATTCTGGGAATGAACAAACAAGAAATACGCATCCTAACCGGCGTACTGACAGGCCACTGCACCATAGGTGTAATGGCAAATAGGCTGGACATTAGCTCACCAGACTACTGCAGGAGCTGTCAGGATACAGAAGAAACCGAGACCACAGAGCGCAGGTATCACTGACGGACACAATCAAGTTTGGAAGACAGGTTGGTTCCAATAGGCCAACCAGCAAGAATAATTTTAAACGGAGTATGGTAAGTGTTCTTATTGTTTGTGAAGTTTTGTACCACGATAAACAAAAAAGGGATCACAATGGACCAATAGGCCCGCGTGCAAGCACAGCAAATGCTGTGCACTTCCCTTCCAACCTAACCTAACCTAACCTATCGTATGTAGTGTAATCAGGACTTATATACTTTTTGTTTTTGAGCTCGAATAAGTGAGCATATGCCGCCAAAATGCAAAAAACCACAAGACCTTGTTTTGGTAAGAGGTTACACATTTTTGTTAAGGGCAGATCTATAGCCCAAGCAAGCATCTTTAAAATGACGTATAGCATGTTTATTAAAATATAGAAATGCAGAAATATGACTTAAAAAAATTGAATTGATAACCAAACCCCAAGCCCTTACGGCTTGTGGTTTTTTTGTGGCTCCAGGAAATAACCGCCCAACGAAATAACCCCCCAAAGGCAAAATGACATAACTCCCCAATAGATATGAAATAAGTCCACGATTTTTTTTAAGTTTTTTATATTAGGTACAGAATAAGAAAAAGGTTTCTGTATTATAATACATGTAGTAATTATGTACAATTCTTAATGTAGTAAATATGTACCTACGAGTACATAGTTTTTTTCATATACAAGAATGGATTCTTTTACCTCGCTTCTACAATAAGGACAATTAAGGTATGGATGTCGTTCAACGATTAACACCATGGGGGCAAAATGCCCCCCCCCCCCCATATGCATTGCACTGTTTATGGGATTACATAGTTGCGAAATCGTTAGATTCCATAAACAGTGCAATGAATATGGAGTAGTATTCTGCCCCCTTCAACCTCCCTGCTTGGGATCACTGTTTGATTTGGAGTAGGTGCGAGGTTTTATTTTAGCACTTGGCCTTATTGCACTTTGGGGAATTATTTCATAGTTGAATTTTGGAACTTATTTCACTGTGAAATAACCCCCCAATTTGAAGTATGAAATAAGTCCTCAAAAACCCATGAAATAAGTCCCCAATTTTGGAGGTTTCATATAAAATAAATAACAACCTCCATACAAATTTTGGGTAGTTATTTTATTTTCCATTTGGGGGGTTATTTCGTTAGGGGGTTATTTCTTGGAGCCGTTTTTTGCCTCTAGCTGACGAAACCTGATTGAAAAAGCGGTGATGGCAGGTCTGTAGCCCCGGCAAACACTTTTTAAACTGTTCACCAGAACTCCTTTCCAAGTAAGCTAGTGGTTTTGTTCTTGCTGCGATTTTCAAAAAGAATATTGCAGCTCGGTTCCTTTAAACTTTAACTCGTTTGAACTCAGTTTGGTACATCATTAGTCTCAAGAATTTAACGACGAGACTTTTCGTCTAACACAAATGACACACTTTTCCCTTGCGTTGGTCCGAATATTTTTGAGAGGCAAATAGTTTGGGCATTTTCTTGCAAACAGTGTGATCATAAATAGTTTTCGACAGCTATGCGACCCATATATGTATTGAGGATTTCGTAAAATTCAGTCACAATTAAATTTACATTTTGGCGGATGAAGTGGTCATATATTTGCGGTCACGCAAATAGCAACACAGCATAAAGTCTATTTTACCTAAAGTAAGTCTGCAATAAAAACTTTTAAAAACAGGCAGGCCTAAAACCTCCTAGATCACACCTATACAACAACAACAGTATATGGTTGGCCTCAAGACTTTTTAAGGTCAATTCGGTGAACCAGCGAGGATATAGTAGAGTAAGAGAATAACGTATAATCCTTTTGATCCATTCCATAACATCACCGTTGAAGTATTAGAAAAAAAATGTATTCAATTTAAAAGTCAGCCATTAAACTACCTTAACTTCCTAGAGCCAACAAATTCTCATCTTCTCTCATATGCCATTAATTTACTTTTTTGTTACAGGTTTCATTTTTCTCAACAAGTCCCGAGCTGAGCAACAAACAGCGCTTTGAATATTTTTCAAGAACAATCCCATCAGACCACTATCAAGTTAAGGCTATGGTTGAGATTGTTAAACGAATGGGTTGGAGCTATGTATCAATCATCTACGAAGAAAGCAACTATGGCATCAAGGTATGTTTAACCATTTAAATGTTTTCGAGTATTTATCTGATAACGTACCTAGGTATACAAAACCAAATGAATTTTATTGTTTTATTTCGTTTTTTTTTAACCTAATGGGACCTTGAGTGCACAAAGTATAGCACACATTTGAAAGTAAAAGATTTTATAAAACTATGTTTTTTATCTTTATTTATTATCTTTTCCGATTTTATACTTTTATAATTTCACAACTTGTTTTGTTTATATATTTAAATGCGACGCGTTTAGAGCTGCTATAAATTGATTACAAACCAGTAATCAATTTATAAGCCCGATTATGGAGCAGCAGCTCTGAAACGCGTCGCATAAAAATAAATAAACAAAACAAATTGTGAAGTTAATAAAGTATACAATCGGAAAAGATAATAAATAAACAAAAAAAATAGTTTTATAAAATCTTTACTTACAAGTCATAAACCAACCGGAGACAAACAAAAACAACTAAAATGGATAGCTAAGTCATGTGTGCTATCCATTTTAGTTGTTTTTAAAAAGAAAAATCAATCGCGGCATATAGATTTTTTATTGTTTTCATATTTAATGAATCATTGTGCATACACTCAGTTCCACGTGTTTACGAACAGGTAGTTTCTTGATTTAATGTTACAAGATTTTTTAAATCCTTCGATAATATGGGAAAAACCAATTGCAATATGAAAGAAAGCTATATTATGTTTGATTATGTTGTAAAAGAAATTGGGATTAGGCAGATAATTTCAATTTTTATTATGCTTTTCCCAATAATATCATAAAATTAATCCCTTTTTCGTTCCACCAGTTTTTATATTCATAAACCAAGGATGAAATAGAGCAAATTCGAGCTTACAAGGAGCAAGCAAATCTATCCGTTTTATAGCCGGTAAGATTAGAAAAAGACCAACTGTTGCTTACAGCTATCTTAGGGGCACTAAGAACTATGGAAAAAACCGGAAGGGAGGAGTAATCAGAGCAACAACCAGTCAGGATCGGCGGGCGATTCTGAGAGCTGCTTTAAATTCAAGACTAAGTAAAATCAAGGCAGAAACTGAAGCTGAAGCATGTGGATCAACAATTTATCGCGTGATACGGCAGTCCAACCATATTAGACACAAAACAATGAAAAAGAAACGGGATGGCGATTATTATATTTTCGTCAATTAATATCCAAACACCGACTTTTTATTTTCCAAACAAATAAAAATGCACTTACGTACATCTGTTTAGAATCGAAGTGTGTTATTTTTAATATTTAAATCCAACACACTTGCATATTATTATTTGGCCGCCACATTTTTTACAGCTGTTAGATTACATTGAAGTTTTTTCAGGTACGAAGTAAATTCATTCCCGTTAGCTAAAATGTATCGTTACGCTATTGAGCAACGTATTTTTATTATTAAAACTTATTTTAAATATGGTGAAAGTTTTGCAGAAGTTGAATAAAAAATTCCTTCAAAATACGGTAGAGAAGATACTCCTTCAAACCGTGCTATTAAACTTATCGTTCAGTATAAGAAAAATTGGTTCAGTTCAAGATCAGAGAAGTAAAGCCTATCATTGTAGTGGTCGTGCGAGTGAAAATATTACAGCTGTTAGCAGAAGTGTTGCTGAAGACCCAAGGACGTCAATTCGTCGTCGTTCGCAGCAATTAAACCTCAAACCAGCAACTTTTTTTAACATTTTGCACAAAGATCTTCATGTAAAGGCTTACAAAATACAGTTAACACAAGAATTAAAGCCAACTGACCACGCAGTGTGTCGGCAATTCGTTAATTGGATTGGCAACAGTGAAACAACAACAAAATGACAATTTTATTAAGCTAATTATCTTCACCAAATAGGCTCATTTTGAAATTGGCGGAAACTGTCGCATTTGGGCTAAAGAAAATCTTAGAGGATTGATTGAAAGGCCAATGAAACCAAAAAAGGGACTGTGTGGTGTTGATTTTAATTTGGTGCGTAATTGGTCCGTTTTTCTTCGAAGATGAAAATGGCAATGTAGTTACTGTGGATGGAGCTCGTGCGATGATTAGAAACTGTTTGTGGAGCAATTGGAAGATATTGATGTGCAGAATATGTGGTTTCAACAGGATGGTGCAACATGCCACATAGCAACGAACTCAATCGATCTTTTGAAAGATAAGTTTAACAATCGCATAATTTCCCGAAGAACAGACGTGAATTGGCCAACAAGATCATGCCGCCACTGGATTTTTTCTTATGGTGTTTCTTGAAGTGAAAAGTTTATGTCGATAATCCTTAAACTGTTCAACAGCTTAAAGACAACATCATCGAGCAAATATCACTTATTGAACCATCATTATGCGAAAAAGTGATTTAAAATTTTGGTAAGAGGTTGCCAGTCTGCCGAGCTAGCAGAGGAGGTCACTTGGACGACATTCTTTTTCATTATTAACCGGAACCAATGTATTACCAATAAAAATAAATAAAATAAAATTTTACGCAATTAATGCCTTTAATTCAAAATTTAAAATGATACCTCAAATTTGAACACCCTTTATGAGTGAAAGAAATTTATAATTTTGGTTTGTTTTGTGCGGAGTGACTTATTCAGTACTACTACTTCAATGCAAATATTGAATGCTGAACTGATCAATGTACGATAGTACAAAATGGACCACATTTGCAAGTTTTGCCTGCTGGTGAAAAGGTTTATTTATCTAGTTCTTGGAGGATTAGTAACATGATGTAAAACAAGTACATCATAACGAGCGTGATTGTTTTGTTACTATTTGAAAGCTATTGGAGGGTAGTCAATTGTTTCGTGATAGTGCGCAATGCAGATTCCGTTGGCATCTTTGTATTAAATATGAAGCCAGCATATACGCAGCATATTGGTATCTATGCACAAACTCTTCATATTGTTTCAAAGGAGTCTGCAATGACTCTTGGGGTTATGTTGAAGATTCCGTGTCATTTAAATGGCGGAAAGTAAGAAATCTACCCAAAAAAATCAAAAGATTTAATAAACTGTAATTCTTACAAAACAGCTTTGCATCAAACATGCAATTTCACCACTGAACGCAAAAGAAAAATTTAGTTTCATAATTTTTCATTGGAAAAATTTAAATAAATATAAATTTTTAAGTCAAAAACTAAGGAAAAATATTGCAGAAAATGTAAAAGTATCTAAAAATATTTTTTTCTTAGAAAATGCCCTAATTTATTCCGTAACATTTATACCCCTAAATGACTGAAGTTCATATTATGTCCACATACTTAAACTTATGTTTCTAAAGGCTTTTTTATCACGACTATGTAACCACTCAGTTTTTGAACTTTCGGGGTTTCGGTATTTTTAGCATCATAAAATTTGAATTTACCTAATCCCAATTTTGTTGTTGCAACATAAACATCATATAGCCTTCTTTCATATTGCAATTGGTTTTCCTCATATTATGGAAGGATTTACAAAATTTCGTAAAATTAAATCAAGAAACCACCTGTTCGTAAGCACGTGCAGTACATCTACTTTTAACTAGCGCTATCTATGAATAAAATGCTGAACAAGTATTTTTTTTAAGCATTAAAAAGCTCCGGACATAACGTCGCCTGAGAATTGTTTTGTTCCATATGCCATTGGCACTTTTTCGAGAAAATCGCATTTAAAGGTTTGCGTACTTGGTACTCCGAAACTGTGTGATAGGATTTTTTTTTGATTTTTTTTAACTTGAAGTTCGTCTTATAAAGAGTTCACCTACCAATTTTCAAAGTGTTTTGCCAAACCGTTAACAAGCTACGCTAGTTAACGTAAAAGTCTCCTTTTTTGACTTGTGTCCCACCTCCTACATTTTAAAACTGATTTTTTTTTCCATACACATGGAATACAATAAAATGGATATGGCACAAAGCAATTCTCATCCAAAATATCTGAAAGGCAAGAAAGCATGGAGTTGGATGTTCAAATTTTAAAAGAAAAATCGATTTCATCTTTTTTATTAACAAAGTTTTTATTCAAAAATAAGAAAATTATTTAAAGTGAGTGAAAAAAGTCAGATCAAATCAGATCAGTAAAGTACAGCTTCGAGTCATATGTTCTCCTCTCAGCTGCGAAATTTCAAATAGATAGTCCTCTTGGTATCCTAGTGAATTTCGGGTTTTGAGTGAGAATTGTACCGTCAATGTTTGGCCTGATGTCGATTTGATCACAATTTGAACTCGTTTCAATTCTTTCGATTTTTGTTGCATATATGCGAATATTTTATTATAAACTAAGAAATACGATATCTCATGCCAAACAAATAAATCATTTGGCATCAGTACAATTTAAATTTTCAAATTTGATACATTTTACTCACTTGCCCTGTCTCTAAACTAGGTACAGAAAATCATGATCATGATAAAAATATCTGCACAGCTTCATGGAACACAAATTGACAGAATGTAGAACACTTTGCGGCAAGATTTTTACTCATGGAACACCAAATCTTGTACTTTTCTGATTTTTTCTGTACTTATCCGTGCAGCTAAGGTTCATTACACACATCTATTGAAACCATATGTATTCAATGATGACTACTCGTACGTCTGCAACTAGGTTTTGCGTTTGCAACACTATTCATCACCGCACCGAATTCATATCTTCATCATATCAAATATCTACACAACTGTAATGGAGGTGAAACAAAATAACGCTAAAATTTTGTTTGCGATCAGTGTCCCACATTCATAGCTTTTCTTTAACATAAGTACACGTAGTACACAAACCAATTCTCAACTTTGTTAATATTTTCTGTATCTCTTGTCGCCGTGATATGCACGTGGAACAAAACAATTCTCATAGAAAAATTATAGGGAAAATTTGTCCCAAACGCAAAAAAAATGGCTTATGGCACAAAACAATTCTACACACTGTTGCTTTTGGTGGATATGGCACAAAATCGATGGTCGATATCTCAGGATTGGAAAGACTTAGAGCAAATCGAATCACAGATTTAAAAAGAGCTGACGAAATTACCATAGAATCCGTTCCTAACTCAAAAACGACAAAAGTGGCGTATGGAACAAAACAATTCTCAGGCGACGATAATGCAAATGTGAAATTTATTACACCGCAGCCATTTTCACACAGCCGCTCACAGTGCATAAATGAATAGTGGAAAGTAAATTGGTTTCAGAAGTGAAAATCAAATAATAAAATCGAGAGTTGCTTTCTGGAATATACTTCCAAAAAGAATTTTAATTTCATCTCAAATCAGCTGGTTCTTAACATTGTGATAACAGCGCCCTCTGTTTATTCGCATTAAACTAGAACTACTTGAATTCATAAACGGTTGTTGTATTAATTTCGTTGGTTAAACTGCAGGAAATGAGGTTGTTATATTAACTTTGTTGGCCAAACTGCACAAAAAAGGGAAACCTTCCTGGTTCATAAGTTGTTATATTCACTAATTAACTTACTTAACTTGTGCAGTAATCTGGTTATTTCCTTAAGCTCTATTGCCTAGCGCCGTTTAAAATACCACAATTATCTGCCACCATATCACAAGAAATGCTCATTTTAACAGCTTGGGCCCCAGGCGGTTAAGAAATTGCAATAATTTGTTAATGCCAAGGAAAGTCACAAAGCAGATTTATCTAATTTTGAATTAATGTATCCATTTGTTTTCATGATTCTTAAAATAATGTTTTATTTACTCCTTAAGGCATTCGAAGAACTGGAAGACTTATTAGCGCGCCACAACATTTGTATTGCAATTAAGGAGAAGTTGGTGAAGGATTCGGGCGTTGCGGAAGAAATCGCTTATGATAATATAGTACAGAAATTGCTTACAAAACCCAGAGCACGCGGTGAGTAATGAATTTATTTAAGTTTATTATAACATCCGACAAATGAATATATAAAGTTTAGACCCTTTCTTGGAATGTAACAATAGTTTTATTAAAAAAATCCATAGTGCGATTTCTAAATGATGCTAGTTTCATATCAGTGACTGAACACCATCTTTACCTTTAGCTGTTAAATACAATTCAAGAGAAAAAAAAAGTGCATTAATATGGACTTGAACATGAAAATTCTATGTTAGTAGGTTAGGTTAAAGTGGCTGTCAGCATAAGGCCGACATACTTAGACCAGGGTTAGGTCCATTGTGATGCCACACGGATGGAGGGGTTTCCCCACTACTAGTTAAACCATTTAGAGTTTCTTATGAAGCGCGATAGACGTCAGCGTTAGCCAAGTCATTAAGATCATTAAGCAAGAAATCTCCCAGATAAAGATATCTATTATGGGAGAGAGCAGGACATGTGCAGAGAAGGTGAAGTATACACTCCTCCTCCTCCTCGTCCAAGCAAATTCTGCAGAAATCGTTCGAATAAACGTTAAGCCTCGATGCGTGCTTGCCTATCAGACAGTGCCCTGTAATGGCACCTATAGTGGAGCTAATATGCAGTCGGTTTAGTGAGATCAGACTCTTAGAGCGTCGCAGGTTCAGCTTTGGCCAGATGTGCTTAGTCGCTAGACATGTATTACTGCTTGTCCACCTAAGGTTTGTTCTCTCGATTGCAGATAGCTTGAATAAAAGTTTGCAGGTCAGGTAGCGATTGGGATACCAAGAGAACCCTTTTCAGGTAAAAGATGAGTTTGGTTCCCTTTTTGGCGAGTTCATCAGACCTGCAGTTTCCTGGAATATCTCTATGCCCCTATGTTAGTAACATATGTTTTATTAGTGTTTCGCTTTTTGACTTTTACAATATTCCATTCTGACAACATCTTCAGTCTTCACGTTTTATTAAAGCGAACAGCAGATACCTATCGAGTTTTTATTTATGTCTTTATCTCAACATTATCGCGCGTAATGAATACATAACCACTCCGCCTCACTTGATTACGAACAGGTAGTAGTTTTTTTTAAAATGCAATATGAAAGAAGGATATATTATATTTATTTTGTAAAAAAAAACTGGGGTAGAGGAGATAAATTCAGTTTGCAGGCCGATTCCAACCGAGTCCACCACAAACCGAGTTTAACCGGTTTAGGATTTTCCTAAACCGAGTTGGTTGTACCCGAAAGGCATACAGAGGTCCTAAAATAGAGGACTTTGATCAAATTAATTGATATTGCGACGACTGGAAGTTGAAAATCAACTTTCCGAAGACGGAAACAATCTTGTTCAGAACAACATTGGCTGAAGCCTCTAGGGATAACAGAAAAAACTAACTGGAAGGAATTGGCCATTATTGTTCAAAATGGGCAGCTATTGGCGGTGAGAAGCGTAGTTTGATATCTGATGGGTATCTTTCTTGACCAGTATCTGTATTTCGATAGACATATAGTTGTTTGTCTTGCTCGGGCCAAGAAGCCTTATGCTCTTACAAGGAGACTGCTTCATAGCAGTCAACTTGACTCCAGAGTGAAGGTCATTTGCTACGTGGCCCTTATAAGCCGATCATCGCTTATGGTTGTCCATTGTGGTTTAATATAGCGCCAAGTCATATGGAAAAGATTCAGGTTTTGGAGAGACAATGTCTTAGGGCATGGCTTCGGTTGTTTCGAACGCCTGAATCCAACTATATAAAATACTGTTCCAACAAGGTCCTAAACGACGGGGCTCAGTGGAATAGGATTGACAATTGCCTCATTAAGGAGACTCTAGGGCGCGTTGCAACGGCGATGTCCAGCGACAATAGCCTGATCTTTGAGGCTTGCTACCCTAATTAAATGTACATAGTGAGTACGCTCCGGTCTGGCTTTATCCCGCCGGAAGCATTTATCCATATTGATGTAAAAGGGCTGGTACAGACGAGGGATGGTGTCCCGGTATTATACCAACGCTACCGCAGCGCGAGAGATAAGCGGCTCATCCGCGCCGGGGACGTCGCCAATGTCAATGTGTAAGTCGTCCAATTTACAATTTTTTTTGCTGGGCGGTTCGCAGATCCTTCCAATCGGAATATGTTCACGTTGAAGACCCGAAGCAAACCGAGCCAAACAGAACCGAATTTAAAAAGAACTTAAGGCAATTTATTCAACAATTCTATTTCAAACCGGGTTACTACCCGGTTGTTTAAATTTCAACTCGGTTCAACTCGGTCTTAGAATTCTTCGGTTTGGTACGTCAATTGGGTTGGGGTCACAATCCCCAAAATCCGAAATCCCGAAAACCAAAGGTACAAATTCTGAAAATTCAAAATCGCAAAATTCCAAAATAGCGAAAATCCAAAATCTCGAGGTATCGCAAGTAGATCCCATAAACCTGCTTGGGCTCACTTTTGGAATTGGATGAACGGCAAATTTTTCATTTATATAATTTTTGGGTTTTTTTTCCAGATTTCGGATTTTTGGTACATTGGATGTTCGGGTTATTTTATGTTGGCTTCTCGGGAAGAGGTTTTTCGATATTCTGTCCGACTCCCGTCTCAAAATGGTCATGCGCTGACTACTGAGCGAAAGTATAACAAACATCCAAGATAATAAACTGTCATGAAAAGCATCTCCAAATTCGAGATGCGTATTCGGCATTTAATTGTAGGTCCCTTCCATTCGTTTCAAAAATAAAGCTTCACACACACAATTAGTTGGATAAACTAGATTTAAGTACCTATATGGGCCGGAAAACAACAACCGGTTGAAAACGCTGAAGTAGTTATGCCAACCCGAATTTATAAATGTTTTTTGCACCTTCAAAAAAGCATAATGCAAAAAGTTAATCCTATTTCCAATCTTCATCAAAATTCAACTGAAATGTGTTTGCGACTATCTTATTGATAATAAAATGTTTTCTTTAGTTTAAATGTTTAGTTTAATATGCAAAGCCACTACGAGCCGCTACTAGATATTTTACCCTACGTGATTGATCGAATAACTCACGTAACCATCATTTGGCAAGTGGGAAACTCGCAGTTGCCTTAAAAATTGAACTTGTTCAATGTCTTTGATCAAAATCAAAATTCGTACGACACGCATGCCTGTCTAATCGTAAATAACAAGTTTACTTTTCGTTCAGCATTTAAGCCACTCAATCAATTTTGAGTCAAATGAAAATCAAGGTTGCATTCAACCACCAATTAATTGGGAAAATCGTATCTAGGCAATTTTACCATTCAAGTACATATCTAACTACAGCGCCACAATAAACATAATTGTGATTCTCCACATGCGTGCTTGTGAATCATCGTGGGTTGACATTGCTTTAGGTCTACATGACTGGAGGTCCTTAAGAATGATCAAGCAATAACCAATAGCAGGGACGTGCACTTTTCGAAATCGTAAAAAAGACAGTTCTAAGACCTATTGTAACTCTCCTACACGTGTGCATGCGAATCATCGTAGGTTAACATGATTGGAGGTCTCCATGACTGGAGTTAATAAAGAACGATCAATCAATAACCAATAAAAGTGGCGTGCACTTTTCGAAATCCTAAAAAAGAGACAGGTCTAAAACCTATTAGATACAAATTTATTCAATTGTGTTTTTGCATTTCTCTAATAATCTGCCTAGTTCGGATTTTACACTTACATACATACGAGTAGGTACCTATGTTTATTTTCACGTATTAATTTTCAATTCCGATTTAACTACATATATTGAACTTGATAACTGATTTGATTCAGGTTTACTCTTTAGGTGCTCGAAATGATCAAGTGCAAAGATTTTTAAAATCCGCCCACTTAAAAATACTTCGCAGAGTATGATGTCTTAACAGCAAAAATACTCCAACATCTTCGAAACATATACAACCCAATGATCAAACTAAAGCATTTTCCAATTTTATGAAAAGTTGCCGAGATAATAGCTATATCAAAATTTGGAACAGATGCAACCAAAACAAGTTCATACAGACCAAAAGTCATTTTGCGATCGCTTGACACCCATACTGAACAGGCAAAATGCAATACCCAGCCATCAGTTCGAATTTCAAAAACAACAGTCGACAAAACAGCAAGTTCACCGAGTAAAGGAAGTTATTTTAACTTGGTCCGAGTGCCACTTCTCAGCAAAATATTAGGCATGCAAAAACCTGTTCTTCTATGAAATGTTCACCTTTTGTGATGTCAAGCTGTACGTGGCTAAATGAAAATTGAGAAAAACTGATTACGGCTACGAAAAGTATTTTTTTTTTTATTTTTTTTTGCGAGTCTGATCTTTTGTGATCTATTGGATTCCATGGTTAATTTGGGTTAAAGTATTTACGTTCTTTTGGTGCAATATCATTGTCATATGTATGCTTCTTAAATAATACTGTAAGAAACTGCATAAGGGGTATTCTTGTACTTGGACCTATTTACCTTGCACCGGCCCAAGCTTCACGTTATTTATTTAGTTTTAGTAAAATTAATTAACCGAATTCCAAAAACATGGCGAGAAGTTAAACAGATTATCTCGTAAAAGTGCGCTTTATCAGTTTTTTTTTAGTTATATAGAGACTGAATTTTTTTAATATCACACAAAAATCGTTGCAGTAATTTGTTAACTTTTTTGGTACTGTTTTGAAAGAATAATAAAAAATGTTTTTTACTTTTATTTACAAAATTAATGAGTTAATCTTTTAACTATTGGAAAACTGTGGTGGCAATGGCGCGATGGTAGTGTATTCACTAAGTGATGGGCAGGTCCCGGCCAGGGCCATGATTTTAAAAATGTAGTTTAGAAATGCAGTTTAGGCGCCACCCGTGGATAAAAACCCTACAACATCACCAAACTTCTATCCTATCCTAATATTTTTTCCTGCAGTAAGAAGCACCTAAAAAAAGGCTGGGCGAAATAACTGCCTGGGTGTGGAAAAAAATAATCTAATGGAATTTTAAGTCAAAGGTACAACCCCCTATGGACCAAGGTATAACCAAGTCTTGTACAGTATATTATTTGAGATTGCCAACGATAAAACTTCAAGCAGTTACGTCAAAACCACACATTGGTGCTACAAATCTTAAGAAAATATCAATTAAACTTCTACTAGTAAGTAGCACCGAAAAGCATGCAAATGAAATACGATTGTGCCAGGTGATGCTTGCTGTAAACACAAATACTTACGCTATGTTACGCACTATAAGGGTACTGTAACAACAGAAAAAATCCCTTTAGCGTAAGCAAATTATAAAAAAAAAAAAGCTTGAAAGTGGAGCTTAAAAGTTCCTTAACTGATCGACATTTGTATGTTAAATAAAACCACTCAAAACATTATACAATACGAGCTGGTGACCGTATAATTACCACTTCCGTACATTATTTTTACCAGAGTCAATCTTCTTCCAACACCGACAACATTGATGATTGCCACTTTTGCTGATGACACAATATTGATGTGCTCCCATAAGTGCTTAGAAACAGCTACCTAGCAACTACAACTAATTCTGGAAGACACTACCAAATGGGCTGAAGCATTAAAGTGAACGAAGACAAAACGGTCCAGTTTATTTTCTCAACAGAAACGAAGTTTGCACCTCAGTCACTAAAAATTAGCAACAAATACATCTGTATCGACACGGTAGCCAAATACTTAAGAATATAATTTAGACAGCACCGAAACCAAATTAGAAACAAATTCAGACAACTATACTGGCTTCTTCAGGGAGACTCTAATCTATAAACAACAAAATAATATTGTACAAGCCATCATTGTACCAATCTGGACTTATAGAGCTCAAATCTGGGACACAGCTAATAAATCGAAAGCAAACATAATCCAACGACAACAATCTAAAATACTTCGAATAATAGTCGATGCTGAATGGTATATAACAAATACTGATATCCACGAAGATCTTCAAATTCCCATGATAGTCCAAGAATAGCAAGGATAATATCACACTCCAACAGCAACAAGTTACCAGCACAAGAAACGCTTGACAGAAGAAGGCTCAGAAGAGCAAGACACATTGATATGACCATGTTTAAAAAAAATATATAAATATTATGTTAATATAAATTTGTTAACTGTAAAATTAAAAAATTGTACCGCTCAAATCTATCTTGCATATATGTACTATACTTATAAACAGATGGAACGAAAAAACGGACTTATTTTATGGCCTTATTTGGAAAAGCATCATAAAAATTGAATTTATCTACATAATCTCAATTTTTTTTCTACAACATAAGCATAATATAGCATTCTTTCATATTGCATATTATCAAATGATTAAAAAAAATATCCTAACATTAAATCAAGAAACTACCTGTTCGTCAACACGTGGAACGGAGTATACATGGTAATAATCCTATCATTAACGATTGACTATGCTGGCATTGGGCCACAATCACAAGTCAAATATATGTATATCCCACTCTAAGTCTTTTAAGAATATAAAGCTAAAACCAAGTCTTTAAATATTGCACACTTTGTTAAAAAACAGGAATATCCCAAAATTCACTTTCGTCGATTTTTAAGAAAAGCTAGACCTATTTGTGGATATACAATGTATATAGATACAGCTGCGTAGCCTTTAGTAATAATAATGTGGAAAAGTGAAAGTATGATATATTTTTATTAGTTAGGCCGATGTGGATTCTAAAAAAATATTAATTGTAATAAGAAAATACTGTCATAGTAATGATATTAATTTCCATTTATATTGTTGTGTAGTTAACACACCTCGACGTCAGTCCCGGCCAGGGTTGCAATATTCGATGTCGAAAAAAGAATTAGATTTTTATTTAGTATTAAAAAATAGAATAACAGGGAAGTAGATACTACAACTAAAAGTGTTACACTTATCCTTAATAAGTTTTGTGAAAACATACTATGTGTTTTCAAAATCAAAACGCTAAGTCAAACATTCGATTTTATGTTATGAAAACATTTCTAGATGAAAGAAATGAAAAAGGTACTAGATATTAAAAAAATCTTAATTTCTTAATTTAATGTTCAACAAATTATTCTGCTGGCACATATGTCTGGTAATCCACGGTCTCATACAAGACAAAACATGGCATTTCGTAGAAACGTATCCACCTGTTAATATGAGGGTAACTTTAGAACATTACAGCGCTCATTAAGTATTACAAACAAAGTTGAAAACTTCACCTTTAAAAAGGTTGCCTTTTTTATCCGTGGAAATGTGCCTTTATTATTTTAATAAAGGTAAATGTTGTAATCGCTAAGTATATATATACCTATTTGGAAACATTCGTATTACATATTCCTAAGCTTTTCGAACAAATGATTATCTGTGAGAAGTTGGTTTTTCTCTGTCGTAACGTATTTTTTTTAAAAGACAGTGTGACAGTAGGTAAGGCTGAAGTGGCAGTCGGCCAGAGCCGACACTCTTAGACCAATAAAAGGCCCATCTTCCTCCTACTCATGGGGCTTTTAACAAAGCTTGAACGATTTTTTATGTCAATGTTAATAAGTGCGATAAGATCGTTATAGAAGAAAGCTCGTCGATGGAGTTTTCTTCTTTGAGAGAGAGAAAGGCAGGTGCAGAGAAGGTGGAGAAAAGAAGTCATTTGCGTAGACACGAATCTTTGTTGCATGCTTGCCTATAAGACAGTGTCCAATTGTAGCACCAATGTGCAGTGTGTTCAGAGAAACCAAACACTGCGGATACAGCTTTGGCTAAAGCTGTTTTGTCGCTAGACAAGTATTAGCACTTGTCCACCTAAGCTTATTTTTCTCGATGGCATCCCTCTTATACATGAGTTTGCATGTAGCAATTGGAATGACTAAAGGTACGATCAGACGGTCATCCAAACTTGTCATCCGGATGACATGCTGACGTCAGAGAACTTTTGTAATTCGGTTGTCATCTGCATGTCATCTGCGAGCGTGTCATCAACTAGATGACACCCGATCACACAGTGTCATCCGTTCGGTCATCCGAGTGTCATTTTGTCCCTAAATGGATGACACGCTTGCTTTGTCATCCGGTTGACACGACTGGATGACATAGCCGGATGATAGCCGATCACACGAAATGACACTAATGGCACGGATGACACTAATCACACCAATGACAATTTGTAATACAGTGGGTGATCAAATTATTACGGCGACCTTAAAAAATATAATTTTTTCAGGAGTTAGTGCGATGGTGGAAAAACGCCTTAAATGAGCTAAGGCTCATAAGGACTGGACATCCGAAGACTGGTTAAAGGTGATAACTTAATATGTCAGCTTTCAATAGATTTTTTTTTATATTTTGGAGTTATATTTTCACGATTTTCGTGGCACGCGTTTTTTTGTAGGTCTGCTTTTCCGATGAATCAACGGTTCAGATTTTGTCGGATAAGTCGCATTCCCTTTTATATTTTTCGTTTGTCCTCCTCCTAACAAACTCGGACTTATCCGACAAAATCTGAACCGTTGATTCATCGGAAAAGCAGACCTACAAAAAAACGCGTGCCACGAAAATCGTGAAAATATAACTCCAAAATAAAAATTTAAATTTATGAATTTTCTTTCAGATATCAGTTGCCATATCGGCGTCTCCTCCCAAGACAATTGCAGGCAAGGAGGCACCGATAATTGAATAGATTCTTGGCATGAGCACAGGTCGAAAGTTTAAGTCATCCATCAATCCCAATCATAAGCCTCGAATGTCCCTAATCCGGAACGCCGTTCGAAAACAAATAACTCCAACAATTGGCAGCTCAACACCAACTACCTCAGCGAACGGCTAAATCAAAACGAAAGATGACTTTCGAAATCTACTTATTTTAAAAAATCCTCAATGAATTTGGAATTGGTGAAACAATAAAAAATGCGCAACCATTTCTGGATCTAATAGTTTTATTACAGAAAAGCAAAAAAGAATTACGATTTTCGTTGATATCGGCTCCTTCCTCTTCGTACTCTTCATCTTCTTCATCGTAGCCCGCTTACTTCACTTTTATTTATTCAAATTATTCACCGATAGGAAACCTCTCTCCCATTTGAGGTCTGTGCTTCCGACTTTTTCACGATACAAACGTGTCATCCGATGTTAGATGACAATGTGGAAAATCTAGTAATACAATCCATGGGACGTTGTCATCCGGATGACACGCTGTCAAAAATATTTGGTCATCCAGTCCCAATAGCGATGACAAGCGATCACACGGTCGATGAAATCAGTCATCTGGATGACATAGAAATCGTGTCATCTGGTATGTCATCCGGATGACACGTTCAATGACATGCCGGATGACAGGCGATCACACGGGATGTCCACTTTAGGACAAATTCTACGTCATAGTGACGTCAGCATGTCATCCGGATGACAAGTTTGGATGACCGTCTGATCGTACCTTAAGGGACCTTTATCAGGCAGTATAGTTCCATGCTCGGCGAGTTCATCAGCCCTACAATTCTCTGTGCCCCGGCACTTAAATCTTGAACTGTTCCGCCATCTCTTGGAGACACGATCGGCAGTCTAAGACTACGATGAAATTGTTTAGAATAGAGGAGAATGATGCTTTGAGGCGGACACCCGCACCAGCAGCAGTTTGATTACTAAAGATGCACGTGCTCAGTGCTCATTCTGGAGTTCCTCAAGAAAGTGACTTGTTATTTTTGCACACTTATTTTTGCACTTTTTCTAATGATCTTATAATTCTGTTTAAAACACAGTAGTAATCTGGGGTATCTCTTATTTCGCCTATTTAATTTCGCAAAATGTCATTTCGTTTTTATCTGATCGCAAACTGGAATTCACAATGCATATCCATTTTGTACGTTATTGTCATTAAGTGTGACTCCATGATGGGCTTTGTAAAAAGGTTGTCCAAAGAATTTGAAGACCCTTACGTTACTTTGTCATTGTGCAATAGCTTTATCCGTTCTCATCTTCAGTATGCTTCACAAATATGAACCCTTTTCTACAACATTCATTAAAATCGAATCGAAGCCATTCAACGTAATTTTATTCGAATTGCCCTTAAAAGACTTCAAAGGGATAATCCATTTAATCTCCTTCCGTACAGTCAACGTAGCTTTTTCAAATACATCCCTCTCTTCGCGTAAAAGTGAGAAGTTTTATTTTTACACCAGCTTATAACCGCTTGATGCTCCTGATTTGGTATCTTCAATTAATTTTTAGCCTCATCACAGAACGTTTTATCATAGGAATGAACATATTAGTTGCTTGAGTAAAATATATCGTTTACATAAATTATATCGTTTGATTGACTCGCATGTCATTTAAGTACGCTTGGAAATGTTTTGCTAAACAATGCCTTAAATTATTTGTATCATTTGAGCTTGGGTTAGTATTGTATAGATATATAATATGTATTTAATTTGTTTATCTGTATGGCTGCTATGTATATGTGATTACTAAAACTTTTATGTGTCGGTATATTTCTGCTCACGACTTCGCAATGCAGATCTAATACCTAGTGTTATAAAAAGGACAAAACGAATCACATTAACCTTCAAGCGGGCGCCCCGTCATTCGTAACGGCAGCGGTCGCGCGTAGTCGAAAAGACATATGGGATAACTGATAGAAATAATGCATTGATTATCCAATAATCATTTATTTTTTTGTACACAGATATATTATCATTGTATTTAAAGTATATAAATCTTCTAAATTGGCGTGTGGCTTCTTCAAGAATCCCGCTATATGCAATAATCCGAAAAGTGCTCGAATTTCTACAGCATCATTCGGTTTGCAGTCACGTGGTCTGTCATACGATGGTGTTTTTTATACCCTATTCTAAGGGTATATTACTTTTGACGCATAGTTTGTAACATACCTTAATATTGCCCGTAGACCCCTAAAAGTTACTATATTTATGATCAGCATCGATAGTAATGTCGATCTAGCCATATCCGTCCGTCCGTCCGTCCGTCTGTCGGCAAAAATTAGGCCTTTAAACTGGACCTAGAGAGCTGAAATTTTAACCATATACTCTCTAGGGTCCCGAAATAATCAAGTTAACGAATTTTTGAAATCCGCCCACAGACACGCCCACAAACTCAAAAAAACAAAATTTTGGAAAAAATCGAATTTTGAGCTAGAAAGCTGAAATTTTTTATATATGATCTATGACTCCTAAAACTGCTCGGGATAAAAAATTTTCAAAATCCGCCCACTGACACGCCCACAAATAAATAAAATATATTTTTATACCCTATTCTAAGGGTAGGTATATTAATTTTTGAAAATCCAAAGTTTGAGCTAGGGAGCTGAAATTACTAATATATACTCTCTATGGGCCCTTTATGCTCATGTGCAAATATTTTCAAAATCCGCCCACTGACACGCCCACAATTTTTTTTTTTTTTTTTTTTGAAAATTCAAAGTTTGAGCTAGGGAGCTGAAATTTATAATATATACTCTCTAGGGGCCCTTTATTTTCATGTGTTAATTTTTTTTAAATCCGCCTACTGACACGCCCACAATTAAATAAAACAATTTTATTGAAACACCCAAGTTTGAGCTAGGGAGCGTTTTTTTTTGATAAAATCCTTTAAATGTTTTATAACAAAATATGTAGAGCGTTCTTAACAATTCAACCATACTTAGACTTTTGTAACGCCCACTTATGAGGGATAGGAATAAGAATAGGGTATCCAACAGTTCGCCCAAGCGGACTGTAGCCCGTCCCTATGTTTTATTATAAATTCGTTGGTATGTCTTACAACTTTTTCTATGATATTTTCTGTAACGAACAAACTCCAGGCTTGCATAAATGTTGCTACCCCCATGCCATTCCTATGAGTACCTGAATCTTCAGCGAGAATATTTTGTATTTGACGCCTCCTGCTGTTGTAGTTGGATTCTTCCCACTTCGTTACTTTATCACGCCCCGTAAATTAGCTGTTTATATCTGAAAAAGGGCAAATTCTCCTCATCTGAATCTGAGCTGTTTGATTCCTCAGCAGATTGAGATCCCTTTGGAACGATGTTTCTGAACCTTGGTCGCTGAGCTCTGATTCACTCTGTTCTTCATCTTCTCGTAGTAATTCCTCGAGTATTGCACTTCGTGTTAGCGGGCTAAGACTCATTTTAGAAATAAAACCGTACTACACGCTTAATTCGATAATATTGGGCGATATTTGAAGAAATACTATATCGCGTTGAGCCTCGCGCGTAACCTTTTCGACGACAGGCGCGCGGAGTGCTTTCGACGCCTGCGCCGCGTCTAAAACAACAGCGATCTGTGAGGTGGGGGGAGGGCGGCTTGCGGAGATAATAAATAAATAAATAAATGAACGAAAATGTGTTGAGCACGGTCGATTCGACACCGCGCGACCGCTTGTAGGTTAAGTGGATTTGCTTTTTCAACATTTTGTCGTAAAAATACAACCGTCGACCAATCTTTTCAAAAACAGCTTCAGATGGAATACTTTGTTTCAATTTGTGACCATTCTTCACATAATAGAGGGTGGGCGCAAATTGGTGGATTATGGATAGAGCAGAGTGGCTCTGCAAACGGGAAAAGGTTTTCCGAGGTCACCTTTACCTTCATTTTTTTTTAAATATTTGAATTTTAGGTATCTGCAAAGTACACCGAGACGTCATGGTCAATTAGCAGGCGCTCCTTAATGACTGCACCCTTGCCAACATTAATTTTAAAAATGAAAAATTATGTTTTTCATATAAACAACGACGGTTTTAATAAACCATTTCCAAAGCGTTAGTTAAAGGGACGCTCATATGAGGAATCCCAATGGAATGCCAATCAAAGTGAATTGGGATAACCAAACATTTCTATCACTGAATCGCGTGCTCGTTGTTCTTACTTATATAATACATTTGATATCAATATTTGGATTGCAACAACAAAATGCTCGTACTTCTATTAAAATAAAATAAGAAATTAATCTTCCAACGAGGATTGCGTTAAGAAGAAAAATGAAAAAGATCTTCTCAATGAAATGCAAAGAGAAAAGGAGTTGAAGTGGAATGTGTTGAGCAAGTAACTCAAACGCCAAGCCGGGAGGAAGACGTTAAAGTTTTTTTTTACTCTAAGAAAGTATTTGCATATCGATGAGGACAATGAAGTTATTTGCAACATTGAAGAAATTCTTTACAATGAGAAGGTAGATGTGCTTCGTGAAGAAGAAAATTGAAAATTATTTTAAAAATATAATGTAAAACTATGTTTAAATCGCTATCACGAGCAGAATCTTGCAGGCACATAAAGTGCTCCCAAAAGCTGATCGTTTAGCGGGGGGATTAAACATACATAGCAATTACATGGGAAACACAATATAGTACATAAATTATGGACCCATACCCATACTTTATAAAACTAGCACAAGCACAAATAATACAAAAACCATAGGGACGGGCTACAGTCCGCTTGGACGAACTGTTGGATACCCTATTCTTATTCCTATCCCTCATAAGTGGGTGTGACAAAAGTCTAAGTATGGTTGAATTGTTAAGAACGCTCTATGTACATATTTTGTTATATAACATTTAAAGGATTTTATCGAAAAAAGGAAGCTATTGTAAAAAAAACACTCCCTAGCTCAAATTTGCTTTTCAATAAAATTGTTTTATTTAATTGTGGGCGTGTCAGTAGGCGAATTAAAAAAAAAATTACGCATGAGCATAAAGGACCCCTAGAGAGTATATATTATATATTTCAGCTTCCTAGCTAAAACTTTGGATTTTCAAAAAAAGTTTTTTTTTAAATTGTGGGCGTGTCAGTGGGCAGATTTTGAAAATATTTACACATGAGCATAAAGAGCCCATAGAAAGTATATATTATAAATTTCAGCTTCCTAGCTCAAACTTTGACTTTTCAATAAAATTGTTTTATTTAATTGTGGGCGTGTCAGTGGGCGGATTTAAAAAATTTTATCTCTCGAGTAGTTTTAGGAGTCATAGATCATATATAAAAAATTTCAGCTTCCTGCTCAAAATTTTGTTTTTTTGGTTTTGTGGGCGTGTCTGTGGGCGGATTTCAAAAATTCGTAAACTTGATTATTTCGGGACCCTAGAGAGTATATGGTTAAAATTTCAGCTCTCTAGGCCCAGTTTAAAGGCCTAATTTTTGCCGACGGACGGACGGACGGACATGGCTGGATCGACATTACTATCGATGCTGACCATAAATATAGTAACTTTTAGGGGTCTACGGGCAATATTAAGGTATGTTACAAACTATGCGTCAAAATTAATATACCCTTAGAATAGGGTATACAGATGAACAGCTGATCGGGCTCATCTATATGAACGCACATAAGTTGCATGAACATAAGTAAGCCTTCGTTGAGAAATGAAAATCATTTGAAGGAGCTTGATATATAGACTATTAAGATGACGTTTAAATGAACCATTCCATGAAATCTTAGGGCAAATCCTACGAATTTACGTTGCATGGTTTCGACAAAATTATACAATGACAAAAGGTTTTTTTTTTTATAATCACCTTTTTACAAAGCCCTGCATAGAGTTGGACTAATTAATGATAAAATTGAAATGCTTTGTGAAATCGAGTTTGGAATTAAAATAAATCCCAAGATCCTTAAAACTCTAAACATGACAAAGAGTATGCTGATATAAGTGTAATGTTAATTATTTGTTTATATAAATAAGCATTCCATACATATAATTTGTCGAGCTTCTTCTTCTTCTTCTTTTTCAATTCAATTTTTTTAATTCAATTTATTCATAAAGGATAGTACAAGTAAGACATAGTCTTTTATAGTACATGTTATTGAAATAATAAACAATGAAATTTAATAAAACTAATATAAACATAATGAAATACAGGATAAGTAGAAAAAGAAACAGAAGTAGAAAAAGAAAATTTATAAGATAGTAGAAAAAAAAAGAATATTAAGGAAAAGTAGTTATTGTTGTTGTTGCGGCACTTTTAAACTTATTAGCTCCAATTATTTGCGTAGTTGTGGTCGGGATGGAGTTCCAAAGTCTGGTCGCATGGATGAAGAAGAGGCGCGTAGAGTTCAAATAATTAAACGATTGTAAGATTTTGTGTCCTGGAGGATTGAACAAATTGAAGTTTCTCGAAGAGATATGCAGGAGATCTAGTTTTAATCAGACTGTGCATAAAGTGGCAACACCTGGTATTCAAAAATTGTTGAAACGTGCAACCCAGTACTAGTTTGTGGGAGTGCGATATATGATCATGTCGACGCAGACCATATACATATATAATAGCATCGTTGAACGTGACAAGCAACTTGTGTTGACAGTAAGAGTCAAGTTTGCAGTATACAGCTGTTGAATAGTCAAATATTGGAACGCATAAAGTCTTGACAAGCCTTAGTTTTGTATCCACTGGGGTGAAACTAGAAGACTTCCAAAATTTTCGCAATCCGGCATATATTCGACCACCTACGTAATCTGTTTGGTCTATAGCGGAGAGCGAGCGATTTATCTTGAAACCAAGATTTGTGACAATTTCGACAAACTTAATTTCCCTATTGTTTAGTAACACAGGTGGTAGTTCAATAGTATCATGACATTTTTTTCATATCAAAATCAGTTGAGATTTTTCTGGATAAGCGTCAGCCCATTGGAAAGGGACCAGCTATAAATTTTCGAAAGATCCTCATTAATTCTAGCAATGAGATCCTCCACCAGTCCAATTGGACGTGACAAATAAATCTGGACATCATCAGCATAAAGGTGAAAAGAGACATTCAAATAGACACTGGGTAGATCATTTATATATAAACATTGGTCCCAAAATTGATCCCTGAGGTACACCCGTTAGTAACGCTCTAAATTCGGACGATTTCCCATTATGGACTACTCTTTGGTAACGATTATGCAAGTCATTACTTATAAGGCGCACTGATCTTTCACTAAATCCAAAATACATTCTGCGCTTCTGACACAGTACCTGATGGTTCACTCTATCAAAAGCCTTGGAGAAGTCAAGCAAACAAAGAACGGTCAAGTGATCCATGTCAAACTTAATTCGTATGTCATCGAGAATTTTTATCATAGCTGTAGCACAATTGTGACGTGCTCGAAAACCAGACTGGACAGAAGACATCAAACTATGCTGATCCAGATAACCTGATATTTGGTTAACAAGAACCCTCTCCAAGACTTTTGATAGAGTTGGTAAAATGCTAATAGGGCGAAAATCAGTTGCAAAAGATGGATGAGGTTGCTTTGGCACAGGAATAACTTTAGCTAACTTCCAATTATCAGGAAAAAAAGATGATGTTATACAAAAGTTGACAATATTTGTAAGACAGCTTACTAAATGGGGCATGACTGTCTTAACGAACCGAAGGGGTATAACATCGTCACCGACTGCGTTTGATTTTAACGAACGAATAACATTAATGATGCCAACTTCCGAAACAACTTCGAAATCAAAATCAGACAGAAAAAGCAATTCATCTTTGGGAGTAAAATAAGAATTATTAATTGTACTTTTTAAAAAAGCATCATTAAGTGCATCAGGGATGCAATCAGCAGCAGCCCTTTTCCCAACGCCAATGGAACGTAAGTTGGTCCAAAGCTTTTTTGATGGTAGGTCAGTGTTCAATTTGGAAAGAAAATATCTCTTTTTAGCTTTTCGTGTGATAAAGGTAGAGTATTTACGAGCACGACAAAAACATTCCCAATTAGGAGTTGTTGGTCTTTGCTTCCACTTTGAATATAACTTGTTACGAACCTTCGTCGCATTTGTAACCTCACTGGTGAACCATGGGCATTTCTTATTTCGTATTGCAACTGTCTTAATAGGGACATGTCGGTTAAAGATGTCCAATACTAGTGATTGAACATGATTCACTTTGTCCATTACGCTTGATATTTGATAGCAATGACGCCATGACAGCTGATCTTGAAGCAAGACATCAGCACGATTTGACAACATAACAACATCAAGAAGACTGGGAGGGGCATCAGGAGAAATATGGGTGGCATACGAATTTACTACCGATAGCCCGGCAGCAGCAGCAAAATCCAGTAGTTGATAAGCTTTATTATCACATTTTAATAGGTCAGCATTAAAGTCTCCACAAATTATGATGTGCTCATAAAGAGCAGTAAACTCATGCAACGCAAAAAATAATTTATCTGGAGAATGACAGCGATTTGGGTTGTAAGCAACACCAACAAGGCATTTACTACTCCACCACGCTTCCTTTGGATTTGCTCAGTAATTCGTACTTGAACGAAGTGCTACAAAAACTGCAACTCCCCCACTTGTTGTTGTAGTAACCCTATTATTAGCAATAAGCTTATACCCAGGAATTTCATAGAGCTGATTGACTGCATCTTCATTTTTGGAATCTTCTGGATCAGACCGGAACCAAGTCTCAGTAATGCAAATAATATCAAACCCAGATCCTTTGAAAACATACCCTAAGTAATCCAATTTGGTTAAATTTAAACTACGCGCATTAAGGTAACATATTTTTAATCCCTCGCGTGAGTTGGATAAAATGTTGACTACAGATCGCACCGCAATTTCACCAGCATAACCAGACACCGGAAGACTATTGATATTATTAACCAGTACTCCCCTCTCTGTTGTTAATCGACAAAGAGGGGGTGGAAAACTAAAAGGGATCAAATCCAAGGTAAGGAGTGCTCAGTCGCTAGCGCAAACTCTGGATACCTGGGGACCTCTAGTTTTAACCCTAATTCCCCTTACCTGCATAAAGGGAGTGAGTGCAGATGGACCTTCCTTCCCCCTTACTCGTGGGACAATGAACAATTCAAACAAAACAAACAAACAAAACAAAACAAAACAAAAGAGACTAAGGTGCAAGGATCCGGCACCACTGACTCTAGAAAAACCGATCCCCAAACAGAACAACAACAACTGACGGAGGAAGAAGAAAACCTTCTTCTGAATCCGTTTGCCAATCTTGGAGTATGGGATGGAGAAAGCGTTGGAACAGATGCTGCCATGTAGGGCATGAACCTTGATGTCAGCGACAGCTGTTCCGTCGCTAGCTCTAACCTCTCTTTATTGTCCACCTCCTCCAGACGGAAAAAAACTAACAAACTGCAGGACAACAGTAAAGAGACTAGGGACGAAAAGATGGTAAGAACTGACAGAGACTGACCGCAAACGGCTTCATAACGCACGTGCGTATCTGCAGGAACAGCGTCTAACGGAGAATGAGCCTACTGCTCGTACACCGGCGGGCGGAAGCTAATCCTGGGGATAACACTAGCGATAGTAAATTGATGGGACCACCTTCCTCCCAGATTGGCAAAGTTCATCCAGGGGAAAGGTCGACCACACCAATCACTCTGCCAAAGGATGCCATCGAGGAGCCACCAAACCTTTCGATCAGACGTTGCATCGAGCCTCTTGCTCGTACGGGTCTAGAGAAGGGGGAGGTGCTTCCTGCTCCTAATATTAAAAAAAAAACGGACACGGAGACTGATCGGGTACAGGAACCGACCCCGGGACCCCCAGACTCACCGGCCAGCCGTTGCATCGAGCCTCTTGCTCGTACGGGCCTGGAAGGAGAGAAGATGGTCACTGGGGAGGTAGGGGAGAGGAAACTGCAGCTGGAGAACATCCAGAGCCTCAGCTCCACTTGCAATCTGGATGCAGGTTCACCTCACCAACCAGGCAACTGCAGCCGTGACGTCTCGAGAAATAACTCGACAATGGACAGTTGCCAAACAGTCGTGGAGGCACAGCCCTCCAATCCCGGACGGGACACTCAAGGAGCCTTAGACTCTAAAGTCCCCAGCAAACCCAAGCCAAAGAAGCCTCTAGGGGAGCATGAGATCCTGCGCAGGCAAAGGCGTAACGCGCTCAGGATCGTCCAAAGGATGGGTAGCAAAATTTCGGAAGCCTTAACGGAGAAGGAAAATCTATCCCTCGACAAGGCTAAAGAACGACTGAAGACCATATCCGACAACCCAACGGAGAAGAGCAAACGTTTGCCCAGCTCTAGGATAATTCCCAAAAGACCGGCTGGGAAGGGGAAAGAAAGCCCTTTGGTCTCCACCCCAATCGCAGCCAGACTTAGGAACCCTGTAATTGGCACGAGAGAGGATACTCAATCCAAGCTCGACCCGATTGCAAGCACGTCCAAAAGAGCTGGGCAAAACGACACGCTTTCCCCAATCTCTCAAACTAACGTTAGGAAGAAAGCCAAGGTCTCTTTACCAACCGCAGTTGGCCAACAAGTAGCCATAGTAGACTACGGAAATCCTGCTCGGAAGTTGACAGAGGCCCAATGGCGACTCATCGAACTTCGAATCCTAGATAAGGTGAACGAGGCCATCCTAAAAAACAAGGAACCCCTCCCGCTTTTTGACACCCTCAATACCATCCAAGGATTCAAACTCATGACCTGTGAGGAAGAACACACCCTCACATGGCTCAAGGAGTTTATTGCCAGGACGAAAGCTCCATGGCCAAACGCCGACCTTCGTCTGATTGACAAAAAAGAGGTCGTACGGATAACAAGACCTAAAGCCAAACTTGTTGTACGAGGGCCTTATATCCCTAAGGACCGTATCGAGAGATACTTACGATCCCTAAATACCGATCAGCTGAGCCACGCTTGGGAAGTGATCGAGATGGGAGAATACCATGAATCAGGCACGGAAGTGATAGTGTTGCTTAGTCACAAATCCATTACGTTGCTGAAGAAGATCGACTTTAAAGTACGCGTCGGCATAAACCGATGCAAGCTTAGGCTTATCGCGAACAAAGTCAACAAAACCAACAACGATGGGGAGCCGAAAAAACCGTGATGAAGGTAATACAAATAAACCTTCATCACAGTAAGGCGGCCAGCGCCAACCTAATCTACCTCATGGAGGATAGAAAAATATACCTAGCCCTTATTCAAGAACCCTGCGTATCAGGAGGCAGAATAAGGGGTTTAAACTCGAAGGGACTTGTCCTGTTTAAAACAGTGCAGACTTGTATAGTAGCTAGGAAACAGATTAACCTCTTTCTTCTATCTACCTACAGTGATAACGACCACGTGACGGTAAAACTTGAGCGCAACGGGCTCCCTCCGCTGATTCTAACATCATGCTATATGCCCTATGATGCAACGGAAGGACCACCGTCAGATCTGACCCACCTTCTTGTTCAACGTGCTACACGGGAAAAATGGGACCTGGTGATGGGATGTGATGCTAACTCCCACCATTCCCTATGGGGTAGCTCAAATACAAATACAAGGGGTGAGTCACTTTTTGAATTTCTTATAGATCATAGCTATAAGTCTAATAGGGGTTCAGAACCAACTTTTGTTATTAGAAATAGGCAAGAAGTAATCGATGTTACAATATTAAGTAACTCGAATACAATCACTATAGATCAGTGGAAGGTATTAAAGGAGGAAACATTCTCTGACCACAAAATCATTGAATTCCTGATACCAGACACAAACGATCCCCCAAAATCATATAGGAACCATAGAAAAACTAACTGGGACCTTTTCAATATGGAAGTGGGAAAGAACTTAAGAACTCTCCAGACAGATGCTGCGTATGCACCAGAGAGTACAGACACGAATGCCGAGAATCTAGGAAAAATCCTAGGTAAAGCGCTCGAAAAATCATGTCCCCTACAAACGAGGAGTAAAAGAAAATCGACTCCTCCATGCTGGACAAAAGAACTGTACGACATTAAGAAAGAAACTAGAAAATTTTTTAATGTAGCAAAACGTACAAGATCCGACCATGACTGGGAAACCTACAAATCCAGTCAAAGAAAATTCAAAGCAGTAACGCAACAAGCAAAGCTATCTTCGTGGAAATCCTTTTGTAGTAAAATGGAAAGCACCGCGGAATCAGCTAGGCTCAGGAAACTACTTGCTAAGGAACCAGTAGCCTTGGGATCTCCCAAGGACCCCAACGGCAACTGGACAGAATCCTGCAATGAAACACTCAAGCTCCTCCTTGAGACTCACTTTCCGGCATGCATTAATCAGCATAACAATCCGGAAGAAGAGCACTACACGGAGCACATAACAACAGCGGAGATTATAACGGAAGAAAGGATAAAATGGGCCATTAATTCCTTCTCTCCATATAAATCTCCGGGTATTGACGGCATTTTCCCTATGATGCTACAAAGATGTGTAGAACATATAACCCCACATCTGAGGAACCTCTTCTAAGTAGCCTAAAATGGGGATATGTATCCAAAGTTTGGCGAGAAGTTAAAGTGGTTTTCATACCCAAAGCTGGGAAACCTAGTCACACTACCGCCAAAGACTTTAGGCCAATCAGTTTAACCTCTTTTGTTTTAAAAACTTTTGAGAGACTGATGGACATTTATATTCGTAGCAAACTGAGTCCAGAGGTCTTATCCCCAGCTCAGCATGCATATACGAAAGGCAAAGGTGTAGAGACAGCACTCCACAGTGTCGTCAGCACCATAGAAAAGACACTAAGGGACAAGGAATATACTCTAGCCGCCTTCTTGGACATTGAAGGTGCCTTCAACAACGTCCAAGGGGAAGCGGTAGAAAGAGCCCTAGTAACCCTCAATGCGGAGTCCTATCACCCCTTCTTTGAGTACTCGTTTTAAACGAGATTCTGATTGAACTTAGACTTAGTGGTGTCAAGGCAGTAGCATATGCTGACGACTTTACACTGCTAGCGACAGGAAAATTCCCATCCACTCTAAGTGAACAAATACAGAACGCCTTATCTATGGTTGGTAACTGGACCAGAAGCTGCGGACTTGCGGTTAACCCAGGAAAATTCCCATCCACTCTAAGTGAACAAATACAGAACGCCTTATCTATGGTTGGTAACTGGACCAGAAGCTGCGGACTTGCGGTTAACCCACAAAAGACAGAACTGGTCCTCTTCACCAATAAAAGGATTATACCGCAATTTAATCCGCCAACTATTGAGGGTACTCCACTACAAACATCAGAATACGCAAAGTATCTTGGCGTGATTCTGGATAGAAAATTAAACTGGAGCCTCAATATAAAAGAACGAGCAAAGAACTCAACGATAGCCTTATACGCCTGCAATAGAATCTTCGCCAAACCTGGGGACCTAGTCCCAAAATTATCATGTGGTTGTATACGGCGGTAGTTAGACCGATACTCACATACGGTAATTTAGTCTGGTGGCAGGGGTTGTGTAAGGCCACCAACCTTAAGACTATGACTAGAGTCCAAAGAATTGCCTGTATTGGCACTACTGGGGCTATGAGAACCACCCCCACAGCGGGGTTGGAGGTAATTCTCAATCTTAAACCCCTAGATCTTTTCGTACAAGAATCTGCAGCAAACAGTGCCTTGCGGCTAAGCCAAACAAAAAACTGGAAACCCAGTACAACAGGGCATGCACAGATTCTAGAGAAACTTACGGGTAGAAATGTATGCACAGACTACATTACTCCTAGACTAGATTTTATAAGACCATTTGCTGTCTCTTTTCCATGTAGGGAAGAATGGCAGGATAATCAAGTACCAATCCATCCAACAACGATCCCCATCTATACAGATGGCTCCAAGATGGATACCGGCGTTGGTGCAGGTTTCTACTCAGAAACGCTCGCAATATCTGGCTCGATCAGACTCCCCGACTACAGCAGCGTCTTCCAAGCTGAGGTCCTGGCGGTGACAACAGCCACTAAGCAGGCTGCAATGACGGCAATACCACAGGCTGATATTACCTTCTTCATTGACAGCCAAGCGGCAATAAAATCGATTTCCGCCACAGAAATAAAATCGAGGCTTGTAAGAAGCTGTCGCGAAGTGCTGCGGGCTCTTGGCGCGCAGCACACTGTAAGACTCTGCTGGGTCCCCGGACACAGTGGTGTCCCAGGAAATGAAAGAGCCGATGAACTGGTAAGAAAAGGATCTTCCCTTGAATCAAGGGATGCTGACACCACAGTAAAAACCCCACCCTGTTACCTTAAACAGGTGATTGGAAATAAAACACTGATGGCAGCAAACGAAAGATGGAGTGCCCTTGATTCCTGTGTTATTACAAGGAAAATGTGGTCACTATATGACAAACAAAAGACCAAGAGAATCCTTCAAATGAACAAGAATTCTTTGTCCTCTCTGACAGGTGTTGTCACCGGACACAACATGCTGGGCTACCATGCAAAGAAATTAAAACTCAGCACAGATGAACTCTGCAGAGGATGTGGGACGAGGAGGTGAATGAGGATACCCCGCATTTCCTCTGTCACTGCCCTGCACTCTGTCATATCAGAAACAATATCCTGGGTAGATATTTCTTCCAGGATTTAGAAGAACTCTCCGGCAAGTCTGTGAATGACTTGCGCAAGTTCATCAACGCATCGGGATGGTTTGTAAACCCGGTAAGTTTTTCATAGGTTTTTCATTGGTTCCAGATAAGGGAAGCATAACCTCCAGGGTATCACAAAGGGTCTACATTGACCTAAGTGTGACGGGCGCAGGATTCTCTTGCCCCGTCAGCCCAGTAACCTAACCTAACCTAACCTAACCATCACTCAAGTAAACAAACTTAAAAAAACAAGCAATTGAGCACTGTACGACAAGTATGTACTGGAATTTTATGTGGAGACGACAACAATAACAACAATGTAAGGAGAAGAGAAGGTGTAAAAGAAGAAGAAAGAAAATGAAGGTAGTTATACAAGAAATAGAAAATAAAATAAAAATTGAATGGAGTTACAAATACTCGTACTATCTACTGTTTCAAGAAATTCAATTTACAAATGTATAGTGTAGAATATCTAAGCAAAATTAAATAAATATACGTAGAACTGCTCCAGATGACATCAGTTGAAATGCAGCGGGAAGCACCGGCAAAAAGCTTTCAGGAGAGTTTGGCCGATGTTGTAATTTTAATTTCAAAATCATCACTAGTTTTCTTCACGTACACAAAACCATTTCTCGTTCTCACTGATGACAGCAAGCCTTCTCTCCGAAGCTGATTTGCATGCCGCAACAGAGAACTATTCGCAGGCGTAAGACTTTCGTTTATGTAAATACGACGACGATTTTGTGTATCATCATCTAGTTGGTCAAGTGTAAGGACTTTGTTTTTGTAGAACGAAGAAAGGAAAGCCCGTTGCTCAGCATGGGAAGAGAAGCGAATTAGCAGTGGGCGACAGCTTTTGCTGCTGTTGTTGTTGTTGCTGTTGCTGCTGCCGTGCGAATTGGATCGAAGACGAAAAGCATCTACGTGGGGAGAGTATTCGTGACGTAGCTTAACGGCGATTTTTGTGGCAAGATCGATGGCATTCTCATTATTATGTGCATAGGGAATACATCTCACTACTACATCACAGAGACGTTTTTTTCTTCTTCTTCTTTCTTCTTCTTCTTATTGCTTAACGCCGGAGCTATAATGGGAATTAGAATGATCATAACCCTCCCACTTTACTGCATCCTTTGACTCAATACGTATTGGCAGCTCTCTCGGTTTCGGATCGCTTTATAACTGAGGCCAATCAATTGCAACATAGAATTGCTGACTGTCAAGCAGCCATAAATGCAGTTAACGACTAGGTCATCCAGTCAAAACTCGTGCGGGAATGCCTACACAGAGTGAACAGACTAGGCACGAATAACAGAGTAACCATCTGATGGTTACCTGGCCATGTTGGCATTATAGGTAACGAGGCAGCGGATTCTCTGGCAAGAAAAGGCGCAACGGACCCCTACTGGGAGCTAGGAGAACACACTCTGCGCGAATAGTTCAGGAAATTGGAGAAAGAAACAAGGGCCAGCACCTTTCTTAACCTTCAAGTTCTGAGAAAGCAAAGAAACTCCAGGGAAATAAACGTAAAAAGATTCAAAGCTTGCATCTGCCTAAGTAAAAATAATATCACCTGAGGAAAATGTGTTTATCAGAGAACGAACTCTGCAGATTCTGCAAGGACATACAAATCATGAATCAACTACTAATTCTCAGATTCTTCAGGAAACTGTGTGCTGTGCTCTAAGGTATGTGACCTGCTTAGTCAGCTCAAGAATCAAATATTAGCGGATACTAACCTCTCCAAGGTATACGCAAGGAACACAGTAGACCATAAGCCCCAGTATTATTATTATTGCATTTTTATGGAGGCTGTCTCCATTAACAAATGGCGCATAAATAAATTAAACCCGCCATTAGCAAAATGGTCAAAATCCACATTTTAAGATCGATTTTCTAGCGCTATTGAAGCGTTTCTATTTCTGCACGCTCCATTAGCGTTGACATTCAGTTTATATTGTTTGATTATTTCCTTTTTATTCGAATGTGAAAGTGCATTATCTTCATTAAGATTTTAACTCAAATGATAATTAAAAAACGAATCGTACCTTCCGCGGATGTGATAACCACTACAGCACCGAAACATACAATTTGTTCTGTGTTATAATATAATCTGAACTTATTTTATTTTTTAGTCACAATAATCAAAAAAATCGCTGGGACTTTTTTTTTAAAAACTCATTTAAATTTAAAG
The DNA here is from genome assembly GCA_949715645.1 of Portevinia maculata. Taxonomy (NCBI): domain Eukaryota; kingdom Metazoa; phylum Arthropoda; class Insecta; order Diptera; family Syrphidae; genus Portevinia; species Portevinia maculata. The sequence goes on along the minus strand of OX454525.1, from coordinate 108,722,298 downwards.
GCCTGATTAAACTAGTGAATTAATCGAAATTAAATGAAGTGTTGTTAATGATGCCAATAGTTTAATGGCTAAATCTCCATTATCTACTAATGGAGAGTGAATCAACCGGCCGTTAAGAGTCAACGGAATCTATGAACTTACATTTTAAATTTAAATTGCTGTCTTTTTCAGTAGTGAGTTGTTAGACGAAAGCAGTTGTTGTATAGGAAAATTCCTGTTCGCTATTATTTCTGATAGAGCCAAAAGCAAATGCTTTTATTATCCTTGTCGTAAATTTAATCCCTTCATTCAGTTTAGCACACAATAAAACCACTTTCGAGGTGCACATCTACAGATAGAATAATGCCTTTCAAAATCTCTATGTGATAGACAAAGCACATTGTTTTCAAAATTGGAGTGTGTACCAAACAAAACATAGTTTTGTATCTTATCGATTTTCCATCAGTGCTTTCCTATATGTTTGAAATCCTTGCATCAACAATCAACAGAAGCACTCATAGACATACCTAGTCGCACATTCTCCTCAAACCACAATTTCGGTGTAGTAAAAGTAAACGAAAACCATACACCTTAAATGCAATTATCTAATGAAAGAAGTTTTCCGCTATACGGCCATCAGATCAAAGAAAAGGTTTTGGCACTTGAGAGTGAAACTTTTATCACTTACCACAGATTGGGGCAGTGTTATTCACCACCAGTACTCATACAAAATCGTATTACCACGAGGCGCTTGTGTGTGGATGACTATATAAATATCGTCATAGATTCAGGATGTCTTTATTATACGAAAAGTACCTAATCCTTAAGTTTGGCTGTATTACTTTTTGTCATTACCTACATCAATTTTGCGAGTGAAATTCGGATAGATAGACACCTCAATTCTATAAATTATAATGAGAATAGGCACAAAGGGTATAAATAGACACCGTTGAGTTGGCGTCATTTATCTCTGGCGAGAGAATTTGTCCCTGGAATGTTGAATGTAAAATTACGATATACATACATATTGGTTTAAGTGGCGCGGGGAACTTGAGTTAAAATTGTTCACAAATTAGCTATAAAGATAAAAGGTAGGTAAATATTTTAACGTATTCTTCTGGCTTTTAGTCAAAGAAATAAGAGAAAGGACAATGGTGTTCGACAAAAAAGATTGAAGCTATTTTTATCTTATAATTTTGAATTTTTACTAAGCTTCTTGATGGAGTTTTGATGAATTTCATACACACACATAGGATTGAAAGATTTACTGGTGTTCCAACAAAAAGATGGAATATGAACCGTATGCCGATAATAGGTACAAAGGCGAACATTGGAATGGAGTAAATGTGCGGTTAACCTATTGAATGGTCCAAGTATTAAGGCTGTCAACCGAATGATGTCTGAATGATTTTTAAGAAAATTTGGAAAATCCTTTTTGAACAATATCATCAGTTGCGGAAAAAATGACGGATGCAAAGTAAAGCGCAAAGTATTTCCCATAAGAGTTTTGACCACAAACTGATACATTTAATTTTATTTTGACGAGTTCAATTTGAATTGATGTTCAAAGAGACAGGTAAATGTTATTTTTAAATGTTTAGGGCGGATGCATTAAATATGACGAATGATATAAAGGAAGCATCAAATTTGATTCGTTGATGAAAACGTTAAATGAAAAAGTAAAATATGTACATATTATGAAAACAACTATGATTATGATGAGACTTCAAATGAGTGATGATGTTAGGATGAATTCGCCAATATCTACAATTGGAGCACAATGAAAGGTTGGATATTGCCAGAAAATCCGGTGCGCATGGTTATTAACAGACATGTGGGTGTGGTTTGAAGAACATGTGCCATTTTAGCTTTGAATTGTTGTGCATTTTATTTTGTACAAAAATGTTGATATAAATGAATCGAATGAATTTATTGTATTCTATGGTTATGCTAAGGTTTGTCTGATAAACAGAATGAATTAAACACAGCTTCATATATTTTCTGTGAAGTAAGAAGTAAGTAAGCACGACAAGTATATAACACAAGGACAAAGGTAACATACAAAATCAATCATCCACAAAAGTGACATACAAATTATGCAAAGCTGCAGGTTAGAGTGAGCCTACAAATATAAATTTAATTTGCGTAGATCCACCTTAACCCTAGAAAGATAAACTGCGCCTCGGAGGCGCCCGCGAAATATATATATTGCTTTCTTCTTTTAACCGACGCTCGAACAAACTTGTTTTTTTAAGCCAGTTATGGTAATGCAGTTATGGTAATGCGCTATATCAGCATATGAAAATTAAATACCGAAGATCTCTAATTTTGTGTTCCTTTTTGTTATGGATTTATAAAATCCTACTTCTCTTTAAAAAACAGAAAAATTAATAATATATGTTTATGTTTTACTTTATTGTTAATAATATAACAATAAAATGAAACAATAAAAAAAAATATTTATTTAATTTTGTAAAAAAAACGTATGTTAATTGTGCGCCTCCCAGGCGCATGTTTATCTTTTCAGTACTAAAAAATAAGATTATCTTTCTAGGGTTAAGAAGCGCATCAACATTTTTCCAACATATAGGTACCAAGATTAATAATGAATCCTTCTTTTCATCGTGAGAAAAGTTAAGCAAAAATGGGAATTATCTCTATACGCCCTTTGAGATGATAAGTTCAGTTGTCAGCTGAATTTTGAACTTATGAGAATTTTATCAGTTTCAGTTAAACGCTTAAATTTTTGCATTTACATATCAGTTTAACTAAATACTTAACTGACAGCTCAACTGCGAAGTTCAAAATTGGACTGACAACTTAACTGATAACTGATCGTCTAAATGGGACATATGTATCTGATAAGGGAATTCTGTGGAAAATTCCACCCGGAACTGTGTGGAGGTAATGTGGCTGGCAGGGCAATACAACAGTAGAAAACACACACTAAGCAAAAAGGGCAGTGTACCTATCCTAAAAAAATTGCAAACCAAAACAAAAATAATATGCGGTGCATTTTGAATTCTAACCCTTCCTTTTTTTCGAACTTTGGTAAATGACCGTGCGTATAGGCAAATGCTTATGGCTTATTTTGTTTGCGAGTACTGGAACCTGGAACCTGTTGGTATGCTCATGAATCATTTGGAAAACGAGTATAGGGGTTCGGTCAGGCTTATGAGTTTGATTATGTAACGAGTATATAGCTATTCGTGAGTTGTTGTAGATTCCAAGTCATTTGATTCACGAACACGAGTATAGAGGAAAAACGAATACAACGAAAATCGATGGATTGTTCGAACGCACTCGAAAATACTCATTCTAATGTCGAATTTGGATATTTGATCTCTCGATCACTAGTCCATCCCATTAACCATGGAGCTACATTGCCCACATTATTCGAACTCCGGTCCCATAAAAGAATACAACGTTTCACTTTCGTGTTTATGTCGATATTTAATTTTCATATGGACAAGATTGATATTGTCTTTGAGAAGAGTACCGACTTGTATCCTCTTTACAAATGCATATTTTTGAGTGCAAGATTGCTTACTAAACTCATGCTTATTGAACATGCTTAGTGAAAGATATATTGCTTTGAAAACTTGACTTTAATAATGCATGTTTTATATCCTAAGGTTGCCTCACATGAACATGAAAAACTACTAACTATCCCCTTCTGGCACGTAGTTACCCTCGCCACTACATTCATTCATTTACACAGATAAGTTTACCCTAAATTTCTTACGTAACTGAATAAATTTTGAATACGACTGCCTTATACCAATGTCCAATGAAGCCCGCCTGACTGAACACTTGTCCCTTCGATAAAGTGGATAGTAAAGAACAACCTAGTGCTGTAACGTTAAAACAAAACTGACATAAATAACTAAAAGGATGGAAAAGCTACTTTTCACATATTCCAATGTGAGCTTTGTCAAAAGCAGCATCCCTACGACAACGTAGTAGGTAGGTAACTGAACTATTATAATGTATACACAATACACATACGGATATGGAATTTGTGAAATAAATACATTGTGTAGGATTCAGATGTCATGAACGTCTTATTACAAATAATTTACACACCTGACAGCAGTTTTATTAAGAGGGTTAAGTCATTTCGGAACCTTAGTCCATGGATAAAGATGGGGGGTGTTGTTCTCAACAATGTTTGAGCCTATATTAATTCCGAGAAGATCGTGGTATAGCTTAGCTATATGTGAAATAGGAAATGATCTCGTGAATTATACGAAACAAACATAAAAATTGCATTCAGTGAATTAGGCCGTGCGCGGCAGTATGTGGAGAAATATTAATATAGTTTAAGGATACATTATATTACGAATCACTCTTATTGCCATCTTAACTTTTTTCTGTCAAAGTAACAATAAAGTTTGTGTGTATAGCATAAGTTTAAGTAATTTAAAACCTAACTTACAATTAATAAATAACAAAAATAAATAAATGAAATTAATATTAACCCCAGTAATAGAAAATATGTTTGAAGAATTCTTATTTAATTCTAATTTCTTCTACCAAAGCCCTTCCGGAACATAGTTAAAATTGTTAAAAATAAAAACAGACAAATACCCTGTCTCAAAAATGGTTTGACTACATTTTATGCAGACACCGAGAAAGCGGAGTCATTTCCATCGAATTTCGCAGAAAATCATGTAGTAACGCAGCATTTAGGAAATCCAAGCACTGAAACACTTGTCCAAAATACTATACAGACTTTTAGTGCAAATAACCCTGACACTCCCTTGGAGGAATTTGTATCGGAAACAGATATAAAATACCTTGCTGATAACTTGCAAATTAGAAAAACAGGTGGTTTGGATAATATCAAAAATATATATATAAAAAAATTATCTAAAGAGGAAATCAAAGTTCTGACGTTTATTATAAATGCGTGCCTTAAAACGCAGTACTTTCCTAATAAATGGAAACTGGCAAAGGTAGTCCCAATACTAAAAGCGGGAAAACCTCTTGATAAACCTCAAAGTTACAGACCTGTAAGTTTACTTAGTATTGTTGGTAAGATTTACGAAAAAATCCTAAAATAAAAAATTATCAAGATTATTGAGGATCATAAACTATATCCCGATGAACAGTTTGGTTTTAGGCGTGGTCATGGTACCTCCCATCAAGTTTTAAGATTGTGAAATATTGTTAAAATGATCCGTGCAATAGGAAGATCAACTGGTATGATCCTACTAGATATTGAAAAAGCTTTTGATTCTGTGTTGCACAATGGACTTATATACAAAATGATAAACCTAAATTTCCCTTTGTTCCTGTGTAAAATCATCCAAAGTTTCGTAGCAAATCGTCGTTTTATTGTGCATGTAAATGGTAGTGTATCCAAGGTAATAAACTTTCACACAGGTGTGCCCCAAGGCTGAGTTCTTGGGCCAGTTCTTTACAATCTGTACACATCCGACTTTCCTCTGCTCTTTCAATGTGAAGCAGCAATTTATGCCGATGACACGGCTATAATTTCATCACATGAGTTCAGTCTAAATATTGAGACGAATCTTAAAAATGCGAATGAGACGCTGCAAAACTACTACACAAAGTGGAAAATAACACTAAATGCTGAAAAAACACAAACTATCTTTTTCACTTCACACGAAAAAGAAGACCTTGTTTTCTTCCAGCAAACCAACTGCTTGTCAATAGGTATTCAATTGCGTGGAAGCCTTCTGTAAGATACTTGGGTGTACACATACATATAAAAGTAAATTCAATGGCAATGTTCCCGCAGAATAGTACAGTCAAACAACAATCAAATGATCTAGAGGAAGCAATAGATTCGATTATTTTTCATTCAACTAACCATCAAAGTCGTTCAACATCACTCCGCTGGGGAAGTTTCCTTTATTGAGATTTTGTAAAGTCATTAGTCTGCGTTGTCACCCACACAAAGCCACAAACGATACTGATGCATTGAAGTCAAACATCGAGCGTACGAGCGAAGTAGATATTTATGGCACAACCGCCGAATGCAATGTGTAGCTCAATCAAAGTCGTGGTGCCGATATGAAGGAAATTGCAATCCGGTACTAACATCAGAAATAAATTACAAATTCTTTTCTTGCTTTGATGTTTATTTGTAATTTTTTGCAGTTTTCGTAATTTATTGTAGCGGAAATAATACATTGTTGTTAAGACTATATTGCACAATTTACAGGTATGTGGTATACTCTACCTTACTACTGCAATATTAATTATAAATATTTTAAAGAATTATTATTAAAACGGCTGCAGGAAATAACCCCCCAATGAAATAACCCCCCAAATGAAAAATGAAATAACTCCCCAAATCAAAGATGAAATAAGTCCCCAAAATGGTATGAAATAAGTCCCCAAATAAGTATGAAATAATTCCCCAAAATGGATTTCAAGTGTTAAAGGTGTTATGAATGGCTTTCTGAAAGTGAAATAAGGCAATACGAATTCATTTACCCAAAGTGCAATAAGGCCAAGTGCTAAAATAAAACGTCGCACCTACTCCAAATCAAACAGTGACCCCAAGCAGGGGGGTTGCAGGGGGCAACATACCCCCCCCCCCCCCGCCATACGCATTATTTAATGGGATTTTGGGATCCCATAACCAGTGCAATGCGTATGGCGGGGCATGCTGCCCCCCCGCAAACCCCCTGTTTGGGGCACTGTTTGATTTGGAGTAGGTGCGAGTTTATTCATACCATTTTGGGGACTTATTTCATCTTTGATTTGGGGAATAATTTCATAGTGAAATTAATCCCCAATTTTGGGGGGTTATTTCATTTTTCATTTGGGGGGTTATTTCCCGGAGCCTATTAAAATCCCTTAGAAGGAAAAGCTACTATAAAAGCCTGCTGAAGAAGAGGCGGGGAAACGCAAGACATATTGATTTAATCTGATAACGTTTACCAACTATTGGGAGAACAATTTAAAGTAACAATTATTTAATAAATAAACGAAACATTAAAAGGCTACAAAGTAAACCAATGAATTAATCAACAGATAAATAAATTATCAAATGAATAAATAAATACGATCCAAAAAAGTTTAATAAATATATAAATAAATAAAAAAATATATAATAAATAAATAGATAAAAATATATATGTTGATGTTTATTGTTTTATTTTAGTTCGAATTTCTGGCGCGCGAATTTGAAGATACGCTTTGATATTTTTATACATCGATATTTTATGATCGGGTCTGTTCTCACATATATCAGAAATTCCCTGTAAATCCCAGTATTTGTGAGTTGATAAAGGGGGAAATATGGCAAAACTTAATTTATAAGGACGCATTTTCGTTTAGACAACCCTAGCTGTTAGGTGACTGCCGCACGGGGTGACATACTTAAAAACATAACATACCTAGAACTGTAGATTTGGATATCACTAAAGTTGTTGATATCCCGTTGAACTCGGGATAATATATATATATATTACCATTACCATATGTTGAATATCGTCACTCTACAGTAGAGCCAACCATACGGTTGTACAGTGCTGACATTTGAGAATTAAGTAAAGTGCACGACTGGTGTGATAACTTTCTCGGTTTTATAAGAATTGGTTTCGAATCACATTTTTTCATTTTCCATTTTCTACACTCGTAAAATCAGATGCAATCAATGCAGATAGCTTTATTTGATTTGTCTTAATTGCATTTGTGAATTGGTGTAAAAACATTTTGAAATTTAATTTTATACCTTGGAACTAGGCAATAGAAGTTTAGTCCCATTTGAAAGGGGTATGACGTATAAGTATGTACAACGTGTTTTATATAATATGTTTATTTTTTTATGAAAAATATGTGCTCAATACTGATCCAAATCTTGCGACTGCAAAATACGCTTGTTTTAAATTTCTTGCACGTAACAAATGCCACATTTTAATTTTTTGATAGTGACGGCATTGATTTTTTTTTAACTGACCGAAATAACGCGTATTCCTTGACCTAATTCCCAGTTAATGCAGACATAACGATAACTGACTTTATGATTGTGATCATAAGAACGGTTTTTTATTTGTAATAATGACTTCGATCTTAATGTTTCTATTGAAGGAAATAAAATAATGAAATTTCATGAAAAACGAAAAAAGTATTAACCATTTATTTAAAAAAATTGAGTGTGCAAATTTGGCACGAGTTCAAATCTTTAATTTCATTAAAATCTCTTTCTTCCCTTAAATCAAAGTATTTAACCGATCAACACAGATCAATATCGTTAAAGCCGTTTTTGATAAAAGTGAAATTTAAAAAATAATATAAAGTTTTATAAGAATTTAAACTTTTTTTTGTAAGATCTAAGTAAGCCAATTTGTTTAAAATAATAAAATAAGCTTCATTATCTTTTTTTGTAAATCACTCTACCGGTTTTTGAAATATTGTCATTTTTCTAATGTGCCGTTATTCCAGTCTTTTGCGAAAATCATTTACTGCAAGTATCCCCAAAAATCATCAAATTCATAAGTCGTATATAAGAAAAGCGATGTTTTACAAAATGTTAGCATGTTATACAAAAAAAATATAAAAAAGTTATAAAAAAAAAAAATATTTTAAAAAATTTTGATATAAAAATTCGTTAGTCCGCAGTTTTGATAGCTGAATATTCATATATTATATTGATTTAAACGTATTTTGTTAAGTACCGTTATTTGACAATTTTCACAAAAACTAAGTCACCTCAATTATTTTAAATATCGTTGGAGCCATTTTCAAGAAAATCCGTATTTTAAAAACCACATGTATGGTGGGCCATGTTAACGCGTCCATGTTATCGCGTTAGCATGGCTGGGAGTTATAAGAATAGAAAACCCAATTCCAAAGTGTGAACAGAATCCGTCCACCCATTGTGGCTGGAGCCTAGGTGGCAGACGGACCGACGGACGAAAGCTCGGGAAGCAGGAGAGTTTGAAGATAGTAAATTCCAAGCTTACTGAAAACCAATGGAAAACGACGACGGATTGCAGCAGATTTGCTTAAGATAGTGAATTCAAATGATGTTTAAAAGAATAGAGTGTAGTTTTTGTCGAAATAGGTAACTGTTGCCTTGCATTTATCCTTTTTTCATAAATTTATTGCAAAACAAATCTGGGTTACTATTTGACCCCAAACGTACCACATGCAATTTTGTTCTCATAGAACAGAATGGTTAACTCATGGCAATATTATTACTTGAACTAAGATACCAAGTAGCCGGAAGTCAGTGGGAATACTGGATTTTAACTGAAATGGAACATAGTAATTAAAAATTCTTCCTATGTCCACAACCTCAGAAGGCTGTAGATATTTCGATAATGAAAAGGAAGTGTTAAGTTTAAGACTAAGGTTCTCACTTGCCCGTACCCGATGTAAGTTGAGGGGATGTAGGCATAAAAAACATCCTTCTAGGTGTATGCAATTAAAAAAAAACAACTACATGCACTATGTGTATACATAAACATGTTGTGAGTGCCATTGTTCTTAACCTTAACCCAAGGATACACCTGTAGCATAGCTATTCACACTAACGTTCTAATGTGCGTATTGATTTCTTTTGCAGGTGCAATAATTTTTGGATCAGACCAAGAGGTACGGGAAGTTATGCGTGCTGTTCGGAGAAACAATGCAACTGGGGCGTTTTCATGGATCGGCTCGGATGGCTGGAGTGCTAGAAATCTCGTATCGGATGGTAATGAACCGGAAGTAAGTATAACATGTAAATATATGTTCAGGATGGGGTTTTCGTTTTTCACATCAATAGAATGTGGCCACGTGTTTAGGCGAAAAGTTACTCGTGGAAACAACACATTATGATAAATGAGTTTGTGTCAGTCCCTAAATAACGCATTCAAAATATTTTATGGTGATGCCTGACTAGTTCTGCAGCAGTGCCAGGACGATGATAGATGGGAAACGTTTAGCTGATTTATTGCTTCGCATAACGCTGCGTGCTGTGGGCATAATCTCATGCACATATATGTTTATACACATAACGATTTTCGGCTTGATTAATAAATTAATAGGAATGATTATTGAAAAAATATTGATAAATTGAGTGTAATGTATTAACGTGGTAGAAAAAATAATGCTGACTTGACGTTAGGGGTTACATCGTTCTACATCATCGCCTACCCGCTACGGAAAAGCTGTTTAAAAATTATTTGATAAGGAGCGCTCTGGAACCAGTATAATGCTCAATTGTTAATAGACTGAATAATGAATGGAATCGAAATGTAAGTGTCCGAATTAATTATGAAATAACATCTAAAGCTTTATTAGGCGGTTATCAAGATTCAAAAAGAAATTATCTTCATTCAGATAAGTTAATTATTGTGACTGACTCAGCAAAATTAAATTATCAACTTTGGAAGATGTTGGTTCTTCATTGAAAAATTATACAAATACAATAGCCGTTGGCTTTGGACATCTTCTGATAAATCTGTTGGTTGTATTTCCGCACCAGTGTGATGAATGAACTTAAGATGATAAATTCGGTTATGTCGTTCCATCTTCTAAGTTGACTAGACATATGGCTTCGATACAACATCACGCTTTAACACTAAATAATATAAAAGCGATAATTAGGTTCGGCATAGATTAGATTAGGATAGGTTGTGGTGGCTGTCAGCCTAAGGCCAACACACTTAGACCAATGTTAGGTCCACTGTGATACCACACGGATATAGGGGTTTCTTTCACTACTCGTTAAACCATTTGGAGCTTCTTATGAAGCGCGAAAGACTTCTAACGCCAGTGTTAGCCAAGTCACTTAGATCATTAAGCATGAAATCTGCCACATGGAGATTTCTTTTATGGGGGAGAGCAGGACATGTACAAAGAAGGTGAGGTGTAGTCTCCTCCTCCTCCTCCTCGTCCATGCAGCTTCTGCAGAAGTCGTTTGAATAAACGCCAAGCCGCGATGTGTGTCTGCCTATCAGACAGTGCCCTGTACTGACACCTAGTGGAGCTGATATGAAGTCGGTTTAGTAAGGTAAGACTCTTAGAGCGTCGCAGGTCTTACTACTCGTCCGAGGTTCGGCACATCTTTTGTAGCTTTTTTTCTAGTTTCTTGAAATAGTTCTTGATTTTTTTTTCCTATTCAGGTATCTAGAGTAACTCAAAAAAAATTTACGCAACGCACATAAAACTACCACCATCAAAAACGTACATACGCGTATACAACGGGTCAGTTCGGTGCAGTATCTTCTGATTGTTGAAAGGCTATTTTAGCGAATGAAATTGTAACAGAGCAACGCGAGGTCGACTAGTGAATCAGTTCCTTGTTGGGAAAATAAAAGCTGGAGGTTTCAATGTTTAATAATACTTTGTGAAGAACTAATTAAAAATTAAAATTCTCTGCTCATGCATGTTTGACTACTACCATTTGCTGCGTCGCCCCATTCTGTCTTAACATTTTTCTTTATTTATGTAGCACATACTTTATGTTTGGGCTGTCACATAATGATAGTCTGGTGTTATTGAGGTCAAATGTCCGTATATTGAAGGTTTGCCCAGTTTAGTACTATTTTTTTATTTTTATACATAATATTAGTGAGTTTAATCCTTTAAGCAATGCAAAAGCCGTCAGTGCGATTGACAATTTTAATGATTTATAACCTGAACATAATCATGTATTTAGATTTATTTTATTCTTACCAATTAAAATCATATGCAACGTATAATAAAGAAGGCTTAGTTCATGATCTACGAACTGATTCCTATACTGCAGGCTTTCTGATATGTAAGGCTTCCCAATTTAACCGAATAAGAATAAAAAATACTTCATCTCTTATTAGCACCGCTCTGTTTCAGTGAAGTCTGAAGTAACGAACAATCCCAGATAAAAAGATTAACATCCTCCTATTATTGCGTGTTGCACAGTAAACAGTTTGCCTCTTATTTTAAAAATTATATACTTACCAGCTGTCCCGTGCTCGCCTTGCTTCGCCAGTCTGCCACTTCTCAAATTTAAAACAAAATACTTGCTGATAAGAACTGATAAAGAAAACGTCGAGAGTGTCCCTACTCCTTATATGGATATACTGAGTGTGACTCCCTCTCAATCCCATGGCCATGCGCCATAAAAAAACAACACAAACTGTAAAAGGTGCATACAAAAAAGAAAGAAAAAGCACATTGCACAAAAGGTACAGGTAGAGAAACATATTTGTGCCGCACACACACACAAATTTTCCTCCACTCAACGCTGGGAAAATCCACATTTTACTTTTTTGAATTGTATAAAATTTATAGTTTAATGCTTATTGTTCAACTTTAGAATAACCTACAAAGATGATTTATATCTTAAAATCTTTGTACATATTTGAACTTTATATTAAAAAAAATCCTTTTTCATTTGGATGAGTCATTCCAAAGCTAGGAGCTAGAAAGCATTCGAGAGTTACAACTTTTCTTAGATATCAGCTTTTCCCGCTGTAAAAAGTAGCCTATGTCCATTCTCAGGCTCTAGACTATCTGTGTACCAAATTTCATTTAAATCGATTCAGTAGTCTTGGCGTTAAAGCGAGACAGACAGACAGACAGACAGAGTTACTTTCGCATTTATAATATTAGTATGGATTTGGTGAGTTGAATAAGTTTAATACAAACAATTTGTCGATCAGAACATGCCTTAGAGCTGTGTCAATCGTGGTTGATTTGGTCTATTTGAACCAATTAAGTACATATTAGTGACTGCAATCGCACAACCACAAATCAATCTATTACAAAATCAATACTTTTATCGTGCATCTGACTGGTTCGGCTATCTCGATTAGCCACCTTAGAAAAACAATACACAATGACGTGTTAACATGGTGTTCTGTTTCGCAAATGCGTTGTGACTTTTCTTTGCGTTTGTTTCTCTAAATGTATTATCAGCCCAGCAGAAAATGCCATAAAATTGAGTCTGCAGTTTTCTCAATATCCTTCTTTACCACAACTTTAACGAAATTATTAACGTATCGTTGACCAGAATTAGTATTAATTTTCTTACCGCACGGTTAATATTTTCTCCCATTATATTTGCTTCCAAAAGTTGCTGATCTGTTTCTTCACAAAACCCATATCGCTATTCAAATAAAAGCCAGGATCAGCAGCATAATCAAAATAATAAAATAAATATAAGGCATTAACGGCCCATCCATGGCCTAAAACCTGGCTTCTCGAATCATTTGCTTGTGCAAATGAAATCAATTTTAAACCAAATACGAACGGGATTTGAACCTGAGACATTAAGACTGGTAGTCGTACACACAAACCTCAGTGCCACAAACACAGCAACATCATCATCCGAAGCAAATAAGTCGTCATTCAGTGGTTGGAAGTAGTATTCAATAGATTTTCTAATTGCCTTTGAGTTTCGTAGCTTGTACCTGGTTGATCTGTAGCAATCACATCACATTACAATCAGCTTCCTGTATTCCAGCTAAGGTGTTCAAATTAGGTAAACTATTTGGGTCTTTGAGGAGTAAATAAAATAAATTGTGTTGAACTTATAGGTAGATACATCATGCTATTCAATAAATATAACGAATAGAACTCAACTCAGGAAGTTTTTATACCCTATTCTAGGGGTATATTAATTTTGACGCATAGTTTGTAACATACCTTAATATTGCCCGTAGACCCCTAAAAGTTACTATATTTATGATCAGCATCGATAGTAATGTCGATCTAGCCATGTCCGTCCGTCCGTCCGTCGGCAAAAATTAGGCCTTTAAACTGGACCTAGAGAGCTGAAATTTTAACCATATACTCTCTAGGGTCCCGAAATAATCAAGTTTACGAATTTTTGAAATCCGCCCACAGACACGCCCACAAACTCAAAAAAACAAAATTTTGGAAAAAATCGAATTTTGAGCTAGGAAGCTGAAATTTTTTATATATGATCTATGACTCCTAAAACTGCTCGGGATATAAAATTTTCAAAATCCGCCCACTGCCACGCCCACAAAAAAATAAAACAATTTTATTGAAAAAACAAAATTTGAGCTAGGGAGCTGACATTTTTAATATATACTCTCTATGGGCCCTTTAAGCTCATGTATAAATATTTTCAAAATCCGCCCACTGACACGCCCACAAATAAATAAAACAATTTTTTTGAAAATCCAAAGTTTGAGCTAGGGAGCTGAAATTTATAATATATACTCTCTAGGGGCCCTTTATGCTTATGTGTAAATATTTTCAAAATCCGCCCACTGGCACGCCCACAATTATTATTATTTTTTTTTTTTAAATTCAAAGTGAGCTAGGGAGCTGAAATTTATAATACTCGTATATACTCTCTAGGGGCGCTTTATGCTCATGTGTTAATTTTTTTAAATCCGCCTACTGACACGCCCACAATTAAATAAAACAATTTTATTGAAACACCCAAGTTTGAGCTAGGGAGCGTTTTTTTTGATAAAATCCTTTAAATGTTATATAACAAAATATTTAAAGCGTTCTTAACAATTCAACCATACTTAGACTTTTGCCACGCCCACTTATAGGATAGGGTATCCAACAGTTCGCCCAAGCGGACTGTAGCCCGTCCCTATGTTTTTCCTTATCCTCCAAAACATCAAAATCGTTTTTGAGAGCGCAGCAAACTTCCCTCCATTCATCCCTGGTAAGATTCCTGTCTTTAAATTTATCCAAGGTTTTATCCCACAAAACAGGTCTTGCCTCCACTAATGAAATAAGGACATCATTTTCAATTAAATCACCCATTGCACTTTAATTAAAACGCACTACCAAAACTAGTTTTAAACGTAGTATGTAGCTACAATTTCGCACACTGAATGAAGCGAGAGCAGTCGAATGGAATGGACGGCAAAAAATCGGTGCGTGTGCAAGAGTGTATTTAATCACGAACGCCACTACTTCCCGATACTGCCGGCGATACAGTGGCAGTGGACGGCTGCTCACCGACATTTTGCCGGCACCGATCAGCGGTCGGCGTGTGTGCCAGGTCCCGCTCCCACATGTGGTTCACTATTGGGATTTGGACGACCGGTATAAAATCGGCCGTCCAAAATCGGTGTGTGTGCAATTAGCCTAAGAAACCTTAACTTGCGTAATCCAAAATTAAACTTTTTGTGAACGAAATTTTATTAATTTGTTATATTAATAATATAGGCAAGAAATAATAATGAACTTTGTTCATTTTTTATATGAACAAGTTTTGAAAACTTAAGTTTGAATGTTAAAATAGGTAGTTAAACATAATGTTTAATTATTGTTTTTTGGGAAAATCAAATCCATTCTCCTATTTTTTTTGTTGGCTAGTTGGTCAACAACTTCCTCAGAATCTATATTGATTTCTCTGTGAATATTCATAGATGCTAATCCATTTAGAGGAGCTTCAGAAGTTGTTGCCCTGAGACAAGTCTTAAATCTTCTCAGGACGGAAAATATTCTCTCTGTCTCTGCTGACGTAACTAGAAGTACACACAGTACTCGAGTATCTCCCTCTAAATCTCTAAGATTTAGGAACAAGATTCAGTTAATCATGTACATTATGATGAAATCACCTAAATAATAACATGATCTTGATCTTGGAGGCTTGAGCCCCCTGAGCCCCCGCTCACTACGCCACTGGCCGTCAGGTATATTTAGGCTTCCTAGCACCTTGTATCAATATCACGCTTTGGTAATCCATGAGACCAATACATACTCCAATTCCACATGCTGCAGACACGACCACGATTAGCTTCTTCACGTGGCTTTATTTTTTAATATATCTGGGTCATCGGCTCTGCATGCCTGACAGTGCAGTGCACCCCATTACGCTGTTATTCGGTTCCTATTGAATATGTTGAAGCGAGGACAGCGACGCTTCATATAAGCGATGTGTCGGCAGTCTAAAAATATTAAACTTAAAACTACATTAGCAGTTAATTGAACTGATCTCGAATTTCACATAACTAACTGTTATTTGAGGATTTTAGCGAAAAAAAGGTTGTTGAAAAAAACGCACCCCCAAAAAGTGGGCATGGAAGACTTGTTAAGAACGACTTTGTCTACATACTTTGCGAAGAACAGGACCTTCATTTCTATTAATTTCTCTGCTTGTTTAAAGAGTGGGCGTGTCAGTTGGTTTATTCAAAAAAAACATTACCACTTGATCGGTTTATGCGATGTGCTTTTCCATTTCATTTGAACGAGTTGATGATCGAATGAGTGGGAAGTGTTGCTGCTGCAGGTTATCTTTTTAACTTTCCGGCATACCTTATTTTATGTTCTGATTCGGCCAAGAATCAATTTTTTACAATCTGAACGCACATTTTTCGTCCATACCACTCTCACATGGAATATATTACCCATTGCCCCAAGGTCGACCGTACGAATAGGCGAATTCAAAACAAACGTTTCTGAATACTTGTGAAATGATTATTAATAACCTTGACGTACAAATATTTTAGTTCTTAGGTAGGCACCTAATCCAAAAAAAAAAATTATCTTAACTCAAGTCAAATTGTTAAAATCTTGATTTTAATATGAAAACACTCGAATTTTAGTTTTATCAAGTCCTTCACAAATCATAATTTTTTTATTTTATCAAGCCATCAATCGATGTTAGTTGAAATAAATATGAAATAAGAAAGTATGAGTCCAACGCTCACGTACAGAGCAGATAGGCGACAAAATTCAAAAACTGCCTTGCATATCTACACTATTACGTTTTAGAGATATGGATCGAGAATAATTGATGAAGGATTCAGTTAGAAAACTACTGGACAAGCGAAGGTTTCTGTTGGATAGGTAGATTACTGACCAATTGAGCGAGGCCAGTGCCAATCGCCTCGAGTGCGTCGTCAATTCCGGAGATCGGGTGGCTGCAAAGCCACGACATATTCCGGGTTCTGAAAATAAGCCAGAGGAGCAAAGGGCTCTGAGAGGGAAACTGACTGGACCAAGGAGAGGGCCCACTGAACATCGCCTTTAGTAGGACACAGCCCAAACCCCGGAAACCCAGTGCCTGCACAGCCAGAGACTTATCTTGGGCGGATCAGGCACTGGAGTTCTGAGAGGTAGCCAAAAAGAATGCTATTTCTTACTCTTAGTAGTAAGTTTTTCAACTTCTTCAGAGTGTCTATTGCATCCTTTCATGAACTCCACGAGAAGTTGAAAAATGAAATCCAACATCAGAATACTCAAATGAGAAATTCTATTCCTTCATTAGAAAGGCTTGCTCTAACACTGAGGTAAGTAGTAAGTCAATATAAAATAATTCATTGCTTTCTATCAATAAAATATAGACCTTTTTATTGATGTTCACAATGTACTAAATATTACTAAATAAATATAGCCACAAGATGCTTACCACAGTAAAACAAGAAGTCCAAACAATTCTGATATTTTTTCAAACCATTTTTTATGGTTGAAATCACTTTACAACAACTCAAGATTTTGCGAGTTTGAGCTACCATTCAATAAAGTCTAGAGAACAAATAAACACACAATTATTTTTTCAATATTAATTTCATTTTATTGTACATTTTACCTTAAAAATGTATACAAGAAATGTGCAAAAAAAATGAATGCAAGCCAATGTTTGCAATATTCTTTGTCATGTGAATGAAAATTTAACCAACTTGAAATTAAGAAAAGTCATCTGAATACTAAGATCCAGGTGAGGAGGTCAAAGCAGGTCTTGCCTCCACTAATGAAATAAGGACATCATTGTCAATTAAATCACCCATTGCACTTTAATTAAAACGCACTACCAAAACTAGTTTTAAACGTAGTATGTAGCTACAATTTCACACACTGAATGAAGCGAGAGCAGTCGAATGGAATGGTCGGCAAAAAATCGGTGCGTGTGCAAGAGTGTATTTAATCACAAACTCCACTACTTCCCGATACTGCCGGCGATACAGTGGCAGGGGACGGCTGCTCACCGACATTTTGCCGGCACCGATCAGCGGTCGGCGTGTGTGCCAGGTCCCGTTCCCACATGTGGTTCACTATTGGAATTTGGACGACCGGTATAAAATCGGCCGTCCAAAATCGGTGTGTGTGCAATTAGCCTAAGGCTGCCATTTTCGGTATCGACGTCGATAACAATAGCTATGCTTCACTTAAGTCGACTTGGCGATTTGGTGTTTACTACCTAACATAAAAAGCTGTCAAATACTATCGTCGACAGTGATTGCACGATAGCTACGTTGCTATCGTCCTCATCGTGTTTGCAAATCGCTGTCATTATACCCTATTCTAAGGGTATATTAATTTTGACGCATAGTTTGTAACATACCTTAATATTGCCCATAGACCCCTAAAAGTTACTATATTTATGATCAGCATCGATAGTAATGTCGATCTAGCCATGTCCGTCCGTCCGTCCGTCCGTCCGTCGGAAAAAAACTGGGTCTAGAGAACTGAAATTTTAACCATATACTCTCTAGGGTCCCGAAATAATCAAGTTAACGAATTTTTGAAATCCGCCCATAGACACGCCCACAAACTCAAAAAAAAAATTAAAAATTTGGAAAAAATCGAATTTTGAGCTAGAAAGCTGAAATTTTGTATATATGATCTATGGCTCCTAAAACTGCTCGGGATATAAAATTTTCAAAATCCGCCCACTGACACGACCATAAATAAATAAAACAATTTTATTGAAAAACCAAAATTTGAGCTAGGGAGCTGAAATTTATAATATATACTCTCTAAGCTCATGTGTAAATATTTTCAAAATCCGCCCACTGACACGCCCACAATTTAAAAAAAACTTTTTTGAAAATATAAAGTTTGAGCTAGGGAGCTGAAATTTATAATATATACTCTTTAGGGCGCCCTTTATGCTCATGTGTAAATATTTTCAAAATCCGCCCACTGACACGTCCACAATTTAAAAAAAACAACTTTTTTTGAAAATTCAAAGTTTGAGCTAGGGAGCTGAAATTTATATTTTTTTTTAAATCCGCCTACTGACACGCCCACGATTAAATAAAACAATTTTATTAAAACACCCAAGTTTGAGCTAGGGAGCGTTTTTTTTCGATAAAATCCTTTAAATGTTAACAAAATATGTAGAGCGTTCTTAACAATTCAACCATACTTAGACTTTTGTCACGCCCACTTATGAGTGATAGGAATAAGAATAGGGTATCCAACAGTTCGCCCAAGCGGACTGTAGCCGGTCCCTATGTTTACATTACATTTCTTCATGTCTTTAGTATGTGTCTTTTTATTTTGTGATGTTAAAGCTAACATCAGTAAGTTCTATCATATTTATCAATTTTTAAAAACTACTTTACTTTCTTATTTTTTTCACTTTTTAATTTGCTTTCTTGCACTTTCCAAATTTTATGTAGAATCAACGCTTATGTTTCGATACGAACTGCACTTGCACAAGGTAAAACACTACATAAGGCCGTTGCTTTAAGCCACTACGACTTATTAATTCGAAAAGAATCAAGTTTATCTTCCATATTTCATTAGTTGACACTCATTTCTGTTCAAGCACTCTTGTACTACTATGGACAGGACGCAGTATGAAAGTGTACTATGCACCATATCGGATGAACATTCTGTTGTTGCAGGAACTTTGGTTATGTGAGCATTTTTTCCGTTGTCCAGACTTAGCGAAAGTGAAATTACCGCTTCAGTGGAAAAAAAAAGGCAACACTTCATTCTATGCCAACTATTTGGATAGCCTATTTATATTCTTACCCCAAAAAATTTGTCGTGGCAGAAGTCTTAGTATGGGTGAATTCTTAAGAAGGATGTGGTCTTCATATTTTGTTGTACATAACTGTTTTATACGTTGATTTAAAGGATTTTATCAAAAAAACAGTTTTTGTAAAAATCGAGCCTAAAAAGTGGCCCCACCTCTTGCGACCGTCTGATATTTTTCTATACAACATTTTAAGGATGTTATTGAAAAAAGAAAGTTTTTGTAAAAAAAAACGCCACTTATTTACAAACTTTGCTAACTATTTCTTCAATGAAACTGTTTTTTTTTTAGTCAGTTGGCGGTTTCTTAAAATATTTGCATATGATGATGAAGGGCCCCTTCCGAATTTCAGCTTCCCTTCAAAGATTTTTCAATAATTTTTTTTTTTTTTTGTGGGCGTGTCAGTGGCGTATTGAAAAAACATCTTTATACATGAGCTCAAAGGGCTTCTAGAGAGTATATAAATTATAAAGTTTAGCTTCTTAGCTCAATCTTTGATTTTTCGGTATAGTTATTTTTTTTTAATTATGGGCGTGTCAGTGAATGGATTTTTTAAAAAATTCTCTTCAGCTTTCTAGCTCAAAATTCGAGATTTTTTGAGATTGTGGACGTATAAGTGGGCGGAATTTAAAAATTGTTAAACTTGATTATTTCGAGCACCCAGAGAGTATATGGATTTCAGTTTTCTCGGTCCAGTTGAAAGGCCAAATTTGTTTCGGCGGACAGACGGACGGGTGACTTCCCCTTTATACCCTTAGAAAAGGGAATAAAGGGGAAGTCACTTAGGCCCGGCATGGCATTCACGACGCTGGCGTGGCGTTCATACATCATAAACACCGCATAGCAGATAGTGATACGTTTGTTTTGTATTAAGTATTTAAACAAATACATTTTTTTCGATTATTTAAAGTCGAAGTAAACTTTTTAATTTACATATTTTCTATTACCCGACAATCAACCGACTATTTTTTTAAATAAGGTTTCTGTTCTTCACGAAATACACTCTGTTCCACGTGTTTACGAACATGTAGTTTCTTGATTTAATGTCACGGAATTTTTTAAATCTTTTGATAGTATGGGGAAAACCAAACGCAATATGAATGAAGGCTATATTATGTTTATGTTTTAAAAAAAATTGGGATTAGGCAGGTAAATTCAATTTTTATAATGCTTTTCCCAACAAGGTCATAAAATTAGTCCTTGT
The DNA here is from genome assembly GCA_949715645.1 of Portevinia maculata. Lineage (NCBI taxonomy): Eukaryota > Metazoa > Arthropoda > Insecta > Diptera > Syrphidae > Portevinia > Portevinia maculata. The sequence continues at coordinate 108,701,455 of OX454525.1, read as the reverse complement.
TTCGTTCCACCTGTTTAGGAACAGTAACTAAATCTACCTGTTATAATTTTTTAAATCAAATAGAAAGGCATTAAGAGTACCAGGGACCTTTATCCAAAACATAATTTTATAGAAACAACAGCTATGGGTTAAAAAAATCCATTAACTTAGGACGATATAGGCCGAATTCGAGCTTCTCAGGAACGAGGCAAATCTATTGCTTTAATAGACGGTACTATTGCAAAAGGACGAACTGTTGTTCATAGCTATCTAAAGGATCCTGATAACTATGGAAAAAACTGGAAAGGAATGGTAAGCAAAGGCACAACAAGACAGGATCTGCGTGTGATACTGAAAGCTGCTTCAAATTCAAGACTTTTCGTAAGCAAAGTCAAGGAAAAACTGAAGTTTAAGCTAGTAGATCAACTGTTCATCAGGTGATACAACAGGCTAACCATATTAGACACCAACAAATTAAAAAGATAATATTATTGAACCCGGCATGCATAAGTGCCTTCCTTTCTACTATATATCCACTGGGAGCTAATGAATGTGGATGGTTGCGGGGTAGTTAATTGATTTAATTTCGGCTTAGACATTGAACATTTTAAATTCCAGATTTCCAACACCTCATCCTCACTCTTTATCTTCACTCTTGTCCTGACCTATTTATTTTCACTTGTGGTTTGTTGTTGTTTAAGGTGTAAAATGTTGCTGAGCTGGGTAAACACATCCCAATAAAACGCCTCTAATATTCTATTTTAATACAAATGCACCTTAAATGTTCTTAATGTTCTGTCAATGTCATAACGAAGTCAAAGTTTACATTTTAAATTGTTATCATGATGAAATTCAACGTTTTGGAATTATTTTTAATCTGAGTCGGAGGTCGCAACTTGAAGAGCGTTTTGAATCGAAAAATTATCTTCAGCGATTAAGCTAGTTTTTGGCTTAATGGCTTTGCCAATAAGCAAAATATGAGTCATTAGACAGCAACAAACCCCAACGTGCTTCAAAAGTGTGCACTGCGTCCATAAAGAGTGACCATGTGGTGTGGGTTTCATTCCGGAATTTTAATTGGACCATATTTTTTTTTCAAAATTGGCTCACAAGAATCGATCGCTGCAAACGAGCTCATGGTGATCAGCCCGATATCTAAATTATTCTGAGTTTTATTTAAATACAAAATGCATAATGCATTTACAGTCAAAACCTTTTATAATTATTACATACATACTAGCTGGCCCATGCTCGCCTTGCTTCGCCAGTCTGCCTTTTCTCAAATTTAAAACAAAATACTTGCTGATAAGAACTGATACAGAAAACGTCGAGAGTGTCCCTTCTAATTATATGGAGAGTGGGTCCCTCTCAATCTCAATTACATTTCATAACCTATCTTTCTGAATCCCATGCGCCACAAAAAAGAAACAACACAAACTACAAAAGGTGCATAAAAAAAAGAAAGAAAAAGCACACAGCACAAAAGGTACAGAGAGAAAAAAGCAAAACAGATTTGTGCCGCACACACACACAAATTTTCCTCCACTCAACGCTGGGAAAATCCAACGATCTAGCTTCAATCGAACATTTTACTTTTTTTTTTAATTGTATAAAATTTATAGTTTAATGCTTATTGTTCAACTTCAGGATAACCTACAAAGATGATTTATATCTTAAAATCTTTGAACATAATTGAACTTTATATTAAAAAAATCCTATTTCATTTGGAAGAGTCATTCCAAAGCTAGGAGCTAGAAAGCATTCGAGAGTTACAACTTTCTTTAGATATCAGCTTAGATCTCCGCTTCCGGACAGCGGATAATGGTAAAACATATCCTATATTGTAATCTCGACAATTTTCAATGCAACTGTATAAACCGGAATCAATTTCGTGCAGTACATACTTTTTTAATCAAATCCGGTCAAACACCTTACAGCCAGAAAGTAAGTGTAGTAAGTATAACTTAATGAATACTAATATATCGGTCACAACCCTACCCGTTGTTCTATTACCCGTTTTCCCGTAGGAATGAAGCATTTCCCGCGGTAAAAAGTATCCTATGTTCATCAGGGATAATGTCGGATTCTAATGGTAAAACAATTTTTCAAATCGGCCCAGTAGTTTCAGAGCCTATTCAAAACAAACAAACAATCAAATCTTTCCTTTTTATAATATTAGTATAGATATACTCGTACACAATATTCACCACGCCGATAAAATCGCGTTCGTGTGACGAAGCCTTAAGTAGTCGTTATGATTTAAAACTTTGCACAACAGGAAGGTACATTTTTTTATTTTGAAGGTACAATTAAAAAAAAAAAACAATGTAATAAAAATATTTTATTCTATCCAATTTGTTTTCAACACAGGTTGAAGGAACTCTTTCAGTGCAACCCCAAGCTAATCCAGTCAAAGGATTCGAAGAATACTTCCTTGGTTTGACGGTAGAAAATAACGAAAGAAATCCTTGGTTTGTTGGTAATTATAACAGCAGCTCGTTTTTATTCGATTGAAAATTCAATAACTGTTTTTCCTTTCAGAATTTTGGGAAGATCATTTTCAGTGCCGTTACCCTAATAGTTTTGTTACGCCATACAACAATTACAACCGCACGTGCACTGGCATGGAGGAGCTCACACGTAACAATACGGACTTCGAGGACCAATTACAATTTGTTAGTGACGCAGTTATGGCATTTGCATACGCTCTGAGGTAAGTAACCATCTAAAATCGTAATAATACATAAGTTTGATTTCTCATACACTCACAGGGATATGCATCGTGATTTGTGCGGCGGACGACCTTCGTTGTGTGATGCCATGAAACCAACTAAAGGCGCTGACTTACTTAAGTATCTTCGGAAAGTCGAATTTCAAGGTACGTTTATAATATAATTCAATTCACTTAACTGGAAAATTGAGCCCTTAAAAGCGGCAATAAAAGAAGCGTTTCTCAAAAAGGATAAACCGAATGAATCGCTTCACTGAATCGGACATAAGGACATGGGAGCAATAATCTAATAATTTTGCTTATTGTTGTGATTTACGCATTTCGTTTTGACCTGCTGCTGATTCATTCCGTTTTTCTTTTATATATGTTGTTGTTGCGTCTTGTGTGCTTATCGGCTTGTCATCAAAAGTGAAGTCATACATAAATAATATCGTCGTTGTATTGGTCATATACCCATGCGAAACGGCCACGTTTTCGATTGTGTTACTGTGGTGGCCAAATAAAATAAAATAAAAATAAGGAATTTACGCTTTATACGGGCACTAAAACCTAGTCAGCCTTATATATTAGATTTCCTCAAAATACCTATAAGAGGTTGCGTAGTTAAGCAACGTGTAAGCATTTATGAAACCTCTACGGAACTTCACTGAAATAGTGATTTATGAACGATTTGTCTCTGTTTGTTTATTGAACACATGTAGTATTCATCTCGAAACCAGGCAACGAGACGAGTGGACTACCTCAATCATACCGTCCCATTAGCTTGACATAGTTTTTTTTCCTGAAAACAATGGAAATGGTTATCAACGCAAACATCAGAGAATGCTTTGCAAATAGCATGCCTCTACATCCATGTCAATTTGCATATCAGAAAGGTATATCAACTAAAGGCGCTCTCTTAAAACTAACATAAGAGATCAAAATCGCCTAACGGTGCAAAGAGATTGCACTACGCGCCTTTCTTGACATAGAGGTTGCTTTTGAAAACACTGGATATGATCCTTTATCAAATGATTTGCATCACAGAAATTAAGTCCAGCCAACTGTTTAATGGATCAAAACGATACTTGAAAGTCGGAAAATAGCTGCTTCATCAGTACTGACTTCAGTATCAGTCAGCCGCAAGGGCTGCCACAGGGAGGTTTAATATCACCCCTCCTGTAGTGATTGGTCATTGACGACCTGCTCCATTAATTGAGCAATTAGGCTTCAATACCAATTTGAAAAGCCGAAGACATAGTCATCACCATTCAGGGCGAAGATGCAAACGAAGTCACAACACGTATGCAAAACGCCGGGGAAAATCTGTCCATCAATCTCAGCAAGTCTATCAACGTTCCTTTTACCAAAAGAAGATATTTTGGAGTAATGATAGACAGAAGGCTAAATTGGAACAAGAAAATTACAAAAGCAAAGATCATTTTCAGTCTGCCGCCTTATGTATGGCAGAACCTGGGGCATCTCACCAAAGATCACCCACTGGATCTATACAATGATGATCAGTCCCTTACAACATATGCTTCTATAGTATGGTGTACAAAAGCCACCCAAAAAATAACAATCGCAAAGCTTAAAGGGGAACAACGGCTTGCATTCTAGGTATCTCCGGAGCCCTGCGAAGTTGCCCCACAGCTGCTATAGAGGCAATAATATGGCTTACAGCTCTCCACATACGAGTATACTTATATAAAGTGGCGTTTTGCAGTGTAGCAAGTTTAATACAGCTTTAAGAGATGAGGCTTAGTGAACACCCGGAACTAATGACCCAATTCGCTGAACTTCCGGAACTTTACGTGAACTGCGCGGTCACAGAGCGCCTTCATATGCTTTAATAAAAGGTTCTTGACAGAAATCCCAAATAGAGAAGCATGGGTTAGTAATAAATTAGCATTCAGTGGTATACCGGTGGTTCTTAAATGGAAACGGGTGTGGGAGCAGGTGTATACGAACCAAATTTCAACACGTCCACATCTATAGGAAAAAGCCCTCCACTACAGCTACAGTTCGAAAAGAACTTCCAAATCACTATCCCCTCCAGATCATTCTGATTGCACGGAAGATAATTCGATCCACTTTTACACCGACGGATCAAAAACTAGTGATGGGGTCGGAGGTGGTGTTTTCTCAGAAAGACTAAATATCAGTCTCTCTTTCCGTCTTCCTGAACATTGTAGCGTGTTTCAGGCGGAAATCATGGCGATTAAGGAAATCTTGTCGTGGCTAAAAAGAAACGTGATATCCGCTAAGGACATCCGCATATTCTCGGATAGTCAAGCCGCGCTGAAATCGTTGGATTCAGTCTCTTCAAACTCCATCGTAGCCATAGACTGCCGTTCGTCTCTTGAGGAGATGGCAGAGCAGTTCAACTTTCACCTCTTTTGGGTGCCAGGGCACAGAGACATCCCAGGGAATTGTAGGGCAGACGAACTCGCCAAAAAAGGAACAGCATTACCTCTTCTACCTGATAAAGGTTTCTTAGGTATGCCCATCGCTACTTGTAAACTCATGCTTAAGCTAGCCGCAGTCGAGAGTACAAACCTCAGGTGGACAGGTCTAGCGACCAAGCATATCTGACCAAAGCTGGACCTGCGACGCTCTCTGAGTTTGATCTCACTTAACCGACTGCATATTAGCTCTGTCATAGGTGTCATCACAGGACACTGTCTAATAGGCAAGCACGCATCAAGGCTTGGCGTCTATTCTAACGACTTCTGCAGACGTTGCAGGGATGAGGAGGAGGAGGAGACTACACTTCATCTCCTCTGCACATGTCCTGCACTCTCCCATAAAAGAAATCTCTATTTGGGAGCCTTCTTCCTTAATGAACTCAGTGACTTGGCTATCACGGCAGTATCTATCCGATATTGTACAAGGTGTTTTCGGCCATAATCGCTTCGGCTTCGCAACGCCTTTGGCTGCTGCCACGCAGTGAGCGACGAGCGACTGAGCGATTTAGCGACGAGCGATCGAGCAACGAGTCTGAGCGATGGGTGGCCATTTACTGAGCGACATCGCTGAGCGATTAGTTGCAAAAATGACATTGTCAGGTGAAGTTCGTCGTTGTCTTTCAATTGAAAGTCGCGTTCATGTTTATAGAACTGTTATAAGAAGGAGAAAACGAAGTGTTGGTATACATCCAATAAACCGATTTTGGCAATACTGTCGTATGTCAGTATCAACTATTGATTTGCTGTTAGAGAAAGTTCGACCAAGATTAAAAAAACAATGGAAAGGAATTAGTGCGGAACAGCGGCTAGTTTTATTACTAAGGTTTGTTTTTATATATTATTCTTTATTTTTATTTTTTAGTTTTGACCATATAATATTTTGAAATTCGTTTCTTATCTCTATCGAAATCGTCAAATTTTGTCATAAATGGCAAAAGACTTAAAAAATTTAAGGTCATCGTTATCCTCTTCTTTTTTGTCTACCTCTTGCTTTAAAATATTAAGTTTTTCTTTTTCCAACTGTAAAAATTCAGAGTTCAAATTGATTGTTGCCGCCATCTTCTTTTTATTTGTTGTCAAATTATGGGAGCGATCCATATGAGAAATGAGTTAGCACGATATTTTTGGGAAATCGGACATTGAACAAAAAACACTACTGTTATTAAAAATTATTTAAATAAAAACTTACTTAAATACACTATCAGCTCTGTGTCGTGGAGTGCTTAAAGCAAGCAACTATCACGAGCAGAAATTAGCCGGCATTAAAAGTGCTCTCACAGGCTCATCATTTAGTGTAACTTCTGCACTAAATGATGAGGACATAACAATTAAAAACACAATAATTATGTACCTATAAAATACTAACACAGACACAAATCATGCAAATAATTTAAAACATTAAGGCATTATTACGCAAAATATTTTTAGGCTTAGTTTTACTAACATGCAAGTCAATCACATGATCATTTAGATTATAAACAATTACTAATGTTTCCAACTTTTTTCCATTCCTTTTCAGTGACATTTTTATTTTTGTAATCTTTGTGGCTGTCCTGCCATAGAACTGGGCGGTTTTGGACAGCTGAAATTAAACTTTCCGCATTTATTTTATACATCGACTTACTTCGTCGCTCAGCGATGAACTAAAAAATTAAAACAGATTTGATTGCGGAGCGACGTCGCTCAGTCGCTCAAAAAATTCGCTAGTCGCTCAGGGCTTGCGTGGCCACCCCCATACGATTTCATGTGTTTTAATTTTTTTGCGTGTCGCTCAATCGCTCACTGCGTGGCCGGGGCCTTCCTGTGATATTTGCGTGATGGCAGTAATCCAATGTCCTCTCCTTGCATCAATTTGACGCTTTTGTGTTCTGCATTAAAGATTCGTATGGGAACTACATTGGTATCGTTGTCTTTTAGCTCAACAAGAAGTAATTGGTGGCTCCCAATACCACCTTCCAGCTTTGTCCAAATGAGTGTCTCTGAAGAAGGTGGTTGGACCTCGTCTACTAAGGGATACGGCATTCTCGTTCCCGTACACCATCGGAATCTCTACGTTTTGGTAGTTCAGCACTTACAAACCAATCCCTTGTACTACATCATGCGCCTTCATGAAATCAATTTCGGTGATGCATTCGTTGCAAATATCGGCTACTAGGAAAGCGTGCCAGACTTATCGTTAGAAGGACGTTCTAATACAGTTTTGCCCTCGCTCCTGTTGATATTTTCAGACTGTGTATGCTTGTGTTGTGCATCCAGGACTGATGGATGATGCCGCTTCTTATAATGCTAGCGATCGCACGTGTCGCGGTGTCAATGGTTGCCAAGCACTTTTTTCGACCTATATTGTCTTCCACTGTTAGACTATGGCTTCTTCGTTTGGTTTAGGAGACTTGAATTCTAATCCTGGGGCGTCGATTCCGGAAACTAACTTCTGCCCCGCAGAGCTGATCCTTAAACGTTTCCCGGCTACTGGTTCTGCAAAGTTGTATCTGCAGGATGAATGTTTATCCGCGCCAGACGATTCATCGTTGCGCCTCGTTGGCCCGCAATGTGTACTGTCTCTGTAGGTGACCTATAGTTCCAGCAACGGATTTGGCCTCTGTGCGCATTGTTTCGGTCTTCGTCGTCTGCTCTCTGACATGAATATTCAACGGGTAATATTTCCCGTGAAATTTCGCGGTGAAATCCATGCCATACCCGATCAGAAGATTGTATTATCAGTGCAAATCCCAGGGTCTCAGGGAAAGCTCTCTCCAGCCATTAGTACGGCCATCTGCAGTTGCCTATCTTCAATGGCTTGGATAAACGCCTCCACAGCCATTTCATTAATGTGATCATCAGCAGCATTAGGTATATACGACAGATACAAACAGACAGACAAATACGACAGAGTATTTCTCCCCTCTTCTGGACTCAACTGCGTAGCTAGGCCCTGTGTACAACATGGAGTATATGGTCATCAGCAAAGCGCATCTCTGCAGCCTTGACCTAGGCGTCGTAGTTGTGTTGCCTCTCTTCTGCAATTGTTTGAAGTACCTACCTAATTCCGCAGCTGTACCTCTTAGTGCAATCGAGATTTTCTCGCCTACCCACCTGATTCAAATTTGTTTCTAATAAATTGGTCATAATGGAAAACAGGAGGTAACATCTCTTTCGTTCTCGAGAAGTCCGCAAAATATTCTCGAGCCTTCTGTTTCTGCTTAATTTGTGGACAATTGCCTTGAACTTAGCTTTGAGAACATTTTTAAATTCTTCCACAGTATTCTTTTGGAGAATGGAATTATTGTGCCCTTCGAACTTGGAATCTACAGAATTCTTCTGTTCATCGAATTTAGAGTCCATAGATTTCAACTTTGAAAATATTGAAATCTTCTGTGGTTCTAAAGAATTCTTCTGCTCTACGAACTTTGAATTTATAGCATTTTTAATTTGTTCTAAAAAAAATTTAGTTCTTCGAAATTGGCAAGAAGTAATTCCATCATTGCAGCCATGTCGACGCGTGTTATTGCGAACGGGTCTTTCATTAGCGACTTGGCAACTTCAAACTTTCAGTGTGAACGCACCCTTAAACCGATTACCGAACTGTCAATTTCAAAATATACAGTAAAATCAACATTTTCATGATGGTGAAGAGTGAAGTACACGAAGGAACAACGTTGACAAATAGTTAAAATTTACTACCGAAATTTCGAGTCGGTGGTCGCAACTTTAAGAGCGTTAACGCCAATTGTCCCAGTAGCCAGTAGACAAGCAACTCATAGTGTAGTGAAAAAAAATGAGTCAGAATATTCGCCGCTTGATGTTGCCGTGCCAGTGAGACTACGTTTTGCCCGAAGAGTGGAGAATTTAGCTGCCGTAGAGGCATCCGTCGCAAACCAGTCAAATCAGTCAATTTCCCGGCCAAAGATCCAGCTGACTCTAGAACTAAAGCCACTTGATCATATGAAGAATTTCATCGTAAAATCATCTTCAGCGATGAAGCGCATTTTTGGTTAAATGGCTTCGTCAATAAGCAAAATAATAGTTACTGGACAGGTGAGAACCCTCATGTGCTTCATGAAACAGCACTTCAACACTTCACTTTTCATGCCGGTGGCGTCATTGGGCCGTTTTTTTTCGTCGATGAAAATGACCGTCATGTTGCGGTAAATGGTATTCGCTACAGAGACATGTTGGAACGTTATTTCTTTAAACAATTGCATGAATTGGACATCAATGATATCTGGTTCCAACAAGACGGTGCCACAAACCACACAGCGGGGCAGCAATCGAGTTATTGAAGTCTCAGTTCGGTACACGTGTTATCTTGAGAAACGGATCCGTCTATTGGCCGCCGAGATCGTGTGATTTAACGCCTCTAGACTTTTTTTATTGGGCTACATTAAATCATTGGTATATGCCAACAATCCGGCGACTTCAGAGGAGCTCAGAGCCATCGAAAATTGGGTTCAACGTATCGACCGCTGCATACGTTCTCGTGGTGGACATATGAACGAAGTCGATAGTAAAGAGTTTGCATTTTATTTAAAAATAAACAAGTTTTCAAGTCCTTAATGAAAGACCCTTGGTATAGTTTTTCTGATACGTCGAACAAAATTAATTTTGGATTTACTACTTCAGCTTCAACAGCTTACTGCAGCCGAAGCAAGAGGCCACTTTTCCTTCCAGCTGTGGAAAGCTTCCGCGTTTCTAGTTCAGTTTTTGACTGCGGTATACTGAGCTGAAGCAATGGCAGTGTACGGCCATTTTTTCAAAACATTCACTTTACTTTAATTTCACACGGAATACGTTTTATCCCACTTCTGACACCAATGTTACATCCAGGCTTGGATTCGAAAAGATAAAAGTGTATTTGTTTAAATTATCTTTTCTAGTTCTCTATCAATATCTTTACCCTCGGTTATTATTTGAGTAATTATTCATTTATTGCATACAACAATTCACTTTTAAATCAACAGGTTTAATAGACAATCAAATCTCTTATTCAGTATTTCCTCCTTTACCCTATTTTCACTACTCAGGTTGAATTCAAAAAAGTTTGACAACAATTGAATCATCAACAAAAATGTTTCTAATGAACGGTATTGTATAATCCTTTCATTGTCATTGCTTTTAAACATCGAGTTACTGAATCATATGTTTTGATAGTTTTAGTATGTCATTCAAATGATAAGCTAGTTTCGTAACCGATAAGCAACAGTAGGCGTGTTTCTTTGCACGCGGATATAGGCATGAATTCATCAAAAAAAACTTGGCAGCACACATGCACCTATGACGTTTATTAGTGACACAACTGTAAGTTGAGTTAAGAAATTTGTATTGAAAATCGTGAAATTCAAAAATATTAATTTCCAACAGTTGAAATTATTGCCAAACATATTCTAAAATTATAAAAAACAGTTTCACATTGACAGATTTACAAAATTTTGGAAAAAAAAATAATAATAAAATCACGAACAAAATATTCGGCGGGATGTGTCAGCGGTCGGCGGGATGTCAAACTTTGACATTTCCTGAAAAATTCATCGCAACATTCATCAGAAACGATGAAAATGGGTTTTGTAAGCACTGTTTATGCCCGCTAAAGGATTAAGCGGCGACAGCTATCCCCGCTAAAGTTAGCGTATATAGGCTAAGTTGTTGTTGTATTTTACATGCAAATTTCAAATTATCCCTATATCCGCGTGCAAAGAAACACAGCTAGTGTCACAAAGGTCACAGAATTTCCTTAACAGTTTTCTTAGACAATTTCACAAACAAATTTCCATATAAATTTTTATTTAATAGAGCTTTAAAATTCAATACCCTTTTGAACTGTTTTTAACTAGGTCTCAGTGGTGACCACTTTCGATTTGATGCAAATGGCGATGGCCCTGCTCGTTATAACATCATACATTTCAAGCAGTCCGATATTGGGCAATATCGTTGGATTAAAGTTGGCGAATACTACGAGGGTGAACTTCGATTAAACATGTCTGGTAAGTTATATTTGAACACTTTTATTTGTTCAAGATTATGGCAAGGTGACAGCAGAGCGATATGTGAGACCAAGACAGCAATAATAACAACAAGGGATGTATTGGTAATGAGAATGACCTACGCCATGAATAGGAATACAACGTATTGTGTCACCTATTATGCCATATCCTTGAACAAAATTGTGTCAAATCAATGTGATTTTCTTTGTGTCCAGTGTTTACTTGCTTAATGCAATTCTGAATTTTGTAAATGAACGTCAATGCCTGTGTTATATTTAATTAAATCTGGAAATTATAACGAGTGACAAGAAAACAATTATTGACCTGTCAGGTATTTGTGATATTGAATTGTCTGTTATATCTAGTTGGAAATTAATTTGCGGTAAAATTAGGTACAGGCAAATTGGAATTTGTGGTCTGATGGAACTTGTAGATATTGTTGAAATTATTAATTAACTTAATTGTTCAGATCTTACATTAGGTGGAAATACCTTTATCCAGTGAACCTTTATTGTAACGGCGATATATGAAAATTTGTGAAAATAATGTCCAAAATTTGGTTTTAATCAATTGCATTGGACTTTATTTCATGGCACCCATAATGCGGTGTGTCGTATTAATAATCCAGTCGATTTTTCTACATTTTCTTTTATTTTATGCTTTGCCTTACATTAACTAAGCATTCTATAAAATGCATACGCAAATTGTATATTAATTTCGAATAACACTGTTCCAAACGAATTTCAAACTCGGACGATTGGATTCGTCGAAAATTTTCAACTTAAATTGCATCTATAATTGATTGTATCTATAAATATATTAATGTAAAAAAAAATCTTATTCGTAATTTTAATTAGAAGACGAATGAATTTTACGCAAATCTGTGTATCTACCATAACCTCTAAAAACAGGGAAAAAATACCCATCGTACGCTGATTGAAGCAGAAAATTCGTTTAACTTTATAGCCTTCGCATAAATGTGGTGGCAATTTGCAGAACATACATTTTATGTTTCCTTGCAAAACGAAAAATGCTCGCCATTCTACCTCGTTTCTGTGGGAAAAATTAAAACGGAAACAATTTTGGTGTTTCTGTCGCAGATTTGTTGGCAGCACATAGAATTGAAGTACATCGTTCGTTGAATTGTATTGTTCCCAAACAAATATTATGGGATCAACAGAATTAATGTTATTACACCTACGTTTTTAAATTTGGTTTACATTGAACCTTCGAACAATTTTAAAGGGGTCTTCGGAGAATTTATAAATCCTATTTATTTTGTACCAGGTTCACGGCCTTGCCCGTGCCCCAAATTTTATTGCCTAATATATTCGTGTAGACTTTAGTACAAAAGTCTTTATACTTATTTTTATATTAAGGTAAAGGTTCTTATTTTGTTTCACATGTTCATATGTCAATATTCAAATCAACACAAATTTGTGAATTGACATAACTAAACATAACCTGACATATTTTATGGGATAAGTGGTTCAAAAGTTTTAAGAATGTTAACAGATTTGTATTTAGCAGCATTTCCAACAGCTGCTAAATGGGCATCATGTAGAGAGAGTAAAAGGGCAGAAGAAAACCCACGTCCTGTCAATGAAGAACGCATTTCACCACCCAGTATAGAAGAGGTTGACTTAGCTATAAGAAAGCTAAAGATGGTTCTGATGGTTTACCAGTGGAGCTATTCAAATTCGGAGGTGATGTTTTAGTAGGGCGCATGAAATAAAGCAACAAACAAGTATGGGTGCAAGAAAGCATGCCCAATGACTGGACTATCAGCTCCATATGCCCCATCTTCAAAGAGGGGCAAAAAATCTCGATTTGGCTATATCAGCAAGATTCCATTCGTTGAGGTAATGTAAAAGAGCGTGTCAAAAAAAATTTCCTCTTGCCCTTTACCCTTGCAACTATAAAAAACCCATATCTTGCGAACAATAGCATCGTGATTAATTTTCTAACAACTGAATTTTAATTTATCGCTATGCAATCCATAGTTTAAAAATAGAGGGTCTTTTTTTTAAGGTCGAACCGGCGAACCCCACAGGCGGACCAGTAGAGATGCAGTGAAGTGGGAGGGTTATGACCTTGGTCCAGATCATAGCCTCGTCGCTGAAGAGAAAGAAGAAGAATTTATTTATTGTTATTGTTGGTTGTGGGCGCAGACTTTCGCAAGAGGTGAGGCAGTGGAAAAAAAACTTTAAGTGTTACTGGTCCCGGCGTAATTTGAAACTATATTTTCGATTCAATAAAATAAATAAAAACCTAAAGACAAAAGAAAGAGTTCTTGGTAAAATAAAATTATAAAAAAGCTTGCATTTGGCCTGTTTTGGAGGAGAAGATATATTTAGTCCAACAAAAATGACGAACAAAATTACTGATATAATAATGTAAACAAAATGCAAAGAAATATACAAATTAAACTTATTTATTACGGAATGCAATGCTAGTGCAAACAAAATTTTTGGCACAATTGCAATAAATGCTGAGTGAATTTAATGTGTATGTAAATATCCCTGCAGTTTATATGGTGAACCACAGACTGGTGGCAAATCTGAATAGGATTCCTCCTGCTAACCATTTTAATGGACAAATAAAATTTCCATTTACAATCTGAGTTGATTTGCTCCCCTTATGCTGGAAAGTTGCATGAGAATATTGGTAGCTGCAATAGAATAGCAAAAAATAAAAAGTCTATCAAATCAATTGATTTGAACTGAATCGCTTGGATCGAATTAAAGACATAAAAAGGATTTTCAATTTAATCAATCGAAAGGGGTTCGTTGTGAAATTCAATTGTTTATCTGACTGGCAGGATTACTTCAGCGTTTCTATCTTCTGAGGGTGTTTGTTTCTGTATTAGGTATGTACAACTAATTGAATTTATTATAAAATAAATATAATATTAGATACTTGCATACTCGAACTTAGGGAAGTTGTTGTACCTTGATCCGGATTTAATTTTTTTGCTTCTTATTTTTCTTACCATTTTTTTTTTTCTAAAACTTAATTTTTTGTTGGCCACCTCAAATGGTCCAAGGTACAATGCCTTGTTTGCGTCGACCTCTTCGTCTTTCTTTATTTTCCTTAAAGGGAAGGCAACACCGTTGTAAGTAAATTGTCATAGGTTTATTGGGAAACAAAGAGTGGCTAATATCTTTTCCCATTAGTCCAACTTAATAATTCACTTTTTCTGTATTCCAATTAGGTAAAATATTTTTTCTAATTGTTGAGCTCACATATGAGGTATTACTCCATTAAGGCATTAGTATAAAATTAAATATAATAATACATATACCTACATATAAGTAACATAACCTAAATACATAATAATTTTAGTTCACAAAAACAATAACAGTACCGATATCTTAGTAATAAAAATTACATTTAACTTTTTCTAAGCGCAAATCTTGCATTTATGGTTGTCATAGATCAATTATTGATCTATGAAAATCTACAAATTTGCTTTGAAAAAACCTTAGAAAGTATGTCGAAGCAAAACAAATAATAATATAAAAACATAGGGACGGGCTACAGTCCGCTTAGGCGAACTGTTGGATACCCTATTCTTATTCTTATCCCTCATATGTGGGCGTGACAAAAGTCTAAGTATGGTTGAATTGTTAAGAACGCTCTACATATTTTGTTATAAAACATTTAAAGAATTTTTGTCGAAAAAAACGCTCCCTAGCTCAAACTTGGGTGTTTCAATAAAATTGTTTTATTTAATTGTGGGCGTGTCAGTCGGCGGATTTAAAAAAAATTAACACATGAGCATAAAGGGTCCCTAGAGAGAATATATTATAAATTTCAGCTCCCTAGCTCAAACTTTAAGTTTTCAAAAAAGTTTTTTTTTAAATTGTGGGCGTGTCAGTGGGCGGATTTTGAAAATATTTACAAACGAGCATAAAGGGCCCCCTAGAGAGTATATATTATAAATTTCAGCTCCCTAGCTCAAATTTTGGTTTTTCAATAAAATTGTTTTATTTATTTGTGGGCGTGTCAGTGGGCGGAATTTGAAAATTTTATATCCCGAGCAGTTTTAGGAGCCATAGATCTTATATAAAAAATTTTAGCTTTCTAGCTCAAAATTCGATTTTTTCCAAAATTTTGTTTTTTTTTAGTTTGTGGGCGTGTCTGTGGGCGGATTTCAAAAATTCGTAAACTTGATTATTTCGGGACCCTAGAAAGTATATGGTTAAAATTTCAGCTCTCTAGGCACAGTTTAAAGGCCTAATTTTTGAATGTCTTACAAGAATCAAGAAATAATCGAAGAATTTTTTATATATTTTTTCAACATTTGTATAAACTAGCAGTACCCGACCAGTCATCTGTATCCGGCCACTTTTCATTAAATGATGAATAATAAGAACATTATTTATACTTTGCATAAACTATAACTACCGTGTTAGTAAAATTTGACTGCTTTGCACATGACAAAACAGTGTCAACAAAAATATCATTCTGTGAAGTTCGTTACGAGAGTTAAGAAGTTTATTTTATTTATTTCATAAATATGCTAACACTGTAAGATAAATCTTAGTAGCTGGTGATAGTTTATGCATTTAAACACTTCAAGTTTGAATTAAGCAGTAAATAATTGAATTTAAATGTTAATTTGATGAATCAAAATTAAAAAATAATATAGCTTAATAAAGAGAAGAAGGAAGAAGTATGAAGCGCAAGAAAACAAAAGAAAAACATAGGGACGGGCTACAGTCCGCTTGGGCGAACTGTTGGATACCCTATTCTTATTCCTATCCCTCATAAGTGGGCGTGACAAAAGTCTAAGTATGGTTAAATTGTTAAGAACGCTCTACATATTTTGTTATATAACATTTAAAGGATTTTATCAAAAAAAAACGCTCCCTAGCTCAAACTTGGGTGCTTCAATAAAATTGTTTTATTTAATTGTGGGCGTGTCAGTAGGCGGATTTAAAAACAAATTAACACATGAGCATAAAGGGCCCCTAGAGAGTATATATTATAAATTTCAGCTCCCTAGCTCAAACTTTGGATTTTCAAAAAAATTGTTTTATTTATTTGTGGGCGTGTAAGTGGGCGGATTTTGAAAAAAAATTATCCCGAGCAGTTTTAGGAGTCGTAGATCATATATAAAAAATTTCAGCTTTCAGCTCAAAATTCGATTTTTTCCAAAATTTTGTTTTTTTGAGTTTGTGGGCGTGTCTGTGGGCGGATTTCAAAAATTCGTAAACTTGATTATTTCGGGACCCTATAGAGTATATGGTTAAAATTTCAGCTCTCTAGGTCCAGTTTAAAGGCCTAATTTTTGCCGACGGACGGACGGACGGACATGGCTAGATCGACATTACTATCGATGCTGATCATAAATATAGTAACTTTTAGGGGTCTACGGGCAATATTAAGGTATGTTACAAACTATGCGTCAAAATTAATATACCCCTAGAATAGGGTATAAACAGTGAACATGTTGAAAAAAGGGCTTGTGCGCAGCTCCTGATGCAGCAATTTAAAGGCATTTTCGCTTTTTGTTTGTATAATTTTATTATTAATTAATTGTTTTTGTTTGTTTGTACTTAGTTGTATTAAATGTATGTATAGGAAATTGTTCAACTTAATTTGTTTCCAAACAAAAATATATTTTTGCCACAACAACGCAAATCTCACGGTTTAATTTTTATTTTTTGTACACAATCCTTTTATATTTAATTTTTAGTATTCAAAAACAGAGTTTGGGTATCCTTTTAAATTCTGGAACTTTTTTTTCTATATAATAAACTTTTTACGAAATATTCGCGCAAACTCGTCAACTCCTATAGCAATTCACCAATTTGTTTCTTCAATTAAGCAGCTGATGTTTTTTTTTTTTTTTTAATTGGCACTGAGGTTGTCGCGAAGTACTCTACTGTGAAAAGGTTTTTCATTTGACGTTTACTTACTTACTTACTTAACGGGCTCCCGACCCGTGAAGAGTCTCTGACTGAGACACTGCAAGCTTCCATCCTTGCGAACCCGGGCACGCTGCTTCCAGTTCACCAGACCAAGCGCTCTGGCATCCGCGATGGCTTGATCTTTAAAACGGAGGTTCGGTCTTCCTTGCCTTCTCGAACCAGGGGGGTTTTGAGTCGAAAATCCCCTTTGCTGGAGCATTATTTTCCATTCGCTCAATGTTGCCGAGCCAACGTAGTCGACGTGATTTCGCTTTTTGGACTACATCCGAATCTTGGTACAGCTCATAGAGTTGGCGGCTTCTCCTCCATTCGCCCTCCTCATACACACGACCAAATATACGACGCAGTATTTTTCTTTCAAAGAACCCAATATTAGCTCCCCTTTTCTACTTATCGTCAGGCACTCGGCACCATAAAGCAGGACTGGTAGGATTAAGGTTGGATGGAGCATGCATTTTGTCTTTCGCGTGAGGAGTTTTGAACATATTTGTTATGCTAAACCAAAGAAGCAGCGGTTTCCTAACGTAATTCTCCGCCGGATCTCCTCAAGGGTATCATTCGCGGAGTTGATGTTTACTCCTAGGTAGATGAACTCCTTAACTACCTCGAAGTTATTGCTATCAACGGTGAGGTTTTGTGCTAGGCGGTGGACAGATGTTTATTTGTTTGTTGATAGCATGCATTTTGTCTTGTTCTCATTTAATTCAAGACCAACCAATTTTGCCTATTCTTTAATCGCCGTGAAAGACTCTAACATATGGCACGCTGGGAACTGCCGAGATGTCGATATCGTCTGCATGCCCCAGTAGCCGGACAGATCTATTAAAGATAGTGCCTTCCATGTTGACACCTGCCCTTCGCACTATTTTCTCCAAAACAAGATTGAAGAAGTCACATGAGAGTGCATCTCCTTGCCGAAATCCGGTACAAGTTTGGAATAATTCCGAAAATGTGCTTCAAAACTGCACAATTCACCGCGAATTCGAATTCGGCCATCGCCACGTAGAGCTCTTGACCATGAATGCTATCATATGCGGCTTTTAGGTCGATGAAACGGTGGTGGGTCTCGAATTGAAGTTCATTGGTCTTTTCCTGGATTTGCCTTAGTGTGAAGATTTGGTCTATTAGCGAGAGTTGCGCGAGTTACGGTAGCTACCTGCACCTCGCAGCCCACACACCCATGAGAACAGCAGCGTCAACAAAATCAACAGCAATCAACGCATTCCGATTGCATTTCGCAATCGCAACATTCAGTAGTAATAAAATACATACTTCAAATTATAATTATACAATTTGTTTCGCTCAATAAACGGCGTTAGGCTTCTGACCTAATATTATTTGCCAGTTCTTGGAATTGCATTGAAAATTGAAACGAAAAGTTGTTTTTTATTCTTAATCGGCAATCTGAACCATAACTCGCGAGGTACTCACTTTGGGTTAATTTATTGAGTTTTGAATTAAATGTAGCTAAGGGAGGTTTAGCAAAAAAACAAACATTAAAATATTTGCGTCATTACCAACACGCTATTTAATTTTTGATTTGTTTCACTCAGCATTAGTTTATTCTTCCGCATTTAATGGTGCTTTTAAATTTGAATTAGGTTTAAAAAGTACCAGTGATTTTCACATTATTGTAACATTTTATCTGAAATAAGTTCAGATTCTTTTATTCAAAACCGAAATATTGTGTGCTTCCGTGGTGTAGTGGTTTTTCAATGAATATTTAAAGAATTTAAAGGCTAATAAAACTGCATAGACTATTTTACAGGTGTAGGCTGTAAATATCCTTTTTTATTATATCCTCGGTCAAAATATCGCCGGAAAATATCTTCCGTCAAAATATCCTCGATCAAAATATCGTTTCTTTTCGTAAGTCGATGAGGTGTCAAGAGTTTTAAACCCTTTTACCCGCGAAGCCGGCTACCCGGGTACTATTATGGGATCATGTCCATGATCAGATGTACGTAGGCTTCTGGGATTCCTCGTTTTTTTAGCGCGTCTATCAAAGGCGTATCTATCAAAGGCCCTTTCAAAATCAAATAACACCATATGCAAATCCTTTGAGGAATCACGATATGAAATCTGTGGTTGATAACCTTGCGACAAACCTGCACTGGTCCTCAGATAGTCGTATTATTTTCCGCATTCGGTTTGTCTCATCAGACAGCAGATTTTCACTTATATATTGAAAGCCTTTTGTCAATATCCTTGTTATATTACCACACAACTAACTTTAGTGGAGTGTCTGGGGCGTTAAAAACATGAAAACCTCGGATTTCCATTACAGTGAATGAAATTTTATAATTCAAAGGGAAATGTTTAGCTTATAACATAATTATACAAAAAGTTTACCTATTAAAAAATTGTGATCTCGATAAAAAAAATAATGAAATATTTACAATTTTGATAGTTTAACTGATACAATACCTCATAATATTAGGCTGTAGAACAATTTTCTACACCAAAATTAAGTTAATTTATATATTCATATAGAGATAGTAGCTAATTAGGAAAAAGAAATAAATGAAGGAAAATGAAAGAAAAAAAATTATCAAGAAATCATTTGTTTATTCAAACAATTTACATTATTATCTGGAGCTGATTCATTGTTATTGGGATAAGCAAGTTATTAAAATAATTCCAGCCCCAATTGTCAATGTCTTCGTTTTCAATATCTACATTTCCTAACCATAACTGGATTTGTAGATATACTCTTTTTAGGTGTTCAAACGCTGCATCAGCTTTAGGAGGTAATGATGACAAAAGAACACTTGTTTTTTTTGGCTGTTCCTTTTACAAAGAAATTAAACTTCAATTAGTTCAAATCTTTAATTTACGGGGAAAGAAGAAACTGTTGACTCTACTACCTACAAAGGCCTTGGGGTCTGTGGCGTTTTAGTTATCGTGTGTAGCACGGATAGTTGAGCCTGGAAAGTGAACCTGAAGTAAGTTTCTTATAGTATCCTCGGGTTACGTCGTCTAGGTACCATCTTTTTTTTTTTTGTAATCCTATACAGTTTGTATGCTATTTACCCAGAGTTTTATAGATACGCGTTGCGACTGGCATGTCTGCTACATCTTCGGTGCATTTAGTCGATGTAGCTCGTTTCGATCTTCTTCAATTCTGAGTTATATTCTGTGAGAGCGATGCTGTAATGGTCCCACAATTTTATTTATTTGGCTCGATGAAGAGCTTCCTAGCATTCTTCCCGAGCTTAGCAAGTTGGTCCTTCCACCAGGAAACCTTACGTTTCTTCATACTGGTTTTACTGAGACAACTACTATCGTAGGAGGTTAGCAGCACTTTGTTGAGCTAGAACGCTGCTTCATCCAGGTCTCACGTGGAATCACTTGACTTTTGAGAGGACAACTCCTCGATGCATTTTACCGTCCGTCGACTTAGGATCGTAGTTATTCGAAGCCTGTGTTAGTTTGCCAAATATGTCAAACCTTCGGAAAACGGATACTGTGAACGAAAGTTGAGTCTCCGCCTGGATTTGCGTTGCGGAAGATGAACCCAATTTTTCACAGATAATACAGCTGTACTCATTAGTTATACTACTGTACCTTGATTCATCCATTGCTAGAAAACTGTGTTAGAAAACAATTGAATACATTAAATGATTAATTTATTACATTACGGCAGCTGCCGTTGCCGTTCTCCCCTCTCCACGTTCTACTACCTGTCCAAGGTCGTTATGACCCTTCATACGCTCCAACATTTTAAGAAAATATTCTTTTATGTCTATTTAGGTATTATTCAACGTATAGATACGAAAAAAAAATATTTTAAATAAAATTACATGCTTAAGTATTAATTTTTTATAGTTTTTGTTTAAATAATAAAAAAAATCAAAAGCACAAAAAAATGTTTGGTTAACTTTACACTTTATAGTATAAAAAAGAAAAATACCCCTCGACCATTTAAATTCATTCACTGTAACAAAAGTTTGAGGTCAAAACCCCCAGACACTCCACTACTAGTGCTTTATCAAATCACTCAATTAACTTTTTTCCTTTTTTTTTAACTTTTGGTCCTTTTGCCTTTAAATAACGAGTAAAACCCAACAATTTAAACTAACAAAGTAAAATTTTATTTCTACGACTTCTCTTCGTTACTTCATCTTTCTCTCTCTTGTTGTCCTTGTCAGAAGGTGCTGCCAGGTTATCTTTTGTTACAATTTTGAGAAAATAACATATATTTGATCATTATAAAAAGAACAATGTTCTGTACATCTGATTGAAAAAAACAGAAAAAAACCTCCCTGAGATTCGAGCGCCATCTTTCATCACAGTCACAGACTTATCGAACCGTATGTAACTAAATTACGAATAAAAAGTATTAGGCCTTACCAATAATCACAATAAGTTATTGCTAAACAGAAAATCTGCACACTTTAGACAAAAAATCGTGTACCATGAACGAATTTAGTGTTAAGGAAAATTCAAAATAAGAGTATTAAATTTAATGCACGGAAAGTCATGTTTAAGTCCCCATCTATACTGTCAAAAATAGATAATTTAATGCAAGTGTTGCCTGTTATATGAAACGACGGTATTAAAATAAAGGAATTGTAGTACTTAAACACAGGTAGGTACTTGTATACTATTTATTGAAATTTCGTTTTTCAACGGAAAAGATAATAGTTCATTATATAAGAAAGGCAGTTATAAGAGGTAGGCATTTAGTGCATTTATTGCACATATTTATTTAAGGAAGCGTTTCACAAAGTAACATTTTCAAAAGGAAAAACGAACACCACCAGCATTCTTTCGGTCTCAGTTATGAAGCGATCCGAAAGTCTGCCAATATTAATTAAGGCCAAACCGACGCCACACTGGGGCGAAACACCTCTGAAGCTGGCATTTAATCGAATTTTAAAATTGAGCTTTGTCTTAAACTACCGTTTTGTTTTTGTTTTAAATAGGATAGAGAATAAATAATGAGAAAAAAAAGTATATTGGGAGGGTGGCGACGGTGTAGAGGTTAGTGTGTTGGCTTGTTACCCGTGCGGTGCAGGTTCAATCCCCATGGGGAACAACAACATACGCCACCCATTCACATGCCTCTACACCAAAATGAGGATTTCTGCCTGGTAGTACAATGGACCGTTACCGAGTCTGAGTGCTCTAGGATTTGGAATTCCTTTTTTATAAAAAAAAATAAAAAATATTGGGAGCATGTGGTCTTCAGCAGATCGTCACGAATGCAGCATTTGTTAGTATGTTCCATCGAAGCTGGACGTGTTTTTTTGTTTTGAGTGACTGCAGTTAACTGTGTGCTATTTCTTACAGTTTGTTGGCATTGAAAAAGTTTAAATTGCAATGGAATCAGTAAGCTCAGGTGCTTTTATTGTCTTATTTTGATTAAAAAAAAAAATCTATTTTAGTTTTTTTAATCTGTGGCTAAAGATAAAAGAAAAAGTGTTAGTTTTGTTTTTATTCGAAATCCTAAGAGTTTTAGATGGGTTGACCGTGAGCTGACGTTGAGTGTTATATCTCTTTGGGATAAGTGGTTTGTTTAGTCTTAGAATCTGTAAATTTTGTTTGCTACCTTTTGCTACTTGTTGTGTAGTAAATTTTTTTGTTGGTGACGTCACTTTGGAAAAAGATCGTTTTTTTTTTAATTTTAATTTTAATTACTTCTTAGGCCGAACACCTTCCAAAACTCTTTCTGTGACAAGAAAAGAGCTATATAATATAATGAAGAGCTCAATGTTAAAGGGATTAGAAAGTCAAATCGAATTTTTGAGGGGTGAAGTTCTAAAGCGGGTTTAATGCACCGTCGCTTTTCAACACAATGTTAATGAGAAAATAACGGAGTTTAAATCAAAAACTAAATCACGTTGGGAAAAAGCTTGTCGAGTAGAAAAAAATGCAAACAATTATGATTGCAGTTGCCAGTGGGTATTATATTGATGTATACAAATTCAGGGAATTCGCACATGACACAGAAAGATGCTTCGTCAGTAAATATCCTCGGTATCATATGCCTCCAACTTTGCATAAATATTTTATTCATGAGCCAGAAATTATATCATCTGCACTTTTGCCGATCGGCCAACTTTCGGAGAAAGCGCAGGAAGCGCTCAGCAAAGATTTTTAAAAGAGAGAGCTTCTCAGGAAAATCAAGTCGTGAAAAAATCAATAAAGACGTATTGAATTTCTTTTTACTGAGCTCGGATCCCATTATAACATCCAAGCAAAAATTACATAGACGAAAATTCCAGTCTCTTCCCAAGGAAGCAGTCAACTGGCTAAAGCCCCCAAGTGTCCAGGAATCAAACACTCTTCTTGAGTCTGATGATACAATACAAATTTTTGGTTTGATTTTGTATTTAATGGGCATTTTTTTAATTATAAGTCTCAATAATAAATACCAATGCAAAATTTAAGATTCGTTTTATTAATTTGTTTTTCTTCATGATAAAAGGCGGCCTTAAAGTGTGTGTGTAGTGGACAAAAATTAGATCTTTAATAAATCTTTTTTAAGTTTTTAATATTGTAAAACAAGCACATTTCTAAAAAGTGGGCGTGTCGAGCGGGCGGGTTTGAAAATATTTTGGGAATGGTCTCCGAAGCCTGCGTGCAAAATTTCAGGTTCTTAGCTCTAACTGCTGATTTGATGCCACATTTTGGGGTATTCTGCCCCAATGTGCGACGAATCCAACATGCAGTAAAGTGCGAGGGCGATGATCCCTTTTATCATGATCATAGCTTCACCATTGAAGAAAAAGAAGATTCAATGTAAAATATTTTTTAAGTTTTATATAAGTATTTCAATTTTAGATTCAATTGAATGGAAATGAGAAATACATAAGTAAATGATAAAATGATGCAAAGCCGTAATGGTTAATTGATGGCTTACGACAGCCAAAGTGCATTTGCGAATGATTTTACACTTTCCTAAGCTACGCGTGCATATTAGTCTTAAAACGATTCCACCGAAGACAAACGATTTAATTCCGATATTGCAATTGCAAACCAAACGAATAATCAATAGCTGACTAATGATTTCCTCATTTCTATCGTATTGAGCTGCGGGAGTTAATGTAAAGTGTGTTCCCTAACTCTACTTACTTCAAATCCTTTTACTTATTATAATCTTCTGTTAACGACATACAAATATAATTTATGTAGTAATAGTAAGAGTAACTGGTAAATTTGGTGTCTTAGAAATGTTTTGGTATAGTTTATTTAGTAGTTAACAACACATTTTTTACGCAAATATCATATACGATATGAAAAGCGATGTAAATATATATGGCGCGATATATATAATAATTTTCCCGCACATTCAGTTCACAATAATTGAAAAAGCATAGTTTAAAAAAAAATAAGTACCAACAAATTTACCTTCAAAAATAGACATACCTACGGAAATACTGGAAGGAAGTATAGAGAAACAAATTTGACAAATGCACTAAAGCTCGCAGGTAAATTTATTGGTAAAATTCTGTCAAACCTCGGTTATAAACCTAAACATTATGTCATGAAAGTGTTGGAGCTGGAAGACGGAAGGCTCCCTATGCAATAGCTGAAGAGAATTATAGCCATGAGTGGGAACCTGGTTAAAAAGTGGGAAGTGCTGGGGACTGGTCTGGGCGAAAACGTGCGCGTTTCATCTGATATAAACCGTACTGACTTAAGAAATAGGTTTAATGTATTATTAAAGAGAGTTCACTGCACTTACGAAGGATGTGAAATATAAGCCCAATCGTTACTATACAGAGCGATGTCGTATGTACTAAATCGATTTCAGCTTAGCATGTTGAGCGCAATATTTAAAGTAAGAGGAGAACTAATTAAATTAAAAACATAGACTTGACCTGCCAATTGTTTCCGGCCTTTGCAACCTCAAGGAGAATGAGGATACATTTAATTTCATCGCAAGATAACACATTTTAAAGGAGTTTCGTGTGAGGTACTTTAGCGTAACTTCGATGGAAAGGAAGGAAGTCCTGCAATTTTTGAACGGCTACCTTGGGTGGGAAACATTATATATGTAGGTATTCCTGAACAAATAAAAACCCAGCAACACCATTAAAATTAGTTACAAGTTTATTTAAAAGAAACAAAACATGGGACAAATTTTTACTTGGATGAACTCTTATTATCGGACCAAGGGGTTACTTCGACTGCGCCCGGCGGTGGTTGAAAACAAACTCCCAGCTTCTATAGCCATCGCCTGCCGTGCTCTTCACACCCAGTCCCACCAACGTCTGTAGTACGTTGTACCACGTCAGCAGTTTCCTCGCCACCATCAGCACAGTGCCCACTGCACATACAGCACCCACTATCACGGCTATCTTCATGGCTGGCATTGTGTTACTTGTTACTTGGAATTGCCTGGCTGCGGCATTTTATATTGTTGTTTATGAGGTCAGCGGTACGATAATATATGAAACCTAAATCGCGAGCCGTTGACCCTCGGCGACGTGACGACGGTTAAAAGGAGATATGAAATAAAAGGGCAGGAATGTGCTGACCACATTGCCTGCTGATTAGTGTTACTCACAGTCAAAATTTACCCTCAAATCCTACATATATATACACAACACCCGTTACAGACCACGTATAATTGATTGAATTTAATATTAATGAAAATTGAGTTTAGCAATTGTCAATCTGGTAGAAAGCATTTAGCCAAACCATATTAGAATAAGAATAATTAATTGTAATTTAAAATTATGATTCAAATAAAGTTCTGTTAAAAGTAGAACTAAACTGACTAGTCGACATTTGTAGCTGATTATTAGTAAGGCCCATTGTGTGTAAGGTGTTATAAAACTGCATGTGCTGAGTCTCACACTATTTACACTTGTTTTTAAAGCAAAGCAAATCCTTTTAGCTTCTGCAAATAATAATAAAGGACACAGATCACAATATTTGTATTGTCTGCGGAGGCATTCATCGTATATTTAATTATCACCATATGTCTGCGAATATCACTGGAATAATATACCGAAAACTACAAGAAGTATATTCTTTCATTTCGACACGGGGTTTCAATTGTCCCTGAATCTCGAAGCGCTCCCTCATAATTATATCTTTTCGTCTTTTTGGCTCTCAGCACTAATCACAGGGTGGAATTAGGAAGTCTAAATATCTAATATCGGGGAAACCTAAAACGATCCAAGAACTGATATATTTTTGTAGTTGTTATAGTTTTCTAGGCAAATTGAAATATTTATGTCCGCATCCTTTTATACCCAAAAACGAGAAATCAAAGCGGCTCACATTTCCCTCCGCCGGAGGTTGTTCCTACGCACAATAAAGGCAAGATATGGTATAGGCTGTCTAAAAACAAAAAAAAACTACCCAAAAATTGTCTTTAAGGTTTTTTTTCTCTCTTAGCAAATTTTTTATGAAATTAAATGTTTAATACTTGTCTCTACTTTATCCTTTTTGTCAATTTTTATTTTTTCAATTTATTTTATTTTCAGAAAATTTTCAATGAATATTAAAAGGATTAAAAGGTTCATAAAACTTTATAGACTATTTGGAGTGGTAAAGGTTATACAAAACTTGTAATAGATATAATTTCTTCCCCTAATTCGCATGCAAAAAAAAGAAGAATTTCACAGAAGAAAAAATGTCTACTTTTCATTCAGAAATATTTCAGAAGTTTAGTACCCATGCCAATTTCCCTTTTTTTAAGGGTGAGTAAATGTGTATTTTTGGCATGTGCAAACGGCGATGCTGTATGGCAACCAATCTTGTCGTGATCGTCGATCGAGCAATATATCTTTCAGAGCTGGGGTATTTGTATTTTTTGTTGCAAATCTCTCTTATGTGTTCTATAGTTTGCATGCATTGTCGCATGCTAAAAACAAAAGAGAGGGGCATTCCTTGCTGTTAGTGCAGTGAGAGTGATGCTTTCCATGAAAACCGCCCAGCAAACAAAATTTGACAGCTGCTCTGCTTTTGTTTTTTTCTCCTGCTTCTGCTGTCTACTGTGAATTTATACTAAGTGGAGATGGCGTGTTATAATACCCAAGTTGTTTTTTACGTACAGCAAGAAGTTTTTGTATGTAAAATGAAGCATTGCTTACTGCATGTAAATTCTTGTTGCAAGTTGTTTCTATTTCTTATCTTGATGCACCTATTGTAGTAGAACAGCACCATTTGGTACAACTTTTCCGTCTTGACGTTTAGTGCTGTGAAGTTCTATGACAATACCTAGGTTAGGTTAGGTTAGATATATGGGTTGACGAGGCAGGAGAAACATACAATCGTCACACTTACATCAGTGTAGATCCATTATGATGGCCTTGAGGTTTTAAACTCCCACACTAGGAAACCTATTAGATCCTGTGGATGAGCAAACCATCCTGAGGCATTTACAAACTTAAGTAGGTCAAAAACGGTCCTGCCGTGAATTTATTATAGGTCCTGGAAAAAACTTTTTTCTAGGAATTTATTTCTGATGTGGCAGAGTGCTGGACAGTGGCAGAAAAAGTGAAGAGTATTCTCCTGCACTTCCTCATCGCCATAACCTTCTCATCCTATTGGCGTGATATCATCAGTGCAGAAGCAATAGTCACTGCTAGGACCTCGGCGTGGGAAACGCTGCTGTCGGGAAGTCAGATTGACCTGGATGTTCCGAGAATCTCAGAATAGAATCCCGCACAAAGCCCCATGTCCCTCTTTGAGCCGTAAGTGTAGATACCTACGTATAGTGGATCTGATGGGAGGTGGTCTGTGTGCCATTCTTCCCTGCTGGGGAACTAAGTGGTAAAAGGTCTTGCAAATTCATAATGGGGGACTGTTAAGTCTGTGCAAACATTATTCCCTATTAATTCTTTAAGGATTTGCGCATGTCCTGTCAGGCTGTTTTTCCAGTTTTTAGTCTGGCTTAGCCTCAGGGCAGTGTTTTCGGCAGCTCCTTTGGCAAATAAATCAAAGGGTTTGAGGTCTAGCATGACCTCGATACACGCGGTGGGTGTTGTTCTCATATGAATGCTGTGTAAAGCCACATAATAATTTTAGGACTCGCACCCCAAGTTCTGCCGAATATTCTATTCCAGGCGTAAAAAGCTATCAATGCTTTCTTAGCCCTTTCTTTGATGTTTAGACTTCAGTTCAATGTTCGATCGAGGATAACTCCAAGGTACTTGGTGCTATCAGAAATCTTTAGCGGAGTCCCTTCAATTCTGGGCAGGTTAAATTCCGGAATTGACCTCCTATTAGTAAAGAGGACTAATACCATTTTTTCAGGGTTAACTTCCATTCCGTATTCCTTCACTTAGACCAGAAGTAGGTCCATTGTGCTGCCGATGTGTAAGGTGGGTGGGTCACCCTCTTACTCAGGGAATCATTTGCTCCTCTGAATGAATTAGCTAATTCTTGCTGTGCAGGCGTTGTTAAGATCGTTTAGATCATTGAAAAGGTATTCACCCAATGTAGCCTTCCTAATGTTGGCGAGTGCAACGTGCAAAGGAAGTGACGGATGGTCTCCTCTTCTTCCTCGTCCCTACAGCTTCTGCAGAAGTCATTGTAGAGGATGCCCAACCTTTGGGCATGTCTTCCTATAGCACAGTGCCCGGTGAGGGCGTTTACTAATTTCGAGAGGGTTCCTCTCTTATGCCTCAGAAGTCCGATGGATCTGGATTTATTTAATGTCGGCCAGAGTAGCCTTGCGGTGTTGCACTGGCCGAGTTGGTGCCAACGACGGTTGGCTTCGTTCACCGCATAGGTGTCTATGAGGTTTTTAACATAATACGTTGGCGCCTCGATGTCGGTGACGCTTATGCTATTTAAACCAGAAGAGCCTCGTCGGCCAGTTCGTCAGCTTCACAATTCCCTGGTATGTCACAGTGACCCGGCACCCAGCAAAGGGTGATGCTATACTGACCGGCTATCTCGTTAAGAGATGCACGGCAGTCTTTCACTGCCTTGGATCTTGTAGTGCTGGGCCCTCATCATGTAACTTTGCGGACGATTGTCGTCCATGCGATTGCACTGAACGCTGTCGTCAATAGTCTGATTCACGAAACACAATCGTTCTCGTGTCGTCCATCCCTCTCGTTTGGCTACAGTTTGAGAAACACTGAAAACAGTCAGAAACGTCAGAAACGAAGAAAACACTGCTGAAAACAAAACAACGACTGCTGATATTCGTAATTAATTGAATCAATTAATTTTACTTCATTGAAATGTAAGTAAACTAATGTAAGTGAACAATAACAAATAAATAGTGAAATTACAGCGATTTATAAATGCAAGACGATAGATAATCAGCTATCGTGCAATCACTGTCGACGAGACGATCGTATTTGACAGCATTCCATCTTACGTGAAGCATCGTTAAGTCTCAGCGCACCGGTGATGCTGAGGCATGCAACTCGTTGAGTTTTGTCCAGCAAGGTTAGGTTGGACTTCTTCTCCAAGGCGGGCCACCAGACCAGTACTCCATAGAAGAGAATCGGTTTAACTACCGACATGTATAACCAGTGCATAATTTTTGGTTGTAGGCCCCACGTGGAACCTACCGCCTTTTTGCCAATGTAAAGAGCAGCTAGGGATATCCTGGCACGTTCGACTACATTTTCCCTCCAAAGTAGCTTGCGATCAAGCTTCAGGCCTAAATAGCTAGCGCTATTTGAGAGTGCCAGAGGAGTGCCTCTAATCTTCGGGGGAGTGAACTCAGGGAGTTTATGTCTTCGTGTGAACAGGACCATCTCAGTCTTTCTTGGATTGACGGACAGTCAGCATCTTTCGGTCCAACCTGTCAATAAGTTGATAGCAGATTGCATGACATCGGCCAGCGTCTGCGGGTATTTGCCTGTTACAAGTATCGCGACGTCGTCCGCATAGGCGATAGCTTTGCATCCAGTATATTCAATGTTCAGAAGGGCTTCGTTGAGCACTATATTCCACAGTAGCGGAGACAATACTCCCCCTTGGGGGGTGCCTCTGTGTGCACGTCGTTTGACAGTGCTACTTCCGAAGGGGCGGTTATTACCCTGCTTTTGAGCATGTATTCCACAAAGCAGCAGATTGAGTCGTCGATGTTGAGCCTGCGTAGGGCGTTGGTGATCGAATTGGTTTCAACGTTGTTGAAAGCTCCCTATATGTCGAGAAATGTCACTAAAGCAAGTTCTTTGATAGATAGGGATTTTTCGACGTGGTAGACGATAGAGTACAGGGCCGTTTCAACAGATTTACCCTTTTGGTAAACGTGTTGTGACGTGGATAGCAAGTTGCTATCAATGGTGGCCTTAATGTGAAGATCTAGAATTCTTTCTAGAATCTTGAGGAGGAAGGATGTTAGGCTTATGGGTCTAAGGTCCTTCGGGGAAGTATGCGATATTTTTCCTGCCTTGGCTATGAATACCACTCTTACTTCAGTCCAGGCGGTCGGCATTGTTCCTAGCATCAAGCAGCCCCTCATAATACGGGACAGGTGCTGCCCTATTATGCTGAGGGCCGCCTGAATTTGTGCCGGAAAAATGCCGTCTGGCCCCGGGGACTTGAATGGCTCAAAGCTGTTCACTGCCCATTTCAGTCTTTCCTCGTTTATGAGGTCCGGAGGTGACGGTGGGCGTGCAGCGTTTACCAGGACAGGATTTTCGCTATGCATAGGCGTGCAGCCGGGGAAGTGAGTGTCCATAAGCAGACCAAGCGATGCTTCATCTGATTCTGTCCATGATCCGTTGGGATTCATGAGGACACTTGGTATGGTTGGGTTCTTGGAAAGGACTTTGCGTAGCCTAGAAGATTGAGACGTGTTGTCAATACTCTGACAGAAACTATGCCAGGATCTACGTCTGGCCTTACGAACTTCCGCTTTGAAGCTCTTAAGGCTTGCTTTGTAGATATCCCAGTCCAGAGGTAGCCTCGTTGTTTTGGCTTTGTTGAATAGCTTCCTGCTTGTGTGGCGAAGCTTGTTAAGTGCTGCATTCCACCACGGTGGACGATTGTCTGCCTTCCTCGTAGTAATGCGACAGGATTCGTCGAATGCTACGTTTAAGGCGGCGGTTAGAACAGCGTTAAGCTCATCTAGTTCCAATTGTGTTTCTGGAGTCTTATGTACACGATTGGACAGTTTAGCAGAGAGGATTTCATTGTGTTTACACCAGTCAGTTCTTCGTCGATTGCGAAAGATTGCCTAACATCTTAGTCTGTTTGATCGTTCGGTCATATAAAAAACATACGGAATGACGGAAATTTCTTATTGCACATGAGTTTCATGTCACTACTCGCATCCCTGCTGCACATGGGTTTCAGCCATAACAATCTTTAAATTAAGTTGCTCTCTGCATATTAAGAGCAAAATTACATGTAGTTGGGTGGAGTGGAATGGATTGCTTTGTGCTTTCGTATAAACACTATATAAAGAATACTAACATACATTTTAGAAGATAAGTCCTATCATATCTTACCTCTGTTCCACATATCATTCTTTTCCCATTTAGGGAATTACTCTCAATGGTTTACTGACAAAGTAGTTCTCCTTCTTTATCATTTGCAGAGGTCCAGTTTAAATTATTGCATCCAAAACCACCCGAATCAGTTTGTAGCCTTCCCTGTGAACGTGGCCAAGCAAAAAAATACGTCGAAGGTGAAAGCTGCTGTTGGCATTGTTTCAACTGTTCAACATATCAAGTGAGCTTAATCCATTCAGCTAGATTCAATTCCAAACTTAATTAACCAAGCACCGCTTCCGATCATTTTACAGATACGTCATCCCATTGATGAGACACAGTGTCTAACTTGTTCCTTGGGCACTTTGCCGGACCGAACAAAAGAGTACTGCCGTGACTTGCCAGAGGTATACCTACGACCAGAATCTGCATGGGCAATCGGGGCGATGGCTTTCAGTGCTACAGGCATCCTTGTGACACTATTTGTCATTGGAGTATTTGTGCAGTAAGTATTTTATTTCGTTTTTATCTCTCTTAAGATTAAATAATTCTCTTGGGATTGTCATGAAATCGCGTCTGATTTTTTGCTTTCCTTTTCTTTTTTTCCTTTCTTCATTTGACAGTCACAACGACACACCAATCGTACGAGCATCCGGACGTGAGCTTAGCTATATCCTATTGGCTGGAATACTAATGTGCTATGCTGTAACTTTTGCCCTTGTGCTTAAGCCAACTAATATCGTTTGCGCCATACAAAGGTGAGTTGAATTTGATTTCATGGTGCGATTCTTTTTTTTTTTGTTCCATTAAGAGTGCATGCTTTATGTGTATTAAGTTGGTCAGGTAATCGTATCTGAAAAGCCTTCAACGGTTAATGAGATTTTCGTGGCTCAACTTTAAGTTTTATGACTTCATGTCAGGATGTCCAAATTCGTTTGAAAAGGTGTTGACAGCTCCCAGATATATTTGCGAATTGGCATTATTTCTGCTCTGTGGCAGATTTAACTGATCTGCAAACACCTACATACCAGTTGAAACTAATTGAGGTTGCGCGTTCGATATAAAACTGTGTTTTATAGAGAGATGTTGTTGTGGCAGTCAAAATCAGAGGGGGCCTGAATAGAAAAGGAAAGATGTTTGGTTTATTTGCTAAGGAACTAGTTGAAGCAATACCTAAATTGAAATCGCAAAAATTTGCATACGCTGTAAGCACATTGAAACGAACACATCATACCTAGGAACCATTTATATCATTTCTGTGAATTGACTGAGAAGTTGAACACAAGAAGTTGTCCGTACGGAAAAATCAATGAATTCCTTTTCTAGTCAATTACATGTTCAATTTCTCAATTATTTGTGACCAATTAAAAAGAAGATTAGATTAGAAATTCATAAGCAACATTTTAACACAAAGATTGTGTCGATCTATTAATTTTAACTGGTCCAAAAAAGCCATTTAGATGGGGTGGCATAGGTTAGGTTAGGTTAGGTAGACCAATGATAGGTCCATTGTGGTACCACACAGATCTGGGGATTACCCTCACTGCTCGTTGAACCAGTAGGAGCTTCTTATGAAGCGCGAAAGACTTCTAGCGCCAGTGTTGGCTAAGTCGCTTGTGTCATTGAACAAGAAGTCCCCTAGATGGAGATTTCTTCTATGGGAGAGCGCAGGACACGTGCAGAGAAGGTGAAGTACAGTCTCCTCCTCCTCCTCGTCCATGCAGCTTCTGCTGAAGTCGTTTGAGCACACACCGAGTCTGGATGCGTGCCTGCCAATTAAGCAGTGTCCTGTGATAACACCTATAGTGAAGCTAATATGCAGTCGGTTTAATGAGATTAGACACTTAGAGCGTCGCAGATCCATCTTTGGCCAGATCCGCTTAGTCGCTAGACATGTATTGCTAATTGTCCACCCAAGGTTTCTTCTCTCGATTCCGGATAGCTTGAACAGGAGTTTGCAAGTAGCGATTGGTATACCTAGGGATTAGGAATCCTTTATCAGGTAAAAGAGGTAATGTGTTTCCTTTTTTGGCGAGATCGTCTGCCCTACAGTTACCTGGAATGCCCCTATGTACCGGCAACCAACAGAGGTGAATATTGAACTGCTCTGCCATCTCCGAAAGAGATGAGCGGCAATCTTGGGCTATGATGGAATTTGAAGAGACTGAGTCCAGGGACTTAATCGCGGGCTGACTATCTGAGAAGATACGGATATCCTTTGACGTCAGGGCTTCTTTTATCGCCAAAATTTCCGCCTGGAACACGCTACAGTAATCAGGATGACGAAAAGAGAGGCTAAGATTTAGCTTTTCTGAGAAGACGCCACCACCTACCCCATCGCTAGTTTTTGATCCATCGGTATAGAAGTGGATCGATTTATCCTCCGCAAATGCATCATCATCCCAGAATGATCTGGAATGAATGGTGATTTGGAAGTTTTTTCCGAATTGCAAACAGGGTATGGTGTAGTCTATCTTTCTGGGTAGAGACTTAAAGGAGTCTAGAATAATGGAGTGGCCAATATTGTTGCAGTGGACCAACTGCGAGGTAGCTTTTAAGCGGGCAGCGGAACATGCCGCTGTTTGCATGCTAAAGATGTCGAGGGGTATCAGGTGTAGCAGAGTTAACCCCACAGCTTGTTAAGAGCGTTTTGCAGGAGTTCCTTTATGGTGTTGAGGTGTTTTCCAGAGACGGCAATAGCAACATCATCCGCATAGGCAATCACTTTGCAGCCCTCCCCTTCCAGGTTTATCAGTAGTTTGTTCACCACCAAGTTCCAGAGAAGGGGAGAAAGAACACCGGCGTCCCTCGACTGACAGACCTCCTAGCAGATGTTATGCCCAGTTTTGAATTTATAATCCGACTAGTGAGCAGTAGATTGATCAGTTCACCAAGCGAGCTATTCACATTCAGTTCTGTCAGTGCATATGCGATTGCAGATGTGTTAACGTTGTTAAAGGCGCCTTCTATGTCAAGGAAAGTCACCATGGTATACTCCTTGTGATGGAGAGAGTATTCGATAGTGCGTACTAAGGAATGAAGAGCGGTTTCCACCGATTTTCCCTTACAGTACGCATGCTGAGCTGCAGACAGCATTTGCGTATTTATTTGCATGCGAAGATAGATATCAATCTGTCGCTCCAGCGTTTTGAGGAGGAATGAAGATAGACTAATAGGTCTAAGGTCCTTTGGACTGACATGGGAATATTTGCCATCCTTGGGTATAAAAACCACTTTTACTTCTCTCCAAGCCCGGGGGATATGAACCAGATTAACACAGCTTTTCATGATCATCTCCAGCACAGGCAGGATGGTATCCGCTGACATTTGAAATTCGGCAGGTATTATGCCGTCTGGTCCTGCGGACTTGAAAAGTTTGTCCCTCGTTATCAGACCGTGAGGGTAAGTTACCTGTGCATGTGACCGGTTAAGGCTATTATTGCCGGTAATTTTGGAGCTACCTGGGAAGTGAGTATCAAGTAGGAAATTGAACGATTCCACGCTAGATGTCGTCCAAGAGCCTTCTGTCTTCTTAAGGCAGCTAGGCATAGTTGGATTTGAAGCAAGGATTTTTCTAAGCCTTGATGCCTCAGAGGATTCTTCTATTTTGCCACAGAAGAGTCTCCATGACGCTCTTTTGGCTTTCCTTAATTCTTTTTCGTATAATTTGAGGGATTCCTTGTAGGAGTCCCAATCGTTTATAGCTTTTGAGTTTTTAGCAAGATTGAAGAGTCTCCTGCACTCCTTTCTAAGTGGTCCCAGATCAGGGGTCCACTAGTGAGGCTTCTTTTTCCCCCTAGGTTGTACGAGGGGACACGATGCAGACATTGCTTCGTTAAAGGCCAGGGTAAGTTCATCGACTTTATTGTCGAGCTCGTTGGAGTTACAAGGGGGACTTAAGAGTTCATAGTTAATACGTTTATGTAGAGAACGAAGGTTGGCATGGAGGTTCAACGTTAAGGTTGAATAAAAGATATCGGTGATCGGAGAACGAGTGATCAGCCGATACTTTCCAACCCGTTATCATGTCGCTGATGGTATCGGAGACAAGAGTAATATCAAGGACTTCTTGTCGATTTTTGGTAATGAAGGTGGGTTCATTACCTAGGCTACAGACAATGAGGTTAATACTTAAAAGATATTCAAAAAGTGACTCACCTCTGTTGTTAATATCTGAGCTGCCCCATACGGTGTGATGAGCGTTAGCATCGCAACCGATTATGAGTTCAGCTCTCTGCCTCCTTGCTTCTTCGATCAGCCTCTCTAGGTTATCACCAGCGAAAGGCCCCACGTGATCGTGGGCGAGATAAGCTGATGCCAACCAGAATGATCTGCCTGCAGTCTCCAGTCTTGCCACAGTTATATCTCGATCGCTGAAATTAGGGAGTAAATAAGCATTAATGTTACTTTTCACTAGTATGCACGATCTGGGTTTACCTTTATCAGTCACATTCAGTGGGTAGTATCCGGGAGTCCTGAGTCCTCGAACCTGGTTGTGTACAATCCATGGTTCTTGGAACAAGACAATGTCTTCTGCGCCTTTGGTTAGACAAAGAATGAGTGCGGCCGAAGCCTTAATGAAGTGTTGGAGGTTTATCTAACTGCAGCATTTTCGCTACAATCAGGCAGAGATACCTCCACCACAGTGTTGTTGAGGCCTTCCAATTCCGAGGATGAGCTGAGAAGCTCGTCTTCACTCAGAAGAACCTTGTCTAGAAAATCAGTCTCCATATCTGACAGGACGTCGGGAGTGGATGGTGAGTTTTTTGGGTAAGGTTTTTGTTGGAGGGTTCATCATCCTACAGCGAAGGGAAGGAGATCGAAGCACCAGGATCAGAGATCCCGACCAAAGAGTCGGAAGGAGGAGGAGGAGGAGGTGGTACTTTCCCCGCATCCATTTCATCCTTTTTATAGACTCGCATTTTGATGTCTTCCCATGCGAATCTAATGAAGTAGTTGTTCTTAGCCAGAGGAGCCAGGGTTTCTTGGTTGATGACAACTACGACACAACCTTAGCAACCTACCAATTGTGGGTCGGTAGCGAAGGGTTGCTCAGTTGCAGGACATCCAGGATGCCCTCAGGGGTGGATGGGTCCGCAGGGATCCAGATGCGAGATCTCGGTCGCAGGGGATGACTTCCCTCGCAACAACCTCGAGTTTTGCGCCAGGCCACACCTCTCCAAGCCTGCTCATTGCAAGCTTGTAGAGATCGGCCGATCTTTGGTCATCACACGCGACCAATTTGATGTGGCCTTGATGCCACCCTCCTTCATGCGTGAGCGGAGGAGGTCCGGGATGGTTCCTTATGAAGGTAGAGAAGGAGCGCAAAAGCGCTCTCTTCACCATATTCCACTTTTAAAGGGTGATGGACCCGTCGATGTCGTTGCGGTCGATGACTGCGGCCACTATCTTGTCTTTCAAGATGTCGCTGAAAGACCTGTGAGGTGTGATAGTGGGAGAGATGCCGGTGTTATGCCTCTGCCTCTTGGGAACCGAACTGGTTCCTTCCACTGACCTCTGGCATTTTATCGACGGGTCACAGGACTTGAGGATCTGCTGAGCCCAGTCCAGTTTGGCGATTTGTGCGGGCGTCCTATCCTTCTCGGCGATGGTGCCACAAATCTGCTGGATCCGGATGGCATTGCGTCGTTGTTTGTAAGATGCCTTGGATCTGTTAATGCGGTGACGCTTGGTGTTGGATGGGAGGGGACCATGATTCACAGTCAAATCACCATATATTTATTGTCAACGCTTTTGCCGACCGCGGGAGGACCATGAGTTGCCACAGTCCATCCTACAGTCAGCTTAGTAGCGTTGACAGCAGACGTTGTTGACTTGTTAGGGCCGGCAGAAGGGAGACCATGATTCACAGTCCTCTCCCTGTCGGAAAGGGGTTTATTTAGCTCGCATCCACTAGTGGAGGGACCATGTGTATCCACAGTCCCAGCACTAACTGGTGCCAGGTGAGCTTTGCCGGTAGACAGCATGGTCGCCGTGCTACCGTCCGGTGTAAAAGGAGAACCGGCCATAAGATTTTTTGTTTTAGTTTGTTTTGTTTTGTTTTTCATGTTAGATCCCACGTGTAGCGGAGAAATGAGGTCCATCTGCACAGAGATCAGCATTGTGCAGATAAGGCTGGTTAATCCGAAGGTCGCCAGGTATCCGGATACTCCGTGCACGACTGAGCTATTTGATATACTGGGCCCTCAGCCAGGTTGACTCCCGGCACGGGTCGTATGACACCTAACGTGCAGCCCAGGGGATAAAGGAGGGGAGTAGGAGAAGAACGTTCTGTCCTGTAAAGGCCGCATAGTAGTACAGGTACTTAACTTGCGCCTTAAGAAAGAAGAAGGGGGGAAAGGGGACGTAGAGTAATGGTCAGTACTTGGTTGACGCTTGTCAACAGGCTGTCTGTCATGGGTGCCCTTAGACAGCATAGCCCATTGAACCTACGCCGTAAGCCTTCGCACCGGCACCATCGAATGCACACGAAGGATGGGGTGGCATAATGTCCACGGAAATAATGTCTCCTACTCACCTCTATGGACTTTTTCCATTCACTTTACGTATGGCTGTTGCTGCTGCCCTACGAAATTATATTGCCGCAATACCGGTGTGGTAAATAGTGCCACAGTGTGTACAACTATAATTGTCGCAATGAGATTATCGGCTTATATATATGTGCGAAGGCGAACACCTATTTAATTTGCATGAATTGTGATTACTTTATCCTCAATCACGTTGTCTCCCTTGACGGTAGGTACTCAAGAGGAAATTTACGCCAATATTTTCGATAGCGCCATCTGCAAGGGCTGCAAGTAATTATGGAAGGATTTTCTTGATAAAAAAAAAACCCTCTAGCGAAAATAGCAATATGCGATCAACGCAGATATTAATTTATCATATCATATCAATCATTAACCAAGTAGATAATTTAGAAACTTAACTATAAAAACTATTATTACAACAACCCTTATTACCCCCAACGCCAGGTTTAGAAGTTTTATTTGGAAAATGTTCAATCAGTCATTTGAAATGTCACCACACGACACTTCTGATTCATAGGCTTTGTATTTGCACCATTAAAGTGCAGTTTGAAGGGGATCCAAAACTGAAGGCATCTAACATGGATGGCATGATTGACCTAATTCCGGCCCAATTGTTTCTCATCTGGAGTAAAGCAATAAACAAGGTATCCCATTCTTTTGCCTATCGATAGGGGAAAGTGGCCTAAAATGGCACAGCCTAAGCAAAGGCTTTAAAGTAAAGTCCCCTTCAAGCAATAGGTATGTCTTTTACAGGTAATGCATAAAATGCCAGCATTCTATGCCTAGGTATTGTATATAATGGGTGCCGTGACATAAGGCCATGTGACATAAGGCCTTATTTCAAAATATGGCCTTATGACGCTTTCACAAAGTGTCGTAAAGCCATATTTTGAAATATGGCCTTATCTCGCTTTCACAAAGCGACATTAAGACCATACAAATTTGAGACATAAGACCATGTGTTATTTTTTTTATTTTTCCAATAACAAGATCCAGTTTTTACCGTTGGAAATATGATTATGAATTACCCTGACCACTGGTAACTGCATGTAACAAATTTGCGCGCTTCTCATTCGTTTATCGTGACTCGGAAAGAACGTGGTTTTTAAGATGGAAAATTCTATTGATTCAATTTACAGTTTCGAATATTGCGAAGGTCTTAGGAGAGGGTGCAGGGAAATAAGTTCACGGGAACTAAGTCCACTGAGGGACTTATTTCCCATATAGTGGGAAATTAAACCACTTTTGCGAAGTGGACTTAGTTCCCATGTAAGGTGGGCACTAAGTCCACTTTCTTATGGGAACTTAGTACACATTCAAAAATAAGAAGAGGGAACTAACATCCAACATTTAGAATTAGACAAAAAACTGTAAAGTGCAGTTAGTTATCACACTGTTTAAGCAAAATGTTAAGCTTATCATGGATAAGTGCAGTCAATAATCATTATTAGTGAAAAAAAATTATATGAAAACCAACAAGATTTTTGTAAAGATTTTTGTGCATGTAAAGAACCTAAAGGCGTAGCGAAAAAAAAATTTGGCCAAGGGAGGATCGATTTGGGGTGTGAAAATTAAAAATTCGCGGGAATTTTTAATTTTCACATTTTCACACAATTTTCAATTTAAACAAACAAAAAAACAGCCATTAGTAATTGAACTTAACATGTTCAGTTCAACATATCGTTTATATGGTTTAAGTTTGTTTACTGTTCCAATTTTAACGTATTGCTATAACTGAGAGCTTAGAATTTTGGGTTAACAGTCGTATTATGAAGATTTAGTTAAATAACACATTTTTAAATTTATAATTAAAAATTTACAAAGAAGAAAATGAACATTAATCCTTTTTTAAAATTGAACAGGTTTAGTGTGGGTTTCTGCTTTACCGTTGTATACGCTGCACTTCTAACCAAAACAAACCGAATCGCCAGGATATTCAAAGCTGGTAAACAATCTGCTAAGAGGCCATCTTTCATCAGTCCCAAGTCACAATTGTTCATCTGCTCGTTTTTTATTTCTATTCAGGTAGGTTTGGCGTGTTTATATATATTTGGTATTTTTATGTCTATGTTCAAATATTTATTTGTTTGCTCAATTTATTAAAAAAATATCTTCAAATTCCCTATTATTTTCCCTGCAGATTCTCATCAATGGCGTATGGATGATTATTTCACCTTCACATGCAATGCACCATTATCCAACCAGGGAGGATAATCTACTTGTCTGCGATTCATATATAGATGCATCGTATATGATAGCTTTCTTCTATCCGATTCTCATGATAGTTGTGTGCACCGTGTATGCGGTGCTTACGCGAAAAATTCCCGAAGCGTTTAACGAGTCCAAACATATTGGTGAGTGTTTTGTTGTTATTAAAATTACATAGCATTGTTAACAAGGATAGTGTTATTGCTTCTTTCTTTTTTGCTTTCCTCGCATTGCCAATTATGGTGATGGTGACAACTTAACAAAAAAGGATTTACAATGTACACAACATGTGTAATTTGGCTGGCATTTGTACCCCTGTATTTTGGAACAGCAAATCATGTTCCATTACGAATAACATCAATGTCGGTGACGATAAGTTTATCGGCGAGTGTTACAATTGCGTGCTTGTTTTCACCTAAGGTATCCTTTATTAAATTTTTATTCACCGTCGGTTTTATTGTTATTATTATTATTATTATTATAAGTATAGAGTTGAATCTATAGACATTCAATGGTTATAATTTACTTTGTAGTCTGTAATTAGCTACGATCTGAGCCAACAAACCGTTTTCGCCGCTCGCATCCTTGTCGTAGGTAGAGTAATTTTCTGTGCATTTGACTATCCGGATCAAGAGTAGATTTAATGATTGCAATGATTGGCTGACATCGCTTTAGAACCCATAGTGTATCATTTATCTGAATAGACGAATACATTACGATATGATGGATAAAAAAAATTTGGGCGTGGTTTGAGGAAGTTTCAATAAACAAATAAGAAATAAAAAGTGCATACAAAATTAATGAAAAACTTTGGTAACACTTTCAAACCAGAACTGACAATTTTATTTAAAAATACCAGCATTTTCAATTTATTTTTACAGAGGTGGGATATTTGCTTATTCGAAGAGCCAGCGACATTTCTTCACACCAATAATGACTTGATTTATTTGGCTACAGGATTGGAAAACGTTTCAAATAAATGATTGAACCAATCATTTTCAGCAATTAGAATGTTGAAGTTAAAAAGAATACGTTCTTTTTTATTGCACTAGATTCATTGAAGTCACTAGCATTCAGATTCACTGATTGCATATTTTTCAATATTTGACCCTAATACAGCCCTGCAGTTCACAGTAGGTCCAGTTGTTGGCGTTTTTTTATAAGCTACGCTTTTAAGCCAGTGCTAGGCAGTTGAAACAAATACTTACTATATTGTTGTCATGTACGTTAGGAGCCACCCAGTAAATGCTCTAAAGTAAGGTCCAAGTACATTATGTCTATAGCCTTAATTTCTGTTTCAAACGAACCTAATGTCCATTGACAATTTTTGAATGCAATACATAACGTCCATGGACATTATTACCTTTTGAAGGTTGTAATGAAATCAACATTATGATTATATCTGTTGAGTAATACCTAAAGTCCATAAATATATTTTCCGCAGGAAATCGAATATTTTTTCAAATGTTCTGGTGTCCCGCTTTGTAGG
Organism: Portevinia maculata; assembly: GCA_949715645.1. NCBI lineage: Eukaryota > Metazoa > Arthropoda > Insecta > Diptera > Syrphidae > Portevinia > Portevinia maculata. The sequence continues at coordinate 108,659,767 of OX454525.1, read as the reverse complement.
TTAAATTGGTTTCACTCTTTTCCAGTATACCTTAGCCCGCTCGCGCAACTTGGTTGGTCCGCTCAGGGTAGCTGCTAGTTGTCTAGCAGGCACCTTTGTTAGCTTACTTTTTTGTGTTTAGGTGGACCGCTTCGGGGGGTTAAAGGATCTTACCCTTTTCTCCGTATGATTAAGACCGCTCACGCAAGTTCATTGCTCAGCTAAAGGTAGGTGCATGTTGTCTGGCAGTCGCCTGATGGTGCATAGCGAGAGTTTTTCGATACACTTCAAAATTTTGATGATTGTTATAATTATAATTTATATGCAGTGAATAAGTTTAATTTGTGTAGTAGTATTTTTTTATAGTTTTCTCCAAAAAGTCGCTATGACCAACAGTGAACTAGGTCATAGACCAGACACAACTATAGCCGTGTTTCTTTGCACGCATATATGGGATAATTTGAAATTTGCATGTAAAATACAACAACAACTTATCCTATATACGCTAACTTTAGCGGGGATAGCTATCGCCGCTAAGTCAGTTAGCGGGGATAAACACTGCTTCCAAAACCCATTTTCTTCGTTTCTGATGAACCGATGCAATGAATTTTTCAGGAAATGTCAAAGTTTGACATCCCTCCGACCACTAACACATCCCGCCAAATATTTTGTTCGTGATTTTATTATTATTATTTTTCAAACTTCATTATAAAGGTAATTGAATTTAGCAAATCTGTTAATGTGAAATTGTTTTTCATACTTTTAGAATATGCTTGGCATCAATTTCAATTGGCGGAAGTAAATATTTTTCAATTTCAGGATTTTCAATACAAATTTCTTAACTACAACTTACAGCTGTGTCACGGTGCATGTCATAGTTGCATGTGTGCTGCCAAGTTTTTTTAGATGAAGTCTTAAGCGGCGATAGTCGTTTTCTAATACCATCCCTATATCCGCGTGCAAAGAAACACGGCTTATGTACAACTTCTTAAAAATAAATTAAATTTTGTTTTTGTAGTCTCTTTAAATGTCAGGAACTGATAGTAAAATTTAGGAGATCTTTCCGATACAGATACCTTTACTTGACTCTTAGATTACTTTTCAGAAAGCTGTATCTTGGCTCCCTTTATCTTTATCTTAATACCTATTATGTTTTATTATTCTTTCATTTTTTAATCTTAATGATTTGTGAATATAATTTTTTTTTAATAATCAAATGTTTTTGGTTCTTGACTAGCTATTCTGTTTCAACTTTTGATGAACATTTTGAATAAAGCCAAGGTTCGCAGAACTATAAAATATGATTCTTTCTCTCATGAAAAGTTCGCAAAGGAATTTAATTTCTGATTTGATCGCGAACCTTATTTTTCGGTTCGTTTAAAAATAAAATTCGTTTTCACGGTCGAAACAAATCTTTTGCGATCTGTAAAATATATGTAGTTGGTTCGCGAATTTATCACGTGCGAACTATTGGAGATCCGTTCGTGAATGGTTCTCATAAAAAAAAAGTCATTTTACATGAAAATTATATTACATACTTTTATTTTAATATTGAGAAAACTTAAGCGAAAAGTATTATTATTACATATTAAGATTTTGGAACAAATTTGCATTCAGTTTAACTAACAAAACATTATTTATTATTTCTTTGGATAATTTGCTTCTGTTTTTTGTCAAAAAAAAATTGATAGAGCGCTAAAAGCCCATTCAACAGAGACTTGAGTTGATGGCACTGCCAGCACCACTTGTGCAAGTTTTCCTAGAAGAACCTTTTTGCTGCTCAATGTTTTCCAATGCTCAATTTTCTCTCACAAAATAAGCAAGTTGATTCGTTAGCTTCTTCATTATAAGAAACATATTAATTAAACTCAAACGTCTTTATTTTCCCCATTTCAACCAAAATAATAACTATTGAAAATATAAATTACCACATTTCAACCAAAATAATAACTCTTTGTACAAGTACGGTACAGTACAAGCGCTTGAAGATGAAACTAAGTTTCGAAACGCATAGCGCAAAAATTTAAAAAAATAAGTATTGAACAAAACATAAGTTGTGATATAATTTGAAAATAAAATAATACTAAAGAAAATAAATCTTTATTTATATCCTATTCTAAGGGTATATTAATTTTGACGCATAGTTTGTAAGATACCTTAATATTGCCCGTAGACCCCTAAAAGTTACTATATTTATGGTCAGCATCGATAGTAATGTCGATCTAGCCATGTCCGTCCGTCCGTCTGTCAGTCCGTCGATTGGCAAAAATTAGGTCTTTAAACTGGACCTAGAGAGCTGAAATTTTAACCATATACTCTCTAGGGTCCCGAAATAATCAAATTTAAGAATTTTTGAAATCCGCCCACAGACACGCCCACAAACTCAAAAAAACAAATTTTTCGAAAAATCCAATTTTGAGCTAGAAAGCTGAAATTTATGATATATACTCTAATGGGCCCTTTATGCTCATGTGTAAACATTTTCAAAATTAGCCTACTGACACGCCCACAATTTAAAAAAAAACTTTTTTTCAAAATCCAAAGTTTGAGCTAGGGAGTTGAAATTTATAATATATACTCTTTAGGGGGCCCTTTATGCTCATGTGTAAATATTTTTAAAATCCGCCCACAATTTAAAAAAAAAAACTTTTTTTGAAAATCCAAAGTTTAACCTAGGGAGTTGAAATTTATAATATATACTCTCTAGGGTGCCCTTTATGCTTATGTGTTAACATTTTCAAAATCCGCCTACTGATACGCCCACAATTTAAACAAGTTCGAGCTAGGGAGCTGAAATTTATAATATATACTCTCTAGGTGCCCTTTATGCTGATGTGTTAATTTTTTTAAATCCGCTTACTGACACGCCCACAATTAAATAAAATAATTTTAATGAAAAACCAAAGTTTGACCTAGGGAGCGTTTATTTTACAAAAGCTTCTTTTTTTTTCATAAAATCCTTTAAATGTTATATAACAAAATATGTAGAGCGTTCTTAACAATTCAACCATACTTAGACTTTTGTCACGCCCACTTATGAGGGATAGGAATAAGAATAGGTATCCAACAGTGCGCCCAAGCGGACTGTAGCCCGTCACTATGTTTTTTATTATAACTTCACTCAAAATAATAACTATGTATATTGAAAATATAAATCGCGAATCGCGAATTATTTGTTTTATGGATCTTTACGGATCCTAATCGCGACCGAACCATATTCTACCTGAATTTCGATTTTCCGATCTCTCACGAACGAGAGATACAGAAAAAAAAGGATGCAGTTTGTTCGTGAGACAACGATACATTTTTAAAGATCGAACATTTTATCGTTCGCGAACTTTATTTTTTTTGGTTCGTGAGAAGATCGATAAAGATCCTTATTTTATCGTTCGCGAGCGATATTTTACGAAGCTGTTGAGTAAACACTGTCGACTCACTCCCTAGTAACACAGTTAACCAGTTGAGGTGCTTTAAAAAACTCAAAATTTACCATTTTCTATGATCTATTGAAAGATGTGTTTGATGAAATACCAAGCTTATAAACCAATTGTTTAGTACATTCAAGCTTAAGGAAATATTTTGAAAACAAATCCTTCCATTGTGACACAATTTACCCTATAGATATCAAGTTTTTTGGAAAAAAAATTGAGCAAAATACCAAGTATGTAAAGAGCCCTAAACTTGATCAATGTTGCTTGACAAGTATTATCGAAGATGTTTTTTTTTGCCAAGTAACATTGATAAATAGCCTACACGTATATACACGTATCTATCAATGAAAATAGACGTTTCGAGTGATGTTTTTGCACAAATTCTTTTCAGTCGATTCATAAGTGACAATATGGATGGACATTTTATTGTATTTGCCTGCATTCACCCTACAGACGATCAATATATCAATGTTTCTTGAAGAGAACATAGAAGAGCATACAAGCGATAAATGCTACTTGAAGGATGATTCATTCAAGTAACATTGACAATTATCGTTGATCATTTGTAAGGCTCTAAACATTGGACTTGGTTCATTATTTTTTTTTTTTTTAATAAAACTCATTCAATAGAAATGATATCACATTGTTCAAGTTTAACCGTAAATTGAGGAAAACCATTTTAACAGTAGTATTTTTAATAGTGTTTATTTATTTCCTTAAATGCATAGGTACACATTAAGATACAATATCTTATAATTTTGTGATGCTTGATAAAATAAGCATTAAAAATATGGTACAAAGAGACAAAAGTGGAAATTAAATTCAATAATTTGGTAAAAGATTGGTGCGACATTTCATTAACATAAATTTATTAAAAAGAAAAAGAAAAAAAATTCAGCAAGTAAAAAAGTTAAGCAAAATGAAAAAGATAAAAGAAAGAAAATCTTCAACTTCTTATTTTGATTTGAAATCCGCTTTTATTTTTGTAAGCTTTTTCATTATTTCTTTCAAAAGTTAAAATAATTTCGCTCAACGGACACCAATCACAACTGGTATAACGAGCCGTACGATTGCCATTGTGCACCGTTGTTACACTAGTTGGATACGTAGCATTCTAACACATGCTGACAGCATGTCACACTACGGCTCCATCTGCTTTAGCAGTGATCCATTGTTTTTCCATGTATCTACGTACGTAAATTAAGCATTAAGTCGTATAATGCTATCTTTTAGGACTTCCGGGCAACTTTCACACACTTCACGTTAACAATAAGAAGGCATTGTTAAACCACACGATTTGCTTTCGCGCTGAGGTCTATGTTTAGGCATATGTTTATATATACTAACAAGATTGTAAAATAAAACACAAACTTTCTAGGATAGCAGGAAAGCACTAAACATTGCTGTTATATTCCGCTTCTGTTGCGGCGGCAAGAATTAGAAAACTTAAAAACAAGTCCCATTTGTCATTAAAAATGAAACACAATCATAACTCAAAGGAATTTCTTTTGTTGACTATGTTGTTTGAAAATAATATATAGGTACCTATCTGTACTCAGGAGGATGATAAACTTACCTTTATCGATATAGTGAACAATAGTATGTATACCACTGTAAGTATAATTATGTTGGTTTACCTATCCGGACTCTTTGAAGAGTTTTCAGCATTCAATGGTCCAATAAAATTCCTAATTGAATTTAATCCTTTCACATCACTTGTTTTTATTCTTTTATTTTTATTTATGTAGGTAATTCTTTATTTTTATTTATAAAAAAGTTGCACTGATTTTCAATCAAGGTTACAAGAAATGCGAGCAAACGCCGTCTGCCGATTTGATAATTATATAATGTTTTAGTTATTAAAGACAGTTATACTTCTTAAATAATTTGGACTTTAGATGAGATAAATCGAAAATAATAATAATAATAATAATAATAATAGGAATGACTTAATAAAAAGGAATATTTAAATTGAAAGAAACTGCAATTAGTTGAAATGCAATATTAGAAATTAAGGGCTTTTATTTTAGGTAAAACAAATGAAAAGGGATAGCCTCCCAATAATGATTGTAAAAACATCATTTGTTTTTATTGTTTTCGTTTTCTTCTTCATTAATTAAATACATATATAAAAATTTACAGACATTTGCACTCAAATATTATACTCTCATTTTTTAGCTATACATTATTCTTATTCGACCGGAACGGAATGTCCGTCAGAGTATGATGCCACCTCGCTACGGAATGCATCGTGGCACTGGCACAGGACCATCGTCTATGATGGCTGCAGCGGTTGTTACAGCAGCTACGTGCGCACAAGAGGAAAAGATTCAAAAGCATATTACACCCTCCACCACAGGTATAGGAATGGAGATATAAAAAATAGTTGGTTAAAAAAATTATTTCTTCATTCTCTTTTTAGAAGACAACAACACTGCTAAGGTGAAGCTGTGCGAAATGGCCACACAAACCATCACGCTTTCAAATATATTTACAAGCGCCAGCTTAACCAGCACCTTTCAGAGCATACCATTCGTCGATCAAATTGTGCCAAATATAAGTGATTCAATGATGAATCACAATCACATTGAACATCAAATGACACACAATAAAAACATCTGCAGCAACAGTCACTGCAATCAGTCTTCATCGCCACCAGTAATGACAACGACAAGCACAACGACTTCACCCAAGAATTTCGCCGACTCAAATGGCAAGGACGACAATGAAAAGCATATTATGTTTGAGCAGCAGCAGCCAAATCAAATCCATACGATATCCGCAACAACAACTATCAGTGAAAATAACGTAATAGATACAAGCTTATAGCAAGGTGAGACAAATAATAAACTAGAACAAGAATATAGCAATGGTGATAATAGTAGTTCTGAGAATAAGAAACGATATGCTATTCCCGTTTAGGAATATTTACATACATATATACATAAACATATTATTATGTGTCCACAAACCACATTATGAAGGTATTCTTTAAGAAAGTGGGACAGCTTTAGATATTTGATGTGATTTATGCACTTTTTTACGATACACTAAGTTATACCGAGCAAAGGATTTTTGCATAGAAATTGTATGTGGTTTGGTTTTTGAAAATAAATTTTTTTTTTCTCAAAATGCATGCTTGAAAACTGTCAAGTAGATATTCGCAGCTAATGGATGACAGTCTAAGATGATTCAACCGCAGATAATAATATATATTATCTGCGGTTCAATATTGGAAAGCTTGTTAGCAAGGATGGTCTTCGATAAAGGTGTTCCAAACAAATTCCCATTGACTGCATTGGGAATAGCTCAAAGACTTGGTAAATGTGTGAAAAAAACTGTTTAATAAATGATTCCTATTTATTTATCTTGAAAGTTTCAGAAGAAAATGTTGTTGCCAATATTTGGGTTGTCTGGCTAGACACTTGTGGAAACTTATGGGTAGGAGAGATGAAATTAGGTATACGGCTCTTGCAGAAAGTATAATTTATGTATGCAAAAGCACAAGAGGCCTAGATAAGAATATCGTACACCAGTGCGCAGATAAAAAGTATACGTGAAATTAAATGCAGAAATTGTGGGTATGAAAGGCAATACTCAATGCGACAAAAAAATTCTACAAGGATATTGTTCGGTTATTAATAGTAGGTATATTGATTTCAAATGTCATCAAATTTTAACATTAAAATTATGCATCGCAAAAGAAGCTAAATGGTAAAATGGGTGTTTTCATATCGGAACTTTGTTACTCTCCAAAATTTAGTATAATCTATATAATTTTGTTTGTGTAACAAAAAGTAGCGATAATCTATAATTGAATTGATGATTTAAAAAAAAATATCAATACTTTCTAAAAAAAAAATCCAACATCCACGTACATTATGTGCCGAGGTATTTCATTAGGACTATGGAGTACTTCAAAAAAGTGTGTTCCATATTTGCGTTCCTCGGTCCGCCAGCCTTTCTCTGGACGAGAATCCTGCCACACTGACACTGGCTGAACGCCTGGACGCATTTTATTCAAACAACGTATTTGGTGCTTTAAGGTTTGTATATTTTGTGGACGCAAACAGATTTACAAAAGAATTTTTTTTTATATATTATCTATAATAATATAATGTCTCTCAGATCAAATAATCACGACCTTACTGCAAGAAGTGCAATCTCCAAAAGCACCTAACAGCTGTGCCTGTCAGATCGGTTACGCCCGACGAAAGTTTCATTGAATATATTTTAAAAAAAGGAAAAGAAAAAAAAATCAAATTTGGAAAACTTTAACTTTTTCCCGGTCTTCCCCGGTATGCGGGGTAGAATGGGATTTTTCTGTTCTTTTAAGTTTCACGTAGCGTCACTGCAGCGTCATTTTTAAACGTCAGATCATGAGTTGTGAGCCCATCTTTTGCAAACGATGCAAGAGCATCAGGCTACAAAGTATAAGTCCTCGCAATAAACACAGGTGGCAATGGTGCGATGGTAGTGTATTCACTAAGTGATTGGCAGGTCGTGCGTTCGAATCAGGACCAGTGCCATGATTTTTATAAATTGAATACACACAACCAAAACAGATCTCCCTAAAGCAATTTAGGCGCCACCTGTAGAGAAAAAAATCCCATTGCACCAAACTTCCTTCCAATCCTTCTATTCTTTCATACAGTAAGTAGCACCCAAAAATAGGCAATGAATCATTTGCTGGGAGCTTCTTACAGCAAAAAACAAAATGCCTGCGCTGTGGTTTCCACTATAAGGGTACTGTGTCACTACAGAATAAAGAAATCCCTTTAGCGCACGCAAATTATAGAAAAAAAGGTATTACCTTTATCCTCGTCTTCGGAACTTTCTTATAAGACATTGTCCCACAATATTAAATAAGGCAGACTAGGGTATGCCCCATTCCGCACAATAGTAACACAGTCTTTGTGGTTTTACTAATGCATAAACAATTCTTCGTTTTGAACCGTGGACATTTTAAGACATAACCCTATAAATAAATATAATAATATATAATAATCCAAGGCATGAAAAATTCTATTAATTCACTGCTAAACAATAGCTTTATTTTATATTAAAGGGTTAATTCACTGCTAAACAATAGCTTTATTTTATATTGAAGGGCTTCGCAAAGTGTGTGGAGAGTAAACAGGAGCGCCGCGAGGAGCTCCAACGTTTCTCCGCTCCGGAAACTAACTAAACCAAACAAATAGGGAAGGCAAATAATTCTAACTTCAACTCGACGTGTATACAAAACCTTGCTGTTGCTATTTGAGGACCACCTTTCGAAGCTAACTGAATAGTTTGCAAAATAATTTTCAATTCAATTACGGTTCAATTCCTGCCGGGCGCCAAGTAACATCTAGAATTCTTTTTCACTGCCCCACCTCTTGCAAACGTCTGACAAACATCCAAGAGTATCAATTGTCCTGAGATGGTTCTCCAATTTGCCGTTCGAACTCTGCTTCAATTGCTAGGTTTTAGGGCCTGTATGGGCTGTTAATGCCTAATATTATCATTATTATTAGTGCACATGTTAGAAGATTTAAGTATGGAATTAGATCTCGTTCATATGACTACCGTGAGCATGGCTGCAGCGACCTATTCTTTCGAGCCAATTTTGAAACAAATGGGGTAGGTAAGTGCTACACAGGAGGTCCACACGATCAACCTCCCAGCATGATATGAAGATGATAATCAATAAAAACAATTATGAAGTGAAAGATGAATAGGTTTGAAAAAGAAAATATGATTCTTTTCCTCATTATTATCCTATTATAAAAAAATCTGTTAGCTGTTCTTAAAAAAAAGAGAAAATAGTATCTGATATTTTGAAGTAAATAGAAAAAACCCCATATTGTTTCAATCTTTCTTTTTAACAAAAAAAAAAACAGTCTTGACCGAATACAGTGTATTTTTTTAAGTACATATTAAGGTAAATTCGCGTCGGTTAGGACGACCAAGAATTCCAAATTATTACGTGCACAAATACATGTTCTTTAAAGATTTCAAAAATACATTGTAAACAATCAATTTTGTTTAAACTATGTTAGCTATATGTAAAACACGGTTTTCATTTTCGGACCAATTACAATAACTTTCCTAGTAACTGAGAAGTTAAAAATACGGTTCAATCACACCTCCTTCATGAATTCCATACTACTCGGTCACTTTTTGCGGATGCAATGGAGTCTCTTCAAACACATGTGGACTTTGTCCATTATGCCTATTACGACCGCCGAAAATTGGAGTAATAGGCTAGGTATTCGCACCGAATCAAAATCCGATATTTCGACAAAAAAAATTCGAAATCTCATCGAAGCGTACACAAACTAGATTTCGTTTGACGTTTCAATCAGTTTTACACTAGCTGTGCAATTTATTTTTCGACTAAAGACATCAATTTGCATACCTAGTAAAACATTGCCCGTATTTCATTTTTCATGAATCATTACTTTATTGCAAAATATAAAATATAGCAAACATAAAACAAAATAAAAACATCGTAAACAAATTTTGTTTTGACATATTGTCAATCACTGGGGCGTACTAAAAGGGTGGCATAAATAGAGGCTGAAATCTTCCTCAAAATGTTACGAAAAATAGAAAATATACATAGACCCATTGGTTTTGGTTAAAAAAATTCGCAAGGGTATAAAAGTAACTTAATTATGTATCAATGTAGCGCAAAAAACAATGTTGCTGACAATTTCGGAAGAGTTCGAAAACCCCCATTTGAACCAAGTTCTCAATACTGCCCTGGGTGAAAAGTGACAATTGTATCAAAAGGTGTGTTTACTTTAACAATCCGACGATTGCATGTAAGTTTGAGGTAATTTCATCGAAATCTCTTTAAGAAATTTCGAAATCTTTCAAATGCATGGGAAATCTTCCGATTTCGATGGATTTCGGTGCGAAATGGCAAGCACTCTTAAAGTTGCGAAAGCAGACTCCGAATTTCGAAAGTAATTTTTAATAACCTCCTAATGTTGCACGTCCGTGAACTTCACAATAATGTACAAATATGAAAAAAAATGTAAATATTGACTATCGTTTTGACATCGACAGATCATAAAGTTTTAGGGTGCATTTATATATACATATATCTTTTGTTATAATTTTATTATAACTCGGCTAAAGGGTTTTTTTTTAGTTTTCTGTAATTGATACAGTACCCTTATAATGTTATCATAGCGCAGGCAAGCAGCACCCAGCAAATGATTCATCGCTGTTTTTGGTTGCTGCTTACTACTTGAAAGCATAGGAGGATATGAAAGAAGTTTTGTTGCTATAGGGTTTTTTTCTCCATAGGTGGCGCCTTAATTGCTTATGAGGATTTGCGCTGGCATGGCCCTGGTCGCGATTCGAACACACGACCTGCCAATAACTTTGTGAACACACTACCGATTTATACCCATATTAGCCTATGATTCACATATTTTGACTGGGGAGCCGGTGACAAAATACTAAACCTGAAAGTGCGCCGCGAGCTGAATCCGTTTGGGAACCGCTGGTATATAAAATACAGAAAAAAAACTTATAAAGGGCTACGTATGACAATGTTTGCTTTTGGAAATGCACGGTCTGCTGATACGCGCATCAAATGTTCATTGATCCAAATGACAGTGTAGAGAAATTATGGGCTAAGTCCCATTTTGCCCCACCTTCATTCCGCCCCACTTTCGCCTACCTACTCGTATCATACAACTGGTATATACATCACTGCATTTCTCATAAGCGGCTCTAACGATTTTGATAATTTTTCAAGTATAAAATAATTGAAGTGAGCGTACGAAAATGGTTTACCCTTCTTTTCCCAAAATCGCCGAAATGCGGTACATTACAAAAAAATGCCTATCAAAAAAAGTTATTTCTAAAGAAAGATTTGCATACTCAGATTTTCGAAATATTTTTTTCATAAACCTTCTTTTTAGAGGTAAAAGTTTCTAATTTTTTTACAAATATCACTTTTCTTAAAAATTGTTGTAATGATTTGAGAGGCCTTTTATTGTTAACGAGTCCAATAGCTGGTAAATGTGACTTGTTTGTATAATGCTAAGCGACTTTTCAAAATATATTTGCCTTCATTGGGCATTTAATGGCGAACAAAAACCTGAAGAAAGAGCTTTTTTCAATGTTTTCCCTTAAATTGGACATATAAATTTTGAAAAATCGCTAACCATAATACAAACAAGTAACATTCTGCATCATTTTTGTTCGACTTGCTTACATTTATAGGATTATAATTATAATTTGGTGTTTAATTATTTTTGGTGTTTTTAATAATTTGAGTAAATGTATCAATAAGAATTTAGCAGGTGGCAATGGTGCGATGGTAGTGTATTTTTATTTTTTATTTTTTTTTTTTTTTTTTTTTATTTTATTTCAAAAACGTTATAATTTGATTTGGCTACCTGCGAAGCATATAGCTTATCTGCAGGTGGTTAAATAGTTATAATTGTTAATTCTTTAGAAGTTTATATATAAATTTAAAGATACGATATCTAGTGGTATGATTTAAATGTTCCGAATTCTATGAATTAATTAACATGGCTTATATTTAGGAAGTGTAATTTTAATTTTTTCTTTCTAGTTTTGAAGTTAGCAATACTTTTTAAAGTTAATGGTAGTGAATTATATATTTTTGGAATGACGTATTTCAATTGTCTCTTTCCATATGTATTAAACGTTTCAGGGATTTCCAAGAGTCCTTGGGCTCGTCTTCTTGTGTTGACATTGTGTTGAATAGGCTGTTGAAATCTTAAGTCGTCATAATACTCCAACATACTTGTCATCTTAAAAACGCCATTTACATCTAGAACTAGAAAATTTATATTAGAGGTATTGATTACTTTAATTATTCTATGTTGTAGACGGATTATTTTGTCTAAATGTGTCTTTGAAGCATTTCCCCACGATAATATTCCGTATCGTATGCGCGATTCAACTAGTGAATAATAGACCTGCTTCTGGACATCGACGTTGGTGTATTTATTCAGATGAACCATCGCGAAAACAGCACTTCTTAGTTGGACTTGCAGCTTATTAATTTGGGCCTGCCAACTAAAATGATCGTCAATTATTACACCCAGATATTTTATGGTTTTAACAACATCGACTACTTTATTTCGAGCTGTTGTTGGGCAGTCATCGTTTTTGTGGTAGATATTTATAATAGCCTCGGGTTGATATGGTGTCCGTATATGCATAAGTTTTGTTTTTTCGACGTTTATTACTAATCCATTGTCATGGCACCATCTGGAAACTCTGTCGAATTCATCCTGCATTATTGTTGTTGCTGTGTTCAAGCATCTATGTTTTACAACAATTGCAATGTCATCAGCGTATGCAAATGTAGTACTTCTTTGAAATACCCTTAAAAGTTCATTAGTGAAGAGATATTCATCAGATATTCACTAAAGTGATTGGCAGGTCGTGCGTTCGAATCCCGACCAGGGCCATGATTTTTATAAATTGAATACACACAACAAAAACTGATCTCCCTAAAACAATTTAGGCGCCACCTGTTGAGAAATAAAAAATCCCATCGCACCAAACTTCTTTCCTATCCTTCTATTCTTTCAGTAAGTAGCACCCAAAAATAGGCAATGAATTGCTGGGAGCTACTTGCGCAACAAACTAAATGCCTGAGCTGTGGTTTTACCATTATAAGGGTACTGTGTCACTGCAGAAAAAAGAAATCCCTTTAGCGCACGCAAATTATAAAAAAAAAAAAAAAAAAAATGGCATACCTACTTAGATTTTCGCAAGACTCGAATAACGATGTAGTAGAAAGTGACTTTATTTCAAAAATTAATAAAGTGATTTCAAGTGAATTTTGATATTTTAGCTAATACTACTACTTTGAACAGATTCGTATACCCTATCAGATTCTCAAAAGATTTTTTATAAATTTGTAATTCATTTATGTACAAAAAAGTGCGTTTACAGTCTCACTAATGGATCACGTGAAAATGACGGATTACATAGAATAAATAAATAAAATCAAAACAAATATGTGTCGGTGTGATCATAGACATTTTATACATACCTACAGGTTTAAAATGGGTACTCTACTTGGTACTACTTTACTCCTTCTTTGGGCAAGCTGAAAAGAAAAGTCATATCTATCTACCATACCTACTTGTTTTCCACAACTTTTCGAGAAAATGTGATTCGAAAATAATTCCATATGGGGAAAGTTTCGTACGACCCAGTCGTGCACTTTATTTATGTCGTCGCGCCGTGGTAGAGTGTTAGCGACCCTCCTTTAATTTTTTTTCATCAAACCCATACGTGTGGGGTATCTTTAGATAGGTCTTCAAAAATGATATTGAGGTTTCTAATATCATTTTTTGTCTAAACTGAATAGTTTGCGCGAGAGACACTTCCAAAGTGGTAAAATGTGTGCCCCCCCCCCCCCTCTCTAACTTCTAAAATAAGGGAATGATAAAACTAAAAATATATGATGTACATTACCATGCAAACTTTCACCGAAAATTGGTTTGAACGAGATATAGTAAATAGTTTTTTTTAATACGTCATAAATCGTAAACCGCAATGTACCTTTCATTCAATCAACTTAAATATATAAAAAAAACATTTAATTTAATAAACATAAACCTTATGCGTAAACCGTGAACCATTATATTCTACTAATAAATCTGTAATAGGTGCCTAACTAAACAATAATTATAATTCGCGCGGAACCCTTCATGGGCGAGTCCGACTCGCAGTTGGCCGCTTTTTTCTTCTTGTATTCGTTTATACACATTTACTTCATTGTTCCTTGTTTTTGTCGTTTTATGTTTTTTTTTATAAAATGAAAGGGCTGAATTTATTTTTATATATAGATTTATTTTTTCGTGGGACACACTACTGTTTGGAAAATAAAGGGAATTTTTGGTTATCGCTGTGGTAAAGTTAACACCTGAAATGTGGAACCACAGCTTCAACTCACTAAGGCTTATGCGTTGTTAAAGCACAATTTTATTCGATTCGCAAAATGTCCGATTTCCCCGATTTCCTCATTTCATTTTTACAAAAATAGTATGATAAGAAAACAATTGGAATTGGGTTACAATCGGCTTAGAGCGTATAGTTTGTAACCTTTCTTCATATTTATAACCCCATCCCCTGATTTGCACATGGAACAACATCGAGTCTGGAAGAGAAAAAGGGGACGAAGAAATTTTTCCGGCTCTACTCCAAAAGTGTATTTCACTCATAATTCCTATAGTAGACATCTTTAGAGTAAGTTATGCGCAGGGTGACTTTCCAAACAGTTGGAATTAAGAAATTTATCCCTAAGGGAGGCAGAACACTCATAGAACTGCCTAAGTCACATCGACTCTTTTTTCTTCAAATCTATGGAAAGAGTCCTCGATGGGCATATCAGAGAATTTCACCTTTCACCTGGATCCCATTTAGCGGGTGGCAATAGTGCGATGGTAGTGTAGTGATTGGCAGGTCGAGAGTTCGAATCCCGACCAGCTTGCTTTTAAATATTGAATACACACAACAATTTAAAGCAATTTAGGCGCCACCCGTGAATAAAAAAAAAACCCACAACAGCACCAAACTTCTATCCTATCCTCAAATTCTTTTATGTAGTAAGTAGCACCTAAAACCGGGCAATGAATCATTTGCTGGGTGCAGCTTGCAGAAACACACAAAATGCTAATCTTAGTAAATGAGTTCCTGGTCATACTCGGCAACAAGGGTTATTTGGTTCAAGGATATGAAGACGATTTCACTATATTAATCAGAGGTAAATTAAAAAAAAACAATCTCAGA
Source organism: Portevinia maculata (assembly GCA_949715645.1). Lineage (NCBI taxonomy): Eukaryota > Metazoa > Arthropoda > Insecta > Diptera > Syrphidae > Portevinia > Portevinia maculata. Next base: position 108,644,573 of record OX454525.1, on the reverse strand, counting down.
TAGCCTCCAGAGAGTTGACTTAAATTGTAACTCTATAAATAGCATCATTGTTCCTTTCACCAAAAGAAGAAAACTAGAAAAACTAAAGAAGTAAAGTAAAATATTTGATTGTCATCTATGACTAAAAACTTGCTTGGAACCCTAACATTAAAAATGTCTTCTTCATCTTTCCTTTATGAGGAGTTTATGAACAGAATTGAAGGAATCGTAATCGATCACTTTCTTGGTTGGTTGGTTGGTTAGGTAGGCCCTCGATGAGGTACACTTGGACCAGAGAAGGTTCATTGTGATGTCATTTGGGAAGGGGCAGGTGGGTCACGCTGCTCGAACCTATAACCATCTGCTTTTCTTTACCAAGCTGCTGATATCAGCCGTGCAGGCATTGCTAAGATCATCTAGATCCCGGAAAAAGTATTTGCCTAAGGTAGCCATCCTGATGTTGGCTAGTGCGGGACACGAGCACAGGAGATCCAGGACTGTCTCCTCCTCTTCCTCATTCCTGCAACTTCTGCAGAAGTCGTTGTGGGGAATGCCCAGTCTCTGAGCAATTCTTCCTATTGCACAGTGTCCAGTGATTATGTTCGTAAGGGTAGAGAGGGTTCCTCTTTTGTTTTAAAAGTCTGTTTGTCCTTCTCTGGTCCAGCTTTGGCCATAATTGTCTAGCGGTGCTACACTGGCTAAGTTGGTTCCATCGGAGGTTTGCTTTATTTAGCGCGTCGGCGTGGATGAGGTACCTAGCAAATGACATTGGTGCATCAATGTTGTCTATAGCTATGCTATTTGTACCAGAAGAGCCTTGTCTATCCAATTCATCACCCTCACACTTCCCTCGGACATCACTGTGTCCTCGTACCCAGCAAAGGGTAGTGTTGTACTGTGTAGCTATCTCGTTAAGAGATACGCGGCAGGCCTTCACTGCCTTGGATTTTATTGCGCTGCATATAAGGGCTTTGATAGCTGCCTGACTGTCGATATACATATATGACGATAGCACCGACTCCTTCGTGGGTCTTGGACCCGTCCGTGAAAATTGACAGCGAGTTATTTGTGAGGACATCGCGTTGCGTCCACTCTGTTCTGCCCGGTATTGAGTGTTTGAAACCTAAAGTGAAATTCGTTTCAGTAGGCAGTCAATCCGTAGAGTGCGGAAGATATCTGTGCATCTTAAGTATGCTGGCATGGTCAGTGTCTTGTTCTCTCCATTGGTGGGAGTCTCTCAGTCGTAGTGCTGAGCTGGCAGCCATTTGCTTACCTATGATGTCTATCGGAAGGAGATGTAGCATGGTTTGCTTACAGTGCCGCTGTTGGAGAGGTTCTCAGTGCCCCCTTGATACTGAGACATGCCGCCCGTTGAGCTTTTTCCATTTTTAAAAGAACGGTTTTCTTCTCCAGGGCGGTCACCCAGACCATTACACCGTATAAGAGAATCGGTCTTATTACCGAGCCAATGCATTATATGCTGTTGTAGGCCCCATGATGAGCCTACTGCCCTCTTGCACGTATATAGGGCAACCATGGCTTTTTTGGTACGTTCGTTGACGTTTAATTTCCAGTTTAGCCTCCGGTCCAACTTAAGCCCTAGATAACTAGCACTGTCGCAGAGTTTAAGAGTGGAATCCTCTTAACGTGGGAAGCGAGAAGTACGGAATTTTGTTTTTCCGAGTAAAAAGGACCAACTCAGTCTTCGTCGGATTGACATTGAGACCGCATGTTTTCGTCCATTTTACTAGCTTACTTAGGTTGTATTGAAGAGCATCTGCCAGTGTCTGTGGGTACTTGCCTGATATGGAGATAGCTACATCGTCCGCGTATGCTACAACCCTGCAGCCCGTTCTCTCTATTTCCGCAAGGATTTCATCGAGAACGAGGTTCCAGAGTAAGGGGGAGAGAACTCCTCCTTGCGGGGTTCCCCGCTGCGCTTGTCTCTTAATAGAACTGCTTCCAAATGAAGCATTTGTTACTCTGGTTCTGAGTATGTGTTCCACAAGAGAGCAGACTGATTCGCGGATGTTGACCCTACGAAGGGCGTTGATAATCGAATTTGTTTCAACGTTGTTGAAAGCTCCCTCTATGTCAAGGGAGGCCACCAGTGTGAATTCCTTTATTTTGAGAGATTTTTCGATGGGTTGAATTAACGAGTGGAGTGCTGTTTCAACAGATTTGCCTTTTTGATAGGCGTGTTGTGACTTTGATAGCAAGGTGCTATCTACCGACTCCTTAATCCAGAGATCTATGATTCTCTCGAGAATTTTTAGTAGGAAGGATGTCAGCCTAATTGGCCTAAGATCCTTGGGAGTTGTATGTGATGTCTTGCCGGCCTTTGGTATAAATACCACTTTTACCTCCGACCAGGTGTTGGGTATGCTTCCCAGTGACAGGCAGCCCTTCAGAATGTACGACAGGTTCTGTCTTATTATACCGAAGGCCATCTGTAGCTGAGCGGAGAAGATCCCGTCTGGGCCCGGGGATTTGTAGGGTTCGAAACTGCCTACAGCCCAAGCTCGTCATCGACAAGGTCGGGCGAGGTCTGTGAGCGAGCAGTAATCTCTACGGCAGGTCTTTGACCAGAGATAGGCGTACAGCCAGGGAAATGAGTGTCCATTAAAAGTTTAAGCGAGTCCTCCTCGGATTCCGCCCATGCTCCATTCGGATTCATTAGGACACTGGGTGTAGTAGGTGCTTTTGAAAGCATTTTGCGCAGTCTGGCTGATTGAGAAGTGCTCTCAATGTTTTGACAGAAATTGCGCCAAGATCTACGCTTCACTTTTCTTATCTCCGTTTTAAAAAGAGGTAGGCTTAATTTGTAGATATCCCAGTCCATGGTGAGCCTGGTTAGTTTAGCATTGTTGAAGTTCTTTCTGCTCCTGCAGCGAAGTTTGCTGAGTTCTGTACTCCACCATGGCGGTCGTGAACCAGCTCGATCACTTCCTTACTAAGGCCAATCAAATGCTAGGGGTTCTACTTTTGTATGATTCCGGCCTGGCTCCTTCTACGATTTCGACGCGTGCGTGCTGCTGTTATTGATTTTTGTTTGATCAACCTTTTATGACACCGGTGATTTTCAGTTGCATCAACCCATGGGTTTGCAGGCACTCTGAGTGAGAGTTCTAAGTTGTTAAATGCGTCGCTAGACTAACCTGTGTGTTAAAATTGCAAAGCTTTTTTTAGGTCTGGCAGTTATATTCTTACCCCGTCCCTGAACGGGAAGCACAAAAACAAAACAAAAGTCTACACAGGCTCCAACGAACTGCAAAGGCTAGCCTATGTGTGTACACGGTACATCAAGTGCAAAGGGGAACAGCACCGACCGCAGCGATATAGGCTCTACTGAATATCTCCCCTCTTCATATCTACGTACATAAAGAAGCAATGCTGAAGGCCTACACCCTCATATCTTACAATTGCTACCAGGTGAAGTGGACTTCTGAACTCACAGCGCTGTTTCGCGGTTCACCATAACCGATCATCAGATTCCTTCTTCCTGTGGTGCTGGTCTGTTTTCTTCCATTCATTATTTACAAAAAAAAACATTACCTCCACTGGGATTCGAACGTAGACCAACGTCTTCTTAGGCAAGCCATCACGCACTGTGTTTGTTAAAGACAATGAAGCATTTTGGATAGGAGTATATTGAAGAATTTGTTCTGGTCCCGATCAGATTGACTCTGTTTGAATCCATCCAAGACCAAATGTTTGATTATATCCAGAAACCCATCAGACATCTCGTATTTTCCACAGATACTACTCAGCAGTACACTTATTCAGTTTGTTGAGTCGGCAAGAAATCTAGGAGTAGTATTTAACAAAATGCTAGCCAGGAACAACCATATGTAATTAGAAATTGGAAGAGCGTAGGGAGGCTTACATATGTTATGGGCCACAGAAAAAATTACTCCGATCAACACAATAATGATAATTGTTAATTCACTACTCATATATGATCAGATCTCCGCAGACGCTGTTGAAAACAAAAAAATGCATACCCAAAGAATAAAAGGGGGTTCTTTGGGTATGCATTTTTTTGTTTTCAACAGCGTCTGCGGAGATCTGATCATATATGGTTGCACTGTTAACTGCTTACTCGCTTTAAGGACCCCTAGCGATGCCAGTTTTAACACTCAACTAGAAGTTGAAATATGGCTCGTATGAGCCGTACACGCGATTTGGTTGTGGAATTCTCTCAGCAAGCCATAAGGATGATGGGATGTAGCAATCGGTTCAAAACAAGGCTTTGGATATATTTCGAGGCACTTCGATGATAAACTTTTGCCCCTTTTGGTTAATGTTGTTTCTGGCTCTTTTAAGCTCGTTTATTGCGAAGTTCAAATTTTGTTTCTTCTTTTATTTTTATTTTTATTTCCAAAATTTTATCCTTTTCTACGGATTAAATTATAAACTATTAATCTGTTGTAAACTTAGTTTTCACTCACTATATGAAATAGTATTTACTACTGAAGCTTACACTACCTGCAAAGATATTGTATCTTACTGTGTAAGTTAAATCATTATAAATAAATGAATTTAACTGAATTGAATGGAAGGAGATTAAATAACTCCTTTTTTTCCTCTAACATAGCAACTTTGAATGATTTGGAGGAGCATATTCTCGAAGTGTAAGCAAACGTGAGGCAGGAGTTAGCCGCAATAAACATTAGAAATGTAATCAAAAATGGGCTGTGGCATGCATACAAAATAGAGAAGGGTGCTTTGAGCACCATTTATGACTGTTAAAATACACAAATAAAATAAAAGTTATCTGAAACCAAACAAAAACATTTTTATTCAGAACTGTTGGAAAAAAAATCAATAAAATATTTTTTTCTTACATATGCCAGCTCCAGGTTTCCCCAAGTATCATAAAAATATGGGTTTCTCCAAAAACTTATTTATTGTTTTTATTATTGTTTCTTTCATAAGAAAAAAACAATAAAACGATTATGTTTAGTACACGTTTTTTATGTTTATTATACAGGGTTTCATTGAATAAGCAATTTAACCGTCGGCAATTATTCGTGCATATGTTCTTTTGATATACGATTGGGCTAGAAAAGCGTTAAGAAGTGTCGTAGCACACACCATTTTCCGATTCCATGCAGAACATGAGCCCTCTAAAGCACTTGTATGTAGATAAGTAAATGATTCGTTCCCGCATTGCGAGGCGTTTATGCATAATAAAAATAGCTGGCCATCATTTATTAGTCGAATTGCTATGGTCTTCGTTTGCTGTTAAATATATTTAGTTTGGGGGTTGAACCCACAGTCATATATTTAGCAGTTTGTGAAATAGAAGAAGCTTCCACGGTGAAGTATTCTTTTGATATAAAAATATAACTCACTTATACAGATACATGTTTTTCTATTTCGGGTATGAGTTACGCCCGACTTCATTCTGACATTAATGTACTACATATTCCTATTGAAATTATGGAACAGTTGAATAATTTTTCTCGCGATAAAATGAATTGAATTCTCCTCTTCTTTAATAGCGAGGTTATGAACAGGATTAAAGTGATCATAACCCTCCTAATTATCCGACGTTGGGATTCTTCGGTTTGTCCTCAATTAACATCGGCATGCCTCCCAGTTTCAGATCACTTCTTACTCAGACTGGCTTTATTACATGTGTCTGAGCCAGGAGTTTTCAGGGCTGCCTCTTTTTACGATTTTGACTTAGCCCGGTCCTGCACGGGTTCCATTTTCATTAAATTCAACTATAACTACTTTCGATTGTTTATGAAGTTGATGTGCTAAAACCTTTTTAAATCTGTTTAGTCCTTCAGTGATACATAGTTAGGTCAGGCAAAATGAATACTGAATGACGGCAATTTCTTACTGCACATGCGTTTCGTGTACCTCCGTTTCTTCATGCATTACTGCTAGCGTCCTTGCTGAACATCTATTTCAGGCATAATGCTTAAAAGAAATGTGCGGCAAAACCTGTGCATTAAGATGATTTTATATAATAGCATGATACATTGCTTACTGCCTGCCAATTCGTGCTGCAAATTGTCTCTTTGCCCGATTGCGATTGTCGATTAATGTTTGGAGTGTTTCTGTTTGGTATTGTGTAGTCAGTCGAATAAGCAAAGCTCTATTGTAAAAGGCTCGCTAAGAATAAACATCTAAAAGTAAGCAAAACTTTTAAGAATTAAGACTGACAAATTGTGTGTTATAAGATAAGAAAAATGTATGCAGTTGTGTCAAAGTGAGTTGGAATTTTTAAAGTGTTGCCTACTTTTAAGTGTTAATCTGGTTAATTCGTCAGAATATTGTGAATATTTATATACACAACGCGTCGATCAGAAAATTACAATCGACAGCAAATGTTTGTGAAATAGAAAAATGTCGACTACAATCGACAATCACAATACGAAATAGAGAAATCGACGAACGATGATCGAAAAAAGTCGTTCATCGATCAATTAATCGACAACCGCAATAGAGGCCTCTAAGTTGTGTTAAGGATTAAACGGTTTTTCATACACCAAGTGGCGAAGCTAGCAAGGTCGGTTAGAGGCTTGCTGTCGTCCTGGATTTTAACAGATTTATAAATGATATTTCATTAAGGACTTGACAACTTATTTTTTCAAATGAAATGAAAACTACCTCAGATATCTCAAAAAAAAAACAATTATTGGCTTGAATTACTATCAACACATTTAACGGGTCCGCCAAATAACTTCTTTTTTTTTTTTGAAAATGCTATAAAAAAAAACTACTGAATATTTTCTAAAATTTCTTTTTTTATTTGAAAGTACAATCCTTCCGGTTAATAATGGAAAATAATTTCATTCAAATGGCTGCCTCGGCTGGCCATGCAGTAGCCTATAGTAGCGTCATACAAAGGTCTTTATCCAAAATTCGTCTCAATGATGGCTCCGAAATGTTCAATTGCCACAGCAGCAATATTCTCGGGTGTACGCACTGTTTTTGGCTTTTCACGCTTTGGTTTATCGATGAGGATGCCAGTTTCTTTCACTTTTTTCACAAGATAACGAACATACGGAGCTGACGGTGCTTCTCTTCTTCCAAAATCCGTACGCAATTTTCGCACACATTCTGCAACATTACCATGATTTTCAAAGTAATGTCACAATATTTCACAGCGTTGTTCAAGCGTATACACAACCATATTCGTTCAGCGGAAGGATAAAACTAATTATCTGTCAAATCAGACATGAGCTAAGTGTTACCATTCACGAAATAAGCACTAGTTGAGAAAATAAAAAGTTAGATGGCGGACCCTTTATAAATGAAATTCGATCGACTTCATTCATGCGGGAACGTATGCAGCGGTCGATACGTTGAACCCAATTTTCAATGATTCAGACGCACATTTCGTTCAATATTGGCACTGAGCTCCTCTAACGTCGCCCATAAAAAAAAGTTTAGAGGCGTTAACTCACACAATCTCAAAGATAATTTTGTGATGAAATTCTTCATTTTCTTCCTTCATGTCCAGAGCCCAACTCGAGAACGTACGTCGCTTCATATTTTATTTTTAGCTTTAGTTCTTAAGTCAGCTTAATCTTGTAAGGGTGTAGGGCAAGATCCTTACGCAAAATTTGCCATAATGTGGTTTGGGAGAGGAGGCCCAGTTCTTCAGAACTCACATCGTTTTTTATTGACTGCTTTGGCAGGTTTGCGACGGACGCCTCTTCGGCAGCAATATTCTCTACACCTCAAGGCAACATCAAGCAGCGAATATTCTGAGTCAAATTTGTTCACTAGACTCTGAACTGCTTGTCTACTGGGACGAGAATTACGGCCGAAAATTGGCGTTAACGCTCTTAAAGTACCGACTCGAAATTTTCCTCCGTGTAATTCACCGTGATGAAAATGTTGATTTTACTAAATATTTTGACATTGATAGTTCGGTAATCGGAAAGTTTGAAGTTGTCAAGTCGCTAATGAGAGATCGTTTATATTTTCATATAATATCGTAAAATCATATCATATTTTAAAAGATATTATGACTAATATGCTAAGAAAGTCTCTTTGCCTTTGAATTTTCTTGACTGGATCATGCTGTTCAGTTTCTTCTTTTCTGGGATTTTTAATACTCGTATTACTCAGTATAGTACAGTGCAAACTGCAGGCAAAGAAAGTGCAGCGTGGGACGTTGTGATTATTCTATTATCTGTCATTGATCATTTTCTTTAGAAATATTACAATTTAATTAGTTTTATATGTGATAGCACACAATTTTTCCTGGTTTTTGTTTTCTGTTTTCCGTCAATTTCTTTTATATTGTTTTTGAATGAACAACCATTATATAGCTTACAATCCTTACCACATGCCGTCCACTTCACGTGGTAAGAATTGTAAGGTTGTTCATTCAAAAACAATATTTAGAAAAATGTTCATCGAACCCAAACTTTCTTTTCAGACTGTTTCTTAAAGTTGTTTAAAGACCTTTTGGAATTTTCTCAATTATTCAGCCTCTGTACCCCCTCGATGATATCTTTAATAATAAATTCATCAAAGTTTGAATAATACGTCAACGGTTGCAAAGTAAATACATGTAAACACTACTAAAAAATTAATCCAATAATAATTACCCTATTGTCAGATGAAAAAAACGACCCCTCCTAGTTTTTATTCTCTACATAATTCACCACGTTATGTCTTCCTTCATTTTTTTTGTTGAAATCGGCTACCCCCACTTTAAGCTTCAACATAATTCTATACTTTTTTATAATAAGGCACATTGTTAATATTTGTTGAGCCATGTAATTCGTAATAAAAAAAAGTCAACCATTTTTATTCTTCCAGGGTCAAGTAAGCTACTTCTTCATTAATTTTATTATATTTAAGGGATGGGTCTTGTTTAGACATATCACTGTAATTAATTTAGTTTTTGTTTTCTTCTTTTGAAGTAAAAATCCTTTTATTATCATAATTATAGTTTCCTATACTACACCGCAACAAAATAACCATCATTAAGATTGCTTGATTTAGTAATAAAATCCATACCATTACGCCAACAAAGATAATAACTAAAGAAACAGCAGCACTGACAATAAACGTATCTTTGATAAATTATTTACTGCGTTTTATTACCCAGGACACCTTTTGTTCCCCACGAACTTTCCTGCCGTATCTGCGCAAAATAATCCTTTAGTTTCTTTTCTTTTCTGAGAGTAAGCGTTTTCATTAATCCTTATAATAAATCGGCAGGAACGTAAAATCATCCACTATTTGCATTGCCTAGAGTTTTGTAAAACTCATTTTTAAATGTATCTACATATGTACACCATTTTAGTCGTACTGATCCGATTTAATGTAATTTAATTAACAAATATTATCTGATCCAAAAGCACACTGAAAATGTAGCTGTATGAGTTTTATGTAATTATTCAATAATATTGTACGTATGTATGTACTACAGGAGCTTTTTCGATAAATATAAATTTTCCCTTTGCCAATAGGTTGTTTTAAAGTTGGTTGTGTTTAATGGAATTTATTTATTATAGAAGTGCTCGTTTTGTAAAAGGTGTAAGATAGTGCCATTACATATTAAAAATTAAAAAATACAATGAAGAATATTGGTGACTGTTCACATAATGTCAGTCAATTTGGAAGAGTAAACTGCAATTGTGGAGTTTCGTTTTGTATTTTTATTGTGGTCAGCAACTCATTAGATCCGCTCCTATCTAAATCTTCTTCTTCTTAATGGTGATGCTTTGATCATGATTAAAGGGATCATAACCCACCCACTTTACTCCTACTAGTCCGCCCGTTTAATTCACCGGTCTTACCTCAATTAAAACTGGCAAGCCCCCCGATATTCTTAGCCTATTTACGGACGCCGGTCCCGTCTCAAAAATAAACCACTGATACCCGCAGCATTATTTTAAAACTCATTTATATTATGGGACATTTCCACTGAGTTCAAATCAATCTAGTGTCGGCTTAAAATGTTTGAACAAATTGTTCAAGTCTCCTTCTTAACTTTAAGTCATAGATTTTTTTAACGACGCCGACTAAAATACATTGTACGGGTTGCGAAATGAGGATAGATTATTGTGTATTACTTTTGCAACAAGTAAAATGTTAACTTGTGACTTTAGTTTTTCAACATATCTGTTTCACTTGTAAGGAAGTGTTCGTGGTTGGAAAATTAGGAAACTTGCAATGGCAGCTCTTATGATACTCAGGTGTGCCGATACCTATAGTCTGGTGTTAATTGTGGTAGCGAAAATTCTTTACCGCATTCGGCTTAACAAACTTGACTTGAGCGCTTCTCAAATTTCCAATTAATTTACACTTTTTTTAAACTTTTCATACTTGCTTTTCGATCGAAATGATACAGAAGAAAGCAATACCTTAACTGTCCTTTACCCGAAAAACATGATTTATAAGCAATTTGCACACTTAAGAAAAGTTGCCTAATAAATGAAACAGATGTGTAGCAAGACTCGTGCTATAAGATGATTTTTTATGTAAAATGATACATTGGTTACTGTATTCCAATGGTTGCTGCATGATGTCTCTATTTCTAAATTGATTGCACCAATAGTAATAGAACAACATAATTTGGAACAATTTTCCGGTTTAATGTTTCGAGATGTGAAATTCTACGACATTATCTAGCATTTTCGTCCGCTTGCGTTGGACACCGTTTTCAATAATGAGAGATGACTCTCAATTTTGTAAAGCATGAACAACATGTAACAATGTGAAAACTCCCACCTAACAAAGAAGTCGTTATTTCAAAAACAATGTGTCAAAACTAATTGACTTTAATAAAATGTAGTTGAATTTTATGTTTTTGGTCTTTACCTATCAAGATTCAAGATACAAACCAAGTTTATTAAAAACAGAGGAAACCCATTTTTAAATCACTATTCCAGTGAAGTTGCGTGAAGGTTGCGCAAATGCCTAAACGATGTTGAACTACGCAACCCTTTAGAGGTGGTTTAAGCTTATAAATAAAGCTGTTTATATTTATTTGTGTCTTTAAGCAAGGTAATCTTACAGAATACGATTCAAAACAAAGATAAGAATATATATATACATTGTTATGAAAATGATTTAATAGATAAGTAATAAGAATGTATACGCCAAATTAATTAGCTGTTAAACAGAGAAAGATGCTCTTGAATCGTTCTCTCGAAATATGAAAATATAATATGTTTGCCTATTAATTTCGTTAAATGATTTTAGAGATCTAGTAATTGGTTCATTCTGTCTGACTATAGTTTATGGGGTGACAAATGAGTTGCAATATGTAATGATTCCTAGATTGCGTCTCAGGAGCATAAATTGAAAATAATAAAAAAAGTACTGCACTATTAATACAGGAACACATGGTGTATTATCATCATATGCAAACGAGAACCTACTTGCTCTGAACTGAAATCTAGCTTTATAAGAAGGCTTTAAATTCTAACTATGGACGCTAGTTCATTGGACTACTCAGCGAGGCGTTGGAGGTTCGAATCCAAGCCAAACCAACATCCAAGAGTATAACTTACTTACATACTTAACAAGCTCCCGACCCGTGAAGTGTCTCTGCCGGAGACACTGCAGCCTTCCATCCTCTAAGATCCCGGACACGCTGCTTCCAGTTCTCTAGCATCCGCGATGGCTTAGTCTTTACAACGGAGGTTCGTTCTTCCTTGCCTTCTCGAACTAGGGGGCTGGGAGTCGAAGATCATCTTAGCTGGAACATTATTTTCATTCGCTCAATATGGCCGAGCCAATGTAGTCGACATGATTTAGCTTTTTGGACTACATCCACATCTTGGTACAGCTCATAGGGTTCGCTGTTGTATCTCCTCCTCCATTCGCCCTCCTCGCACACAGGATCCAATCCGTTTGTCTTATGTGGTGGACAGATGTTTGATTGTTGATGGCATGTACTCGGTCTTGTCTTCATTTCCTTCAAGACCAACCAATTTCGCCTGTTCTTCAATCGCCGTGAAAGACTCTAACACTGCACGCTGGGAACGGCCGATGATGTCGATAAGGTCCACATATTCAGTAGCTGGAATGATCCATTGAAAACAGTGCCTTTCGTGTTGACACCTAGCATTCGCACTATTTTCTCCAGAACAAGATTGCGCATCTCTTTGCCGAAATCCGATACAAGTTTGGAATAATTCGGAAAAGCGGCTTCCTAACTGCACATTAGACCGAGTGTTTTCATGTGTCACGCGACACAACTGGATCACTTCTGCCGGGATCCCGAATTCGGCCGTCGCCACATATGAATGCTATCAAATGCGGCTTTAAAGTCGATGAAAAGATGGTGAATTCCGACTTGAAATTCATTGGTCTTTTCCAGGATTTACCTTAGTGTGAAGATTAGATCTATTGTTGATCTGCCGGGCCGGAAGCCACACTGGTACTTGCAGATTATTGTGTTGCAGAACGGCTTCAGACTCTCACGCATTACGTAGAATGCGATCTTATATGCGACATTTAGCAAGGATATGCCTCGATAGTTCTTGCAAGACATAGGATCGCTTTTTTCAAAAAATGCGATCCTATGCCAATAGTATAAACTATCGCAAATATTAATGTGACTGTAACTCCTAAATGTGTGTTTTTTTAGGCCAGTACTAACTGTGATTTTAAAGAAAACACATGCAATTTTATTTAAAATCAACTTAATTCTTGAATCGATAAAATACATTCTGCAATCAAGTATTAGATACAACTTCGGGCATATGCCTACCACGCCTGATTCTGATGAATGTCATCCAAGACCAGAAACAACGTGTCCGACTACTTTTTCAAGCATTTCTGGCCGTATATTTCCAAAAACACACGAGTTATCGTACCCCTAAAGAAAATTATCAGGAGGCGACAAGATCGTGGATTCCAATTTACAGGTCCATTACGCAAATTATGCGTTCATTGAATATTTCCTTCAAAAGGTTAATTTCTTCGTTTGGTTTATAGTAGGTGCCGTGACATAACCCCAAGCGTCATAAGCCCAAATCTCGAAATTTGGCCTATGTCGCTTTTTGAAAGTGACATAAGGCCAAATTCCAGCATTTGGTATTATGTCACTTTCACAAAGCGTCATAAGGCCAAATCCGGAAAGTGCCATAAAGCCAAATTTTCGAAACCGTACCTCGCACCTACTCCAAATCAAACAGTGACCCCAAGCAGGGGGGTTGTAGGGGGGCAGCATGCCCCCCCATAGGCATTGTACTGTTTATGCAATCTACTTGCGATTTCGCAACTAATCCCATAAACAGTGCAATGCATATGGGGGGCATGCTGCCCCCTACAACCCCCCTGCTTGGGGTCTCTGTTTGATTTGGGGTAGGTGCGAGGGCAAATTGTTGAAAACAGCACCAGGCGAAAGTGTCATAAAGCCAAATTGGCCGTATGACGCTTTTCCAATGTGTCATAATACCAAATGCTAAAATTTGGCCTTATGTCACTTTCACAATGCGACATAAGGCCAAATTTTAAAATTTGGGCTTATGACGCTTGGGTTATGTCACGGCACCTTTATAGTATATAGCGCCATCCTGCTGGAACCACATCTCTAACACGTTCATGTCGTTCAATCGGGAAACGAAAAAGTCATTAATCATGACTCTCTAGCGAATTCCGTTGAAAATGACACGCCGATTATCCTCATATTTTCATAACCTCATGTGGATTATCTCCGCTCCAAATGCGACTTACTTTTAAATTCATTTTTATTAATTATTAGCTTATATCAACTTACATACTAGACAAAAATGATTAAATCTAACTTAAAATTAACAGGATACTTATTCTAGATTATTGATCCTTATGCGGACGCCCTAAACTTAACTATATCTTATAATTATTGCCTTTCGGCCTAAAAACTATTTTACGAACTAATCTTACATATGTGTTCCTCGAGAAAATTAAATAGAACTCGGCATCATTATTTAAATTTTATATTTTTATATAAAACAAATTACGAACTACCTATTCTACTTACTTAAACTACCTAACATATTCTAACTATAATTAAGATTCTGAACACTCGTTGCCTTGCGCAACAAGTGGTCAAAATCCTAATTGCTTTCCGGGTGCCTGGCAGTCGTCAACGTGCACACGCGCCGCCGTGAGCCGACTGAAGCCTTACAGCGTCAGTCAACTCCCGGAAGCACCACCACACGTTGGCGAGCCCAGCCTCTCCCAAGAACGCCCTAGCTAACTTAATCTAACTTATAAGCTAAGAGGATGTTACCTAGAGTAACGCACCGTCCTGGGAGGGCATGTTGACCCCTCCCCCCTCAACAAGCCACCAAAATACGGCGAATTGCTTTTCCGTGTCGAATTGATCCCTCTCCGATATTGCGGTACTAAAACGGAGGAGCTCATGAGCATTGGCGATGTCCTCGCCGCGGATGAGCCGCTTATCTCTCGCGCTGCGGTAGCGGTGGTATAATACCGGGATACCATCCCTCGTCTGTACCAGCCCTTTTGCGTCAATATGGATAAATGCCTCTGGCGGGATAAAGCCAGACCGAAGCGTACTCTCTATGTACATTTCATTGGGGTAGTAAGCCCCAAATATCAGACTATTGTCGCTGGCCATCGCCCTTGCAACGTGCCTTCGAGTCACCTTAATGAGGAAATTGTCAATCCTATTCAACTGAGCCCCATCGTATAGGGCCTTGTTGGGATAGTATTTTATATAATTGGATTCAGGCGTTCGGAACAATCGGAGACAGGTCCTAAGACATTGTCTCTCCAAAACCCGAATCTTTTCCATATAACTAGGCGATATATTAAATCACAATGGACAACCATAAGCGATGATCGGTCTTATAAGGGCCACGTAGCAAATGACCTTCACTCTAGAGTCAAGTTGACTGCTATGAAACAGTCTCCTTGTCAGAGCATAAGCCTTCTTGGCCCCAGCAAGACAAGCAGCTATATGTCTATCGAAATATAGATACTGGTCAAGCCAGATACCTAGATATCTAACTACGCTTCTCACCGCCAATGGCTGCCCATTTTGTCCAACAATGGCCAATTTCTTCCAGTTTTTTCTGGTATCCCTAGAGACCCCAGCCAATGGAGTTCTGAACAAGATTGTTTCCGTCTTCTGAAAGTTGATTTTTAACTTCCAGTCAGCGCAATATCGCTTAATTTGATCGAAGTCACGCTGCAAAAGAATGTTAATGACCTCGAATTTAGGACCTGACCTGTATGCCACCAAATCGTCGGCATACGCTATAGCATGTCTGAGTGAACCCACCAGATCACTCGTGTAAATGTTAAACAGGATCGGAGAATTGACCGCCCCCTGCTGTAAACCGTTTTTAATTTCAAAGACTCTACTCGAAGTCACGTTGCCACATTTGACAACGAACTTCTTTCCCATAAGCATATTATAAATTACATATAGCAAAGGTTTGTGCATCCCCCGCCTGGTCAACTTGTAGAAAAGTCCCTCTAACCATACGGTGTCGAAAGCCTTCTCAAAATCAACCAGACAAGCACCCGTGCATTGGTTCTTGCATTTATTCCACTGAATGTCGGAAACCAGTTTCGACGCGGCATGAATAGTGTCATGCCTCGCCCTGAAACCAAACTGGTTGTCCGGGATTATGTTATTGTCCTCGACCCACTTTAACAGGGCTCTATTGACAACCTTTTCAAAGACCTTGCTAATATTCGGAAGCAAGCTAATTGACCGGAGATTGGCAGGGTTCGTCCTATCTTTACCTTTTTTCGGGATAGGGTGTACCACAGCTACCTTCCAATGCGCCGGATAATGTGCATTATTCAGCGCATTGTTAAACAGCGTGGTGAAAATATCTACAGCCTCCAGAGGCAGGTGTCTCAATACGACGTTTGGGACACCATCCATCCCCGCCGACTTTTTATTCTTTAGTGACTCGAAGATGCACAGAAGATCATCCTTCGACACGAACAAGTGCGATGCATCTCGGCCATTGGCGACAACTGCATTAGCATGGTTTTCATCAGTGAACACGGTGAATCCGTTATTCTCAGATCGCCAATTCTCAAGTTCGGTGCGCAGATAGAAGTGGCTCACCAGAGCCCTATTCTCAATGTCGCGGTTACGGCGAACAGGATTGTTCACCGTATACACGGCCTCGAAACAAGCGCCCAGCAAATCCACTTTCTCCTGTGGGTCCTCGACCACGAAAAAATCGTCGTTTGAAGCGACACTTTCTGGACTTATTCCAGCAGTCAGTACTGTCTGTCTGTTCTCTGCTGTCTGGGAGATTCGAACACAAGGAATATCATTGTGATCTTTCCTCCTGAGCAACTTATTTATCTGTGGGAACATATTCGGACTACAGGTTTTAATAGCCCGAATTTTATTGCCCCAATACAGACTTACAGATTTTCTGTAATTTTCTTTAATCAGCTGTTTCAGGATTCGGATCTCTGACTTCAGCATCCTAACCTCCGGGTCGTTGGGGTCAGCAAATTGTCTGTACAGCCGTTTAAGCCTCGAGAGCAGTCTACTTTTCTGTCGGTATAGTGCGTCGATTGTAGGGTTTCTGTACTTTTCTGTCTGGTCGTCGTCGGAACGTCTTACCCGAGGAATAGTTCGTTCCATAGTTCGTTTGATGGCGTCGTCCATTTGCAATAAATGCCGATCAATGTCATCATTTGTCATGTTACTGTTTGTCGGTGGGTCGATCCCACTCGAACGTATATCTCGCTTTAAAAATCTGGAGAAGCGCGACCATTGCGCCCTCCGATAATCGAGTGAACACACTGCTTCGTACTCCTCCAGCAGCGTTTGCTCGTTCGGGATCCGTATTGCGGCGGCGAGTCCGTAGTGGTCACTATCGTACTCAAACGCACGCAAACAGTTCCGCGTGTTTTGATCTATGTTTGTCAGTTGAAGTCTTGCGTCCGTTAAGGCCAAGTCCAGGAAAGCACCGCTTCTTGGGAAAGAAGGGATATCCGTCGCGTACAACTCGAGGTTGTACTCAATCATATTGAGGCGCCACCAGTCGTGAAACTGATTGCCCCTGGGATTTGCATTAACATTTCCCCATGCCGCATGTTTGGCATTAATATCTCCGGCCAAGAAGTAATAATTTTCTTCCGAGTTCAGCTGCAGACTACGAAAAAGTGTCTCGAGCTCTGTCATAAATTGGTTGGGTGGAGGTGCTGCAGGTGCGTAAAGCGACACCACATACATTCTCCTCCGGCTATGGAGAGGAATGCATATGATGCATGCTTCCAACAACTGGAACCTACGCACGTCCCCGCTATATATAACCCTATGGCGCAGGCCTTTTCGAATTAAGATTCCAACCCCACCTCCTTGAGTGGAGTGAGGCCGGTCTCTTCTTATTACATGATAGTCTCTGTACCCCAATTTGTGCTTCTGATTTAGCTTAGTTTCGCTAACCAAAAGCACATCCGGGTTTTCGGTTTTCAACAAATTGGCAAGTGACGTTCTTTTCTCGATCCTGACTAGTGAATTAACATTCACAGCAAGGATCTTTAAGTTTCCCTCATCCAGCGCAGCCATTAGATTTATAGCACACCAGACCCCACAAACAGCTCCGAATAGATAAAGTCAATTCGGGCCGCTTGTTCATTTAACTGTTTCTGGAACTTATCGATCTTTCCGTGCAGAGACAGAAGGATCGATTTTAAGTCCAGATCCACCTCTGGTGCCTTTTGGGCTACCTTTGGTTGGTTTAATGTCATTTGGGCTTGACCCGGTCCAGCTGCCATTTGGGCAAAGGACACATTAGGTGCCACAAAATTCGAGAACGAGCGACTCTTTTGACGCCTATCGTCTTCCGACTGCTGTTTGCGGGCCTGGACTCGCTTTTTCAGCTCCTGGTACTTTGGGCAACCCCTGAAGTTGGCGGGATGCCCAGAGTTCCTGCAGAGCACACAGGAGAGTACACTCCGGTCTTCGACTCTCTCCTTTCCCAGAGAGCATTCACCATGTTTGTGGTCCTTGTCGCACTTGACGCATCTAAACTGCATGTTGCAGTTAGCTGCGGCGTGCCCGAACCTTTGGCAGCGCATACATTGAAGTATGCGATCTGACCGTTTTATTTTTTCCCATCTTACAGCATGGTAGTACAGGAAGCGGATATTTCGCAGCCTGTCAACTTTGCTGTCGGGAGTAAGCTGTACCAGGAAGAATGGTAAGTGACGATTACCACCACCTGCCACAGCTGAGGAAAACGGCTTGACCCCCACGAACTTCAGGTCGTCGCTTTCAAAGGTCTTAAGCTCTCTTTCTAGCTCCTCCGTTTTAATTGAGGGATCAATTCCCTTCAACACCACGGTTTTTAACTTTTGCTCCCTTGGGGTGTATGTGAAGTACTCGGCCTCTACATCTCCCAAGGCGGTACGCACTCTCTGGTACTCCTTTCTATTTTCACACATAACTATATGCTTATTGGCCGAAAGCCGCTTTACATGAAAGTTCTTTGTAATTAATCTACATAACCTAATACTATCGCTTATATCGAAATTACTTACAGTTATGGGGGGAATTCTTTCTTTCCTTGTATGTTTTTCCTGCGTCTGCCGCTGCTGTTGTTGTTGTTGTTGCTGATGTTGTTGTTGTTGTTTTTGTTGTTGTTGTCGCTGTTGCTGCTTCTCTTGCAGTTGCTGCTGCGCCTGCTGCTTGAGCACTTTTTGTTGTTCTTGTTGCTGCAGTTTTTTCTGCCGCAGCTTCTCGCGCTTCTCCAAAAGCTCTTTAATTAGCTTATCGAGCTGCGCCTCCTCATCCTCTTCCTCTTCCTCATCCATTTGGACGGCGTCCTCAGTATCGACCGGTAGATCGCGAAAGGAGTTTCCTTCGCCAACGTACCGGCCCGCTTCAACGTCAGGTTCATATGAGCTGAAGCTTTCTGCGTCGTAGTCATAACAAACTGGTGTCGCCAAACTTAAACCCTCTAACTTTGCCGGCCTCTTGGCCGACAGATTCGGCTTCGGGTTTATTTTTTTTCTCCTTTTCTCCACTCTTTGGAACTCTGCCGCAAATGTTATGGGACTTTCTGTGGCTGCTACTGTTGTAGCTGCTTTTTCGACTATATCCGCCGAATTGGCCGCTTCTTCGGGCGTCAATGCTTTTTTATTCGCTGCTGTTGTTGCTTTTAATGATGTTGTTTTTGTTGTTGCTGCATGTTGCTGCATTGTTCTTAATGGCAAGACACCCGTTGCCATCTTTACCGGCACCGCTGTCTTTGCCATAGTTGCTACTGCTGCTACGGCAGTTGTTGTTGTTGTTGTTGTTGTTGCTGTTTTAGCTGCTATTTTTCCCGGAACACGTGCTTTCACCACGCGAAGAACCGGCACACCCACACCCGTACGCGGGACCACCGATTTTCCGGAGTCCATCGCCTGACCACTTGCGGCACTTTTTTTTTTTTTTTTTACTATGTTCACTGTCTTTATCAGTACAATTTACTTTTATGAATTAAAAAAATTAAAACTTGATTGTTCTGGCTGGAAACTATTTGGTTTTCACTTTGCTTATATTGCGTGCGTCACTAACTAGCCGACCTGTCTCTTACAGAATTGCGGAACGACTGCTCCAAATGCGACAAATTTTGCTTAATGACATACAATTTCGACGCAAATGATAATCATTCGGCTTCAATTCTTGCACGAGCTGGAACTTGTTAACCTTCGAACCAAGATCTTTGCGTACAATTTTCCATAAAGTGGACGGGCACTAACCGACAAATTCGAATCTTCTTCATCACTCTCCTGAACGGATGCAATATTCTCCTGGGTACGCACCCTTCTTCTGTGTCTCGGTGCCACTGCATCTAGCAAAGAAAATGTGCGAAAACGGCCAACAACAAAACTTTTTTATGTTTTTAAAAGATTCTTTATTTTTACAATAATTTCAATTTACAAAAGAGAACCTATAAAGCTAAGTTTTATCTGCGGGCATTAATATGATATACGGCGAATAGCGGTCTCAGATGGTCGATTATGTTGGGTGATATATGGTGCAAGTGCTCTTTAAGTTTGGCGCAATTTGAAACCTAATTTAAAAAAATTGGTAATGTTGTTGAAGCGTGTACGATAATTGCAAACACTTCTGAATAAAGGAGACACGGTTTGCAATCTGTTTGTTGATATAACTGTTTGATAGATATAACTGCCAGAAGTAAGTACTGGGCTAAAAAAACACCATTGAACTATCACACGAAAATAATGGCGAAAAAGCGACTATGACCTCGTATGACCTACTTTATTTGAGACGTTACTTCCGGTAGAATTCTGATGCAATTGTAACCGACGTTTATTATAGCCGCTGTTTGTTAATCTTCTCACCAAACTTGTTTGGCTTTGGCCTTCCCGGATTATTGGTAGATTTTCGTGCTTTGACCACATGTTTCGTGGTGCAGGGAAATAAGTCCACGGGAACTAAGTCCACTGAGGGACTTAGTTCCCACTTAATGGGAAATAAAACCACTTTCGCGAAGTGGACTTAGTTCCCATGTTAAGTGGGAACTAAGTCCATATTTTTATATGAACTTAGTCCACATTGAAATATAAGAAGAGGGAACTAACATCCAACATTTAGAATTAAACAAAAAACTGTAAAGTGCAGTTAGTTATCACACTCTTTAAGCAAAGTCTTAAGCTTATCATGGTAACATAAAGCCAAGGTTTCAAAACCGTACCTCGCACCTACTCTAAACCCCAAGCAGGGTGATTGCAGGGGGGCAGCATGCCCCCCCCTATATGCATTACACTATTTATGGAATCTACTTGCGATTTCGTAACTAATCTCATAAACAGTCAATGCATATCAGGGGGGCATGCTGCCCCCCTGCAACCCCCCTGCAACCCCCCTGCTTGGGGTCACTGTTTGATTTGGAGTAGGTGCGAGGTCACGGTACCTATATTACTCTGTCTCAGTTAGAAGTTAATTTCTATTTTGTTAATAAAAATTGCAAAGTACCTACTTGACTCTTTAATTTTATTTGTATTCTGTCGACAGTGAGAATTTACTTCACATTAAAAGGGAACTAAAACCACTCAGAGTTTTGGGAATTTATTTCCCACCTTACATGGGAACTAAGTCCACTTCGCTGCTACCGACTATGAAGAAAATCTTCACCGCTGTCCTAGCACTGGCATACATTCCAACACCCTGGCGTACAGTTAGAGTGGCATTCATACCAAAAATTGGCAGAAGTGACTACTCGCTCGCCAAGAGCTTCAGACCAATCAGTCTGACTTCTTTCTTGCTGAAAAGCTTGGAAAGGCTGGTCGAGCTTCACGTGCGCAAAGGTGCTTTACGATTGCACCCACTATCTCCGATGCAACATGCCTATCAACGCGGAAAATCCTGCGAGACTGCGCTCCAAAATCTAGTTGGTAGAATTGAAGGCGCGCTTGACAGGAAAGAATACGCGATAGGCATTTTCATCGATATTGAGGGTGCTTTTGACAATGCGACTTTTGATAGCATGTGCACCTCCGCCAGACAACACGGAGTAGACGAACCATTGGTGTTGTGGATTAAAGCAATGCTAATGAATAGAACGTTGGTTGCGGATGCGGATTGTGGCCGCTATGTTATGGCGGGGGTAAACAGAGGCTGCCCGCAAGGCGGCGTCATGTCTCCACTGCTGTGGTGTATGCTGGTCGACTCTCTGTTGAACGCACTCAACAGTTCTAATATTTACGCTCAGGCGTACGCGGATGATGTTGCCGTGCTTTCTGTTGGATCATGCCTAGCGACTGTATGCGCCAAGGCGCAGGCGGCCCTTGACGTGATCGACGAATGGTGCACTAGGAATGGGCTCTCGGTCAATCCTCTTAAAACTGAGGTTGTTCTCTTTACGAGAAGGAGGAAGCTGGTCGGTTTGACTCAGCCAGTGCTAAAAGGCGTCACAATCCAACTCTCCAATGAAGCAAAGTATCTGGGAGTCATCCTGGATAGCAAAGTTCTTTGGTCCAAACATGTTGAGCTGAAGACTGCCAAGGCGCTGTCTATTTTCTGGCAGTGCAAAGGCATTTTCGGCAAGACATGGGGCTTATCACCGAAAAGAGTCCTATGGATTTATACGGCTATGATAAGACCATTTATAGCATACGCATCGGTTGTTTGGTGGAATAAGCTTTCACGTAAATACGTCACTGCTGCTTTTGCCAAACTCCAAAGGCAGGTATGTCTCGGCTGCACGGGGGCCTTCCCCAGCACGCCTGGCTCCGGCCTAGATGCACTATTGAACCTTCCGCCCCTTGATGTTTACATCATGGGCTGTACAATCAAGGCTATCTCACGTCTTACAAGAGGTGGCTTTTGGTATAACTCGCACTGGAGTTTTGATGAACTTGCGCAACGGTTGTCCTTCGACTCCTGTCTTATGGATATGCCGTCTGATGCGATGACACCGGAACTTCGGCTAAAGCGCAAATACGAGGTCGACTTTCCTCGCGTCCAGGACTGGCTCTGGCCGGACTCTGAACCTGGAAGGGAATGCAGTCGAATCTTTACGGATGGCTCCAAAACCGATCAAGGATCTGGTGCTGGTGTCTTCGTGGAGAGCGATAGCGTTAGACTTTTCTTTCCGTTAGGCAAACATGCGTCAGTCTTCCAAACAGAGACTTATGCTATCCTAATGGCCATGGACTATGTCACGAGGAACAGGTGGAGGGGGCGAAGTATCTGCGTCTGTAGCGACAGTCAGGCTGCGCTTAAGGCCTTACTCAAACCCTTAACTACCTCCAAAATAGTACGTGAATGCAAGATATCTCTGAATTCGGTCGGAAGGCTGAATTCACTTAAACTGTCTGGGTCCCGGGTCATAACGGGATCACGGGAAATGAGATCTCCGATGAACTTGCTAGACAAGGCTCAGAGGGGGACCTCTCAGGACCTGAACCTGCGATCTGTCTGCCTGCGTCCTCGGTCAGGGCTTCCATTGACGGTTGGGTTTCCTATGAACACAATCGCCGTTGGCATGACTCTCCAGGATGCAGACAGACTAAGCAAATGCTCCCCGACGTCTGTGGGAAATCCGCGGCATTCTTGTTGTCTCTCAACAGAAAAGACTGCAGACAGACTACTGGCGTTCTTACGGGACACTACGCTTTTGCCAAACACCTTAAGGTGCTAGGCCTAAGCGACACCACCATCTGCGAAGCCTGTGGAGAAAGCGACGACACTGCGGAACATTTCGTCTGTGATTGTCCTGCTTTTGCTCGTATCAGGTGGCAGGTATTTGGTGCGGATATGGTGAGTGCTGTAAACCTAAGCTCCTTATCATTGAAGCGCCTTCTCGTTTTTCTTAGAAAAACGAAAAAATTCCCACAGTAAAATGTGGTGTGTCTGCCTGGCAGTACAATGGACCAGTATTGAGTCTGAGTGCTCCAGTGCAGAAAGTTTCACACATCCCGACAAAAAAAAAAAAAAAAAAAAGTCCACTTCGCGAAAGTGGTTTTATTTCCCACTAAGTGGGAACTAAGTCCCTCAGTGGACTTAGTTCCCGTGGACTTATTTCCCTGCACCATGTTTCGTCTCTATAAAGGTAATAACCTGTGATATAAAACGGAGACAGACATTTGTTTTTAAAATCGTGCACGTATGCAGTGCTATTTTTCGGCGTAGATTTCTCCAAGGTTGGTTTTTACATTTTAATTTCCCTCATAATCCACACAACTTTATGCAACAAAGTTTATGTTTGCAGGTGGCGTGGACCATGGGATGTAAGGTTAGGTCAGGTAAGAAGGGTTAAGTGCACATCGTGCAAGTATTACAAAGAGGCCGATAGAGACCCTTATAGTGCAAAATAAAATATGATACTAACAAAACCAGTTGAATCTGTTGATAAATCTTTTAATGTCTGATATAGCTGTCAAAGAATCGTACTCGCATACAGAATAAGCGCAGTTCATGCAAAGCAGTGGCAGAGAAGATGTTCCGCAGATTCTAATTTCTCTTTGCCTCCGCAGTTTCTGCAGAAATTATTCGTAAACATTCCCAGCCTTTTAGCCATGTTACCAATGATGAATTCCAGTTAATACCCCGACAAGCACTCGGATTTGGTTTCTATTAAAGACGCTAGGGGCTTTGTTATTTTATTATCAATGGCGGCCACCCACTACGGGTTTTGGCACAACTACTGGTGTTGTTCCATTGTTCTATAGCCATCATGCGTATAATGTCAAGTTTATATATTTTTTAAAACTTGAACCAAGCTTCTCTACCCAGTTGAACCTATGTATATACTCGCAAAGCTCGCCCGTCTGAGTTGAAATGGATAAGGATTCAGTTAAAACAGTTTTTAGGAATCGCGAAAATCGTAGCAAATATTTCCGAAAGGACGGGTTCTGTGATAGGGGTGACTAGCTCAAAGCGCAAAATACGAATCCGTCCACTTAGTAGATCAGCAGCCTGGAGATAGGTAGATGAACTGACAAAGATGTGGGACTTTCTTTACTACTACACAAACGCGTTCGAAAATGGTAAAAAAATTAACGAAAGTAAAAATGTACTTTCGGTCATTTTTCTTCACACAGAATTGCAGCTGGCAAGAAAATGAAAACTGTCAAATGATGATATCTTATGAGTTTGCCAGCAAAAAACACCGGTTGTTTCTTTTGAAGCCAAACTTTGACGTTTTTCATCTTTTAACACAAAAGCGTTTGCGTATTTATACCCTATTCTAGGGGTATATTAATTTTGACGCATAGTTTGTAACATACCTTAATATTGCCCGTAGACCCCTAAAAGTTACTATATTTATGATCAGCATCGATAGTAATGTCGATCTAGCCATGTCCGTCCGTCCGTCCGTCCGTCCGTCCGTCCGTCCGTCCGTCCGTCCGTCCGTCGGCAAAAATTAGGCCTTTAAACTGGACCTAGAGAGCTGAAATTTTAACCATATACTCTCTAGGGTCCCGAAATAATCAAGTTTACGAATTTTTGAAATCCGCCCACAGACACGCCCACAAACTCAAAAAAACAAAATTTTGGAAAAAATCGAATTTTGAGCTAGGAAGCTGAAATTTTTTATATATGATCTATGACTCCTAAAACTGCTCGGGATATAAAATTTTCAAAATCCGCCCACTGCCACGCCCACAAAAAAATAAAACAATTTTATTGAAAAACCAAAATTTGAGCTAGGGAGCTGAAATTTTTAATATATACTCTCTAGGGGCCCTTTAAGCTCATGTATAAATATTTTCAAAATCCGCCCACTGACACGCCCACAAATAAATAAAACAATTTTTTTGAAAATCCAAAGTTTGAGCTAGGGAGCTGAAATTTATAATATATACTCTCTAGGGGCCCTTTAAGCTCATGTATATATATTTTCAAAATCCGCCCACTGACACGCCCACAAATAAATAAAACAATTTTTTTGAAAATCCAAAGTTTGAGCTAGGTAGCTGAAATTTATAATATATACTCTCTAGGGGCCCTTTAAGCTCATGTATAAATATTTTCAAAATCCGCCCACTGACACGCCCACAAATAAATAAATCAATTTTTTTGAAAATCCAAAGTTTGAGCTAGGGAGCTGAAATTTATAATATATACTCTCTAGGGGCCCTTTATGCTCATGTGTTAGTTTTTTTTTAAATCCGCCTACTGACACGCCCACAATTAAATAAAACAATTTTATTGAAGCACCCAAGTTTGAGCTAGGGAGCGTTTTTTTTGATAAAATCCTTTAAATGTTATATAACAAAATATGTAGAGCGTTCTTAACAATTTAACCATACTTAGACTTTTGTCACGCCCACTTATGAGGGATAGGAATAAGAATAGGGTATCCAACAGTTCGCCCAAGCGGACTGTAGCCCGTCCCTATGTTTTTTTTTTGAAATGAGGATTCTCTGTCGATTTTGGAGATTTGACAGTTTTCATTTTTCTACACATAAAAGTACGCGAAGAGAAAGAAGAAGTGCTAACATTGTTAACTCAAACTTAGTATGAGGTATGATATTACGACCACAGTGTGTGCCCCGAATTTCCGTCTTTCGAACCGTCTGTCTGTCTGTCTATCCGTCCGTCTGTACCCTAAACTCCACCAACAATAGGTTGACGGCTTTACTTCAAAATTCATATTTTTTTTAGCCTATCACTTTTAATAACGGTACCTTCCCTTCCATACAATTGGTTCTTACAATACCGATTTTCTTACGGCTCCAAAAATTTCGATCGTTCTTCAAATACACGTCATAAGATTAGAAGCAGGCATTTTTGAGAAGTAAAATTGATATTTCTCCCGTTACATGATGGATTAGAAAAAAACGGCTATGGTAAATGAGAGACTGTTTTGATAACAACAAAATATGAAATGTAGGTATGTATTGGAGAGATTCAGCTAACGGAACTTAGAAGACAAATTGTAAATTGAGTAAAGAATATGCGAAATAAATCGGGTCATTAGATTAGAAGCAGTGAACAAAACAACGTTTTTTTCTGAATTGAACATATTTTTTTTCTCGATTTAAATAGTACGATTGGGTGTTAATAAAAATGGGAAAGAAAAAATATTTAACAGTGGAGGAAAGGGCAAGAATAGATGGTCATTGCTCTGAAGGTCTTTCATGCCGTGCTATATCCCGAAAAATAAATCGAATTGATCATTGTGTTAGAAATTATTTAAAAAACCCTTCGTCCAACACAAAAAATTATAAAGGAAATACCTCTTCTGCCTTAACACTTCGCGAAATGCGAAGTATCCTTAGAATAGCGTCAAATTCAGCTTTATCGCCAGCTAAAATTAGAGAGATAGGTAGTGTTAAGGCCAGCTTATCCACTGTTACCCGCACCATTCGCCGTGCTGAACACTTAAAGCGCCTGAAACATAAGGAAAAACCACCACTTAATGGCGCAAGAAAGAAACAGCGCTTGTTTTTCGCGAAAGATCACAGGAGCTGGGATGTTACAGATACTTAGCTGTATTGGAATAAGGAGCTACTTGATTATTAATAACCACAGGAACATTCGTATTTTTTTTATTTGTGAAGTTTATATGAGTGAACTTTGACTCATTAAGTTTAATTCGCCATCGTTGGGTCCAATCACATACTCGTTACCTGCATTTTGAAGCTTTCCTGTTGCCCTAGTCACGCATCTATCAGTTGATAGAAGATAAATAAAAAAAATACTAAAAGCGGACAACTTTCTTTAGCGAACGCGGACAGTGATTTTACTAATAAAACAAAAAACTTTTGTCTTAAGCGGACATTCGCCACAAAAATTTGTTGTTTATGGTTGAAAACAAAACCCAACCTTTGTTAACGTATATTCTACTTTTTTGTCATAGCAAAGGACAAAATATGACGTGCAAAACAAAACGGCTTACCCTAAAAGAAAAAAATAGCGATCATCGTTTTTGCGCAGTCGTCAGGTCAAAGCAGTTTGCGGGTATAGTTAACACCGTTGAAATTGCGCTTTTCTCTAAGGCTCTTCCTGTTAAGACGTTCCATATCAAATAAGAGTCCTGTTCTGGGGTAAATCTTCCAAAGAATGACAAACGTTACCGCCTTGTGTTTATATTTCTGGGGAACGTGAGGAACTATGCTTGTTATTAGAATGTCGAAAAATCATCGATGTTGAAAGAACATATCGAATAACCAATTGCCAGAACATCGGTTTCCCAGCCGTTAAATCAAGGCAAATTTTTTTTTTAAATTTTTACCGTGTTTCTATTGCATGCAATGGATTCTTTATGTATTTCAGCGATATTTTTTGTCATAGGTCCTATAAAGCGGGTACCCTCATGAGCGGACAAGAAACTACGCTCCCGGAGCTGTGCGCTGAGAGATTTCACTGACAGTTTCTTGATTTTAATAAAGTTTTGATTTGCTCAAAAACGGCTCCAACGATTTTGAGCAATTTCAATATGTTAAATACTTGGGCTGTGTTAAAAGATGGCCTACGCAGTTTTTCCAAAAAGACTCAATTAACGGTACTTTAGAAAACCAAAACATCTTGAAAACGGGTGAAGCGATTTCAAAGAAAATCAATACGTTATCTGATATTAATATTTAAAAGAAATCTGGCTAGTCAGATTTCCGAATTATATAATTTTTTTATAATTTATTATGACAGTAGCTAAGATTTTGAAAAACATCACTTTTCTTAAAAACGGTTTCAATACTTAGAGTAAATGTAGGAATATAGTGTTCTCAGATTTTCGCAAAAACTCGAATAACGGTTATATCTCAAAAACTGGTGAAGTAATTTAATATTGTTTGTTATCAATACTAATACTTCTATGTATCTTTAACAAATTTTCGTACTCCAATTCTAAAACTGGTTTGTTTATAAAGTTTTAATTCAAATAACAGTTTCAAAAATTTCCAAAAACTTCAGTTTTCTTAAAAAACGGCTTTAACTATTTTAATCTGTGTTGGTGTTTTAAGTACTTGGAGTGGATGTAAGAAATTGGCATACTTAATTTTTACCAAAATACAAGGCAGATGTGAAAATAAAAGCGCTTTTTTCTTCAAACTGCATTTTTCAATCCAATGAAAACAAATCAAATACATATAGCTTTCTACATTGGTATGATTCATTTTTTTCTGATTTTACGAGTATAGAAAATGTGATTCCCAACCAGTTCTTACAAAAGCTAGAACGTTTTCGTACGATCCAGTCGTGGACTTTATTTTCTTTCAATTTTCCCCAACATAAAGCGCTAGAAACTTTGCTAATACGAGTAGCTTTTCCAATTACTGTTATAAGTGGAAACCCTCCAACCGAATAATAAGAATAGATTATCTCCCTACTACCCCGTGATTTCCATAAAAGACACTCGTACCCTATCAGGGAGTTATATCCCATTTGCTCTTATGCGATTTATTTCAAAACAAAGAGCTCCTTGTTGATAAAATATATGCAACCATATTGAGTTTATTGTGTGTAGGGGGCCATCATATCACCTGACAATACTAACACTACGGTAAACCAACACCCATAACACCACTCTGTGTTGGATGGGCGTTGATTATGCTCGTACTAGAGCGTAAAATTATTTGCTAACGGCGAATCTAATCAGCACTGAATTTGCCGCGATTAGGTTTAAGAATGGAGCACATACATAGAATATTGTTTGATGCTCTAGTAATCGGCCTTGTCTACCTATTGTCGTGTTGGTCATTAAGGTCATTATGTGCTGCTTTCATTATTTATCTTGTTGGTACTAAAATTACCCATGACAATTGTGATATATTGTAGAGATGTTGGAAGCGAATTCAGCTTTCACACTGCCTTTAAAATGTGAAACTAACACAAAGTGGGCGGGGATAGAAAGTAATTAATGGACTTCTCATCCTAATTTTTGTCACGTGCACCTAGGAATATATGGCTCACATGAATAAGTAGGTATCCACATATGTATTAACATAAAGACTGAACTAGTATTGGGTGGGGCCATGTTAATAGCTACTGATATTTTTTTTAGAATATTGACATGAACAAATTTTTAGTGCAAAAGGCCAAGATTGAGGTTAAAAGTTACAGCACGAACTTAAAAACAGTCGTTTTTTTCAATGCCATTCAACCACCACATCTGGCTGAAACACTAAATTGGAAATAAAGTCACATATGTATTCCCATTCTGAAGGCTTCTTTACTATCTTACATTCAAAAAAAAACTCTTGTAGTAACCTTTACCATATAAGAATCCACCAATTTCATGCATATCTCCTTTGCTAGAAAAAAAAAA
Organism: Portevinia maculata; assembly: GCA_949715645.1. NCBI lineage: Eukaryota > Metazoa > Arthropoda > Insecta > Diptera > Syrphidae > Portevinia > Portevinia maculata. The sequence continues at coordinate 108,614,937 of OX454525.1, read as the reverse complement.
AAACAGGGACTGTCTTTTTCCAAAAATCTTTTGTTCTGTGGAATTCCAATAAGACAACCACTGTTTAGCATCTGTATATAAATATATTTATCTAATAAACATAGTTTCGATAATTCAGTATTTAAATAAAAAGGAAAATTATTTCAAAATGAGAACATGTGATATATAACATTAAAATTGTATCTTTAAGTGTTAAAATTAAATAGGACTTCAACTAGCCATTTGAAATAGATTTACATACTCAAAGCAAACATATAGAAAAAATTATAAAATAAGTCATAGATAGCATAATTGCAGTCATAAAATGTGAAATTGTATTCTAGTTATTTCCAAAGAAAAAAAACCGAACATGAATCGGACTTGCGAAATATTAAAATATTAAAAGTACATAAATAAATATTAACGAACATTATGATACAAATGAGTTCCAGAAGGGATTCCATTTAAAATTTATTTACTCTTTCAATATAATTTTTGCATTTATTTAATTTCTACTTCAATAATTTTAAAATCCTTTCTGAAACTCAATAAACACAAAATTAAACCGAAATCAAATATTAATAAAGTCGGTAGTATTTCGTATTGAATTCAAAGAGCCCTGAATCCGAACATGAAATTTGCCGAAATATCTCTTCCTCTAATGTACCTATCTCTATATTGAAATGTGACAAAAAAAAACCTATTAAACAAATATAAAATGTTAAGACAACTTTTTCAATTAAATAAAATATGTTTCTCTGTATATAATATAATAGATATGTGTCGTGTAAAATTCAAATACATATTGAAGAATCTTCCTAAAATGTGCACAAGTCGTTATTGTTAATGGAACGTGTATTTTCTGTTATTCGGTTGTGTTGAAGTTAGACTAATTATATAAATTAATTTATTGCACACCTAATATTAATTAACACACTAATTACTCGTTACAAACATGTTAAATAAATATTTAGATACATATGTGTAAATGGCTAATGAATGTTATATGTAATAAACAAAATAAATTTATTCCAACTGTATATAGGGATATTTATCAAGACCATGTAAGTCTATCACAAATTAAATATAAATGTAATGATATTGTCAAGGTTAAAATATAAAAGTATTAAACAAATTTGAACGAAAATAATTCGAAAATTACCTACATACTGTATGTAATACATAAAATTTGTGTGTTTTATTTCAAGAAAAAATTGGTTCTTTTTGTTTGTTACAGGTGTTGGTGAAGATCAAACGAACGAAAAACTCGCAGTAAAAGAAAAAAAATCAAACGCCTGTAAATTAAGTTTTATTCTTTACTGCTCGATGGCTTTGCTCTTACTAACTAACAAAATGATATGTGATCATATAACAAAGTATAGTTTAACGGAATAATGAAAGTGAAAGAGTACATAATGTAATAAGCAAATACTGATAAAGTACAGTTCAATATTGTTCTATTATGAGAGAATGCAAATCGAAAATTAACATTTTATATACTCGTAGAGTTTTACTTGAGAAATCTACTTTACGGTTCCTCAACATCCCGGCCCCCCTGGAACAGTGTTTCAGGATGTAGGTAGTAGCGCAATTTTGCTGATAGGGCGCTTGAAGGTGCCATTCGATGTTCGCAGCGTCACTACTCTGACCAGTGTATCGTGTCCTGGATGAACTTGGGTTATCCTCCCTAGATGCCATTTGGCTGGTGGCACGTTATCACTTTTGATGACCACAACGTCCCCGACCTGGTAGTTTCGTTTGGGTTGAATCCATTTTGGGCGCTGTTGGAGGGAGGTTAGGTATTCTTGGTGCCATCTTTTCCAGAAGCCTTGAAACATATTTTGCGTTGTTTCCCAGTAAGTCAAGCGGTTGATCGGGACATCAAGCAAATTTCCCTCGGGAAGAGTCGTATAAGGGCGACCTATGAGAAAATGAGAAGGAGTTAAGTAATCTAGATCGCTGTCAGACGAAGCACATAAAGGTCGAGAATTGATAACTGCCTCGATTTGCGCCAGGAGCGTATTCATTTGTTCAATTGTAAGAATGGATGAGCCGATAACGCGTCTTAAATGTAGCTTCACCGACCTGACCCCGGACTCCCATATTCCCCCGAAGTGAGGAGCGAAAGGGGGTATAAAATGCCAACGGATCCCATCACCTGCAAGTGACTGACTGACTGTTTCATTGTGATGCTGCGAAATGAATAGTTTATGCATGTCAGTGATTGCGCGCGCTGCTCCCTTGAAATTTGTTCCGTTATCGCTAAATACGTTCGAGCATTTACCGCGCCAAATAAATCGACGAAATGCCGCTAGGAATCCTTCTGTTGAGAGATCTGATGCCAACTCCAGGTGCAGTGCCTTGGTAGTGAGGCACACAAAAAGACAAATATATCCTTTGGTTTTGCGAGGATTACGTCCCGAATACAATTTTAAGGTGATAGGTCCTGCGTAGTCGCATCCTGAATTTTCGAAGGGATAGGCTTGAGTGACCCTTGATGATGGGAGACTAGCCATATACTGTTGACTAGTGTGTTCTCGTTGTCGAAAACATTTCAGGCAGTCATGGGTGATTTTTCGCACAAGATTCCGGCACCCCAAAATCCAATAAGTCTGTCGCAGGATCACAAATAGGGCATCTACTCCTGGATGCAGATTTCGAATGTGCTCATCCAAAATAATCAGTTTTGTGATAGGGCTTTGTTTTGGCAGAATAATTGGATGTCGTGTGCCAAATTCGATATGTGCATGTTTAATTCTCCCTCCCACTCGCAGCAATCCAGAGTTATCCAAAAAGGGCGAAAGTGATTTTATTGTCGGGTGTCGACTCAGTGTTGCTTCTAAGGTCTCTCCGCTGGACCACAAGATGGCTTGTGCAAAGCATAAGCAAATGTTCCGAGCTTCTTCCAGTTCGACAAACGAAAGTGCGAAAGAAGCTTGCTTATCTTCCCCAAGTTTGCAGTTTCTAAGAAATCTTTTTATGTAAGCAACAACACGGACTAATTTCCTCCAGCTGGAAACCTGCTTTATTATTCGATGCATAAAATGTTCTTCATAAACGTTACGAAAAGTTCTAGCAGGAAAGGATTGAAATCGTGTCTCCGATAACACCTCGGGTGATTGCAGTGTATTGGACGTGTCCATCTTTTCATCGCCCAAACGAAAATCCTGACCTAACCATGATGGCCCGTTCCACCAAAGATGAAACTTAATTAGATGTGAAGCGAGCATACCTCGTGAAGCGCAATCCGCGGGGTTTTCCTTCGACGCTACATGCCTCCAAATATGTCGCGGCAGGATGTCAATAATTTCAGCTGTCCTATTTCCAACGAAGGTTTTGAGTTGCGAAGGTGGAGATGACAGCCAGGCTAAAACTATATTTGAGTCACACCACGCGTAGAGTTGAATATCTGCAACTTGCAGAGCCGATTTGATTGAGCTCATCAATCGAGCTAATATCAACGCCCCACATAGCTCTAAGCGAGGAAGCGAAATTTGTTTAAGTGGTGCAACGCGGGTCTTAGCTGACAATAATGTTACACTATAGCTTCCATCTTCTTCACGATGCCGACAGTAAACCACAGCTGAGTATGCCTTCAGCGACGCATCGGAGAATCCATGGAGCTCCAAAGAGGCGGGCAGGCTGGGAATATACCGAGGAATGTTGAGCTCATTTAAGGCATGAATATCATTTCGATACTTTAGCCATGTCTCTGCCAACTGGTTAGGTAATTCATCGTCCCATCCAAGATTTTGAAGCCAAAGGTGTTGAAACATAATTTTAAAAGATATGACAACGGGCGCCAGCAGACCAAGCGGGTCAAAAATCCTTGCCACATCAGAGAGAAGCTGTCTCTTAGTAGCCCTGTTAATTTCGCTTAAGTTGACTTTAAATAATAGAATATCTTCATACGGGTTCCAAAATATTCCTAATACCTTCGCAACGGGCCTATCACCACCTTCGAATAACGATGTCATATTGACTTCATCACATCTCAGCGAGTCCACCAATGCTGGAGAGTTTGAAATCCACTTGCTCAGCTCAAAACCGCCCAAGGAGAGGAGCTGAACTAATTCATCTCTCTTTTTGATGAGGTCGGGTACGGAGTCTGCTCCAGTAAGGACGTCGTCCACATAAAAATCGTTCAGCAGAACTGTCGATGCTAGTGGAAATTTCTGTTCAAAATCCATAGCTAATTGTTGCAGAACTCGCACCGATACGAAGGGAGCGCATGAAGTGCCATATGTTACAGTACATAGTTCGAAATGTTGAATATCATCCGTTGAGTTCTCCCTCCACAGAATCCGTTGGTATCGACGATGATGTTCCGCTACCCAGATCTGACGGAACATCTTAACAATGTCGGCAGAAAATACAAAGCGATGTAAGCGAAATCGAAGGCAAACGGCTATGAGGTTTCTTTGTATGCTAGGACCAATATGTAACTGCTCGTTCAAAGATTTTCCCGAAGAATCTTGAAATGAACCATCGAATACGACCCTGAGTTTTGTACCGACGACAGGGTGATGTGGAAGATAGAATGCGTTGCCTAACGAGCAACTGATTTCGGCAGCGTCCACTTCTCTCATGTGTCCTAGCCGCAAGTACTCACGCATGAATTGGACATATTGGGCCTTTAGCGATGGATCCTTTCCAAGCCGACGTTCGACCGATAACATTCGGGAAAGAGCCCCATTATACGTGTTACCAAACACTGGCTCACCTGATTTAAATGGAAGATGAATACAGTATTTGCCGTCTCCATGTCGACTGACGGTCGATCGAAAATGGGCTTCTACTGCCTGGTCATCCTCTGAGTACCCAATAATCGATGATGAGTCGTCTAATTCCCAAAATAACCTTAATGTGTTGTCGATGTTGATTAAGCTATTGAATGATGAAATTCTCCCGACACTAAGGCACTTGCCACCTATGACTATCCAGCCAAATATTGAGGATTGTGCTATGGGAAGACCATTATCTCCTAGGAGTCGGTCACTGTTCAGTACGTTCCAAAACTGGTCCGCCCCCAACAAGATATCGATATCTGAAGTTTTATCGAACGACGGATCTGCTAATGCTAACGACCTCACTTTGTTTATTGTTGGACTGTCGAGTAATAGTGCTGGAAGTGACGACGTTATCACAGGGAGGATATATGCTGTGACCTCAATATTATCAGATGAGAGGCGCGACTGGATATGCAATCTACAAAGGCCGCGCGTAGTTCCACCATCCGATGACGAGATTCCCGAGATTGAAAGCTTGGCCGATTTTCTACGAAGCCCGAGACGATGGACACAGCTTTCCGAAATAAATGAGATTTGTGAACCGGAGTCCAGCATGACACGGCAATTTTGCGGGCGTCCTTGAGAGTCTAAAACATTAACGATAGCAGTAGGTATAAAGGCGAGCGAATGATCTTGACGAGTAGTGACACTGACGGAGTATGAGAGTGGTTTCGATGTATCAGGTGGCGAAGAATGATTGGGATTAGGGCGAGATGAAGACGGTTGGTTTGACGATGGATGCTGCAACGAAGAGTGAGATAGAGAGGAGTTTGATGACAAAGATTTAGGTGCCGAAGATTGCGATGACAAAGAAGGTTCCGATGTGTTTAACGAATTTGCGACGGTTGAATTAGACGGATTCGAGTGAACTAGTGAGTGATGACGGTTACCACATTCGTTACATCTATACGAAGATCGGCATTTTTTGGATGAATGCCCCTTTCGAAGGCAGTTAAAACATAAGTCATGTTCTTTTACGTATCGACGCCGTGAAGTAAGGTCCATTGCCCGAAATTGTTGGCACTGGAAAAGTAAATGATTGTCGCTGCATTTCACGCACTTTGATGAGCTTTCGGTAACATTTTCCATTGATTTAGCAACAAAAGTACAGGCCGATATTTGAGATTTTCTTGAATTATTCGACCTATTGCTATGACAACTTAATTCCAATGCTTCGCAACGAATGTTCAAAAAGGTTAAAAACGAGGTAATTGTAGGCTTTTTATTATCAACGCTTGCTTCTGCCCATGCATGACGCGTCTCTGGATCCATTTTATTTAGCAGAAGAAATATCAGCCAAGAATCGCGTTCGCTTCGGTTCATGGCTTCTAATACCCTAACAACTTCGTCAGCTCCATCTGAGATTTTACGTAGGATGCTTAGATCAGTGGATTTGCAAAAAGGTTTTAATGAACGAGTTGACGATTTGCATCGGCCGATCATAACGGGTTTCGAGGCGCTGCCAAGCTGGCCGATAGTTTTGATCGCAAACAGATATATGCGAAACAAGGTCGGCGGCTTGGTCACGTAAAAAAGACTTAAGGTATTGAAATTTGAGTGTATCAGTCAATTGGGTTTTGCAATCGATGGAGCTTTTAAACAAATCCCTAAACGACGGCCAATCTTTATAGGAGCCACTAAATGGTGGTATTAAAATTTTCGGGAGTTCACATTCCCTGACCACAGTTGAATTTGAACGAGAATATGGAGTGCTGCTGAGCTGTTGCAAAAAAGATGCTTGCTGTTCCGCCAACCGGTTAATAGCATCGTGATTGCGATCGTTTTCATTGGTTGTAACTGTTATTTCTGGGTTTGAATGTGCAGTCGTACGAGATCGAACAGCGACCAACATTAACCCACGTGCCTTAAAATATTTGGACTCGTATCCCTCGAAATCTATATCGGGGTCTACATAATCGGGTTCTAGTTGAAACGCGTACATTTCATTTTGGGTTTTTATAAATTCATTCCACGTGTCATATAATTTTTCTGCCTTGACTTCAATTAATTCCAGGCTATCATTATCCGTTAAGTCCTCTGCAAAAGTAAGCAATCGCGTGATCGTACCCTTTAAACGGCTTCTAATAGCTTGTAGTGTATGCATTGTGACCGTTACCGTTGCCATAGCGGATAGCGAAATTAAATGAGACGCTTATGTAATGACTAACGCAACCCGCGTGGTAGTAGGACAGCAGATCCACCAATTCAAATAAATGTAACTACACGAAATATTCAACAGAGTACCTGTATGCTGGTGCCGATTACCAACTTTGCAATCCCACGTTGAACTCCTTTGCCTTCTTTCTCCACGTACTCCGACACGGCGAATTGGCTCCAACGCTCAAGATCCACTAGGAAACTAATCTGCAGCAGTGGTTTTCTACACGATGAATGCTCTGCCGCCGATTATTCCGTCTATTTTATGATATTAGTTTTATTTTATTTTTAATATTTTATAAATCCGACTGAGAAGGACCACTTTGGTGAAGATCAAACGAACGAAAAACTCGCAGTAAAAGAAAAACATAGGGACGGGCTACAGTCCGCTTGGGCGAACTGTTGGATACCCTATTATTATTTCTATCCTTCATAAGTGGGCGTGACAAAAGTCTAAGTATGGTTGAACGCTCTACATATTTTGTTATATAACATTTAAAGGATTTTATCAAAAAAAAAAACGCTCCCTAGCTCAAACTTGGGTGTTTCAATAAAATTGTTTTATTTAATTGTGGGCGTGGCAGTAGGCGGATTTAAAAAAAAATTAACACATGAATATAAAGGGCCCCTAGAGAGTATATATTATAAATTTCAGCTCCCTAGCTCACCTTGAATTTTCAAAAAAAAAAAAAAAAATAATTGTGGGCGTGCCAATGGGCGGATTTTGAAAATATTTAAACATGAGCATAAAGGGCCCATAGAGAGTATATATTATAAATTTCAGCTCCCTAGCTCAAACTTTGGATTTTCAAAAAAATTGTTTTATTTATTTGTGGGCGTGTCAGTGGGCGAATTTTGAAAATATTTATACATGAGCTTAAAGGGCCCCTAGAGAGTATATATTAAAAATTTCAGCTCCCTAGCTCAAATTTTGGTTTTTCAATAAAATTGTTTTATTTTTTTGTGGGCGTGGCAGTGGGCGGATTTTGAAAATTTTATATCCCGAGCAGTTTTAGGAGTCATAGATCATATATAAAAAATTTCAGCTTTCTAGCTCAAAATTCGATTTTTTCCAAAATTTTGTTTTTTTGAGTTTGTGGGCGTGTCTGTGGGCGGATTTCAAAAATTCGTAAACTTGATTATTTCGGGACCCTAGAGAGTATATGGTTAAAATTTCAGCTCTCTAGGTCCAGTTTAAAGGCCTAATTTTTGCCGACGGACGGACGGACGGACGGACGGACATGGCTAGATCGACATTACTATCGATGCTGATCATAAATATAGTAACTTTTAGGGGTCTACGGGCAATATTAAGGTATGTTACAAACTATGCAACACAAAGTTCCACGCACATCCAACCAGCAGCAACCTCACAACAACTCGAATTGCCACAGCAAAGCGGCGATCCAATAACTCTTCAACTTTTATACGAAGAGATTTTAAATCTGAAAAAAATAAACATCGATTTTCTGTCAACGATCCAGGAATTAAAAGCGGAAAATTCAAAACTTAGGCAAAAGGTGAATAGTCTTGAGAGTAAGATAAACTGGAGAGAACAGAAGCTAGTGGAGAATGTCATCGAAATTGTTGGTATACCAAATGTGGACAACAACAATGTGGAAGAGTGTACACAAACAATATTTCGAGATGCATTGAATGTCGCTGTGACTGCTGACGAAATTAAAAAATGCTACGTCAAACGCTCAAGAAAGCCAAACACCAATCAGAAGTCTACTGATATTGTCTGCGTTCATCTCTCATCGGTTGATGTCAAGCAGAAAATCATGACGAACAAAAAGGCCGGGAAGGATAAACTAAATGCCTCATTATTTGCTGGAAATAGGAAAAATAGTATATTTGTAAATGACTGTTTCACTAACTACACTGGGGCTTTGTTTATGGCAGCTAAGAAATTAAAAGTGGAAAAAAAGTTTAAGTATTTATGGTTTAAAAACTGTCAAATACTATTAAAAAGATTTGAAAATGGTGAGGTCGTTGTTATTAGATCTTTCGACGATCTAAATGCAGTTTGTTAACTAATTTGTTTTGTCTAAATGTTTAATATAAATAATATTGATATTTTAAACAACGAACTCACCATAAAAACTATTCGTAATAGTAATGACAGCCTTTTTTCGGAATGTAAAGAAAATAGATCTCTTTATGTTGTTCACCAAAACATTCGTAGTCTGAGGCGAAATTTCGATTTGTTGATATCTAATATCGAAGCTTTTAATTATCTACCTGATATGGTATTTGTTTCTGAAGTCTGGATTTTTTGTTGTGAAATTGAAGACTATAACTTGCCTAACTTTAATTTCTATGCGAATACTAATGATTCGTATTCTGCGGGAGGTGTGGGAGTTTTTGTGCGGGATTGATATGAATGTGAAATAACATCGTATAATCTGGTAAGTACGGATATTTTGAAAATCTCTTGCTGCATATGCAAAGAAATATTTAACTTTGTATGTATATATAGACTGCAATCTCAGCATTTGCAATTGTTTCTTGATGAGTTCTCAATATTTTTACGCAATGAAAAAGCAGCAAATCTTGTAATTCTAGGTGACATTAATTTAGATCTTCTTAATCCTAGTCTTGTTCTAGATGCATATAATTTACTTCTATCCGAGCATGGTCTTACTTCGTTTGTAAATGAGTGTACTAGGCCCACTTCGGACACCTGCCTAGATCATGTATTTGGTCGGTTTTCGAAGCTTTCCCCTAACCTTTGTTCAGGTATAATTTTTGATCTTCAAATTACAGATCATTGTATGTCTGGTATTTACTTTCACAGCTTACACAATGCAAAGCAGACTAAACAAACATCTCCACATTTGTTGTGCAAAACAGATTTTTTAAAATTAAACAGCTTATTGCGCTTTGTCTCCTGGGATGAAGTTTATGCTGAAAATAATGCCTCCAGGGCGTATGATTTATTCTTAAACGTATTAAAGCTTAACATTAACTCATGTTCCTTGTCTGTTGTCCAGAAAAGGTCTATGATAAGACTAAAGCCGTGGATAAGTCGCACTCTACTGAATAAAATAAGAACTAAACATAAACTGAGCAAAAAATGCAATAAACATCCGCAAAATTCATACCTAAAAAATCGCTTTCGCAGGATATGTAAATATATTAACAACGAGATAAGAACAAGCCGTGACAACTATTACCATAACCAAATGAGAAATGCACAAGGCTCAATAAAAAAGGAATGGAAAGTAATAAACAGCCTTATAAATAAAAACGGCACAAATAAGAGCAACCCTATTGTATTAAGAAAAGTAGGCATTAATATTAATGATCCTACCGAAGTTGCGAACGAATTGAATAATCATTTCGTATCGGTTGGACATAATTCATTTCCTTCAGTTCAACCTTCTACGTGCGTTTGTGACACAGATTTAGCACTGGTGGGCAATAACGTTTGTAGAAATAGTTTTTTCTTTGAACCGATATCAGGGTTAGAAATAATAAGAACTATAAACTCGCTCAACAACTCGCATTCATTTGGTAATGATGGTATTTCGAATTATGTGTTGAAAAAAATTTCTTATAATATTGCTGATATTCTGGCTCACATCTTCAATTTAAGCTTGTTTTCTGGAATTTTCCCTGAAGAATTAAAACGCGCTGTAGTAATCCCCCTTTTCAAAAAGGGAGATAAAACAGATAAAAATAATTATAGGCCAATTTCCTTATTGCCTTCAATTTCCAAAGTTCTTGAAAAGCTAGTAAAGAACAGGATCTTGCCATATCTGACGAAAATAAACTTTCTTAGTCCAATGCAATTTGGGTTTAGGGCGGGCTCCTCTACTGAAGATGCCCTTCTGGATTTTTGCTCCCTTATCCATAAAGGCTTAGACTCCAAAAAATATTGTGCTGGTCTTTTCGTCGATATTACGAAAGCGTTCGATATGGTTAACCACAGGATTCTTTTGGATAAAATGTACAGAATTGGTTTTCGGAGCTTTATCTTTACATGGTTTAAATCTTACTTAGAAAATAGAACGCAGAGAGTTAAAGTAAGTAATGTTTTAAGCAGGTCTAAGTCCATTCATATAGGTGTGCCCCAAGGATCTGTCCTCGGCCCTATTTTATTTTTAATATATATTAATAGTCTTTTGGATCAACCATTTGTGGGAAAGGTAAAAGCATTTGCAGATGATCTCGGGATTGCTTATGATTCAGATAGCCCCTTGAATCTAATTGCAGAAATTAATCATGATGTTTATGTACTAAGGTCGTGGTTCGCAGAACATAAGCTCCTTGTTAGCAATAAGACCAAGCTAATGTTCTTTAATTTGAAACCGCAGGAAATACCAGAACTTGACATAATATTTCATGCACCAAATTGTGTTAAGCATATTTTGCTTAATGACACTTGCCCAAGACCTGATTCCCTGCCTGCCTTTAATTCGGATGTTGATTGCAAATCAAATTGTTTTGCAATAGAAAAGGTTAAATCTTTTAAATACCTAGGTGTTACAATAGACCAACACTTAAACTGGACCGAACATATATTAATTCTAAAACAGTACTTACTTTCATCAATCCGTAGTCTCTATCGTCTCAGGAAATTCCTTTCTAATAACACCTTAAAAACAATCTATCATGGGATATTTCACTCAAAATTGGGGTATGGAATAAACTGTTGGGGGGGTACTTATCGCAATAACATACAGCAACTTACTATACTGCAGAAATGTGCAATAAGAAAGGTTTTTAATTGTATGCGTCTGGCACACTCCATGGAGTTGTTTAGATATGCACAAATCCTACCAGTTCGACACTTGTTTTACTACAAAACGCTGAAGATATTTTGTATTAGATGTGGATATACGCAAAGTCCTATACTCGATGCTTATAGCCTACGAAGGAACTTAAGAAATGTTGTTGCTTTACCCCCTTTTCGCACTACAAGCTTTAGAAATTCATATACAGTTATATCTTGCAAGCTTTTTAACAGACTTCCTGAACAAATACGAATCATTAGAACCTTATACGCGTTCCTTAACAGGATAAAGTTTTGGTTCCTTGACTTTGATATCGATCAAGTTGAAAATTTGCCGAGCTACATTATTTAAATTTTTGTAAAGGCTTACCTGTTTTTGCCTCCTTCGATCTGTTTTACATGTATTTCTTTTCTTGCTTAATTTTCTTGTAATACAATTTTTTTTTGTTTTTCTTGATTATATACTTTTGTTCACCCCACAATAAATAAATAATTTGTAATGATGTGACATTTGCTACTATTTTTTGTAAATACAAAATGTCACTAACTATTCTCCTTAAATTTACCATTTAATAGTTTACCATTATTTTATGTTTAAGAAATGAGAATAATGAATAATAAAAAAAAAAAATTAATATACCCCTAGAATAGGGTATAAAAATCAAACGCCTGTAAATTAAGTTTTATTCTTTACTGCTCGATGGCTTTGCTCTTACTAACTAACAAAATGATATGTGATCATATAACAAAGTATAGTTTAACGGAATAATGAAAGTGAAAGAGTACATAATGTAATAAGCAAATACTGATAAAGTACAGTTCAATATTGTTCTATTATGAGAGAATGCAAATCGAAAATTAACATTTTATATACTCGTAGAGTTTTACTTGAGAAATCTACTTTACGGTTCCTCAACAGGTGTATTAATAAAATAATAATCTTAATTATCTTTTAATTCACAAATTAACTAAAATGTTGATCAACAGTTAATTCACGAATTAAGATTAAAAAAAAAAAAAATTAATGTCAATTCAATAGCTAATTGAATGACTTTAAGTTATACATTGACTGTAAATCCATTCATGAATCCATTGCAATCAGTATTGAAATAATCTAAGTCTAAAGCTCATTGAATTGCTCTTTTGCTTCTAGTGACCAAGGAGTGCGTCCAGTGCTAGTGTCGATCGCGCTTTTTGCTTTTGCTGTAAATTTGGTTAGGTGTTTAGGTGCTGTTGCCTACCTAACCATTTTATGTTTGATCTCGTGCACTGTTTTACCACTAGAAGCAAAAAATCACCAGTTTTTATCTTGGCAAGGTGTTTTGGTTCACGAACACACTCGTGGGTTTAAAAAAAGGCGTGAGCTAAAAAATAAAAGCAATGTTCAGCAGTATTTCAACTTAATCGGTTGTTCGGTGAATAAGTAGTTTTCATGTTAATTAACGTCAGATAAGTCCAAAGGTTTTTTTGTTAGTATGTTGGTCATATCAATAATGGGAGCATGCGCGTGTCGTTAAATAAGAGGCAAAAATACAAACTCCTGAATTACACAAATGCAACACCACCAGCATTTGATTGGCCTCGGCTATGAAGTGACGTGTACTCTTGAGGCCTGATAATAGTGATGCAGTAAAGTGGGAAGGCTATGAAAACTCTAATCCTGATCTTAGCTTCGGCTTAAAAGAAAAAGAACGCTTGTTGAACGCCTCTGCTATATATTTTCATATATTAACCTTTCTTTCATGTCATGTATGAACATCAAAGTTTAGCCATTAAGAAATACACCGATGTACATTGTACAACGCATAGACATCGTGAGAATCCAGTAGATATATAAATGGGTTTTCGCTGTTCGGAAATTGAATTGTTGAACACGAAGTTTGAAGGAAGAGTTAGCCGCGCCGCGGCGATGTGAATTGGCCACCAAGATCATGCTATTTTACTCCAATGGATGTCTTTCTTTGGGAATTTTGTTTAAAGGAAAACTGTACGCCAATAACAGAACAACAATTTCTGAACTGCAAAACGTTTATATTTACCGCGATAGCATTACGTACCGTTGCATTGCTACCGGTACGCGAACCGCTCTGCTGTGTGAGCTCCATTTTTTTTTTTTTTTTTTTTTTTTTATAAAAAGGAAATCCAAATCCCAGAGCACTCAGACTCGGTAAAGGTCCATTGTACTACCAGGCAGAAATCCTCCTTTTGGTGTAGAGGCATGTGATTGGGTGGCGTATGTTTTTGTTCCCCATGGGGATTGAACCTGCACCGCACGGGTCACAAGCCAACACACTAACCCCTACACCGTCGCCTCCCGTGTGAGCTCCATAATATAAAATATTTCTACAAATATATTTCAAAGCAAATATAAGAGGTTTGATGATTTAAGATGTTTGAGACCCTTGAATGGCTGACACATACACACATACTCTACGAAATGTCTAAGTAATTTAAAAAAAGACAATAACTATGTTAATTGCAACTTGAACAAAATAACAAATCTTCGCACTATCTTTAATATGCATTAAGATTTTTACCAAAACCAGTGATTCATACTCACCAAGCTGCACATTTTTTGATTGTAAAGATCAACTAAAAATATATCAAAATAACATTTAAAAAATCCTTATTTTAAAAGACACTAACTAAGTATTTTTAATGGATGCCCGATAAATAGTCAATTATAATTTAAGCAGTATATTGCATACTCAAGTCAAAACCATTGATTTTAAAACTGAGTGCCTCCCGAATCGGCGAAAATAAAACAATTTTTCACAAATCTTTAAAAATCGAAAAAGGCATATTAGATAACAAAATATATTTTTTTAAATATAATAAAATAACACCTTTCTAAAATGAGCACTCCATTATTGAGAGTCTTGTATCTTTAAGCTCTGATGCTAGCATTTAAACTAAGGACTTGTTTATTCTTAAATGGTTTCTGATATTATTCAGCTCGGCTTCACCATTTATTGGCGACAGAGATACCGCAAAATCGATTGACTCTTTTAGCCTTCGTCGTTAAATCTCCCGCCTATCGGTGTTTTATCGATATCTACACCACAAATGCTTTATAGAAATAACCAGTTGCATTCCACCCCTAGAACATTTCAACCGTAATAAAATCAGTTCAGTCTGAAGCCTACTTTTGGACAAACAGTGAAATACAAAAAATCGTCTGTAAGATTTTCAAATCAGTTATAAGTTTTCGATAGTAAGTTTTCTAGTTTATTGAGAGCTATTATTTTTAACTTTTGCAATCGTGCTGAAATTTCGAACTCAAACTGAGTATGAAGCATGGTAGAGGTGTTTTTTCTGCAACTTAGAGATCAGGAAAAACGATTTATACTCATTCCAAACTCACTCTTTTTTCATTGGAAAAAAAACAAAATTTTCGCTTTTAGAAAGTGAAATAAGGCCAAATTTTAACGGTTTTGAAAGTGAAATAAGGCCAACTCGGTTAATCACATAAACAGCGCAATGCGTATGGTCACTGTTGGATTTGGAGTAGGTGCGAGGTATATATACCCAACCCATTATTAAAAGGTCCCGAAAAAAGAATTCATAACTTATATCCCAGAGGCTAATGTCCCTGCGCTGTTAATACGAACATATTTTAGCATTTGGCTTTATTGCACTTTGGGTAAGTGAATTCATTTCGACATATTTCACTTCGAAACAATTTGTAGAGATAGAAATGTAGAAGTTATTATTTTAAGGACCTCTTTGGGGTTAAAGAACCATAAAGACTGTGCAGCTTAAAGGACAATTAAAAAAAAAATGTAGGGCTTAAAAGACCTTTTTGGGGTTCCAGTGATTTCTTCGTTAAATAACCTAATGCGAATTGAATCAATGTCAATAAATTGCTATTAATGTCATCTTAGATTAATATTCTATTTTGTGATTTATATGTTTTTCAATAAGAACCTTTTTTTGTCTCCGACAACTTGTTTTATGCGACGTTCTCAAATTGGCAATCGGTAACAACGGTACCAAACCGAAACCAAACATACTATACTCACTTCCGGAATCATTGGCAAAATATAACTGAGGTGAGATTTGTTTTTGGTTTACAGATAAAATGTCGAATGAGTTATTATTGAGCTGCAATACCACTTATATATATAGAAGTTCAAAAGGGCTTCTAGGCTTTTAACACGCGGATTTTTTTTTTATTGTATCATTTTAAATAACGGTATGTACCTACCCACCATTAAACTAGGTACTTTTTTTCAAACCGATTTTCTCAAAAATTACTATAACTATTTCGCTCGTTTTTGAAATATAAAATAATTGAGGTGAGCGTAAGAAAATGGCGTACTCATTTTTTGCGAAAATAGTCCAATAACGTTACTTTACGAAAATGCAAATATCTCAAAAATTGGTCAGGTTATTTCAAAGAAAATTAACGCTCCGTTTAATACTACTATTTTTAACGAGTTTGTATATAAAAACGTTTGAAATATTATTTTATAACTTTTTCAGCATACAACAGTTTTTTGAATTGTTAAAAATTTCACTTTTCTCCTTTAATGATTTTGAACAATTTTGATGTCTTGAATACCTGGGCTGAGTTTGTAAAAACATCACTTTTCTTACAAAAGGCTCAAATGATTGTAAAATGTAAGAACATGGCATACTCGGATTTTCGCAAGACTCGTATAACGGCACATTAGAAAAGTGGCTACATCTCAAAAACCGATGAAGTAATTTCAAAGAAAATTGACAATCAATTAGTCTTTGTTTTGAACAAATTTGCGTAGCTACGTACTAAGATTCTCAAAATATTATTAAATTAGCTATATTTAAATTCATATAAAAGTTTCTCAAATTTTCTGACAAACGGTTTTAATCTGTGTTGGTGTTTTAAATATTTGGAGTAAAGATAAGAAAATTACAAACTCAGTTTTTAATAAAAGACAACGAAACTTTCGAAAAACGGCAATATATTAAAAACGGGTGAAGAGATTTTAAAGAAGTATGAGATTTCAGTTGACACTAAGATTAAGGGTACACCTAGGTTAGGTTGGGATGGCTGTCAGCATAAGGCCAACACACTTAGACCAATGTTAAGTCCATTGTGATACCACACGGATCTAGGGGTTTCTTTCACTACTCTTTAAACCATTTGGAGCTGCTTATGAAGTGCGATATAGTTCTAACGTCAGCGTTAGCCAAGTCATTTAGATAGTTCAGTAGGAAATCTGCCAGATGAAGATTTCTTTTATGGGAGAGAGCAGGACATGCACAAGGAAGGTGGAGTGTAGTCTCCTCCTTCTCCTCGTCTATACAGCTTCTGCAGAAGTCGTTTGAATAAACGCCATGCCTCGATGCGTGCCTGCCTATCAGACAGTGCCCTGTAATGGTACCTACAGTGGAGCTAATATGCAGTCGGTTTAGTGAGATTAGACTCTTAGAGCAAAGCAGGTCCAGCTTTGGCCAGATATGCTTGGTCGCTAGACACGTATTAGCACTTGTCCACCTAAGGTTTGTTCTCTCGATTGCGGATAGCTTGAATAAAAGTTTGCAAGTTGCGATCGGCATGCCCATTTGGTGCCGCGAGAAGGCTCTGTCAGTCAACCCCGCGAAGACTGAGATGATGCTGTTCACGAATAGAAGGGCAATACCTCAAGTGAGGTGGCCTTACTTCCAGGGCACTCAACTAACGCTATCAAGCAAGGTTAATTATCTGGGTATTGTTCTAGACCCAAAGCTTAACTTTTCTGAACATTTGGTTGCTAGAATTTCGAAGGCAACTAACATTCTCTGGCAGTGCCGTAGGATGTTCAGCAGAACCTGGGGACTTAGTTCCAGGCTGGTTCACTGGATTTACACGTGCATCGTTAGACCATACCTTATGTATGGTGCGATTGTATGGTGGGCTAGAGCTCACATCCTCAAACGTCAACTGACGAAGCTACAGCACCTTGCGTGCTTATGCATTACAGGTGCGATGAGAGGAACTCCCACTGCTGCTATGGAAGTGTTGCTCTGTTTACCTCCCTTGCAGTTCCTTGCTGAGAGTGAAGCCAGAAAATCACTATACCGTATGTGTGTAGTACTTGGACGGCAGGTCAATCTCGGCGATGGGCGACCAGAGGTGCTAGGTACAGAGCTCTCTATGACAGCCTACATGGCCATCGGGGAGGAGCACTTGACACTATGTGCACGAAGCAAGTCTTTGAGCGCCGTTTTCAGGTCATCCTTCCTGAACGGCAGGAATGCAACAGTGAGGGGTGGAATGGCTTTAGGCCGGGTGATGTCATTGTCTATACAGATGGCTCACTCATTGACGGTATCTCCGGAGCCGGGGTCTACTCTAGAGACTGTCGGATAAATCTATCTGCAGCTTTGGGTAGACAAACAACTGTTTGTCAGGCAGAAATCTTTGCGATTGCCACTGCCGCCAATATCCTGTTAAGGAGAAGGATTAAGGGTAAAACCTTATACATTTGCTCTGATAGCCAAGCCGCTATCAAAGCCTGTTCGACTGGCTCTCTCAACTCAAAAATAGTTGAGCAAACCATGCCTCAGCTTAACCGTCTGGGAAGATGTAACTCGGTATCACTTGCCTGGGTTCCTGGGCACACAGGTATCCAGGGTAATGAAAGAGCGGATGCTCTGGCCAGGAAGGGCTCTTCAACAGCCTTCATTGGCCCACAACGTGGGATGCAGCTCACCCGTCCACAAACGTGAAATGGCTTCGGCTCTACGCCAACAATATTCCGAATACTGGCATGAACTGGTCTCATGCAGGTATTCGAAGAAGCTAGTGGACGGTCCAAAAATCAGCAGAGCAAAGTTTTTGCTTGGACTAAATAGGAAAGACTTGAGATCCTTGATTCGTCTCGTCACTGGTTTCAGTCCTCTTAACGAGCACCTTAAAACCATCCACATTAGGAGCTTGGGCCTATGTGAGTGCTGCCTAGAGGCGGATGAAACGGCATCTCACTTCATCTGTGAATGTCCTGCTTTCGCCAGAACCAGGCTCAACACTATAGGCAAACAATTCGTCAACGAAGATGAGATGGGGGACATTGAACTTGCTAATATCCTTCGCTTTGCCAAGGCTACTGGCAGGTTCTCCCTCACTGAATCTTACTAATCGCCAATAAGCAGCGAGCGGGCAGCTTTGCTGAAGTGAGTACAATGGACCAATAGGTCTAAGTGCTTGTCATCTACTGATGACCCCACTGCACATACAATACAATACAATAAAATACAAATGCCCAGAAAACTCTTTTCAGATAAAAGAGGTAGTTTGGTTCAACTTTTTGGCGAGTTCATCTACCCTGCAGTTTCCTGGAATGTCTCTATGCCCCGTCACCAAACAGAGGTGAATGTTAAACTGCTCCGACATCTCCCTAAAAGATGAACGGCAGTCATAATCTGCGATGGAATTTAAAGAGACTGAGTCGACTGACTTTATCGCGGTTTGACTGTCTTGGAAGATACGGATGTCCTTTGTGGATATCACATTTCTCTTCAGCCACGTCAGGGCTCCTTTTATCGCCATAATTTCCGCCTGGAATACGCTACAATGATTAGGAAGACGGAAAGAGAGATTCATATTTATCCTTTCGGAGAAAACGCCACCACCAACCCCAACCCCATCACTAGTTTTTGATCCATCGGTGTAGAAATGGATCCATTTATTTTCCGCAAATACAGCGTCATCCGAGAATGATCTGGAAGGAATAGTGACTTATTATTGCTAACCCACTGCGTGGTTGCTTTAAAGCAGACAGCAGTACATTCCGCTGTTTGCCTGCTAAAAATGTCTAGGAGTATCAGATGTAACAGAGTATCTAGTGCCACTCTTTCTTGTGTATTGGGTTTCCAGCTTAACTGCCTATCAAAGATTAGACCCGAGAACTTAGCTTCGTCGGAAAATATTAAGCTTATACCACCAATAGAGGGTGGGTCAATATGTGGGATTTTGCATTTCCTGGAAAAGAGGACAAGTTCGATTATGTGGGGGTTGATACCCAAGCCACAACGATCAGCCCATCTCTTTAGCTTGTTGAGAGCGTTTTGCACGAGTTCCTTTATATTGTTGAGATGTTTTTCAGAGACGGCAATAGCAACGTCAACCGCATAGGCAATCATCCTGCAGCCCTCCCCTTCCAGGTATATCAGTAGTTCATTCACCACCAAGTTCCAGAGAAGGGGGGAAAGGTTCGCCTTGCGGCGTACCTTTTTTTTTTTTTATTTTTTTTAAAGAAAGGAAATCCAAATCCCAGAGCACTCAGACTCGGTAACGTTCCATTGTACTACCAGGCAGAAATCCTCCTTTTTGGTGTAGAGGCATGTGATTGGGTGGCGTATGTTGTTGTTGGGGATTGAACCTGCACCGCACGGGTCACAAGCCAACTCTAACTAACCTCTACACCGTCGCCACTCTTTACTGACAGACTGACAATACCTTTACTGACAGACCTTCTGGCAAATGTAAGTTTTGAGTTGATAATCCCACTTGTGAGAAGTAGATTGATCAATTCACTAAGCGAACCATCCAGTATTCAATAGTGCGTACCAGAGAGTGAAGTGCGGTATCGACCGACTAACCTTTACAGTACGCATGCTGAGCCGCAGACAGAAGTTACGTATTAATATTGATACCTAGATGGATATCAATCAGTCGGTCCAACGTTTAAAGGAGGAATGATGATAGGCTAATAGGCCTAAGGTCTTTTGGACTGACATGGGAGTATTTTCCGGCTTTGGGTATGAAGACCACTTTCACTTCTCTCCAGGCCTTAGGAATATATGCCAGATTTAAAAAGCTATTTAGAATCATCTCCTGCAAACTTGAAGGGCTTGAAGCTTTGTAGTGCCCAAAGCAGCTTGTGCCAGTGGCCTGTTCAGGTTACTATATCCGGTAATGTTGGAGCTACCTGGGAAGTGGGTATCAAGTAGCAGACTGAGCGATTCCTCGCTAGATGTTGTCCAAGAGCCATCATCTTTCTTTAGACAGCTGGTCATAGTTGGACTCGAAGAGTCTCCAAGATGATCTTTTGGCTTTCCTTTGTTCTTTTTTATATAATTTGAGGGATTCCTTATAGGAGTCCCAGTCAATTGTTGATCTTGAGCTTTTAGGAAGATTGAAAAGTTTCCTGCATTTATTTCTAAGTAGTCCCAATTCATGGGTCCACAAGTGTGGCTTTCTCTTTCCCCTTGGTCGTATAAAGGGACAGGAAGCAGACATCGTAGCCGTAGATTCAAAGATGTGATGAAGCATTCCGGTAAACTAACCTATCTCAAAGAAAAAAGGAGCTCAGTGCGGCTCAGTTGGCACCTTCGTGTTTAAAGCAGAGATCCAACGCAGCCCGCCAAAAGGCAATCCATCTTATTCACCGTGGCGTTTATATTAAACGACAAATGGAGTTTTTTTTTAAATTGGTATTACATGTGGCGTGTTTCTACACGTTTTATGTCGTTAAACGACATGTGGCGTTTAAGAAGTGTTTAACACAAGTTCTACAAATGTCAAAACAGTTTTTCGCATTCTGACGGTGGTTTTAATCTCACAAAACGACTCATAAGACGCTGATTATTGGCGATTACAAAATCTTTTAACGACTAGGAGGCAACTTTAAAAAAAAACGTGCGAGTTTTGGTAATTGTTTATATCTATGCAGTGATTTCATAATTTTCTTATGATTAAGGGTAAAAATAACAAGCCCCCGATCAGATGAAACGTTTGGTGGAAATTATGGAAGGAAATATATCGTTGGCAATAAATTTTAATAGAGGTGTTCAACAGAGCGATGATGTGAAAAATGGATGGGAGTCGGTAGCTGCGACCCTCAACTATTTAGGAGCAAAAGGTAAGCATATGATCAAAATTAAAATGATATGATTTATAACTTTTTGGTTCGATGCTAAATTTAAAGTTAAACAGAAACTGGTTTACAACAAGAAACGACAGCTGTCGTTTAATATAAACGCCAAGTAGAATAGGGGTGAAAATCAATCAACAAACCTAGGCAATCACGACAGAGAGGCGGGCTTTAAGACTCTTAGTCTAGTTCATAACCTCGTCGTTATACAGAAACATATCAAGCCGTACGTCCTAAGTCCAAGTTAATAAGACATCTTACATTTACCTTTTCGAATGTTGCTAGTAGGTACTCACAGTTATTGTCATTCCCAACAGCACAGAAGATGCTTGCATGATGACGAGTCTTCCTTCAGATAATCATTGTCTGGATTTTTCCAAACATTTTTTGACTAGGAAGAATTTATGAAGCACAATCTGGGCGAAGCACTATGAAAGAAGTTATAGTGGGAAAACAAATGTAAGCCCCCACCTTACCAATCTTATTCTTTACAAAAAGAACATAAGCACACAACATAGCGTTAAGCCTAATGGTAATAACAGATCAACACTTTACCTCCAACTTCGGGGAAGTACGCCGCACGTCTTAGATTCAATTGCTTTTATTATGATGGAAAACATTAGCACCTCAACCTCAACTTCGACTTCAACGTTTGACATAAATCCTAAAATCGAAGTTGAAGTGGAAATCTCACCAACTTTGCGATGATGTTTTCAGTTTTCCTCCCATACAAATGCTTATCTACGTCTTGTGTGTATTTTCTTTCTATTTTGTAATTGGAAAGAATTGTCTCTATTGTGCACACAAATTTTTGGTTTCGCTTTGTGTCAGTTCCCTCTGATGCTCTTTTGTTTCTGCTGCTCTCCTGGAGATACTTGCGGTAACCACTATGACCAGACATGAACAACGTGAGGTGGTAAATGCAGACCCCATGCTTCACCCATCTTTTATGGAAGGTATAAGTCTGCAAGTACATCCTCCTTTGTGGTATTGGTTCAACGAAGTTTGCCAAGTAGCTGCTTGTGCTGCTTTTTCTTTGACTTTTATCCTCCGGATGTTTAAGCACCGTTTTGGTTCAGGGATATTCTGTAATATATCCTCGACATCTCACCTGCGAGGATGTCGATGGGGATCATTCCAGCTATAACCAGCCTGGTCTGGGATGGTAAGAAAGCCTCAAACTTTCTTTCGAGCACAGAGTCGATATATAGATATTTTCTGTACCAAGATTAGGGCGGCACATAACAAAACGTTAGTTTTAAACTGCAGTTTATTGCCCAGCATTACTCTAAGATATTTAACTGCTTATTTTGACCGTATGGTTTGGTTACCCACCTAACAATTAACGAACTCAACGATTTGTCTATTTGATATAAGGACGGCTTCTGTTTTACGGCAGTCAATTCTAGTCCGACGGATGAAATCCAGAATATGTTTAATGAATGTGAATATGTTTAACTACTGTCACGACGGCAATGTCAACGGCGTATCTAATTATTGTTACTCTGCGAGGTAGAGTCAATCGTAGAACCTCGTCGTACATAATGTTCCACAGCAGCGCCCCTAAGACTGAGCCATGTGGTACTCCCGCGGTGACTTTGTAGTACTTGACTCATTCATCAGTATTGCACCTAAGTTTTCTGTCGCTTAAATAATTGTTCACTATACGCAGCAAAGAGTACGGTGGCTAGTAATGATCTGGTGAACGGCCAGTTCGGCGAATTGAAGGCATTTTAACACCCAATGTTCCTAAGGCACAGTACTCTTTTGTGCCGTATAACCATCTATCTCCTTCGATGGCATAGTCGACATGAAGAGGTCTGACTTAATTTTTAAATCCATCTTAACTGCCTTGCCTTGGGATGCCGTCGGGGCCAGGCGCCTTATTGTCGCCTATCTTGCTACACACCCTTAGCAGCTCCTCTAGGGCAATTCTCTGGATTGACTTGTCTTATTATGCTGCACAAAGTATCTGGTCTTTGCGGGAAAAGGAGCTCCACTATGGACCTTATAATTTTAGGGTATGTTATTGGAACGATTTTGTAGCCCTTGGGTCTACGTCAGCTTCTTCGCATAGTCGTTTGAAGCACGTCGTTTTGCTCTCCTTTATACCTTTATTTAAGCTGTGTCGCTCCAATTGGGAGGTGTCCCATTGTTGCTGGAAGTCTGCTCTCCCTCTTAATCGATGGACTTTTCGGCGGTCTTTAGCATTTTACCCTTCATTCCACCCGAAACACCGTTTTACATTCCTGCTGTTTCTTCCCATAGGACTAGGCATTGATTTAGTGATGACGCCTGTAAGACGATGTGCAGCGGTGTCTACTGTTCTACTCAGAGTTACAACCAGTGCTACCATTTTGACCGATTTCCGCTCAAATCTGACCGAAATATCTTTATTTTGACCGAAGAAAATTTGAAGTTTCGGTTAAACGGATTTTTGACCGATTTTTTGACCGAAACGATTATATATTGTTTACCAAGAAATTTATTTTTTAACTGAAAAATAATTACTACACTCATAAACTTTACACACAAAAATATTTTTCTTTCTAAAACCTTACCATACTTTACGAACTTACCCACCGTCAGCCTAGATTAGGCAGCCAATTTTAAAGGAAATGCAAGGTGATAACTATACATCAGAAAAAATCTGTTCTCAGTGGAACAATCTGTTGATCAACGATTGGCAGTAAACCGAGTGAACAGAAGCTTTCTGGTGTGAAGCTACAAACTTCACAGATGCAAGTAGCGAAATTCCCTTCCACGACTTGGCTAATTTTGTAATGTCGGTACTGGTTTTACCGATTTCTAATGCCGAAGTGAAGCGAATTTTCGGCCAACTTAGTCTAATAAAAACTAAGCAACGAAATAAAATGAAATTAAGTTTATTAAATAGTATTTTAGTGATAAGAAATAACTTTTTTATTTACTTTCGCTATTTATACCCTATTCTAGGGGTATATTAATTTTGACGCATAGTTTGTAACAACCTTAATATTGCCCGTAGACCCCTAAAAGTTACTATATTTATGATCAGCATCGATAGTAATGTCGATCTAACCATGTCCGTCCGTCCGGCCGTCTGTCGGCAAAAATTAGGCCTTTAAACTGGACCTAGGGAGCTGAAATTTTAACCATATACTCTCTAGGGTCCCGAAATAATCAAGTTTACGAATTTTTGAAATCCGCCCACAGACACGCCCATAAACTCAAAAAAACAAAATTTTGGAAAAAATCGAATTTTGAGCTAGAAAGCTGAAATTTTTTATATATGATCTATGACTCCTAAAACTGCTCGGGATACAAAATTTTCAAAATCCGCCCACTGACACGCTCACAAATAAATAAAATAATTTTTTTATACCCTATTCTATGGGTATATTAATTTTTGAAAATCCAAAGTTTGAGCTAGGGAGCTGAAATTTATAATATATAGGGGAAGCCGGGGCATAACGGGCCCCTTAAGGATTTCTTGTTATAAAAACTGCAAAAATGTGTTTATTTTCTCCAAAACAATTTTATTAGATAGAAAATTGATAAATACTTTAGTACACAAAAGAAAAATGGACATATGTGGGGCATGACGGGCGCAAAGCTAAACTGGGTTGCAACGGGAGCAAATGTGGCTACATTCATCGTCAACATCATCCTCTCCAGCACAAGAACAATGTGCCCACTTACCACATGATCTGCAGGAAACCCATCCTTCTGTAGACTGGGAGTATAAATGCCCACAATAAAGACACTCTTCGTCCTCCTCGCTTTCTGAAGATTCTTCCTTCCTGGTAGTTTTCTTTTTTGTTGAGGCTTTTTTCTTTTGCATGACAAGAGGCTTGGACTTCGTGGACTCAGCCTCCAGCTGCGCCTTGTAAGGAGAGCTTGTAATTATTGCAGTCTTTCCCCTGCGCTTAGAAACTCTTTTTTTAGCTGGTGCTTTGGGAACAGCTGCAATATGAGATGGAGAAAACTTTTGGAATGAAGTTGATGACGTTGGTGCATCATTGTTTGTCAAATCGGGCTCTGGAGAGGATAACAGTGCATCCATTGGTATCGGATTAACAGAATGTGGTGTAGACATTGTGGAGTGATTCGTTTCCGAAACGGGATTTGGGGACAACACCAGTGGATCGGCGGCGGTCGTTGATGAGCCTGGTGGTACCGAATATGGGTCGACACAAATTGTTTCATCTAAGAGTAGACGCTCTTCCCTATTTGGCATGTCTGTGGTTTGGCAAGGCAAGAAATCACGGTCTTCGAAAACATTTGAATTAACCGGCCATATTCCAGTCGTTTGAAAACCATTTATTGCGACTGACATTGTGGCTGCTCTTAAATATGCTCTACCGAACAACTGTCCTACCTGGTAATGTGTAACTGTTCTGCCATGGTGTTGTCTGAGCCATTTCCTTACTTCATCTCCATAGTAAGAACTCAAGGGCTTCATAAAAGTGACATCCAAGGGCTGTAACCGATGAGTGCAATGTGGTGGAAAACAAAGCATGACCACACCATTGGCTCTTGCTACATCTATCACTTCAAGGCTCTTAACGTGGCTTGCATGCCCATCTAACAGCAACAAAACGGGTTGATCTTTAGTTGCCCTCGACCATTCAATGAATCGTTTCAACCACTTTAAAAACAAATCTTTTGTGATCCAACCATTTTGGTTACACTCGCCCCAAGAATTAGGAGGTGTTCCATCCATTAGTGCAAATTGATACTAAAAGAATTATACAAATAAATAACATGTGCAAAAACAGATGGGGCATAATGGGCATCCATGTCCATTATGCCTCGTCCATTCTGCCCCATATCATATTCTACAAAAAATCTGTAAAAAATTCTTTTCAATTTAACTCTAAAACGGAAATAATTTAATTAATACCAGCTTTATTTACTTACTTTGATATTAAAGGATGAAAATCTAGTATAAAATAGATATTTGTTACAAAAAAACACACTTTATTTCACTTGAAAATAACTTCAACTCAATGAAAAAACACGTGGCAATTTTGTTCAGAGACGGGTTTTCCCCGAATTGCCACCGATGATTTAAGGAAGACATATTTAGTTTCGGAGTTGACACTTTACTCAACAGAGAAATAAAGAGGGGGCCCATTTTACCCCGGGTGCCTGTTATGCCCCGGGTTCCCCTACTCTCTATGGGCCCTTTATGCTCATGTGTAAATATTTTCAAAATCCGCCCACTGACACGCCCACAATTTTTTTTTTTTTTTTTTGAAAATTCAAAGTTTGAGCTAGGGAGCTGAAATTTATAATATATACTCTCTAGGGGCCCTTTATTCTCATGTGTTATTTTTTTTTAAATCCGCCTACTGACACGCCCATAATTAAATAAAACAATTTTATTGAAACACCCAAGTTTGAGCTAGGGAGCGTTTTTTTTATAAAATCCTTTAAATGTTATATAACAAAATATGTAGAGCGTTCTTAACAATTCAACCATACTTAGACTTTTGTCACGCCCACTTATGAGGGATAGGAATAAGAATAGGGTATCCAACAGTTCGCCCAAGCGGACTGTAGCCCGTCCCTATGTTTTCTTATTAGATTTAGATGGATAAAATTGTTAGATATATATTTTATTCGGATCTTTTATATAACACACTTAGAAATAAATCTTCAATTATTTTTTTTGTTCTTTTTTAAATATAATTTTTGAAATGAGTGACTAAACTTATTTTTTTTTTATTTTTTATTTTTTTGGTTATAGTACCTAAATATCGGTTTTTGACAGATTTTTCGGTCAAAAATTCGTGTTTTAACGTTTGACCGAAAAATTTGACCGAATTTTACAACACCATTCATCATCTCTTCAAATGTATCCTTATCTAATGAACTGTCATTCCATTTTGGACCTGTAACTTGTGGGAGGCGGGCTGAGTTCTTGTTCTTGTCCCTGATTTCCATAATTATCACCTGGTGGTCGCTGTGTGAGTATTCTTCACTGACCCTGGACTTTATGTTTTTCCGATAGGTATTTGCCCGAAACTTATTAGCGATAATTATCACTAGGGGTTTAAATGTTTCAGTAAGGCTTGTCCTCTGGTATTCTTGACTCTGCTAGCCCATTCTGTGGAACAAGCATTGAAATCGCCTCCTATAACTACTGGATCGCGTCCGCAGTTAAATTGTCCAGCATTTATTGTTATTCGCTGGTTGTCAGGCGGAGTCTTGCATAGCAGCTATAGAAATTCATCCCGTTTATTTTCGCCCGGACTAAGAATTTTGCTGGGTCATTCGTATCTTGGAAGGCATGGCGTCCGCATATCTATATTGCCGCCTGGTTTTTCTCATCACAGACCCTATTGTTGTTCTCTTCAGGACAGGATAGCTTCCTATCACAATTCTTGGCTATGACGCCTTCAACTCCACATCTCCTACATGGCTTGGAACGGTCTTCTTGGCAGCGACTTTTCGCGAGCTCGGCAAATCACCCAGCCAATGGCCTCCAACTTTCTATTAGTTAATGCTGCGGAGTATCTCCGTAAATGATAATCCATATTTTGGCTCTGTGTCTGTAGTAATAGAATCAGGTTTTGCTCTGGTTTGCTGGATTTCTCGTTTATTGGGCTTAGACGACTGACCGTTAAGAATGCGCCATGAGCCCTCCGTATTGTGCTCGTGGAATCAGATTGCTGCCTCGTTTTCGTTGCCGGGGTATCAACACCCCTTTCAATCTGTTTCTCCTTTTGTTTGCCTTCTCGCTACGGAGAGTTCCTATTGCCGTTTCGGGTATGGAATCTCGTTACCTGGAGCCGGTCTTCTCTTTTTCTCTTGGTTTCGTTTCAGCCAAGGAGAGGTTAGTGCTTTCTTACTATTTACTGAGATTACTGAGATTTCGTAGAGCGCTCTTATGTCTTCAATCACACCTTCATTGATTGGTTGGTTATCTATGCAAGCATTAGTGTCATGCGAGAGTTGACACAAGCCTTTATAAGGTGTTGTGCCAGAGCCGGATCGATTCAAACCAGGAATGTTACATCAGGACCCACACTACCAACTTAATGATGACGATTCATTGAACGTACTTTGAGGCCTGCCAAGGTTTTAACGGGACGGAGGCGTTTGTAGCATTAGCCTGAAACGAATTTCAACAGGATTTCACTCCTGCTTACTCAGGTAACAGAATACTACAAACGTCAGCCCTTAAAGCTGTCATTTCAATTCGTTTTCCAGTGTGCCATAATCTAAGACCTTAGGTTAGATTAGGTTTATGTGGCTGTCGGCAGAAGCCAACACACTTAGACCAATTTAGGTCCATTGTGATACCACGTATGTATTATCTACCTCAACTCTGTAGATGGGACTGGCCAACGACACGCGGCTGTTCTCTCCCATCTACGTACTAACCGCGCCCAACGTCGTTTAATTATGGTGATCCGACGAGAACGGATTAACTCGACGTTGTATGGTCGTTGTCTAATCCAAGACCTTACTGGGATCGATCTTTATGTTATATGCAGAATAAATTGATGACAAAGTCATCTCATCGTTTCGAAGAAACCAGCTTTTTTTTATAATTTGACACAGTACCCTTATAATGCTGCAAGTAGCTACCAGCAAATGATTCATTACCTGTTTTTGGGGCTACTTACTGAAAGAATAGAAGGGTATGAAGGATAGTGTATATGTGCTAAGTACATATGTGGATAAGCTTAACCTACACTCGTACATATAAGTTTAGGTGCAGCCACTATTCGCTTCCCTTGTGACGAAAAGCTGCGTTATCCATGATGGGGCGGGTAAATTGATGTCTCGCGATTTCCTCCATGTGGTATCTCCCGTAGCCACCTTTGATACATGGGGATCACATACTCGTCTTGTCACAGAAAGTACATAGGGGTTCCTTTGACCCTTTCAGCTAAGCCATCCTTCTCCATCGCTCTTGGTCGAGGTCAGCTTATTGGTTATTCGCAGATCTACACTTTTGCAGGCCGTCCACCATCCGCCACCTGTGACCCCCACAGTAGCCTCAGCTGAGCCCTGTGTGTAAGTATGTGAACGTAAGGACGTTCGCGAAAAAATGTTTCCTTCATGGTACCTATCTCGAGTATAAAATGATATTCACTTCGTGCTGATCCAAACCCACGCGTATTAACCTGAATATGATCTGGAAAAAATTAAATTAAATTCTGTGGTTTTTTTTTTTTTGTTTAACAAAAAAACTGAAAAAATATGGATTTTAGAATTTATTGAGAGAGAGTTTTCCAATTAAATGTGTTCTGGTTGCACTCCATTTACTTCCAAATTTCGGATATTTTAATTATCTATTTTTTTTATCAAAGTTGCTCTTTAGTTGCTCTAAAAGTTTTTTATAACAGTAAAAAAGACAATAAATAACCAATACTAATAATGAATGAAAAGAATCGTATATTATTGATTTCCTTGAAATTTCGCGTAGTCTCCTTTAATATTATTTATATTATTGATGGCATACGCGCTGAAAAAATGCATGCATATTTTCTATTTCAAACCTATTTATCCCTTTACTCTTATTTTTTTATACATTTTGTTGTACCTTAGTGTATACAATCCACACTTGTTTTATTATTGTCAAGTTGTCAGTTATTCACTTCATATTATGTATCTCCGTTTCTCTTTTACTCTATTTTTTCTTTTTTTTTCTTTTGGCCTTCTTCGTTTAGCCGTCGGACATGTCAGATCTCTAATTTTCCTTTTTCGTAGTATTAATCACTTTTCATCAATCAAATCTTTCAGTGAATTATAAAATAAAGTTTAGGTACCATTGAATTTCAAATACTTGTTCTTTTTGTTACGCGCACAAAATTCTACACATATCATAAAGTTGATATTGTGGGCCTTTTTGGGGCCACTTGTTAAAAAGTATTTTTACAAAGATTGTTTACACTGTTTAAGTACCTACAAAATTCAAAATACATACGTAGGTACATATATACATACCTGATATGTAACACTTGCTTCTGGTAACATCATCACCAGCATGTTCATGGTGTCAGCTAATTGAATTCCATATCGACAAGCAGCACGTCCTCTTTCATGATTGCCAGTCTGGAATAATATTTTGATGGACGTCAGTTACACATTACTTTTCATTCAATTTATTTATGAAGGCACTTACCACCCAATTTGCCGTTTGCCCTGGAGGTATATTATTCAATCATGAGAAAATGTTTTTTTTTTAAATCTGCCGCATTGAATACTTTGTTCAGCATTGCTAGTAAATTAAAATGGAAGCGTATGTGTTCGCCTCTAGTATTTCAGTTTTCATATATGGCCAATGGAAACCAAGCTAGAGCATGTGAATACTCTGATAATCATCCATAACTGCACACCATTGGTATACCAATCGATGGTTTCCGGCAGGTTCTGTGTGTAAGGATGATCTAAATAGTCTAAATGGTCAGGAAGTCTAGTGGTTCCACTTAATGGCTCATCAGGATAACGACCACTGTTTGGGTAAATTTCAAATAGCACGAGCTCTGAAGCTATAAACACCAACCAATACTTATTGTTTAGCCCCCATCATAGAACGAACTATGGGAGGAATGAGCCTATTAGTCTCATGAGTAGAATCCATAATTTAAATAATCATATGTACGAGTACCTATCATTGACTTCGACTTGCATGTTACTATATATAACGCATGCACTAAATGATGAGCCTGTGGGAGCACGTTGTGTGCCGACAAATTTCTGCTCGTTATAGTTGCTTGCTTTAATCACTCCACGATACAGATCTGAAAGTGTCCATTTGGATATCCATAATGCCACATATAGAAATCTTCCCGCTTGTCGAAATGTCGTAACCGAAGTCACCCACGGTTGACTATTTGAAGTTGAACCAAAAAATGGTCGTTATCCTGATGAGCCACTAAGTGGAACCACTAGAGATCCTGACGCTTCAGACCATTTAGATCATCCTTACCCAGAGAACAGCCGGAAATCGTCGATATGGTATAGCAATGGCGTGCAGTTGTGGATGATTATCAGAGTATTCACATGATCCAGCTTCGTTTCCAATGACAATGTACGAAAACGGAACTACCAGAGGCGCAAACACATACACTTCCATTTTAATTTACTAACAATGCTGAACAAAGGATTCAATGCGGCAGTTCTGGAAAAAAAAAATTTCTCATGATTGAATAATATACCTCCAGGACAAACGGCGAATTGGGTGGCAATTGCCAACATAAAAAAATTGAATGAAAAGTAATGTGTAACTGACGTCCATCAAAATTGTTCCAGACTGGCAATCATGACAGAGGACGTGCTGCTAGTCAATATGGAATTTATTTAGTTGACAGTTTGACACCATGAACATTCTGGTGAGGATGTTTCCAGAATCAAGTGTCACATATTAGGTGTGTATATGTATACATATTTTTAATTTTATAAATACATACTACATTTATTGAGTGAGAAATCTTTGTAGAAATAATTTTTAACAAGTCGTCGCCCTAGTATTGAGTTGCCGTATATGCCATTTTTGCATTTTTAGGAAATCGCGTTTAAAGGTTTGGAAGTCTATTGCGTAGAAACCGACCCCTGGGATTTTTTTATTTTTTAATATACATAATATACATTTTTTAATTTTCTTTTTATTACTGTCATTATAATATTATGACTCTTTCAGTGTTTAAGATATTAAAATTTTCGTCGAAAATGAGTTTGCCGCATACGCCATAAAAATCAAAAGTTTCTTTTCTTCATACACGTACCTACGTCAAAAAATAAGCATATACGGCATTACAATAACAAACTAAGTGAATTAAGATTTTTTTCTTTCTTTTCAAATAGTTT
The DNA here is from genome assembly GCA_949715645.1 of Portevinia maculata. Classification (NCBI taxonomy): domain Eukaryota; kingdom Metazoa; phylum Arthropoda; class Insecta; order Diptera; family Syrphidae; genus Portevinia; species Portevinia maculata. The sequence continues at coordinate 108,582,619 of OX454525.1, read as the reverse complement.
GTATTCTTAATAAAAGAAACATTTTGAAAAGAAAAATACATTTTATTTAAAAATTCTTAAAGGTAAGGGTCTATTTTTAATAGGAAAATCTTAACGAAAAAAAAAACTTAAGCGTAGTGACTTCATATGTACTCGTACATACATGCGTTTGTACTTTCTTTTCTTTAAGGTACAAGTATTAATTTGACTTATACATACATTTTTTTTAATACAAACTTAACAAAAAATACATTTCCAAGTTATAAAATAAATAAATGGTTCTATTTACTTAATTTAAACAAAGCTTCGAAGTAAGTTTTATCTTCCTTAGACATAAAAGGAAATAGACTTTTTATATCTTCAATTTTTTCTTTAGATACAATTTTTGTTCTTTTCTGAATAACCTGTAATTGTTGACTAAATAAATTTTTCTGCGTTTCAAAAGTTGTTTTTGTTTTTTTCTTCAAAATTGAGCTTATTTGATATAGTAAATCCCTTGCGTTTTTTTTTAATGATATTTGAAACAAATCGGACTTTTCGTATTTAATACAGTTGGTTTTAGTATACGGTATAGCAGCACAATTCAAGTAACCTGCCTTGACAGAATATGCTTTGAAATCATCTGCTTGCATTTGAATTAATTTCAAAGTTACTTTTGGATAGTTCATATTTTTAAGTTGTCTTAATAGTGCTAAAGGGCTGTGTACCTCAATGTTTTTGAGGTGCTTGTCTATAGCACTATGTACTGAGTCTACTTCTTGAATAAGGGAGTGCCCAGGAACTGAACATTTTTGAAGAATTGTTTTTATGTTAGTTGACTGGTTAAGGAAATACAATAATGCAGTTGACATGATTTGATTCCTGTTTTGAGGCACACAAGAATCACTCCAAAGTATCAGTATATCTACGTCCGGGTGCTCAATCAGAACCTGATTTAAAATTTTTATTAAAGGACTTGCTATGTCATTACCGGTTCTACCGCTATGAATTTCATTCCATATAGCACAATAAGTAATTTTTGGCGTTTGAGAGCAACAAACCGTTGCCGTCAAATGAAAAACACTTAACTTTCTTTTGTAGTAAAATGATGATGCATTCCCTTTAGGAAGTGAAAAAACACTCTGGAGATCAAAACATATAATCAGGTTTTTTGAGTCTGAATTATTTCTGTCAATATCTCTCTCAGCTTTCGTAGATATCTTTTCATCCCTGTGGTTATTAAACTCAGCAATTTCAGAGGTTGTAGGGTTCTCATTTGCTTTAAATGTTAGGCAGCGGTCGCATTGGTATTTTTTAGGCTTATAAAATAAAACGATAAATTAAATGAGTTGTTAAATTCCTTTCTGTATATATTTTCTTTAACTGGGTCTTTTGTAAGCTCTCTATACAAGTGGTACATTTTGGTGATGTTGAGGTGGCTCTCTAAATATTTTCGGCCAGAGCTTGCCCTACAATAATGCGAGTCTACTGTTTTTTTTGTGCTCATGTACTTCTTTAATTTTACTTGGTAGTGTAACTTTTTTAACATTTTTTCCTCTTTTGTAAGGATTTTGACAGCCGCTTTCATTTAATTTATTAAAGTAGTAGTAAATTCTTTTTTTCATTTATACATAGAGTATTTAAGAAAAATATTTTACAGACTTGATGAATTCTATCATCAATTTGCATATAAAAATGGAAAGTTTAATTTTTCTTTTGTTGAATCACTTACTCGCCTTCGCTTTATTGGGACTTGCTTTACGAATTTGCAATAAAATGCTGACTTTTCACTGTCCGGTAGCCTCCAGAAAGAATTATGTATCACTTTTCTATTTTCATGAAAAAAGTTTTTCTAACACAAATAAAAACAAGTATGCTTACATGGTTCCAGGACTTGCTTCTTTTGGTTAATTTTTCCTGTAGCACTCATGTATTCCTTTCCGGATTCTCGCAACCGTTTTCGAAAGCGTTGTTTCCACATTTCTGGTTTCCGTTGTCGTTTTCGGGCTACATTTTGAGGGGTCATATCACTATTTGGAGGAAACTGGTGTAAGAATTTTGAATTTAAACTATATTAGACAACTTTTTACCAGAAGTGTCATACTCGGTCGGAATACTTCTCATATCGACCCTTAAACCCTGTGGAAACCTTGACTCTAAAACAAAGTCAGGATCTTGAACAGTATCATCGCTTCCTATAAAGATTCCTAAACAGTTTGGAGGTGATTGTTTTTTTTTATACCAAAGTCTTAAGCATCATATTTATTTGTGTCATGCCTAAACTGATTTTCATTTGGGACCACTTCGTCGATGAATCTAAAACATGAGAAAACATTAGAATAAAGACTTCAATGTTTAATCCATTTGAATTATAAGTCTTTACGAAAGGAGTTCTGCATTCATATCAGGCACTGGGGAATTCATTTTACGCTAGCGAAGCACTTCCTCTCTCCACAAAGCTTTGCGGACCACTGATAAATAATTTTTGTCGGCTGTGATATTTTATACTTTTTCACCAATACAGCAAAAATAGTATGCACGTACGGCAAATTAAGGATAAAATATTTTTCGTGCTTGTGGCGTACGTTCATACGATTTTTAAGCATTTTACTACAATTTGTAAACACATACGGCAAAACAATTCTGAACATAAATTTAAAATTCTTTGGCTTATGTTGCACACCCGTAAGACGTACGTCAAAACAATTGTTATGATAATTTTTTCGTTAATTGTATGAAAAATTTGACGTATACGTCAAAAAAATACCTCAACTTGATGATTTTGCTGGATATACGTCAAAACCATTCTGAATATCTCAGCAATGGAAAGAGATAGAAAAATCGGATACCAGATTTGAAAACAGTGCCACTGAAAACATAAGACTACATTCTTAGTTCAAAAAGTGCAATTTGGCGTATACGGCAACTCAATACTAGGGCGACGAAGTGGGGGTATTTTTTTTTTTTTTTTTTTTTTCTAGTATTTAGTATTTATTCAAGAATGTAGTTGTAAATTAAGATAACAGGAATCTTATAAGTTTGTACAATGTTTTAAAAGTGGTAATAATAACTAAAAATTGAACTTAAAATTAAAAGAAATTGACTATAAAAATAATATAAAAAAGAAAGAGTGTTTTTATCAAAAGGTAATCTAAGTTGAAACTACATGTAGATAAGAGAGTGAAAAAGAGAGAAAAAACTTAAATTTAAAAGAATGTAAGTTAATTGTGATCAATGGCCAAATGTGTAAGAAGATGTTTTTTGAAGAGCTTTGCGTTTCTTATCGTTCTTAGTTCCATCGGAAGGGAGTTCCACAAACGAGTGGCATGAACTAGGAACTGGCGTTCTGATGTTAAGCAGGAGTACGTTGGTTGAATTAGCACAAAGGTTCTCTGCGATGTTGGGAACCTAAGCTTATTGTAGAGGTAGTCTGGTTCTTGTGTTCGAATAATGTCATAAAGGCACGTTAATGAAAAATATTGTAGTACATTTTCGAAAGAACACCCGAAAATTGTTTTGGCATAGGATGAAATATGATCATATCTACGCAGGTTATATATGTATCGTGCAATATTGTTGTAAACTACAATTAGTTTTCTTTTACACCTGTAGTCAAGTTTGCCGAATAATTCACAACAGTTTAATAAAATTGGCAACAGTATGGTTTTTGCAAGAAGCATTTTCGTTTTTGTTGGTGTATAAGTGTGTGAAGCCCAGAGAAGACGGAGACAGCCATACACTTTTCCAATTGTTGCAGTGATATGAGCATCCCACGATAACAAACGATTAAAGGTAATGCCTAGATTTCGAACAGACTCAACATATTCGATGTTTGAGTCGCCTAGTTGCAACAAAGGAAAGGAGGTCAGATCTACGTTATTCCGATAGATGACAATGGCTTTTGATTTGCTCGGGTTTAGGCAAAGGTTATTAGACTGCACGTCATCTGCGTACATATGAACGCTGCAGTGTTGCACAACATTAGGTAGCTCGTTCACGTAAATTGAGAAAAGAATGGGCCCGAGTATAGAACCTTGCGGTACACCAGTTGTCATTGACAGCATTTCAGATGCTCGATCTCCAATGACTATGGATTGTTGTCTACCAGTTAGGTATGAATATATCAGTTTTGCCGATTGGGTTGAAAAATTTAAATGGTTTATCAGTTTAGAACATAAGAGTGTGTGGTTTACCGTATCGAAAGCTTTTGAAAAATCGAGAAGGGTTAAAAGGGTAAGTTCTTTTTTGTCAATAAAATAATATAAAATAAATAAATAGGAGAGCCGTTTTGCAGCTCCGCTTTCTTCGAAACCCCGATTGACATGAGCTTAGCTGATGTTCTGCCAGGTGCTGACGTTATTGTGCAAGCAGAGCTTTTTCAAATACCTAAGAGAGATAGGGCAGAATTGCAATTGGTCTGTATTCAGATAAGCTACTATTTACTTTTTTAGGTATGGGTACTATCTTAGCTTTTTTCCATTCGATCGGGTACTCAGAGGTAGTCACAATGGTATTGAAAATGTGAGTGATATAAGGCAAAATAATTGGCAACAATAGCTTAATAAATTTAGGGTTTATCCCATCTAACCCAGTTGCATTTGACTTCACTGATAACAACGCCTCTACTACATCAAGATCTGAGAATCTCACAGAGGAAAAGCTTCCTGAATTGTTGGTGCTACCAGGGGATTCCTCAAAGGCCAGATTTGCACGGGAGGGGTTGGGCGACGGACATGATGTAAATATTTTATTAAGTGCATTGCAATCCAAGTCATCGGGGAGCATGGGCTCTTGCTTGCCAACTCCTATTTCTCGCAGATTCTTCCAGAGGTTTTTCCCCGCTACAGATGGATCAAGTTTGTCCTTATAAAATCGTGCTTTTGCTTTCTTTACCTCGCAGACCACCTTATTTCGAAGTTGTCGATACATATCGTATAGTCTCACCAATTTGTATCGCTTCCAACGATAATAGGCGAAATCTCTATCCTTCATTATCTTTAAAATATTGTTGGTCATCCAAGATGGAGAGTTAAGTTTAATCTTTTTCGTTTTGAGTTGGACGTGTGTGTCGAAGAGCCTATTTAGAACTCCATGAAACAACTGTACTTGGTCATTCACGGAAGATGTATAGAAGATTTCGTTCCATTTTGAGCTCTGCAGATCTTGTAAGAGATGAACATAATCGATATTCTTAAAATCTCTAAACTGGTAGGTATCAGCATGAGGCCTTTTAGCGAAATCTAGAGTTAGATATAGCAGTTCATGTTTGGAAAAACCTGGGGCAAGAAGTTGGTTATAAAGGAGTATTTTGTCTAAGTCGCTAGTGAAAAACAGATCAAGCAGCGTACTGGCATAGTTGGAATGATGAGTGGGTGAGGTCTTATTTACCGTGAAGAGATTTAGTGATGTCATAAAGTCAGATAGGTCAGCAGACTTGGAAGCGTCAAGTAAGTTAGAGTTAAAATCACCACAGATAACAATATGGGGCGTGTAACATGACAACTGTTCGAGTGTGTCGAACAGATAGGTAAAGGGTATATTGCTGTTTGGTCTATAAACAGTGCCTAAGAGAATATTCGCCGTGTCGCACACAACATTAAGGAACAAATAATCAATCGGGGAATCAGCTTCGGACTTGCACAGAAATTTAAATTTAATACCAAAACGAGTGTATATTGCTACGCCACCACCCACACGACAGTATCTACCGCCCCGGTGAAGCCTGAAACCATCTAGGTCGTACATTTTGTCACGAATGTTGGGAAAAAACCAAGTTTCTGTTACACAAATAATATCAACATTGGAACCCACGAACAAGTACCGAAACTCATCAATTTTTGGATATAGACTTTGTGCATTGATATGGACAATATGCAAACCATTGTGTTGTGCATTCAGTACCCGTATCATATTGCGTAGAGTTCCATTCCTGCCACTATCCGTGCAACCCCTTTGTCTGTCAGACCCGCAAGGGTTTATCATATTTATTTGGTAACATGTTTAAAGGGAAATAAGAAGAAGTAGAAACGCAAGCAACATATAAAAATTGGGTGAACTACATTTAGGAAAATTTGATTTGGCCATTTTCACTCACAAAGTAAAGAAACAAACAAAAAACAAAAAAAAACAAAAAAAAGAAGAAAAGAAAAAGTTAGAAAAATAAAACGATAATAAAAAGAAAAATGATTCCAAAAAAGAACTAAGTGGCAACACTTTAATTTGCTGGTATAGATGTCATCGTGGCAGTGGCAGCACTCAAACAATCGGAGCTTTCAACAAGAATACTTTTGTCTTCAGCAGCAAACTTGACGAACACAGATCCAAATTTTACATACACGGAGGACAGCTGATTTTGACGTTTCATACGTACCGCTTGCTGTAGGAGAGCACGATTTCTTTTTGTTAGACTCTCGTGAACGTAAATTTTGCATTGACTGTTCCCGTTTGAATCCAAGCCGATGTCACTGAGCGAGAGATGTTTATGGATTTTGCGGTGGAAAGCAGCTGATCGAAGAAAAGAGTTTCTCTCTTGCGATGAATTAAACTTCAAAATGACTGGTGATGGTGATGGTCTGAGAGAGGTGTTGTTGTTATGTTTTGCACGGAATATTTGTTTCAATGGTGGAGCCTTGAGATCAATTATATGACATAAGTGGTTAAACATATGTTTTAGGTTTTCTTCAGGCAGTTCAGGGATACCAAACACTACCGCGTCGGCAGCAACATTTTGTCGTTCTAATGCATCTATCTGCAGTTGCAATGATCGAAACTCTTCTTTCACCTCAGGCGAATTATCAGCTTCCTCAGCTTCAATTTTTCCAATACGGTCAACTATGTCAGTCACAGTATTTTTCAGACTTTCGAACTTTGCGGACCAGTTCATCTCAATATTTTCGATTTTGAGTAAGAGGTCATTTCGTACCTTAGACATTTCCTGTGTTATTCGCTCCACTAGAATTTCTGTCATTTTATTGAAACGATCATCAAGGTTGTTTACTACGGGAAATAAACTGCTAGGTTCGATGGTCTGCTTAGGCGCTGGAGAGTTGTTGCGAACTGGTGGCGTTGAAAGAGCACCTTTTGATTGTAGTGCCTTCGATCTTGTGGATGACATGGTATGTGTGTGTGAGTTTGTGGTATTTGCGGGAAAAATGGCGAAGTATTGGCAAAAAGTTGAATGATTAAATTCAAGGTAGTTTTAAACTTAGACCGTGATTTAGCTCAGTAGATTGTTATTGTTTAAATGAGCAAATTTCAATACAAATTTGGCGCACTTTTGCTTAAAAATTCGGTTGGAAAACACACTTAATTCAATAATTCTGCCGGACGAATTTAAAGAGCAGCCTACTCAGACGTATACATGTAGCTAAGCCGGTTTAGTGGACCAAAGAGGTCCACACGATCAACTTCCCAGCGTGATATGAATATTACATGAATAAAAAATTGAGATTAAGAGTAGAATAGAATTAAGAATATATAATTTTATTTTTCTGTTTTGTTCCAGTTACAAAAATTAAAAAAAAGGTGGCATTGGCATTCATTTTGGTCGGTTCTATTCGGCATCTATTTTAACTGCAGAAGTTCGCCTCTAGCTTTAAAAATCGTAGATATTGTGTTCACACTATTCCGGTCGTTAAAATAATTTGTCGCTCCATTTTTCAATCTTTGAATATCAACCCGAACCATTTCGAAAGACCATTAACTTTGACTTTTTGGTATTAACTTTCAATTTCCATGACCTGCAGTGATGATGTAACTTGTTGATCATCATCTACAGCGTTGTTTTAGTCTCCGACAGGATAGCTATATCATCATCACACAAATTTGCCACATTTTTTCAATCCCAGACCGCTAACATATTTTCATTGTTAAGTGTATTACTTGCAGCACTTTTGTTGGCACTCCAAGATTGGTAAGTGTATTAAAAAGGGGCCTTCTATCAATGGAGTCAAACGCCACCTTAAAGTCCTCGAAGAAGGTATATAGTTTCCTGCGCAGATACGTCATTGCAATATGTACCTACTTGTTAACGGGAAAATATTGTCCACTTGGAATATATTCTTCCTGAATCCAGATTGAAGTGAATGGATTGAGAATTTTGAAATGGAAAATATACATGCATTTTTTGAGCAGATCTGCTAATTATTCTTCCTTACGGCTATGATCAGGATTAAAGGCATCATAACCCTTCCACTTCACTGCATTTCCGCAGGTCAGCCTATGTGGTTCGACGGCTGTAAAATTGCGGCAGATCCCCCTATTTTTAATCACTTCCTCACTGCGGCCAATCAAATGCTGGCATTTGTGTGATCCAGGAGTTATTAGGCCTGCCTCTCTTTCGCGTTTGTATAGAAACGTTGATTAACATTGCCTTTTTGGCATTGTTCGTAGTATCTCTCCTTTGAACATGACAGTAGCCGTGTTTCTTTGCACGCGGATATAGGGATGGCATCAGAAAACGACTATCGCCGCTTAAGAATTCATCAAAAAAAACTTGGCAGCACACATGCACCTATGACATGCACCGTGACACAGCTGTAAGTTGTAGTTAAGAAATTTGTATTGAAAATCCTAAAATTGAAAAATATATACTTCCGCTAATTGAAATTGATGCCAAGCATATTCTAAAATTATAAAAAACAATTTCACATTAACAGATTTGCTAAATTCAATTACCTTTATAATGAAGTTTAAAGAAATAATAATATTAAAATAACGAACAAAATATTCGGCGGGATGTGTTAGTGGTCGGAGGGATGTCAAACTTTGACATTTCCTGAAAAATTCATCGCATGAGTTCATCAGAAACAAAGAAAATGGGTTTTGGAAGCACTGTTTATCCCCGCTAACTGACTTAGCGGCGATAGCTATCCCCGCTAAAGTTAGCGTATATAGGATAAGTTGTTGTTGTATTTTACATGCAAATTTCAAATTATTCCTATATCCGCGTGCAAAGAAACACGGCTAGTATCAAATGAGCCGACCGCGTTACATTTTTTTCGAGAAAGGTTCCGTGACGTGAAGGTCTGCTAGTAATAGTATAATAAGGGAGAGTGTGCGAAATGTCAGTAAAATTAATATTATTTGATTCTACTCCTTCATTATAAATATTGATTATTTATTATATTATATTATTTATTATATAATTTAGATAGATAGATAGATAGATTTTTATTTCGTCATAAAATTACAAATAGAAGCCATCACACAATTTAAAGTACAGAGATATGATATAGGGTATTTATATCCTTCAACTGAAAAAAATCCTAAATATTCTAAATAATATAAGCTTAATAATTTAATTTAATTTTTAAAGGGAAATAACGAAAAAACCCTTCATTTAAAGAAAAAAAAATATTAAAAATATAATATAATTAAATTAATAAATAATTTTTATATTAACTTACTTGCTAAATAAATAAATTAAAATTAAAGTGAATTTAATAAATAAACGAATATGTATATAGGTTAACAAAAAAAAATAAGTAAATCAACATTAAAGTGAACTTACAAATTAATTACTAAATTTGTGTATAAATTAACAAAAAAAAAAGTAAATAAATTAGCATTGAAGTAAAAAAAAACAAATATATAAACAAATTTGTAAATAAATTAACAAAACAAAAAAGTTTATTAAATATGTATATAAATTAACGAATAGATTAATAAACAAGAAACTATGTTCATAAATTAGGGAAAACATATTGTATTGACAAATATGTATTTGTATATATCTAAATAAACAAAAAAAAAAAATAAAAAAAATATATATACATAGATACAAATAAATAAATTAACATGAAAGAAACAAAGATAAACAAAAAAACAAATAATTCAGGTATCTGGAAGAGAACATGTGTAAGTCAGTCTTATTATTAGTTAGCATTATTCAAAGCATTTATTAGGGAATTATCGGAGAAGTTGCATCTGATGAAGAACGTTTCAATAAGTTTTCGAATTCTATCGGAAATCAACTCAACATTAGCTCTTATGCAGATCAAAGGTGGAGTAGTGCCAAGGAAGGTTCATCATCATTTTTAATAATTTGTTTTGCTGTATCTGCAATTTTTTGATGTGGCTATTATAAAAAAAAAACTGTTAGTTAGCTCCTTGATACAAAAAGAAAAACTATGAAAATATCAAATATTTTGAAGTAAATGGATTGCCACCAGAACAAATAAGATTTAAAAAATGTTTTTCAAGAAATTATAAAATCCATAGATATTTGTTCAGTCTTTTTTTTAAACAAAAAAAAAACGGCTGCACCGAATTCAATGTATTTGTTTTTATATGCGAGATAGGTACCGTGAACGAAAGAATTGTTCGCGAATGTTTTGACGTACATTCATACGCACATACGCACACACATACACATATTTGTACACATCTTCTTCTTGTCGACTTCAGACATTCTATCTCTGAGGAAAACGTAGGGCGGAATCCAAACAGCAACTATCAATCTTCCCGCAGAACACGGAAAGTTGCTATTAGGAGCAGGTAAAATTAAAATCAACTAGGTGATCCGCGAAGAGTCGCTGCTGAGAAAGTGTTTCAAGTGCCAAGTTTGGCTACCTAGCTAAGGAAGCAAAAGCGAGGAAGACAGCTCCAAGCTATGTAGGTGACTTGAAAATTGGAGAGAGCCGTGCCGCTGTTACTCTGACATCTTTGAGGTTATTAAACTTGGAAGTGAAGCCATCTAAATCGTCGACTAGCCATCAGAGTCCACAAATGACTGTGGATAGTTTTGGTAAAACTGTGGAGTTTAATAACAATCCTTAGTTTCCGAAACATTTTCCCGGGACCAAACACAAAACACAAAAACAATTGTAGGTATATTCATATATATTTGTGTTGAAATACTAACCACAAAAATATTTACAAAATATGCATGTACAATTGTATATGGTGCTTTTTTAACCCAGTACTAACTTCAGAAATTAGATCTGTCAAACCAATTGTCAGATTGCAAATTGTGAATGTCTCTATTATTCAGTAGTCTTTAATATTTAATCGTGATGAAATACACGCTTCAACAACGTTACTAAAGTTGCAAAATTATGATTCTGTGCCACAACCTTATAGAGCACTTGCACCATATTAAATCCGATATAATCTGACAGGATGACATTCGTCTGATTCAGCCGTGGTAGGCATATACCCGAAGCTGTATTTAAAAACTAATTGAAGAATGCATTCTCTCGATTAAACACAAACAAATAGCTATTTAATGAAAGTTTATATGTTTTGTTCAAAATCAAAGCTAGTACTAGATTAAAAGATATCCTATATAATGTTATTCATTTGATCAAAAACATTTCGTATTTTTCCAAAAATATATAGATTCCATTCGAAGCGCTTGTCATTCTATTCTGATACCAGTCAATTTTAGGTGAAAATGACAAGGACAGTAACAATATATACAGTAATCAGAAAATGACAAAGTCTTAAGGTGTAGCCACGGAGAAATGTTCAACATTATTCAACATTGACTGTGAAAAACAAGGTCCTCCAATCCTCCAATCAGAACCCCACCTAGTGCTTCGTGCTTGGAAAAATAAATAGAGAACTATGTACGGAAAGGGGAAAACAAAGCACAAAACGACTGGGTAGGAGATACCTACCTACATAATGTCTGAAATCTAAAATAAAAAAACGTGATTGGAAGTCTTAAATAAATGTTTGAAATTCTACAAGATTAAGGAAGCGAAAAGTTGAATTGAAAAAGTGAATTTTGTTGGTCATTTTTTGAGGTGTGACGCTGAATTTTTGGTTTCAAGTTACGAAGATGACTGATTTCTTCTCAGATGTTTGAAGAAGGAAGCGAAAAGTTGAATTGAAAAAGTGAATTTTGTTGGTCATTTTTTGAGGTGTGACGCTGAATTTTTGGTTTCAAGTTACGAAGATGACTGATTTCTTCTCAGATGTTTGAAGAAGCTGAAAAAAGACTTCAGCTAAGGGAAGTCGACATCAACCAGCAAAAAAAAAATGGCAACGGCCATGGTAATTGATACACACAGCTTCTGCAGAGATTCTCGATTCGATATTTTAGTTTTTAGCGTATCTGGCAAAGTCATATAGAAATCCTTAGTGTTCTATGTACTTTCATATTGCCATAATTGAACCCGTTTTCCTCGACCAGTTCTACTAATGTGTTGTTTATCCGGAACTGACCTCTAGGATCATTAAACATTAATATTATTCTTCTTATTCTGGAAAGATTAAAAAAAAAGGAATTAAAATATATTTCAAACATAAAAACAGGCTTCTTTTATCTTCTGCTTCTTTTTATCTTCTCTTTTTCTTTAAAATATTATTAAGAAATTATAGCAAAGAATTATATAGTTACTAGTATGTACAGGGTGCACTACCTCTTATGTCGGTATGTACACATGTAATAACTTTAACATTTATAAACTGATTGACTTGAGCAGACATGTTTTTCAAAAGTCAATTGATAATAAATTGTAAAGCACAATATTAAATAAAAACTACATACATAAGAAAATGGTTCTTTTTTTAAAGTTATTCAATATTTTATATCCAAATATAGCCGTATTATAAATTGAAGAAAAAAAATGCCTATTAGAATTACAAGCAGCTAGATCAACATTGTACAGTATTCTTCTAGGGGAAATCAAATGCTGCTGTTATTGCATTTGTGCAAGGAGTTTTAGGCCTACATTTTTTATCTGTTATTGTTTTATCGTCCTTTTAAGAGACTCATGAATCATGATCTCCAGTCGTATCAACCCACGGGTATGCATGCATACTTGTGGGTGGATGCATTTTGGGGGACGTAGCACTGATGTTTTGCCTGCCAATGCACGAGAAAACAAAGAGCAGCATTTAACGCTTAAATTCCTGATATTTATGGTAAAGTAGCGGGATTTTGTTTGTGTTTGAATGTTGTGCGTCCTGAGATATAACCCCCAGGAGATTTGAATGACAGACTGGGTAGCAGGGTTCGTAAAATATTGCTCGCGAACGATAAAATAAGGATCTTTATCGTTCTTTATCGATCTTCTCACGAACCATAAAAAATAAAGTTCGCGAATGATAACATTTTCGATCTTTAAAAATGTTTAGTTCTCTCCCGAACGAACTGTATCCTTTTTTTCTGTATCTCTCGTTCGTGAGAGATCGGAAAACAGAAATTCAGTTAGAAGATGGTTCGCTCACGATAAGGATCCGTAAAGATACATAAAACAAATCATTTGCGATTTATATTTTCAATATTGACATTTGAGTTAAATAATATGTTTCTCATAATGAAGAAGCTGACGAATCAACTTGCTTACTTTGTGAGAGAAAATTGAGCATTGGAAAACATTGAGCAGCAAAGAGGTTCTTCTAGGAAAACGAACGGATCTCCAATAGTTCGGTGTCTCTGTTTTGCTGCTACATCACTTTGAACCATTATTGGACGCGAAAGCCGAACTCGGTGGCCGATGCGTCAACTGTGATTACTCGATTAGTATTTAGAGTGTATGAGTATTTAACAATTATATCAGTATTTAGTACTGCACACAAGCATTCTGTCCGAACGCATGCAAATAGTAAATGGGCAAGTTCAAGTTCCAAGGCAACACAAGTCGCCTATAAGTTAACTTAAGAATACTTATTTGAACGCGTCGCTAAGTTCACAGATATCGTGAAAACGTATGCCTTCTGCATACGGAGCTGCTCATCAGATGCATTCAAGACTCGTCCTGCATGAAAGATTCTTCTCAGCTAATTCACAACTGAATCTTTTCTGAAGTAGTCTTCTAATATGTTCATACATATTTACTCAATGTTTTTAAATACAAGTATGCCTTTCGTACATTGCATTTAATGCGAGTCAATGACGACGAGACGTTCGTGTACAGGATAACTTAGAATATTACAAACACCGGGGCGAAATGAATCAGATGTTTTTGGCATCCGTGCCTCACTGATGAATTAGGGTTGACTTCTTTCACTTGCTCGAATGTGAAATTTTCAGTGAACAGCTGCTTTTACAAGTGATATTCATCCTATCAAATGGGGATTAACTAGTATTTGCCTTGGAAATTGAACGCGCTCAATGTTGACATTGCATGGACAGGGAAGTAATGCAGTACTTGCGTACAGACATCCTGCAAAAGGTGTGCAGGATTAAAGATTTCTCTTCGCGGCAACCTTACTTAAATTGTCATAAGGAAAAGATATGCAGCAATTATTGCTTCAGCCCAAAATAAACTGCGAGCTCAATCGCTCTTTGCATAATAATACATAGGGACGGGCTACAGTCCGCTTGGGCGAACTGTTGGATACCCTATTCTTATTCCTATCCCTCATAAGTGAGCGTCACAAAAGTCTAAGTATGGTTGAATTGTTAAGAACGCTCTACATATTTTGTTATATAACATTTAATGGATTTTATCGAAAAAAACGCTCCCTAGCTCAAACTTGGGTGTTTCAATAAAATTGTTTTATTTAATTGTGGGCGTGTCAGTAGGCGGATTTAAAAAAAATTAACACATGAGCATAAAGGGCCCCTAGAGAGTATATATTATAAATTTCCGCTCCCTAGCTCAAACTTTGAATTTTCAAAAAAAGGTTTTTTTTAAATTGTGGGCGTGTCAGTGGGCGGATTTTGAAAATATTTACACATGAGCATAAAGGGCCCCCTAGAGAGTATATATTTTAAATTTCAACTCCCTAGCTCAAACTTTGGATTTTCAAAAGAAGTTTTTTTTAAATTGTGGGCGTGTCAGTAGGCGGATTTTGAAAATATTTACACATGAGCTTAAAGGGCCCTAGAGAGTATATATTATAAATTTCAGCTCCCTAGCTCAAATTTTGGTTTTTCAATAAAATTGTTTTATTTATTTGTGGGCGTGTCAGTGGGCGGATTTTGAAAATTGTATATCGCGAGCAGTTTTAGGAGTCATAGATCATATAAAAAAAAATTCAGCTTTCTAGCTCAAAATTCGATTTTTTCCAAAAAAAAATTTTTTTGAGTTTGTGGGCGTGTCTGTGGGCGGATTTCAAAAAATCGTAAACTTGATTATTTCGTGACCCTAGAGAGTATATGGTTAAAATTTCAGCTCTCTAGGCCCAGTTTAAAGGCCTAATTTTTGCCGACGGACGGACGGACGGACATGGCTAGATCGACATTACTATCGTTGCTGATCATAAATATAGTAACTTTTAGGCGTCTACGGGCAATATTAAGGTATGTTACAAACTATGCGTCAAAATTAATATACCCTTAGAGGGTATAAAAATGCAGCTGTATTTATCCCTGAGAGTCATCTTCCGGTAGAAGTTCAATTTGTATCAAAACAAAAATCTGTTTGCTTGTATCTCCAGACTCTATTGTAGCGCTATAATTCGCTAGTCTGTCAAAACTGTAGCATAAATTACCACAAGCCGATGATTTTGCTGTTGATTTCAGAACGACTGCTTCCTTCGGAAGCAAAGTAATTTTATCGGAATGAGCCGTGTCTCCTTTTCGTTGCAGCGATATTTCAGTCACACTCTGTGGACAAGTCACTCACAGTTTCGACGTCGTAAAATATGTTTAGCAGTATAATGTAAGTAGAATCGTCAGAAAGGGATCTTTGTAAAATCAATTTGGAAGAACTGAAATGCTGAATGATATTTTACAATCCTACCACTTAACAGCTATAAGGGCATACCATCCGATTTAACTGAATTTTCGATATTGAAAAAGTCCAAAATAGAGCAGTGTCTAATTGGACTGCTTTTGAACAGGCAGAAATCGTTAAGACGTATCGCACCATTTCCTGTTTGGGACTTAATAGTATATATATATATGCCGCTGATTGCGGTGTTGGCATGGCACCCGTGATAGCATCTCTGGCCGTTCTTTGTACCGTTGGTTTCAATTGTATATTTTTCTTGTTTGTGGCTTTACACCAGAAAGTGACCCAATAGATGAGGTTGAGTCTGATTATCATTATAAACAGCCAGGGCATCATTGCTGGTTTTATGCCCCACTTTTTCTTCACTGCCCTTTTACACGTAATGAGTGTGTTATGGGCTTTCTTAATTCTCTCCTGAAAATATCGATTCCAGTTCAATTTCGAGTCCAGAATAATGCCGAGGTGTTCAGCATGGTCTGAAAAGACTTGTTCAACCGCATCTATTAGTATCATTTAGAAAGATGGTATTTTGCATTTTCTGGTTCATAGAACTAATTCCAGTTTTACTGGATTGGGGTGTATTCCACAGTCTTGAGCCCATTTGCTTAAAGTTTTTAAGGCAGCTTTCATTATTTCTTTCATTGTGTTAAGGAATTTGCACTGAATTATGATGACAACGTCTGCTGCATACGCTCTTATGCCTATACCCCTAGTTGAAAGTTTGCTCAGAATATCATCGATAACCAGGACCCATAGCAAAGAGGATAAGACCCCCCTTGGGAAGTTCCACTAGTTAATGATTTCCTGATAGTATTGCTTCCGATTGTTGAACAGATTCTCTATGTGCTTAGCATTTTGCATAGCCAATAGGTGATACCCTGTTCAACGTTTAGCTTTTTAAGAGCATGCTTGATCACTGACCTTTGATTTTGTTAAAGGCACCTTCTATATCAAGAAATATTTTTGATGAATGCTTGCTTCAATTTCTTCCAACTACCCCATGTAAGACATCTCCCATGGATCTACCTTTCGGTTAATGATTAATGGTTTTTTATGTGATACCACACAATTTTTCCTGGTTTTAATTTTTGTTTTTCCGTCAATTCCTTTATTTGTTTTGAATGAATAGCCTTACATTCCTTACCACGTAAAGTGGACGGCTGGAGTTACAGCGCTGTTTCACGGTCAGCCACAACCGATCATCAGACTCCTTATGTGGTGCTGGTCTGTCTTTTTCCTTCATTTATCCTGAAATTCCAAAGTCTTTCACACTCTCTATCACCCATTTCAGTCCAACTATGCTTGTCGAAATGGAATAGAATTAGAGAAAACACAGAAAGAAACAACCTGAATGAATAACATAGTATACTTACAGGAGCAAAAGTTTGTCCAAGAAATTGCAAATAAAAACTGGATAAACTCGTGGCTTCAATGGCACAGTGCAAGAGTGCTTGCCTGAGAAGACGCTGGTCTAGGTTCGAATCCCAGTGGAAGAAAATGGAATTTCGGGATAAATGAAGGAAAAAGACAGACCAGCACCACATAAGGAGTCTGATGATCGGTTGTGGCTGACCGTGAAACAGCGCTGTAACTCCAGCCGTCCACTTTACGTGGTAAGGAATGTAAGGCTATTCATTCAAAACAAATAAAGGAATTGACGGAAAAACAAAAATTAAAACCAGGAAAAATTGTGTGGTATCACATAAAAAACCATTAATCATAAAATTCTCGACAAAAAACAATGTCAAAAGTCTTTCACACTCTCTATCACCCATTTCAGTCCAACTATGCTTGTCGAAATGGAATAGAATTAGAGAAAACACAGAAAGAAACAACCTGAATGAATAACATAGTATACTTACAGGAGCAAAAGTTTGTCCAAGAAATTGCAAATAAAAACTGGATAAACTCGTGGCTTCAATGGCACAGTGCAAGAGTGCTTGCCTGAGAAGACGCTGGTCTAGGTTCGAATCCCAGTGGAAGAAAATGGAATTTCGGGATAAATGAAGGAAAAAGACAGACCAGCACCACATAAGGAGTCTGATGATCGGTTGTGGCTGACCGTGAAACAGCGCTGTAACTCCAGCCGTCCACTTTACGTGGTAAGGAATGTAAGGCTATTCATTCAAAACAAATAAAGGAATTGACGGAAAAACAAAAATTAAAACCAGGAAAAATTGTGTGGTATCACATAAAAAACCATTAATCATAAAATTCTCGACAAAAAACAATGTCAAAAGTCTTTCACACTCTCTATCACCCATTTCAGTCCAACTATGCTTGTCGAAATGGAATAGAATTAGAGAAAACACAGAAAGAAACAACCTGAATGAATAACATAGTATACTTACAGGAGCAAAAGTTTGTCCAAGAAATTGCAAATAAAAACTGGATAAACTCGTGGCTTCAATGGCACAGTGCAAGAGTGCTTGCCTGAGAAGACGCTGGTCTAGGTTCGAATCCCAGTGGAAGAAAATGGAATTTCGGGATAAATGAAGGAAAAAGACAGACCAGCACCACATAAGGAGTCTGATGATCGGTTGTGGCTGACCGTGAAACAGCGCTGTAACTCCAGCCGTCCACTTTACGTGGTAAGGAATGTAAGGCTATTCATTCAAAACAAATAAACTTTCGGTTAAGCTTGCTGTACCTTTCCAGCGTTTTAAACAGGAAGGAGGAGAGACTTATGGGTCTGAAATCCTTCGTTGTCGTGTGGCACTGCCCGCCCGCTTTGGGAATGAATGTGAACCGCACATCCCTCCATGCGCCCGCGGTATGTACCCTAGTTCGAGGCATAGTGCCTTAATATCTCCATTAGCCTGCAAGTGACCATTACTGATGCTTCCAGCAGCATAGAGGAGTACGTCCTAGTACGATGGGTCTAATACCGAATTGTCCATTGCACCCTCTATCAACTGATTATACATTTTACCTTTTTGTCAGATTGCGGGGCGTTTTCCCGATGGGAACTTTCCATCCTCCGCCATAAGGGTTCCTAATACTTCCAGATGGCTTTCGGCCCATGTGCCATCATTTTTCTTAATGAGGCTGGAATTGTTTTTTTCTCATCAAAGTACCTAATGAGTCCAGTTCAGTCCAGTCACTTTCCTATCCGGAGCCTTTATATAATTTCCTAACTTTCCGCTTTTTTGAACCTCTCTCACTGTTCCACCAGTTTGGGTACCCTCCTGTTGGCAAACCTGTTCAAATGCCTTATTTAACACGTGAGAAGGTCTCTCGCGGCGTCCACTTCACTTTTGTAGCATGCCATATCGGGATGGTTCCCCAGACTCTCCTGAACGATAATAGGAATCTTATCCCATTTTATTTTTTATTTTTTATTATTTGCTAACGTTAAAGGGGCTTTGTTTTTTCTGTATACATATGTACAGTACCCTTATAGTGAGCCTTATTGCGAAGATCAATCGACAGTTGATAATTGACTATTTTCAATGTGTGCTATTGTGAACGAACGATTCTAAAGGATTTTGCGAATCGCAGTCAATTAAAAAAATTCGATTGACAAAAATTACAAATGAATCGTTCGTTCACAATAGCACACATTGAAAATAGTCAATTATCAATTGTCGATTGATCTTCGCAATAAGGCTGAGTATTAAACACAGCGCACGCATTTTTTGTTGCACAGTAAGCAGCACCTAGCAATTAAGTATTGTATTGCATGATTTTAGGTGCTACTTACTATTCGAAAGAATAGGTTAGGTTAGGTTAGGTTGAAGTGGCTGTTAGCAGAAAGCCAACACACTTAGACCAATGAGGTCCGTTGTGATGCCACATGGATCGGGAGTTTCGACCCCTACTCGCTAAAACCATTTGGAGCGTCTAATGAAGCGCGATAGACTTCTAACATCTGTATTAGCTAAGTCACTGAGTTCGTTGACGAAGAAGGCTCCTAGGTAGAGATTTCTTTTATGGGAGAGTGCAGGACATGTGCAGAGGAGATGAGACATAGTCTCCTCCTCCTCCTCATCCCTGCAGCTTCTGCAGAAGTCGTTTGAGTAAACGCCAAGCCTTGATGCGTACCTGCCTATTAGACAGTGTCCTGTGATGACACCTATGACAGAGACATTGTGCAGTCTGTTGAGTGAGATCAAACTCAAAGAGCGTCGCAGATCCAGCTTTGGCCAGATTTGCTTAGTCGCTAGACATGTATCACTACCTTTCCACCTGAGGTTTGTACTCTCGACTGCGGATAGCTTGAACATAAGTTTGCAAGTAGCGATGGGCATACCTATAAAACCTTTCTCAGGTAGAAGAGGTAATGCGGTTCCGTTTTTGGCGAGTTCGTCTGCCCTACAATTCCCTGGGATGTCTCTATGCCCCGGCACCCAACAAAGGTGAATATTGAACTGCTCTGCCATCTCTTGCAGAGATGAACGGCAGTGTAAAGCTACGATGGAATTGTGAGAGACTGAGTCCAGGGATTTTAGCGCGGCTTGACCCTCCGAGAAAATGCAGATATCCTTAGCGGATATCACATTTCTCTTCAGCCACGACAAGACTTCCTTAATCGCCATGATTTCAGCCTGGAACACGCTACAATGATCAGGAAGACGGAAGGAGAGACTGATATTTAGTCTTTCTGAGTAAACACCCCCACCTACCCCCTCGAAAGAATAGGAGGATAGGAAAAAAGTTTCGGTGCTTTTGCAGTATTTTTTCCCAAAAAGGTGCAGCCTAAATTGCTTAGGGAGATCTCTGTTTATGTGAATTCAATTAAAAATCGTGGCCTTGGGCGGAATTCGAACGCACGACCTGCCAATCAGTTAGTGAATACACTACCATCGCACCAAAGCTAAAGGTGTTATTAGCCAGGGCTCTTGTACCCGGATGGTTGTAACGTCCTGCTTGACTACGCATTCAATCAAGCAGGCCGTCACAGCCTTACTGTGATGGAGGTTTGTTTGTTGCACCTCCATCATCTTCTTTCGGCTCCTCCTAAACTATTCCCTTTTTGGTTAGTTTCAATTTTACTCGAAAAATGCCGTAGGTACCTCACCAGGTCATCCATTTTGGTCAGGAGGGGTACAGCTTCCTTGCAGATGGCCAATATGAAATGCTGACCAAACGGGTTCCGTGAGCCGGTCTTACTAAAATTCCATTTGTTTGCCCTGAGCTATTTGTTTTGAAGGTGGAGCAGAGCAAGCAACTTTTCTGGGTGGGTGTTTGGACACGGAATCAATTCCCAGAACTTCGGTAGGACGTACATCTCTTTGTCCGCTACCTTGACACATTTAAATTAAGCCCCTTCGAGGTCTTTGCTTATTGATTGATTCATTGTCCCACAAGCATACATTATCGCAGCCGTTCTCCTAAACACCCCCATCGAATTATAGCTTGCTGTTCTCTGGTGGTGGGCAATTCCTTCACGAGAGCGTCTTGGAGATTTTCTTCGATGTTCACGTTCAGCCACTGATCTTTGACTACAGCTCAAAGGAGCTCGTCTTTCGGGTCGTTGTTAAAGCGGAACGTTAATGAAGTCCCAGATTTCTCCTTTTTGGCCTCGCTACTCTAAACGGCGTCATTCGATCTGCTCCTCTTTACGTTCCCCAGATGTGTACTTACAGCAGGACGCCTTGTCAGATTCATTTTTCGTGGCTTGTTTGCCAACTTACAGCGTTTTCCGAAGAGCTTTGCCAGCTAGGACGACAGACTTCGCTCTTTCGTAGTGTAACCTGTCCCATTGACTGAGTATGGCAGGGTCAAGTCCCTTACGATGCACAATTTTGCGGTTTGCGTGGTATAACAAGAGGTTTTTTTTCGGGGTGCGAGCCTTTCTACACTAGAGCACTCAGACTCAATACTGGCCCATTGTACTACCAGGCAGACACACCACATTTTACTGTGAGAATTTACTCGTTTTGCTAAGAAAAACGAGAAGGCGCTTGAATGATAAGGAGCTTAGGTTTACGGCACTCAGCATATCCACACCAAATACCTGCCACCTGATACGAGCAAAAGCAGGACAATCACAGAGGAAATGTTCCGCAGTGTCGTCGCTTTCTCCACAGGCTTCGCAGTTGGTGGTATTGCATAGGCCTAGCACCTTAAGGTGTTTGGGAAAAGCGTAGTGTCCCGTAAGAACGCCAAAGGTCTGTCTGCAGTCTTTTCTGTTGAGAGACAACAAGAATGCCGCGGATTTCCTACAGACCTCGGGAATTATTTGCTTAGTCTGTCTGCACCCTGGAGAGTCATGTCAATGGCGATTGTGTTCATATGAAACCCAACCGTCAATGGAAGCCCCGACCGAGGACGCAGGCAGACAAATCGCTGGTTCAGGTCCTGAGAAGTCCCCCTCTGAACCCTGTCTAGCAAGTTCATCGGAAATCTCATTTCCCGTGATCCCGTTATGACCCGGGACCCAGACAAGTCTAAGTGAATTCAGCCTTCCGACCGAATTCGAAGAGATCTTGCATTTTTCCCGTTGATAGGCATTTTGCCTTGCCTTAGGTGTTGCTGTGGAGTATTTGAAGTCGGTAGAGTTCTGGCCTGTTACCTTTGTTCGCTCCACGGTATGTTTTGTCTCATCTCTGGCTATCCCCGTGGATTTGAAATTAGCAGAGTTCCAGCCTACTGCGGTTGTCTCCTCCCCGGTTTGAGCAGTACCTGTCTCATTGAGGGCCTTTTCTGCTTCTCTCTTATGCTCAGCCTTGCTTCAGTGAGGGTTCTATCTATTCTCCTCTTCAAACAACATATCCAAGGAGAATGTGGACGACCGAGATGACGATATCTCGTCAACCTCCATGTTCTGCGTTTACCCCTCATCTTCTTTATTTACTTTTTTACAGTTTTTGTAATTTTTATGTTTTCCTTTTTTATTATGCTCGACATTTATTTCGTTTTAGATTTAGTTCCCATGGATAACTCTTGTTGCACTTTTATTTGGGGTGGGATAAACGAATTTAAATGCGAAAAAAACATAAATTAAACGCGGACAAATTACAGCCGCCGCTGCGCCGATGGTTAAAAGTCGATCAATGAGAAATGTCAAATTAGATTCGCCGATGCAATATTGGGAAAGTGCAACGGGTAGCTGGCTGTATGCTACCCGTTGCACTTTCCCAATATTGCATCGGCGAATCTAATTTGACATTTCTCATTGATCGACTTTTAACCATCGGCGCAGCGGCGGCTGTAATTTGTCCGCGTTTAATTTATCTGGCTGTATGCTACCCGTTGCACTTTCCCAATATTGCATCGGCGAATCTAATTTGACATTTCTCATTGATCGACTTTTAACCATCGGCGCAGCGGCGGCTGTAATTTGTCCGCGTTTAATTTATCTTTTTTTCGCATTTAAATTCGTTTATCCCACCCCAAATAAAAGTGCAACAATTGACGCCCGAACGTGGGGCTTCCATTTTGATAAAACATCATCCTTTTTATTCGTTTAATAAGATCTTTAATCGATCAACGAAAAGAAAAGTTGTTTGCGGTGCTTTCCCCATATTATTGGTGTATATACATACATATGTATGTGCAGTGATCGTGGGGTTGATTCGGGAAGTTTTGTGTTTAAAAAAAAAAAAAAGTTCCTTTTACTTTTCTTTGTTTTCTTTTCATAGGTTTATTAACAACTCGGGACATATCCACATACAATATTGTGCTAAGGCAATATCTACCATTCAACATAAAACTAAACATACATAGGTTGAAGTAAAACCTGGAAGTCGGCGAATTAAAATCGGCAAGTTTGTTGTTTACCTTGTTCTTAGCGTTACCATTTAGTTGATTGATTTCATTTAATATATGTACATAGTTCATATTTGCATTGCATTTTAACATACATAATATAGTTTTACATACCTACCTCATTATATTCGTTGCGGTATTATTCATACGGGCCTTATTTCTTTCGCTGTGCGGCATTATTTTTTGTCTTCTTCTTCCCCCTATTTTTTTTAAATTTCAAGACGTAAAATAAGGGTTACCAAATTTCGTTTTGGCTTATTGTTTTGTGCGATTTTTTTTTGAGTGGACCTACCAATGTGGATTTCTGTTGAGATTGATTTATAGATTTAACTGCAAGGAGTGTTAAATGTCTTCAGATAGTACATATACATTGTTTGTCGTATATACATAATATAGTACATACCTACACATATATTTGAGCTTTTGTCTGTAACTTGTTTAGCGGATTTTATTTTTTTCTTATTATTGAAATTTTTCTTTGCCGTATAATTGGGTCTTGTGTTTAAGGTTGCCACCATTTTTTTATTTTTTTTGAAATTCTTTTTCCATTGAAATTATTTCATTGGATTTTGAGTTTTTATATTGTTTCTTTGGGGAAACTCAATATTAAAAAGAAGTGATTTTTTTTCTTTTTAAATTTAATTCATCCCTAAATCACCGTTTAGCGGCTTATAAATTGCTTCAGTCATCGGATTGCCCATTTCTTCCGTTCAGTTTATTTATTCAGTAGTTTTGTTATCACCTAAAGATGGAAATAAACAGATTAGCTCAGGACGAGCTCTATTATGAAGTCGATATCCGTGGACTTTCGCGTGGTAATGTGGACTCCATGAGACGAGCGCTAAGGGCCACGAGATTGCTTGAGCGTCGTGGTTCGGTGGGCACACAGAGTGAATATCCGTTCAATTTCGAACAGGACTGTGATGCCATCGAAAGGAAGATAGCCGAAGTCGAGATTCTCTTAAGAGAGCCTCCAACAAACCCGAAATCTGGTGAATACCTCAAAATTGTCACCAAAATAGAGTGGGCTTTAGCGCGGTTGGACCGGGCCGTCGCAGAAGAACCGGAAGATGTTTCCGAAAAGGGGAAACTTCGCAATCGGTTAATAATGCTTTTAGGTATCCTAACCGATTGCGAAGGTGAAGACAATAATTTTACCGAAGAGCCCGAGGAAAAATCGACCACTTCGGGGACGGGGAGGAAAGATCCTAATAGCCCTCTCCAAACATCTGAACGATGTGCGGAGAGGATCGAGAAATGGGATGTGAAGTTCACAGGAGAGCGTTGTGGAACGTCAGTGAATTCGTTCCTGGAAAGGGTGGAAGAACTTCGTCAAGCCAGGGGGGTGACGGAAGCCCATTTGTTTAGGTCGGCTGTTGATTTGTTCGTCGGGAAGGCTCTTCTATGGTTTAGGGCGGTTAGGGTCTCGATGTCGACGTGGCAAGATTTGGTTAGGGATGTTAAATGTGATGATTAAAACAAAATTTTTCTTCTATTTAATATCACTTTTTTTATTTTACAATATCTAATTGTCACAACTTTTTTATTTTTATTTTTTATTTTTTAAACTGACGACGCGTTACGAAGCAATAGCTTCAAAAAATAATAATATAAATAATTCAAAAAAAAAAAAAAAAAAAAAAAAAAAAAAAAAAAGTTGTGACAATTAGATATTGTAAAATAAAAAAAGTGATATTAAATAGAAGAAAAATTTTGTTTTAATCATCACATTTAACATATACAACACAACCGGAGACAAGAACACAAAAAAATTGGTTAGGGAACTTAAAGAAGAATTTCTTCCTCCTAACTACGACGATCTCCTGTTGGACGAGATCAGACGTCGTACACAGGGCAAGGAGGAATCCATCGGCGTATACGTGGCGACGATGGCGAACATGTTTCGGAGGTTATCTGAACCTCTTTCTGAAAGGCGTCAGCTGGCGATTCTTCAAAGGAATCTGGCCCGTTCTACCAAACACAGCTTGGATTGGCCGATCCCAAGTCGGTCAACGATTTGGTTGTGTTGGGTAGACGGTTGGAGACGGTCAGGGCTAATGTCGAAACATTTGCTCCCCCTCATAGTAATCGTAGTAGGAACCTGTTGGAGCCGGACTTGGCATAAGTTACTGTTCAGGAAGAGCCAATGGTTGCTATCGTTGGGCGGAACGAACAACCCGATAGGACCCTTCGCTGTTTTAATTGTAATGGGGAAGGCCATTACGCTAGCCGTTGTTCTGCTCCTAGGCGTTGTATTGGCTGTGGGAGAGTAGGAGTCTCCGCAGGGATTGTCGCACGTGTTCGGGAAACGGGCAACGCACTCTCGGGTCAGTAGGACGAGAGCGCCGTTGAAGTCCGTTGGGTTTCCTACTGGTAACCCACCGGCTCATCGTAGGGAAATTGTCCAGATAGGTTTTACACTCGAGGCAAACAGTAGTGATAGGCGTCCGTATGTTAGGGTTAGCATTTATGGGGTTAACTTGTTAGGGCTTTTAGATTCTGGAGCTTCGCGATCGATCATCTGTAGGGATGGTTGGCAGATTTTAAAAGATTTAGGAATAGGGCTAGTTAAAGGCAACATAGATAGGGTTTCATTAGCGGATGGTGCAGGTGTAGCTGTAGAGGGCGTAGTTTCGTTGCCAATATTAGTGCAGGGAAAAGTTGTTTTGTTGGAGTGTCTCGTCAGAATGCCGTTCGGGTTACACAATGCGCCAGCTACCTGGCAGCGCTTTATTGACACGGTGCTTGGGGCAGATTTGGAACCATACGTGTTTGTGTATCTTGATGGCATCATCATAGTAACCAACTCCTTCGAACAGCATTTAGAGATTTTAGAAGAAGTTTTTAAACGTTTATGTCGTGCAGGTTTAAAGGTTAGCGAGGAAAAATGCAACTTTTGCAGACCCTCTTTGAAATTTTTAGGTTATATAGTTGATCGCAATGGCTTACATGTAGACCCCGAGAAGGTGGAGAGCATGGTGAACATCCCTGCGCCCAAGAACGTCAAGGAGGTTCGGAGTTTTATCGGAACGGTTTCCTGTTATAGGAGATTTGTGCCAAACTTTGCTGTTTTGGTTAAACCGTTATCCGATTTACTTCAAAAGAACAAGAAGTTTTGTTGGACGGAAGCTTGCGAGGAAAGTTTCAGGAAGGCTAAGGAATGTTTGGTAGCCGCACCCATCCTGACCTGTCCAGATTTTACGAGGCCTTTCGTGGTTCAGACCGATGCCTTGGATTTCGGGATTGGGGCTGTCCTTAGTCAGACGTTTGAGGAGGGCGAGAAGGTGATATGCTATTTGAGTAGGTCGCTCAACCGATGCGAAAAGAACTACTCAACCACAGAGAAGGAGTGTTTAGCTGTGTTGTGGGCCATAGAGAAGTTGCGACCATACCTCGAAGGTGTACGATTTAAGGTCATTACAGACCATTAATCGTTGGTATGGTTGAGCAAGTTGAAGGATCCAGCAGGTAGGCTGGCAAGATGGGCTGTACGGTTACAGCAATTCGACTTTGAGATTATTCATCGGAAAGGGAAGGCACATGTTGTGCCAGATATGCTTTCGAGAAGCGTACCGGTAGTTGCCGGGATTTTAGAGCACAGTGACCCTTGGATAAGGAAAATGATCGAGAAGGTCGAAGCAAAACCATTAGACTTTCCTTCGTGGCGTGTAGAGCAGGGACTTTTATATAAATTTGTTAGGGCGAGTCATGTTGTAGTGCAGGATTATAGCTCCGAATGGAAAATGGTAGTAGGGAAGAATGATAGGGCCAATATTTTAAATCAATGTCATGACAATCCGCTTTCAGGGCACATGGGGGTTAAAAAAACATTCAGTAGGGTAGCAGAAAGATATTACTGGCCCAAGATGCGGTCAGATATCACTAGGTATGTTAGGAATTGTAAAGTTTGCCAAAGTGTAAAACCGGTCAACGAAAAGCCGGCTGGGTTGATGACGGAGAGGAAAGGGGTAACCAATCCGTGGGAGATGATCTGTATAGATCTTGTTGGTCCACTTCCAAAATCAAGTAGAGGTTATGTCTACATCCTGACTGTTGTTGACTATTTCACCAAATTCCCTCTTTTGTTTCCCTTGAGGTCAGCGACGGCCAAATCCATATGTAGGGAGTTGGAGGATAACGTCTTTTTATTGTTTGGGGTCCCTAGGTTCGTTATCTGTGATAACGGCCCACAATTTAAGAGCAAGGAGCTGAAGAGTCTTTGCGAAGGGTACGGGTCTTCGATTAGGTTCACCGCGCATTATCACCCTCAGGCGAATCCGGCGGAACGGATAAACCAAATCATCAAGACCACACTCCGGGCTTATGTTTCCGAAAATCATAGGCAATGGGATCAGCAATTAGCCAAAGTGGCGTGTAGCATCCGCACAGCACAACATGAAGTTTTAGGGGTATCGCCGTATTACGCCAATTTCGGTCGAGGAATGGTGACTTTCGGACAAACGTCACTAACCGCTATTCCGTGTGCTAGGGATCGTAATACAGGCGACACAGCCAGTAGGTTCAGGGAGCCTAGGCTAGAGATAGGGAAAAAGCTAGCAGCGGCAACCAAGAAGGCATCGAATTCGTACAACCTTAGGAGAAGGGATGTAAAATACCTTCCAAATGAACTGGTTTGGAGAAGGAACTTCATTTTGTCGGATGCGGCAAAATACTACGCGGCTAAACTAGCGCCGAAATACATAGGTCCATTTCGAATAAGTAAAAAGGTATCACCGTGGACATATACCTTAGAGGACGAAGATGGCAAGGATCGAGGGACGTGGAACGTCAAAGACCTCAAGCCATATTGCGACGACCCCGAAGATGATCAGCGTGTGAGTCGCGTAACAGGACGGTTACGCTAATAGGAACTGAGAGCTTTATGCTCTGTGATGTTCATTACCTCTCGCCAGGGCGATCGAGAAGTCGATGTTTCTTGTTAACATTGTGTTGTCTGATACCCTTTTACTTCGGCCTTTCTGTCGAAAAGCCAACTTCTCCTCTTCAGGAGGTAAGGGTGGAGTTTGTTGCGTTACAAAACGCTACAAAAATGTTGTTTCTTCCCAACCAATCCACTTCCATACCCGATTCACTTTTTCGCCCCGGTCTTTCTATTTTTCTGTCGTTCCTACTGGGAGATTGGTTAACTGGCCGCCTCTGATTGATTCCGATCAAGGTCGCTCGTTTCCATGAGTTCTGGGGGCCGACAAAAGCAGGTATCGTGCCCAACGGACGGTTGGTGTTGCGACAACGATGGGTGGGGGAGGACGATCCTTTGGCACACCCCAACGCGAACAGAAAGGGTAATCAGAAAGATCCATCACGATACCCCAACGAATCGGCGAAGGGTGTGGGTAGATATCCCTTAAAGAAGCACCCCAACGAACATAGCTAAACCCATTAGAGCAGTTGGCCCACAGGTTAAAAGGCGGTGGCGGACGGCCTTAATATCCTCCCTATACAAACCGCAAACGAGCAGTGGCAGGTAGCCAAATTGACACATAAAACTATTAACTGAACGCAAAACTGAAGAACAAACACCGAATAATACATCGAAACGAAGACATCAATGGCCAAGGCCCAACGAATACAAACATTGTAAGAAATGGCACGCTATCCAGGTTTCCCCTCCCCCAAATCTTCTCGAGAGTCCACCGGGTTATAATAGTTACGCGGAGAGTAATTTTGAGCTACCTCCTCAGAGTTTGGGCGAATTCAAAAACGGATGAGTGAGTGAGACGGAGACGGTGGCACACTACAGTAGAGTGACTGAGTGATCGCTAAAATAAGCCGTAGTGGATTCCGTCATTGCTGAATGTGGGGGTATGAGTGAGAGAGAGAATGGTCGATGAACGGACAAAAGAATCCTCGAAATGGACAAGCCGGCACTTCTTGGTTGACCATCAGAGGTTTTAGGCAGTTTTTTTCCGTGTTGAGAATCGAGCGAGGTTTTAGTGGTAAATTTAAATTAAAAAGTAGTCTAGTTTAGACTTTGTTTTTTTGAGCTTTTTTTGAGATTTGGTGGAAGACCGAAAAGAAAAGCAGAAGACGAGCGAAGAGGATAAGTGGCAGGACAGGCAGCGATATCCTGTATTTCACGACAGGAGTGTTAGAGGAAAAGGATTTACAGATAAGTAGAGTGTCTTATTATCGTGGTCTTTTAAATAGTGCGTTTGTGTTTGTGCCCTTGAAACCCGGTAGGCTTTCGTTCCGGAACTTTCCCAAAAATTACGGGACGCGCGACCCCTTCAATTTGTCTTTGTGTCCATTCGGGAAATAGCGATAGCGGGCCATTTCTAACGGCGATCTTCCTTTGTTCCGCAAGTTAAAGTAACTTTCAATAAATCGACCGTTGCTCCCCAGAGCTATATAACGATTTGAAATTCTTCTTGTTTTATTTCACCACCATCATATCTTATTTTCAGTATTTCACCGTCGGCAATTTCTATCAAAGGTTTCACAATTCCTTTTCCAAAAAGATTGTGTGGCGCCCATTTTGCCCCTTTTCCACTATTCAATTCGTCTGCGAACCCACCCCAGCTGAGTGACCGAGGCGGTAGCATACAACCAGCTACCCGTTGCACTTTCCCAATATTGCATCGGCGAATCTAATTTGACATTTCTCATTGATCGACTTTTAACCATCGGCGCAGCGGCGGCTGTAATTTGTCCGCGTTTAATTTATCTTTTTTCGCATTTAAATTCGTTTATCCCACCCCAAATAAAAGTGCAACACTCTATTTGAAACAGGCGCGAGCCAAGGCACCTGTGGGAGCTCGTTCGCAATTGGTTTAACTCCCAACCTTTCATTCTTGAGCACGGTTTACTATTTGTTCACGCCACCAATGGAATAAGCCTTTTCATTGTCAATTCCACAATCCACTCACTTTATCCTCAATTGTATACCGTCTCTGCTTGATATTATTTTACTTAGCGATCAAAGTTAATTAAACTTCAATAGTCAATTTAATTTTCTAATAGCTACCACTTCGTTATTTTCGGAGCATTGATCTTCATAGTTTTTTTTTTTCTTCAAAGTGGAAGCCTTCAATAGGACAAAATCTCCAGAACACCACATGTAAATGAGCACTTGGTCATATTCAATGATTGTTTCAATTAACTCTTTGATAAATATATTTCTTTCAAGTCGCGAATTATTAAAAATGTTAGCTGCAACTCACACGGAGTTAAAGAAGCCATACTTCTTAGAGACAATTTATATCGTCGTTGGAAAAGATTTGGTTGTATATTAAGATGTGCGAGAACTTTAAAAGTGCCCGAAACAGAGTTTTCAATGATGTAAAAAAGTCAAACCCTTTAACTAAGACCGCTCCTCATAATTTCTCTGGAAACAGATCTATACGTTCGGAATAACTAAATCCATTGGTGACCACAAAATCGATATATGTAGATGAGTTAAACCGAAAGTTTACAGATGTTACTACCTCGGCTGATCATAGCTCTTGGAGCTCTCCGTTAACAATTTTAGGAATGCTGGTTTTTCACTGCCGATGCCAGTTCGCAATGTAATTTTTGGGCTTAAATCCAAATGCGTAGGATTGGACAATTTTCACCCAGAATTTGTAAAAATACTTCTTCCTCTATCTGCTGGTATAGATGAGACCAGAAAAAAAGATTTGAGGCTTAACTCGGAGACTCTATCTCCAGCCATAACAAAATTTATAAATATGAGGCATTGATTCCCGAGCTTCTTAAAACTTCGATTGTGCGACCAATATATAAAAGAGCTACCAGAAATGAAATACTGAACTACCAACCCATTTCCATCTTATCAGAGGTCGACAAAGTTCTAGAAGAAGTGCTCGTAAAAATTCTTTATACAAGGTGGCGCAAAAATAACCTTCTGATGTTTTTTGGCTGTAATTTTTTTTTTTTTTTTTTTTATAATTTGCTTACGCTAAAGGGATTTTATTCTGTTGTTACAGTACCCTTATAATGCTAAGAACACAGTGTAAGCTACTTGGTATTAGAAAGAATAGAGAGAAAGGAAAGAAGTGTTTGGGTGCAGTTGTAGGGTTTTTCTCCACGGGTGGTGTCTAAGTTACTTAGGGAGATAACGATTTCATGTATTCGGTATAAAGTAATGGACTTGGCCGGGATTCGAACGCACGACCTTCCATTCCGTAAGCGAATACACTACTACTGCACCATTGCCACCCGTAATTTAAAAAAAAATGAAAAACTTTGATTCTTCTTGTGGATTATTTTTATTTGGTCTTTTAATTTTTTTTACATCAAGTCGAGAATATGATGTCATGTAAATGGCCGCCGCCACAGTCGATTGTCATTTGAGCCCTTTTTATGGCATTTTCCATCACTTTGGCCAAAACTTCCGGCGATAGGTCCTCACATTGTTGACGGATATTGTCTTTAAGAGCTGCAATAGTCTGAGGCTTGTTGACATAAACCCGCGACTTCAAAAAGCCCCACAAAAAGAAGTCTGGAGCGGTCAAATCAGGCGATCTTGCTGGCCAGTGCAAATCGCCAAAACGGGAGATTAGGAGCCCGGGAAATGCATCCTTCAGCATATCGGTTGTGGCACGTGCAGTGTGTGCCGTTGCACCGTCCTGTTGGAACCACATGTTTTCCAATCCCAATTCATCCAGTTGCGGCGAAAAGAACTCGTTGATCATTGCTCTGTAGCGCTCACCATTCACAGTAACCGTTTGGCCCGCGACGTCTTCGAAGAAAAAAGGTCCGATGACTCCTCCAGCGAAAACAGCACACCATACAGTGACTTTGAGCGGGTGTAATGGCTCTTCGTGGGTTACACGCGGATTTTGCCTATTACGTACCCGCTAAGATGGATATGAGCCTCATCACTCATGATTATTTTTGATGAAAAATCATCTTCCTCTTGGTGGTGATTAAGGATGGCTTGAGCGTATGTTAGACATGATTGGCGGTCAGCAGCTAACAGCTGATGCACCGTCTTTGTACGGAAACATCTTCAAATCTTGTACCACAATTCGCTGTAAAGACCGTCGACTGATACCCATTTGCGTGGCACGTCGTCTGGTCGATGTCGACGGCGCTTCCATGACATCTTCGGCTACAGCAGCAATATTCTCTGCAGAACGGCTACTCCGGGGTCTGCCACGCCTGGCAGCATCTCGTGTTGTGTCAGTCTGTATATATTCAGAACTGACATTAGGGGCCAATCGCAAAATTTATAGCATTTTCCTATAGGAGGATTACTTTTGCGCCACCTTGTATATGTTCCTGGAGAAGTACAAGATCCGAGAAAAAAATCTGTTGGGATCTCAGAAAAATAAAAGCATTAATCGATTGCTTTGGAAATTAACTCACTGTTCATAGACTTCAAAAAGGCATTTGACACACTGAAGCACAAGCAAATACTTAGACACCTGGAAAGAATACTAGTGAAAAAGCTTCTCTCAGTATTAAAAAAAAGCTCCGGATTATGAATACGCGGACGACACAGGAATTATAGTGAGCCACAGGAGTGTAGTGGAAGCTGCTCGAGATATGCAAATGAAGTTTAATGCACTCATAATTTGGTGTTACTACCATGGGTTGGTTACCAATGCCCAAAAAACCAAAGAAATGCATATTCGCTCACCTCACATTTCAAAATTTAAAATAAAGCTTAAAATGCAGGATAACAGTTTTTTCCATAGAAGTGCGGACAGAAGAACATAAAATATGAGGATAACTGCTAAATGTATATTCAGAACCTATCAAGACACAAATATCTTAGCGTAATAGCTGACTACAGCTTAAAGTGGAGCTACCACATAGATGCGAAAATCGGCGTATGCACTTTTTCATCTCAGCAATCTCTGCCCACATACGTTTCTTAGGGCTGGGAAAAGATCACACCTCGTGTGTACAAAAAGGATGACTTGGACGCTAACAAGCCCCCTTACCCCCTGACGCAGGACTTGACACCCCTGACCCTGGAGCATCAATACCCCTTCCATCTGTGGAAGATGATGACTCCAACCAAGCTGCTCCCACTCAGCCTTCTACCTGCACTGATAACACCTTGTCAAGAATGGATACTGAAGACTTCCTCAACAAGGTTCTTCTAAGTGAGGACGAGCTCCTGTTCTCATCTTCTGAATCGGAAGACCTACACAACACCGTGGTTGAGGCGCCTCTGCCTGATTACGACGATCAATGTTACGATTAGTACGTCTTTCTAAAGATGGAGAAGATATCGTCCTGATCCAAGAGCCATGGATTGTTAACAGCCCTGGTTTAAATGTATTTTTACTCCCTAATTTCAGCGACCGCGATACAACCTTGGTGAGTCTAGAGACTGCCTGCGGCACCTATTGGATAGCCTCAGCTTATCTGGCCCATGACCTCGTAGGGTCCTTGCCTGTTGTCAACCTAGAGGGACTGATCGCGAGAGCGGATCAACAGAAAACTGAACTCATTATTGGATGTTATGCCAACGCGCACCATTCAGTATGGGGCAGTTCCGATATTAACGACAGAGGTGAGTCTCTTTTTGATTATATTCTAAGTACTAACCTCATCGTTTGCAACACTGATAGCAAACCTACCTTCATAACAAAAAATAGTCAAGAAGTTTTAGATATAACTCTTGCCTCCGATAAACGTGGGAAATACCCCCACTTTTGTAACTAGGGTCAGGGAGGAGGTACTCGCCCTCACGCTTGGTAGCCCAAGCGTAAGTAAACTAATTAGCAACTGGAGAGTATCTAGTGAGCCGTCATTGTCTGACCATCGAATAATAGTGTTCGACCTGGACAGCACAAGTATCACGAGAAATCCAGTAAGGAACCCTAGGAAAACCTACTGGGAGACTTACAGAAATGCTCTAGAGAGCAATCTGGGGCGCCTTGTTTTGAGGAAGGTTCCGGGCCACCCCCTATAGATAGAGAGCGCAGTGGAAAGCGTAACAAACGCCATCATCAATGCGTTCGAAGAAAACTATCCCCTTAGTATAGAAAGGGACAGGAAACAGACGCCATGGTGGAGCAATAACTTGTCAAAACTGAGATCCGAGGTGCGGAAGCTATTTAACAAAGCAAAGGGCAACGGAGACTGGCAAAGCTACCAGATGGCCCTTACAACATATAATAAGGAAATTAGAAAAGCTAAAAGAAATAGCTTCAGGAAATTCTGTGAGACAATCAACAGCACTCCTACTGCGGCAACGCTACACAAAGCTCTTGCGAAGTCAGGAGGAGTGCCGGTGTCTCTGAGGAAACCAAATGGCGAGTTCACGGAAGATGAGGATCAAAGGGCACTATTGCTACTAGAAACTCACTTTCCTGGCAGCTCGCCTAGTACTGAGCTAGGAATCAGTACCACTTCAATCAGACCTCGGAGAGATGACTGTGAAAGAACATCAACCATCTGTTCTGAGGGTCGACTGAAATGGACAATAAATTCCTTTCAGCCTTTTAAATCTGCCGGAGTGGACGGCATTATACCCACCCTACTACAAGAAGGGCAAGGGGTACTAATACCACACCTTCTAAAAATAACAAGGAGCCGTATTGCCTTGGGCCACATAATAATGCAATGGAGACGAGAAAGGGTTGTGTTTATACCAAAAGCGGGGGGAAAAGACCCCACACAGCCAAAATCGTACAGACCCATCAGCCTTACGTCATTTCTTCTGAAGATGACAGAAAAGGCTGTAGACAATTATTGAAGGGAAGATGTTCTGAACACATCCCCCTTACATCATCGTCAGCATGCATACAGAGCGGGCAGATCAACAGAGACCGCCCTATATCAGCTGACGGAGATAATTCGAAGTGCCCTGGAGGCAAAAGAAATAGTACTGTGCGCTTTCCTAGACATAGAGGGAGCATTTGACAACACCTCACATGATGCGATCAAACGATCCCTGGACAGGAAAGGAGTTAACAGTACAGTATCCAACTGGATGTGTGAGCTGCTGAGCACTAGATCAGCAGAGACTCAAACACCATCTGGAACCATCAGAGTAAACACAACGAGAGGATGTCCACAAGGAGGGGTACTATCACCCTTAATGTGGAGCCTAGTTGTAGACGAACTGCTGGAAAAATTAACCAACCATGGCATCAACTGTCAGGCGTACGCCGATGACATTGTATTGATTGCCAGGGGCAAGTTCGAAGAAACCCTTGGAGACATCATACAAAAGGGGCTTAAAGTAACCAAGGAATGGTGCCATAATGTCGGACTTAACATCAATCCGGCGAAAACAACGATAGTACCATTCACAAGGAAAGACAACTTCAAAGACTTAAGGACATTAGCCTATCAGGCATGACACTGATACCAGCCAAAGAAGTAAAATATCTATTACTCCGTCTAGATAGTAAACTCCTCTGGCGAAAACATACAGAGGAGATATCCAAGAAGACCACCCGCGCTCTCATGATATGTAGGAGCCTAGCGGGGAAGGCATGGGGATGCAGCCCAAACATCCTGCGATGGATGTACACTGCAATCGTGAGACCAATGATCACATACGGAGCGGTAGCATGGGCGAAACCAGTCTAGTCACAACACGAGAAACACTCGGCAAAGTGCAAAGACTGGCGTGCCTGTGCGTTACCGGAGAAATGCGTAGCTGCTCAACTACAGCCATGGAGGTGTTATTGGAATTGACCCCTTTACACATCATGGTGATGAACGAGGCAGACAAAACAATCCTTAGGAAGGCAAAGGAGGGAATTGGGAGAGGGAAATGCATCGGTTCGAAAGAACACGATGACTTACTCAAAAAACTCCCACTTCTTGGCATACCTAGGGACGATAGCATCAGGAAATTCAACTTCGAAAAGAATTTCCAGACAGAGCTCAGCAATAAGGAGAACTGGAGCAATGAATCCACAACTTATGGACTGAGCAACCACACAATAAAGTGGTACACGGACGGCTCGAGGACCGAGGAGGGAACTGGTGCAGGAGTGTTTGGGCCAGGAACTAAGCACTACGAATCCATGGGCAAATGTACCAGCATCTTCCAGGCAGAAATATGTGCCATAGACAGGTGCGTTCGAATCAACCTCGAGAAAAACTACAGGAATTGCAACATAGCAATAATGTCTGACAGCCAAGCAGCCATAAAGGCTCTTGACGCCTACGTTATCAAGTCAAAACTCGTGTGGGAATGCCTACACGGACTGAATAGACTACGCAAGAATAACAGAATTTCCATCTGCTGGGTACCTGGCCATGTTGGCATTACAGGCAATGAGGCAGCGGACTCTCTGGCAAGAAAAGGGGCAGAGGAACCCTTCATAGGACCTGAACCATTCTGCGGGATAGGAGAACACACTATACGCGAAGAGTTCAGGAGACTGGAGAGAGAAACAAGGGCAGAAGCCTTTCTCAACCTCCAAGGTCTGAGGCAAGCAAAGAAACTCTTAGGAAATTACAACCAAAAGAGATTCAAAGCTTGTATCGGCCTTAACAAAAACAACCTAAGAATCCTAACAGGCCTCCTCACGGGGCACTGCAGACTCAAGGAGCACCTGAGGAAAATGGGCATATCGGAGGACGGACCCATGGACCCATTCTCATTCTCAGATTCAGATTCATCAAAGAAACTGGACTGGACGCTGTGCTCTAAGGAGTGTGACCTGCCAAGGATAAACCAGAGCAATACCTCGACAGGCGTCACAAAGAAGTATCTAGAGAGGCTCTGAAAGAGGGCACGAACCTCTCCGAGGCACAAGCAAGGGGACACAATAGACCAATAGGTCGCAGTGCAATATACCCTAACAAAATATTATTATTATTATGCCTCCGATTCAATAAATCAGAAAATTCTGAACTGGAAAGTTTCGGCGGAACACTCTCATTCAATTCAGTTTAGCTGATGATTCTCCCTTCCAACCAGTATTTAGAAATAATAGGAAAACTGATCGGCTCAAGTACAGAGAAGTACTGAAAAGTTCAATGAAACCTGAACTCCTAAGTCCCTCCTGTAACACCATTGTAATAAACAAGAGGGTTAGGGAACTCACTTTGGCCCCCAATAACGCACTGACTTCTGCCGGTCAAGAGGCAAGTACAACTCGCTCACATTCGCTTGAACAGAGTGGTTCCGGTGCAAGCGAAGTTTTAATTAATTTATGTAGGTACTCGTATGTAGTGGGAAAGAAACATTTACTGGCAGGAAGTACTGCTAAGGTAAAATCGGGAGAGATGGCGCACCTTTAATATCTCATGCATCTACTGTTTAATCAGAACCTGTACATGTACACCCTTTTTCTATTTGTTAAAAATCTCTCCCTTTTTTCGTTTTTAAGATTTAGTGAAAATGTTAAAATAAGGGAGATGGCGAAGTTGTATGTGAGAAGGCGCATTCCATAGTACACGTTACCACTTGTGTCTACTGTGGGCGCACACCATCTCACCCGCTCCATTTATTTTTAATGATTGAAACTTACTTGGTATGCTTTGCTTTGCCTATTTAAAATATTCTAAGGCAAAAGTGGTTAAGTGTTACTGAACATGTCTTAAACGTTTGCAATAGTTTGCAATGTTTTGCACGATATAAGCCCAAGTTAGGCACTTTCCAGCATATCGGTTATACAATCGACATCAGTGTCTTTGATGCAAATCCCAACCCAAGAAAGCAAAAAGCTCGGATTTTAAACACGGTGGAGAACATTGGCCTTCAAAAATTAAAGCGAAAAAAAATAGCCACAAAGAAAGAGGGGGTCAATAAAGTGGGAATCAACAACTCGCCATCATCCCAAGATCAAATATCCCTCCATGATGATTCCGAAGGACCGGAAGACTTTGGCGAAAACAACTGTTTGGATAAAAGATGAGTGGTTGCAGTGTATTATGTGCCACAGATTTGCACATGATTCAAGCACACATGTAATCTTACCGATCAGGGTATGCCATCTCAGCCACCCTATTGGGGGAGATGGTTTTTTTATACTTTTTAATTTATTTATTCAAAAAAATATAAACACTTTTCATAAAACTTTTTGAATTTTATATTTAACACATACTCGTAATTTAATAAAGAATATGTATACAAAATAAAAAAAATGGAAAAACAAAAAAGGTATGCCATCTCACTCGCTCTTACCCTAAGTATTCGCGTTCTGAAGTGGCGTGATTAGGGAAAGTTTTATCATGTCGTTGCCGCGTTGTGAATAGCGATTTTTGTTATAATATACCTTATTGAAGTACAAATACATTAAAAAGCGTTGTAAAGTTAATTCTATTTTTAAAACGTAAGTGGAATATGGAGAATATCACAATTTACACAATTCGTCGATCAAAGATGAGAGACTCTTTTTTGAATATTATTGAATGACTCCAGATACATTCCATTATATTTTGTCAAGTATGGAGCCCACGGTAGAGAAAATGTCAACTAATTTTGTTACGCCGATGTCGCCTTGGACCATTGCACACTTTTCTACCAAAGGATATGATCCCCTACCCGCCCTGCTCTCATGCATTGATTGCAAACTCTATCTACCATTTGTAGACTCTTCAACTTTACTACTGTTTTGAAATAACGAGGATGGCGGAGGCTGCAGAAAAAATCATTGGTGATTTGTCTTCAGTGCATAAATGGGCAATTGAAAATTATCTTAACCTAAATCCCTCCAAATCCAAGATTCTTCTGGTTTATAATCGACAACCATATTTTTGTCCATTCCCCAAATTAAGCTAAATAAAACTCCAATACAATTTGTCTCTAAAACTACAAATTTAGGAATTACCTTTAATAACTCACTTAGTTGGAATGACTACATCAACACCGTGGTAGCAAAAATATATGTTGCACTTTGTGGCCTGTTTTTAGCCAGAAAATCTATTCTGAAATGAAATTGAGCCACTGCACCCATACATTTGGAAGATCTCTCACTTTGGGAGATTTCGATGAAATTACCTCAGAACCTACATGCAATCGTCGGATTGTTAAAGCAAATATAACTTTCGATACAACGATCACTTTCAGGTATCGAGAACTTGGTTTTAATGGGGTTTTCGAACTCTTTCGAAATTGTCATTAATACTGTTTTTTTGTGGTGGGTATATGGACTTTTAATTTATAATTATGTTAGTATCAGAGGTAAAACTTGAATTTAACCAAAACCAATGTGCCTATGTATTTATTCCATTTTTTAACATTTTGGGGAAAGTTGGAATCCGTTTTCCTGCCCCCTCTTCACACGCCGCTGTGGTCACTTTGTTGCTAACTGAAGCTGTATCGGATTGAAAATATGTCAAAACATGTATTTATTTAGTCATAAAGTAATGATTAATGCAAAAGTAAATACTGTCAATGTATTATTATGCAAATGTAGGTATGCCTTAAGTCTCAATCCAATTGCAGAGCAAGTGGAAATGTTATTGACAGGTTAAACGAAATTAATTTAGTTTCACCGCATATTTCGATCAGATTTCGAAATCTTTTTATCGAAATCTCGGATTTTGATTCGGTGCGAAAAGCCTTTTAAGTATTTAGAAAACAAAAATGCTCGATCAGCTTATGATTACGTCTTTGATTCAAAATCTTTTATTTACCTAAAAATGCTACTGATTACTATGAGTACTGATGGAAAGATAAATATATTTTTCCATTGTTCGACTTCCTTACCTTTATTGCTTTATCATGCAGGTGGGTACATCGTGGAGGTATTTGCGTATAATTTTGTAAGTAACGATGACGACCCCACACAATGCAAAAATGATAAGCGAATTTCGTAGGAAAAATTATCTGTGATTGAATCAGATTTGTGTTGCTAATTTAAGTTGTTATTTAACTTGTACTAGTTTATCTTTATACATGCAGATCGAGAAGATATTTCGTTATCAATAGCAAAGAAATCCACTTCACTTTGGTCAATTTTTCTTCTTCTTTTTTTGATTTGGAATATTAATGCACTTACGTTTTAGGAAATTTTTGTTAAAAAGAATGATCGAATAAGAAGTTTCGAATCCTAGAAAGCGTTCACGTCAAAGAACCCATCTCAAAGAAAATGGAGCGCGACCGAATTCAAGGCCTTATTCATTTTTTTTTTGCGTTTTTCTTTTCACGCAAATTTACAGCGCCGTTCAACTGATATGGAAAAGGCAACAAACGTTGCAAGATATTGCGCAAACAACATTTAATTGCAAGGTAACAACGAAGCCCTGCTAGTTAACTTGGCTAGATCTATGCTGAAGGAAAAGAGGCCACCTTCGAAAATCTCAACATAAAAATCTAAAAAATCAGAACATACCGACCGATTTTATAGTTATGTGAACGAAAAAAGCTAAATATACAACTTCAACCAGATGCAATAATAAATAAAGAAATATACATATTTACTATTTAATAGTAAGTGAGCTGAAACATTGACTACTATTGCTTAAGATCTTGTGAGCCCCCTAGAAATATGTTGAGTGATATTCGGGTTTGGAAAAATGCACTTTAAGAACATGTGCCTCTTTTAAGAACAAATGTCTTGGAATAAGAAAATACGTAACTATTTTACAATAACTAGCTAGCAGTTCGTATAGATTTCTGCAGTCTGTCGGTCTCTAAATGTTGCACAGCTGAGGTAATAGTTTTCATCAGCTTTCATTGAGACTGCTTAATGTTCTTCGACTCTCGATTTCTAAGTCGGAATATTATTAAATAATTTCACTAAAAACTGGTGAAAACAAAGTTTTCACTATTTAGGACAGAAATTTGTGTTGTTTCTTAAACGTATACAAAGTTCTGGCAATTGAAATTCATCTCAACAAAATTGTCATTTTTGATATTAAAGAAAATAGCTAAACGTTACTTTATGATTCACATGTAGTATTCACCGATTGGGATTTCGAGAGAGGTTAAGGCACTGTAATTTTGTGTTTTTTTAGAAGTACACTACTAATATCTCATAGCTCATCTGTGATGTTGGCCTAAACTGTTTTATTCTCTGTTTGCTACAAAAACAAGTTGCGAGAAGCGCAAAAGACGATACCAATGTTGTTAGTTTGTATACTTTTTAACAAACCTCGGATATTTTTCTTGGAGATCATTTTTAAATATTTGCATTGCATTGATTGTGCCTATAGGGTGTTTTTTATGCAGGTATAAAACTTCTGATATGGATATCTGTCAAACTAGCTGTCATACTATAAAGTGTGTTCGACTTTTTTTTCAGTATTCTTTGGCAAATAACCATGGAAAGACTTACAATAAAACAACGTTTACTAATCGTGGACATTTATTTCCAAAATTCGTGCTCTGTTCGCCAAACTTATAGAGCACTTCGTCAAGTTTACGGTTCTAATACTCAATATTATGGATCGATTCATGACTACATTTACTCTTTGTGATAATATTCATCCAAATCGAACCCGTACCGTGCGACAGAGGAAGCAAGCCATCGTCACTGTAGACGTGAGTGTGAGAGAGGACCCGAATTTATCTATCCGACGCCGTTCTCAGCAATTCGGTCTCTGCCGGTCTAGTACTTAGAAAATTTTGAGGAAAGATCTTGGCCTACATCCATATAAGATTCACCTGGTGCAAGAATTAAAGCCATCGGACGATCAATTGCGTCGTGTGTTCTTTATCGTCAAATCATCTTCAGCGATGAGGCTCATTTCGGAGGAGAAATGGTTCCAAAAAGACGGCGCAACGGGTGCAACCATGACTTTGTTGAGCCAAACGTTTGGTGACCTAATTTGACATCTTTGATCTATGCTGATAAATCAGCAACGATTGATCACTTAGAAGCCAACATTCGACGCACTATTGACGAAATAAGATTTATTATGCTAAAAAAAGTAGTGCAAAATTGGACCTAGAGGATGGCGTTCATAAAGCGCCGTCGCGGAGGCCATATGCCAGCAATTATTCTTAGCGGGTGGCAATAGTGCATTGGTAGTGTATCCACCAGGGCCATGATTTTTAAATTGAATACACACAAGAAAACAGATCTTCCTAAAGCAATTTAGACGCCACCTGTGGAGAAAAAATCTTAACCCACCAAAATGCTTTCCTATATTTCTATTCTTTAATGCAGTACTAAAAACAGGCAATGAATCATTTGCTGGGTGCTGTTTTAGCAACATACAAAAATGCACGCGCTGTGGTTGCATTATAAGGGTACTGTTTCAATTAAAAAAAAAATATATATATTTTAAAATATAAAAATAAATCCCTTTAGCGCCCGCTAATTATAAAAAAAAAACATTAAATGCCATTAAATTTGTGAGCTAATAAGGGCAAAATTTAGTGATTCCATTAAATTTGTTGTGTTTTATTTTTAAAAAAGTTACATGCCTCTAAAAAAACACCCTATAAATGCATTTGCACTTTGGCCTTTTATTTCAATTATCCAACAACGCATCGCATGAAACTGAAAAAGTTATTAAATGAGCTGTTTGATGAAACGGTCCAAAACAATGTGAAATGATCGTACATTTTTTACAAATTTGTTTTAAAATGCAATAACACAACGATTTTTATTTATATAGTAACAAAGAAATGTATAATCGTGTTCTGAAAGAGCACATTAGACATGCGTCTGTTCCAATATACATTTGCTTTTGGATATTTTTAATTTCAAACAACTAAATGTTTAAAAAAAAAAATTAAAAAAAAAATCATTTTTTAAAAAATCGGAGTAAACAAGAGTATTCCAAAAAATGTTTCCTTCACTGTCTTCCATTTTTACAGAACAACAGCTGAAATATTGTGGTTAGGCTAACGACCGATCTCGTAACTAGTAGTTGCACATTACACCGCGTGTTTTCAAGCATCGCGCAACACAGGTGACAGCTTAAAACGTTTGCAGAGAACGTTGGAGATGATTTTATAACCTTTAATAGTTTCCACTAAATCCTGATGTGTGGTAGCCTTATGTTCACCTACACCGCAGGAGGCATAGGCGCAGACACTTACCACTACACTATCGCCTCCCAGTATATGGATTTGTATAAGCAAATTAAGCAATAGCGAAGCGTTTAGTACTAAATAAGATAAGAAAAAACAAATTCTGAATAAATAATAAATATTTATTATTGTATAAATTTACATTCTCATTATTAAAAATAGTATCGCATGCAATAAGAGAAGGCTGTAGGCAGCTAACCTATTCGCTGATGACTTAGATGATGACCTTAGCACAACTGCCTCTTTAGGTAGCAAAACAATTGTATCTGCATACGTATTATCTCCCTGCTTACGCACCGACTTTTCAGAGGTAACGGTATATTCAAATTCAGTCGGCAAATCACTGAACACCGAATTCAAGTTAATGTCCTCAACATTGTCCATAATATTCAGCAATATAATGTAAGTAAAGTCACCGGAAAGTGATCTGGAACAAAATTGATTAATTAGGTTTTGATCCATTTGCAGACAATATTCGAAAGCCTACCTTTTAATGGCCAAAACATTCTTATTAATAGCTTTGACGACTGCATCACCGTTAGTGAAAGTTGCTTTAGATCGCAAGGCTTGAAGTTGCTTGTAAATATTTAAGTGACTATTCTGAATACCACGTTCAATTTCGACATTGACCATAGGATACAAGTCAGACACTCGCAACCAAGTAGTGGGCCCATTTGTGAATCCAGCATTTTTGTCAGCACTCCATTGGAACGGAGAGCGGCAAGGATCACGGGTCACTGTTTCATAATCTGTTGGATTTGTGTTGCAGGCTGCCGTGTCGACAGTTTCCGCCCATGAAAACCGAACATCAGTCATGCCGATTTCTTCTCCTTGGTACGTAATACTGCATCCGGGTAGCGTCAGAAGTATCATATTCCAAATGTCAATGCGATCAGTTCCCATGCGTGAACCAATACGACTGTTGTCGTGGTTTCCCATCTACGAGAACAAACAAAATTAACTTGCTAAGTGACATCAAG
Organism: Portevinia maculata; assembly: GCA_949715645.1. Classification (NCBI taxonomy): domain Eukaryota; kingdom Metazoa; phylum Arthropoda; class Insecta; order Diptera; family Syrphidae; genus Portevinia; species Portevinia maculata. Next base: position 108,538,460 of record OX454525.1, on the reverse strand, counting down.
AACTTATATACTTACGACCCAGTTGGGTGTTCGGCCTTCTGGCATTCTGGTCATCCAGGTGTTCATAATCTCAGCATATTTATAAGCATCCGAATTCTTGTCTAAATTGTTAATCAGGAGAAAGTTGAATGGAATTTGAGCTCCTTCTGTGGTTTCATTGCCATAAAGTCGCATTACGAAATTGACTTGAGTGTAAGCCTCAGATAAAATAATCCTAAAAAACGAACAATTTAGAAAACAAATAAATAAAGCTACCCTTAGCTTGAATTTACCTATCATCACCACCGTGTTTCGCTTTATAGTCGGTCAGAATTTGTCTCCATTCATAAATTAATTCAATGGTCTCTGGTTGATTAGAGGTATACTGGTGATTTACATAATCATAGTCATCTGGATCTGTAACCCAATCTTGACGAGGCTCATCTAAATAGTTACCATCGGAGTCGGCAGCGATTTCAAATAAATATGGCACGGAATCGATACGGAAGCCAGCAATCCCTTTGCTCAGCCAATAGCGAAGAATTTCCTGTAAAAGCAGTCTTTACTCAATCTATGGCATAAAGGTATTTTGAACTCAAATTGGTACAAATCTTACCTTCATATACTGTTTAACCTTCGGATTACGGAAGTTTAGATCGGGTTGTTTTTTTGCGAACTGATGCAGATAGTATTCTTGACGCTGCTCGTTCCATGTCCAGGCACTAAAACGGAATAAACTGAGCCAGTTTGTGGGCGGATGCCGAACTCCGTTGACAATTTTTCCTGGATGCCAGATATAAAAATCTTCGAACTCAGGATCACGCGCCACAGACTTCTGGAACCATTCACATTCGTCGCTCGAATGATTCGGTACGAAATCCAAGATAATCTTCACGCCCACTTGATTGGCCTTTGCGATAAGTGCATCAAAATCATCTATTGTGCCAAAAAGTGGTTCGATTTTAGTGAAATTTGAAATGTCATATCCAAAATCATCCATTGGTGATGCGAAAATAGGCGAAAGCCATGTCGCTGTAATGCCTATTTCTTTTAGGTACTCCAAGCTCTCGGTTATACCTGAAAACAGTGATAAATTAAGTTAATGTCAAAATATTTATTAATGTTATTAATGCTAAATAAATCTATCTTCAGGAAAATGAAATATGTTTGTACTCAAATTGTATGGTTATGTACATAAATATAACTTAACGAATTGAAAACAATTCTGCCTCGGATGTTTGCAATTGAAATATGTATAGGTTCGTATTAACATGCAATGTACACTATTTTACCGGCACCATATGATATCCGGCGCTTTGACGGAGATCCAAATGATGAAATGATATGGAACAAATCTTACCTCTTAAGTCTCCAATACCATCTCCGTCGCTATCCTTAAAGGATCTTGGATAAATTTGATAAAAAGAAGCTGTCTGCCACCATTTTTTACCGATTGTTGGTTCATTTAATTTGTTCAATTCATTGTTATTAGAAAAAGCAGCGCTTGCTGATATGAACAAAATCACAACAATAAAACTATTTGATAACATGACCATTAGCACAAAAAGAACTGTTCGTAACGAAGCTCCAAAATAAACTAAGGAAACTCAGCCGTACTTCAATTTATAAGAAATTAAAAATTCTATGACGGATATTAGTCCTTCAGAAATAATAAGCATCAAAAAAGTTACTATCTTAAACTGATACACCAAATCACTTCAAATTTGTACAATGTACGAGTACATACATGTTCGTATGCCAATAATTATCCGAAAGGTAACCGAAAGCGCGATTAGGAATACGTCAGCCAAGTAAACATTTTTTCGTATCTTAACTGATGGCGCTAATTGCAATTGGTAATAATAACTCCGTTTTCTCACGTTGTAGTTTTGTTTAACTTTAAAACTACTTAAGTATGTGTTGTAGACTATGATTTATTAATAAGTAATGTGTTTCTCGAGAAATCTCTCGTCGCGACATAGGTATAAGCAAAGTATGTAGATATGAATGGTCATAATTACTCTATTGCAAGTAGATATCATTTGACTATAAAATTGAGCGTATTCAATTGAGACTTTGTGGTACTCATCTTTACTGTTTGCCATCCTATGGCATTTTTAATCTTTGAAATAGAAATAAAAAAAATACAAAAACCTAGCTTCTCCAACCTTTTGTGTGTGTGAAGGTGAACATACAGTTTTATATCGTTTCCGAAACGAATGACAATTTTTTTTGGAGAAGTTTCTCATACCTTACGGCTAATACTTTTGTATGTTTGTCAGACTTTCGGAAATGAAAAAACTTAATATAGCATTGTCATCAGATTATCATCATTGTCTACAAAGTTTCAAATTAATTGGAAAACTAGAAGTGGGTTATTCTCTTGACTTTTTTTTTAAATATGAACACACTAAAGGGATTTATTAGGACATTAATAATGTAATAGCTACATAGCGCGGGCGTTAAGGAAATTAGTGTGAGAAGAAAAGGAGAGCAGTCGATGCACGTTGGTTTTGAATGTTTGTAGGTTACAGTGGCGAGGCGCCCATATAACTCGATTCACGCCGGGTTACCTTTTAAAATTCTACCTTTCAACAATGTTTCAATCCAACAAGCAACATGCATCTTAATGTGTGTATATAAACATAAGATTTGTATGTTTCCTACACCTGCACTTGCAAGCAACAAATTCTACCAACCCACCACCTGCTATTCACCTGCTCTCGTATCGTTCTACTGCTCTACGCACACAAATACTCACACCATTGCATGCCTATTCTCCAACATCGCATACTCCTCTCCATACCCCATAAGAAACACATACGCAAAGCCATAGCAAAACACAGCATAGTAACCCGGAAATTTTCGCGTTATGAAATATGTGGCTGGTTAGAACAAATTGGCTTTCTTTCCTTGTTTTCCCCTTATCGTTCACCGCGTTTGACCATTGTATATACACAAGGTTTATATACAATGGTTTGACTCCTCTCTGTTTGATACACGCTTCCTTATGCAAAAATATAGCCTGCTTTTCAGCGACTTATTGGGCGAGTTTTGTATGTAGCTGAGGTGAGTTCTGTTTGAAAAATTCAGTTGTGAAGCAGACTGCGATGTGTAACTTAAAGTAATATTAAGTGGAATTATTGTTGTGCAATATATAATTATTTAAAGTGATCGAAAACAGTGAAAAGTGTGAGAGGTGTGAAAAGTTTAAATTGTTTTGTTTTCAGTTAGATTCAGCAAAGGAGAAAATGGCATTATTAACAGTAAATTGTTGTTTAGTAGATTTGCTTTTGGAAGAAGAAAATTATTTTTGTAAGTTGAGTTTTCAAAAAAAGTTATAGAGATAGGACGCTCTACTCCTTCTATGAAAATAGATTATAAGCGCAAGGATGGTTTTGTTTCGCATTTCAACGCATCCATATATCAAAAATATACTTGGTTGACTGGTAGTTGTACGCTCAATAAAATGTTTTGTTTTCCTTGACTCCTTTTTTCTAATTCTCCTAGTGTTTGGAGTCGCACGGGCTACGCTGACATAAACAATTTAATTAATTCGGCAAATAAACATGTCAAAACGGAAAAACACATTCGTAGCTGTTTATCTTTGCACGAATTCGATACTGATCGTATTGAAACCTCGTTAGGTAATTCCTTTGTAGCTCACAACAAAAAAGTTGATAGAAACCAAAAACTAATGGAACATTTTATAGATACGGTAGTTCCTTTAGGCAAACAGGAACAAGCATTTCGGGGTCATAATGAAAAGCCAGATTCTAATAATCGTGGCAATTATGTCGAAACACTTTTATACTTATCTAAGTATGACCAGTTAATGGACTCTCATTTGGAACAGTGTTTAAGTGCACGTAATCCGGGTTTTTCGGGCCTATCAAATGACATCCAAAACGATTTAATACAATACATTTTCAATATACTTGATGTATACGGTTGCAAGGAGAAATTAGTTAGGCAATCTTACGATGGGGCCGCGGTTATGTCAGGGGAAGTAGGTGGTGTTAAAAAAAAGTCCTGGATGCTTGTCCAATGGCTTATTTTATTCCTTGTTACGCACATGTTTTAAATTTGGTGTTATCTCAATCACTGGAAAATATACCTGAATTGAAAGTTTTTTTGGCAATATAATATAAACACAATAGTACGCTTCTTTAATAAATCAACCAAACGTTCAAATATTTTAAAACAAATAGCAAACAGACGCATGCCGGGAGTATCAGAAACTCGCTGGTATTACCATTCCCGAATAGTTAACGTTATTTTTAACTGTAGATTAGATATTATTGAAACTTTTAAGCAAATATTAGACCATCCAAAAGAATGGGACACTGACGCACTTTCAATGGCCGAAAGTTTATTGCTTAAGTTAGAAGGGAAAGATTTTTGCTTTTTACTGCACGCGGTTTCCGAAATATTTGCTAAAACCGATGTATTGTTTAATTTAATACAAAATAAACAAACAGATGTTGAAGTTGCTAAGCGAGAAATCGAGTGTTTTGAGTCTTGGCTTTCTACTGAGTTTCTAAACAAATTTGATTTAATTTTTGAAAGTATAAATGATTGTGCTGAACCTCCACGGAAACGCCGATTACTTGATTTTGATTTAAAGACTCACTATAAGCACCTTTTTGTAGAAAAAAAGGACAATATTATATCTCAAATTAAGAGCCGATATAAATCTTTCACGGATTTAATTTTTTTGGATTTACTCAATAAATCAAAATACAGTCGTTTTGCTCAGTCAAGCCCAGATGATAAAATATCTTCGGTGATTAACTTTTTCCCTGGAATTTTCGATTTTGCAGGTTTAAAAAATGAGCTGAAAGATCTCTATACTACGTCTTCACTTCAACCACTTGACGTTTTATCCCTCTATAAACATCTAAGAAGTGAAATATTGTGTCAAACATTTCCCCAAATCTTAAAATTAAGTGGACTATTTTTAACACTACCAATGACTGTTGCTTCCATGGAGACATCTTTTTCCACTCTGAAAAGAGTTCATACATATTTGAGAAATTCTCAAGGAGAAGAAAGGCTTTCTGATTTAGCACTTTTATCCATAGAAAAGCGACTCCTTTTAAAAATAAAAAGTAGGCCTAACTTTTATGAAAGAGTTCTTGCAGAATACGTGAAAAAAGGTAGAAGAATAGACTTGGAGTACAAATAAAAAAAATATTTAACAAAACTTTTCAGATTTTTTTCCAAATTCTACTGTTTCTGATTTTAAAAAATATTAATCATTAATATTTTCTGTTTTTAACTTTGTACAAAAACTATTTTTAAAATATTTTTATATATTAAAATATTTGTATATATTATTCCTTTTTTTTTATTACTTACTATTAATTTTCTTTAAGGTACAGCATTTGCATCTGCCAAAAAGGTTTCTTTCGAAGCCACTTTTATTATACTTTAGGTTCATTGTAAATTTAAGCTTAAATGACTTGAAGTTAAAAAGTTGGCTTGAATTGCTTTACTTCTATGCGATTTGCAGTACACAATATAATTTCAGAAAGCGTTTGCAAGTGCATATTTTTTCCGACTTACCATTTAACATTTTCCGCGCCACGCCACTGGTAGGTTATAATGTAAAGGAAAAACAATGCATTGAAGAGTATTCCAAATTCGTGTTGTACGGCTCATACGCCCTCATTTGGGTATCCTCATTCTTTGAACTTCATTCCTTTCATGGCTTGTATTGCGGTTGAAATGTTCAAGGGGAGGAATGCAACTGGCTATTTCGTTTGAGCACTTATGGTGGAAATAGCGACAAAATGACGAAAGGCAGGAGACATTACGAAGATGACTAAGAGAGTCAATCGATCTCGCGATGTCTAGGTCGTCAATGAGTTTTATCGCGCGTTTTCGGATCCTTTCAAGTAGGTCCAAATAAGTTATTGGTGCATCAGACCAGATATGAGCATTGTACTCGAATTTCGGGCGGATAAAAGCCTTATAAATTGTAGCAAGTTTAGAAGGCGAGAAATATTTCTTACATCTTAAGCTTAAGGAAGCTTAGACATTTCGCAGCGTTCTTGGCGACAACGAATATGTGGTCATTCCAACGAAGGTTGTCATTAACACACATACCATCTTTCGGTTTCACCGATACAAGTGTCATTCATGGATAATGGCGGTATTTCGGTTTTGCTTTAATGACAGGAGACAGCATTATGTTTTGAAAACATTAAATTCCACTCTATTGGTTGTACCCCACTGAGCTATGCTGTTAAGGTCCGAAATAACTGCCATCAGCGAAGGAATGAATTAGAAGTGACAGACAAGAGATCATTTATAAAAATGAGAAAGAAAGTCGGAAAATATTAATTGTATCCAACAGAACCTTGGGGTACAAAATAATTTTTATTTCTTTTTCAAATTAAACACAACACACAATTTGTTCTAATTATATTTCTTATTTTATTTTTATTAAATTCCTCTATGAGGAAGCTTAGGAATATTTATATTTTATTCTTATTAAATTCCTCTATGAGGAAGCTTAGGAATATTTACAACCGTCCACTGGCAGCTCCACTTAATAACTAACTTATATAATACAAAACGAACTAACTTATATACTACAACTAGCATTACCACTAACATGAAGACATGAACGCTGATCCGTTAATCCGCTGCTTGGCTGGAATTTCTTGCTGTAGCTTAACGGGTGTTTGCTATGCTATGCTTGGTGATGCTGCGGCCACACTTACTGTTCTGATAGTGCAGCTTCTACCGTTTGCAGCATTACCACTAACATTGAGATAACGCTGATCCGTTAATCTGCTGCTGGCTGGAATTTCTTGCTGTAGCTTAGCGGGTCATTTGTGCCTTGGAAAGCGTTTGGTGGTTGTTATGCTATGCTTGGTGATGCTGCGGCCGCACTAACTGTTTTGATAGTGCAGCTTCTACCGTTTGCATATTGACAGCTATGAAACCGTGTGCCTAATGACTTTCCGTACGCCGAAGCATTTTTATTACATGTATTTGATGTGACCATAACTACTCCCCTCGTTAAGTGAAGTCGTCCTCGGCTTCATTTTATTGTATTGCTGTAGCGTTTGCTTAGAAATTTAATTCCCTGCCTTGCTATGTTTCCCTTCTGTTCTATATTACTATATTAAACATAATTACAAATAAATAATACAATTCATTTAACAGCAAGAAAGTTATTATGTTCAACTTAAATTTCGTGAATTACAATTTTGATAATTTAGTACTATTACAAATTTCGCTTTGGAAACCAATCTCTACCTCTTGATCCAAACTAATTGATTTATGATACGAATACTTTTTAAAGTTGCTAAGTAAATAATATTAACTTGATAATAATAAAGTAGTTTGATTTGAGATGAATTACAGGTTTTCGTTTCACTAATTTTCGTCAGTCGTTTGTCTGTTTTAATTTAACAAATTATAGGCAACTCTATACGTTAGTAATATTATCTAAGATTGCTTTTATGTACCTTTCTATTGTTTATAAGAACCGTGGTCCCTAGGTCCTTTTGAACTATTTGTTCTATAAAAAGCTTCCTGAATTTATTTCCAATTCGCTTGTTTGTGCGAACAAACACTTTTTCACCCGCTGTGTAAGTTCGAGTTTGTCTATTCTTATTGTGATAATTCAGATCCCTCTTCTGGTTGTCGGTTATCTTTTCCCTAATCTCATTCTCTAAAACAGTCGGGATTGAGTGGATAACATCAATTGGCCTATATTTTGTCACTGAATGAATCGTCCTGTTGTACTTGGCTGTGGCAAGTAAAAGGAGTTCAGCAATTACAAACAACAACAAAAAATATTCACTATGTAACTCTTAATTTAAACTTTTCAAATAGGTATATATAAAAACCATCTATCCTAATACAATGAAGGCCAACAAAAGACCTATTAAATCAATAAAAACTTAATATTATTTTATTCAAGAGGATTGAGAGAGAGAAGATAAAGAAAGAAGAAAAAAAAACAAAATGGAGAGGATAAAAAAAAAAATCTATAACTAATTATACTTGCTTACTTTACTAATAATTACTAATAATAATATAAATTCAAAGATTATTTAACTTATATTAATTAACTAAATCTTGTTTCAAAACTTCCCTTCAATTAAAGTTGTACCGCAAATGTACTACTGCTTCGTAGATATAATGTATATACATACATACGGCGTATAGGTGATCAGCAACGTCTCGTATCACTTTCTGATTTCAGTTCAGTTAAATTTTTCTTTGTTAGTTTTATATTCACAAATTCAATTTCACTTATGTTTATTGTTTATTGTTTTTACACGTTTTTCACCTCGTTGATGGGGTTACTTTTATGTAGTACCGGCCACGAGTTCACACTAATCGTCAACGCGATCTATATCCTTTATATGGATTTTGAAATATTTTAATTCGATAATCGCGTCGTCGTCGTACCAGGTTGGGCGCCAAATATTTTTTATTTCTTTTTCAAATTAAACACAACACACAATTTGTTCTAATTATATTTCTAATTATATTTCTTATTTTATTATTATTTACCATTCCCGAATAGTTAACGTTATTTTTAACTGTAGATTAGATATTATTGAAACTTTTAAGCAAATATTAGACCATCCAAAAGAATGGGACACTGACGCACTTTCAATGGCCGAAAGTTTATTGCTTAAGTTAGAAGGGAAAGATTTTTGCTTTTTACTGCACGCGGTTTCCGAAATATTTGCTAAAACCGATGTATTGTTTAATTTAATACAAAATAAACAAACAGATGTTGAAGTTGCTAAGCGAGAAATCGAGTGTTTTGAGTCTTGGCTTTCTACTGAGTTTCTAAACAAATTTGATTTAATTTTTGAAAGTATAAATGATTGTGCTGAACCTCCACGGAAACGCCGATTACTTGATTTTGATTTAAAGACTCACTATAAGCACCTTTTTGTAGAAAAAAAGGACAATATTATATCTCAAATTAAGAGCCGATATAAATCTTTCACGGATTTAATTTTTTTGGATTTACTCAATAAATCAAAATACAGTCGTTTTGCTCAGTCAAGCCCAGATGATAAAATATCTTCGGTGATTAACTTTTTCCCTGGAATTTTCGATTTTGCAGGTTTAAAAAATGAGCTGAAAGATCTCTATACTACGTCTTCACTTCAACCACTTGACGTTTTATCCCTCTATAAACATCTAAGAAGTGAAATATTGTGTCAAACATTTCCCCAAATCTTAAAATTAAGTGGACTATTTTTAACACTACCAATGACTGTTGCTTCCATGGAGACATCTTTTTCCACTCTGAAAAGAGTTCATACATATTTGAGAAATTCTCAAGGAGAAGAAAGGCTTTCTGATTTAGCACTTTTATCCATAGAAAAGCGACTCCTTTTAAAAATAAAAAGTAGGCCTAACTTTTATGAAAGAGTTCTTGCAGAATACGTGAAAAAAGGTAGAAGAATAGACTTGGAGTACAAATAAAAAAAATATTTAACAAAACTTTTCAGATTTTTTTCCAAATTCTACTGTTTCTGATTTTAAAAAATATTAATCATTAATATTTTCTGTTTTTAACTTTGTACAAAAACTATTTTTAAAATATTTTTATATATTAAAATATTTGTATATATTATTCCTTTTTTTTTATTACTTACTATTAATTTTCTTTAAGGTACAGCATTTGCATCTGCCAAAAAGGTTTCTTTCGAAGCCACTTTTATTATACTTTAGGTTCATTGTAAATTTAAGCTTAAATGACTTGAAGTTAAAAAGTTGGCTTGAATTGCTTTACTTCTATGCGATTTGCAGTACACAATATAATTTCAGAAAGCGTTTGCAAGTGCATATTTTTTCCGACTTACCATTTAACATTTTCCGCGCCACGCCACTGGTAGGTTATAATGTAAAGGAAAAACAATGCATTGAAGAGTATTCCAAATTCGTGTTGTACGGCTCATACGCCCTCATTTGGGTATCCTCATTCTTTGAACTTCATTCCTTTCATGGCTTGTATTGCGGTTGAAATGTTCAAGGGGAGGAATGCAACTGGCTATTTCGTTTGAGCACTTATGGTGGAAATAGCGACAAAATGACGAAAGGCAGGAGACATTACGAAGATGACTAAGAGAGTCAATCGATCTCGCGATGTCTAGGTCGTCAATGAGTTTTATCGCGCGTTTTCGGATCCTTTCAAGTAGGTCCAAATAAGTTATTGGTGCATCAGACCAGATATGAGCATTGTACTCGAATTTCGGGCGGATAAAAGCCTTATAAATTGTAGCAAGTTTAGAAGGCGAGAAATATTTCTTACATCTTAAGCTTAAGGAAGCTTAGACATTTCGCAGCGTTCTTGGCGACAACGAATATGTGGTCATTCCAACGAAGGTTGTCATTAACACACATACCATCTTTCGGTTTCACCGATACAAGTGTCATTCATGGATAATGGCGGTATTTCGGTTTTGCTTTAATGACAGGAGACAGCATTATGTTTTGAAAACATTAAATTCCACTCTATTGGTTGTACCCCACTGAGCTATGCTGTTAAGGTCCGAAATAACTGCCATCAGCGAAGGAATGAATTAGAAGTGACAGACAAGAGATCATTTATAAAAATGAGAAAGAAAGTCGGAAAATATTAATTGTATCCAACAGAACCTTGGGGTACAAAATAATTTTTATTTCTTTTTCAAATTAAACACAACACACAATTTGTTCTAATTATATTTCTTATTTTATTTTTATTAAATTCCTCTATGAGGAAGCTTAGGAATATTTATATTTTATTCTTATTAAATTCCTCTATGAGGAAGCTTAGGAATATTTACAACCGTCCACTGGCAGCTCCACTTAATAACTAACTTATATAATACAAAACGAACTAACTTATATACTACAACTAGCATTACCACTAACATGAAGACATGAACGCTGATCCGTTAATCCGCTGCTTGGCTGGAATTTCTTGCTGTAGCTTAACGGGTGTTTGCTATGCTATGCTTGGTGATGCTGCGGCCACACTTACTGTTCTGATAGTGCAGCTTCTACCGTTTGCAGCATTACCACTAACATTGAGATAACGCTGATCCGTTAATCTGCTGCTGGCTGGAATTTCTTGCTGTAGCTTAGCGGGTCATTTGTGCCTTGGAAAGCGTTTGGTGGTTGTTATGCTATGCTTGGTGATGCTGCGGCCGCACTAACTGTTTTGATAGTGCAGCTTCTACCGTTTGCATATTGACAGCTATGAAACCGTGTGCCTAATGACTTTCCGTACGCCGAAGCATTTTTATTACATGTATTTGATGTGACCATAACTACTCCCCTCGTTAAGTGAAGTCGTCCTCGGCTTCATTTTATTGTATTGCTGTAGCGTTTGCTTAGAAATTTAATTCCCTGCCTTGCTATGTTTCCCTTCTGTTCTATATTACTATATTAAACATAATTACAAATAAATAATACAATTCATTTAACAGCAAGAAAGTTATTATGTTCAACTTAAATTTCGTGAATTACAATTTTGATAATTTAGTACTATTACAAATTTCGCTTTGGAAACCAATCTCTACCTCTTGATCCAAACTAATTGATTTATGATACGAATACTTTTTAAAGTTGCTAAGTAAATAATATTAACTTGATAATAATAAAGTAGTTTGATTTGAGATGAATTACAGGTTTTCGTTTCACTAATTTTCGTCAGTCGTTTGTCTGTTTTAATTTAACAAATTATAGGCAACTCTATACGTTAGTAATATTATCTAAGATTGCTTTTATGTACCTTTCTATTGTTTATAAGAACCGTGGTCCCTAGGTCCTTTTGAACTATTTGTTCTATAAAAAGCTTCCTGAATTTATTTCCAATTCGCTTGTTTGTGCGAACAAACACTTTTTCACCCGCTGTGTAAGTTCGAGTTTGTCTATTCTTATTGTGATAATTCAGATCCCTCTTCTGGTTGTCGGTTATCTTTTCCCTAATCTCATTCTCTAAAACAGTCGGGATTGAGTGGATAACATCAATTGGCCTATATTTTGTCACTGAATGAATCGTCCTGTTGTACTTGGCTGTGGCAAGTAAAAGGAGTTCAGCAATTACAAACAACAACAAAAAATATTCACTATGTAACTCTTAATTTAAACTTTTCAAATAGGTATATATAAAAACCATCTATCCTAATACAATGAAGGCCAACAAAAGACCTATTAAATCAATAAAAACTTAATATTATTTTATTCAAGAGGATTGAGAGAGAGAAGATAAAGAAAGAAGAAAAAAAAACAAAATGGAGAGGATAAAAAAAAAAATCTATAACTAATTATACTTGCTTACTTTACTAATAATTACTAATAATAATATAAATTCAAAGATTATTTAACTTATATTAATTAACTAAATCTTGTTTCAAAACTTCCCTTCAATTAAAGTTGTACCGCAAATGTACTACTGCTTCGTAGATATAATGTATATACATACATACGGCGTATAGGTGATCAGCAACGTCTCGTATCACTTTCTGATTTCAGTTCAGTTAAATTTTTCTTTGTTAGTTTTATATTCACAAATTCAATTTCACTTATGTTTATTGTTTATTGTTTTTACACGTTTTTCACCTCGTTGATGGGGTTACTTTTATGTAGTACCGGCCACGAGTTCACACTAATCGTCAACGCGATCTATATCCTTTATATGGATTTTGAAATATTTTAATTCGATAATCGCGTCGTCGTCGTACCAGGTTGGGCGCCAAATATTTTTTATTTCTTTTTCAAATTAAACACAACACACAATTTGTTCTAATTATATTTCTTATTTTATTTTTATTAAATTCCTCTATGAGGAAGCTTAGGAATATTTATATTTTATTCTTATTAAATTCCTCTATGAGGAAGCTTAGGAATATTTACAACCGTCCACTGGCAGCTCCACTTAATAACTAACTTATATAATACAAAACGAACTAACTTATATACTACAACTAGCATTACCACTAACATGAAGACATGAACGCTGATCCGTTAATCCGCTGCTTGGCTGGAATTTCTTGCTGTAGCTTAACGGGTGTTTGCTATGCTATGCTTGGTGATGCTGCGGCCACACTTACTGTTCTGATAGTGCAGCTTCTACCGTTTGCAGCATTACCACTAACATTGAGATAACGCTGATCCGTTAATCTGCTGCTGGCTGGAATTTCTTGTTGTAGCTTAGCGGGTCATTTGTGCCTTGGAAAGCGTTTGGTGGTTGTTATGCTATGCTTGGTGATGCTGCGGCCGCACTAACTGTTTTGATAGTGCAGCTTCTACCGTTTGCATATTGACAGCTATGAAACCGTGTGCCTAGTGACTTTCCGTACGCCGAAGCATTTTTATTACATGTATTTGATGTGACCATAACTTACATCAGCATTTATTTAATGAGCTGCTGACTTGAAACTGTCCAAAACAACTTGAATTGAAAGGCAATTTCTAATCCATTGAATAAGAGTAAGATAAAAAAATAGATCATTATGTTATGAGCAACATTACATACATATGTTTTAAATTTAGAATTAAGAACATGAAATTGAATATATATGTCATATTGAGTATATCTTTATATTGTTGGTGATACATAATACTGCACAGAAAAATACAGAATATGTGGTAAAAGTCAAAGACTTGCTGTTCTATGAGTAAAAAATGATCCCTTAGTGCTCTACAGTCTGTCCTTTTCTGTTTCATGGAACTTCTAAGCTCGGACAGGAAGATCTAAAGCGTGATAAAAGAACGATCAACCTGATGATCTGATAGTTTTCACTCCTTTCTAAAGTCCAAGGGCCTATTTCTCAGATCAATCTACATGTTATTTGACAGCTGTTATGTGTGAACATTAACGCATGGGAACTGTCACATCTACCGAAATGGTCAAAGTTTTGCGGAGGACGGTTAGAAAATGTCTTCGATTTTTTAGTCGCCATTGGACTAGTTCAAACCCAGAAAAGACATGTGCCTGTGCGTGTTCGCTCAGCTAGGCCTTTTGATCAATCAACATACAGCCAATTGGTAAATAACAATTTTCTGTTACTGAAATTCCATTGGAAGCGTTGTATGATGTAATTTTTTGCCGTATGAAATGTACACTCCGTTCCAAGTATTTACGAACATGTAGTTTCTTAATTTAATCTTATGAGTCCTTCGATAATGTGGGGAAAACCAAATGCAATATGAAAGAAGGCTTTATAATAAATATGTTGTAGAAAAAAGGTTGGGACTATATAGATTAATTCAATTTTTATTGTGCTTTTCCCAATAAGGTCATAAAATTAGTCCTTTTTCGTTTCATCTGTTTATGAACAGTAGCACCTGATAGATGCTTAAAAGATAATTAAACAATACAATTTTTTTTGGAATAATGTAATTTGGGTTTTATTAAGATTATAACAATAATTTTTCATAATGTGAACTACCTTCCGATCGCTGTATCACTTCAAGAAGCCTGCTATGAAGAGATTTATAGAGTTCTTCCAAGTAATTGAATGATTTAATATTTCTTTCGGGTTGCAGTATTGCTTCCCCATACCTTTTCCATGATGTTCAGGTCCGGTGAATATGAGGGCCATTCCAGTAGGTCTACATTTTGACTCTGAATCCAAGTTTTGGTTATTCTTGCGGTATATATCGGTATATTATCCTGTTGGAAAATCCACCGTTGTCCTCTTTCCAGTATAGATTTGTAGGTGCGGTCATTCGTGAGCTTTGAAAATCAAGGTTTGCAGTTCCGTAAAAACTTTCTGCTTCCCATACCATTATTCCACCTCCCTTGCCGTGTCTTCTATCCAAGGTTATTTAATCCTTCGTCAAATCATGAAAATATTAATTGTATCCATTAGGTACATCCAAATATTGCAAAATCAAGTCGCTGACTTTTGCGAGTTGCGTTCAATGGTAGTTTCTTTTTCATTTTTTTATCTCTAATATGGTTAAACTGCTGGATCACGCGATAAACAGTTGATCTAGTAGCTTCAACTCCAGTTTCTGCCTTGATTTTACTTAGGGAAAGTCTTGAATTTGAAGCAGCTCTCAGTATCGCCCGTCGATTCTGACTTGTTGTTGCTCTGAGTATACCTCCTGTTTGGTTTTGTCCATAGTTCTCAGGGTCCTTAAAATAGCTCTGAAAAACAGTAGGACCTCTTCTAATCTTACCGGCTATAAAACGGATAGATTTGCCTTGCTCCTTGTAAGCTAGATTTTTTTATATTTCCTCCTTGGTTAATGAATTTCTTTTACCCATAGTTTTTTTTTTCTATGAAATTATGTTTTGAACTAAGACCCCTCGTACTCTTAATGCCTTTATATTTGATTTAAAATATCATAACAGGTAGATTTAGCTACTGTTCATAAACTGGAGGAACGAAAAAAGGAATAATTTTATGACCTTATTCAGAAAAGCATCATACAATTTTTTTACAACATAAACATAATTTATAGTCTTCTTTATACCCTATTCTAAGGGTATATTAATTTTGACGCGAAGTTTGTAACATACCTTAATAATGACCGTAGACCCCTTAAAATTACTACATTTATGATCAGCATCGATAGTAATGTCGATCTAGCCATGTCCCTTCGTCCGTCCGTCCATCCGTCTGTCGTCAAAAATTAGGCCTAGAGAGCTGAAATTTTAACCATATACTCTCACCGAAATAATCGAGTTTAAGAATTTTTAAAATCCGCCCAACAGACACGCCCACAAACTCAAAAAAAAAACAATTTATCGAAAAAAACGAATTTTAAGCTAAAAGGTTGAAATTTTTTATGTATGATCTTCGACTCCTAAAACTGCAAGGGAGATCAAATTTCTGAAATCCGACCTCTGGCACGCCCACAATTAAATAAAACAATTTTATTGAAAAGTCAAAGTTTGAGCTAGAAAACTGAAATTTATAATATAGACTCTCTAGGTGCCTTGTATGTATGTTTAAATATTTTTTAAATCCGCCCACTGACACGCCCACAATTAAAAAAACTCTTTTTGAAAAACAAAAGTTTGAGCTAGGGAGGGTTTTTTTTACAAAGGCTTCGTTTTTTTGATTAAATCCTTTAAATGTTATATAACAAAATATGTAGAGCGTTCTTAGCAAATCAACCATAATTAGGCTTAGGGATAGGAATAAGAATAGGGTATCCAACAGTTAGCCCAAGCGGTCTGTAGCCCGTCCCTATGTTTCATATGACATTTAATTTTTCCTATATTTTCGAAGGATTTAAGAAATTTCGTAAAATTAAATCAAGAAACTACATGTACGAAACACGTGGAACGGAGTGAATGTTCAACTTGACCCTTGACATTTCCTTATTATTTAATGTGAATTCGGTTAAAGCTCTTACGAACACATATTTCTGATTAAAAAAAATATAATTTAAAGATTTTCTTTTCGAATATGAGCAAGTACATGACAAATGAATGACTTGTTGTAAGACGCCCTAGAAGAAAGTTAAAACGATTGATTCATATTTCGTTGACAAATTTGGAAAGCCTAGAACCTGTGTTGAATATTTAGTTAGATGATTGCCCGCATTTGTGATACGTCCTATCAACTGCAGTTCAAGCGTTTTCACCGCTAGAGCAAATATTGTTAACCCATCATTGGGTTGAAAACGGATGTCAATTTACAATGCATTGAGTGTCAAACACAACACAGAAGTTATTGAGGCACAACAGGGTATTGTTTTATTTTACAACAACGCAACACGTCATTTCAAAGCCAAGGCAACGGATCTACCCTTACATTTTTTTCCTTGGGCTCACCGTTTGGCCGCTAGGAGCAAAAAACCACAAGCCTAATCTTTTGTAGTTGGGTTTTGGTTTCCAATTTAAAAAAAAGTTTTTTGATATATACTAGGTGATAATAAGGAAAATGGAGGTAATATTGGGTTATTTCGAAGGAAAAGTACTCCTTCAGATATTTAGTCCTGTATGCAAGCAAGAGACGATCAACCGCGCACTCTATGGGCGGTACCAATATGATGATATGCATAATCCAAAAAGGTAGCACACAGGTTCTAGAAGCAAGGAAGACTGAACCTCCGTTTGGAAGTGCACGCCATCGCGGATGTAAACGCTCTTGGTCTGGGCAACTGGAAGCAACATTTCGGGGATCGCAGACGATGGAAGGCTACAGTGGCAAGTTTGGACTCAGTTGAATCGGTTTTGCCGTGATCCCATATTCGGCCATCGCTATGTAAACCTCCTGATGATGAATTCTATCATGTGGGGCTTTTAAGTCAAAAAAAAAACACGGTGATTGCTTGATAACAATCGCAATCGCGATCCGTGGGATTTCTTTCATGATAACATACAAGTGATTTACGTTCTATCAACTTTTGGTTTTGTTTCAACCACACACAAAGAAGAGATAAAGAAAAATATCGAATTCACTGCTCCAAGTGTACCAGTATCTTATCTGTTTTCCTCTTTATCAAAATCTGTTCATGTTATACAAGCAATTCAGTAAATACAATATTGTTTGTGAATATAATCTTATGAACGGATCTATCGATTTGTATGCAACGGAATGAATTTATAAAGTACCTAACCCTAATCTTGAAACAAACAAAAATGTAAAATACATAATTTAAATATAGAAGTTGTTTTCATTCCGTTTGGTAATTTGAAAACTTTTATTCATCCCACATGAAATTCAAACCGACAAGACTAATACAAATGCGTGATATTCTTCTGAAAAGACATTTATGTGAATAGAGCCTTCTTGACTTTAACAATGTTTTTTGTGGTATTTTGACTTTTAAATTATAATTAAGTTAGTTAGATACTTCTGTGAGAAAACTTACTCCTGTTATTTGATATATTTTGCGGAAGGTACATGGAACATGGGCATGCAATCTTTTATTCAAAGAAAAACCATCCGTCTTGTTCGATATTTGGTAAATGACCAATAAGCACCTACTCAAAAAGTACTCAAAATAGTGTCGAAACAAAAAACCGAAAAAAATAAGCATTGATCTTTAATCTTTTAAAGTGCAATATGTTTTAAATCGCAAAGAAAGTGAAATTGCAATTAAGTGCGCGAATATCAATTGAAGAGAAAAACATAGGGACGGGCTACAGTCCGCTTAGGCGAACTGTTGGATACCCTATTCTTATTCCTATCCCTCATAAGTGGGCGTGACAAAAGTCCAAGTATGCTTGAATTGTTAAGAACGCTCTACATATTTTGTTATATAACATTTAAAGGATTTTAACAAAAAAAAAACGAAGCTTTTGCAAAAAAAAACGCTCCCTACCTCAAACTTTGGTTTTTCAATAAATATTTTTTATTTAATTGTGGGCGTGTCAGTAAGCGGATTTAAAAAAAATTAACGCATGAGCATAAAGGGCCCCTAGAGAGTATATATTATAAATTTCAGCTCCCTAGCACAAACTTTGGATTTTTAATAAAAGTTTTTTTTTTAAATTGTGGGCGTGTCAGTAGGCGGATTTTGAAAATATTTACACAAGAGTAAAAACGGCCCCCTAGAGAGTATATATTATAAATTTCAGCTCTCTAGCTCAAACTTTGGATTTAAAAAAAAAAGTTTTTTTTTAAATTGTGGGCGTGTCAGAAGGCGAATTTTGAAAATATTTACACATGAGCTTAAAGGGCCCCTAGAGAGTATATATTATAAATTTCAGCTTTCTAGCTCAAATTCAATAAAATTGTTTTATTTAATTGTGGGCTTGTCAGTGGGCAGATTTTGAAAATTTTATATCCCGAGCAGGTTTAGGAATCATAAATCATATATAAAAAATTTCAGCTTTATAGCTTAAAATTCGATTGTTCCCAATTTTTTTTTTTGAGTTTGTGGGCGTGTCTGTGGGCGGATTTCAAAAATTCGTAAACTTGATTATTTCGGGACCCTAGAGAGTATATGGTTAAAATTTCAGCTCTCTAGGCCCATTTTAAAGGCCTAATTTTTGACAACAAACGGACGGACGGAGGGACGGACGGACATGGCTAGATCGACATTACTATCGATGCTGATCATAAATATAGTAACTTTAGGGGTCTAAGGGGTCTCTAATCCACCCACTGACACGCCCACAAATAAATAAAACAATTTTTTTGAAAATCAAAAGTTTGAGCTACGGAGCTGAAAATTTATAATATATACTCTCTATGGGCCCTTTATGCTCATGTGTAAATATTTTCAAAATCCGCATACTGACACGCCCACACTTTTTTTTTTTCTGAAAATTCAAAGTTTGAGCTAGGGAGCTGAAATTTATAATATATACTCTTTAGGGGCCCTTTATGCTCATGTGTTAATTTTTTTTAAATCCGCCTTTTGACACGCCCACAATTAAATAAAACAATTTTATTGAAACACCCAAGTTTGAGCTAGGGAGCGTTTTTTTTTTTGATAAAATCCTTTAAATGTTATATAACAAAATATGTAGAGCGTTCTTAACAATTCAACCATACTTAGACTTTTGTCACGCCCACTTATGAGGGATGGGAATAAGAATAGGGTATCCAACAGTTCGCCCAAGCGGACTGTAGCCCGTCCCTATATTTTTTTTAAACAGTTTGTTACAATTTAGAAAGAATTGTTTTATTTGTTTTTTTTTCTAGTTTTATAAATTTCTATTATATCGTCGCTTATAGAGCAAACTGACATAAGTCAAAATTCCTACATTTTCAGAAAAGCCATTTGAAGTTTTTCATAACTTAAAAAAATCATTTTAGTTTTGAATTTCCGTGAACACCAAAAAGTTGTTGCAAAGTAAAATAGTATTATTTGTTTTTCTTCTTTCCAGTAGTATAAATTCAAGTTACTATTTACAAAAAGCCCTCTTTCAAAAAAAATTTTTTTGATTTCTGTCGTTTTACATCCAAATTGCTACTACATAATTTAAAAAAAAAGTGCGAAACAGTGTCGTTTTGCTTTGATCGATTATAATAATATTATATAAAATAAAACCTAGGTTATTGGTAAAACGACATTTCTTATAGTAATCAAAAGATCTTTGAAGTTCATCAACTAGTTTTGTTGCAAGGTAAAATGACACAACACGAAAAGTGTCACTTTTCAAGAAACTTATTTATCACGATTTCATAATTTTTTTATAAGCAAAGTGTTACAAATGAAAAAAAGTCAAGTGGGAAAACAACAGGGATGTTTCCTTGAATTCAAAACGACACTTTGTGCCCTCATGCTGTCAGTTTAAGAGTTATAGTTATGACGGTTTGATAGAAAAATTGTATTATTTTTGCGATTTGTTCTGTATAGTTGACTCAAAATCGACAAATTTTATGTCAGTTTGCTTTTCAAGCGACGATATATTAGATTTCTAGGCAATTCATTGACTATTTAAGGAACGCTAAATTCAAGTTGTTGTCTACCATTATTGTTGTAGTCTTCAGGTATTTGGAGCATACCTTGCGCCCGTGCGTCGTCTGGTCGAATAAAACGGCTATGATCGAAGTACTCCAGTGTTATCGCCATCTTGAAATGTGTTCAACATGAAGAACTTTAAAACCTGTTTTATTATTTCGTTGATTAGTGCTTTTTACCTGTTTCAGTGCTGAATTTTGAAGTCTCTGTAGCTTGTGGATGTGGGTTGCAACTCCGTTTTCCAAAGCAAGTATAGCATTCCCTTATTTTGACTTCAGTAGGGCATAGTAAACTTACTTTAAAACAGGGTCAGTGGCACGATACCGCAAATTCGAGAGTGCATATAAAGTCTTCTTAAGGTCCATGCGTAGTTTATCGACGTGTTTGTCCCATAGAAAGTGACAACTATGATGTAATACGGAGGTTGATAGGCAGAGATTTGTCATGTGTTTTGGTCCGACATCTGGGTCGCGCACCGACCGTCTAGGTCGGACATCTTGGTTGGGTATCTGGGTTCGGAAGCAGAGTCGGGCATCTGGTCAGAATTAAGGGGTTTCCTTATTTTGGTCAAGGTCATAACGGCCATATATTTTATTGTAACATTTAATATTATTTCTTTCTGCATTGAGATGTGATGTGTGCATGCTTATCAGTCTTAACAAAGTAAAGATTTGTTAACTTCGGTTTCTAACGTCATAAGATTTGTTTTGGAATTGCTTATCAGCTCATTCAGACGTTGGAAGATGTTACTTGTATTGAAGGGCTTAAGGTAAATAGTATTTTGATTGTCCAGATGGATGCCTGCTTTGATGTGTTCTCATCACCTTATTTTCATTGGTTGGCTAGGGTTTTTGATTTAATTGAGCTGGTTAGGGCTGTTGATAATTTTTTAATTTGACGTTCAAGGCCAATTTCTGTATTATGTGCAAATTTATATGGCGGAAAAGTCATATTGATTGAAGCGATCTGTATTGAAATGCACTGTATTGAACCGCCCTGTATTGAACAGCTCTGTACCAAGCCGCGCTGTATTGAACTGCCTTGTTTGATTAACGAAGCGCGGTCCATGATGTCTTATACCCAACGTCCACAGGACTGATAAACAAAATGTTATTGTGTAACAATACACAAGCCGTCTTTGGAATGGCACCCACTCGCTATGAAAAGCAGACATATTTTTTGTATTTTTGTACCAACATTCTCATTCAATTTTTTTCTATTTACTAGAGGAAAGTTGTGTACATTCAAGGCATTGAAGTCAAAATATTTATTAAAATTGTAAAAGATATCTGCATAATGATGGTATATGTAACGAAATTTGTGTCAATGTAGTCGAGCAGCAGCCTGGTTTTACATTTTTACTTTCATATATTCATAACGGAACTCGTTCATGAGCAATTTGTATAGTTCCAAGACAACGAACCCGTTTTGAAATCGTTTTGTTATAGACAACTTTAACTTTGTTCATATGCATTGCAATCAAATTTTCAGAAAAAATGATCTTATATGAAAGTTTGGCTTTGCTAACAAATCCCTTCATTTTTTTCCAACATTTTCCAACATTTTTCCAATGTGTCTGTAAGGTATTGGGATAAACTTAGTCTATTTCTATAACGTTACCAATGACATTTTTCCTGAAAGACATTTTATACTCTTCGCACAACCATTGAAGTTGTTACCATGCTTATACTCGTAGATGTATATATATTTATATTTGTTGTTTGCTTTTGAAAACCTATGAAAACATTGCGTTAAACTACCCTGGCACCCGTTTGAAAAAAAATGTTATTTATTTTATTTAAGTTGGTTAATAGTTTCAACTCAATGTGTGGATAAGTCTGGTGCTGTATAATAAGACAGGAATCTCAGTTATATATTTTTTGAGAAACTCATCCTCAGGATTTTGCTTACATTGCCTTTTTTAGGTTGATCTTAAGAAAAAATGGATTTCATTCAAATCTGTCTTCCTGATTCCAAATATTGTTATTTTATTTTTTCTGTTTTTGCCTTTTTATACAATAAATACTTTGTTTTGTCGTTACTGTTTTTTTCTTGTTTTTCAAGATCGAAATCAACTTCAGCACAAACTTTTTTATTTTTCTTTTTTTAGATTCTTACACTTTAACCCTTAAATGCATTGTGGCCCATATGTGGCACAAACCGATTTCTTGCCGATATATTGCCATACAAACAAAAAAATGGATGTAAGCGCATTGAGTGCCACATATGGCACATTCAATCAATACATTGATGCCATTTTTATCTTGGTCCCGTTAGAATATTCAAATGAAAACATCTTTGTGTAACGGTGACATCAGGTTCAGTCTGTCAGTAGAAATCGATTCAGTGAAGTACATCTTGTGCATTTAGTATTATCATTTGGTGAATTTAAAAATTGTTTTCAACTAAAATAATACATTATAAATCAGTAAAAAGAGTTAACTATTTCACAGTAAGTTTGTAATTAGTTATAATGAGAACAAAATTGTTTGTGCCATATATGGCACACCATGCAATAATGTATACTACATTTTGATTTTAGATGTTCGGTGTTTGTAAGGCTTCTGGTAGTAGGAAAATAATTTCTGAGGAAGAAGTTCTGCAAATTCTAGCAGAAATACCTAGCGGCAGTGAAGATGACATTGAAAGCGATGAGTGTGAACAAGATGAGCCTCTGGCAAGTGCGGGCGATGTTTTTAGCGAGGAATTGCTAGGAGCACTTCTGGGAGATGAAGATTTCATGGAAATAGAATGCCCTTTATTAGAGAATGAGCCTAATGCTGCTACATCCAATGAATCCAGTAAAATGAAAGTGGAAACTACGAACTGAATAAAAAATCACTTCGCTGGAAAAAGAAAAATATAAATATTCCAGCTGAACAACTTAAATTTAATGACTTAACTGAATTACCATCATCAGTAACAAATCTTGAGACACCTTACGAGTTTTTTAGATATTTTTTGGACGACGAAGCAATATCTAAAATTGTGGAAGAAACAAATCTATACGCACAATCCAAAAATATAGGTGATTCATTCTCCGTTACGAAATATGATATCCTAAAATATCTCGGGATTCTTATCCTATCATCAGTCGGTAAGTTTTCAAACATAAGACTTTATTGGGACACAGACGTCGGAATAGAATTAGTAAAAAACACAATGGCGGTAAATCATTTTGAAAAGCTTCGATCTGTACTGCATTTCAATGATAATTCAAAGATGATAACAGACAAAACTGCACCTCAATTCGACAAGCTCTTTCAGAAGGAACTGCTTGTCTATTCCGATGGAAGAACATCTTTCTATTGATGAACAAATTTGTGCAACGAAGGTCAAGCACAATTTGAAACAGTACTTGCCTCTTAAGCTACAAGCTTTTTGTGTTATGTGGGGTTTCTGGCTTTGGATATAATTTTGAAATTTATACTGGGCTCGAAAATAATAATGCGGAACGTTTATCATTCAAAGAGCCAGACTTGGGAGCAAGTAGTAATGTTGTTGTGCGATTATGCCGAGAAATTCCACGAGGATCGAACTTCAAAATTTATTTCGATAATTACTATACTTCCCTTCAACTTGAGCATTATTTAGCGAAACTTGGCATCTATTCATTAGGAACGGTGAGGCGAAACCGAATACCAAATTGCAAACTCCCGAATGATGCAGAAATGAAAAAAATTGTTAGGGTGCATCTGTTGAATACGTGGCCGATTTCCAAGGTGTCGACATATCAAATTTAATTTGGAAAGACAACAAGAGCGTCAATATGTTATTTCGGGCTTCTCGAGAGCACATTTTCCGAATTTCAGCGTTTAATTCGAGTTTGAAGGCCTTTACGGGCAATATTAAGGTATGTTACAACCTATCAGTCATAGCTACCCTAAAATTGTATTTTAAGTTGTAATTGACCTAAAATAAACCCACATGAAAAAAAAACAAATGGGGCTCTCCAAGTTTGCATTTATCCAAACTCCGACTCTAAGTCCCACATTGAACCCAAGCAGACATACAAATTACTGTTTATGTGATTTATTTTCACTATACAGAAGGAAGGGAAGGTCAACGGAAGGGGTAAATTTCATTAAATTTTTCCTTCACATTGCTGTGTACACCAAAACATATGACATTTGCAACTTTGAAATTTGAAGTATCTCGATGGCTCAGTATAGAATGTAAATAGTTTAATCAAAAAGTTAATTTAGTGCTGTTATTTACAAAAGTTTTTTCATATCTTCGGTGGTAATTATGCATTTGAGGTGATAATTAGCTCTTGGCCCAAGAGAAAGCGCAACTCTGCAAGAGAAGCACCACCGCCTAGCACTACTTTTTTGGTAATAAATGAAACAAAAACGTTGACATTTACTAAAGCTGCATTCTCTTCTACACCAAAAAAAGGAGTTCAAAGTTTAATTCAGAAATTCAATAGATTTCATTCGAATAAAAGGCCATCTAGGCAAAGAAATTGAAATTACATTTCCAAATAATAAGAAGTGAAATCCATTTTTCATTTAGTGAAATAAAAGTCGAAACCCGAGCCAGAGAATATATTCGAAGAGATCCGTAAGCCACCGAAAAAAAAGAAGAAAGCCGAAATTGAATGCTGGTCTAAACTTGGAAATTCCAAAGAAGCAATTTAGTTAATTTGAGGTAGGGAAGAGCTTTTTTTCGTTGATTGTAACACTTATGATGTTTTTTTAGGTTGAACTAGTTTTGACAACAAAGCAAATGAAATTGAAAAGCAAAAATGCCAGGAGGATGACTTTGTATTGGGGTCTGCACGTTTACCCGTTTCCAACTTCCAAATCTACAAGATATACCAATACCTACCCATAAATACCCATCACGTCTGAACACCATTCAAGTTCTCATAATTTCATGGAAGCAATTCGTCACAGCTTTCGTCGCCGGCCCCAAAAGCAAATGTTAAAATGCCCGTTAAATGTCCATCAATGACACAACCAAGAGGAAAATTAAATTGAAATCGACCGAAAGGAAATCACCGTTGAGGAGCAGTATCAGGAAGTCGACTCGAGATGTTAAGAACCAAATAATGAAGTCTGTATTTCACAAGAACAATGAGGAATACAGTTTCGCTTAATCAAATGAAGATGGTCTTGTCGTTACTTTAATGTATGTATATTTACTGTTCTATGAAACGTTGATCTTTTTTTTTTTATTTATTTAATTTGCACTCGTCTTTTTTGATTTAATGGTTCGCCAAGTCATGTTTTTTTATTAAATTTACAAAATAAACGGATTGCGTACTTTTGTATTTGAATAAAGAAGTACAGTTAAAGCGAAAGGGATAGACTACGAATAGTTTCCATCGATTATCAAAATGCAGAAGGCGAAAGTTTGGTTTCGATTTGGGACTGTCTGCGTGCAAAGAAAAACAAGGTGTTGAGATGGAATGAAGTAATATTGATGTAAGCTTTAAGCTTGCCGTCTCTCGCACTAAACTTAATATGGTAAAATCGACGAAATACTCAATAAGTTAATAGCCCTAATATACATTGAAAGATCATTTTGGTAGGTATCGTTTTAACGCAAACGCTGTATAGTATTACATTTTACTCGGCAGATACTGGGTGAACAAAATTCTGTAGTCGATTATGTAGCAAAACTATTGGATTTTAGCGTCGCTGAAACTCAAGCAATTTTAGAGAAATACCCATCTGTTCTGAAGGTACGAGTTACAAAGGTGAGAAGTTAGTTACCTACATAATCTATGGTTTTTTTTATTGAGATCTAAATTGAACATCACTACCTCGTTTATTAATTTGAATGCAGATAAGGAAGTCCTCGACAACCTACCTCTTCAATGAAGAGAACTTTACTCTTCATGAAATCGCATCAAAAAGCTCCGCACATTATAGAAATTTATTACACCGCAACCACCACATAGTACGGTTCTCAAACAGTCGAAAAGTTATTTTATTTGAAAGTGAAAACCAAATAATTTGTCTGGGAATAATAAAATCGAGAGTTGCTTACTTGAATATACGTCTAAGACAAATTTTATTTTATCTCAAATCAGCTGGTTCTGTACTAATTGATAACAGCGCCCTCTGGTTATGAGCATCAAACTAGAACTACTTGAATTAACAAAAGGTTGTTGTATTCACTTTTTCAGTTTATGGCGCTTTCGATTGGGCTTTTCAGATTTCGCTCTCAGATCTCAGATTGCCCAATCGAACATAAAAACAGTTTGATTTTTTTTGTAATAGTATTAGTATGCCATTGACAGCCCGCTTGTTGTCAAAACAATCTGGTCGAGACAGCCAAATGCCTTAAGTTCCTTTCTTATCGCGGTATGTAGACATTTATACTTCACAACAATAGTAATATCATAATATGCGTAGGCAAATATCGTACTTTTATCGAACACTCGAAGAAGCTGATTGGTGAACAAAACGAAAAATATTGGGCCTATTTAGATCCTTGTGATACACCAGAGAGGGTCCATTTTCCAAAGCTTATTATGTTAGATACTTTTACTTTAACGCTTCTTTCTGACAAGTAGTTGTCCATCCATTTTGCTGTATTAATTCTTACTCCAATTCTATAAAAGCTATTTAAGAGCTTTTCAGGCGACAGTGTGTCAAATACAAATACTGAAGTCAACGAACATGGCCAGTATGTGATGGCTTCTATTAAGCCTCGTACCCACTAAGTTGGAGAGTTCTCCCAACAGTCTTCCAGTACTCTATCCTTTTTGAAACCCATATTGGTTTGGTTGTAAAACGTTGTTTTTTTAAATAAAATTAGACCCACGTCTAACAACGATGTCTTCCGTACACTTTTGAACAACAGGTAATATTGCCATTGCCCTGTAATTCACAATATCTTTTTTAACTCCTCCTGTGTAAATCATTCGTATTATTGATATTTTCAGACTTTGATTTGTCTGCTGATTAAAAAGCATTCTAAAGACTTCTATCTGACTACCTTCTTATAAAAACATAGACTGAAGAGATTCCTATTGATATGATTTGATGTTTTTTTAATACAACTATGTATGTTCGATTTTAGATGATTGGTTTGCAAACTGTAGCATTAACAAAATCGACATTTTCCCCATACTTCAGCTGATTTCAGCGCCGTCTAGTTTTCAATCTTAACGCACTATAGTTCTGGGTTTACTGACAAAATAAAACCGAGTGCAGATTTGGTTTTGGTTTAAAGATAAAATTACGAATGCATTATACGTATTATTACTGCGTTGCCAAAAAAAACTCTACTCATATATGCCATGGAAGACCATAGACGTGAGACATGACAACATGGAAATTACTTCGAAGGGTATTTTTGTAAACTTAAACAGAACTATACGGAATATTTTATTCAAAACTCATTTTATTATTAAATTCGTAAAAAAAGACATGCATTGGCAAAAAAATGGCTTTAATTATTTAATAATTTTGATAAAAAACGGGCAACGGAAACTTAAAAAACCTATACCACATGCAAGATAATTAACTCCTTATATATTTCTTAACTTATTGCAAAATGTTCCCAAAACAACCAATTATTAAAGTAAATCAGACGCTTATGCTGCGGCCGTTAATTCTTTTGGATTTCAAATCTAATATCACTTATCATTGAGCAAAAACATCGATTTTTTTTTAACTAATTTTTTGTTTGATCTCAGATCACTTTTCGCAAATGTCGACTTGGAAGCAATATTTCCATTTACTTGCGCAAACAGTGAAATATTTGACATTTGTCGTATTGAGGTTTTTATAAAGATTTCTTTTGTGTAGAAAAAATAATTTCAACAATAAAAACCTGTGTTAATAATATAAGAGTAATTTTGCTTCCGTCCGTCGGTAAGAAAAAACAATAATATATTCTTGTTTGTGCTTGCTTCAGCGAAAAATAAATTTCTGGAATTTTGCTTCCTTCTGTGGGAAATAAAATTTGCAACAATAAATACCTGTGTTTATATTGCTCTGTGGAAAATAAAATGAGCGATCAATAATATACGTTTAGTTTTGTTTGCGTCGAAAAGAAATGAACAAAAGCATTTCTTGTTTCTGCTTGCTTCAGCGGAAAATAGTTTTCTCGACCAATAATATATTTTTATTTCTGCCTTCACTTCCTCATCAGAATGGTTTTTGGTGATTGCTGAAAATCTGTAAAAAAATAAATAAAATAAAACATTTTTTTCCCAATGAATTTCTTTTTTGTTTATGTTGTTTTGAATGAATAACCTTACATTCGTTACCACGTGAAGGAAATTGACGGAAAACAAAAATTAAAACCAGTAAAATTGTGTGTATCACATAAAAAAAACAATTAAAATCGTAACATTCTCGACTTTTTTGTTTATTTAAAATACCTAAGTCAATAACAATGAATGCGGATATATAAGCAGTTCTAATAATTTGTTTGTCAACAAAAAGCGGGTTGCCCATTATCATACTAATACTATAACAAACTAAAATCAATCTCGTTTTGTTTTCCATTGGGTGCGAAAAATCTAAGATCTGACAGCAAAATCGAAAATCCCAATAGAAATCGACAGAACACTTTTCTGATCAAAAGCAAGGTAACATACTCGTATTCGGTAAAATTTGCAAATTACTGACTCCTCAATAGAAAGACAAAAGATATTCGATTTAATATACCTACTTAAGTAAGTATGTATGTTATACTAGAGATGTAACGGATATCCGGTTAGTATCCGTTATCCGGACACTTTTTTTCTATCCGGCCGGATTGCCGGATAGAGAGTAAGTATTCGGCGAATACCGGATAGGTAAAATAAATTGGGGATCTTTTGCTCAGCGGTTCCATTTCACTTTATTTGCTACAGGAAAGTTCAATAAGTATGTACCTATCGTAATATTTATTCATTATTAATAACCAACGTAATAAACAAGGAATACAAACATGTAAAGAACACAAAAATTTCGCAAACTTACAATAAGCGTCTTAGTTCGACCAGTAATTTATGTCAACTGTGTGTTCTACAACCGATTCTGAGTAGCACTCTCCACATTCAACACACTAGCCGTACAAACAAATAACGGAACCAAACTAGTTATAACTTGTACACGTGTCGTGTTTGAACTAGAAAGCATAGCTATGAATGTATTCTGCTCTCGACAATATATACGGCCGCCGGATATTCGGGTATCCGGCCAAAGTATATGCCGAATATCCGGTATCCGGTATTTAGCCAAATCACTATCCGTTACATCTCTATGTTATACTCTTATAGTCTCACGACGTGATATTTTGACCAATTAAAATTTGAATACTTTATTGTTGTGCTCGGCTGTTTGGTCATATAATTTTTGTATAATGAAACATTAATTCATAAGTTTTCCGAACGTTCTGGCGGGGTTTGCCACCTTCTTCAGCAGAATCTTAATTTAACCCACACCAAATAAATAAGATTTAAAATTTAGCAAGCAAACTTTTTTAAGATTAATTTGTTAAAACATACAAATTAAGATTAAATAATTATACTTTTTTACTGTGGCATTTATAAGAAGAAGAAGAAGACTGTATAAAAATATACAGTGAGAAAAGTATGCTTAAAAAATCGTCTGTATCACAGTTTTCCGCTATTCAAAAATTTGAACATTCTTCCAATCCGTCATCTTTATTGCTTTAAAGTGCTCAAAGCTTTCTTTTTCAAATCTGCCAATCGGAATTTTAGAATTATAGACAGTTATAATCTTCGAGGCAACCTTCTGAATGTAGTATCTGTACCACCTTTTCGCACCACAACGTTTAGAAACTTTTTCACTGTATCTTCTTGTCGTTTATTTAATAAACCTCCAATTTTGTTAAGAACTATCAGATCAGATGTTAAATTTCTAAGAGAATTGAAAACATGGTTAATGAGCTTAGAATTTAGTGATGTCGAAACTCTGTCGGGACTAAATAATTAATTATTTTAATAAGAATAATATATGTATTTCTCAAACTCCAGTAGGTTTCTTAGTTTAAGTAGTATTAGTATCTATTTTTATATGCCTATCTCTTTTCTCTTTTAAAATTACCTGTAATCTGCCTATCTGCTTATTCAATTTTGTTGTCCTTCTAAATTTTTTTTTCTCTTTTGTTTTGCTATCATTTTTTTTGTTTTTTCAAGGGTCACCCCACCCACAGTCTGCTTAATTAATTATTTATTTTTTCATAATAGGCATTTAGCACTATTTTATTTTAAAATATAAAATGTCTCATGTTTCTCTTTTTAATTTAAAATTTTGTATTAATCATGTCTACGCATTATTATAAAGTAACCTTAATTATTATTTGAACTGAGAAATAAACTGAACTAAACTGAAAAAAAAAATATTCTTCTTACAAATTATAATGGTCAAAGCATAAAAAGAAAGTACCTACAGTAATGTCTCGCTAATCCGAATCACCTTTTATCCGAATATAGCGTTAATCCGAGTATCAATTTTATCTCATTGTGTTCTTTACAAGCCGAATCTACCCCAATTTTGGTACTCTGAAATCCGAATTCGAACTTAAAGAACATACAACACAATGGTTCTTACAGTAATTTGGGTTATGGATCTTTTATGTGTTACTCGCCTTTTGGAAATTTAAATGCGACCATATTGATGAATATACACACAGGAGCCGAGAAATGAATCCATATTTCAAAGTTTGGCTTTATTTCACTTTCAATTTTCAACTTATTTTCACCCATTTGCATACAAATCTGTCGCATGGCACCTACTCCAACCTTGCACAATCAAATCAAACATAGACTCGAAGCGGGTGGGTTGCAAGGGGGAGCATGATCCCCCATACGCATTGCGCTGTTATGGGATGAGTTGCGAAATCACAAGTATTCAATTCAATTCATTTCAATTCCATAACAGTGCAATGCGTATGGGGGACCATGCTGCCCCCATGCAAACCCCCTGCTTGTGGATCGCGGTTTGAATTGCAGTAGGTGTGAGGTTATCTTAGCATTTTGCCTTATTGCACTTTGGGTAAGTGAATACGTTTGGCAAAGTGAAATAATGCCCATCCATAGTATTAATAACTTCACATAAAAAAAGGGAAATTATTGCCCGCTATATCGGACGGCACGCAAAGCCAGGTACGAACACAACCGTAATCTTGCGAGCCCCGCGAGTACGTGAAACCAGATCCGGTGGGCGAGAGACGTATTGGCGCAGATTTCCGATCAACCAGAACCAGGGGACCGTACTACTCCGGCCGCACACGGCTCTAGAGGAACCACTACGGTTCTGGACACCGCGAAGATGTTTGTGACTCCTGATAACAGGAGAGCTACTCTAAGGAACGATTAACAGACTGGAAGATCGGAAAAGCTCTAACTGCAACAGGAGGGCCTTCCCGACCCGGATCAAATACGAGAAACCACAGCAGCTTACCTGCAAAAGGAGGACACTCCAAAAAAAAGGTGTACGCGTCAAAAAGACTTAGGTCGCAAGAGGACACCACCACTGCACAGACCCTTCAGCGAGGTAGCGAAGGACAGTCTCGTCTATGGTATCTGCGATTGGAGCAACGATGCGAGGAGAATCAGAGGCGAAATCTGGCGCACGCTAAAGGCAAGGTTGACTATTGAGATTCTTGCCTAACTGTAAACAGCCCGCTTAAATAGAGCCTCTTACGGCATAGGAAAAACTCCCAAATCAGCAAGGCAGTGGCGATTTATCCTCAGAATCTGAAGGCGCGGACACCACTATCAAAGAAGGATCTGCACCGGTCAGCAATGATCCGAATAGTACAGATTAAGCTCCATCACTCAAAAATAGCTTCGGCTAATTCAATTCTCCGCCTGGAAAAAGGTGGCGAAGACGTTGCCCTCATCCAGTAATGGGTCTTAAACAGCCAACGCATAGCTGGACTCGGTGCAAAGAACTATTATTTCGCTTGCGTAGGGTTAGATCGCGCCGGGAAAGAGCAGGCATGTTTATCGTCAGCGTATTTCCCCTCCGACGATACGGGGGACCTCCCCTCAGCAACAACACGCGGGGCGATACAAACAACGCCCCCTGTTAGTCGGTGCTGACGCAAACGTGCACCACACCATATGGGGAATTAGGAATATCAACAAAAGGGGTGAGTTTCTTTTTGATTATTTAATTAGCACTAACCTCGTAGTATGTAACACAAGGTCTGAACCCACTTTTATCAAAAGTATCAGGCAGGAAGTCATTGACTTAATTCGAGTCACCTATCTAGCAAGGTCTCATTCTCAGATCATCGTTATATACAATTTAACAGAAAACTCGAGAAACCACTACAAACCCCAACAAAATAAATTGGGGGTATACAACTCAACCCTTAAACTAAAGCTCGACAGTGTACAAATAAGTCAACCTAGTTCATGGGCAGAAACCGAGGAAATGGTAGACATGGTCATGTCCGCCATGAACAAGGCCTTCCAGAAGGTCTGCCCTAAAAGCAGACGTAAAGAGGGGGGAAAGCCAACGTGGTGAAACCCCACACTAGCATCTACATAGTGAAAGCAGAAAAAAGTTCAACAAAGGCATGGCGTCCAGGACCCATTCGACTGGGACAACTACAAGGACAGCCTTAAGAGCATTTCTGTGGAAACATAGAAAAGTCAAGCGACGGCTACGAAAAATCTTCTCAAAATCTCCACAAATGCCCAGTTTCATAGAAAGTCTAGACGGGGTGTGTACTTCAACCAAAAAAGTAATCCTGGGTCTACTGCTGGATACCCACTTCCCAAGCAACAAAGTTGATATCAACCTTCCTACAATACACTATCACAGGGCCCTAACAGTACCGGAAAGCATAGTTAACACCAGCAAACTAGTGAACACGGTCAACAGCTTTGTTCCACACAAATTACCCGGACTAGATAGAGCTACGTAAGAGTAGCGAAACCTTGACATCCTGGCTCTTGGTGATTTTCAATAGCTGCTTAAGTTCAGCTTTATTCCCACAACTTAGAAAAGAGTTAAAGTGGTCTTTACCAAAGCATCAAACTGCTCTCCAAAGGACTTCAGAACAATTAGTCTGTGCAGGGGCACACCACAAGGAGGGTTGCTCTCATCACTACTCTGGATCTTAGTAGTGAACGAGATGATTGCCGACCTAGAGGAGTCGGGTGCAAGGTGACAGCCTACGCGGACGATATTGCCATAGCTATATCGGGAAAATTCCCACACACTATCAGAGACCTCAGGATACTATCCTTATGATCCAACCTCATTGGTCTCAATGTAATCCCAGCAAAAACCGACCTGGTTTTATTTACTAGGAAAATTAAGATCCCGGCAAAACACCCCCTACGCGTAACAACGAGAAACTTAAATTTTCTAACCAAGCCAGATATCTGGGTAGGATCTGAAAGCAGGGCAAGATCGTCAGCATATAAAATCACGTTTAATCGCATACCATTCGGAATAAGCCCAGTCAGAAGTTCACTGTGAAGATCATTGAGGAACAAGACAAAGAGTAAGGCATTCAGAATTAATCCTTGTTTAACGCCCTTATTTGTCGAGAAAAATCTCAATAAGTTTTTCCATCCCAAACTAAATAGTGGAAACTATTTTGGATGAGATACCTCGCCTTGCCAGCTGCTTTTGAATTGACGAAGAGAGCATAAAGCTTTTTTTCTGGCTAAGCTGAAGTTTTATGATACATGATAGGTTGTAGACTTGATCAACTGCGCCTGCAATATTTTATAAGTAGTATCTAAAAATGAGAATCCGCGATAGTTGGATGCGATATTGGTGTCACCTTTTTTTGTATAAAGGAAAGTTGAAGGACTTTTTGAAGGGCGAGGGAGGGTATAGTTTCTGCATCAAAAATGTCTCTAAATACAGCATGAATCTCAAAAATGACATGCTACTGACTCCTACTACAGGAAATGGTATGGGCTCTAACGACGGGCCCGAGCTCAAAGTGGGTTTAAAATGATTCCCAAACTAGTTTGCGGTAATACGAATTCGTCGGTTGCTTTGTCTTTGCGGATTTCTTTTGCAATTTTCCACCATTTCTTTGACGAAGATATAGAAGATATTATTTACGCTGTTTTCATTTCCATAGGAATTTGTATCTTTTGTTTGCTGCAGAGTAGTTTACTGTACTCTTAGCGGTTGAAGTGAAGCCTTTCTGGCAATATGACATGCTATGTCAAACCAAGGATTCTTTAGGCTGAATTTCATATTTGGACTTCTGGGTATACCGGTTGCTTTATAGACACATTACAATCAAGTGTTGTATGACGGCTTCAAATTTTTGTGCGTAATCAAAGCATTTGTGCTCGGACCATTTAAGCCTTGGGAGCAGATGCAATGGAGGACTCCTTGAGAAGTCTTCAGACGCCGTGAAAGTAAAAGATAATGGCATGTGGTCTGAGTATGTTTGACAACCAAGAGAAAATTCTTTTATTATATCAACATAATTATATGAGGGACAACAGTAGTCAATAACAGATGAACAACAACGTGTATTCGCCATTTTCATCCCAAGGATTCTCCCGTTTAATATAAACGCACCGATATCATCATGAATTTAACAAACGCATTGAAGTTGCGGTCAACGGCCGAGTCCTTTTAACATCTGGGTTCTGTCAAATCAAATCAAACAAACATCCCCCATGGATCTTCCAAAGTTTTTAGTTTTCGTTGCAGGTATCCAAAAAAGTTTAAACCCTTTGAAACACTTTTCATAGTATAGTATGTTCTATTAGAGTAACTTCGGGTATTGTGGAATATGCTGGTAATGTGGAATAGTCCTTTATTTCCCAAAACACAGATGGTGTGTCTGCGCTCTTAATTTTCTCAGAATGCAAACAGAAAAAAACAGTGCTACGCTCTTCTCTTTATTAATATTATCAACCGATGTGTCCGAGTCATTCAAAGTTCTTACTTGGGTGTGCATGACTTTTTTGGGCGGTTTTGTTTGAGTTTTTTTCGAAGGAAAAAATTACGGTTTCTTTAACTGTGCAAGTGCAGTTTTCATCGAACACGTGTCCACTTTAATTATTTTACTATAAATCGGTGAGTTTTTTGATATAATTTTTGTTATAAGTCGTAGTTTGCAATAGTTTCAAATCGGCTAATGTGGAATACCATGAGGAGGGTATAGTGGAATACTGTTCCACATTACCCGCTAATTATTTTTTTCGGTTTTTTAATTACAGACTGCTTTGGAAGATGCCTAAGAAAGGTGAAATAAGGCGATGGGATGCAGATATGATGCGGAAAGTTGTGCAAGCTGTAAAGAAAGGAGAAATGGGCATTCAGATGTCATCAAAAACATACAGTGTCCCACATACAACCCTTTAAAGGATGGCTCGAAGTGAGGAAGATATTGATAAACTAATTTCTTTACAATTTAAATAAAAACCCACAACTGATGAAACACGCTCCTCCTGGATCAGATTCGGCTTGCCACATTTCTGGTTGTGTACAGGTGGATATATTCACAAACTGGTTCCAACATTTTTTAAAATATACAAAGCCAACCATAGATAAGCCCATTTTATTAGTTTTGGATGGTCACTACAGTCATACAAGGAACATACAGCTATTGGAACTAGCCCGTGATAACGGCGTCGTAATTATTTCACTTCCACCGCACTCAACACACAAGTTGCAACCATTAGATAGGACATTTATGGGGCCTATGAAAATGTATTACAGTGAAGAAATAAGGAAATTCACACGCGAACACGGTAGGAAAGTAACCCAATTTGACGTTACTGAATTATTCGCAAGGGCCTACCTAAAAATGCAGTTAGGAGAAATCACTATAAATGGATTTAAATGCACTGGCATTTATCCATTTAATAAAAATATATTCTGCGATGCTGACTTTATAGCTGGAGAAACCGACGAAAATAAAAAAAACCGTTGATGGAAACATCGTCGTCGGAGAAGAAACCTGTAGCGAAATTGGAATGGAACACAACGTCATCCCCTCATCTGCAGCTTTTGCTCTTCAGTCATCCCCTTCGGTTGTCCCGAGTACTAGCCAGCACTTAACACCGTGGGACATTTCGCCTCCACCAAAAATTCACCGGTCGACAAACAGTCGCAGAGGACGAACGTCAAAGCCGACTGTGCTAACAAAGTCGCCATATAAGTATGCGCTGATGCAAAGTCTGCAAACAATTAAAGAGCGGAAAGAAAAATTTGGCAAGGGTCGTAAAGGCATAGACAAAACAGATAAACGTGCCATTCTAAACTCTTTTTCCAGCGATTCCGACACCAGTCTGGTTTTGAAAGATTCGGACGACGAAGAAATATTCCCAGATGTCAAGAACAACAAAGACACAGGGTGCATTTTTTGCAATATTTCCTACAACGATGACGTGACAACAAAGAAATGGAGTCAGTGCTTGTAGTGTGATATGATTTGGGCGCATGACACCTGCCTTCCACGTGGCCAACCTATTTTTATCTGCGAATCCTGCGCATAAGTCAATACGGTCCAATATGCATTTCATTTTTTTTTTTTAAATTGAAATAAAGAAGTTCCTATATGTATTTATTTTTCTTAGTTGAGTCTTTAATTTTGATTCCGGTAATGTGGAATACTATGGTTCGTGTAATGTGGAATACTATTCCAAATTACCCTCCAATTCTTAAAATCTTGATTTTCGAGGTGGTATCAGTTAAAAAAAAATAAAAATCTTAAAAATAACCCCAGCTGTCTGAGATTATTGCTAACGTTAGCTAATAGATAAATTTGCAAAATATATTAAAATCGCCAATTTCATGCATGGTCTCTGGTTGTAGCATGTAAAAATAAAAAGGGTATTCCACAATACCCGAAGTTACTCTATTATAAATGTCTCATATAAAAAAAATTGGAATTCACAAATATAGATTCATTTGCAAGATCAGCTATTTTAGAAGACAGAACCTGACAGACTTTGGATTGCTTATTACTCATATGAAGTCCGAGGGTTTCCGAAAGAACCAAGTGCTGGAATAAAATGTTGAAGCCTTAATAATGCAATACTGCTTACACTTCATAAAATCCGTTTAATTTCGACTTGAAGGGTGTTGTCAGCCTTAAAAAGACAACTTTAGACTTGCTGGAGGTGGTACTGTTTCGTCAGTTCGCTACTTATTTAAACAGATTTAAGGACCATTGAATTTTTTTGTGGATGTGGGGACAGAATGAACTTCGACTGGATTGTCGAGCTTAAGATGAAATGAAGGATTCCTGAAATTGGCTGACCTAATTTTTCCTGCATTATTGGTGGTTACTGAAACGAGAGGTGTTGAACTGCAGACTTGTCGAAGCTGTTCTTTAGCTTCACCGATTCATTCCACATTCAGTCCGGTTTCTATGACATTGAGTCTTTTAGTGAACTGTTCATGTTCTTCCTTCCTTTTCTTGAGAAATATTTCTTCCTCTTTAAGTTTTGATAATTCTTCTTTGAAGCTTGTTCTCATCTTTTAGCGCTGTGGTATCCTCTTTTATACCATTGATGTCGACTATGGTTGCAAAGTTCAGGAGGTTCTTGTCGAAAAGCTTATCCATTCGATTGATGGAATCGTCAACTGAAACCGTAACTGATATTCCCAACGTGAGCGATGTGATGTAATTTTTGGGTGCAATCGTTCTTTTCTGATTTGAATAACAGCTCATGGGCGAAACTGTGATTCACTGTGGTTTTAAAACTAAGTGATAATTCGTTGATGTCTTTGCTACGATAATGAGCTTTCGGTTAATGTGACAGTTTTTTTAGCTTATTGATTTTAGCCAGCTTAAAGCTTTATCGTTTTGTTTTGATGGGAAGAGGACAAGTAGAAGAATTAAATGAACACCATAGCAGAGAGTACAGAGAGTTGAAAGCTGTAGGTAAATAGATATGAATGTGGGTACTTATAAAGAAAGTAATTGTGTTGTTTGCCAATAATCATCGCTTCGATGAGTTTAAAAACTTCTACTTTGCTTACGTTTTAATGATTGAAGTCTGAAATGCTGCCACCCGCGGTTGAATATAATACCTTGTAGTTCTGCTTTCATAATATGTTATCTTTGAAGATTCAAATTAATTTTCTTAAGAGCTGATCAAAAACACTGCCATTCGCTAAGCACAGCGATTCATTGGAAGTGTTGTATGTAGTGAATAGTGATTGCAATCCCGGGGTGCGTATTACCATACTGTATATCAGCGCAGGCACAAAGAGTCTGTGCAGAACAACTTGTTGCTCCCAGAATTTGAAAAGAGCTAGAGCATATTACAAGATGTCCCAGTTAACCCTCACATGAACGGACATTTAAATGTACATACATGGACAGTATTTACACATGTAGACACAAAAAAGGGCTCTTAGTGATGTAAGTAAGTGGAATGATCAGCATCCTGAGAATGCTCCTTTAGAATTGAGTGCTATTCAGGAACAGGTGTTTTCCGCCTACCTAGGTATTTTGTTAGTCATGGGCTGTCACCGATCTAACTTTGAAACAGTGGAAGAGCTGTGGAAAAGTAAAGCACTACCCCTTTATCGAGCAACGATGTCGGTTAGGCGCTTCAAGGCAATTTCGAGGTTCATTCGGTTTAATTCGAATGCAACAAGAGCAGCTCGGACTGTCACTAATAAAGCTGCTGCCATAAGTGACATTTTTGATATGATAAATGCAAATTTAAAGCTTAACTTTTTGATATGATAAATGCAAATTTAAAGCTTAACTTTTAACTTTAGACCGTACGAATCGATCACAGTGGATGAGCAGTTTTTTTTTTTTTTTTTTTAGAATTTACGCGCACTAACGGAATTTTTTTGGTACCCTTATCATGTATTGGCTTAGAAGAAAAGGATAGTTGCCGATGCACGTTGGTTTTGAATGTTTGTAGGTTATAATGTAAAGGAAAAACTGAGCGTGGAAGAGTATTCCACATTCGTGTTGTACGGCTGAGGAAAGACTCTTTGTACTTCACTGTACGTCCGAATACAGGCTTGAGGGTGAACTGATGAGCATTCCTTGCATGGCGGGTATTGCGGTTGAAATGTTCAAGGGGTGGAATGCAACTGCCTATTTCGTTAGAGCACTTACGGTGGAAATAGCGATAAAATAACGAAAGACAGGAGACATTGCGACGATGACTAAGTGAGTCAATCGATCTCGCGATGTCTCGGTCGCCAATGAGTTTTATCGTGCGTTTTTGGATCCTGTCAAGTAGCTCCAAATAAGTTATTGGTGCACCAGACCAGATATGAGCGTTGTAAGTACTCGAGTTTCGGGCGAATAAACGCCTTATAAATTGTAGCCAGATCAGAAGGGGTGAAATATTTCTTGCATCGCTTAAGGAAGCCTAGACATTTCGCAGCGTTCTTGGCGACATCGAATATGTGGTCATTCCAACGAAGGTTGTCATTGACATACATACCGAGAATGGAAAGCCTTTCGGTTTCAGCGATGC
This sequence comes from Portevinia maculata, assembly GCA_949715645.1. Classification (NCBI taxonomy): domain Eukaryota; kingdom Metazoa; phylum Arthropoda; class Insecta; order Diptera; family Syrphidae; genus Portevinia; species Portevinia maculata. The sequence goes on along the minus strand of OX454525.1, from coordinate 108,498,745 downwards.
AAGTGCCATTCATGGATAATGGCAGTGTGTGTGGGTTTTGCTTTAATGACAGGAGACAGCATTGTGTTTTGGAAGCATTAAATTCCACTCTATTGGTTGTACCCCACTGAGTTATGCTGTTAAGATCGGAATTTAATGAGCTTAATATACGTTGCCGTTCCAGTTCCACACCCGAAGAAGTGGGGCGTGACCCAAGAAACGAGTATGAAAAGCTGAGGGTACTGTCATCAGCAAAGAAATGGATTAGATTAGAAGTAACAGACAGGAGATCATTTATGAAAATGAGAAAGAGAGTCGGAGACAGGACGGAGCCTTGGGGAACACCAGCATTTATTTGGTGAGTTGCAGACTTGAAACCGTCCAAGACAACTTGAATTGAACGGTCCGAAAGGTAATTTCTAATCCATTGAAGAAGGTTATCATCGATTCCAAATGCACGCATTTTCGACAAGAGAGCTTGATGCGAAACTCTGTCAAATGCCTTTGAAATATCAAGCGCAACGATCTTACTTTCACCACCTTGGTGAAGAGATTGGTTCCACTTTTCGGTTAGATATTTCATCAAATCACCGGGGGACCTATTGCCCCGAAAATGTCAATACAGAAGCCATCACGAATGCAATCAGCAGACTAAACGTGGATAACTGCCTCTGCACCTGGATAAAAAACATGCTAGAAAGCAGGCTGATCCAGGCGGAGCTTGGCAGCTGTCTGACCAGGAGGTCAGTGTACAGGGGCACACCACAAGGAGGAGTGCTCTCACCGCTACTATGGATCTTAGTAGTCAACGAGATCATCTCCAACCTAGAGGAGGACGGATGCAAAGTGACGGCCTACGCGGACGACATTGCCATTGCCATTGCCATAACGGGGAAATTCCCCAACACGATCAGAGACCTAATGGTATCAGCTCTCAGGAAACTATCCTCCTGGTCCATTAAGGTCGGACTCAATGTTAACCCATCCAAAACCGAACTGGTTTTATTTACAAGGAAAATCAAGGTTCAGGAGATAACGCCACCTACGCTCAACAATGAACCACTCATTTTTTCCAGCCAAGCTAAATATCTGGGAACGATCCTAGATAGCAAACTCAGTTGGAGACCAAACATCCAAGACCGCATAAGGAAGGCTGCGATTGCCATTTACACCTGTAAAAAGGCCTTAGGCTCCAGATGGGGTCTACAGCCTAAGATAACTCAATGGCTGTACACGGCGGTCGTTAGGCCTATCCTCACTTACGGTATCATAGCATGGTGGCCTGCAATATCGAAGCAATGCCACGCAAGCGCCCTGGAACGCATCCAGAGGGCAGCCTGCATATGCATCACAGGAGACTTAAGATCCACACCAACGGCAGCCTTAACGACTTTTCTAAACCTCCTCCCCATTGATATCTATGGGAAGATGGCGGCCACTAAGGCGGCCCTGAGATTAAGAGAATCCAATTCGTGGCAAAGTTCACACTTTGGGCACAGCAGCATCCTAACTGCCCACAAGATCCCCAACAATACGGATTATCTAATCCCAACACTAGATTTCAGTAATAAATACAAGACGGCCATCCTAGACCGAGCCAGCTGGGAAGAAGGTCGCATTGTAAACAATGACGCCATTGAAATATACACCGACGGGTCAAAGACAGCCGACGGCACAGGGGCGGGCGTGTTCTCAGACAACCCTGCGCTCAAAGTCGTACTACGACTGCCTGACCACTGCAGTGTATTTCAGGCAGAAGTCACGGCTATCCGCGAAGCAGCACGCAGACTCACTTTGAGCCCGATAGATGGAAAAACTATCGTGATTTACATAGATAGTCAGGCAGCGATTAAAGCCTTAGAATCACCAACAACAAGATCCAAGTTGGTAAAACAATGCCGCGAATCTCTTGACGAGATCGCGGTCAGATGTAACACTTCACTGTGTTGGGTACCCGGTCACAGTGATATTCCAGGCAACTGTAAGGCGGACGAGTTAGCCAGACGGGGTTCCGCACAAGAACTCTCTGACAACAGAGAGACACCGGCGGTACCCATTCAGACACTGAAACTCAAACTTCTAGATAACGCGTTAATAGAAGCAAATAACAGATGGAACAGCATCAGTACATGTGTGTCCTCAAAGCAAATTTGGACCAAATACGATGCGAAGAGAACATCCAAACTTCTCTCCATCAGCAGGAAAAATGTCAGCTCTGTTATCGGAGCAATCACCGGGCACTGCCTTTTAGGCAGACATGCCATCAGATTGGTAGCTCCCTCAAACGACTTCTGCAGAAGCTGTAGAGACGTCGAAGAGGAAGAAACCACCACTCATCTCCTGTGCAACTGTCCCGCACTAGCCAATTCAAGGAAACAAATCCTCGGCAACTATTTCCTCGATGATCTAAGTGATCTCAGTGAGACAGATATTGGCTGTATCAGCAAATTCGTCACTAGGTCCAAATGGTTAAACTGAACTAGAGGACGGATTGAACGATGACTTGAGCCCCTCCCACTCCCCTCCCGCAGACCACCCCAAACCTATTCCCCTGCAAAGGAAAAGAGTTCTCACTGAAGTTAGATTGTATCAGTCACTTCAGTCAGAACTCCACTCCGAGGGCGAGACAGTAACCCGGCGGATCGACTGAAACGGTCTCCACCGGCCTTGCTGCCTCCCCGCTATGCAGACAAAACGGGAACAGAGTTGAGGTTAGATTGTAACAGTCACCACACTCTGTTTCTCTCCCATACCTCAAAACCTGCACCACAAATCCCCGAACTCAGTCATCATAATTCCAAATCGACTATCAAGGCCGCCCCTCCCTGCTCCTTTCCGCGGAATGGTGTAACTTGAGGCTCGTACTGCAACAGTCGCCACAAGCCGCACCCCCCGCGATGCGTGTAGCAGGGTTGAACCACCTTCAGTCACGCCCTCTGGCACAGTTTTGTAACCAACTACTTGACTGTGCAGCCGGTACACCCTGACCCCCCTCCAAGGAATGTAATACCTTGCGCGGGATTGACTGTAACGGTCTCCCTCGCACGGTATTGGCTGCAAAGAGAGTGAAGAGCAGCTTGAGGTTCGATTTTAACAGTCATCTCAAAAGATTCTTCCCTCCCCCGGTGATAAGGAGGCAATAGCTTCCCTCCGCGGCGCAGAATTTGAGATCGACCTGGGGTTTGATTGCATCAATCGCCTCATCTCGATCGCAACCCTTGGTTCGGAGGTGCACTAGTCACCCAACACATCGCAACCCATGCGAAACACAGCCAGGCTGCACACCCTGACCCCTTCAGGAGTATCTTCCCCCCTAAGACCACTACCTCACAAGAGGCAACCAAGTAGGCCGAGCGACGACCGGCAGAACACACCCCCCCCCCCTCCCCCCCCCCCTTTTTGTGGTATCACAACGGGCCGAAACTGCGGCCTAAGTGTGCCTGGGCTCACGCCCTCGCAGCCACCTTACCTAACCTAACCTATTGCCCCGAAAACCATACTGCCGGTCATTGAGAAGTTTTCGAGATTTCATAAGCTGACGGTTGATCAGCGTTTCCATGACCTTAGAAAGAAGGGACGTAAGTGTAATTGGTCGGTAGGAGGAGAGAGAAGAAGACTCGCCTTTTTTTGGTACAGGCTGGACAAATGCTGTTTTCCATCTTCCCGGAAAGAGCCCTGAAGAATAGGACAGATAGAAAAGCTTACGCAGTGGTTTTGCCAGCGTAGAAGAACACCTCTTCAGAACGATGGGGGAAATACCATCTGGACCAGCGGATTTGTTTATGTCAAGATCTCGAAGTACTCTAGCCACTGTACGAGTGCGAAAGTGGATTGGTCCCATGGAGTATTCTACGCGCTCGAGTACAGGGGGAGACAAAGCACAATCTGGGAGCGTTGAGCTGACTGCAAAGTGAGCAGCAAGCAGATTGGCCTTATCTGTAGAGCTGACAGCTGGAATGTCGTTGTAAATGAGTGTCGGGATAGATGACGAGGCCGAATTCTTGATGTTTTTGACAAACGACCAAACGTTTTTACTACCCGTGGGACTTTGTAGTATTTTTAGCCTCAGCTTTTGGTCGTGGGAGAATTTTACACGATTAATGTGGGCATTACAGTCATTTCTGGCTCGTTTGATTTTTTTCCGGTTTTCCTCAGATGGGTTGGCCTTATAAGACCGAAAGCTTACCTCTTTTAACCTGATAGCCTCTTTGCAGCTCGAGTCACACCACGCGTTTACCTTGGGTTTGATACTTTTTATCCGGTTAGGGATAAAGCATTTCATACCCAATAAAATCATGTTTGTTATCATATCAGCAGCAGCATCCACGTCGCTGTCGAGGAAGCACAGCGACCAGTTAATACTCTTAAAGAAACCGTTTAGTTTTTCCCAATTGGCTTTCTCGTATTGCCATACGGTTCTTTTAGGAGTTTGCTCTTTAACTATGTGGCCGGAGTACGAGAAAGTAGGTGATATGACACAATGGTCTGACGAACCTATAGGCGGTAATACGTTTATTTCGTATTTTTCAGGGTGAGAAGTGAGAAACAAGTCCAGTGTGTTGGCAGTTTGACTGCTTATGTCCGGTATTCCTGTTGGCTCATTTACAAGCTGAGTGAGATTGTTAACCTCAGCAAAAATCTCAACATACCTTCCTTTCGGGTGTTGTCTGTCCAGAATGTCGAAGCCAATGTGATTTGTGTATATTGAAATCACCCGCAATGACGATTTCAGTACGAGGATGAAGGGTTACAATTCTTGTGATGGAGTCAGACAACGCATCCAATTCATTATAAGTTGAATGTCTGTCCAAATTGGGGCTTCTGCAAATAAAACAGTAGTGGATTAATTGCCTACGGACATCAAATTTGAGCCAAATGAAATTAAATTCCGGATTGGAACATTGGCCATATTGAGGCTGAAGTTGGTAGGCTACGTCACTACGTATATAGACGGTGAGACCGCGAAGCGGAAACAATAATGGCACTAAGTTGTACCCAGGTAGACTAAACTTTGTTAAATCAGAGCCAACGCTAACCTGAGTTTCGTTAAGTGCCAAAACAGCTGGTTTGTTGTGGAAAGCGTGGGCGTATAACGAAAAAAAAAATTTCCTCAACCCACGAATGTTACTGACATCCACCACAAAATTCCTACACATTATAAAATACAAACATAAACGAAAACACAAACTCCGACGCTAGCTAAGCAAGAACCGTAAATTGAAGATCCGCGTTAGATTTCCAAAACAAATTACCGCAGGTGTTATGCCCGTACGGTAATTTTTTTTGGTCCACCAACAAAATCAACAACTCACGGGCCGCTATCCGTCGGATGCTGCCTTTACTCAGCCATTACAAGTGTACAGACGAAAATCGTACGACACCTACAATGGCCAAGCAAATGCAACAGGGATGAAGTGGGATGGGGGACGGAGGGATACCCAGCTATGTGTCTTTTTTCCGTTTTTCTTTTGCGCTTTCCTTTCACGACACCGACACTGGCACTACGGTTTTGTTTTGCCATTTTTTTTGACACACACGATGTCGCGGCGCGTACAATAATTTGTTTAATTGAATAAACAGAGAAACTTTGTAGCGGAGGCGAACACGAAACCGAAAAAAAGCTGCACGTGCGCTTGCGTCGGGGTGCAGACAACAACTGATATAGTTGTTTCGATATAGGGGTCACACGAATTGTACCTAATATATGCCGTCGAAGCCGGCCAAGTACGGAATAAAATATTGGTGGGTTTGTGATTCCGCAACAGCATACCCACTAAATGGACTAATTTACACTCGGAAGATTAGTGGGACCAAAGATGTAAACCAAGGTGAGCGAATAGTGAAACAACAGGTAGCTAAATACAAAAATACTGGACGAAACGTGACTATGGACAATTTTTTCACAACCCTCCCATTAGCAACTGAACTAATTGGTTGGAAATTGTCGATTGTTGGAACTATAAAAAAAAACGCTGCTTACCTCTTGACTTCAAGCCGTTGAAGAACCGGGTTCCCTTGTCTTCTGAGTTCGGGTTCAGTCAAAATGCTGTGTTGTGCTCCTATGTACCCAAGAAAGATAAATCCGTTGTTTTGCTGTCCACTTTTCATCGTGATAAGTCTGTTTCCGGGCCCAAACAGAAACCAGAGATTATACACTCTTACAATCAGACTAAAGGGCAAGTGGATGTAATGGATAAAATGTTGGCCAATATACCACGAAAAGGAAAACTTATCGATGGCCCCAGGCTATATTTTATAATTTGCTGCACATTTCAGGCGTTGCAGCTTACATAAATTTTCGTATCGAAACCAAACAGTTTTCATGCAACGTCAACGAATATCTACAGTGTAGATACTGTCCACTCTCCATGTAAGACAAAAAAAGACAAAACTCAAATAATAGTAAGAAAGGACATTCTCACAGTTACTTTTTTATAATTATCTACAATAAATCAAAAAGTTAGTTACTGATTCGAAACTGCATTAAAATCTAATAATAAACCGAAGAGATATTTAGAGATGAAAATTCAAATATCTACACGTGTAGATACTGTCCATGTGAAGGTTAAGCAGTATAATTCATGAAGTTCCACCGAACATAAAAATTGTGTGGCAGGAGGGGGGTATATTCTCACTCCATTTCAAGTTATATCCCATCAAAGTGGGTGACCTCTAATTTGGAGGTGTAACCACTTTAACGCTATAACTTCTTACCTAAGATAGGTCCAAAAGAGATTTTATATATTTTGGAAAGACAAGATCGTGAAAAGCGATTTGGGCAGTGTGCCTCGAGTTTAAGGTTGAACTCGGTTTGGAACATGATTAACCTCAAGGATTCTACTTCTTCTCAGCTAGCACAAATGACACACTTTTTCTTAGCAGTATTTAATTTTTTTTTGTTGATACCCACGGAAAAGCAATTCACCGAATATTGGTGGCTTGTTGAGGGGAAAGGGGCCAACATGCCCTCCCAGAATCGCGCGTGACTCTAGGTAACATCGCCTTATTTAATAAGTGAGATTAAGTAAGCTAGGGCGTTTCTGGGGGAGGCCGGTGTTGCCAACTTGTGGTGGTGCTTCCGGGAGGTGACTGACGCTGAAACGCTTCAGTCGGCTCGTAAGGCGTAAGGCAACGAGTTCTCAGAATCCTAATTATAGTTATATTATTATAAGTCACGTAGCTTTAGTAAGTAAGGCAGTGTAGGTAGTTTGTAGTTTGCTTTATATTAAAATATAAAATTTAATAAAGATGACGAGTTTAAAGAAATAGTTTTTAGGCCGCAAGTCAATGATTATAGGGTTATAGTTAAGTTTAGAGCGTCCGCATAAGAAAATAATTTATAATAATTATCTTGCTAGCTATAAGTCAGATTTATTCATTATACCCTATTCTAGGGGTATATTAATTTTGACGCATAGTTTGTATCATACCTTAATATTACCCGTAGACCCCTAAAAGTTACTATATTTACGATCAGCATCGATAGGAATGTCGATCTAGCCATGTCCGTCCGTCCGTCCGTCCGTCCGGCCTTTAAACTGGACCTAGAGAGCTGAAATTTTAACCATATACTCTCTAGGGTCCCGAAATAATCAAGTTTACGAATTTTTGAAATCCGCCCACAGACACGCCCACAAACTCAAAAAAACAAAATTTTGGAAAAAATCGAATTTTGAGCTAGGAAGCTGAAATTTTTTATATATGATCTATGATATAAAATTTTCAAAATCCGCCCACTGCCACGCCCACAAAAAAATAAAACAATTTTATTGAAAAACCAAAATTTGAGCTAGGGAGCTGAAATTTTTAATATATACTCTCTATGGGCCCTTTAAGCTCATGTATAAATATTTTCAAAATCCGCCCACTGACACGCCCACAAATAAATAAAACAATTTTTTTGAAAATCCAAAGTTTGAGCTAGGGAGCTGAAATTTATAATATATACTCTCTATGGGCCCTTTATGCTTATGTGTAAATATTTTCAAAATCCGCGAACTGGCACGCCCACAATTATTATTATTTTTTTTTTTTTGAAAATTCAAAGTGAGCTAGGGAGCTGAAATTTATAATACTCGTATATACTCTCTAGGGGCGCTTTATGCTCATGTGTTAATTTTTTTAAATCCGCCTACTGACACGCCCACAATTAAATAAAACAATTTTATTGAAACACCCAAGTTTGAGCTAGGGAACGTTTTTTTTGATAAAATCCTTTAAATGTTATATAACAAAATATGTAAAGCGTTCTTAACAATTCAACCATACTTAGACTTTTGTCAGGCCCACTTATGAGGGATAGGAATAAGAAAAGGGTATCCAACAGTTCGCCCAAGCGGACTGTAGCCCGTCCCTATGTTTTTGTCCTGTATTTAATAACGGTGATATATGTAAGCTAAAAATTAATAAAATTCATTTTGATAAAATGGGTAGTACAGCATACATTGCAAGCAATTTCCGATAATATGGTCATTTTGACAGACGTAGTGGTCCTTCGTTGCGGTCATACAAATGACTACATGGCATATAGTCTCATCTTACTTTTACCTTCCTAAATGTTTACTTTAAAATATTCATTTTAAATAATGGACCTGCAAATTCAAATTCTGCATACATAGCTGTATCATATCTGAGTTGCAGAATTGCTGTATGATAAATGTAAAAATCATACAATTGTATGCGTTGTATTATGTTTTATGATCTGAGAAATAGGCCTCTGGATGTTCAAATTTGCCTATATGGGATTTATTTTCTTAATCGCCTTAAATTTAGTAATATTTTTTTCCTATTCCTGTATGGGGTAATCCCAGATTGCAAAGTACTACGGGATAGAACTATAATTTGCACTAAAAGATTTTTTATTTTTAAAAACTCAAAAGTATATAAGCAAACATCGAAATTATGATAAATTAATATAGAGATATTTTTTACTTAAAAGGAAAACAAATTATAAGTCGGGTGTGGTCGCAAAAGTCCAGTAAATCATTCCTTAAGTCACAATAAAAACTTTGGTTAATTTAAAAATAATTATCAATAAGTCTTGAACTTTGAAATGATTAGCACTGAAGTGGTACCTTGTATTCTTTCCATAAGGATGGGTATGTTATCGTTGTCATAAATTTGTATATAAGAAAACAAACGTTAAACTAGATTGTTGAAAGAATTTATTGATAACTAACCGATTAAGTTTCAGTTGATTTTTGAGATATTCTTGTACGAATTGAAAGAAACGATCACATCGTTGTAAGTCTATCTATAATGCTTAAAGATCGAATTTCTCAGCTGAATTGAAATAAGGGATAGCTCTTTGCGTGATTTATTTTGCTAATAGGCTTTTTTTTAGTTTATTTTATGTAGCAATATAGATTATTTCTTTTACATTTAGTAAGAACATGCTATTTTTAGAGATTTAGGATAAACATTTTCCTTTTCAACTATAGATTTAAACTAGCATATAATAATAATAAGTTGTATAATGAATTTTAATATTAATTATTCAAGGGAAAGCTACAATTAAAACCCTTATTCAACTCTTAAAAAACTAATATTGCAAAACTCCCACGCTAAGTTTATGAATTATATATTTTCAATTACATTTTTTTTTGGCAAATTCATTTAGCCCAATTTCAAAGACTCTATCGAAAACATATAATAAAGTACAAAATACATAATATGTATATATAAATTTATGGTGGAGATAAACATGTAATCAGTTCATTATCAGAGAAGGAACAATTTACATAAATTTTGTGTGTCAAATTTTCGATAAGGGAGTCCAAAAGATTGACATTGCTTTGTTCATGAAGCCTGCAAGTTGAATAGCACCATGGTAAATCAAGCATCATTTTGAGAACTTTGTTTTGACATGTTTGAAGCTTAAGTTTGTGAGTTTTGGCACAATCGTACCAAACAGGAGCACCGTATAGGAGGATAGATTGGAAAATTGATTTGTACATTAAAATTTTATTTTCTTTGCTAAGTTTAGAACTTCTACATATTAATGGGTACAAAATTCTTTTGTATATATTTATCTTGTCAATAGTTGTAGATATATGTTTGTGAAAATTTAATTTTTTGTCTATTATAACCCCAAGATATCGACAATGTTCGGACCAGTCAATATTAACAGAGCCCATTCGAAGTTGTACATTATTTGGGAGAAAACAAGATTTTCGACGCCTTGTAAACCAAATAGCTTGTGTTTTCAAAGGATTTACTTTAATGCTAATAGGCTTAAATGCCTCGGAAGACGTCACGTAGCCCGAACAAAAAGAGTCAGATAGTGTAGTGCAGTGATAGGACTCGAGCTGACTTTTACTCGAGTGACTGTAGAAATTGAGTTTCAACTCGTAATCGAGTTCGGTTTTCTCATTAGTACTGAAAATCATTCGTACTCTGATAGCCTAAATGATTTTAGAGAATTTAGATCGAAGAACTAGCACAGCAATTCTACAAAATAATCTCTTTGTTGTGCCTTCTTCTTCTTCATTTTCCTTAACGACGATGTTATGATCTGGATTAAAGGGATCAAACCTTCGTCACTGACGGCAATAAATTGCTGGTGTGGTGCATTTCTGCTATCCAGGATGTTTAATGTCGTCATCGCAGCTTGATTCGCTATTGATCATAGATCTCAACAACTATTTATTTCATATGAATGTCTTAAATAGGTCAGAGTGGATCAGAGAACGGTTAGCACAAGTATTCTGTTTTTTTCGGACTTATACGATATAAATAGTTATACGATCCACTCCAAAATGTTCAACACACCAAGTGCTCCATCGTCAGCAAAGAACAACAGATGTTTTTTTGGAGTGCGTCCCTTTTTTAAGAAGATAATCAAGGACTGTAAAAAAATATCAAGGGACCTAAGACGCTACCCTGGTGTACACCGACTTTGCTTGCAACTCCTCCGTGATTCCAGCTTGGCATCTTACTCTTGTCTTTACTCCCTCATGTCCACGATCAGGGTTTTCTATCAAAGGCCTTTTTGAAATCAAACAACACCAGATGCAAATGCTTTAAGGAATCAGTGGTCATCAGATAGCCGTGTTATTTTCCCCAATCGGCTATCTAATACCCGCTCAAGGAACTTCATCGTATATGACAACAGCTTGATCCCAGAAGGGAATCTTTGGTGATTTCGCAAAACTTTACCAAATCACCTCTTACTTCATCAATAAGAATGTTGGAAAAAACAAGGTCTTCCCTAAATCATGCCTAAGAGCGAGTTGGTAATGGCTCTTGTTTTAATCCACTTTAAACACTTGAACGTCAATGGCATTACCACTTCGCTCCTCAGGGAATTACATTTTTAAGGCCTGTGTTTAGGTATTACCAACTAAACGAGTAGTTTTAATATTCCCAGCACTTTTGAAACTTGTACTTCCATATCATTCACACTTGGATACCCTGGGGGATAGTAAGGCCTGAATATACAACTTCTTGGTAACGCCTGAAAGAAGGCCTGCATAAGGCAGCGAGATGGCAAGCGCTTGCTTGCCTAAAGTGGTTATAATTTTATGGAATACAAACATACAGTAACATCTAAAGATTTTTCATTATTTCATTCACTCAGGAATGGTGCGTGCTTTTTTGTTCTACCATTGGAAGATGCTGGCCTAAAAAATGTTTGTCCTGTAATTTTGTTTATTTAAAAATAAAGCTTTTTGTCCTCAATTTTGATTTTTCCTGGGAAACGAAACTGCAATAAAAACATTATTCAACGCACGGATAATAATAAATGAAGACCCACTGAAAGTCTTAGTCTGAAGACGATCTTATAACTATTTTTATTACAAAATGTATACGCTTCGAATAAACCGTTTCATCTGACAGCGAATTTAATAACTTATTCTGTTTTATGTCCTGCATTGTGTGAACGTTTTTGTGATAATTGAAATTAAATGTCAAAGCTCAAGTGCATATTCAATAAGTAATGATCTCCAAGAAAAATGGGCGATGTTTGTTCAAAAGCATGCAAACGAACCACATTGGTATCGTCTTCTGCGCTTCTTACGACTCGTACTTTCGGTAGCAACAAAAAGAAGCAAAAAAGAGACAGTCGACCTTCACATCCTCGTCCCCCAAAAACACTCAGAACTGCGCGGCGGTCCTAATCCTCTCGCGAAATCCATATCGGTGAATACAACATGTAAATCATAAAGTGACTTGTGTTTTCTTCAATGTCAAAAATGACGATTTTATTAAGGTGAATTTCATTTGGCAGATCTTTTTATACTTACGTTTAACAAACAACACGAATTTCTCTCATAATTTATGAATACTTTCTGTTCACTCGTTTTTTAGTTAAATAAGTTTATTATATTCCACTCAATAGAAAAACATATTTTCAAACCAGTCATCAGTTCTTAATCGAATATCGCTCAAAACATTTATAAGGCGTTCACAACAACTGAATCAATAGTAATGAATGCTTTAGATCCATTATTAGTAATTTTTTTATTTATATATGTATTTATTGTTTCGTTCTGTTTTAGTTGTATATTTTCTTTCTCTCGTTCAAATAAATACAAAATACATGTATTTTCTAATTTTCTTTTTCTTTTTTAGAATAGGGTATTCTAAGGGTATATTAATTTGACGCGAAGTTTGTAACATTCCTTAATATTGCCCGTAGACCCCTTAAAGTTACTATATTTATGATCAGCATCGATAGTAATGTCGATCTAGCCATGTCCGTCCGTCCGTCCGTCCGTCTGTCGGTAAAAGTTAGGCCTTTAAATTGGACCTAGAGAGCTGGAATTTTAACCATATACTCTCTAGCGGCCCGAATAGTCAAAATAGTTTCGGAATTTTTGAAATCCGCCCACAGACACGCCCACAAACTAAAAAAAAACTAATTTATCGAAAAAATCGAATTTTAAAATTTCTAAAATCTGCCCACTGCCCACAGTTAAATAAAGCAATTTTATTGAAAAACCAAAGTTTGAGCTACGGATCATCTTTTTTTTTTACAAAAGCTTCGTTTTTTCGATGAAATCCTTTAAATGTTATAACACAAAATATGTAGAGCGTTCTTAACAATTCAACCATACTTAGACTTTTGTCAAGCACACTTTCGAGGGATAGGAATAAAAATAGGGTATGAAACAGTCCGCTTAAGCGGACTGTAGCCCGTCCCTCTTTTCTTCAGCATTTCATTGTTAAGGAGAAAATTGTTCATTTAGAAGTCCCTCAGAATACAGTTGACACTTCTTGTGTAGTATTTTCGTCAATCCAAGGAGCAGCATTTGAGAATTGTTGATGAACTTTGGCTGTCGCAGTTCGTGGATAGATAAGATTCTATCAGCAACCGAAGAAGTCATTTCTTCTAACTCTCGATACAGGCTCTCCATACTCTCCACATAATATGAATTTAAGCGCACTTTACGATCACTAGACTTTGATCAATATTAGTACCATGGTAAGTATAGTGGCTGGCGGCGTATTGCCTTCTCCATTAGCGTACATTTCCTTAGTGATTTAGTTTAAACGAATTCGACACGTAACGTACGTGCTCCTGTTTTTTTCTTTTTTGATTTTCCTTTTACGACGAAGGTGATCGCCAGTCGTGTCAACCCACGGATATGCATGCACACTCTTGCGAGAAATTCGTTGGTGCCAAAAATTCTACCCGCCATAAATAACACACATTTTCGATGCGCTGTTGGGTCGAACAACTTAATTGTTAACAGTATTCTGTATGTGGTGATGCGTTTATGAACTATATGGGCCAATTTAACTAACAACGCACATGCCAACAAATGGTTGAAGTTACAGTAGTTGCGCAGACATTTCCAAATGTTAGCTTTCGAGCTAAGAGTGCTAAAATTGCTAACGGAGGGGCATGGAAAGATCGGCATAAGTTTCGATATTGATCTAGTGATCACAAATGCATACGTTTTTAGTTCTCTGCCGCCAATTGTTTACAAATGAATCAAAATTAATAAACGGGTACGATATGATACAGCATGACTGCAACTATAGTTTTTTTTAAACCATGAAAATTGTACTCTAGTCGAATTTCTACTTGCATCGATTGTCTACTCGAGTCAAATTTTTCTAATCGAATAGAACACGCTTATTTTCGAAAATTGATAGCGCGACTCAAGTGAAATACAAAAATCGAGTACCATCACTAGTGCAGTGGTGTATTATGGTAGGATTATTGAAGGTCCCTCTCCTTGGCAGGTGCTCCATTTTCTTAACATCAGTTTGAAGTTATATTAAAAATGATATAGCGTTTTCGGAGAACAAAATTAATCAGTGCCTCTGAGAGGTGACTGACGACGTATATTAAATAATTCCTATTAAATTGAATAAGGCAGAAATAGAAACGCAAGGGCGAACAGACGGGGAAGAAAGTTACTATTTACCAAACTCGCAGAGGTAGCTGCGAAAGTAGAATTAGGCGGGTACAAATCAAAAATGTGAGCGAAGCCACGGTTGACTGTCATCATAATCATCATATATTATTTTTGTAGTTAATATCTCTTTCGCTTTCACTAAACCAATCTTAATAACTGATGTGTCAAAAGAAAGATAATTTTCTGGAGCACGAAATTGGATTTTCACTTTATAATTTTTTATGATTTGCTGAAAAAGAATTGTTTCGGGATTTCGCATGCGAGCGCAGTAGTACGCTAGTCAAATTAATCAAAATATAAAAAAAAATGTATTTGTTGGTTGAGATGTTACGATTTCAAATCCTTGTTAAGTGCAGAAGCAATATTCGCAAAATAAATCATCTTGTACCCATGTATGTAATGCTTCTTTTTGTATGCCTCTTCGCTTGCTTCAGAGAGTATGTAGTTTTGCTTGTAATTGTTCATTATTATTTTTATTTTTTTTAAAACTGGTGATGAACGAACGTAACTAAATGAAAAACTGAGGATGATCTAAATCTATGAATATGTACGAATATTATTTTTTTATTGAAGCGTATGGCCACAATTATTAATTGAAGAGAGTGATTTTGATTTTAATGAAACTTAGTTCTTGTTTGGTACTCTCTTTTATTTTTTTCTTCCGGCTTGCTCAGGGCTTGGGGGTGGGAAGAACTAAGTTCCAATGAGAGCTGTGAGGGTTACTGCTGCTGTGAAGAATTGACCCGAAACTAAATATTTGACAATTCATGATTATGTATTTTCGAAGTAAATAATGATTCAAGTACATAATTCTTAGCTTAAGACGACAGAGTACAACTTTCTACACACTAAACCTTACGCATGTGTAATATAATGCGCCAGTATGTATCTTAAAACAGGAACTTGATGTGTGGAAGAGAGGCTTCCCTGGAACTACACTGAACTGTGATATTGACTGTGATACTAGATTAAGGATTAGTTAGTAGCTAGACGTAGTATGTAATTTTATAGTGTATAGTTAGGCAAATATACACAATTATACATAAAAGATCGTGATATTCATAGACTGTGCTGTGATAACATGTGATTTTTGTGTGTTTCGAAGATGCGTGTTTGTAGCTTTGAGTGTTGTGGATGGTTTAAGCTTGTTGGTGTGTTGCTTTTTATGTTTTATGTTCAATGCTGTAGTTGCATGCTTCGTTTTTTTTTAATGTTGTATGTTTCTTCGTGCACGTGATGAGTTGTCTTGCATGTATTTAGGTGTATAAGTGCAGATAAACTAAGTTTGATTTAAACTAGATTTCCTAAGAAAACACTCCCATTAATCCCTAGGAATCACCTTTTAACTATATTTGGCTTACCTTAGACTAAAATCCTTATGGGTATGCGTCTTAATATACGGTCACTTAAAAAGAGTACTTTAACTATGACACTTTAAAAGAAACTTAGTACCGATGTACTGTACATGGTTGTGCTTACAGAATTGAAGCTGAAATGGCCGAATCCTCAGAAAGGAAATGGTCAGACAGCACACTAGGCTAAAAAATAACTGCTGGAATTCAAGTCAGTGCCACCAACATTTCAAAGTAAATCGTACCAGATTGCACAGACACTTTCCTGCTTAGGTATGTGCAAATGAATATTGGCATAGATTAGCTAGATGTTTCATTATGTAGAAAACTATGTGTAAACTATCACTCGGTCTAAGTAGTTCGTTGTATACACTACCTTTGATTTGTGTATGGAAAAAGGTATGCAATATTTATTTATTGATTTGTTTTCAATAACAAATTAAAATGTATTCGCCTATGTATATAGACTAAGAATATCACTGCAGTGTCCCCATAAAAACAAAAATTAAAAATTTCGATTTTTTCGATAATTTAATATTAAAAATTCTTACACTTGATTATTTCAGGCCTCTATTAAGTATCATCCGTATAAATAAACGCGAATTAAGGGTGAATTATTTTGAATCAATGAATTAAATGAGAAATCTGGATAATAAACTATTGTTTAGCTTAATTGACGTTGATAATATTGTAAACACATGATACGAAATCAAAAAGTATTAACTACTAAAATCTTATATACATAGTGTGGTAGCTCGGGTATATGAGTGTGTGAAAGGAATTGTTCAGTTCAATCTCTACACGCGCCAACGATAGACATATGCCCAAGTTCACCTTCGTCGGTAAGGTATTTTCTATATTGTTTTAGCAAGTTTATAACTCAGAAGTGGGATAACCCTGGCCTCATAATGCTAGTTTTCTTATTTGTAATTATCGCATAGAGTACCTACTTGTGTGTCTGCCATATATAATTAAACAAATATTAAAAGTTCTCACTCGGATTAGTACATATATTTATCGCAACGCAATTCGAATTACCCACACATATCGTGCAATACGCTGTATAGTTTGTTCGCTCTCACAATCCGCGTGGTTTTCGTATCTATATTGTGAAAAGAATACTTAACGTTACCCTCATAAAAACATTGGTTTGTCTCTTTCAACTCAACGTGTTTTCTTCTTCGCATACAGTTATGGATACATAATCTTGTACAGACAGAGATTTGTCTCTTTCACTCTGTAGATATAGAGAAACTTCAAAACATTTTCCAACAGTTGAATATTTCCATCGGTAACACGCGGTACAGTGTTGGTTCTTGATTTCTCACCAAATTGCTCACCACTCACCAGTCAAAAGCAGCAACGAACTAATTGAAGAGTTAAGACAGGAAATAAATACGCTTAAGACGCGAAATGTAGAGCTGGGAAGAGAAATCGCAGTCAACAACCGCGCTAGTAATAATTCAACTGAGTGTTCAGCAATATCAGCGGGCCCACCACAACAAGCTGTCAGGTTAGGTACAGAAGAAGTGAAAAATGTAATCCCTCCTTTTAACCCAGCATGCAGCTCCGGTTTGGGTGCTTCTCAGTGGGTCGAAACTATTGATAATATCAGCCATCTTTACAATTGGGACGATCGTTCAACATGCATATATGCATCCTTGCGGCTAGAGGAAGGAGCACGTAAGTGGTTTTCTAATAAGCAACATAATCTTACTGGGTGGGGTGAATTTAAGACCAAAATAATGGAAGACTTTCCAAGTTTAGTTGATGAGTCCGAAATTATATCAAAACTAATGGTTCGTCGTAAGGAACCTCATGAAAGCTATGAAAATTACGCATACGACATTGAAGAGACAGCGAAAAGAGCACACTTCGGTAAAGACACAGTAATAAAATACATTATCTCATGGCTAATAGACCGAGACCTACGCACTTACTTGACTGCTAGTAATTGCACAAATATTACAGACCTTCTATCAAAAATTAAAACATACAACATAGTTGAAATACAGCATGAAGTTCGTAGTAAATTCGAGCAGAGACATAACATTCCACCTCGCTCTAATTCACGACAATCTAGCCCCGACCGCAGACGCTCTACTCCTTCAAGTTTGATAAGATCAACCAACTATCGTCTCCAAAACAATGACCTTTCAAACAAAAAATGTTTTAACTGCAACAAATATGGACACTTATCTTATAACTGCACTGCTGAACGACGTCGTCGACAGCCGTATGAACCTGCTCGAAAAATGCGTCGCTTACTCGAATCCGGCGACGATAGCGGACTTCTTAAAACGGTTACAGTAGACAACCAGCCGGTTAAAGCCTTTGTTGACCTCGGAAGTGATTGTACAACGCTGACTATGGCTGAAGTAGTCAAAAATGACTGGGAAATGAAACCATGCCAAATTAGACTCAACGGGTTCGGAAAAGGTTCTGCTAAAGCCATAGGTAAAATTACCAAAAACATATGCGCAGGTGAAGTTTCAATGGCAACAGAAATACTTGTCGATGATTCCGCACAAGACGTATCTATGATTCTTGGACGAAATTTTCTTGATTCTCCTAACGTATGCTTAATAAAGAAATACGGTAGTCTGCTAATACAAAATGCAAATGATGACTTCGTTACTCCAAATTCTTGACTGCAAAATTATCCCAAACCATCGGATACAAACACTAATGCCTGTTATTCTCCAATAAACCCAAACGATATCAACATCGGCAACTTTCAATTCAGCGATTCTGACAAGGATAATTTAATTGAGCTACTCAATCAATATCGAGACTGCATAGAAATCAACCTTAAAGAGCTCGGTAAAACAAGTCTCGTAACAATGACAATCAAACTTAAGGAAAACAAAATTATTCGGTACAAGCCTTATCGAGTAGCTTATAATGAAGTTCCGCACCTAAATAATATAGTCGACGAACTGTTACAAAATGATATTATTGAAGAGTCCAATTCAGAGTATGCTAGTCCAGCTCTGTTAGTAAGAAAGAAAAATGGAACTTACAGAATGGTCATCGACTATAGACAACTTAATTCGATAACAATACGAGAAAATTTTCCGACACCCAACATCGAGGAACTAATAAATTCAATGGTAAATGCTCGCGTCTTCATAATATTAGACTTATTAAGCGGTTATCATCAAATTCCAGTGGATATAAGTTCCAGACACCTAACAGCATTCGTAACAAGGTCAGTATTAGTATAAAAGAGTCCCATTTGGTTTAACCAACGCTCCATCAATATTTCTTCGACTAATGAATACACTCACACGTAAATTACCACATCGAAACATATGTATATACATGGACGACATCGTCATATTTGGAGAAAACACCAACACAATTTTACAAACATTTAAAGACCTTTTGAAAGCACTAAGAGAAACAAAGCTAACTCTTAATTTAAAGAAGTGCAACTTCTTTTCGGAAACAATAACATATCTGGGCCACGAAATTAGCGCCGATGGGATAAAACCAGGAAATTGTAAAGCGGAAGCTATTAAAGCATTTCCAGTTCCCTGTGAACCTAAACATATCAAACAATTTCTCGGTTTATCCGGGTACTTTCGACGTTTTGTTCCCAATTTCGCCACAATAGCTGCACCTCTAAATGCGCTTTTGAAGAAGGATGCCACTTTTATATGGACACTAGTTGAGCAGGCTTCTTTGGAAAAATTAAAAGAAAAACTATCCACTTCTCCAATTCTTACAATTTATAATCCTTCAAGAAATCATCAGCTCCACACAGATGCTTGTTCTTCGGGTCTTGCTGGAGTACTGATACAACTCGAGGATGGTGATACAAAAAAGCAGTATCTTTCTTCAGTAGAGCAACAACCGGATTGGAAAAGAAGTACCACAGTTACGAGCTGGAAGCTCTTGCAGTCGTTGAGAGCCTCCAAAGATTTCGATACTACTTGTTAGGTAAGAAGTTCACTATTTACACCGATTGTAACTCACTTAAACTGACGCAAAATAAAAGAGATTTAATACTAAGAATAGCTAGATGGTGGCTAAAAATACAAGATTTTGATTTTGATCTCGAGTATAGGCCAGCATCTCAAATGTTGCACGCTGACGCACTGAGTCGTAATCCTGCTGAACAACCAGTGGACGTAGAAGAGGCGGGTTTCGACATGAACATAATTGGTATGCAGGAAGATGATTGGATTTCAGCCATGCAGCGACAAGATATCCAATTAAAAGAAATATTTCAAGTTCTTAATAATGGTGTTGACAAAGATCCTAAAAGGAAAGATATTGAGAGTAACTATGTACTAAAATCCGGACGTGTCTTCAAAAAAACTGCGGCTGGTCCCCGCTTCGCGGTACCACAAGGGGTACGTTGGCGTATTATCAAGTCTGCTCACGACGACATTGGTCACTGTGGTCTAGATAGATCGATAGAAGAAATAAGAAAAATGTATTGGTTTCCCAGAATGCGACAAACTGTATTGAAATACTTAAACAGCTGCGTTCCTTGTTTATGCAACAAAAGATCAAAAGATGAAACTCGTTATCACATTCACCCGATTAGAAAACACCCCACTCCATTTCACACTATCCATATAGACCACTTGGGACCACTACCCAAAAGCAATAAAGGTAATGTTTACGAATTAGGAATTATTGACGCCTTCACTAAGTTCCTAACATTACGAGCTGTAAAAAATACGTCGTCCAACGCTGTTGTGCGAACATTGGAAGAACTATCACAATTTTTCGGAAGTCCCGCTCAAATCATCAGCGATAGAGGCACCGCCTTTACATCTAAAATGTTCAAAAATTATTGTGCCCAAAACACCATTCGTCATATTTTAAATGCTGTACGAACTCCAAGAGCGAATGGGCAGATTGAAAGATATTTTAGAACTATAAGCTCATCAATCTCAGCAATGACTTTACGAAATGATGGCAAAGACTGGCAAGACCATCTGTCAGCTGTCCAATGGGGACTAAACTCATTAAAACATCGAGTAACAAATCGAACTCCACAGGAATTGATGTTTGATTTCAAACCCAGAAATGGGTTGGCAAACCATCTTAATATAGCAAGAAGATGACTCCGATGGAGATGGCGATGAAAATATTCCTCTTTCCGAGATCCGTGAAAAAGCATTGCAGCGGATGGAACAGTTACAAACGACGCAAGCCAACAAATTTAATAATGCTCATCGAAGTCCTCAAAATTATGAGCTTGGAGATTTAGTCCTCATACAAGCAGAACATCCAGCTACGGGACATTCACGAAAATTACTTCCCAGATTCAAGGGTCCATACGAGATTAAAAAGATCCTTCCAAACGACCGATACGTCATAAGCGATACAGCAACAACCAGCGTTTCTTCAAGACGATATGAATCCATCCATTCTGCAAATCACATGAAGCCTTGAGGAAGACTTCAAGACTTCAGTCTGTCCGAAGAGACTCATGACGATCCAGAAACATCCGACGAATAACATCTAAAAATTACAGGAAGACAAATTAATAAAAATAAAATAATAATAACAACAATACTTTTCTAAATCTTCTTCTCTTGACGCCTGGACGATGACAATTGAAATACGAAAATAAAATCAATTGGATTTATTTTGATTTATAAGTGAATTATTTCGCATAGCCTACTTACATGAATTTGAATTCTATTTTTGTTTGTTTGTTTTTCTTTGGCTATTTTGTTAATAAAGTTGAATTAAGGAAAAAGAAGAATTCGTAGTAATTGTAGAATCGTTTTCAGGTCGATAGTAGCCATAATGACGGACGGCGTGCATACGATATAGATATCAGCGGGTAGGACTTGTTTTGTTTTTAACCATAAGTTACACGAGGTGTGTAAATGTTATAACCCAACAATTGATCGACAACTAAATGGTACGCGTGATTCCGTTAAGGGTAAAGTGGATAATGTCATAATAATGATGGAATTTACTTGAAGTCTTGGACAGTGTTGTTTTCTTTTTTTTTGTTGCAGATCTAGTTTTATGTCGTCGTTTGGAAGACAGAGCTCCCCTTTTCCGGACTGGTTTTGAGAGGGTGGATTTGTTAACATTAACCACCTCAGACATGGTGCTCTAATGAATCTCTGAAGGGGATCGCCGAGTTTTGTACATTACTGTTGCAGTGGCTGATACCATTGGGTTGATTGTGTTATTATTGCTTTCTATTTAGAGAAAGCAGCCCGTGTGAAAATAGGGCGTTAAAAACAAAGACGTGTAATGTAAAGGTGGCACGACTATACCATTACTTCGGGAATATCTACAGTAGGTTCTGCCGTCTAAGCGCAGCATGGTGTACCTAACGGTATTATAGGGTTGTTGAAATGATCACGAGTCGGATGATGTTAAGGATGAAAAGCTTACCTTCAAAGGAAGATGAAACGAATACCTTCGGAAGAAGATGAAATGGTTACCTTCGAAAGAAGATGAAACGGTTACCTTCGATAGAAGATGAAACGGTTACCTTCGAAAGAAGATGAAACGGTTACCTTCGATAGAAGATGCAACGGTTACCTTCGAAAGAAGATGAAACGGTTACCTTCGAAAGAAGATGAAACGATTACCTTCGAAGAAGATGGAACGTACACCTTCAAGAGAAGATGTTATGAGGCCACACTGAGGACAGTGTAATGTCGGATGGCCGAATGTAAACACATGATACGAAATCAAAAAGTATTAACTACTATAATCTTATATACATAGTATGGTAGCTCGGGTATATGAGTGTGTGAAAGGAATTGTTCAGTTCAATCTCTACACGCGCCAACGATAGACATATGCCCAAGTTCACCTTCGTCGGTAAGGTATTTTCTATATTGTTTTAGCAAGTTTATAATATGTAATCGACTAATTCACCGTGATTGGTTAATAAACGAGTAATTAAGTTAAATATAACTGACAAATTTTTTGGCAACTCACAGTGAATCTTTGAACCAAATGCTATGTTGGATATGGTATCTCCATTCAATTTATTCCTTAACGAATCCCAATTTCCATACCATTTATTATTTAACGACAATTAGCTAATGCATGGACATCATTTTTAATTAATGAGCCGTGAATTAACTTTTAATCCACATTTAAGTTGATATGTGAATCAGGGTAGAATTAGTATTTACACTGGTGTATATCTATGTTTTAGGGCCTAAAAATTGCTGCCGAATGGACGGGCGGATATGGCTTGATCGACATTTCTATCGAGGCTGATAACAAATATAGTAACTTTTAGGAGCTACGAGCAATATTTAGATATATTACAAAATATGAGTCAAAATTACCTGAACATGCACGTGTCTAAAAGGGGCCCTTACACGGTCAATCGAATGACATCAATCACTAGCATGTGTTTGTGAAAATGTATGTGTATGAGTCACACACATTTGGTGAAGTCTGATGAAAAAAATGCAACATTACGAAGTCTTACTGCAAAAGTATAAAGAAAAGTATCCTGATGCACAAAAAGCGGATGTCACCAGAAAAATAAATACGTTGAGAACGAATTTTCGGTGCGAGCTAAAACGTTTAAATGAATTAAACAAAAGCGGATCCGGTGTTGATAATTACAGTGAACCAACTCTTTGGCATTTTAATGAAATTAGTTTCATTAAAGACAGCGGATCTTCGTGTTCATCTCGCAGTACCAAAAACATATTGCAAGAGCAAAAAATAAAAATTTGACGTCAATCGATTGAACTGTGTAAGGGGTAGTATCAATCCACACATATAAGATGCATGATGTCGACGGATTGATCGTGTAAGGGCCCCTTAAGTCGTTAAAAAGAGGCAGGCCTGAAAACTGCTGGATCACACAAATGCAACTACACCAGCAGTTGATTGGATTTAGTGATGAAGTGATCCGAATCCAATATTCTATCATTGATTTGTTGAGTGCTTAAATATGAATACTACCAGCAAAAATTATCAGCTTTCAGAATATTTAAGGAAAGAGAGTAAAAATATGACACCTTTTACAATGTCTGTGGTTGGATGCCGTATGATTTGTTTCTCTTCGTGGCGAGAGTTTAGCAACAGCAAACCCTGCTTTTAACAGAGCACCGTCGTTCGCGCCAGCCAAAGATACATAATTTACCCACCCTTGAAATAAGGGAGATTGGCATGGGTGCTAATCTTCTCAACTATTTATGAATGAATTTCTTAACATCTATAATAAATACTCCAGCGATGCTGTACAAGTTTCTAACATACACTTCTGTAGAAGTTTTTCATATTTTACCAATTAATGAGGAAAATATCGTACTTAATTGGGTATTCCAAAAGAATCAGCTGACTATTTTGCAACTGTTAATGTATGTGTCGCAGTTACTTGGATAAATTCTTTGAACGGTTTCTGTTATTTATGTGAGCAGAGAAGGAGAACAAGATCCAGCAACTGGCCAGTTTATGGGCAATTTGACTGACGAATTGGAAAGCCATGGTCGTGGGAGTTACATAACAGAGTTTATAAGTGGTGGCCCTAAAAATTATGCATATGAAGTCTTCAGTACAGCAGATATAGTGAGAAAACTGCATGCATAGTAAATATAATCTATCATTATTATTTACCATCTCAACAGGTCAATTTTGAAACAATTAAAAATGCTATACTGAACCCCAATATTTAAGTTGTCGCAAATAATATTTGTCGAACACGAGGACATACAAAAGTCAATGTGGCAGATTAAGACTTACCGCCCCAACAAAGAAAAACACAGATTTCTTAATGATCATGCAAAATGGATTTTAAAGACAATGCAGTTGTCAGGTTTTTATTTTGCATACATTTATCTCATCTGTGTTTATATGAAAACTTTTTAACAATTATTGTAATTTGAAAATGTTGATAATTAAATCATCTTCACTTGGCGAATAAATAGCATTCGTATGGTTTCGAGCACAGAAAAGAATCAACTCGTATCTTGCATTATCATTTATTTTCCTTTAATCCTCAGCAAATCCCAAAAGACGCACACAAATGTTAAATGAACCAGAAGAAAGTCATATATGTTATATCGGAACCCACTTGTGCGCATCTAGATTTTAAATTCAATAAGTAAACATTTTGCCATACTTTCAATGTACACAAAAAGATGCTATGACAAAGAATAATTGTAGTCAACACTTTTTGTCCTAATCAATGTTTATGTTTTAAAGATCCATCGCTCCAATGTTTATAAAATATGAGCAGGAAATGTGACTCAGCACTTTTTGCCTTTAGCAACTGGTGCGAGAATATCCGCAGTCAAAATGCTGCGTTAGCAATTAAGCAATATAAAAGGGGATCGATGTATCTCAAGTTGTTAAGTCTTAAGTCTACCATACCAACAGTCACTTCGTATAGCGGAAGATTTCCCCCCACCAAGGGTAAGGGATCTGAAGCTTTGACTTCAATAAAAAGTTATTAAAATTAAATAAAGTCTTTTATTTTGATGTCGCTCTCTGACGAGAGCGCAAATATATTTTTTATTAACTTAAAACACTTAAACAAAATTGGCGCAGTCGGTAGGATTGCACAAATCGTGTAATCCTTGTAAAAATCTACCGTTCCGTTTAAATAGTGAAGTAAATTTCAAAAATAAGTTTTTTCTGCGAAAAAGATTAAAACAAATCTTTGAGTCTACGACTAAACACGGTGCTGTGAATAAATAAAAATAAATTAATACAAAATTGATTAAGATATTTTTAAAAAAAAAATTTTTGAAAGTGAATAAACCGTACTCACATTGACGGGTAAAACATTTTTAAATAAATTCAGTGAAAAGATCGAAGATCCAACAAATCTATTCAGTGAATAAAAACGGATTAATTAGTGGTTCACCCCAATGCACATGGTAATACCACAAAACTCATAGAGAGAAATTAATCAACCTCATAGACTAAGTTAAAAAAGAAAAGGGCAGCTTCAGAGCTCCAACAAATAGCATAAAATAAATGTTCAAGAGATTGCAGAAGAAGAAGATAATTAACCCAGAAAGCAGATACACTGACGAAGAGGAATCTAGTTCAACAGAAGAAGAAGACCTACATCTACTAGAAATTCGAAACAGAAGTATACCTGAATATTGTAAGAATAATTTTGAAAATAGAAAAATTAAATTACTAGAAAATAAAATTGATAATTTAAATCTTAGTTTGGGCAGTAATATTTTAGACAATAAAAGTAAAAATAAAAATATTGACAACATTTTATTGACAAAATTTGAAGAAAATAATCATAAGTTTAATCAAAGTAAATTAAGTATAGAAAACTATCAGAAAACCAAAATGGCTACATCCCAAGTAAATAATACACCCAAAAAAAGCTTAACGCTTAATCCATTAAAATATATTGAGAAACTTAATACGTTTGATGGTCGCACTGAAGATCTTTACACATTCCTCACAAATGTAGATGGAATAATACCAACTCTTAACGAGTATGATAATCAAAGCCAACTGATGTGTATAAATATTTTAAAATCCAAATTTATTGGAAAAGCAAAAAGATGCATTGAGATTCACTCCCACTTACAAAATTGGTTAGAAATCAGACATATGCTAATTAATAATTTCGGAGGATTCAAGAACAGCCTACAATTGTACGAAGATCTAAGACAGATCAGTTTCAGAGGTAACGTTTTAAATTTCTATAACGACATACAAAAAACTTTGTGCGATTTGAACCAAAAATCGGTTCAAGAAAATAAAGTCCATGAAGTGAACAATAATAATCTCACAGCCTTAAATATTTTTAAAGAGAAATTGCCGGTACATATGCGAACAATTCTTTTCGCCCTCAAACCAATGAGTTTGCAGGAAGCCCTACACGAGCTCACAGAAGCAGGATTTGTTGAATCAAACTCTTTTGAAGAAAGACAGCCAAGGCAAAACTTCAGCAATAATGTTAAGAACTTTCAACCTAAAATGTTTGTCCCACAGAATCATCAAAATAATTTTAGACCCCAAAATTTCCAAGCGTTTGGCCAAAATAGAAACAACCCTAACAACAATTTTAGACCAAATAATTTTCGACCACCATTCAATCATTTTCAAAACAGAGCTCCTTTCCAAAATAATTACAATACAGATAGGAACTATAACCAAAACAACTCTAGAACACAGCCTATGGACATAGATCCAAGTAGTAGTCAATTGAGACGTAACCCAACACCGGTTAACAGACAAGTTAATTACAACAGAGGAAATCACTCTAACAATCCTGCGGGATATAATGAAAATAATAGTAGTAATACTGAAAGGAATTTAGAAACAAATAACGAAACTCACGAGAATCAAAATTTT
Organism: Portevinia maculata; assembly: GCA_949715645.1. Classification (NCBI taxonomy): domain Eukaryota; kingdom Metazoa; phylum Arthropoda; class Insecta; order Diptera; family Syrphidae; genus Portevinia; species Portevinia maculata. The sequence goes on along the minus strand of OX454525.1, from coordinate 108,471,750 downwards.
CAGTTACAAGCCTCGGAAATAAATCCGGACTTCCCTATCTCAGAATAGAGAAAAACGGCAAAATTATACGTATGCTCATAGATACTGGAGCAACAAATAGTATCATTAATAAAATAGACGTTCCACCCCAATACATACAAACTAGAAAGCAACCGTTAAAAATTAACACAGTAGGAAACCCTGTCGTAGTGACAGAAGAAGCATTATTTCCCAAAGAAAAATTCGCCTATAAAGTAAAAGAAAACTGTCTTTTCCATATATTGAATTTTAGTCCAACTTACAATGGGATAATCGGTAATAATATTCTATTACCTAATAATAGTAAATTAGATTATGCAACCAAGACATTAACACTGAATGACATAAAAATTCCAATATTTTTTGATTTAATTGACGAACAAGACTACATGATGGAAGTTCATCACTTAAGCGGCTTAACGCCAAATGACACTATCTTCGACGAGTTTGAACAAAAAAATACTGAACACATGAATATTGAAGAAAAAAGAATTCTCTCTAAAACCCTAAAAGAATATCAAGATGTATTCTTTCATAAAGGTGACGACCTAACATTTACATCACACGTCAAACACAAACTTACTGTCTCAGACAATTCCCCAATTTTCACCCGGATATACCGCTATCCCGAGGTACATAAAAATGAAGTCAATAATCAGATCCAAGATCTTTTGGATCAAGGGATAATCAAACACTCGAGTTCACCATATAATGCTCCGATATGGGTCGTACCCAAGAAAATGGACAAGATGGGAAATAAAGAGTGGCGTATAGTTATTGACTATCGCAAATTGAACAAGGTTACCAAAGAGGATAAATTTCCAATTCCTCTAATTGAAGATATACTCGACAAGATGGGTCGAGCCAATTATTTTTCTACTTTGGATTTAACAAAAGGTTTTTACCAAATTGAAATAGATCCACAAGATCGTGAGAAGACAGCCTTCTCCACACTTTCAGGACATTATGAATGGATCAGAATGCCATTTGGTCTCAAGAATGCTCCTGCTACATTTCAACGCATGATGAACGAAGTCCTAAGTGACTACATTGGTAAAATATGCTATGTTTACCTTGACGATATCATCATCTTTTCTTCATCACTACAAGAACATATTCAACATTTGAAACTAATCTTCAAGAGACTTCGACAAGTCAATCTTAAAGTTTCTTTGAATAAATGTGATTTTCTAAAGAAAGAATCCGAATTTCTCGGACATATAATTACACCAGAAGGTATCAAACCCAATCCGTCAAAAATTCAAACAATAAAAGATTTTCAAATTCCCACCTCCATAAAAGAAATACAATCCTTCCTAGGTTTAACTGGATATTATAGAAAATTCATCCAGGATTATGCTAAAATAATCAAACCTATGACGTTATACCTAAAAAAGGATTCAAAAATAGATATAAAGAACGAACAATATGCTGACGCGTTCAACAAACTAAAAGTAGCAATGACAGATATGTTAATTAACAAACACCCAGACTTTAGTAAAGAATTTATATTAACAACCGATGCAAGCAATTTTGCAATAGGTGCAGTATTGTCCCAATCTCACGGACCACTTTCATTTGCATCCAGGACACTTAATAAACACGAGTGCAACTACAGCACTATAGAGAAAGAACTCCTAGCAATCGTTTGGGCAACCAAACAATTTCGTCATTACCTATATGGTAGACGTTTTAAAATTTTAACAGATCATAGGCCGCTAGTTTGGCTACATAATCTGAAAGAGCCTAATTCTAAACTACAACGTTGGAAAATAAAGCTCGAAGAATATGATTTTGATATTGAGTACCTGCAAGGCAAAGAAAATAAAGTTGCCGATGCTCTATCAAGAATCAAGATTTCACCTGAAATTAACTCTTTAGAAGAAGACTTAGCGAGTACACAACACAGTGTCGAATCAGATAGTACAGACCTAATTCCAATAACAGAAAAACCCCTTAACATGTTTAAACGTCAGATAATCATCAAAACAACTAATGAAGATTCTCAGGAAATATCCTTTCCGTATATAGGTAAAAGATTAATAACAATTACGAGAAAAAATTTTACGACCAAAGACTTTGATCTAATAATATCAGAATGTGATATAAATTGCACAAATGCAATATTCATAAATAACGACGATTTACCTTTGAACAAATATGCGAATGACGACGAATTATTTCTTAAATTTCAAACCCATTGGAAACAACACCATAATAAACAGAAATTATATAGAAGCATATCTAACCTAATAAATTTACATCCTCCAGAAACTGAGGAAACAATTAATAAAATCCATATAAAATTTAATCATATTGGTATTGAAAAAACATACCTTGAAGTCATTAGAAAATTTTACGCACCTAGTTTACGTGAAACTATTAATAAAGTATTGAACAATTGCGAAATGTGTAATTTCAAAATAGAAAGGAATCCAATAAAACTACCTTATGAAAAAACGCCCACGCCCTCAGGCCCTCATGAACACTACCATATGGACATTTGGCCCATACCAAGAAATGGTAGCTACCTAACATGTATTGACAAATTTTCAAAATTTATAGCCCTTGAACGTTTAGAAACAAAGAATCAAGCCGATGTGCTAACCGCTATAACTAAGATATTTATTTATCTAGGTAAACCAAAATCTTAACGACCGACAATGATAAATGTTTTTTATCTTACACAGTTAAACAATATCTCAAAGACAACGAGATAGTAACTCACATTACTACGCCATATCGACACACAGGCAACTCAGATATAGAGCGTTTGCACTCCACTCTCAACGAGAACATAAGATTATTTGAAAAGCAAAAGCCAAGCTTAGTCGATAACGTGACACGAACAATAGAGGTTTACAACAATACGATCCACTTAACTACTAGAGAAAAACCGAGTGACATACATTTCGGACGCATAGACAATAAAACAATATTTAATAGAATCGAAAGCACAAAAAATAAAGTTTTAGCTAGAGTGAATAAAGATAGAAAAGATACCGATATAAATCCTAATTTAACCAAAATTTATAATCCTACATATTTCGATAAATTAAAAACAAAGCATAGGAAAGTAAAAGTGATTGAAATCGATAAAAATAAAATAACTATTAAACCAAACAGAGACTTACAAAAATTACACAAAGACCAGTTTCGAAAGAAAAAGAAAAAATTTAAAAATGATAAAATTAAAATTGGCATCGATACTAGTTCTATGGCAGTTAACACTGGCCTATAGCCAAGAAATACAAATAACTAATTACAACCACGGTAACGGTTTTACCATTATACAACTACAACAGATACAAATAATAGAAAACTATACTAAAATACTTCATATTATAAATTTAACTAAGTACGAAACAAATTTAGAAATACTAGAAGAACATATACAACTTTTACCTGAACCAAACATTGAAATTATTAATTTAATGAAACATACAAGAAAAGAATTTGAAACTATAATACCACATAACAGACAGAAAAGAGGACTTATTAATATTTTAGGTACAGGCATGAAATTTTTATCCGGAACTATGGACGACGATGATAGGCAAGAAATAGAAGAAAGGCTAAAATTAATAGAAACAAATACACATAATGTAATAGAAAACTCAAATTTACAAATACAGATAAACAATCATTTTAATGAACAAATTGCGTTAGTAACTAACATGTTTAATAACAAAACTAAGAAACTTACCGAACATATAGAAAAATCTATTCGCATTCAACACGATTTAGAAAGGGATCTTAACAAATTGAAATTAGAAATAGAAATTAAAGACAATATAAAATATTTGATAAATGACATCGACAAAATTAAAGACATAATTTTAGCATCGAGACTAGGAATCCTAAGCAAAGACATATTTTCAGAAACAGAAATTGATAAAAATAATATTACAATTGAAAAACTTTCAGAAATCAAATTAGAACTTGCTTTGTATAAAAACTCTATTATTTTTATAATTGAATTGCCAAACTTTACAAACGAATTATACAAACAAATACATATTCAACCCATACCAAACTTAGAAGATAGTCAGCAATTAGAGATAACTAATAAAATATATTTGACTAAAGATCAAGCAATTTACAATAATACAAATATTAAAAAATATTTATCAAAAATAAATGATAACTGCTTACAGAATCTATTTAAAAAACAAATGAATTGTAAACTAATAAAAAATGTAAACCAAGAAATATTAGAAATAGGAAATAATAATCTTGTGTTAATTAATGTAAAATTACAAGAAATAAATCAAAATTGTAATAATCAAAACATTACTGTTAAAGGTAACTACCTAATTAAGTTCGAAAATTGTAAAATTGAAATAAATAATAAAATGTACGAAAGAAAAAATTATAAACACGAACCTTTAATACCAAATGTAATTGAGAATATTAATTATACCAAATCAAAAGATATAACTTTTCAAGAATTACATTACCAAAATATACAAAACTTAAAAGAAATTGAAGAACTGAAATACAAGCACAAACATACTAGTTTAACTATGTACATGATAATTTTAATCATTATACTTGTCATAATCCTTTATACATATTTAAAATGTAAAAATAAGAAGATAATAAACAATGTAAATCTTCCAAAGGTCACTTTCCGACCATTAGAAGACTCTAAAGGGGGAGGTGTTATATCGGAACCCACTTGTGCGCATCTAGATTTTAAATTCAATAAGTAAACATTTTGCCATACTTTCAATGTACACAAAAAGATGCTATGACAAAGAATAATTGTAGTCAACACTTTTTGTCCTAATCAATGTTTATGTTTTAAAGATCCATCGCTCCAATGTTTATAAAATATGAGCAGGAAATGTGACTCAGCACTTTTTGCCTTTAGCAACTGGTGCGAGAATATCCGCAGTCAAAATGCTGCGTTAGCAATTAAGCAATATAAAAGGGGATCGATGTATCTCAAGTTGTTAAGTCTTAAGTCTACCATACCAACAGTCACTTCGTATAGCGGAAGATTTCCCCCCACCAAGGGTAAGGGATCTGAAGCTTTGACTTCAATAAAAAGTTATTAAAATTAAATAAAGTCTTTTATTTTGATGTCGCTCTCTGACGAGAGCGCAAATATATTTTTTATTAACTTAAAACACTTAAACAAAATTTATATGTGTTGATTTGGATACCAAGATGCATTTTCCAACATTTTACATTCATCCTCATTCAAAGATATATAATTGTTGAGAGTTGTTGTTGCGCCGACATTTTTGCTATGTATATTCAGTATTCACTCCACTACATTTATAGCAAATTATTACAAACAGAAATGCAAATGCATTGTTTTATAATGTTGCGATCTGCGATTTATTTCCAAATGACGTGGTTAGAGCGCCATCAATGTAGACAAAACTCTCATTCGGTAGAATAGATACATACGATGGGCGTTCAATATATTCTCGGTATCGATATGAAGGAAAATGCGAATTCAATTTAAATTGTCTTTATTTTTCAATATAATTTCCCCTAACATCAATGCATTTGTTACATCTTGAGATAAGCTTTTTTAAACCCTCAAAAAAATAAATTTCCTCTTTCTCTGCAAAATACCCATTTATTGCCGACTTGAGTTCTTCATCATCCGAAAACCTTTTTCCACGAAGACATTTGTTCAAATCCGGAAACAGGAAATAATCACTAGGGGCAAGGTCTGGACTATAGGGTGGGTGTTGGATTTCTTTGAAACCACAATCTCGCGCAGCAGCCTTGGAAACTCGCGCCGTGTGAACAGGAGCGTTGTCATGAAGAAGCAACACACCCGCTGCGAGTTTACCCCGTCTTTTCTTTTTAATTTCCTCCCGCAAATTATGCAAAATGGAAGAGTAGGTTGTGGCGTTGATGGTTTCACCTTTTTTTTGTACTCAATGAGCAAGATTCCCTTTGAGTCCCAAAAACTGTGGCCATAAGCTTCCCGGCAGACGGAGTGACTTTGAACTTCTTCGGGTGGTCTGTTCCTTTTTTATGGCACTGCATGGACTCTTGTTTGCTTTCAGGGTCATAGTGGTGGACCCATGTTTCGTCCCCAGTAACAATTCGATCCATAACACCGTCCGCGTTCTCACTACACATCTCCAAAAGCTCTCTACAGCATGCGATTCTCACTTTTTTCTGAGGCGCTGTGAGCATTCGTGGCACCCACCTTGCACTGACCTTTGAAAGGTTAAGATGGTCATGAAGAATGGTGTGAATGGTACCAATTGAAAGCTTGGTGATCTCTGCCATCATTTTCACCTTTATTCGCGCATCCTCAAGAACAAATTTTTCGACTTCTTTGATGCTTTCTCCCGTACAAGCAGTAGCCGGGGCGGCGGAGCGGGGGTCGTCTTCAATGCTCTCTCTGCCTCTCTTGAACTCACTTGACCACTTTTGCACAGTTGATAATGGAGGTGCGGAACCCTGGTAAACAGCCAACATCTCTTAATGAATAGTTTTTTGACTTTTTCCTTGCTTAGTGAGAAATTTAATTACAGCGCGATGCTCAATTTTCACCATCATCGTCTCAGTTGCCATTATGATTCTGTTTAACTCGAGATAAAACGCGAATTAATAATCACATTTATATGAAATTTTACATGAATGCACTAAAATTATAGTTTTACTTGATAAATAAGTCAATTTTTATATACAACCACAGCTTCACCCCGATACCGAGAATATATTGAACGCCCCTCGTAAATATTCCATTCATATTTTTCGAAACTAAACCCAATGATTTGAGATAGGCCTAGTTTACGGATGATAATTTTGGTCTTATTATCTAGGTCTAAATAGCTTTGATGTTCGAAATGAAATGTTATACCCTGTATTTCTCCGAATAATTATATTACCATTATTTGTCAACATTCTTCAATGGCTTCAAATGTAATCTTATTGTAATTGTTTCACCTCTAAAATTTATGAAGTTACCGTCTGGATCGATCAATTTCAAAGGTAGGTTACTTATCCCCTTGACATTCATTGGCAAATAGGTGACATTCTTCGAAACCCTTATTATTATTTATTTTTAATGTTATATATTATCCAAAAGAAACTGCAATCGACTCGTTTTATAATTTCTTTATTTATATCAACAGGTAAATCGGAAGTATGCTCTGAATGAGCTTCCAATACTCGATACTGGATCCCAATAGCTGATCTACAGAATGCTCCAAATTAAAGAAAATTTGATAATGTGGCCTAATTTCACATTCCAACATATGCTGTTCGCATTAAGTTTTCATCGAGTTCTTTCAACTTTTCGTTTACATAATCAGCAATGTTGTAAATTGCATATGAGCCATCGGGAATTTCAACAACATACTGGCCAATGTAAAATAAATTGTTTCGTTTATCAACTTTCTTTATGGAATTATATGTTTGAAAATAATCTGCATTAATGTAAGAAGCCAACGACCATACCACGTCGAGTAAATCGGTTCTTGTCAGATCACCATAATTAAACAAAGTTGGGCGCGGTTAGTACGTAGATGGGAGACCGTTTGAGAACAACCGCGTGTCGTTGGCCAGTCCCATCTACAGAGTTGAGGTAGATAATATACGTGGTATCACAATGGACCTAAATTGGTCTAAGTGTGTCGGCTTCTGCCGATAGTCACATAAACCTAACCTAAACTACCTTAGGTAAGAAGAATTTCAGCTAAATGTTAGTGTTAAAGCCATGACAGCCAATAAAACAATAAACATTCCTCTTGCTGAATTATATCATTTATACAACATTGTATTGTACAAAAACGTTTAACATAAGTGGCCACAACTTACAGAATCAGCAGAATATATAGCAGTCTTGCTATATAGTGTAATTATATTTAATTGAGTCACCTAAATAGTGCAACCAACGACCATACCACGTCGAGTTCATCGGTTCTCGTCAGATCACCGCAATTAAACGACGTTGGGCGCGGTTAGTGCGTAGATGGGGGACCGTTTGAGAACAACCGCGTATCGTTGGCCAGTCCCATCTACAGAGTTGAGGTAGATAATATAAGTGGTATCACAATGGACCTCAATTGGTCTAAGTGTGTCGGCTTCTGCCGATAGCCACATAAACCTAACCTAACCTAACCTAAAAGTTTATTATTTCGAATCAGCATGCTGATTTGAAAATAAGATCATTTTATTAAAAATCGAAGTAATTGAAAGTATTCAACAAAAATATTTCCTTCAGGGTCACTTCACTTCGATTTTTACATAACGACAGTTGAAAAGGTACCTACCTAAAATACCTTCGAATGATCCCGTAACTTGCAAAAGCTTTTTGGCAGTAACGAAACTCAGGTAACGAGAATCGTTATTCGTAATCAGATCCCAGTACAGATCAACTAAATATCCTTTCATTTGAGGAAAAAAGCGGTTCAAAGCCCTTAACGACACAGTTTACTTGCTTTAAAAGTGGTAGAGTTATGTTTAGGTTTACATCTAAGCCGGTAGAAAGACTGCTTCGCAACATAGTTCGTCTCTTCAGATGCTGTTGTTCAAAAACTGATTTCAATGGGGATTATAGCTGTTTTTACCTGTTTAGCAGCCAAATAAGGGTTTGACCACTGAACTCATAAAAGGTACCTACTTATAATTTCGGCAAAAAATATAAAGCATTAAGAAGCGGAAAGTTTGAGAAGGAAACTTAGTTAAAAGATATTTTGAAGCCAATCACAAAACTTCTAAGCGAATTGGTGGAGAGCTAGAATGTTAACGATAGTTTAAGACCTGAGCAGTATAATGATATTTTACATCAGTACCCCTACGGACACAATCGAAAAACTTGAGATTACCCCACTCACTTGCCTCGGGCATCATTATCGTAGTCGCGGCAAGAATATCGAACAATTTAATCATCAACAGTTTGAGGAGCTGCAATGTTTTACTTTATACTTTAACAATTCAAATTCTATATATACGATATTTATTATGATAACACTGACATTTTATGGAAAATCGGCAGTTCAAATTTAACTGTGCATGCGAACGATCTAGAAATACATGAAAAATAATATAACGGGGCCAAGGGATTATAAATTTATGAAAATGCCAACAAATAATGCTGTTTTAATGACTCAAATGCACGCAGAATTTCATAAAGGCTGGAGAAATAAATAATTTGACTACCCCGCAACAACAAAAAAAAACACTTAGGTACACTCAAGGACCTTGCAACAAGAGAAGATTCGTCTCTTCTTTCAAAAGGAATTTCAGCTCTAAAATCGACTAACTCAATGATAAATGATAAACTACAAAAGATGACTAGACATGCGACCATATCGCCTTAGACAACAGCCTTAGGAGCAGTCAACTTTGCTAAACAGATCTGCAAGGATTATTTTAGTTTAAAAATTATGACGAGTTTGCAGTCAACAAATCAATACAAATTATTAACACTGACAAAAAGGGAACAGTCTTCCTGCAACTTGAATCGTCTACCGACATCGAACAAATTCTTACTGCATCCAAAAAGTTGAAAGGCACAAACATCAGCGTACATCGCGAACAATCACTGCTGTATAGGAGGAAAAGGTAATCACTCTACGATATTAAAAAGTAACTGCCTTCAATTAACCGATTTTTTTAACATTTTTATATAAAAGGTGACAGGCTGCAAATTGAAAATCACACATTTGTTTACAAAACTTCACGGCGACTTGTCCTCAAAACACCAATAGAAGTGGCGTTTGTCAAACAAACGTTTAAGCCAAATTTACTTGACGACTTCGTCTGCAGCTGCAACGAGGAAGCGATTTGAATGCTGAACGACCATCGTGCTCTGTACTATCGTTAGCGCCATCTACATCGCCACGCTCAACAACTACGAGTATGATATTATTATTTTAATCGAGACTTTTCTAAAAGAAGAAGAAGAGAGAAAATAGTTCAAATATTTTTTTAAAGATTTCTCAATTGAGTTTATTCCTTTTCCTGCCACCAGATCAAATGTATGGGGAGGGCCTGTGGTATGTATGTGGTAAAACGATTAACGGTAAACTGATAATAGAAATTTTGAGCAATTGCACTCACTTTATTATAGTACCTTTTTATTTTGACTTTGTAAATTGGCTGTATGATTTTGACGAGCTGCTTATGTTTTAAAATAATTACAATTTGGAAAATATTACTTAACTTTCCCAACACGGGTCTGAATTCCAACAGTTGCTCTAAAGACTGTCTATATAAGAGAAACGGGATAATAAACGCTGCTTTTCAAGGGACTTTGAAGGTTAATTTAAATATTATCCGTGGACAAGGTAGTTCTGTAATCGATTTGTGTGCTATAACAGGCAAGTAGCTCTATTCAGGAAAGAATTTTAAAGTAGTAGCTGAAAGTTACTCTGGTCATTTACCTATCCAAATTAAAGCTAATTTCAAAGGGAAAGTGCCGCAGACTAGCTCAGATAATTTTCAAAAGCTGAAATGGTTGAAGAAGCTCAGTTCCCTTAGACAAAAGTTATAGGACCGCGGTATTAAATAATATATAAAAGGTAGGATAACGGTAGTCCAAAACTTCTTAAAAGATCATTTACGTTTTTGGCTAACCGATTCAGTGCTTTACAGAAATATTTCCATCTTTTTAACCCTAGAAGGGTCGTCGATTCGACGAACACAAATTTTATTTTTTCAATTTTCTCTTTAATCTTCATTCCGATCGCATTTTCTCTTCGTGTCAGACCAGTCATCCCCAAGTTGTTGTAGTGTGCGGACGTTCTCTGGAAAATCTGCTTGGGTAAGTGTTGTTTTAATCAAAATATGGCCTCAATGTTCGTCGAAACGACGAAGATTACCTTTTACGTGACTTTTAATGTTGGATTGGTTTTTATACTGCGCATGAATTTGTGTTTGAATTCTGTTTTTTACTTCTGTATTTCTTGTCAGGTGTTTACGTTTTGATGATAAATCAATGAGACAAACCATTATCACTGACAAATTTGCACCAATAAGAAATTTGTGGGAAATGTTTCTTCAGACATATCGCAGAAACTATACTTCGGGTCTCTATATGACTATAGAAGAACAACTTTTGGCATTTCGGGGCCGATCATCCTTTTGCATGTATATCCCTAACAAGCCGGTCAAATATGGCTTAAAAATTATTACGATGTGTGATAATGGAACTAAATAGATTGCGGATGCAATCCCATATTTAGGAAAAGGTACAAATACTGGTAACCCACCGCTTGGGGAATACTGCGTAAAAGAGATTACCAAAAGCATTCATGGTTCAAACCGAAATGTGACTGGATAATTGGTCTACTTCAGTTCAACTCGCAAAATCGCTTCTCTGTGAGCCGAATAAGCTAACACTAAAGCTCGGCGACGTGGAACATCAATGTTTTGCTACGACAAAGAATTGACGCTACTGTCTTAAAAGTCAAAACCAAATAAAATAGTTTATTTATTATTATCTTGCAATAAGGAAGGAACCGTAAATGCAAACACTGGCAAACCTCATATGGTTGAGTTTTACAATCAAACGAAAGGAGGGGTGGACACATTCGACCAAATGTGCAGCAACATGTCATGTTCCCGTAAAACAAATAGGTGGGCCATGTGTATGTTCTACGGTATTATGAATATGGCCTTATAAACAGTTATGTAATCTACGTCCACAACGTAATTACTAAATAATGAAAAGCCCCTGAAAAGTAGGGATTTTATGAGAAAACTGCACTCGAGCCTTGTTGAGTCTTGGATGAAAAAGCGGTTAGAGGCCCCAACCTTCCAAGCCAATTTAAGGGCAAATATTAAGAAAAATATCACGGACAATACCGACAAAATAAGAGTGGAAATCCCGAATGAAATAAAAAAAAATAAGAGGAAAATTTGCACTTTTTGTCCGTACACTAAACTGCGCATGACCAAATCATCGTCACAGATAAATAAGTTGTTCAGGAGGAAAGATCACAATGATATTCCTTGTGTTCGAATCTCCCAGACAGCAGAGAACAGACAGACGGTACTGACTGCTGGAATAAGTCCAGAAAGTGTCGCTTCAAACGACGATTTTTTCGTGGTCGAGGACCCACAGGAGAAGGTGGATTTGCTGGGCGCTTGTTTCGAGGCCGTGTATACGGTGAACAATCCTGTTCGCCGTAACCACGACATTGAGAATAGGGCTCTGGTGAGCCACTTCGATCTGCGCACCGAACTTGAGAATTGGCGATCTGAGAATAACGGATTCACCGTGTTCACTGATGAAAACCATGCTAATGCAGTTGTCGCCAATGGCCGAGATGCATCGCACTTGTTCGTGTCGAAGGATGATCTTCTGTGCATCTTCGAGACACTAAAGAATAAAAAGTCGGCGGGGATGGATGGTGTCCCAAACGTCGTATTGAGACACCTGCCTCTGGAGGCTGTAGATATTTTCACCACGCTGTTTAACAATGCGCTGAATAATGCATATTATCCGGCGCATTGGAAGGTAGCTGTGGTACACCCTATCCCGAAAAAATGTAAAGATAGGACGAACCCTGCCAATCTCCGGTCAATTAGCTTGCTTCCGAATATTAGCAAGGTCTTTGAAAAGGTTGTCAATGGAGCCCTGTTAAAGTGGGTCGAGGACAATAACATAATTCCGGACAACCAGTTTGGTTTCAGGGCGAGGCATGACACTATTCATGCCGCGTCGAAACTGGTTTCCGACATTCAGTGGAATAAATGCAAGAACCAATGCACGGGTGCTTGTCTGGTTGATTTTGAGAAGGCTTTCGACACCGTATGGTTAGAGGGACTTTTCTACAAGTTGACCAGGCGGGGGATGCACAAACCTTTGCTATATGTAATTTATAATATGCTTATGGGAAAGAAGTTCGTTGTCAAATGTGGCAACGTGACTTCGAGCAGAGTCTTTGAAATTAAAAACGGTTTACAGCAGGGGGCGGTCAATTCTCCGATCCTGTTTAACATTTACACGAGTGATCTGGTGGGTTCACTCAGCCATGCTATAGCGTATGCCGACGATTTGGTGGCATACAGATCAGGTCCTAAAATCGAGGTCATTAATATCCTTTTGCAGCGTGACTTCGATCAAATTAAGCGATATTGCGACGACTGGAAGTTGAAAATCAACTTTCAGAAGACGGAAACAATCTTGTTCAGAACTCCATTGGCTGGGGCCTCTAGGGATACCAGAAAAAACTGGAAAAAATTGGCCATTATTGGACAAAATGGGCAGCCATTGGCGGTGAGAAGCGCAGTTAGATATCTAGGTATCTGGCTTGACCAGTATCTGTATTTCGATAGACATATAGTTGCTTGTCTTGCTGGGGCCAAGAAGGCTTATGCTCTAACAAGGAGACTGTTTCATAGCAGTCAACTTGACTCCAGAGTGAAGGTCATTTGCTACGTGGCCCTTATAAGGCCGATCATCGCTTATGGTTGCCCATTATGGTTTAATATAGCGCCTAGCTATATGGAAAAGATTCGGGTTTTGGAGAGACAATGTCTTAGGACCTGTCTCCGGTTGTTCCGAACGCCTGAATCCAACTATATAAAATACTATCCCAACAAGGTCCTATACGATGGGGCTCAGTTGAATAGGATTGACAATTTCCTCATTAAGGTCACTCGAAGGCACGTTGCAAGGGCGATGGCCAGCGACAATAGTCTGATATTTGGGGCTTACTACCCCAATGAAATGTACATTGAGAGTACACTCCGGTCTGGCTTTATCCCGCCAGAGGCATTTATCCATATTGATGCAAAAGGGCTGGTACAGACGAGGGATGGTATTCCGGTCTTATACCATCGCTACCGCAGCGCGAGAGATAAGCGGCTCCTCCATTACGGGGACGTCGCCAATGCTCATGAGCTCCTCCGTTTTAGTACCGCAATATCGGAGAGGGATAGATTCGACACGGAAAAGCAATTCGCCGAATTTTGGTGGCTTGTTGAGGGGGGAGGGGTCAACATGCCCTCCCAGGACGGTGCGTTACTCTAGGTAACTTCCTCTTAGCTTATAAGTTAGATTAAGTCAGCTAGGGCGTTTTTGGGAGAGGCCGGGCTCGCCAACGTGTGGTGGTGCTTCTGGGAGTTGACTGACGCTGTAAGGCTTCAGTCGGCTCACGGCGGCGCGTGTGCACGTTGACGACTGCCAGGCGCTCGGAAAGCAATTGGGATTTTGACCACTTGTTGCGCAAGGCAACGAGTGCTCAGAATCCTAATTATAGTTAGAATACGTTAAGTAGTTTAAGTAAGTAGAATAGGTAGTTTGTAATTTGTTTTATATAAAATCTCAATAATGAAACCGAGTTTTAATAAATTTTCTCGAGGAATATATATGTAAGATTAGTTCGTAAAATAGTTCGTAGGCCGAAAGGCAATAATTCTAAGATATAGTTAAGTTTAGAGCGTTCGCATAAGGACCAATAAATCAGAATAAGTATCCTGTTAATTTTAAGTTAGGTTTAATCATTTTTGTCTAGTATGTAAGTAGATATTTATCAATGAATAAAAAAAATGAATTTCAAAGTCAAAGTCAAAGACCAAATCATCGTGTGATAAAGTAAGCATTTGCGGGGAGCACAAAGTTGAGCTGTGCAACAAATGTTCAACATGAATTTGTTTTTTTGTGATATTTTTTATTTATGTGCTTTGATGAATTAATTATTATTTTTCCATGTTTTTATGCAATTTTTTTTATATATCTTTAAAAAAAAACAAAAAATGTGATTGAACTTAATAAACCGATGTTCCAAGAATTTTTTTCAGAATAAAGACTTAATTTAGAAAAAAAAAAAATACAAAATTATGATTTTTTATAAAAAGAAATAGAGTATAAACATTATCTTTTAGAATTGAGAAGAATTTTGTGCACACTTTTCGTAAAAATTGGAGTAAAATATTACTTCGTCGATTCGACGAATGATTACCTTTAATGTATCAAAAAATATGATTACCTCTCTAGGGTTAAATAAACAATATAAACTGTTGTGTATATAAAAAGCCACAGATTATTTAAAGAATATTGGCAAAAAGCTAGTAGACTGTAAGCACTCAAAACGTTCTGGATTAATG
Organism: Portevinia maculata; assembly: GCA_949715645.1. Taxonomy (NCBI): domain Eukaryota; kingdom Metazoa; phylum Arthropoda; class Insecta; order Diptera; family Syrphidae; genus Portevinia; species Portevinia maculata. Next base: position 108,456,690 of record OX454525.1, on the reverse strand, counting down.
TTCGCGACCTCTCTGGAAATAGTCGAAACACCCACAGCTTGATTACATTTGACCCATTAGCCTCTTATTTGTTCTCGCTGTTAACTGTTAGAGTGTACGGTACCTTGGACCGAAAATATTATTGAAAGATTTCCTATAGTTTAAAGGTGAAAATTTTAATTTATTTCAATAAAAAGTAAAAATGGTACCATTCTTTACTTATTTCAAAAAAGCAGCAAAAAACAAACCATTATCTTAAAGTTGTTGTGCTTGATTAAAAAAAAATTATTTCAAATAATAGTATTAAATAAAAAAAAATTTAACAAAGCACTTATATATTATTTAAAAACTTACCTTAAAGGACCAACATAAAAGAAAAACAAATTTATTACTTCAATATTATTTAAAAACTTACATTAAAGGACAAACCAAACTTCCAAGGTACACGCGCTATGATAGGTCCAAGGTACACTGACACCACTTTAGCCAAACAAATTAGATTTTAACGTAGTATTCAAACCACATACGAACGGCAATGTGTTCCTACCAAAAGATTATTAATACACTTACCGAAATCGATTAAAGTAGCAGAAAAGAGACAGAAAACTAAGCAATAACTTCAGAAAAGAGATAAAAAAAATACTTTTTTCACTGAAAACTATGTTTATTTTTTTTTCTGCCGACTTGTGCAGCTATGCCTTCAAAAACAAACTGAGGAGATACTCGTAAATGAACAGAAGATCAACATTTCACAGAAGGACCGGTTTTTGCGTGCTTTGTATTTTTCTGAAAATTGGCACTCGGACCAAGGTACACTACCTTCCCCTACCTATTAGTGTTTTTATTCTGCTTTATAAGATGCAGGGAAATAACTTCACGGCAATAACTTCACATGGCAAATAACTTTACCTCGAGTGGGAATCAACTTCACTTAGAAAAAGTGAAGTTATTGCCCACCATAGGTGAGCATCTTTTTTGACGGAAATAATTTCTCTTAACATTTTATAATAATTCAAAAATCGTCATAATGGGTGATTGACAATTTCATTGGTAAAGTTGACTCAGTTTTCCACCGAAGCTTGACGAAGTAAGACCATATTTGAAAATATGGCCTTATTTCACTTTGTTGAAGTGAAATAAAGCCATATTTTAATATATGGCCTTTTTTCGCTTTTTGAAAGTTAAAGGTCATACGAATTCATTTACCAAAGTGCAAAAATGCCAATTGCTACAATAAAACCTCGCACCTACTCCAAATCAAATAGTGACCCCAAGCAGGGGGGTTGCCGAGCAGCATACCCCCCTTCCCATAGGCATTGCACTGTTTATGAAATCTACTTGCGATTTCGAAACTATTCCTATAAAAAGTACAATGCATGTGGGGGCATGCTGCTCCCTGCAACCCCCCTGCTTGGGGTCACTATTTGATTTGGAGTACGTGCGAGGTTTTATTTTAGAGCAAATTGTTAAATACAGCACCAATGGCAAATTCAATTTCCCACGTCTTATTGCGTAAGCCCTAATTTTACGACACTGATATAAATTGCTAAAAACAAATTATTATATTTTGTTATAAATGAAATTATACAAAACCCGCATAAATAACTCCATTTCATATTTGCTCTTCAGTTATAATAGCCAAATTCTCAAATTATAGATGGGAAATAACTTCACAAAATTTATGGTGGAGTAATTGCTCACCTACAGTGGGCAATAGCTTCACAAAGAAAGCGAAGTTATTTCCCACTCGAGATGAAGTTACTTCCCGTTGAGTTATTTCCCTGCACCGCTTTATAATACCTCCAACGATCCCGCAAGCTTCAAAAGGGACTTATAGGTGCTATCTTTAAAAAAGGAGTGCAGATTGCTTTGATCAGGATAAAGGTCTATCTTTATTTATTTTGGTGTAGGTACTTATGACCAGGAATTTAATTTTTTTTTTATTAGAGAAACAATTGAAAGCTCGAACCTCTCAAAGTTTTTATAATATTTTTACAAATTCAAACTTTTTCAGGAAGGTTTTGTTTTGAAAACTGACTTATATTCTTTCCTAGGCATATTTTTTACAGGTAATATAAAATATATCATATTCTGTATGTACAATTTTGATTTTTTTGTGATTTATTTACACCGAAGTACGGATATGTGAATACAGACTGAAAAATGCATATTAAACAGCCTTAATTAAAATTCTATTAAACTAATATTGTTAATATAACTTAAACTATGTGAACACAAGTAGACATGGAATTCCTATTATACTAACGTATTTAACTTATTTTGTTACTTAAAAAAAAACTGATTTTTTGTTTCGTCAAATCTAATACACTTCACATGAGCTTTTCGTCGGATCACAGATGGTTAACTGGTAGGGACTCTCAGTTTCCCTGCAAATTTAACACACCCCATGTGTTTCTGTAATTAAAGACGAATTCAAAGTCAAAGTAGAAACCATCCCATCACCAAAACAACAAGATAAGAAATTTCGTTGAAAACGAAGCTATTAAAAAAAGTTGTTATGGACTTGTGTTAAACTTTTTTGGTGAGTTGAAGTTTGGGGAGAGTACGATGGTGCAGGGAAATAACTTCACGGGCAATAACTTCACATGGGCAATAACTTCACCTCGAGTGGGCAATAACTTCACTTTTTTTTGTGAAATTATTGCCCACAATAGGTGAGCAATATCTTCACTTTTTTGTGGGAAATAAATTCTCTTAACATTTTATGATAAATCAAGAACCGTACCTCGCACCTACTCCAAATCAAACAGTGACCCCAAGCAGGGGGGTTGCAAGGGGGCAGCACCCCCCCCCCCCCCCATAGGTATTGAACTGTTTATGGAATCTACTTGCGATTTCGCAACTAAACCCTTAAACAGTGCATTGCATATGCATTGCAACCCCCCTGCTTGGGGTCACTGTTTGATTTGGAGTGGGTGCAAGGGTCTTTAGTTATAATAGACAAATTCTCAAATTATAGGTGGGAAATAACTTCACAAAATTTACGATGAAGTTGTTGCTCACCATCAGTGGGCAATAACTTCACAAAAAAAAGGTGAAGTTATCTCGAGGTGAAGTTATTGCCCGTGAATTATTTCCCTGCACCGAGTACGATAACTTCGACTTATGATACTGTTCTATATTCACAAGTTTTAAGTCTAAAAAAAAATATTATTACATCAATCCACCCATTTTTTCAATGCAAATTGGGATATTCAAATGTTTATAATTCTAAACTGGGGAAAATAGACTGACAATTGCAACATCACCAGCATTTGATTGGGGTCAGTGATCAAGTGATTCAAAATCGAGGGGCCTACCGATACTTTTTGAGGTCAAAGTGGTGAACTCCACAGAACAGTAGTAATGTAGTGAGGTGCAAGGGTTATAATCCCTTCGGTTCAGATCATAACCCCGTCGTCAAAGAAAAGAAGATACCCTTTTACAGAGTAGAAACCAATCAATGTTTTAAAACAACGTTTGTATCAATATTTATTTACAAATTAGTACAGACTGGGTATAAAACGTCTTATAACAAAATGTCAGCTAATTTTTGTTAATGACACTTGGTTCATGATTTAGACGTTGACTTCAGAACAACGGCCTCCTTGGGCATCAAAACAATTCTATTCGTGTGAGTTTTGTCTCCTTTCCTGCGCGGCGATTTATCAGTCACAATGACATATTCCAATTCACTGGACAGGTCACTGAAGACCGTTTTTAAGTCAATGATTTCAAAGTTGTCCATGATATTCAACAGTACGACAAAAGTAAAGTCGTTGTTTAATGACCTTCAGAAAAACATTTAATTAAAATTATGTAACATTGGTGAAACAATTTCAACAAATTTACCTCTTTACGGCTAAAACATTTTGGTTTACTGCCTTAACCATAGCATCACCTTGCTTCAGAGTACGGTGAAATCTTAAATCTTGAAGTTGTTTGTAGATATTTAGGTGGCTGTATGCGATACCACGCTCCCTCTGAACATTAGTGTAGGGGAACTTATCAGATACTGGTAACCAAGTGCTGGAACCAGTTGTAAATCCAGCATTTTTATCCATATTCCATTGAAATGGAGTGCGGCAAGGATCACGGGACTTTTGCTCGTAAGTAGAAGAATTGGCAATGCAGGCTTGTGGATCAACAGTTTGTTCCCATGATACCCAAACATCTGTCATGCCGATCTCTTCTCCTTGATACGTTATACTGCATCCGGGCAAAGTCAAAAGTAACATGTTTAACATGTCCATGCGATCAGCCCCCATACGTGAACCAACCCGATTTTTATCGTGGTTTCCCATCTAAAAAATCAAAAATCAATACAGTAACTGTTACGGAGAAAGTTTCGACTACTTACAACCCAGTTAGCTGTTTGGCCTTTTGGCATATTGTTTAACCAAGTGTTGATAGTATCAGCATAGTGATGGGCATCTGACTTATCAGTTAACGAGTTGATCATGAGGAAGTTAAATGGAATTTGAGCGCCTTTCGTGGTTTCATTGCCGTAGTATTGCATTATAATCTTGATCGGAGACCCAGTTTCAATCATGAGGACCCTGTGTTCAAATGAAATGTAAATAAATGTAAACTATCATGGCTACGATTCTACCTTTCTTCACCACCGTTTTCCGCTTGAAACTCGTCCAGAACACGGCGCCACTCATAAATTAAATCAATTGTCTCAGGTTGGTCAAATGTGTGAATATGTATCACATACTCGAAATCATCCGGATCAGAAACCCCCTCGTGATGAGGCTCATCCAAGTAGTTACCATCTGCATCAGGGGCCGCTTCAAATATTTGTGGTACGGCATCGCAACGGAATCCAGCGACGCCTTTTTTTAGCCAAAAGCGAAGGATTTCCTAAAATAAATATGTTACCGTCTGTTAAGCTTTTCATTTGAATTTTCTAAGTGCAGCACTTACATTCATGCGCTCCCTAGCTATAGGATTACGGTAATTCAAATCTGGCTGCTTGTCAAGAAACTGGTGTAAGTAGTATTCTTGGCGTTGCTGATTCCATTTCCAGGCGGATCCACGAAATACACTGCGCCAATTGGTGGGTGGTGCCCGAACTCCGTTGACAATTTTACCCGGATGCCACACATAAAAATCTTTGAATTCAGGGTCACGTGCCGCGGACTTTTTGAACCATTCGCATTCATCACTTGAGTGATTTGGTACAAAATCCATCATAATTTTCACTCCCACTTTTTTGGCATTTGCAATGAGTTCTTCGAAGTCTTCCATGGTACCGAATATTGGGTCAATTTTGGTATAATCGGAGATATCGTAGCCAAAGTCAGCCATGGGAGATAGAAAAATTGGTGAGAGCCATGTTGCTGTGATTCCGATTTCTTTTAGGTAAGCTAGGCTGCTAGTGATACCTAAAAATTTAAATTATATTAAAATAAACATACAACATTATGAACGGGAAAACGTTTAAGCCATCGCATCGACGAGTTCGAACCTATACTCAAGTCAAGTTTTTCAGTGAAATAAGTTAGGAACTCTTGCAAGTGCTTTTATTCCCCATGCTCTCAATTGTGCATGGATCTAATTAACTGATGATTGTGGATTACCGTTATCTTCACAACCCACAGATTAGATTTATCCACATATTTTACAATCGTTTTCAATAAAGCTTACAATGCATATCAAAAAGAAATTGCCGTCTACCAATATATGGAGCAATTAATCTTTGGGCTAATTTAGAGAGTTCTATTGACTTATAACTTATATTTCGGATAAACTAAAAAGAAAAAACAATAAGAATATTGGTGGGTGCTTCCCCATAATGAAAAACATTAACCAACGGAAAAATGCTACAATTAGTTAAGAACCAATGTAAGCTATTATGGGCTTTTAGTTTACATAAAAAAAGAAAAGAAAGGAAGGATAGCCTTTTAATAATAATGGAAGAAATAACAGTTTGATCAGGCCTTCAGATAAATTCAAGTCAATCGATCAACATATTGCGATAGCTTTAATGGCATGTGGAAAAAGCGATTAAGTAACTATCAACCGCCTCCTCCATTCAATAACCGCAGACAATCATCATTATGTTAGACAGCCCTTTTAAAATACAGTCTTCGGATCTCTTGGAATATATGGCACACCACCAAGAAGTGCAGTATATCTTTTCGTTGGTTGAGATTACGAAGTGCGCATCTAGAATTTATGTTTATATACAGTGCCGCTCACTTGAATAGAACCACCCCCCCCCCCCCCTTTGCTTCGACTTCCAAATTCAATAACTCTTAAACTAATAAAGAAAACAACTCAATTTCTTTTTCCAATTCAAGTTTACTAAATTTTGTACAACATAATAAAAAATGGGGTTGGGTTCGATATCCCGCTTTTTATAATCCCGATTCTTAAAATCCCGCTATTATAATCCCGCTTTTTATAATCCCGCTTTTTGTAATCCCGCTTTTTAAAATCCCGTCTTTTAAAATCCCGCCTCTTATAATCCCGTTTTTTTAATAATCCCGTTTCTTATTATCCCGCTTTTACAATCAAAAGTAGTTGCTTTATTTTAAAAATCGCGCGATTTTTTTAAAATAAAGCTACTACTTTTGATTGTAAAAGCGGGATTATAAGAAAATTAAAATAAATTAAGCAATGAGTGTGTTTTTGAAATGCAGTTTATTTTAACATTTATCATTTTTAGAGGAAGTAACAAAATAAGAAATAAATAATATCAAAATAAATTTTTAAGTAATAAATATGGCAATCTTCAATAATAAAAAAAAATATATAAAGTAATGTTATATGATATTCTGCAAGACTTCAAACCATTAACAAAATTTTTTTATTTTATTAGTTTAAGTGTATTATAAGCAATAGAACGCAAAAAACCTGTTCTACTCATTTTTTTTCTATTTCTCATTAATTTTTTTATAGCGCGTGACTTTATAACATTAGTTTTTTATATAATTTTTCTTGTCCATTTCGTAATTTTTGTATTTCAGTTTGCAGCACAATTGTATCCTTTCTCAAATCTGCAATGAGTTTATACAAGCCAGCACTTTTTCGTCAAACCAAAAATTTCAGTCTGCAATGCCACGCTTCAGCATTATTTTGTTTTCTCGGGAATTGTTTTTCTGCACTGTCATACAAGCGGGATTATAATAGATCGGGATTTTGAATAAGCGGGATTTTAAAAGACGGGATTTCAAAAAAGCAGTATTTTAGTAGACGGGATTTTAAAATTTTTTTTCGGGATTTTTGAAAAGCGCGATTGCGATACGCTCCCTAAAAAATGGTGTCTTAAATTTTAGCTCATTTGAATAGAACCCCCACATAAAAAATGCATTTAGAAATAGTTTACCACTCTTAAGTTTAGGTAAATATTAAGGAACGTAACTTTAATTGAATTTAAGAACAAAATAACAAAAATTAGTAATGGGTACTTCCACCCTGGTTATGAATAACCTCAAAAGCTCTGTTAGAGCTAAAATTTAATACATACAAATATTTTGAGTCCTATCACTTTAAAATGCATAGTAAAATTATCACTTTCAATATAACCACCATTTTTATTATGTTTTACAAAATTTAATAAACATGAATCGAAAAAAGAAATTGAGTTGTTTTCTTTATTAGTTTAAAAGTTATTGAACTTGGAAGTCGAAGCAAAGGTGGGGATCTATTCAAGTGAGCGGCACTGTAATCATTATCACAGAAACATGGCTTAATGATAATTTCTTGCTGTCGGAATAGTTTATTTTACAATCTTCCGCCTAATTTTACCTCATGCGTTTGAGATGTACTATGTGCAAATTGGGATAAGTAAATCGGTTCCTAAGTTTCCGCGGTTTAGTACTAGGCTGTGCCACTTAAAGAGTAAACTTCACAACTAAAGCGTTTAAAATGATGAAAAGCCCTGACTCTTCTGCTGATATGGAAAACTTCCTTAGAAAGGAATTCGGGTTTATGAATAGATTTCTCTAGCGAAACTACACTGCAGCAACAGAATCTCGGATAACGGCAAATAGTGCGTGTTTCTGGATCTAATACAATTCGAAAATCCATCCGATTTCCCAAAACAAATGGTTTTTTAACGTGTGGTATCGAACGGTATCGAATCTAAAAGTGAATTTTTCGCTTTGCATTTTCTACCTGCTAGGAACGCAAGTAGTTTTAGCTCTAGCCATATAATTACAATAACTGATATTATTGGCATTCTGGAACATTGTGGTGAAGATCTCCTCCTCGCCTTTAATAATATTGATAGTAACAATTCCATCGTAGACCTACACTACCGATCATGAACTCGCCAAACAATTGCTACATGGCAACTCATGTTTAAGCTGGATGTCGTCGAGAAAACTACTCACTACATTTACTACATTTCTTTTTTGTCGGGGTGCAAGATTTTCTACACTGCACTTTGAAGACGCACCACTTTTACTGAAATTTCCTGTTTTTTTTACAGAAAAATGAGTTGGCTCTTCAATGATGACTAGCTTAGATTTTCAGCATTCACCACATCAGCACCAAATACCTGTCACCTCATATGAGCAAAGGCAAGACAATCACAGGGCAAATGTTCCGCAGTGTCGTCGTTTTCTCTACAGGCTTCGCAGTTGGTGGTATCCCTTAATCTTATCACCTTAAGATGCTAAGCGTAGTGGCATGTAAGAACACCAGTAATTTGTGTGCAGTATTTTCTGTTAAGAGAAGCAAGAATGCCAGTTTAGTCGGTCTGCAACCTGGAGAGTCATGACATCTGCGATTGGGTTCGCTTGTAACCCAACCTTCTATGGAAGCCCTGATAGAGTTATGACCAGAGACCCAGACAAAACTTTATGAATTCAGCCTTCCGACCGAATTCAGAGAGATCTTGCATTTACTAATTATTTTGAAGGTGGTTAAAGTGTTGAGGAAGTCCTAAAGCGCGGCTAGACTGTCGCTTTAGAGGCAGATGCTTCGCCTTTTCCATTAGGTCATTAGGATAGCATAAGTTTCCCTTTGGGAAACTGAAGTTTGCCTAACGAGAAGTAAAGTCTAATGTTGTCGCTATCCACGAAAACACCAGCAACATATCCTTGATTGGTTTTGGAGCAATCCATGAAGATTCGACTGCATTCCTTTCAAGGTGCAAATTCTTTCCAGAGCAGGCCTGAACAAGGGGAAAGTCGTGGTTCAATTATACATCGTTTGAGCAAAAAATTTATTTGAGTCAGTAGCAAAAACAAAAGTGTCCGATAATTTCCCAGTTTATTCATATAAAACCGCAGTATTATTTTCAAATAAAGTTTTGAATTCTCGCTTACAGTGCTAACATCCCGAATAAACGTTAAAATAAACGAAACAACATAATTAAAAACTTATATCATAAAATAAAGTTTATTGTTCACATTTATATTTGGTTCATACACAAAATGCCCGAAACAGGAGGAACAAAACAGATCAAACAACAATACAGCGTTAATTCTCCGAGAGATATTGCTTCAAAAAATTTAGCGTATATTGCGGACAAACTGCGGGGCAGAATTGTGAAAAAAAACTGCAGAAGTGGGGAGAAGAACTCAAAAATAAACTTGCTGCAATGCTAAGTGTAGTAGGTAAGTGTAATCGTCTTGAGCTGATTGTTGATGAGCTTGAAAGTGAAAAACCACCAAAAAATTGGCAAGGTTGAGGTGCCATTAGTTCTAAAACGTGCGGCGTGGTTGTGAAATTGGTAGTGTACCATAACACAACGCACATACCATCTATAACGGCAAGCTCTTAAATTAAAAGAGCGTTCACTCATCTTCATTTTCCACACGATCAACGGAAGATTAAACATAAGTACTTCAACAATGCCATCGGTGCTACTAATCGGTCGCTGCAACAATTATTACCAACTCTTTATATTATTATTATTTTCTTTGTTCCTTTTTCCGTTTTGTTTGTAAATTTTCCTTTTTTTTAATTTTCTAATGAAACTTTTTTACTCTTTCGTTGTACGACAATTGTCAAGTGTTTTTATATTTATCCGACGGCTTTTGTTCCTAATTTGAAATCTCCTTTATCAACAAAATGTCTTCGGTAATAAACAACAACGGCAGCAGAATGAATGAAGATTTGCACTCGTTAATAAATATTTTGTGCAAACCGCAATCGGGTTTGCACATTATCAACGCGCAAAGTCTTGTTGAGAAAGTAGACGAGTTGATTCATATCTTTGAGAAAAGCGTTGTTTGTGTGTCCAAAACTTGGTTTAATCCAAACGCCAAGAATGAAGAATGCAAGAATTGGTGCTGGAGCACCTATTTATCTGAGACAAATATTTCTTACCTGTTAAATAAATATGTTAAAATTAGAACGAAATTTGTGAGAAACGTTAAGTGCCCTTGGATGTCAGCTGATAATATTAGAGCAATATCCTTATTCTATAGTATTCTTCGACGATGGAGAAGATTTGAATGCACCAATATTCTCAATGCAGTTACCTAACTATTTATTTTTTTTTACAAACGACCTGCCATCTGGCATTAAATATAGCAATTTAAAAATGTATCTATGTCCATCTATATCTTGACTTTCCCATAGGTATCTATGGTTGATGTGCTACAAATTAAGAGGATCTGGAATCTGTAGTAAAGTGGTCAACGCAAAACCAGCTGCTGTTGAAATAATTTACCGATTGGAAGGCAGCAACTTGTTTTTACAGACTTTCCTCCCATTATTTTAAACGGATTACAGGTTGAAATGGTGTCGAAGATTAAAATCTCGGAATAATATTTAACAGCACTCTGTCCTGGAGCTACTACATACATTTTTTTATTTACCCATAGTACATAGTTGTTTCTAAGAAGTTATGTTTCTAACTAAGGTCCCTTGTACTATAAATGCCTTCATATTTGATTTAAAATATCATAACAGGTAGATTTAGTTACAGTTACTTATCAAGAGACGAAAAAAAGATCTAATTTTATGACCTTATTGGGAAAATAATTATAAAAATTTATTTTATTCATTATTTATAACATTCGTCTTACAGACTACCATACCCATGCATATTCGCTAGTTCGATATGACGGGGTTGCAACAGCGTGCTCTCTCTCTTAGTACCTTTCTTATTGGTTACGTTAGTAACTCGTAGGCGGTCTTCATGGTAGTGCGGTCGGTAGTTATGAAGATTTTGCGCGAACGTAGTCAAATAGTCGAGTCTTTATTACTTAGCTACTTATTTTTGTCAAGGTTTCTATTAATTCATTTTATGCTTATTTATCTTTTTCAGTTATTTGATTTATTATTTATGCGTGAAATAATTAAATATCGTATAAATATGAATAACAAATAACAGTATTTATAATATATTACATTTTTTGTATGTATTTTTGCATATTTTCAAGTTTTGGCATCTTTTAATTTTTATAAACAGATGGATTTGAGGGGAGAGTTTTATGCCATTCTAAATATATCCATAATTAACTCGTATGTAATATATGTATTTATGTAATATGATAAAGCTGCGGCAAACATCATCGAACCGGACGAATTTCGCATTTGCAGTAGCGCATGGTCTGGTGGAGTCTTGGTTACAGGAGCGTTATCATACAACAACTTTGAGACGTGATATCAAATCAAGTATACAAGAAATTTTAAATATTGAAGAGGTTCAAAAGGCCGAATTATTTATGTTTTTAACAAACGTTGAGCAAAAAATTTATTTGAGTCAGTAGCAAAAACAAAAGTGTCCGATAATTTCCCAGTTTATTCATATAAAACCGCAGTATTATTTTCAAATAAAGTTTTGAATTCTCGCTTACAGTGCTAACATCCCGAATAAACGTTAAAATAAACGAAACAACATAATTAAAAACTTATATCATAAAATAAAGTTTATTGTTCACATTTATATTTGGTTCATACACAAAATGCCCGAAACAGGAGGAACAAAACAGATCAAACAACAATACAGCGTTAATTCTCCGAGAGATATTGCTTCAAAAAATTTAGCGTATATTGCGGACAAACTGCGGGGCAGAATTGTGAAAAAAAACTGCAGAAGTGGGGAGAAGAACTCAAAAATAAACTTGCTGCAATGCTAAGTGTAGTAGGTAAGTGTAATCGTCTTGAGCTGATTGTTGATGAGCTTGAAAGTGAAAAACCACCAAAAAATTGGCAAGGTTGAGGTGCCATTAGTTCTAAAACGTGCGGCGTGGTTGTGAAATTGGTAGTGTACCATAACACAACGCACATACCATCTATAACGGCAAGCTCTTAAATTAAAAGAGCGTTCACTCATCTTCATTTTCCACACGATCAACGGAAGATTAAACATAAGTACTTCAACAATGCCATCGGTGCTACTAATCGGTCGCTGCAACAATTATTACCAACTCTTTATATTATTATTATTTTCTTTGTTCCTTTTTCCGTTTTGTTTGTAAATTTTCCTTTTTTTTAATTTTCTAATGAAACTTTTTTACTCTTTCGTTGTACGACAATTGTCAAGTGTTTTTATATTTATCCGACGGCTTTTGTTCCTAATTTGAAATCTCCTTTATCAACAAAATGTCTTCGGTAATAAACAACAACGGCAGCAGAATGAATGAAGATTTGCACTCGTTAATAAATATTTTGTGCAAACCGCAATCGGGTTTGCACATTATCAACGCGCAAAGTCTTGTTGAGAAAGTAGACGAGTTGATTCATATCTTTGAGAAAAGCGTTGTTTGTGTGTCCAAAACTTGGTTTAATCCAAACGCCAAGAATGAAGAATGCAAGAATTGGTGCTGGAGCACCTATTTATCTGAGACAAATATTTCTTACCTGTTAAATAAATATGTTAAAATTAGAACGAAATTTGTGAGAAACGTTAAGTGCCCTTGGATGTCAGCTGATAATATTAGAGCAATATCCTTATTCTATAGTATTCTTCGACGATGGAGAAGATTTGAATGCACCAATATTCTCAATGCAGTTACCTAACTATTTATTTTTTTTTACAAACGACCTGCCATCTGGCATTAAATATAGCAATTTAAAAATGTATCTATGTCCATCTATATCTTGACTTTCCCATAGGTATCTATGGTTGATGTGCTACAAATTAAGAGGATCTGGAATCTGTAGTAAAGTGGTCAACGCAAAACCAGCTGCTGTTGAAATAATTTACCGATTGGAAGGCAGCAACTTGTTTTTACAGACTTTCCTCCCATTATTTTAAACGGATTACAGGTTGAAATGGTGTCGAAGATTAAAATCTCGGAATAATATTTAACAGCACTCTGTCCTGGAGCTACTACATACATTTTTTTATTTACCCATAGTACATAGTTGTTTCTAAGAAGTTATGTTTCTAACTAAGGTCCCTTGTACTATAAATGCCTTCATATTTGATTTAAAATATCATAACAGGTAGATTTAGTTACAGTTACTTATCAAGAGACGAAAAAAAGATCTAATTTTATGACCTTATTGGGAAAATAATTATAAAAATTTATTTTATTCATTATTTATAACATTCGTCTTACAGACTACCATACCCATGCATATTCGCTAGTTCGATATGACGGGGTTGCAACAGCGTGCTCTCTCTCTTAGTACCTTTCTTATTGGTTACGTTAGTAACTCGTAGGCGGTCTTCATGGTAGTGCGGTCGGTAGTTATGAAGATTTTGCGCGAACGTAGTCAAATAGTCGAGTCTTTATTACTTAGCTACTTATTTTTGTCAAGGTTTCTATTAATTTATTTTATGCTTATTTATCTTTTTCAGTTATTTGATTTATTATTTATGCGTGAAATAATTAAATATCGTATAAATATGAATAACAAATAACAGTATTTATAATATATTACATTTTTTGTATGTATTTTTGCATATTTTCAAGTTTTGGCATCTTTTAATTTTTATAAACAGATGGATTTGAGGGGAGAGTTTTATGCCATTCTAAATATATCCATAATTAACTCGTATGTAATATATGTATTTATGTAATATGATAAAGCTGCGGCAAACATCATCGAACCGGACGAATTTCGCATTTGCAGTAGCGCATGGTCTGGTGGAGTCTTGGTTACAGGAGCGTTATCATACAACAACTTTGAGACGTGATATCAAATCAAGTATACAAGAAATTTTAAATATTGAAGAGGTTCAAAAGGCCGAATTATTTATGTTTTTAACAAACGACGAAAATTTGTTGCTACAAGTAAAACATTGAAGTATTTTCTGCCTCAACTTTTGTTCGAAGAAGAATTTGACAAGATTAATGTGGGCATTGCAGTCATTTCTGGCTATGTTGATTTTTCCGGTTTTCCTCAGATGGGTCGGCTTTATATGACCGAAAACGTACCTCTTTTAACCTGATAGCTTCTTTGCAGCTCGAGTCACACCACGCATTTACCTTAGGTTTGATACACTTTGTCCTATTATGGATAAAGTAATTCATACCCAAGTTTCAATATTCGTTATCATATCAGTAGCAGCATCCACATCGCTATCGAGGAAGCATAACGACCAGTTTAAGCTCCTAAAGAACCCGATTAATTCTTCCCATTTGGCTTTCTCGTATTGCTATAGTTATTACGATTTCAGTACGAGGATGAAGGGTAACAATTCTTGTGATGGAATCTGGCGAGCTATTATAAGTCCATGAGTGCAGCAATTGCCTTTGGAGGTCGATGTACTACCGAATCATAGAGGAAATGAGCTGAAACTGACTGCATATTAATGCTACAACTGTCCTAAAAGGCGACTAAGGGCAAAAATCACATCAACGCGATTTTAACATCCAGTTGAGCCTAGCGACGCATTTAACATCTTGAAACTCTCCCACAAGTGTGCGTGCATATCCGTGGGTTGGCACGTCTGGCGATCGGCGGTGTCGTAAATGGACTATCAAATAAAAAAAACAATTAACGCACCCGTCGAAATCGTGAAAAAGCAGCAGGCTGGGATCAAAGAAATGTTATAACACCAGCATTTGATTGGTCTCAGTAAAAAGGTGATCCGAAACCGGGAAGTTTGACGCTGTTTATATCGATCTAGCCGGCGAACCCCTCAGCGGACCATTAGGGATGCCATAAAGTGGTAGGCTAACGATCGTTTTAATTCTGATCGTGGATAAAGAAGAAGAAGATTATTATATTATTTATCGATTATTTATCGATATGTTATTGGTTTATCATATTGAACTGTATTTTTTTTATTGCGAAATCTGTTAAGGTTTTTTGTTTCTTTTTGATTTGATACTTTATTTAGCTTTAGCTATTTGTATTACATTAATTTCTTAAACCTAATTAATCATGCTCTTATCAATTATAAAATTTTTTTACATGAGCTACCAGCATTTTTTTAAAAACATTCACACTACTTTCGTTCTTTAAAGAGTTAGGCAGACTGTTAAATAATTTAAAACTTTTATGAACTAAAACATATTGAGATTTACTTGTTGAAAATAAAGGAAGCGGGAAATCTTCTCTATTTCTAAAATTATACGGCTGTGCATTGCCAACATAAACAATTTGATTAAATAAATAATTTGGAAGCATATTATTTTTTATTTTAAATATAAAAAGAATCACATTCATATATATTCTTTGGTTGATTGTAAGCCATTGCAATACGCCTAACATTAATCGTATAGGCGTTAATCTATTTTGCAATTTTTGCAGTCTATCTAACATTATATTAGGCCCTAAAAACAAAATTGTTGAACAATATTCAAACGCCTAATTCTAGTAAAAAAAAACAATTTTCTTTGCTATTTTGTTGCAAATATATTTTATACCTGGTAGATGAAATAAATAAATAAGAGATACTAAAAGAATGTAGACATTTCCGTAACTGTTTATCTACTATTGAAGTAAAGTTCCGAGCCTTTTCGGGTAGCTTGAAAAATTTATCTCGACGAGGCTGCACTTGCTTGATAAAAGTAACTTTGGAACAATAAATTATCAACAGCGGACACACAGTCATTAAATAATTGCTTTCATTGATTGTAAGCTAGCAGAAAACCGACGTATTCATATTCGTTAACTATTTCAATGTTATTGCATTTCAGGGTCCATATTCAATCACATCCTACCCATACGATTTTGGTCTAAACACCTGTATTTCGTGTATATATAATAAATATTTATGTCCGATTTGTCGCAGTATTTTTTTTAACTTTATGTTTGAAGTTAGCGGGTTAATGGACTCTGAGAGGTAACTGCTAAATCATCGGCACAAAGCAGCAGCTTAACTTCCACATCACCATAGCTAATACCACCTGGTATCCTTACACAGATATCATCATTACACATAGGTACATGTATAATGAAAAAAGAACTGGGGTTAGTATGCCAACTTGCGGCACCACAGAACTTGTGATGACGGTTTTCGATCTGTTATTGTAATTAAGCACATATAGTGAAGTATTTGAAAGAAAGTTTTTACTGTTAAAAACTATAACAGCTAACTGTTTTAACTTTTACAATTTTTCTCGATAGACCTAGTGTTGACAGTTTAAATAACAGAGATCTACGGTTTACAGTACCAAAAACAGCACTAATGTCTCCACCACTTATGCAAAGAAATTTAATTATTAGAGTTGTATTTAAGACGCATACATATGATAAAGAGTTTCCACTAAAATAACAAATACGTTTACTGGAATCGCCGATAGAAACGGTAAGAAAAAAAAAAAACATAATCCAATAGACACTTCACAAAAAAAAAGATTAATAAAATGCATCCAAACTTTCTTGTTTTGTTGGCAACCCATCCTTCAAAATATAAGTAGTAGAAAAAAATTCAATAAATAATCAATATTTATATTAAATGAATAGATGAATTGAAAAAATATTGATGATATTGAGTTTTCGCTTACTCTCTTTAGAAAAAAATGTATGCATATTTCAAACGTGTTCGTCATTTTGCTCCTAATTTTAAATTGTTCAATCTTGTTTGATTTGTTTTTCCATCAAAATATGTATTCTCAAGGCAAATATAGTACGGAAAAATGTTCATACCCTTTATGTCTCCGATACCATCTCCATTACTATCCTTGAAGGATCTAGGATAAATCTGGTAAAACGAAGCGGTTTGCCACCATTTATTATTAGTAGTGTCAGAATAACTTGACAAAACACTAGCACTTGCAACTACCGCAAGCAAAGTCGCGAACAAAAAACTAATATTCAAATTGATCATTGTTAGAGCGAAAGGAACTGTATCACTCGCAGCTTAAAACAACACTAATTCTATAAGTACTAAAATGAAATCGATTTGTTTAGTGATAGCAGTCCTTCAAAATACTGCAAAATACTGTAAACAGTTATCTCGATCTGATAATCCATATCGAAAGATTATACATTATTTATTTATTTCCAAAGATAAGAAAAAATCAAAGGTATTTGAAATTTTTTTATATTTTTTTTTTTTTGTCGGGGTGCGAGACTTTCTACACCGTAGCACTCAGACTCCATAGTTGTCCAGTGTACTACCAGGAAGACACACAACTTTTTATACCCTATTCTAGGGGTATATTAATTTTGACGCATAGTTTGTAACATACCTTAATATTGCCCGTAGACCCCTAAAAGTCACTATATTTATGATCAGCATCGATAGTAATGTCGATCTAGCCATGTCCGTCCGTCCGTCGGCAAAAATTAGGCCTTTAAACTGGACCTAGAGAGCTGAAATTTTAACCATATACTCTCTAGGGTCCCGAAATAATCAAGTTTACGAATTTTTGAAATCCGCCCACAGACACGCCCACAAACTCAAAAAAAACAAAATTTTGGAAAAAATCGAATTTTGAGCTAGAAAGCTGAAATTTTTTATATGTGATTTATGACTCCTAAAACTGCTCGGGATAAAAAATTTTCAAAATTCGCCCACTTACACGCCCACAAATAAATAAAACAATTTTTGTGTAAATCCAAAGTTTGAGCTAGGGAGCTGAAATTTATAATATATACTCTCTATGGGCCTTTTATGCTCATGTGTAAATATTTTCAAAATCCGCCCACTGGCACGCCCACAATTATTATTATTTTTTTTTTTTTTGAAAATTCAAAGTGAGCTAGTGAGCTGAAATTTATAATATATACTCTCTAGGGGCCCTTTATGCTCATGTGTTAATTTTTTTTAAATCTGCCTACTGACACGCCCACAATTAAATAAAACAATTTTATTGAAACACCCAAGTTTGAGCTAGGGAGCGTTTTTTTTGATAAAATCCTTTAAATGTTACTCGTATATAACAAAATATGTAGAGCGTTCTTAACAATTCAACCATACTTAGCCTTTTGTCACGCCCACTTATGAGGGATAGGAATAAGAATAGGGTATCCAACAGTTCGCCCAAGCGGACTGTAGCCCGTCCCTATGTTAATGTGTAAATTTATTCGTTTTCCTAAGAAAGACGAGTAGGCGCTTCAATGATAATAAGCTTAGGTTTACAGCGCTCACCACATCAGCACCAAATACCTGCCACTTGATACAAGCAAAAGCAAGACAATCACAGAGGAAATGTTCCGCAGTATCATGGCTTTCTACACAGGCTTCGAAGTTGGTGGTATCGCTTAGGCCTAGCACCTTAAGATGCTAGGCAAAAGCGTAATGGCCCGTATGAAAGCCAGTAGTCTGTCTGCAGTCTTTTCTGTTGAGAAACAATAAGAATGCCGAAGATTTTTTAAAGACGTCGGGGAGAAATCGTTTAGTCTGTCTCCACCCTGGAGAGTCATGCCATCTGCGATTGCGTTAATATGAAATCCAACCCTCTATGGAAGCCTTGACCGAGGATGCAGGCAGACATATCGCCAGTTCAGGTCCTGTGAAGTGCTCCTCTGAGCCCTCTCATTTCCCGTGATCCCTATATGACCCGGAACCCAGACAAGTCTAAGTGAATTCAGACTTCCGACGGAATTCAGAGAGAACTTGCATTCACGAACTATTTTGAAGCGGGTTAAGGGGTTGAGCAAGGCCTTAAGCGCAGCCTAGTCGCTACAGGCGCAGAAACTTCGCCCCCTCCACTTGTTCCTCGCAACATAGTCCAT
Organism: Portevinia maculata; assembly: GCA_949715645.1. NCBI lineage: Eukaryota > Metazoa > Arthropoda > Insecta > Diptera > Syrphidae > Portevinia > Portevinia maculata. The sequence goes on along the minus strand of OX454525.1, from coordinate 108,437,715 downwards.
AGCAGTTGGGATAGAATAAGTCTCCGTTTGGAAGACTGACGCATGTTTGCCTAACGAGAAAAAAAGTGTAATGTTGTCGCTCTCCATGAAAACACCAGCACCAGATCCTTGATCGGTTTTGGAGCCATCCGTGAAGATTCGACTGCATTCCTTTCCAGGATCAGAGTCTGGCCAGAGCCAGTCCGGAACACTAGGAAAGTTGACTTCGCAGTTGCGCTTCAGCCGAAGTTCCCTTTTCATTGCATCGGATATCCATAAGACAGGAGTCGAAGGACAACCGTAGCGCAAGTTCATCAAAACTACATTGCGAGTTATACCAAAAGCCACCTTTTCTTAAACGTGAGATGGCTCTGATTGTGCAACCCATGACGTAAACATCGGGTGGTTCAATAATGCATTTAGGCCGGAGCCAGGCGTGCTGGGAAAGGCCCCCGTGCAGCCGAGACATACATTCCTTTTGGAGTTTGGCGAAAGCAGCAGTAACGTATTTACGTGAAAGCTTATTCCACGAAACAACCGATGCGTATGCTAGAAATGGTCTTATTATAGCCGTATTAATCCATAGGATTCTTTTCGGTGATAAGCCTCTGTCTCGCCGAAATGCCCTTGTACTGCCAGAGAACCGACAGCGCCTTGGCAATCTTCAGCTCCACATGCTTGGACCAAAGAAGTTTGCTATCCAAGATATTTTGATTCATTGGAGAGTTGGATTGTGACGCCTTTTAGCACTGGCTGATTCAACCCGATCACCTTCCTCCTTCTCGTAAAGAGAACAAACTCAGTTTCGAGGGGATTGACCGAGAGCCCATTCGTCGATCACGTCTAGGGCCGCCTGCGCGCTGGCGCAGACAGTCGCTAGTAATGATCCAACAGAACGCATTATCCACGTATGCCTGAGCCTTTATATTAGAACTGTTGAATGCGTTCCACAGAGTCGAACAGCATGCACCACAGCAGTGGAGACAGAGCGCCGCCTTACGGGCAGCCTCTGTTTACCCCCCGGTACATATCGGCCACAATCTGCATCCAAGCAATGTTCTATTTATTAGCATTGTTTTTATCCACAGCACCAATGACTCGTCTACGCCGTGTTGTCTGGTAGAGCTACATATGCTGTCAAAAGTCGCATTGTCAAAAGTACCCTCAATATCGATGAAAATGCCAATCGCATATTCTTTTATGTCAAGCGCGCCTTCAATTCTACCAAATACATTTTGAAGCACAGTCTCGCAGGATTTTCCGCGTTGATAAGCATGTTGCATCTGAGATAGTGGATGCATTCGCAAAGCAGTTTTGCGCAAGTGAAGCTCGACCAGGCTTTCCATGCTTTTCAGCAAGAAGTTTTATAAGTGATTCCAATTTGGCTGTTTTTTCAGAACTTTAACCATCTACTAGTTTCACAAAGCGTTTCAATCTTTTCGCAGAAATTCCTATAAGAAGCACTTTTCGATACCCGAATTAACCTCTTATATTCCTTCTGCTTCCATCGGTAGAGATTCCTCCAAATCAGTCTTGAGTGACCTGTTTAGAAGTTTTGAAGCTTCTCTTCGGATTTTCCGCAGGTCCGAGTTCCACCAGGGAACCGGCGTTCTGCCAGGGGTTTTGTTTACTAAGCACGTCAGTTCAAAACAGCTGATAATGGCACTGTTCCGGTCTTGAACAGCTTCATCTACCTTTTGTCTCGTCCTGAGTTTGGTTGGAGTTTTGGGAGTTTTCCTGAATTCCTTCCTGGAGCGTATACAGTTTGTTTTTCTCGGATTCCTCCTGTCCTGCAAAGTTATGGCTTTGCATTCGATTTGGAATTCGATATACCTATGGTATGACAGGGACACCTCCAAAGAGACCCTCCAGTTGGTAACCGCCTGAAAGTACCTATTAGATAAAGTTAGGTCGATCAAAATTGTTTATGGTAAGATCAGACGATAGAATGAAATCCAGAAGATGGTTTGCTCGCATGTTGCTGCACCCCGGACAGTGTTCTCAGCACTGGCATCGTAACATATAACTAGGCTCACCTTCCAAATCTTTGCCAAAAAATTGTCCAAGCTTAGTCGCTGAGAGAACGTTTGATACAGCAAGACAAGCCTTGGGCTTTTCGGACAGCGTATCGTGGTGCCACGAACATCTCCAAGGCAACAAATGCAATTTTTCCACACCCATGGCTCCTGTATGGATGTTTTGTGGGGCTTTGTACTTAACACGGAAAGCTTCTTGCTGATGATAGCAGTAGCAGCCTTGGAATGTTGAAGGTTGATCTGATTAAATATAATTACCGTGTTTTTCTTTAAGATAGGTGTTCCCACGACAGCCAATTTCTGTCCACTGGTGCTGCAGTTACAATTATTATACATTGTCCAACAAAAATTGTCAGTAAAGGCCTTATGGAGGAGCTTTTTTTCTACCAGTGGTGCCTGTAGATACTCTAACGGCACTCAAACGCAAGAATTGCCACTGAAATAAAAACCAAACCACGGTCATATTGGATTGAATTGTTGTTATAATTTTCCTAAAATTCGCATACAGCCCACCACAACCAGTCTCCCACACAGCCGAATGGGGAATGAGCATGATCGTCTTGTGTTCGCTTGCTATTACCATCCACCAAAATAAGCAGTGTGTGTGACTGAAGCACATCAGAAGAGTATTACCATCTCTACAATGAAGCATACCATTAATGGTTTTTCTATGGATTTTGTCAAAGAACTTTCGGTTTTGGTACTTTTGAGAACGAATTATTACGTGGGGTGTTGCCATTCGGTTTTAATTTGATTTTATTTGTATTGTACAGCTGCACAAGTGCAGTTTTTTTTACCATCTGTTTAGGTGTATGACATTGCGTCGTGGTTATATAATTTTGTATTCTAATTGCCTGATTGTGTTTATAAGGCGGAAACAATGGTTCCTATCTAAATCGCTGATAGTGCATCTAAGCAATTGGTTTACTTTATTGTTTAAATGAATAAAACGAAACATGGCTACAAAGGCTTCAAAGGATCTAAGTGTAGAAAAGAAACAACAAGTTGTTGATGCAACTGAAAAATTCTATGGCCTTTTTAAAAGTAAATCGGAAGCCGTAGGAAATGCAGCTAATATTTTTTCTGTTACGGAACGAACTGTGTACAAGCTTTTAAGGGAAGAAGCAATCAAAGGCCACAATTCACCACCAAAGAAGAAAAATAAATCCGGTATCAAAAGCAAGATCGATGATTTTGACAAATGTGCCATTAAGCGGATAGACCATCACTTTTTCATGGACAATTACCTTCCAACGCGAGACAAAATTTTATTGAAAGTACAAAAAAATGCAAATATAACCAAAATAAGCACATCAACTTTGCATACAATATTAAAAAAAGATCTCGGACTTAAATTCGTCAAACATCAGCGAAGAGAAAAGAAAAAATTATTCACGACAGGCGTTTAATGAAGGATTGTCAACAGGACTGCGATCACGATCTGGAAAAGGAAAGAGATTAATTATAACCCATATTGGAAGGTCTACAGGTTTCATCGATGGAGGACTTTTATGCTTCAATTCGGGGAAAACCGGATACTACCACGAGGACATGAACGCTGATGTGTACGAGAAATGGTTTTAATATATTTTAATACTCCTGGAACCCAACTCCGTCATAGTTTTGGACAATACTTCCTATCATTTCAGAAAATAAAATAAAGCATATCCACTTCCACGAGAAAAGCTGAAATAAAAAAGTGGATGAGGTTTAATGCGATAAGTTTCGAGGATGATATGGTTAAAGCAGAGTTGCTTGAAATCAAATAAAGCCAAGTATGAAACATACTCGTGGATGAAATGGCTCAAAAGGCGGGACATAAAGTGCTTCGCTTGCCGCCTTATCACTGTGACCTTAATCCAATAGAATTGTTTAGGGCTCAAGTGAAAGGGGTTGTAGAAAGCCAAAACAAGTCATTTAAAATGGCTGAAATAAGAGATTTACTAAAGACTTAATTACTCATCGAATTAGTTGAGAAGTGATATTAGAAATTAGTACGAGTATTTTATGTTTTACAAATGAATAAATTGGATTACAGTGATATATTTTTTGTTTTGATTTTTTTTTTTTGTGTTACGAAATTTATATTTTTTGTGGGTCTACTGGAGATACCCTTAAAAAAACGCGCCTATTATTATACTCGTATTACCAGAAAAGGAAAAAGATAAACGGAATTTATTTTGTTCCGCAATATTTTTACCCTATTCTAGGGGTACTCGTATATTAATTTTGACGCATAGTTTGTAACATACCTTAATATTGCCCGTGACCCCTAAAAGTTACTATATTTATGATCAGCATCGATAGTAATGTCGATCTAGCCATGTCCGTCCGTCCGTCCGTCGGCAAAAATTAGGCATTTAAACTGGACCTAGAGAGCTGAAATTTTAACCATATACTCTCTAGGGTCCCGAAATAATCAAGTTTACGAATTTTGGAAATCCGCCCACAGACACGCCCACAAACTCAAAAAAACGAAATTTTGGAAAAAATCGAATTTTGAGCTAGAAAGCTGAAATTTATTATATATGATCTATGACTCCTAAAACTGATCGGGATACAAAATTTTCAAAATCCGCGCACTGACACGCCCACAAATAAATAAAATAATTTCTTTATACCCTATTCTAAGGCTATATTAATTTTTGAAAAATTTATAATATATACTCTCTATGGGCCCTTTATGCTCATGTGTAAATATTTTCAAAACCCGCCAACTGACACAATTAATTTTTTTTTTTTTGAAAATTCAAAGTTTGAGCTAGGGAGCTGAAATTTATAATATATACTCTCTCTAAATGTTATATAACAAAATATGTAGAGCGTGCTTAACAATTCAACCATACTTAGACTTTTGTCACGCCCACTTATGAGGGATAGGAATAAGAATAGGGTATTCAACAGTTCGCCCAAGCGGACTGTAGCCCGTCCCTATGTTTTTATTTTAAATTGGAAGATGGTAACCCTAATAGAATTGCTTTCTGAGTTATGGCGAATTATCATACACACTACGGTAACCCTGTGAGAGCTTTAAAGAGGGACCGATTTATGTAAGTAATTGCAACCAGGCTGAGAGACAAGCATCCCATCTTCCCTGTACTGACAATTTTTGTTGGATAGTGTATAGATAATTATTATGCTGTCGAGCACATAAAGAGTAATTTTTATATCAAATAAAATAAATATATTATGTAATGTAGATATTGTATTATATACCTATGTGGGCACAGCGGCACACTGGTTACTCCGTTGGACTACTGAGTGATGTGTGAAAGTGAAGGGTCATCGTCAGCAAAGAATAACTGGTGCATTTTGGAGTCCGTCAGTGAAGGACAAGGGCTGTAATAATGTTGTGACTTATTTAATAAACAACCCGTGCATGTAGAGGCTGTGTATATCACTGCGGCGCCACAAAACACGGCGCTTGTCTTAAAAATGGAAAAAAACACATCTATATGCAATTTGGAATCGAGGTCAACCAAAAGACAGATATAGGTATCATCAGAAGTCTCTCACGCGAGTGTGTATGCAAATGCATAGGTTAGCACGACTGGAGATCAACGTTAAAGTAAAAGGAAGATCAAACAATATATCAAAATCAGTGACGATGTGATTCCAAAGTCGGGAGGCCCTTCGATATTTGTTTAAGGCCGAACCGGCGAAGCCTACAGGTGGACTACGAGGGATGCAGTAAAGTGGGAGGGTTATGATCCCTTTATTCCTGATCACGACCGCGTCCTTAAAGAAGAAGAAGTAGGTCACTTGAATAAACAGCAGGCCGTTATCTAAACTAAGCTCTCAATCTCTATCTCTCTTGACGAAATGTAGAATATATTTAGGCTGCTTAACTAGTACAAACAAATAATAAGCTATATAATTGCACGAGTATTTTTCCTTTATTTCCCCATTCCCTTTCTAATTCTTGTTTGTTTTGATTTCATTGTGTTTCCTAACATCGAACCCACGTTTATTATTACATGAGCCGGTACTTTGGGCTCAGGGAAATAACCCACCAAACCGAAAGTAAAAAAAATCCCCAAAATTCGAATGGATATATGGTAGTTTTTTTCACGTGAAATAAATCCTCAAAATTGAGGACTTATTTCACAGGATTTTGGGGACCCGGTTCATACTTTTATGCTGAAATAAACCCTTCAGACCGAAAACGAAATAACTTTCCATATTGGGGCATAATTGCACTGTGAAATAAGGCCCAAAAACTGAAGATGAAATGTGTCTCAAAAGTCATGAAATAAGTCCCCAAAAAATTGTGCAGTGATATAAGGACATAAAGCCAAACTTTGAGATTAGTACTTATGACACTTTGGTAAAGCGACAGTATGTTTTTGTTTACCTTTTCTTTTTCAGCAGCGAATGAAATGAAGTGATTGACATACGTCAGTATAAGACAAATCTGTCTGCATACTTTCGAAGATTTTGGTATAAGGACCGATTTATCGAGTCTCCATAAAAAATTACTATTAGAGTTTTAAATAAAGCCGCCATTAAGGTTATTCACTCTTTATTTGTTTAAAAAGGCGGACCTTTTAATTGCGTTTATAAATTGGTATGAGTTTTAAAAAAGTCCCAGAATTTTGTTCTGATTTGTTTTTGGAATTTACTTTTTTATAGAATTTTATTTAATTGGAATTAATGGCTTTACGACAAAGGAATTTGCACTTGCATGATGTGAAATTTTATAAAAATTAACGTTTCTGGGAGGGTGTGCGAGATATGAATTAGCGGTTTTAAATTGCTGGGTTTCTGTAGCAAATATGTAAATTATGTAAATATTTATTGACCACAAGTCGATGGAATCTGCTGCTACTTCTGCAATTCACGTGGTAATGGTATGATTGGCATGGTTGGTTAAAAAGATCATACAGTTCTGGAATCAAGATTAAACAAACAGCATTTTAATTCATGGTCCTTCGCTTCAAAACGCATCTGTTCTGTCGAGTGACCAGGCGATTATACGCACATACATTTGCACGCAGCTTCAAACGAATGAACGGGGTGTAACATGCAGACAAATGCCAGTCATACAAACGCCCACATACACACCCAAACACAGACAGAATGGCGAGCTAGAAATGGGGTGACTCCCGCCTAGCGCCCAATATAATTCAAATTTCAGTTTCAGGAAGACCGAGCACCAAAGAAAATAAGTATTTATAGTTTAAATTTATCTTTTCAAATATGTACATAGGCACAATTAATGAAAGTTTATAGGTAGGCACAGAATTTAATGTATTGAACTGGTGCAAGGAAATAACTTCACGGGCAATAACTTCACATGGGCAATAACTTCACCTTGAGTGGGCAATAATTTCACTTTTTTTTGTAAACTTATTGCCCACCATAGGTGAGCAATAACTCCACCGTAAATTTTGTGAACTTATTTCCCACCTACAATTTGAGAGTTTGTCTATTATAACTAAAGACCCTTGCACCCACTCCAAATCAAACAGTGTCCCCAAGCAGGGGGGTTGCAGGAGCGAAGCATGCCCCCCCATATGCATTGCACTGTTTATTTGATTAGTTGCGAAATCCCAAGTAGATTCCATAAACAGTGCAATACCTTTCGTGGGGCATGCTGCCCCCTGCAACCCCCCTGCTTGGGGTCACTGTTTAATTTGGTGTAGGTGCGAGGTAAGGTTCTTGAATTATCATAAAATGTTATGAGAAATATGGTGGGCAATAAGTTCACAAAAAAAAAGTGAAATTATTGCCCACTCAAGGTGAAGTTATTGCCCGTGTGAAGTTATTGCCCATGAAGTTATTTCCCTGCACCTATTGAACTTCATCAAGCGCATGGTTAGGCATATCACATTTTATTGAAGCCCACATTTTGTGTCATATCCCAGAAATAATAGAAGTTTTGTAGGTATGTACGGTGAAATTTCACTTGAACGGACATCAATGGTGAAAGATTTGGTCCGCCTAAGGGAATTGGCCGTTTCAGGAAAATAAAAAGAAATTATTCATCTTAAAGCTAAGAATAAGTCTTCATTTTCACTTATTTATATACATACAAAGATGGATATTTTATTTGTTTGTTTTGATGGAGGTATGTCAAGGAGGGGTATTTCAGAGTATATCTACTAACAGTGACTAGGGACACACTCCCCGTGTTCCTCTTTTGTTTACAATTTTAAGTCCCGATATGTTTCACATACATGAGATATAGACGGCGAAATATTAATTGTTTCATGCAATGTTAATCCTGTGACGAGCAGAAATCCGGGGGAAAGCATAGTTATGTTTAAGCTTAGGCGAAACCTAAGGGTCGCTACTTTGAACGTTGGAAGTATGACTGGTCTGAGCGACGAGCTAGAAGAAATGATGGTTAGATGGCGAGTTGACATCTTATGTGTTTAGGAAACGAAATGGCGAAACACATCAAAATCGGGCGCGTTTCTTGGACTTTAGGACAAAAGTTTTCAAGGTGTTCTACTTCGCGACTTTTGTTTGTCGGCGGAGATTTGAACGGTAATGTCGTTTGGTCAAACGAAGACTATGAAGACTGCCATGACGGACTGGGATACGCCAGCAGGAACTCTAAGGGTGAAGGTATCCGCAGCATGTGCAAGTCATAGGGTCTTATCGTTCTCAAACAAAGAAGTCACCTGGTCACTTACAGCAGTGGCGGAAATGAAACCCAGATTGATTACCATTTGGTAGCACGTTTCATGAAGCTTCGGGTTAAAGCACCACCGCCTCCGCCAGACAGATTTTTTTTATTGCGGCGGAGTCCAACAGAACTCAACAAACAAAAGTGTCTGCGAGAATAAAGAGGTACAATCTGGACAAGGAGAAGGTCGAAGCATTTGTTGCAAATATGCAAAATTATCTCCATCATATCATCAACAAAGTGCAGGATGCAGAGTGCAGAGCACAAGATATCTGGTATAAATAGAGCCAAATCACTGCTAGGGGCTTCAAAATGCCACTTTCAACACGGCAAGGAAATATGGTGGTGGGCAGATGACGCTAAAGCAATGATGAGTGACAAAAAAGTGTCATTCAAAGCTTGGTCGAAGTACTCCACTTATAATGGAGACGAAAAAAGTCGCCTCGAATTTAAATACAGACTTTGCAAGAGGCTCGCAAATAGAAAGTGCGCTCAAATTCAGGTAAAGTTTCTAACGGTAGTTAGAAGAAAATTCTTCTTCGGCTGCTGATAGAAACCAGGCTGTCCACGAACTCCGACAAAGCAGATTGAACATAGGGGCACAACCATTTTCAAAATTTGCCGCTGAGAGAAGAAGGAATGCCACTGCTTCTTGTGGATGACGAAAAAATACTACACCGGTTGCAGCGGTATTTGGAAGGAATTCTAATTGAACAATTTTCTCTGATATATTTTCCGAGAGCCGTTCCTAACACAGAAGAAGTACACGACATAACTGTTGAAGAAGTTAAGATGGAAGGTGGTCAAAGACTTCAAAAACCGAAAAGCAGTTGCGCCGGACAAGATACATTCTGAGTTCTGGAATAAGATGGGAGACATCGGGTCCCAATGGCTCATGATTCTTATCTCCAAACTGATGAGTGGCGATCTAATGCCTAACCAGTGGAGGGAGAGTTTCCTTCTTATTTTGTACAAAGGAAAAGGCGATACGCGAGGCTGATAATTACCGTTCAATCAAGCCGATGTCACACACCATGAAGATCGTTGGGCGGGTATTAAATAGACGAATAGCGGGTTTGTCGCAAACGTCCCTGCAACGAGCATTTGATGTATGGGTGGAAGTTTTCTCAGGGATGGGTATCGTATTAGCCCGAAAAAACAGAATACTTGTGCTGCCCGTTCTCTGATCCACTTCCACCTATTCGGAAAACTTATATGAATCGAAGACTGATTCTCAAGTGCAAATGTTCCAATATCTAGGATCTATTTGTTGTAATTTGTTGTATTGCATTGTTGGGACGAGTTTGTATTTTGAACAAATTCTACGAACGTACTCTCCGCACTTTGGTGTTATAGTTTCCTGAAATTCCGGGCGAACTTTTGGATACCCTATTCCTGTTTCTTTCCTCCAAAAAGTGGGGGGTCGAATTTCCGAACTCACTTTAGAAAAGGACGATTTTGTTCATACCGAACTGAAGCAATTGGTAAACGCTTTAACTAAACTGCAGCCTTTTACTCCAAGAAGCTGCTAGTTCTTATTCACACGATCCCTTGGACGTAAACTTGGTTGAATTTGTGGTTGTACTCAGGTTAATAGTTTATTTATTTCGCTATATATGCAACGTAATGTGATTATAATCGTTGATTTATTATGTTTCAGATAAATTATTTACACGGCATGACAACGAATAGTAGAAAAAAATGAGGAGTAGGCCGCCTGGGGAAACCTCGGTGATTTGCATGCACAATTACGGAACAGCTTTAAGATGTTAAATGTGTCGCTCGGCTCACGTGGATGTTAAAATTGCATAGATGTGATTTCTCAAGCTAGTCCACTTTTACGAGAAGCACTGTTTCGAGTGCGCTGCAGTGATATTCTAAGTGCCTGAACGGGCTGATATACTCCCCCGACTAATTCTGTCATTTCTTTTTTGTCACAAGGAACTCCCATTTCTTGTTCTTCATTCAACGTCCAATCCAATTGTCCTAAGAAGTGTTTTTCGGCGTTTTAAAAATAAATAAATAATAAAATTTGAATAAAATAAATATTGATCGTATAGGTAGGAACCTATTGACCAATTAGTGGTGGTGCAGCATGGAGCAATACTGACTCGAAGTATCATAATAATGCTTAGTTAATTAGATTGAATATTTCTGAATCAATTAAAAAGGAATGATACAAATCTGTACATTTTTTGACAAGACAGCTATAGCCAAAACAGTGACAGTTTAAAAAGCGATAAGATCGTAATTTCTTAATTGATGAAAAAGACCGATCGATCTTATCATTTACTTTACTGAATTTGTAGCTACATTCTTGACTCTTTTTTATCCTTGTCGCAGTTTGAGTTAGAAAGCTAAAATTTGCAATATATACTCTCTAGGCTCCCGGAATGCTCAAGTTCAAAGATTTTAAAAATAAGGGTTTTTACCAATTCCTCCTTTAGGGAAGTGAAGTACAAACAGTCTTTCACATTCATAAATATTTAAAACCAACGTGCATCGGCAACTCTCCTTTTCTTTTTACAAAAACATTTTTTTTTATAAAATTCGCTGCACGTACTGCGCGTCTGGATCAGCTTCAAGATTTCGATTCGGAAAAGTTCTCGAAACTGGAGAAATAAGGAGGAACAATTTGCCGAAAAAACCTTCGCCAAAACCTACATTCGTCGTGCAGATGGCAAATACGAATTCCAAGTACCCTTCAGATCCTCAACTAAACTCAACTTCGGAGATTCTTTTGCTGCAGCGCTTACTCGCTTTCACACTATCAAAATGGAAATCAATCTCAATTTAGATTAAAAGGCTCAATCTTCCGCGAATTCAGTCGTCATCGTACTCGAACTACTATTTGCTGCACCATGCCATTCTCAAATGCGACAGTAGTACAGCCAAGGTAAGAGATGCATCTGCGATGTCAAAGTACACCGTGTCACTAAACGAAACCATACTCGCCGGTTAAACCATTCAACCGGATATATTTTCTCTTTTTTGAAATCTCATTACTGACGTCATTACCGACACCCTTGACGAGCTATTCGCTCAGAATTAGTCGAACTTTTGAAAACTGCTGGATTTAAATTACGTAAGTGGAACACAGACTGCTGGCCTGACGCCTGAGGACCAGAGAGAGCTCTCTCCTATTGACTTTAAAGAGTCAAACACAATCAAGGTCCTTGGCGGGCAGTGTCATCCATCAACGGACTGCTTCACATACAAAGTCAAGTTTAACCTAACGGATGCACAAAACATCGTATTTTGTCTGACGCTTTTATCTTTGATTTCTCGGTCCAGTAATCATTTCTGTCAAGATGTTGCTTTAAAAGCTCCGGAGGAAATGGGATGAGGAAGTCCCAGAAGTCATCTCATCGGTGGACCATCATCAGAAATCAATAATATCTCTTCATATCGTTTTCTATTCCCAGGTCAATATTGCACACAAATCAAATTTGGAACTTCATGGTTTCTGCAATGCATCTCTAGACGCATACGCGGCCGATGTCTCCTGTCGATGCACAAATCTCTAAAATGACATCTCTGTCACTCTTGTTGCAGAGAAAAACTAAGTTAGCCCCATTGAAAGTGTTACCTCTTCCACGACTGGAATTGTGCGGAGCCTAATTACTCACTAGACTCAGCAAAAAAACAAAAATCTCTTTACAGCAACCGCATATCAACATTTTTTTGAACAGGCTCTTCAATTGTACTGCATTGGCTAGTAGCCCAGTCATTTTAGGCATTTTAAACCCAATCTGTGGAAAAATTCCTAGTGTGCTGAATTTTTGTATACACCCTTATTACGGCATTGTAATGAAGATGTGAAAAATCGACATTGATATCGCGCCGGCTAAAAAAGTTATAAAGGTCAAAAGGTGACGGAAATCAGTTTTTCGCAAATATCTATATTGTATACAGTACATCAAGGCGTAAACTCTATTGCTTTTTATTCATGTTGTTAAGTGTCTTAAAAACTTCTATCTGCTACTTGGGCGTTTTGTGAAAAATATACTTATATTATAGAGGTTTTGGAACTTAGTAAAATCTACTATATATTATTCAAACGACCTATACTGGCAGATCTTCTGTATTTTATTGTTCCGAGCCCTCTCCCTTTATACCTGCTACTGTCTGTCGAACTGTGTTTAGCTCAGTTGAAAAATATTTCTTGAGTGCTAAAGACGTTATTTTAGTAGTCTCATGCTCTTCAACAGTTTTCATAATGAGTGATACATGTTTTATATTCAATGAATTGTTATCGGATGGTGATGTAGTAGAAGTTTGGCGTGGTCTACAAACATTAAAAAAATACTAGTATCGCTAGAGGTGATGGTAGTATTGAATATTTAAATACAGTCACTGCGACTGGCTCAATTGTTACTGTCATGTTCAAAGGAGGGATCCTACGAACCCTGTCAAAAAGGCAATATCAATCAACGTTCTCATACCACGAAAGAGAGACAGGCCAAAGAACTCATGGCCTCAGTGACGAAGTGATTCAAAAGGCGGACCAGTAGGGATGTAGTGAAGTGGGACGGGTGATCCCTTTAATCCTGATCAAAGCCTCACCGCCTTTAAAGGAAAAAGAAGATGTGAAAGTTCAAAAATAATCCCGCTGTCTATGATTACTGCAAGGTAATGGACTTCTTCGAAATATTTAACGATCTCGTCTTCGTTCTTTAGGTTAAGGAGCTAGGATAGCCTTGCTTGGATTGATGGAAAGATTTTTCCTGTCTTAAGGGCGTTTTTCATACGTGTTGTGAATTCGTTTGCATCGTTGCCCCTAATAATAATGACTATGTCATCGACCCAAGGACCCCACGGGCGGACCAGTAGGGATGCAGTTGAGTAAGAGGGTAATCATCCCTTTAATCCTGATCATAGCACTGTTAATAATATAGAAACTGAAGATATCGACAATGAATGACAAAAAAAAAATATATACAAAAGTTTATTTTTTTTTGTATTTTTCAGTATTCAAATAAAAAATTATTCACTCTTAAATAAAAAAAACCTCTTATTACATAACATAGATTGTGTCTACGAGAAAACCATGTAAAATACATAGGGACGGGCTACAGTCCGCTTGGGCGAACTGTTGGATACCCTATTCTTATTCCTATCACTCATAAGTGGGCGTGACAAAAGTCTAAGTATGGTTGAATTGTTAAGAACGCTCTACATATTTTGTTAACATTTAAAGGATTTTATCGAAAAAAAACGCTCCCTAGCACAAACTTGGGTGTTTCAATAAAATTGTTTTATTTAATCGTCGGCGTGTCAGTAAGCGGATTTAAAAAAAATGAAGGGCCCCTAGAGAGTATATATTATAAATTTCAGCTCCCTAGCTCAAACTTTGAATTTTCAAAAAAAGTTGTTTTTTTTTAAATTGTGGGCGTGTCAGTGGGCGGATTTTGAAAATTTTATATCCTGAGCAGTTTTAGGAGCCATAGATCATATATAAAAAATTTCAGCTTTATAGCTCAAAATTCGATTTTTTCCAAAATTTTGTTATTTGAGTTTGTGGGCGTGTCTGTGGGCGGATTTCAAAAATTCGTTAACTTGATTATTTCGGGACCCTAGAGAGTATATGGTTAAAATTTCAGCTCTCTAGGCCTAGTTTAAAGGCCTAATTTTTGCCGACGGATGGACGGACGGACATGGCTAAATCGACATTACTATCGATGCTGATCATAAATATAGTAACTTTTAGGGGTCTACGGGCAATATTAAGGTATGTTACAAACTATACGTCAAAATTAATATATATTTAGAATAGGGTATAATGACAGCGATTTGCAAACACGATGAGGAAGATAGCAACGTTGCTATCGTGCAATCATTGTCGACGATAGTATTTGACAGCTTTTTATGTTAGGTAGTAAACACCAAATCGCCAAGTCGACTTAAGTGAAGCATAGCTATTGTTATCGACGTTGATACCGAAAATGGCAGCCTTAGGCTAATTGCAAACACACCGATTTTGGACGGCCGATTTTATACCGGTCGTCCAAATTTCAAGAGTGAACCACATGTGGGAACGGGACCTGGCACACACGCCGACCGCTGATCGGTGCCGGCAAAATGCCGGTGAGCAGCCGTCCACTGCCACTGTATCGCCGGCAGTATCGGAAAGTAGTAGCGTAAGTGATTAAATACACGCTTGCACACGCACCGATTTTTTGGCGACCATTTCATTCGACTGCTCTCGCTTCATTCAGTGTGTGAAATTGTAGGTACATACTCGTACTACGTTTAAAACTAGTTTTAGGTAGTGCGTTTTAATTAAAGTGCAATGGGTGATTTATTTGACAATGATGTCCTTATTTCATTAGTGCAGGCAAGACCTGTTTTGACCTCCTCACCTGGATCCCAGTATTCAGATTACTTTTCTTAATTTCAAGTTGGTTAAATTTTCATTCACATGACAAAGAATATTGCAAACATTGGCTTGCATTCATTTTTTTTTGCACATTTCATGTATACATTTTTAAGGTAAAATGTACAATAAAATGAAATTAATATTGAAAAAATAACTTGTGTGTTTATTTGTTCTCTAGACTTTATTGAATGGTAGCTCAAACTCGCAAAATCTTGAGTTGTTGTAAAGTGATTTCAACCATAAAAAATGGTTTGAAAAAATATCAGAATTGTTTGGACTTCTTGTTTTACTGTGGTAAGCATCTTGTGGCTATATTTATTTAGTAATATTTAGTACATTGGGAACATCAATAAAAAGGTCTATATTTTATTGATAGAAAGCAATGAATTATTTTATATTGACTTACTACTTACCTCAGTGTTAGAGCAAGCCTTTCTAATGAAGGAATAGAATTTCTCATTTGAGTATTCTGATGTTGGATTTCATTTTTCAACTTCTCGTGGAGTTCGTCAAAGGATGCAATAGACACTCTGAATTAGTTGAAAAACTTCCTACCATCACGCCTTAGTTCTTCAAAAAGAGTGTAGAATGTTCCTCGCAAAATCTTGAGTTGTTGTAAAGTGATTTCAACCATAAAAAATGGTTTGAAAAAATATCAGAATTGTTTGGACTTCTTGTTTTACTGTGGTAAGCATCTTGTGGCTATATTTATTTAGTAATATTTAGTACATTGAGAACATCAATAAAAAGGTATATATTTTATTGATAGAAAGCAAGGAATTATTTTATATTGACTTACTACTTACCTCAGTGTTAGAGCAAGCATTTCTAATGAAGGAATAGAATTTCTTATTTTAGTATTCTGATGTCGGATTTCATTTTTCAACTTCTCGTGGTGTTCGTCAAAGGATGTAATAGACACTCTGAAGAAGTTGAAAAACTTACTACTAAGAGTAAGAAACAGCATTCTTTTTGGCTACCTCTCAGAACTCCAGTGCCTGATCCGCCCAAGACAAGTCTCTGGCTGTGCAGGCACTGGGTTTCCGGGGTTTGGGCTGTGACCTACTATAGGCGATGTTCAGTGGGCCCACTCCTTGGTCCAGTCAGTTTCCCTTCCAGAGCCCTTTGCTCCTCTGGCTTATTTTCAGAACCCGGAACATGTCGTGGCTGAGCAGCCACCCAATCTCCGGAATTTCGAGGCTGTGACGACGCACTCGAGGCGATTGGCACTGGCCTCTCTCAATTGGTCAGTAATCTACCCATCCAACAGAAACCTTCGCTTGTCCAGTAGTTTTCTAACTGAATCATTCATCAATTCTCGATCCATATCTCTACCACGTAATAGTGTAGACGTGCAAGGCAGTTTTTGAATTTTGTCGCCTATCTACTCTGTACGTGAGCGTTGGACTCATACTCTCTTATTTCATATATATTTCAACTAACATCGATTGATGGCTTGATAAAATAAAAAAATTATGATTTGTGAAGGACTTGATAAAACTAAAATTCGAGTGTTTTCATATTAAAATCAAGATTTTAACAATTTGACTTGAGTTAAGATAATTTTTTTTTTTTGGATTAGGTGCCTACCTAAGAACTAAAATATTTGTACCTCAAGGTTATTAAAAATCATTTCACAAGTATTCAGAAACGTTTGTTTTGAATTTGCCTATTCGTATGGTCGACCTGGGGGCAATGGGTAATATATTCCATGTGAGAGTGGTATTGACGAAAAATGTGCGTTCACATTGTAAAAAATTGATTCTTGGCCGAATCAGAACATAAAATAAGGTATGCCGGAAAGTTAAAAAAATAACCTGCAGCAGCAACACTTCCCACTCATTCGATCATCAACTCGTTCAAATGAAATGGAAAAGCACATCGCATAAACCGATCAAGTGGTAATGTTTTTTTTGAATCCACCAACTGACACGCCCACTCTTTAAACAAGCAGAGAAATTAATAGAAATGAAAGTCCTGTTCTTCTCAAAGTATGTAGACAAAGTCGTTCTTAACAATTCTTCCATGCCCACTTTTTGGGTGCGTTTTTTTCAACAACCTTTTTTTCGCTAAAATCCTCAAATAACAGTTAGTTATGTGAAATTCGAGATCAGTTCAATTAACTGCTAATGTAGTTTTAAGTTTAATATTTTTAGACTGCCGACACATCGCTTATATGAAGCGTCGCTGTCCTCGCTTCAACATATTCAATAGGAACCGAATAACAGCGTAATGGGGTGCACTGCACTGTCAGGCATGCAGAGCCGATGACCCAGATATATTAAAAAATAAAGCCACGTGAAGAAGCTAATCGTGGTCGTGTCTGCAGCATGTGAAATTGGAGTATGTACTGGTCTCATGGATTACCAAAGCGTGATATTGATACAAGGTGCTAGGAAGCCTAAATATACCTGACGGCCAGTGGCGTAGTGAGCGGGGGCTCAGGGGGCTCAAGCCTCCAAGATCAAGATCATGTTATTATTTAGGTGATTTCATCATAATGTACATGATTAACTGAAACTTGTTCCTAAATCTTAGAGATTTAGAGGGAGCTACTCGAGTACTGTGTGTACTTCTAGTTACGTCAGCAGAGACAGAGAGAATATTTTCCGTCCTGAGAAGATTTAAGACTTGTCTCAGGGCAACAACTTCCGAAGCTCCTCTAAATGGATTAGCATCTATGAATATTCACAGAGAAATCAATATAGATTCTGAGGAAGTTGTTGAACAATTAGCCAATAAAAAAATAGGAGAATGGATTTGATTTTCCCAAAAAACAATAATTAAACATTATGTTTAACTATTTTAACATTCAAACTTAAGTTTTCAAAACTTGTTCATATAAAAAATGAACAAAGTTCATTATTATTTCTTGCCTATATTATTAATATAATAAATTAATAAAATTTCGGTCACAAAAAGTTTAATTTTGTGGATTACGCAAGTTAAGGTTTCTTAGGCTAATTGCACACACATCGATTTTGGACGGCCGATTTTATACCGGTCATACAAAGTCCAATAGTGAACCACATGTGGGAACGGGACCTGGCACACACGCTGACCGCTGATAGGTGCCGGCAAAATGTCGGTGAGCAGCCGTCCACTGAAGTCCACTGCCACTACGGCGGTATCGGGAAGTAGTGGCGTACGTGATTAAATATACGCTTGCACACGCACCGATTTTTTGCCGTCCATTCCATGCGACTGCTCTCGCTTCATTCAGTGTGTGAAATTGTAGCTACATACTACGTTTAAAACTAGTTTTGGTAGTGCGTTTTAATTAAAGTGCAATGGGTGATTTAATTGACAATGATGTCCTTATTTCATTAGTGGTGGCAAGACCTGTTTTGATCTCCTCACCTGGATCTCAGTATTCAGATGACTTTTCTTAATTTCAAGTTGGTTAAATTTTCATTCACATGACAAAAAATATTGCAAACATTGGCTTGCATTCATTTTTTTTGCACATTTCATGTATACATTTTTAAGGTAAAATGTACAATAAAATGAAATTAATATTGAAAAAATAACTTGTGTGTTTATTTGTTCTCTAGACTTTATTGAATGGTAGCTCAAACTCGCAAAATCTTGAGTTGTTGTAAAGTGATTTCAACCATAAAAAATGGTTTGAAAAAATATCAGAATTGTTTGGACTTCTTGTTTTACTGTGGTAAGCATCTTGTGGCTATATTTATTTAGTAATATTTAGTACATTGGGAACATCAATAAAAAGGTATATATTTTATTGATAGAAAGCAATGAATTATTTTATATTGACTTACTACTTACCTCAGTGTTAGAGCAAGCATTTCTAATGAAGGAATAGAATTTCTCATTTGAGTATTCTGATGTTGGATTTCATTTTTCAACTTCTGGTGGAGTTCGTCAAAGGATGCAATAGACACTCTGAATTAGTTGAAAAACTTACTACCATCACGACTTAGTTCTTCAAAAAGAGTGTAGAATGTTCCCGTGTGTTCTCTGCTTTGATTGATAGGATGAATCCAGTACTTGAGCTTAATCCTACGGCGCTTACTACGGCGATGCAATAACCACATAGCAACAACTCGTTTAGGATTCATTATTATTAAACAATAACCTAGTGTCACGATCACGACAACAAAGCAACTGATTGTTAGACCGATAAAAATCCGGTGAGTGTGCTAGCACCCTGCTACCGGTAAAATGTGGGCCGATGTTATACTGGCCGTTCAAAATCGGTGTGTGTGCAATTAGCCTAAGGCTAAATAGCTAATTGTTAGACCGGTAAAAATCCTGTGAGTGTGCTAGCACCCTGCTGCCTGTGAAATGTAGGCCGATTTTATACTGGCCGTTCAAAATCGGTGTGGGTGCAATTAGCCTAAGGCTAATTAGCCGACATTTTACCGGTAGCAGGGTGCTAGCACACTCACCGGATTTTTACCGGTCTAACAATCAGTTGCTTTGTTGTCATGATCGTGACACAAGGTTATTTTTCAATAATAATGAATCCTTAACGAGTTGTTTCTATGTGGTTATTGCATCGCCGTATTAAGCGCCGAAGTATTAAGCGCAAGTACTGGATTCATCCTATCAATCAAATGAGTAATGAAAAAGTGTGATAAGTTTCAATTTGTTGAGATTGTTGGGTACATTTTCAGCGTATTCTTTAACATTCTTTGATATGCTATTAATATTTAATGTGTTTAATAAGCCGTGTATTGTAAACAAGAGATCAGAAAGAATAAAACATGACATACGGGAAACTACTTACCAAATGTGTTTTTTTCCTTATCCTCCAAAACATCAAAATCGTTTTTGAGAGCGCAGCAAACTTCCCTCCATTCATCCCTGGTAAGATTCCTGTCTTTAAATTTATCCAAGGTTTTATCCCACAAAACACGTCTTGCCTCCACTAATGAAATAAGGGCATCATTGTCAATTAAATCACCCATTGCACTTTAATTAAAACGCACTACCAAAACTAGTTTTAAACGTAGTATGTAGCTACAATTTCACACACTGAATGAAGCGAGAGCAGTCGCATGGAATGGACGGCAAAAAATCGGTGCGTGTGCAAGCGTATATTTAATCACGTACGCCACTACTTCCCGATACCGCCGTAGTGGCAGTGGACGTCAGTGGACGGCTGCTCACCGACATTTTGCCGGCACCTATCAGCGGTCAGCGTGTGTGCCAGGTCCCGTTCCCACATGTGGTTCACTATTGGAATTTGTATGACCGGTATAAAATCGGCCGTCCAAAATCGATGTGTGTGCAATTAGCCTAAGAAACCTTAACTTGCGTAATCCACAAAATTAAACTTTTTGTGACCGAAATTTTATTAATTTGTTATATTAATAATATAGGCAAGAAATAATAATGAACTTTGTTCATTTTTTATATGAACAAGTTTTGAAAACTTAAGTTTGAATGTTAAAATAGTTAAACATAATGTTTAATTATTGTTTTTTGGGAAAATCAAATCCATTCTCCTATTTTTTTATTGGCTAATTGTTCAACAACTTCCTCAGAATCTATATTGATTTCTCTGTGAATATTCATAGATGCTAATCCATTTAGAGGAGCTTCGGAAGTTGTTGCCCTGAGACAAGTCTTAAATCTTCTCAGGACGGAAAATATTCTCTCTGTCTCTGCTGACGTAACTAGAAGTACACACAGTACTCGAGTAGCTCCCTCTAAATCTCTAAGATTTAGGAACAAGTTTCAGTTAATCATGTACATTATGATGAAATCACCTAAATAATAACATGATCTTGATCTTGGAGGCTTGAGCCCCCTGAGCCCCCGCTCACTACGCCACTGGCCGTCAGGTATATTTAGGCTTCCTAGCACCTTGTATCAATATCACGCTTTGGTAATCCATGAGACCAGTACATACTCCAATTCCACATGCTGCAGACACGACCACGATTAGCTTCTTCACGTGGCTTTATTTTTTAATATATCTGGGTCATCGGCTCTGCATGCCTGACAGTGCAGTGCACCCCATTACGCTGTTATTCGGTTCCTATTGAATATGTTGAAGCGAGGACAGCGACGCTTCATATAAGCGATGTGTCGGCAGTCTAAAAATATTAAACTTAAAACTACATTAGCAGTTAATTGAACTGATCTCGAATTTCACATAACTAACTGTTATTTGAGGATTTTAGCGAAAAAAAGGTTGTTGAAAAAAACGCACCCAAAAAGTGGGCATGGAAGAATTGTTAAGAACGACTTTGTCTACATACTTTGAGAAGAACAGGACTTTCATTTCTATTAATTTCTCTGCTTGTTTAAAGAGTGGGCGTGTCAGTTGGTGGATTCAAAAAAAAACATTACCACTTGATCGGTTTATGCGATGTGCTTTTCCATTTCATTTGAACGAGTTGATGATCGAATGAGTGGGAAGTGTTGCTGCTGCAGGTTATTTTTTTAACTTTCCGGCATACCTTATTTTATGTTCTGATTCGGCCAAGAATCAATTTTTTACAATGTGAACGCACATTTTTCGTCAATACCACTCTCACATGGAATATATTACCCATTGCCCCCAGGTCGACCATACGAATAGGCAAATTCAAAACAAACGTTTCTGAATACTTGTGAAATGATTTTTAATAACCTTGAGGTACAAATATTTTAGTTCTTAGGTAGGCACCTAATCCAAAAAAAAAAAAATTATCTTAACTCAAGTCAAATTGTTAAAATCTTGATTTTAATATGAAAACACTCGAATTTTAGTTTTATCAAGTCCTTCACAAATCATAATTTTTTTATTTTATCAAGCCATCAATCGATGTTAGTTGAAATATATATGAAATAAGAGAGTATGAGTCCAACGCTCACGTACAGAGTAGATAGGCGACAAAATTCAAAAACTGCCTTGCACGTCTACACTATTACGTGGTAGAGATATGGATCGAGAATTGATGAATGATTCAGTTAGAAAACTACTGGACAAGCGAAGGTTTCTGTTGGATGGGTAGATTACTGACCAATTGAGAGAGGCCAGTGCCAATCGCCTCGAGTGCGTCGTCACAGCCTCGAAATTCCTGAGATTGGGTGGCTGCTCAGCCACGACATGTTCCGGGTTCTGAAAATAAGCCAGAGGAGCAAAGGGCTCTGGGAGGGAAACTGACTGGACCAAGGAGAGGGCCCACTGAACATCGCCTATAGTAGGTCACAGCCCAAACCCCGGAAACCCAGTGCCTGCACAGCCAGAGACTTGTCTTGGGCGGATCAGGCACTGGAGTTCTGAGAGGTAGCCAAAAAGAATGCTGTTTCTTACTCTTAGTAGTAAGTTTTTCAACTTCTTCAGAGTGTCTATTACATCCTTTGACGAACACCACGAGAAGTTGAAAAATGAAATCCGACATCAGAATACTAAAATAAGAAATTCTATTCCTTCATTAGAAATGCTTGCTCTAACACTGAGGTAAGTAGTAAGTCAATATAAAATAATTCCTTGCTTTCTATCAATAAAATATATACCTTTTTATTGATGTTCCCAATGTACTAAATATTACTAAATAAATATAGCCACAAGATGCTTACCACAGTAAAACAAGAAGTCCAAACAATTCTGATATTTTTTCAAACCATTTTTTATGGTTGAAATCACTTTACAACAACTCAAGATTTTGCGAGGAACATTCTACACTCTTTTTGAAGAACTAAGGCGTGATGGTTGTAAGTTTTTCAACTAATTCAGAGTGTCTATTGCATCCTTTGACGAACTCCACGAGAAGTTGAAAAATGAAATCCAACATCAGAATACTCAAATGAGAAATTCTATTCCTTCATTAGAAAGGCTTGCTCTAACACTGAGGTAAGTAGTAAGTCAATATAAAATAATTCATTGCTTTCTATCAATAAAATATAGACCTTTTTATTGATGTTCCCAATGTACTAAATATTACTAAATAAATATAGCCACAAGATGCTTACCACAGTAAAACAAGAAGTCCAAACAATTCTGATATTTTTTCAAACCATTTTTTATGGTTGAAATCACTTTACAACAACTCAAGATTTTGCGAGTTTGAGCTACCATTCAATAAAGTCTAGAGAACAAATAAACACACAAGTTATTTTTTCAATATTAATTTCATTTTATTGTACATTTTACCTTAAAAATGTATACATGAAATGTGCAAAAAAAATGAATGCAAGCCAATGTTTGCAATATTTTTTGTCATGTGAATGAAAATTTAACCAACTTGAAATTAAGAAAAGTCATCTGAATACTGAGATCCAGGTGAGGAGGTCAAAACAGGTCTTGCCACCACTAATGAAATAAGGACATCATTGTCAATTAAATCACCCATTGCACTTTAATTAAAACGCACTACCAAAACTAGTTTTAAACGTAGTATGTAGCTACAATTTCACACACTGAATGAAGCGAGAGCAGTCGCATGGAATGGACGGCAAAAAATCGGTGCGTGTGCAAGCGTATATTTAATCACGTACGCCACTACTTCCCGATACCGCCGTAGTGGCAGTGGACGTCAGTGGACGGCTGCTCACCGACATTTTGCCGGCACCTATCAGCGGTCAGCGTGTGTGCCAGGTCCCGTTCCCACATGTGGTTCACTATTGGAATTTGTATGACCGGTATAAAATCGGCCGTCCAAAATCGATGTGTGTGCAATTAGCCTAAGAAACCTTAACTTGCGTAATCCACAAAATTAAACTTTTTGTGACCGAAATTTTATTAATTTGTTATATTAATAATATAGGCAAGAAATAATAATGAACTTTGTTCATTTTTTATATGAACAAGTTTTGAAAACTTAAGTTTGAATGTTAAAATAGTTAAACATAATGTTTAATTATTGTTTTTTGGGAAAATCAAATCCATTCTCCTATTTTTTTTATTGGCTAATTGTTCAACAACTTCCTCAGAATCTATATTGATTTCTCTGTGAATATTCATAGATGCTAATCCATTTAGAGGAGCTTCGGAAGTTGTTGCCCTGAGACAAGTCTTAAATCTTCTCAGGACGGAAAATATTCTCTCTGTCTCTGCTGACGTAACTAGAAGTACACACAGTACTCGAGTAGCTCCCTCTAAATCTCTAAGATTTAGGAACAAGTTTCAGTTAATCATGTACATTATGATGAAATCACCTAAATAATAACATGATCTTGATCTTGGAGGCTTGAGCCCCCTGAGCCCCCGCTCACTACGCCACTGGCCGTCAGGTATATTTAGGCTTCCTGCACCTTGTATCAATATCACGCTTTGGTAATCCATGAGACCAGTACATACTCCAATTCCACATGCTGCAGACACGACCACGATTAGCTTCTTCACGTGGCTTTATTTTTTAATATATCTGGGTCATCGGCTCTGCATGCCTGACAGTGCAGTGCACCCCATTACGCTGTTATTCGGTTCCTATTGAATATGTTGAAGCGAGGACAGCGACGCTTCATATAAGCGATGTGTCGGCAGTCTAAAAATATTAAACTTAAAACTACATTAGCAGTTAATTGAACTGATCTCGAATTTCACATAACTAACTGTTATTTGAGGATTTTAGCGAAAAAAAGGTTGTTGAAAAAAACGGACCAAAAAAGTGGGCATGGAAGAATTGTTAAGAACGACTTTGTCTACATACTTTGCGAAGAACAGGACCTTCATTTCTATTAATTTCTCTGCTTGTTTAAAGAGTGGGCGTGTCAGTTGGTTTATTCAAAAAAAAAACATTACCACTTGATCGGTTTATGCGATGTGCTTTTCC
Source organism: Portevinia maculata (assembly GCA_949715645.1). Classification (NCBI taxonomy): domain Eukaryota; kingdom Metazoa; phylum Arthropoda; class Insecta; order Diptera; family Syrphidae; genus Portevinia; species Portevinia maculata. The sequence continues at coordinate 108,412,953 of OX454525.1, read as the reverse complement.
ATTTCATTTGAACGAGTTGATGATCGAATGAGTGGGAAGTGTTGCTGCTGCAGGTTATTTTTTTAACTTTCCGGCATACCTTATTTTATGTTCTGATTCGGCCAAGAATCAATTTTTTAAAATCTGAACGCACATTTTTCGTCCATACCACTCTCACATGGAATATATTACCCATTGCCCCAAGGTCGACCGTACGAATAGGCGAATTCAAAACAAACGTTTCTGAATACTTGTGAAATGATTTTTAATAACCTTGAGGTACAAATATTTTAGTTCTTAGGTAGGCACCTAATCCAAAAAAAAAAAAATTATCTTAACTCAAGTCAAATTGTTGAAATCTTGATTTTAATATGAAAACACTCGAATTTTAGTTTTATCAAGTCCTTCACGAATCATAAATTTTTTATTTTATCAAGCCATCAATCGATGTTAGTTGAAATAAATATGAAATAAGAAAGTATGAGTCCAACGCTCACGTACAGAGCAGATAGGCGACAAAATTAAAAAACTGCCTTGCATGTCTACACTATTACGTGGTAGAGATATGGATCGAGAATTGATGAAGGATTCAGTTAGAAAACTACTGGACAAGCGAAGGTTTCTGTTGGATAGGTAGTTTACTGACCAATTGAGAGAGGCCAGTGCCAATCGCCTCGAGTGCGTCGTCAATTCCGGAGATCGGGTGGCTGCCCAGCCACGACATGTTCCGGGTTCTGAAAATAAGCCAGAGGAGCAAAGGGCTCTGGGAGGGAAACTGACTGGACCAAGGAGAGGGCCCACTGAACATCGCCTTTAGTAGGTCACAGCCCAAACCCCGGAAACCCAGTGCCTGCACAGCCAGAGACTTATCTTGGGCGGATCAGGCACTGGAGTTCTGAGAGGTAGCCAAAAAGAATGCTGTTTCTTACTCTTAGTAGTAAGTTTTTCAACTTCTTCAGAGTGTCTATTGCATCCTTTGACGAACTCCACGAGAAGTTGAAAAATGAAATCCAACATCAGAATACTAAAATAAGAAATTCTATTCCTTCATTAGAAATGCTTGCTCTAACACTGAGGTAAGTAGTAAGTCAATATAAAATAATTCATTGCTTTCTATCAATAAAATATATACCTTTTTATTGATGTTCCCAATGTACTAAATATTACTAAATAAATATAGCCACAAGATGCTTACCACAGTAAAACAAGAAGTCCAAACAATTCTGATATTTTTTCAAACCATTTTTTATGGTTGAAATCACTTTACAACAACTCAAGATTTTGCGAGTTTGAGCTACCATTCAATAAAGTCTAGAGAACAAATAAACACACAAGTTATTTTTTCAATATTAATTTCATTTTATTGTACATTTTACCTTAAAAATGTATACATGAAAACCGAGTTTTAGTAAATTTTCTCGAGGAATATATATGTAAGATTAGTTCGTAAAATAGTTCGTAGGCCGAAAGGCAATAATTCTAAGATATAGTTAAGTTTAGAGCGTTCGCATAAGGACCAATAAATAAGAATAAGTATCCTGTTAATTTCAAGTTAGGTTTAATCATTTTTGTCTAGTATTTAAGTAGATATTTATCAATGAATAAAAAAATGAATTTCAAAGTCAAGTCAAAAATGTATACATGAAATGTGCAAAAAAAATTAATGCAAGTCAATGTTTGCAATATTCTTTGTCATGTGAATGAAAATTTAACCAACTTGAAATTAAGAAAAGTCATCTGAATACTGAGATCCAGGTGAGGAGGTCAAAACAGGTCTTGCCTCCACTAATGAAATAAGGACATCATTGTCAATTAAATCACCCATTGCACTTTAATTAAAACGCACTACCAAAACTAGTTTTAAACGTAGTACAATTTCACACACTGAATGAAGCGAGAGCAGTCGCATGGAATGGACGGCAAAAAATCGGTGCGTGTGCAAGCGTATATTTAATCACGTACGCCACTACTTCCCGATACCGCCGTAGTGGCAGTGGACGTCAGTGGACGGCTGCTCACCGACATTTTGCCGGCACAGATCAGCGGCCGGCGTGTGTGCCAGGTCCCGCTCCCACATGTGGTTTACTATTGGAATTTGGACGACCGGTATAAAATTGGCCGTCCAAAATCGGTGTGTGTGCAATTAGCCTTATGTGATGCGGACCCTGGTGCTAATCGACGCGACCACTCTATTATAAATATTATACGAGTAGTATCTATAAAATTATAAAGAATGATTGACAGATGACTGATTATTGTGTTGCCTTTGGTTTTCAAATTTCGGATACTACATATATTCTTTGTCAAAATGCTTTCATAAATGTGTTATCTGAAATATGAATCTAATAAATTGTGTCAGTCATTAGTTTAATACGAGTAGCTGCCTATGATCAAAATTTGTTTTGTTTATTTATTTTAGAAAAATATTTTTTATAAAGGGTATTTCATTAAGGACTTGACAACCTCTTTTTTAAATAAAATGCAAACTACTTGAGATATTCTCAATCAAATATTGACTTGAATTATTATCAAAATAAAAAAAGAAGTCTAGATGCGTTAAATCACACGATCTCGGCTGCCAATAGACGGGTCCGTTTCTCGAGATAACACGTTTGCCGAATTGAGACTTCAACAACTCGACTGTTGCACCCGCTGTGTGGCTTGTGGCACGGAACCACATATCACTGATGTCGAATTCTTCCAATTGTTCAAAGAAATAGCATTCCAACATGTCTCTGTACAGAATACCATTTACTGTAACGTGGCGGTCATTTTTATCGACAAAAAAAAACAGCGCAATGACGCCACCGGCATGAAAACCGCACCAAACAGTGACTTTTTGCGGATGAAGTGATGTTTCATGAAGCACATGAGGGTCCTCACCTGTCCAACTTACTTACTACTTAACGGGCACCCGACGCGTGAAGAGTCTCTGCCTTCCATCCTCTACAATCCCGGGCACGCTGCTTCCACTTGTCCAGCCCAAGCGCTCTGGCATCCGCGATGGCTTGAAAACGGAGGTTCGGTCTTCCTTGCCTTCTCGAACCTGAGGGTCTGTGATTCGAAGATCGTCTTAGCTGGAGCATAATTGTCCATCTGCTCGATGTGGCCGAGCCAATGTAGTCGACGTATTTTGGCTTTTTGGACTACATCCACATCTTGGTACAGCGCATAGAGTTCGCGGTTGTATCTTCTCCTCCATTCGCCCTCCTTGCACACAGGACCAAAAATCCGCAATTTTTCTTTCGAAGGAGCCCAGTATCAGTTCTCCCTTTCTGCTTATCGTCCAGCACTCGGCGGCATAAAGCAGAACTGGCAGTATAAGGGTTTTGCAAAGCATACATTTCGTCCTCCGACTTAGGAGTTTTGAACCCAGTTGTTTTGCCAAACCGAAGAACAAGCAGTTTTATAGGGTAATTCTTCGCCGGATCTCCAGTAAGGTGTTATTCGTGGAGTTCATGTTTACTCCGAGGTAGACGAACTCCTTAACTACCTCGAAATTGTTGCTATCAATAGTGATGTTTTGTCCTGTGGACAGATGTTTGTTTATTTGTTGATAGTTGATAGCATGTATTTAGTCTTGTCCTCATTTAGGGTTAGGTTAACCTGCCCTCATTTACTACAAGGCCAACAGATTTCGCCTGTTCTTCAATCGCCGTGAAATTTTCTATCACGAAGAGCTGTGATCGACCGATGATCTCAATATCGCATAACCCAGCAGCTGAACGGACTTGTTGAATCCATGTTTGTTGACAGGAATCATACGCGGTTTGGAAGTCGATGAATAGGTGGTGTGTCTCGACTTGGAATTCGTTGGTCTTTTCCAGGATTTGCCTCAGTGTGAAAATTGGTCTATAGTCGATCTGCCTGACTGGAAGCCACATTGGTACGTGCCGATAAGTGTGTTGAAAAACGGTGTAAGACGTTCACACAGTACGTTGGATAGGATCTTATATGCAACATTAAGCAGGGATATTCCTCGATAGTTCTTGCAAGACATAGGATCGCCTTTTTTGTAGATGGGGCATATGGAGCTGATTTCCAGTCCAGTCATTGGGCATTCTTTCTTGCACCCATACTTTTTTGTTGATTTATTTCGTGGGCCCTACCAAAACATCACCTACGTATTTGAATAGCTCCGCTGGTAAAACATCGGAGCCTTCGGCTTTGTTGTTCTTAAGCTTTTTTATAACTAAGCCAACTTCTTCTATACTGGGTGGTGAAACTGGTTCTTCATTGACTGGACGTGGGTTCTCTTCTTGCCCTATCACTCATGCCCATTAAGCAGCGGCTGGAAATGCTGCTTAAACACATCTACTATTCCCTGCGTTTCTCACCTGTCCAGTAACGCATATTTTACTTATTGACGAAACCGTTTAACCAAAAATGCGCTTCATCGCTGAAGATGATTTTGTGATGAAATTCTCCATTTTGTTTTATCATGTCCAGAGCCCAATTCGAGAGCGTACGTCGCTTCATATGATAAAGTGTCTTTAGTTCTTGACTCAGCTTGAGCTGGTACGGGTGTTGGCCAAGATCCTAAGCAAAATTCGCCATAATGTGGTCTGGGAGAGGCCCAAATCTTGAGAACGCCATGAAATTGACTGATCTGGCTGGTTTGCAGCGGACGCCTCTACGGCAGCAATATTCTCAACACATCGGGCAAAACAACTGGTACTGCAACATCAAGCAGCGAATATTCTGACTCTAATTTTTTTCCTAGACTCTGAATTGCTTGTCTACTGGGACGAGAATTACGGCCGAAAATTGGCTTTAAAGCTCTTAAAGATGCGAAACAATTGGATTAACGCAGTTTTGAAAAAATAAAATGAGGTAAGTGACCCTCCTTCGATAGATAGTGTTGAATGTCAAAAGATAAAAAAACTGCATCAATAACTTGAGGTGACAATTTAAGGAATTATTGTTTTTTGTTTTTATTATATTTTCTGCTGTTAAGGTAAGTAAATAACGGTAAGTAAATATAGGAGAGCAAAACTTCAATATCATCATGATCAAAATCATGAAGCCATAATTTAACTTTGTTTAAAAATTCTTCATGAGAGCTTATGGGTTTTATATCAGCCATAGCCCATCGGGGCACGGGCCTGTCGCAACTGTCCCAGCGAAAGAATGGGACGTAGGCAAAGTAAGTCAGGGAAAACGATCCTTCGGATATAACCAAAACCATTTGCTAACACCAAGGCAAGCCCGGCAACCGTCAAGAATCAGTCGGGAGCAGTGGAAAGTGCTGAAACTGAAAATAGCTCATAATCGCTCGACGACTGCTGGCTAGGCTTAGAAACCGTGACTCCGTCACCGAAAAGGATGCGGCTCAGATAGACAGGGCTCGGCACATGGCGCAGCATTAAAAGGAGGTAGCAGGACCAGACAAAGAAAGAGAAGTTGAGTGGGACAAGGGAGAGAACCAATGATACGTCTCGGGCTCAGCAGGCAACAGGTAGTTCCACGAAAGTCCTGCCAATAGATATTGCTGGGTCTAGCATAGTACTGGCACGGGCCTCTGAAAGAGCGGGTAAGAGCCGGTCCGCAGATATGGCGAAGGGACATTTGATTTTGAATTCGGGCAATCCAAAGCAACTAGTAGCCGTCCTAGATAAGGATGCGTGCAAACCTGAGATGATTTCAGAATGCACCAAAAGAGGTCAGCGTGATTACATCCTCTCCACGCCTATAGGTAGAGGCAATAAAAGGCAAAATCAACAACAAAGATCGAGGAAAATCTTCGTGTTGCAATCGTCGATAATGTGTTGCACTTTTGCCGATAGTAGGGATTAACCGCAATAACTTTTATTACCTAAATTAATTGAACTAATTGCGGTCGCTACCGCCGAGATAAAGTACCGAACTTCCAAAACCCAAAATAAACGTCAAAACCACGGATCGTCGTATACCAAGAAGTGCACCAAGAATCGCATAGAATGCAATTTCCCGGTAACTCAGCCTGGGGTGGGTTCGTTTAGAACGAAATCAAAAAAACCTGGAATGTTAGCTTACGCGGTTGAACACTTTTCGATGAGCGAAAAAAAATGGGCGCCACACAATTTTGTGGAAAATTGTGAAACCTTGGTACAGAACCACTGAAATAAAAAGGTAATTTCCAAAAAAAAGGAAGACACAAAGGTTTTAAACAACGTTATAAAGCTCCGTTGGAGCGTGGTCACTTTATTACTGGAAGTCAAACAAATTGAAGATAGCGGAAAATCCGATGGCAAAACGGTTAAAGTTATTATGGCCTGAAGGGCAAATAAAGGTGACCGGCGTGACCCGCTATGGCGTCGCCCGGAATACCAAAATGGATTAATGGGTCGCGTGTCCCGATCGGTTCGCGGGATATTTTCGCGGCAGAACCCTACCAGACTATTAAACTATAATGCACCTAACACAACCGAATCACAAAAAAATACACTCTACTTAACTTTGTGTTGGGATTCCACTCCTTAATCCTGTCTTCTGTAATTCTGTCCTGCTATTTTTCCTCCTTCTGCTGTAACTTCCTCTTCCAATTTAATTGTCAAGTCTCTACTTTAATCTTTTTCTTTCACTTTTCTTCAAAAAAACAACTTCGCTTTAATTTCTTCTTTCGCTATTTTTTTTCTTTGTACTTCGACAAAACTCCTGTCGCAACCAAAAAAACAAACTATCTCATTAGCCGGTCGACCAAGAAGTGATCTTCCAGAACTTTCATTGTTCCAGTTCGGCCAACTCTCATCTTTCACACACTCGCACACCCATTGGTAGTGGAATCCCACTCATGGCGTGCAATGGACGTCCGCCTATGTGTTGGTGGTTGTCCGCCATATCCCACTACCTTCATTCGTTCCAGCGAGCCAACGGCAGACCACATTCAGCGGCAGTGTTCGCAATGGTGTGCGTGAGTCTGAACGTTACCCCCTCGCTATTATTCCATCCAATCAATCCATTCACTCTTATACCCACGATCCACCACTGGAAAGTCGGGTTATTGAGCTGTTTGACCGACCTGGAACAATCTTCTTATCACATCAGAATATAATCTACGTTTGACATTTCTCGTCTGAGTTCTGCCAAAGTGCAAAGCAGTCAAAACAATACATATCCCCAAATTATTAAAATTACCCTTAAATCGGTGAAAAAGAAGTGATTGGATCTCTAAAGGGGTGACCCATATCAGGAGGAGAAGAAATTTCAGGACGACGTTGTAATTAAACCCTCCCAGCGCGTGGAGTAGTCCAAAAATCCCCATAGAACCCAAAACAAAGCAAAGTGAGTTATTATAAATTTTAGAAAGCCGCGAATTTTACTCTTGTCTGGTGGAATCCTGTTCAGATAGGATGTAAGGGTCTTGCCAATTGCGGGTCATTCCTTACATTCTGTTTCGTTATATACAGGATTTCTCCTTTTTATTTATGTTGTACGTTGTTTCCGTTGTGTTGTGTTGTGTTGACCAATCTTGTGTGTGTCTCGCGTTCCTCTTCAGTGTTTGCTAGTGTTGTCACGTCTTCTATGGGAGTGTCTTTTGTCTTGGCCGTCCGCCTACACCCCTCTGCTGCTCCTTCGGTGCTCCTACGACGGAGTAGCAAGGAAGAGCGTCTTCTTCCCGCTCATCGAACCGAACACCCCACCGTATCAGTGGTGGTTCTTGCGCAGATGTAAATGTGTAGGCCATCCACCCACACTTATCTGCTGCCTCTCCGTGTCGTTGGAGGGCACTCAGGATACGGCCGTGTACTTTGCCGCATTACCATTTGTCTCGCACGGGTACTGGTGTGCGGACAACGTTGGGCCCATTTCGCATGGCTGGTGCGTTACTGTTGCGTGGGCACTTTTTAACGGCTGACATTGTGCCGTATCGTTGGGGTTTTCGTCCTTCTTTACCCATTTCTGCTTCCTCTGAATGCCTCTTCCCTTTCAACTCTGGTTGCTGGTTCGTACGTCGGGGTTGGGGTACCTGTGGGGGTGATACCCTCGAGGTTCGGGGAAAGTGGCCCAAAGGCTGATGGGACCTTGGTTGCCCTCCACTTGCCGATGACCTCGCAGATGCCACCCAATAGAAGAAGGGTACGGGGAGGGAAGAGAAGGACAGAAGGTGAAATTGGTTGCGCGAAAATATTCCGCAACAAATGGTTATCCAGAGCGAAGACTCTCCGAAGACTAATGGAAGTTTCTAGAAATGAAAATCCTGGATGGTGTTAATGACGCATGGCCAAACGCTAACCTGCGCGTAGCTGACAGGAAAGAAATCCTAAACATCACCAGCGCAAAATTCGTGTACAAGGATCATACTTTCCCGCAGAAAGGATTAAAAGGAAGCTGCAATTTCTTAATATGGAATTGTAAAGCAGGTGATCAAACGGAAAACAGCATGGAAGTCCTCAAACTTCTCAGCCATAAATCGGTACCATTGTTTCGCAAGCAGAATTTCAAGTTTGGCGTAGGCAAAAAGATAAATGGGCTGTAATCTATGGATTTGATCGTTTACAACACCAACACACCAGTTCAAAGTAAGAATGCATGTATTGTCGCTAGAAAACAGTTAAAAATGTTCACCCAAAGCTTTTGACTCTGCAGGAAGCCAACAGTCAAAAAGTGAACAATGGGTCTTCATCCAACGATGCGGCACCAACTCCCATCATGCTCAATGGGGCAGCAACGACAAGGTGAGTTCATTTTTCAATTTATTATAGAAGACAATCTATTGACTGCCAATATTATCAATGGGCCAACAAGGAGTTGACGTGAGGGGTAATATGTTGCACTTTATAGCTCAAACTCTTATTGTGCGAAAATTGAAAGTTTCTTCAGAAGCATCATTTTCAAACCACAAATTATAGAGTTCCTAATTGACGAGAAAGTAGACCCAATTTGAAAGTGCACGAATCCCACAATGAAAAAACTGGGATACATTTTTCTCAGAAGTAGGGAAGAATAGTTGAAAACTTCAACGACAGACACTGGATACACCAGACGAATTCAACGCATTCACAGAATGTCTGAACAAAATACTGAAAAACTCGTACAAAAAAGCTTGTCCATTAAGGACAGTTAAGAATAAAAATTCTCCACCGTAGTGGACAAAAGATTTATTTGAAACTAGAAAGAAAACGTTAGAGCTCTATTTAATGCGGCGATAGCTACCAACACCCCCACAGACTGGGACCTGTACAAGTGTTCAGGTGTATGTAAAAAGAAATTCCAGATTTTTAGTGACCACAAGTGAGCAAGGTTGCAGCGCAGTGCTGGGCTTTGACCTTATTGCAATATGAATATCATACAGGAAAATCTCAAAAAATGGGTAATTCCGATGCTCTATGAAGGTTTGCAATAGCAGATATGCAAACCAATATTGTGACAGCCTTATCAATTTTTTTAACATCGCTGGAGTACTACCTAGAGAAAAGATAGCATACGAGAAACATTTAAAGACCAATTTTTTTCAAATATATCTAATTGGTGAAATAGAAAGAAACAGTATGGACTGCATACATACTTACAGGCGCTTAGAAAGGCGAAGCGTTTATCTCCTTCACATTATCAACGAAATATCGGGAGTAAGAAGAAATTTCTTCTTCAGATACTGATAGAAACCAGGCTGTTCACGAACTCCAACAATCCTGCTTGAACATGGGTACAACCATTTTCAAAAAAGTCGCTCAGAGAAGGAGGAATGCCCAAGAAATCCGTTCGGCAAAGTTTATAAAGAATGATCAAGGGCTGCTTCTTGTGGATGAAGAAAAAATCCTTCACAGGTGGCAACAGTATTGTGAAGGACTTCTAAATGAACAATCACCTCGGATATATTTTCCGACAGCCGTTCCTTACAATGAAGAAGTACCCGACATTACCGTCGAACAAATTAGGAAGGCGATCAAAGACTACAAAAAAGAAAAGCAGTTAGCTGGAAAAGATATCCTTCGGGTTCTGGAAAAAGATGGGAGACCTTGGGTCCAAATGGGTAATGATTCTCATATCCAAACTGATTAGGGCGATCCAATGCCTAACCAGTGGAGCGACAGTTTTCTTCTTCCTTTGTAAAAGGAAAAGGGATCTATGATCAATAGGAAAGCAACCTGTGATGACGATATTAAGTATCGCGTAAGCGTAGGTTGGGTGAAATGGCGTGAAAACCTAGCCATCTTCTATGACCGAAAAATGTCCCTTGATCATAGCTTCGTGGCGGTGAGGAAGATGAAGATTTTTTTGAATAATGAAGTACTTATAAGTGGCTTTTCTAATATTATTTGTGAAATATGTTTGAATAATCTGCACAAATACAACCCAAATTACACGTTTTACCGAACTGTAGCACTGCCAATTGTATTTGTGTCGATGAGGGAAGTCCGAAAAGAAAGATGTGGATTTATCATCTGTAGAAATTTATTTGAAATTGTAAAACACAATTTACTAACGCCAAAGACAAGTCACATTTAAGAGAACATTAACAGTTAGGGAGTCATATTTCAATGTTAATACATTTAAAACTAAAATTTCAAATTTTTGGTGACATAACATTATTAAATGTCGAAGGAATACAAATATATTTTTTTTTAACTTTTTAAAAAAAGTAGGAAATGTGGTCTTTGAGCTGTAATCAAGCAGGTACAATGGGAAAATATAGTTGCTAATTTTCTACATGAAATTTCTTAAAGCATTCTTTTTTGACACACAGAACTATGTCGCAGAACTCACAAACCCATCTGACTCGCATATGGCATACTCTGCATCTAAGAGGCTTTTCAATTCTCTTTAAAGTTTAAAAGCGTTCACCAACGTAGAGCTTATCATTGACACAAAAAGCGGCCACCACCACTTTTTATGTCGAATTTTGATTTTATAGGCATAGACACACTGGTCGTGTATGTCAACGCCATCTTTACCATTATTATAATCCGCAATAAGACTCGGCTGCTGAATGAAAACTTTTCTTTTTTTTACTGATGAAAATTGTTTGACATAATGCATGGACTGGATAGTATTGAGGTTTGTGCCCATAGTGACAAGTAAAATAGTTGTCAAAATATATTATGTGGTCAGAAGGAAATTTAACTTTTTCTGGAAGTTCAAGTACAACTCAAGATCCCAGTGGCATTTGTTTTGTAACACTAAGTATCAAAGTTATATAGGCAGCCACAACTACTCGTCAGCATCCAGTTCTTGAAATCAAAACGAACAGGTTTTCCTCTTATGAACTGCTTCAAAGAATAGTGGCCAAAATACTTGATCATGGCTTTATCAATGGATAATTTTTAGTGCATTAAGCCCCATTGTTGATATTTTTGGCACAAAAGATTCATAAGCTATCTGAGATTTTGGGACATGTTGTTTGCTACCAATGCGGTTCTTACATCCTCATCTTATTTCCAATACATGGATTCCCTGGGCATTGAGTGGTAACCACTGTAATGCCTATGAAAATTTCCAAGTCATTTTTTTGGAAATTGAGGTTATGATGATTATGTTGAGAAGCATGAAGACTAGTTTGATTCAAGATCAATTCCATTACCTCATTATCAAAAAGTGTTTCAAATATTTCGACTGGAGACTTATTGTCTAAAGCACATTTCATATTCATCTTGTTTATTCCAAAGTTTTTAGAGCGGTTCATCGTAATATCAGTACCTCTTTTAAACCAACGTGGTTGGGTTTAAGATTGCCCAGGTATTGAGGTTCTTATTACTGATAAAGTAACTTCGTCCTCGGTATCGAAATCCTCATCCCTAATGAAAAGTTTAATGTACCTGGAACATCATAAGGTATGTGATCGTTATCCAAATTTTCTGTGTCTTTGCCATCCTCGTCTGTATTGTAATCTACATCTGGTGGTATAAATGCAATGTCATTTTCTTCGATTGCATTTATTGCATTTGGAAGATTATCGAATCTCCTTCCACAAAATGATGGTGTTGAGAATGCTTTGAAATACATTCTAAAAAAATGCAGTTTTTCCAATGTACCCAATCGGGTACACCTAGCGTAAAAATAAATAAACACATGATTTTTCACTTTTATCTTTTATTACAAGTTTTTGAACTACCTATGTATTTCCAAAAAAATATTTTGTTTTACAATTAACTGCACATGTCAACGAACAAAAAAAAATCAAATATCATCAAAACAAATTTGAAGGAGGACAACGGTAAAACCATAATGTTGTTCAATTTTCTATACCCAAGGTACAGTGGTAGTATATGGGTACAAAATATATAAAACAAATTTAGGGTAAAGCGGAACTTAAACGGTCAATCGAATGACATCAATCACTATCAATCACTAGCATGTGTTTGTGAAAATGTATCTGTATGAGTCACACACATTTGGTGAAGTCTGATTGACGAAAATCAAAGCAAGTTTGATTTTGCATGATGAACGTCATGCTGATTGACATGTGTAAGGATTGGATTGACGTAATTACTTCATTGTGTTTTGTGTCACGGAAGCGAAAACATGTCTGGCGCCAGCGGAAAATTGAAGAACGATAAAGACCGAGGTCATTATCGAGTTTATGGGATGCCAAAGGGAAAGATTATAGGGACCGAAACAAAAAAATGCAACAATATGAAGTTTTACTGCAAAAGTATAAAGAAAAGTATTCTGATGCACAAAAAGTGGATGTCACCAGAAAAATAAATACGTTGAGATTGATATTGCAAATATTGCAGCTGTAAATTTTAAATCCTCAAAAGAATTCAGTGTAGCAAGATATCGCAATGTTGTAGAAAGCCTCTGGTTTACGGAAATCGCTTCACGCATGCATGTATCTTTTTTCATAATGAAGGGAGAAATTATTTTAAGCAATTCCTCGTAAGTGGAGTATACATTCTCATATAATTTTTATAATCGTCCTGTGCAGATATTTTCAATTCATTCAAAAGATTGTCATGTGTGAACTGATTCCTTTTTATACCCTATTCTAAGGGTATATTAATTTTGACGCATAGTTTGTAACATATCTTAATATTGCCCGCAGACCCCTAAAAATTACTATATTTATGATCAGCATCGATAGTAACGTCGATCTAGCCATGTCCGTCCATCCGTCCGTCCGTCGGCAAAAATTAGGCCTTTAAACTGGGCCTAGAGAGCTGAAATTTTAACCATATACTCTCTAGGGTCCCGAAATAATCAGGTTTACGAATTTTTGAAATCCGCCCACAGACACGCCCAAAAACTCAAAAAAAAAACAAAATTTTGGGAAAAATCGAATTTTGAGCTAGAAAGCTGAAATTTTTTATACGATCTATGACTCCTAAATCTACTCGGGATAAAAAATTTTCAAAATCCGCCCACTGACACGCCCACAAATAAATAAAACAATTTTATTGAAAAAAAAAATTGAAAAATATATACTCTCTAGGGAGCCCTTTATGCTCATGTGTAAATATTTTCAAAATCCGCCCACAAAAAAAAACTTTTTTGAAAATTCAAAGTTTGAGCTAGGGAGCGGAAATTTATAATATATACTCTCTACGGGCCCTTTATGCTCATGTGTAATTTTTTTTTTAAATCCGCCTACTGACACGCCCACAATTAAATAAAACAATTTTATTGAAACACCCAAGTTTGAGCTAGGGATCGTTTTTTTCGATAAAATCCTTTAAATGTTATATAACAAAATATGTAGAGCGTTCTTAACAATTCAATCATACTTAGACTTTTGTCACGCCCACTTATGAGGGATAGGAATAAGAATAGGGTATCCAACAGTTCGCCCAAGCGGACTGTAGCCCGTCCCTATGTTTTTAACCACTCCTTCATCCAAATTCTCTTTTTTCTCGAGATTTGTTTCTTTTTCCCTTTATGCAATGTGCAAGAGCAATATATGCAATACAATCGTCCGTTTCACTCATCGCACATCCGTACACCACGAAAACTCACAAAAACTAAAAATTTCACGTCAGTCGATTGAAGTGTGTAAGGGGTAGCGTCAATCCACACATACACGATGCATGATGTCGACCGATTGACCGTGCAAGGGCCCCTTAACATGCTAATAAATTGAGAAGAAACAAAGAAATTAACAAAGAATGAATCAATAAACAAATAAACTATGCCCTATGCCACGGTTCCGCTCGGTTCCTCGCGTGTTATAGGTACATCCAATAACAAACCTCACAACAATGTTATAGGTACATCCAATAACAAACCTCACAACAATGTTATAGGTACATCCGGTACCAAACTCATGCAAGTTCCAAAGTTATTATTACTACTTTGTCAACTCATATTTTGCTGTGCATCAAATAAGATAAGAAAGATATTATTATAACTACTTTGTCAACTCATATTTTGCTGTGCACCAAATAAGATAAGAAAGTTTATGGTTACTCCTTTGGTGGCCCATCTTTTGCCGACCACCAAATGAGATAACAAATGTAACAACTAACATTTCTAATTTCCAGAGCATCAGTTACTAAGATAAACTCACCCAAGGAGGGTTAGCTTTAAGTTGACGGCTCCAAGTCCGACCCAATTTTGTTAGCTCTAAATTCAAATATAATTTTATTCAATCTTAAATAATAAAGGAAACATCTAATCCAGAAGTGTGATTTATTTTCGTCGTGATTTATTCTTGTCAAATAAAAAGATTCGTCTTGGCGGCAATAGAATTTACATGGCGATATAACAAATTGTTATAGATTCCTCTTGGCGGCATAAGAATTTACTCGGCGGTATAACAAATGGTGGCAGCGGTGGGATCCGGAAGATTCCAAGTATTACTGAAACAAAAAGTGGTGAATGTGCGTACAAAAAAAAAATTCTGCTAAAGAAACTAAAGAAAAAAACAGTTTAGAAAAAGTACAAACGCTTCTACTTCACTGTGATACGGAAAATTAAATAAATATCAATCCAAATGTGTATGGTAGATCGTTTTAATTTTGCCATACAAAGAACTTTTTTTTGATTGCGAAAATATAAGCACCAACGGTCCGACAAAGGAAAATTTACCAAATAAAGTGCACAAGCTGTAAAATAAATAAATTAAAATTGCCTTGCACTAGAGAGGTGAAAAAAAAGGAAAATCAAATTTAACTACACCAGTGTCATCAAAAATTTTCCCAAAGAGACGATTTGAAATACAAATAAAATAAAAATTTCTAATAGTATTTGCGGTGTTCATACGTATTGTGAAATCAGTCCGGGAAAAAACGAACTTTTGAACTACTGCAACAGATAACTAGAACGTCAACCAGAGTCAACACCAACGCAGCACAACACGTCAACTTCGTCGAGGTCAGGATCATCATAATATTTAAGAGGTTGTTATGTAAGTTACGTACAATTTTTGTTTTGATAAGTTACTTTTTTTTAATGGCACAAAATAAGAAGAATTGAAATTTTTTATTGAAATTGAAGAATAAAAAAAATTAGCAGGTTTAGAAAAAAAGGAAAATTATTGATAGTTGACAGATAAAAATTATAACGACATGGAAGAGTTAAACCTTAATAGCCTTATTAAATTCGTGCCGGAATTCTCGGGACAACCTGAGGACGTTTTTAGGTTTCTTGAAGCTTGCTCCGATGCAACCTCACTTTGTAGTGAAGGTCTAAAACCAGTCCTTTTCAAATACATAAAATCTAAAATTAGGGGTAATGCAACTATTGCTTTGATGAATAACGAATTTACCACATGGGAACAGCTGAGAGAAAAACTGATTTCCATTTATTCAGATAAGAAAAGCCTAAACCAATTAATGCAGGAATTGCATCAATTGAAATAGTATCCTAACGAAACAGTCATTTGTTTTGGCCAAAGGACCGAGACAGCTTTTAGAAAAATTTTAGAGCAGATAAGACTTGAAAATTCGGAAATGAAACTTGAGGAAAGAAGGGCACAATCTGATTTCATAATGAAATTAGGTTTAACCTCTTTTTGCAATGGGCTAAGACCGCAGTTGTCGACGTTTATTAGGAAACAGAATTGCAAAGAATTAAATGATGCAATAAAACTTGCACAAAGTGAGGAATTGTCCCTCAATATAAATAAATTTACACCATCTAATCGACCATATATTCCTTTAGAATACAGTGATAGAAACGTGGTTCGTCATGTCAATAACGTTAATATCAAATGTTTCAACTGTGGTAGGATGGGACATGTTAGCAAAGATTGTCGGCAGCCCAAAGCCAACCAATCAACTTACTGTAATAATAATAACAGGATTAGGGATGATAACAATCGAAATAACAATGCTAGGAATAACAATTTCAATGATAAAAGGAATAGCTTTCACGGAAATCAAAATAGAAATCCATTTAATAATAATTTAAACCAAACGCCGAGAGTCAATATGTGTCAAATGACTCTCGAGGACAGTACAATTTCGGCACAACGAGAAATGTGAGCGAAAGTCCGCATGTGCTCATCGTGTATAAAAAAGTTAATTTTAGATTTTTAATAGATACAGGGGCAGAAATATCCATTATTAGTAAGGACATTATCAGAGAAGAATCAATAGATAAAGCAGACAATACCTTTATAAATGGAATCAATGGGGATTCCATGACATTAGGGAAAACTAGAGTTTCATTCCATTTTTGTTACAATTTGAAGAATTCTTTTCAAGTTTTTACACAAGATTTTCATATATTGAACAAAGTACCTAATTATGATGGAATTTTAGGAAATGACTTTTTCAAAGAAGCGAAAATATTTGCATGATTAAACTGGGTGAATCTAAACCGAACACTGAAGTTTAGATAGAAAAATGCGAAATTTTTCCGAGCGTTTTTATTAGCGAATGTGTAACAAGAGTAAATGACCAAAAGGAAGTTTTAGTAAGTTATTTAAATACTAGAGAAACACCAGTTAGATTTCAGATCTCAGGAATATGACCTTAGTTTAAAGAACTGGGAAGTAAGGAAAGTAGAAATATTTTCAAGTGTACTATTGGAACAAGACAAGATACTAAGAGATATTTTAAAGTCAAGGAAAGCTTGAGATTAGAACATCTGAACGAGGAAGAAAAGGAAAATATTTTAAAAATTATTTATAAATTCAGTGATGTTTTCAGTATGGAAGATGAAGCCTTAACGGCAACGACCAAAATAGAACACGTTATTCCACTAGTTCCCAACATAAAACCTATTCAGTCAAAGACTTTAAGATACCCAAAATTCCACGAAGAGGAGGTAAATAAACAAGTAAAAGAATTATTAAGCAATGATATCATTCAACCTAGCCAGAGTCCGTGGTCAAGTCCGTTATGGGTAGTACAAAAAAAACGATCTAAATGGAAACAAGAAATGGCGCATTGTTATCGACTTTAGAGAGCTTAATGAAGCAACAGTAGGGGACAGTTATCCACTCCCCAATATAAATGAGATACTTGACCAACTTGGCAATAGCAAATATTTTAGTACACTGGATTTAAAGTCTGGATTTCACCAGATTCCAATGAAGCCTGAAGATATGTGCAACATTTAGCACTCCTTATGGGCATTTCGAGTATAAAAGAATGCCTTTTGGGTTGAAAAATGCCCCCAGCTGTTTTCAAAGATTGATGAATACCATCCTGATTGGGTTACAAGGGATAAAATGTTTTGTATACGTTGACGATATAGTCATATACGCAAATAGTTTGATGGATCACGAAAATAAACTGACGAAAATTTTGAATAGGTTACGAGAGGCTAATTTGAAAATAGAACCGAATAAGTGTGAATTCTTGAGGAAGGAAGTCATATATTTGGGTCACATCATTTCCGATGAAGGAGTGAAACCCGATCAAAAGAAAATAGAAGCCATAACAAAGATAGCAAAACCCAAGTGTGTAAAAGATATAAAATCTTTCCTAGGCATGGTAGGCTATTATAGAAAATTTATTGAAAATTTTAGTAAGAAAGCTTTGCCATTGACGCATCTATTAAAGAAGGATGTAACATTCCACTGGACAGATGAACAAGATAAAAGTGTTGAGTGTTTAAGGAACCAATTGATTACTAGACCGATTTTACAATACCCCGATTTCAGCAAAAGTTTCAATGTAACGACCGATGCAAGTGGCTATGCGATAGGCGCAGTACTATCACAAAAATCTAATAGCGGTACGGAGCTACCTATTAGTTTTATAAGCCGAACTTTGATCAAGCCAGAAAGGAATTACAGCACTACTGAAAAAGAGTGCATGGCCAGTGTTTGGGCCGCAAAACAATTCCGTCCTTATGTATTTGGACGCAGATTCCAAATTCATACCGATCATAAACCACTTTCGTGGCTTTTTAACGTAAAGGACCCTGGTTCAAGACTTGTTAGGTGGAGGTTAAAGTTAGAAGAATATGAATATGAAATAAATTATATCAAAGGAAAAGAAAATGTTGTGGCAGACGTATTAAGTAGGAATGTTGGAATAGTAACAAGGGGAAGGAAAAATAGAGACGCTTTAGAAAAGACGGCTCAAGAAAGTAATATTGTCGGTAACAGTACGGAGTTACATACCAACAATACTTAACAAAAGATGATTGAAAGGAAAGGTTCGCTGAAGATTTTGAAGTAGGAGAAAGCAGTGGTGTACACAGAATTTACAGGCAGAAAACGAAACGGATTTAAGTAATAATAATTCAGAATATGTAGAGAATCATACCGAGAATCTAAACGGAAATAATAGCGATAATATGATAGAAAGTTCAGAAGCGGAGAATACAGATGTGGAAAGGATTCTTCTCCAAGATATAGAAGACATAAATAAAGTCTTGTTTGAAAATCATAATACTCCAATAGGTGGCCATAGCGGCGAGTCACAAATGATTCATCGAGTCAAGGATAAAGGATATTTTTGGAAGAATATGTATAAAGATACAGCTAACTATGTAAAAATTTGCAAAATATGTAAACGACAAAAAATTTCAAGGCATCCAGTAAAAATGCCAATGAGTTTAACTAGCACGTCTGATACAGGCTTAGAAAAGATTAGTATCGATACCGTCGGTACCATGACAGAGAGTAAAAGTGGATATAAGTATATCCTTACTATTCAGGACGACCTAACAAAGTTTATTCAATTTATTCCTTTGAAAACAAATAAAGCTGAAGAAATTGCCAAAGCACTTTTCGAGCATTGGATAGTAAAATTCGGTATACCAAAGATCTTACTGTCTGATAATGGCTCAGAGCTGATTGGTCAAATCATGACTAACTTATGCAAACTCTTTAAAATAAAAAAGATTACAACGTCTCTCCATTACCCCCAGGCCAATGGATCAGTGGAAAGAGCTCACTGCAAATTAGGCGAATACTTAAGATCATTTACTGAAAAAGACCCCACCGAATGGGACGAGTTTATTCATTCAATTACACTGCACTATAATACTACAAGACATAGCAGTACGAAGTTTACACCTTTTGAACTTTTATTTGGCGTTAAATGTAATTTACCAAGTTCAATTGACCAAATAAATTTAGGAAACAGTTATGATGATTACATTTCAAATTTAAAAGCAAGGTTAAAAGGATTACAGGAAATGGCAAAAGCAAACGTTAGTAAAAGTAAGGAAAAATCTAGAAATAGACAAAACCCTGAAATAAATGAAGTAAAATATAAAATTGGCGATTTCGTCTATATAAAATGCGCAAATAGAAGAGGTAAATTATCTCCGGTATATAAAGGACCTTATAAAATAGAAAATGTTTTAAACAATAATATATATATAAGAGTAAAGAGAAAGCTGAACAAATACAATTTTAATATAACAAAACCAGCCTGATAATAATCTATAAGTTTGGTTTGAGGAAAGTAACATTATTTTTGCACCAGATCAGGTTGTCAAAAAAGGTGAAATAATTATTGAACCAATCGAAAAATCACCTGGTTTATTTTACGAAAACCTAGGGGATGTATATTCACAAAATGGGAAATTTAGCATTATTAGTTTTATCAATATTAATTATCTCAATGAAAGATACGATACATTAACCAATATAGAATCTAGCTTATTAAGTCTCTGCAAAAACACGTCTCCATTTAAGATAACCGAAATATCAAAAGGGTTATGCAAACAGGAAGAATTAATTTTCAGGAACAAATTAATTCTACTGAAAAACAGTCATGAAAATCTTTTAAATCTAATTGGAAAACCAAAACGGTTTAAGAGAGGGTGGATATATATTATTGGTAATCAAAACAGTCTTCTTAAATTTAGATAGTGCTGACGGAGAATATAACGGGAAAATGATTGATAATTTAGATAAAACCCAACGTAGTATAGTAAAATCCATGCAGGAACAAATTCTTTTGACTAAAAGGACAATTGAAAATTTAAACCACTCTAATTTTGAAATAGAAACTATAAGATTCAAAACTAATGAAATAATACAAGAAATCGCTAAACTGTCAAAACTTAAAACAGAAAAGGAAAGAGCCATTAAGCAAGAAATCCACATAAGCGAATTATCACAAATGTTAAACTTTATTATTTTAGATACGGAAAAGGATTTAAACGAAATTATAGACATGATATTATTGGCAAAACAAAACATATTGCACCCCAGGGTTATTTCCCCATCACAATTTTTAGAATTAATGCGTACTAATATTGAAAATAAAAATCTTAATATTCCTTTTGAACCTATTTTGATAAATATAAATTTATATTATAAGATAGTGGATTTAGCAGTTGCCATACATGAAAATAAAGTATTATTTGTTATTACTGTCCCTTTAATTTCAAATGAAAAAGCTCAATTGTATAATCTGGTACCTCTTCCGGAATTAAAAGGATATCATTTTTATTTAATCAAACCAAGAATGAAATTTCTAATTGTAACCAATAATAAAGAAAAATACTCATTAATGAATGATATGAATTGTAAAATAATTGATAATTTTCAAGGTCCAAGGATATGTAATGAATTATCCTTGCAAGAAGTTTTTGTATCCGAAGAATGTGAAATAAATTTGTTTATGGGAAAACCTTATACGACAGATTGTAATGTCAAACAAATTCAACTTTCTGAAAATTTTCATAAGTTATCAATTAAAAATAAGTGGATTTATTCTACCAGGTACACAACAAAACTTTTTTGTAAATGTAATGATATGAAGAGTTCAAAGACTATTGGACCCGGGACGGGATTCATAACTGTCAATGGAAATTGTGAGGCAAAAACCATATCAAATAACCTAAAACCTACGAAAGAACACTTTGTAAATTTTACTGATAAAATTGTACCAAAAAGTATTTTTGAAGAAAATTGTTGTTTATTAAACTCTGATGAGGAGGAATATTTGAATTAATTTTTCATGAGAATCCTGTACGGAAAGGTATAAGTTTTGGCTTAACACTGATTATTTTTATAATCATAATATGGTGCTGTTGTTGCAGTAAATACAAGAAATGCATGATCTTACCGTGTATTTGTTTTAAGAATTGTTTTAACATAAAAAATGATTCAACTCGTACAGAAATTATTCGAAGCGCAGATGACCTACCTTTAGAATCCTTAACGGCTGGAATAAGATTTCGTGGCGATGGACCAAAATCTTTCATAAGGGGGGGGATGTTATAGGTGCATCCAATAACAAACCTCACAACAATGTTATAGGTACATCCAATAACAAACCTCACAACAATGTTATAGGTACATCCGGTACCAAACTCATGCAAGTTCCAAAGTTATTATTACTACTCTGTCAACTCATATTTTGCTGTGCATCAAATAAGATAAGAAAGTTATTATTACTACTTTGTCAACTCATATTTTGCTGTGCATCAAATAAGATAAGAAAGATATTATTATTACTACTTTGTCAACTCATATTTTGCTGTGCACCAAATAAGATAGAAAGTTTATGGTTACTCCTTTGATGGCCCATCTTTTGCCGACCACCAAATGAGATAACAAATGTAACAACTAACATTTCTAATTTCCAGAGCATCAGTTACTAAGATCAACTCACCCAAGGAGGGTTAGCTTTAAGTTGTCGGCTCCAAGTCCGACCCAATTTTGTTAGCTCTAAGTTCAAATATAATTTTATTCAATCTTAAATAATAAAGGAAACACATCTAATCCAGAAGTGTGATTTATTTTCGCCGTGATTTATTCTTGTCAAATAAAAAGATTCGTCTTGGCGGCAATAGAATTTACTTGGCGATATAACAAATTGTTATAGATTCCTCTTGGCGGCATAAGAATTTACTCGGCGGTATAACACGCGTTCTGTGAACTCTGAGCTCTGATTTAAATGACCGTGTAGTTAGAGTAAGAAGCTGAGCGCGGCCAGAGACAGAATTTAAGGAGGGAACCGAAATGAAATGGCTGTTGGGGCTGTTTTCTGGCCTTACATGAAATAGAATTTTAGAAAATGATTTTTATTTAAAAAAAACATATGTGCAGTGTTTAAGTGTGTTTCATAATTAAATCGGAGTGCTCTGAGCATTCTCTGCTCAGAGCATAATCGACTAGCTCAGGCTTTGCTCGGTGTTCTGCTCATTCCATTACTTTTTGGTCTCGTTCAAAATATTGAGATTGAAAATGATTGGCTTGGTTTTGCCATAAAGCAGATGAACCAATCTCAAAGATCAAATTAACGACGATTGGCACAGCTCTATAACTAAGCCAACATCTTCAAAACAGGGTGGTGAACCGGTTCTCTATTTACTTTAATCGGGGTCCCATTTGCCCTATCAGTCTGAAGAAGAGAACCCTTTATGGGCCAACGACAGCTTTTTCCGAAGTGGGTTACTGGCATTGGAATATCTGGCCTGCTGAACAAGGGCCTGGCAATTAAGGTTGAACGTTGTAACATTTCCGTGTTACTTCCCGACCACCTCAACATCTGATGGTTATCAGAGAATCACGAGAAGCCGCGAATAATGAATTACCTCACACATTATGTAATTTTTATTTACTCACATAATGTACGCTGAAGTGGTCCTTTTAGAATAGATATATGACAAATCAATCCCGATAAGTATCTGGAAAACTGTTAGATTTTCGAAATTAGTTTCATAATTAATTTTCTATTTACACTCAGATTATTGTTTTGAAAATGACATTAAAAGGAGTTCTGTTGTATAATCGCGTCTATATAAAGTGGCAATCACACTACTTAGTACAAACAGTTCCCGTTTCTGAGCTCAATCGCGGCAGTGCGTCTTTTGTGGGTTGTATGTGTTTTTTGTTTAAAATTTAAGTAGTTATTATGAAGCTAGCCATAATCGTAGCTCTATTCGCCGCAACTTCTGTTGTGTGTGTGCAAAAGGGTAGTCGGACAGAATCCCGAAAAACGTAATCCCGAAAGCCCAAAATCCCGAAAATCCAAAATCCCGAAAAGCCACAATCCCGAAAAACTAAAATCCCGAAAACCCACAATCCCGAAAAGCCACAATCCCGAAAATCCAAAATTCCGAAAGACCAAAATCCCGAAAATGAACCTAAAAATTTTATTGTAGCAACAAAAAAATTTGGCAAATTTATTTAACAAAATAAACAAAATAAAAAACTTCAAATAAATAAAACATAACAAAAACAGTTCAAGTCTTACAAAAACATATCAAAAACGATCCATGACAAAACAATATTTAATACAAGTTCATATTGTACGCAATTAATCTGAGATAACTTATTTCAGAACGCTTTCGCTGCTCACACTCCCGCGGTAAAATGTATCCTTGTATTTTTTTGTTGCCGTCAATAAGCAGTTTCTCACGCTGTTTGTTGGTTTTCACGATGGACACGTTCATTTCTACTTAAGATTTTAAACGCAAAATGTCACTGATAATATGAAGTTTTTATTTATAGAGGCATGCACGATACTCACTTTGTATTACGATGTTCACTGTCTAACAAAAATCTAGTCGGTCAGCTATCACACTATTTGAGATCAGCTCAACTGAATGCACATTGCGTATTGCAAAACATTACAACGCAAACAATTGCAAAACATTATTACGGTAAATGGAATGGACAAACACTTGTCTATTTTACATTCAAAATAAAATAAAGAATCCCTAAAACGAAATCCCGAAAAATTATATAAAAAGAAAAATTTGCGCAAATTTGTCATTTTATATAATTTTTCGGGATTTCGTTTTCGGGATTCTTTTTTCGGGATTTTGGCTTTTCGGGATTTTGAATTTTCTGGATTTTGGGTTTTCGGGATTTTGGATTTTCGGGATTTTGGATTTTCGGGATTTTGGTTTTCGGGATTATGTCCCCAACCCGTGCAAAAGACTGGTGGCAGAATGGAAATTTTTACCAGATATATCCAAGATCTTTCCGCGATAGTAATGGTGATGGTATTGGTGATTTAAATGGTGCGTATAGTGCAAGATCATAAATGCATATATACTTTTTTTTCTTTTGTAAACAACATTGACCATACCTTGGAGAGAGACAGACATTGAGTAAGATCAGTCTCTTCTATTGGAATAGCCGAAGTTTGAAGCTGGTTATATTTATTTTCATGTCATGAAAAACTTCAATGAAAGCTGTATATCTACATCCCTATAATTTTGATTTTCTTATTTGATAGCAAAAAAACTTAAATCAGTTTTCATATTTCAATTACGTATTTTTTTCTTTTGAAACCTTTTGTATGGCCAAGGTACTGATTTACTTAAACTTCTTCTGGTCACTCTATTCTTCTGTTGCAGGTATCACTGAAAAACTTCAATACATAAAGGACGTCGGATTCACGGCCGCATGGCTCTCGCCAATCTTCAAGTCACCAATGGCTGACTTTGGCTATGATATTTCTGACTTCTATCAAATCCATCCCGAATACGGTACCATGGAGGACTTTGAAAACCTAATCAAGAAAGCTAAGGAAGTTGGCTTAAAAATTATCCTCGATTTTGTTCCAAATCACACTAGTGACGAGAATGAATGGTTCAAAAAATCAGTGGATGGTGACCCTAAATACAAAGACTTCTACATTTGGCATGATGGCAAATACAACCAAGTCAGTGGGAAACGCGAACCACCCAGCAATGGGCTTAGTGCTTTCCGTTATATCGTATGGAAATGGAATGATGTCCGTCAACAATACTACCTCCACCAGTTTGCGGAGAAATAACCCGATTTGAATTATCGCAACCAAGCTGTCGTCGAGGAAATGAATAACGTTATGCGTTTCTGGCTGGCAAAAGGCATTAGTGGCTTCCATGCCCTTACTTGTTTGAAGTTGAATTAGACGCGAACAACAACTATGCAGATGAACCAGTAATGAAAAACATATCAGCATGCGCTGCGCTGAAAAAGAAGATTATTGTCATTTGCAACACATTTACACAAATGATCTTCCAGAGACAATGGACATGATCTACCAGTGGCGCGAGTTGACTGATCAGTTTAAGGAGGATCACGGAAACAAAGACTCAAAAGCTGAGGATGTGGTATGGAATGTTCGCAAATGGCTGAGTGCTATGCCCAAGGATGGGTATGCCAACTGGGTTTTGGGTAATCATGACAATAAGCGGTTGGCATCAAGATTTGGAGTTGAACGTGCTGATTTACTGAATATCTTGCTACAAACACTCCCTTGCAATGCCGTCACCTACAATGGTGAAGAACTGGCAGTGACGGATGTGTATATAAGCTGGAGTGAAACAGTAGATCCACAGGCATGTAACGCGAACCCAGATAACTTTAATCAATATTCCCGCGATCCGGCCCGATCGCCCTTCCAATGTGATGCATCACCGGGTAAGTGCCAAAGTTGTTAATGAAATTAAAAAAAAGCATTGATCAATTATATTATTATTATTATTTATTATTATTTCTTCTTTATTTTTTCACTAATAACAAAAAGTGTACAAGTTATACTTTACTTAAGAATACGGACATGGCTATGCTGCCGTCTGCCGGAAGTGACATTATAAAGCAAAAGTAATAAAGTTAAAAGATAAAGGAGATGAAAGTAAGAAAGTAAAAAGTGAATATTAATGTTACAATTTTTTTTTTTTTTTTATAGAGCAAAGAAAAATGGAGAAAAAAAAATTGAAGAGTAAAGCGAGTTTTAACAATTTTAATGATTTGCAACATAAACCGCAATTAAACGACGTTGGGCGCGGTTAGTACGTAGATGGGGGACCGTTTGAGAACAACCGCGTGTCGTTGGCCAGTCCCATCTACAGAGTTGAGGTAGATATACATACGTGGTATCGCAATGGACCTAAATTGGTCTAAGTGTGTCGGCTTCTGCCGACAGCCACATAAACCTAACCTAACCTAACATAAAGGGGTTACAATTTTGGAGTGATTTGGAACACAAAAAGATAACAATTTTATATGATTTGGAACATAAAAGCAATAATAGGCACAAAACGTGATTTTTCAAAAGCTATTACGATATATTAGAGCATGTTTGCAGTAACTATACAGGGTAGTCTAACCTCGAGCACCATTTAATATTTCGTAAAGACAATTAGCGGACAAAAAACTTTCTTGAAAATACAGTCGTCGAATCTCTTGTAGGATCGGGCAAACTGCAATAAAATGGTAAATATCGTCTAACTCTCTTCTGTTGCACAGATAACAAATTTGTTGAAGATCGACTCTATGAGAGATGAAATTTAGGTTAAGGATTTCGATTCTCGTTTTGAATACCATGCTTATTTTGTATGCTGAATTCTTTACATTAAAGTAGCTGTCTTCAGTAAGTACCTATTCGATGATTGAGATTTCGGTAGATAGTTCTGGAAGTTGACGATGATGCCCTGGTTAAGTGTTCGTTGAAGATCTGGTCATCTATTTTCGAGATAATTGTCGCAAATATATCAGGCCACTCATTAAGATTGCTTTCTGTTAACGACAGTGAGAGGTCGTGGGATAAGGCTAGCTGATTTCATTCTCTGAAAGGTGAAGCATTGGTTCATAGTAATCTTGCCATTATTACTCTGTGGAGATTTGCGACACTTCTACTCATCACTCTTAAACAATAGTTAGAATTTGCTTTTAGATTCCTTATGTAGATTGGTGGTAGACCAGACTCTACGTGTATTGCATAATTCGGTGTGGAATTCGGCAATCTAAAAATGCGTTTGAAGAAAGTTCTCTGAACCGCCTCAAATTCTTCAAAGGGAATTACTGCAAAGGCCTGTGTACCATAGCACATACAGGTGTTGACTGTTGCATTTAACACTTTGAATTTGGATGAATGGTCAATATTCTGTTTAGCGAACAATTTTGGCCACATCAAATTAAGCGCCAACTTAGCCTCTCCACTTTTTGCTTTAGCATGCTTTGAAAGATTTAGATTATACGTGAATAATACTCCCAAATACTTAAATTCCAGCACTGTATCAATTTGCTCGTTACCAAGTCGCCAAGCTTCTTCAGGGAGTCTTCTACATTTTCGGCTCTCAAACACCATCGCCTTCGTTTTTTGTATATTGATGTGGAGATCCCATGTATCACAGTATGCGATCAGTTTGTTGATTTGTAGTTGCAGCGAGAAAGGATTGTCCGCCAGCAAAACCAAATCAACAGCGTAAAGCAATACTTTGATGAGAGTTCCCGCAAAGAGTACACCGCCAGGAAGAATAGAAGACACATCATCAATGAAAAGAGCGAACAACAGAGGGCTCAGAATGCATCCCTGTGGGACACTTGCAGAGGTAACGAACCAC
This sequence comes from Portevinia maculata, assembly GCA_949715645.1. Classification (NCBI taxonomy): domain Eukaryota; kingdom Metazoa; phylum Arthropoda; class Insecta; order Diptera; family Syrphidae; genus Portevinia; species Portevinia maculata. The sequence continues at coordinate 108,385,410 of OX454525.1, read as the reverse complement.
TCTGATAACTTAGAGCCATCCCATACTGCCGCACTGGAGGACGAGAGGAATTTGAAATATAGCAATAGAAATTTTTGAGATGCTCCAATAGTCGTCAATTTATAGAACAACGCCTGCTTATTTATTGTATCGAACGCTGCTTTAAAGTCCACGAAACAAACATACAGTATTTTGTTTTTTTCGATGTGGTTCCTAGCAATGCTTATCAATGCGAAAATATGATCCAATGTAGAGAATCCAGAGCGAAATCCTGCTTGAAAAGTGCTGAGTCGATTGGCCCTTTCAATCCAGGTGGAGAGCCTTCCATATAAAATCCCAGCAAATATCTTCCTAAGAGAGTTGAGAATAGATACTCCCCTATAATTCTCAGGTTGATTAGGATCTCCTTTTTTAAAAATCACAAATATGAGAGCTTTTGGGAAGCTTAAAGGAACACAGGCATTCTCCTAAAGGAGGTTAAAATAGTCCAGCATATAGCTTTTTAGAAGGTCATTACTATATTTGAAAAATTCAACTGGTATTTCATCACTTCCGGGGGCCTTGTTGTTTTTCATTTGCGAGAGAGTATTTTCCAATTCATTTCGAGAAATAGGTGCATCTAGCTCGAGAACGCACGTGTTGTTTGATGACTTTAATGAGCTTGAATTCGTATTAATTAAAACATTAAGAACTTCCTTAGTTACAACTTGCTTTATTGGTGGTTGGAGAACGAGTGACTAATTTCACATTACTAAAATATTAGAAAAATGACATTTCTTACAATCGACAACATTCTGACCTTGGACATTTCAATTTTGACATTCAACATAAAATTCAATCAGAATGGGCAAGTTTCATTACATAGACTAATTACATTAAATTGACTTTGAATTGAACACAACATTCTCCCCGCCTGTGAACGACGGTCGCAATTTTCCTCAGTTACGTCACGTTACGTAGATCGCCTCTATGCCACTTCTGATCGTTGTCTTCAGCATCTTCTCAACTAGTAAGTGTCTGGTTGTCTTCTTCAGCTCACATGTAAATAGAGAAAACATTATAACACAGAAATTGAAACATGTATATGACAACAACTGAGTACGGAGACGAGAATAACAATAAAACATTCCATCTCTTTCCTTCCCATAATGCACAATAGCTGACTAAAAGTGCAACACTTATCCCGTTTACATGAGAGATTCAATCCGGATTCAATCCGAATTGAATTCCATGTAAACGCAGATTGAAAGATTGAGGGATTCACTCAATCCGATCACAAAATTTTCTGCGATTGGATTGAAAATCAGCATGTAAACGCAAATTGAAAGATCGAGAGATCGAGTGAGAGTGTGTGCGCGTGCCCTCTTTGTTTTCCTTTGTGATGTTCACTTGACTGGGATTTTTGTCGCCACTAACACAAGGCTATCCAAAATACGTATTAAGAAGGAGGTGTGGAACTGAATTCTAATTCAATTCAATCTCTCAATTTGGTGAGAGCGAAAACCCGTCTCGAAAACCAATTCAGTTTCAATTCGATCTTTCGATTCGGTCATGTAAACGTACTAACTCTTGCTGTAACTTGCGTTTGCCGTAGTAAATGCGTTGTGTTGTTAATTTTAGTCGAGTCGATATTTAATTGAAACATTTTATTTGTTTAAAGTGCGTGTAGAGTCGTTTTATTTACTAAAGGTAGAGGTTTTAGTGTGCAATGAAGGATTCAGGTGAGTTTATATCAGTTTATTAAGTTTTTTCGATGAAAAAATTGTGTATTAATTTCGCGAAAATGAGCTCCACTACAATTGCATGTGTTTGTGTGTATGCCCATTTGTCAATGGAATTTTTATTTTTGTCGTCTCCCCTTTTTCGCGTTTCTTCTTCCCTCCCGTTGATTGCTGCATTCGTGGGTCTTTGCGGGTTGCGGTGCGGAGTATTCGTAATGAGTTGTTTTTATATATAATTGAATTAGTGGACTGTATTATAATCATACATATAATACAGTCCACTAATTCAATTATCATCATAACGATCATGTTATTATTATTTTATTTTGCATGTTATTATTTTTGTATTATGTTGACATTGTATATACACTTTATAGTATTATCATAACAGCGAGTTTTTTATTTTGGCCTCACGTTGGTAGATGGCGTTTTAAAGGTTTGTGTCTTAAATTTAGCTGTCACCATTTTTTTTACACACTTTGAAAACGAAGAAAGAAAACCAAATAAACTGGTTTATCTCTCTTTATCGAACCTTTCATAATTGCATTCCCATGTATGTTGTATTTTTTTTTTCTTTGTAAGAAGGAGCACAGGCATTTTTGTTGTTTAGCAGCACAGGTAGCATGTAGGATTTCCAAGTAAGTTAATTTGTATGGATAATGGATCTCGCATTATCGATTCGGTGGTCATGCCATATGATTTTCATTTGTATGGAAATGTAAGAATGTATTTATTTTTCTGTGTAATTGATGATTTGCAATGTTGCCTTCGCTTAGGCAAGTAGTTTGATGATAGGGAGATGATGGAAATATAATAAATCTGACTTCTTCGTCTGCGAGTAGAAATGATGGAATAGGCGATTCGTTTGAAAGGAAAAATTGAATAAAATTTGATTTCGGTATTTTTCATCAAATGAGATATTATGAGTTTGTCGCATTTTAGACTCTCACTGTTTCGGCTATATCTTGTCGCAAAAGGTACCGATTTCTATCTTTTTTTTTGTAATTGATTTAGAAATATTCGATCTAATTTTTAAAGCAATGACATAATTTATTTTGGCAGAAAGCCGGTGTTACTGCAAGCGTTTCAACAGTGCGAAGGGTTATCAATAGTACCAAACATCTGAAATGGTTAAAAATTCAAAAGAAACCACCATTTAAGGTTTTTAACTCAAGCTCAATAGTGCCATAGTAGCTAACTGCTCCCCACACCATAACACCACCTTCTCGACTATGATGCCGCGCTAAAAATCGTTCTACTTTCCTCATATCGTGGAAGTAATAATTAAACCCATCAGGGCCATCAAAATTAAACTTCTTTTCATCCGAAAAAGCTACGTGATGTCATTCATTTTTAAAACTCATATGGAGCCTGGAAAATTCTAAGCGCATACACTTCCGTTTCTCGTTAAATGGTGGTTTCTTTTGAATTTTTAACCATTTCAGATGTTTGGTACTATTGATAACCCTTCGCGCTGTTGAAACGGTTGCAGTAACACCGGCTTTCTGCTTTATTTTTGCCGCAGAGTCGCAGGAATTGGAAGCACATCTTAAAATTGCTCCTCGATCAACCGCTGTTGTTGCCGTTTTTTGGCCTCCTTTCATGTTTTTTCCGTGCGAATCTTTGCTCCTTAAATAAGAATAGACCACACTAGAACTTCGTCCAATTTTCTCAGCGATAGAAGGCCCGGTTGGTCCTTGGTCTTTTAGTAAATCGATTTGAGCTCTTTCAACACTATTTAGAGATTTTGATCTACCCATTTTTCTTTGAAATACAATTAATCAAACAAAATTCACTAAAAGTACTTCAACTGTTGATCTAATGTGTCAATCTCCACAGAAAACTCATAACCAGCGAAAATAATGACTTTGTGTCTATTCAGTTGACGCAAAATAAAACTGCATTTTTCCATATTGAATGCTTTGCAAGGGAGCCAGGCAAAAAATAGCGGTACTTTTTGAATTATTCTTTCCGATTTATTTTGTCAACATCATACGCAAACAGTTAGCATCATAAAATAATATATTACGGCACAAGGTTTTGAAAAAATGGACAACGTAGCTTAGAAAATGTTTGTGCTTATTCAGTTGACGCGGAGTGTATTTTAAAGTCCATGTACCTTTTCAATGAAGCATTGAGGAAGGTCACTTGTTGGTATTTTTTGCTTAATGGAGGTTGCTTGATTGTTTCTCTTTTGCATTAAACGTGTTCTAACATTAGATGTACTTCGAGGCATTAAGAACGTCACTACAAGGATTATACTGGGTAACTTTAGAGCTTTTAGCTAATCTCCAGCAATTGTAGAGTGTTCTATTGTGTCTCTTGGCGGTTCAAGTTGAGTATGACTTTCATTACTATAGTCGCAGTATATTCATAGATTTAATTGCAATCCGCGTTGCAACTATTGGATATCAGAAAGAGTTGAACTGCTTTTTGTATTCATATTGGTCTAATTTCATTCGTGAAAGGATAAGTTGTGCATATGAATATTTTTATAATATATAAATCCTAATTCTTTTATATCTAGTATAGGTATTCCATTGTCTGGTAGTTATTACACTGGACTATGTTGCTACTATGTTACCTATAGTTGCCAATTATATACAGTCTTGTTCGTATTGTGTTCATTGTTTGCACAGTCCGTCTGTTTACCAAGATAGATATCTTGCTCTTAAGCATATTTTATCTAATCTTATCAAATTTAATATCTGATTTAATATCGAATTTAGCACCGACCGCGCTGACCCCAAATTATGCAAGTATTAATTTTTTTTAATACAGATTTATTAAAAGATATTGAAATTTAAAAACTTTTGAAGTTGTATTTAAAATCCGAAATTTCCTATTATGGATAACAGAGTTCCAAATACGCGTTCTAGAGGAAGACCAAGTAATTTGAGAAATTCGTCCACTTTTCGAAATAACTCCCCGATCAGGAGCAATGGAATCCAGGCCAATAATTAGTCGTACTCCACCTGGGGCTAGTGTAGGCTTAAGCCATAATCAGATTTCACCACAACTGGTAGATAACCACAATAGTGATGATAATAATGAGCGATGAGATATTAACGAACGTCCACCTGTTCAAGAAGAAGCCACAGACTCGAGGCAAACCAACTAGTTTTCATTTGTGAAACGCAGTCTATTAGAGATACCTTAGTTGGAAGATTGGACAATTTGAATTTAAATACTCCCAATGTGAATCCTACGAGACCTTCGAACGCTCGTTCCGACTTCGAACATTTTTTAAATAACGCTTCGTTTTCGACCTAACGCACAGTGTGACGAATCGCTGATTTAGCGGAATTAAATTAAGATTAAATTTTTTGTTTTTTTTTTTAATTAAAATTGTTCACAGAATAGAATATAACAAAAATTTTTAACATATGACTACAAATTTCAAGACAAAACAATACATACAAACCAGCTTATTTTAAATTTTTTAATTATTTGGTACATATAAAAGTTGCAAGTATTCATGTTCCATGACGCTTTTCTTTCTTCTCGGAAAGTATCTTAGACTTGCTAAGAATTGGATCTGAGGTTATAAGCAATCGATTTAGGAGTTCAGTATTTGTATCTACACGTGATATTTTTCTGGTAAGAAGTTCCCTAAACCTTCTATTTTCCTTGTTTCTTGCCTCTTGCGATTCTTCTGAAAGTTGTCCGATTGGAAGTATACATGTAGAAATTATTTGTTTTCCATGAAAGAAGACCTTATGCACACTTACTGGCTTAAAATGCCAGGGATGATTAGTCTAGATTTTGTTTGAAGGCCCAGCAATATACTAATAACATTAACGTAACTCCGATTAATTTTGATCTTTCTAGACGGGCAATATGGCCATTGATGGACATGTGTTTCCCCCTATCGTGGCGTTACCCTTAATCTGAGAAAATGGTTTGGGTTCCTTCGGAAACCAAGACCATTTCCTCGGAGGTGAGGGTGGGGTTTGTTGCGGAATATTTTCACGCAGCAAGCTTAACCCGCCATCCTTACCGTCCTACCCCTTACCCTTCTTTTCTTGAGTGGCACCTGCGAGGTCATAGGGAAGTGGAGGGCAACCAAGGTTTCATCCGCCTTTGGGCCACTTTCTACGAACCTCGAGGGTACCACTCCCACAGGTATTCAACAGCGAAGAAGGACCCGCGCTGAGATGATTTCCCCCTAAAGACGAGGTAGAAGGCGGGTAGAGTAGGCGGACCGCCGAATAGACGATTACCCCAACGAGACGGCAGTTCGAAAGCCATATAAAAGTGCCCAAACCTTTACGCCACACCAGCTGTGTAAAATGGGCCCAACGAGTCCGCACTCAAGCACCCAGGTGGGGTCGCGAGCGGTAGACGAATCTTGTACACCACGGGTTTTAGGCGGGCGGCCTATACGACGAAATCCCTGGAAACGCTTCACTAAAGTACTGAAAGAGTAGCAGATCAGTGTGGGCGGGCGGCCTACCTTCAAAAATCTGCAAAAGAACCACCACTATGTTCGATGGGGGGAAGATGACGCTCTGTCCTGCAACTCCGTCGTGGGAGCACCGGAGGAGCAACAGAGGAGGGTGGGCGGACGGCCACGAAGAAAAACACTCCCGCATAACGACAACACAACACGTAAAACGACACCAAACACTTCATCCAGGCGCGAGACATACGAAGATGTCGACAATACAACACTGAATCGACGAAAACATAGGAAACAAATGAAAAAAAAAACAATGAAATGTAATGACCCGCTAATGGTAAGCCCTTACACCCCATCTGCACAGAATCCCCCCAGACAGTAATTAAAGTCGGGAATTATATTGATTAAAAATAAAACTCACTCAGCTTTCTGTTAAGATCCAGGGGACTTTGTAAACTCCACGCGTGGGATGGGCCTTATTACTTACTTCGTCCGAAAGTTTCTTTTCCTTCTGATGCGGTCCATCCATATTGAGGGCAAATAAGTCCTTTATCCCGATTTAAGGGGAGCTTTAATCGCACGATCGACAAATTCTTATTTATTTTGATTTTGGCAAAACTCCCGGCAAAAGGTATGTCAAATGTCAAAGTCAAATCTATGTTTTCTTAAACCATAGAGTAGATACGTCTGGAAAGAGAAAGATTGTGTAATTGTTCCAGGTCGGCCAGGTAACTCATTCAGCTAACTTTCCAGTGGTGGATCGTTCAGCAGAAGAGCGGATGAATTTGATGATTCTAGAAGTTGCGAGAGGGTAGCGTGGGGACATACCCCCACCACTGCGAAACCGCTCCGGTGTGGCGGAATGATGTCTCCCGTTGGCTCGCCTGAGAGAATGCAGGTATTGGGATACGGCGGACAATCACCAATACAAAGGTGGGCGTTCATTGCACGCTGTGAGTAAGATCCCAATACCAATGGCTGAATGTGTGATTGCGAGAGTATGCTGGCCGAGCTGGAACAAAAGAAAATCTGAGCAGCCACTTCTTGGTTGTCTAGCAAAGGAACTAGATTATTTTTGTGACAGTCGGGAGTTTTGCCAAAAGTGACAGAGTTTTAAACATAGAAAAAAGAAGAAAGGTCAAATAGAGGACAGGACGAGTAGAACGGGAATAATACCGAAAAGTGGATAGCAGAAGGAAATTACGCGAAAGGACGAGGAATAGTAGCAGGATTGAGGAGAGGATCTTTCAAGAAAGCTAAGTAGAGTGCAAGTTTTGGTGTAGTAATTAGAATTATTCGGTTGTGTAGTGTCAAAACAAAAAAACCAAAAAAAAATAGTTTTGGTAGGATTCTGCCCCGTAATTCCCCGCAATTATTCGGGACACGCGACCCAGTCCACCACTTTGGTTTTCGGGACGACACCATGGCGGGTCATGCCCCGGTCACAAAATTTAGTAACTTTTTCTCAAATTTCATACGCCCATGGTGGTTTTCTTTTAACATCGCCTTTCCTCGGCGTTATTACCACTGTGTTTAATTTTCCATACAAAAAGCCAAATTCTAATTCCCAATAATAAAGTGGCCAAGCTCCAACGGAGCCCTTATAACGTTCTTCAAACAAACGGTGTTTTGATTTTTTTTGCCTTTTTTTTCAGCGGCAATCAACGATCCACCATACAGTTTCACAATTTTTCCGCAAAATTGTTTGGCGCCCATTTTGACTTCAGTGAAGTACAGCGTAAGCTAATTTCCAGGGTTTTTATTTATCTCGTTTCGAACGAACATACCCCAGAATGACTACCGGGGAAATAGCCGATCTCTGGCTATTGCTGTTGCACGCAATCGCGATTGACGTTTATGTATTGTCATCGTTTTGCTTTCGGGATTCTTTTGTTTTCTCTCACGGCAGTAGCGACTGCAAATTATTTAATTTTTTTTTTCGGAGTTCGGTTTAACGTTTGCCTTTGTAGTTTCCCGTGGAATAAGTGCAACAAACGAGCTGATCATGAGGAAGTTAAATGGAATTTGAGCGCCTTTCGTGGTTTCATTGCCATAGTATTGCATTATAACCTTGATCGGAGATCCAGTTTCAATCATGAGGATCCTGTGTTCAAATGAAATGTAAATAAATGCAAACTATCATGGCTACGATTCTACCTTTCTTCAATACCGTTTTCCGCTTGAAACTCGTCCAGAACACTGCGCCACTCATAAGCCAAATCAATTGTCTCAGGTTGGTCAACTGTGTGAATATGTACCAAATAGTCGAAATCATCCGGATCAGAAACCCCCTCTTGACGAGGTTCATCCAAGTAGTTACCGTCTGCATCAGGGGCCATTTCAAATACTTGTGGTACGGCATCGCAACGGAATCCAGTGACGCCTTTTTTTTAGCCAAAAGCGAAGGATTTCCTAAAATAAATATGTTACCGTCTGTTAAGCTTTTCATTTGAATTTTCTAAGTGCAGCACTTACATTCATGCCCTCCCTAACTATAGTATTACGGTAATTCAAATCTGGCTGCTTGTCTAGAAACTGGTGTAAGTAGTATTCTTGGCGTTGCTGATTCCATTTCCAGGCGGATCCACGAAATATACTGCGCCAATTGGTGGGTGGTGCCCGAACTCCGTTGACAATTTTACCCGGATGCCACACATAAAAATCTTTGAATTCAGGGTCACGTGCCGCGGACTTTTTGAACCATTCGCATTCATCACTTGATTGATTTGGTACAAAATCCAAAATAATTTTCACTCCCACTTTTTTGGCATTTGCAATGAGTTCTTCGAAGTCTTCCATGGTACCGAATATTGGGTCAATTTTGGTATAATCGGAGATATCGTAGCCAAAGTCAGCCATGGGAGATAGAAAAATTGGTGAGAGCCATGTTGCTGTGATTCCGATTTCTTTTAGGTATGCTAGGCTGCTAGTGTTACCTAAAAATTTAAATTATATTAAAATAAACATACAACATTATGAACGGGAAAACGTTTAAGCCATCGCATCGACGAGTTCGAACCTAACTTAGGAACTCTTGCAAGTGCTTTTATTCCCCATGCTCTCAATTGTGCATGGATCTAATTTACTGATGATTGTGGCTTACCGTTATTTTCACAACCCACAGATTAGATTTATCCACATATTTTACAATCGTTTTCAATAAAGTTTACAATGCATATCAAAAAGAAATTGCCCTCTACCAATATATGGAGCAATTAATCTTTGGGCTAATTTAGAGAGTTCTATTGACTTATATATTATATTTCGGATAAACTAAAAAGAAAAAACAAAAAAAATATTGGTGGGTGCTTCCCCATAATGAAAAAGATTAACCAACGGAAGAATGCTACAATTAGTTAAGAACCAATGTAAGATATTATGGGCTTTTAGTTTACATAAAAAAAGAAAAGAAGGGAAGGATAGCCTTTTAATAATAATGGAAGAAATAATAGTTTGATCAGGCCTTCAGATAAATTCAAGTCAATCGATGAACATATTGCGATAGTTTTAATGGCATGTGGAAAAAGCGATTAAGTAACTTTCAACCGCCTGCTCCATTCAATAACCGCAGACAATCATCATTATGTTAGACAGCCCTTTTAAAATACAGTCCTCGGATCTCTTGGAATATTTGGCACACCACCAAGAACTGCAGTATATCATTTCGTTGGTTGAGATTACGAAGTGCGCATCTAGAATTTATGTTTATATACAGTGCCGCTCACTTGAATAGAACCACCCCCCCCCCCCCCCCCCTCCCTTTGCATCGAATTCCAAGTTCAATAACTCTTAAACTAATAAAGAAAGCAAATCAATTTCTTTTTCCAATTCAAGTTTACTAAATTTTGTACAACATAATAAAAAATGGGGTTGGGTTCGATATCCCGCTTTTTATAATCCCGATTCTTAAAATCCCGCTATTATAATCCCGCTGTTTGTAATCCCGCTTTTTATAATCCCGCTTTTTTAAAATCCCGTCTTTTAAAATCCCGCCTCTTATAATCCCGTTTTTTATAATCCCGTTTCTTATTATCCCGCTTTTACAATCAAAAGTAGTTGCTTTATTTTAAAAATCGCGCGATTTTTTAAAATAAAGCTACTACTTTTGATTGTAAAAGCGGGATTATAAGAAAATTAAAATAAATTAGGCAATGAGTGTTTTTTTGAAATGCAGTTTATTTTAACATTTATCATTTTTAGAGGAAGTAACAAAATAAGAAATAAATAATATCAAAATAAATTTTTAAGTAATAAATATGACAATCTTCAATAATTAAAAAAAAAATATAAAGTAATGTTATATGATATTCTGCAAAAGGGAACAAAAAAGACTTCAAACCATTAACAACATTTTTTTTTATTTTATTAGTTCAAGTGTATTATAAGCAATGCAACGCAAAAAACCTGTTCTACTCATTTTTTTTCTATTTCTTATTAATTTTTTTATAGCGCGTGACTTTATAACATTAGTTTTTTATATAATTTTTCTTGTTCATTTCGTAATTTTTGTATTTCAGCACCACAATTGTATCCTTTCTGAAATCTGCAATGAGTTTATACAAGCCAGCACTTTTTCGTCAAAGCAAAAATTTCAGTCTGCAATGCCACGCCAGCATTATTTTGTTTTCTCGGGAATTGTTTTTCTGCACTGTCATACACAGACCAAAAGTTAGGAGAGTACTGCACTTGTCTACTTCCATTACGAATGTTTTGTAAAAAAACGGGATTAGCGGGATTTGGCGGGATTTTAAAAAGCGGGATTATAATAGATCGGGAATTTGAATAAGCGGGATTTTAAAAGACGGGATTTCAAAAAAGCAGTATTTTAGTAGACGGGATTTTAAAACTTTTTTTCGGGATTTTTGAAAAGCGGGATTCCGATACGCTCCCTAAAAAATGGTGTCTTAAATTTTAGCTCATTTGAATAGAACCCCCACATAAAAAATGCATTTAGAAATAGTTTACCACTCTTAAGTTTAGGTAAATATTAAGGAACGTAACTTTAATTGAATTTAAGAACAAAATAACAAAAATTAGTAATGGGTACTTCCACCCTGGTTATGAATAACCTCAAAAGCTCTGTTAGAGCTAAAATTTAATACATACAAATATTTTGAGTCCTATCACTTTAAAATGCATAGTAAAATTATCACTTTCAATATAACCACCATTTTTATTATGTCTTACAAAATTTAATAAACATGAATCGAAAAAAGAAATTGAGTTGTTTTCTTTATTAGTTTAAAAGTTTTTGAACTTGGAAGTCGAAGCAAAGGTGGGGATCTATTCAAGTGAGCGGCACTGTAATCATTATCACAGAAACATGGCTTAATGATAATTTCTTGCTGTCGGAATAGTTTATTTTACAATCTTCCGCCTAATTTTACCTCATGCGTTTGAGATGTACTATGTGCAAATTGGGATAAGTAAATCGGTTCCTAAGTTTCCGCGGTTTAGTACTAGGCTGTGCCACTTAAGGAGTAAACTTCACAACTAAAGCGTTTAAAATGATGAAAAGCCCTGACTCTTCTGCTGATATGGAAAACTTCCTTAGAAAGGAATTCGGGTTTATGAATAGATTTCTCTAGCGAAACTACACTGCAGCAACAGAATCTCGGATAACGGCAAATAGTGCGTGTTTCTGGATCTAATACAATTCGAAAATCCATCCGATTTCCCAAAACAAATGGTTTTTTAACGTGTGGTATCGAACGGTATCGAATCTAAAAGTGAATTTTTCGCTTTGCATTTTCTACCTGCTAGGAACGCAAGTAGTTTTAGCTCTAGCCATATAATTACAATAACTGATATTATTGGCATTCTGGAACATTGTGGTGAAGATCTCCTCCTCGCCTTTAATAATATTGATAGTAACAATTTCATCGTAGACCTACACTACCGATCATGAACTCGCCAAACAATTGCTACATGGCAACTCATGTTTAAGCTGGATGTCGTCGAGAAAACTACTCACTACATTTACTACATTTCTTTTTTGTCGGGGTGCAAGATTTTCTACACTGCACTTTGAAGACGCACCACTTTTACTGAAATTTCCTGTTTTTTTTACAGAAAAATGAGTTGGCTCTTCAATGATGACTAGCTTAGATTTTCAGCATTCACCACATCAGCACCAAATACCTGTTACCTCATATGAGCAAAGGCAAGACAATCACAGGGCAAATGTTCCGCAGTGTCGTCGTTTTCTCTTCAGGCTTCGCAGTTGGTGGTATCCCTTAATCTTATCACCTTAAGATGCTAAGCGTAGTGGCATGTAAGAACACCAGTAATTTGTGTGCAGTATTTTCTGTTAAGAGAAGCAAGAATGCCAGTTTAGTCGGTCTGCAACCTGGAGAGTCATGACATCTGCGATTGGGTTCGCTTGTAACCCAACCTTCTATGGAAGCCCTGATAGAGTTATGACCAGAGACCCAGACAAAACTTTATGAATTCAGCCTTCCGACCGAATTCAGAGAGATCTTGCATTTACTAATTATTTTGAAGGTGGTTAAAGTGTTGAGGAAGTCCTAAAGCGCGGCTAGACTGTCGCTTTAGAGGCAGATGCTTCGCCTTTTCCATTAGGTCATTAGGATAGCATAAGTTTCCCTTTGGAAAACTGAAGTTTGCCTAACGAGAAGTAAAGTCTAATGTTGTCGCTATCCACGAAAACACCAGCAACATATCCTTGATTGGTTTTGGAGCAATCCATGAAGATTCGACTGCATTCCTTTCAAGGTGCAAATTCTTTCCAGAGCAGGCCTGAACAAGGGGAAAGTCGTGGTTCAATTATACATCGTTTGAGCAAAAAATTTATTTTAGTCAGTAGCAAAAACAAAAGTGTCCGATAATTTCCCAGTTTATTCATATAAAACCGCAGTATTATTTTCAAATAAAGTTTTGAATTCTCGCTTACAGTGCTAACATCCCGAATAAACGCTAAAATAAACGAAACAACAGAATTAAAAACTTATATCATAAAATAAAGTTTATTGTTCACATTTATATTTGGTTCATACACAAAATGCCCGAAACAGGAGGAACAAAACAGATCAAACAACAATACAGCGTTAATTCTCCGAGAGATATTGCTTCAAAAAATTTAGCGTATATTGCGGACAAACTGCGGGGCAGAATTGTGAAAAAAAACTGCAGAAGTGGGGAGAAGAACTCAAAAATAAACTTGCTGCAATGCTAAGTGTAGTAGGTAAGTGTAATCGTCTTGAGCTGATTGTTGATGAGCTTGAAAGTGAAAAACCACCAAAAAATTGGCAAGGTTGAGGTGCCATTAGTTCTAAAACGTGCGGCGTGGTTGTGAAATTGGTAGTGTACCATAACACAACGCACATACCATCTATAACGGCAAGCTCTTAAATTAAAAGAGCGTTCACTCATCTTCATTTTCCACACGATCAACGGAAGATTAAACATAAGTACTTCAACAAATCAATCTCCTGCACTGATCAATTTAATCAAAAGACCTGAGAAATGCCATCGGTGCAACTAATCGGTCGCTGCAACAATTATTACCAAATCTTTATAGGTATTATTATTATTTTCTTTGTTCCTTTTTCCGTTTTGTTTGTAAATTTTCCTTTTTTTTTAATTTTCTAATGAAACTTTTTTACTCTTTCGTTGTACGACAATTGTCAAGTGTTTTTATATTTATCCGACGGCTTTTGTTCCTAATTTGAAATCTCCTTTATCAACAAAATGTCTTCGGTAATAAACAACGGCAGCAGAATGAATGAAGATTTGCACTCGTTAATAAATATTTTGTGCAAACCGCGATCGGGTTTGCACATTATCAACGCGCAAAGTCTTGTTGAGAAAGTAGACGAGTTGATTCATATCTTTGAGAAAAGCGAAGTTGACGTTGTTTGTGTGTCCAAAACTTGGTTTAATCCAAATGCCAAGAATGAAGAATGCAAGAATTGGTGCTGGAGCACCTATTTATCTGAGACAAATATTTCTTACCTGTTAAATAAATATGTTAAAATTAGAACGAAATTTGTGAGAAACGTTAAGTGGCCTTGGATGTCAGCTGATAATATTAGAGCAATATCCTTATTCTATAGTCTTCTTCGACGATGGAGAAGATTTGAATGCACCAATATTCTCAACGCAGTTAACTATTTTTTTTTTTTTACAAACGACCTGCCATCTGGCATTAAATATAGCAATTTAAAAATGTATCTATGTCCATCTATATCTTGACTTTCCCATAGGTATCTATGGTTGATGTGCTACAAATTAAAGAGGATCTGGAATCTGTAGTAAAGTGGTCAACGCAAAACCAGCTGCTGTTGAAATAATTTACCGATTGGAAGGCAGCAACTCGTTTTTACAGACTTTCCTCCCATTTTGTTAAACGGATTACAGGTTGAAATGGTGTCGAAGATTAAAATCTCGGAATAATATTTAACAGCACTCTGTCCTGGAGCTACTGCATACATTTGTATACCCTATTCTAGGGGTATATTAATTTTGACGCATAGTTTGTAACATACCTTAATATTGCCCGTAGACCCATAAAAGTTACTATATTTATGATCAGCATCGATAGTAATGTCGATCTAGCCACATCCGTCCGTCCGTCCGTCCGTCGGCAAAAATTAGGCCTTTAAACTGGACCTAGAGAGCTGAAATTTTAACCATATACTCTCTAGGGTCCCGAAATAATCAAGTTTACGAATTTTTGATATCCGCCCACAGACACGCCCACAAACTCAAAAAAACAAAATTTTGGAAAAAAATCGAATTTTGAGCTAGAAAGCTGAAATTTTATATATGATCTATGACTCCTAAAACTGCTCGGGATAATTTTTTTTCAAAATCCGCCCACTGGCACGCCCACAATTATTATTTTTTTTTTTGAAAATTCAAAGTGCGCTAGGGAGCTGAAATTTATAATATATACTCTCTAGGGGCCCTTTATGCTCATGTGTTAATTTTTTTTAAATCCGCCTACTGACACGCCCACAATTAAATAAAACAATTTCATTGAAACACCCAAGTTTGAGCTAGGGAGCTTTTTTTTTGATAAAATCCTTTAAATGTTATATAACAAAATATGTAGAGCGTTCTTAACAATTCAACCATACTTAGACTTTTGTCACGCCCACTTATGAGGGATAGGAATAAGAATAGGGTATCCAACAGTTCGCCCAAGCGGACTGTAGCCCGTCCCTATGTTTTTATTTACCAATAGTACATAGTTGTTTCTAAGAAGTTATGTTTCTAACTAAGGTCCCTGGTACTATAAATGCCTTCATATTTGATTTAAAATATGATAACAGGTAGATTTAGTTACAGTTTCTTATCAAGAGACGAAAAAAAGATCTAATTTTATGACCTTATTGGGAAAAGAATTATAAAAAATTATTTTATTTATTATTTATAACATTCGTCTTACAGACTACCATACCCATGCATATTCGCTAGTTCGATATGACGGGGTTGCAACAGCGTGCTCTCTCTCTTAGTACCTTTCTTATTGGTTACGTTAGTAACTCGTAGGCGGTCTTCATGGTAGTGCGGTCGGTAGTTATGAAGATTTTGCGCGAACGTAGTCAAATAGTCGAGTCTTTATTACTTAGCTACTTATTTTTGTCAAGGTTTCTATTAATTCATTTTATGCTTATTTATCTTTTTCAGTTATTTGATTTATTATTTATGCGTGAAATAATTAAATATCGTATAAATATGAATAACAAATAACAGTATTTATAATATATTACATTTTTTGTATGTATTTTTGCATATTTTCAAGTTTTGGCATCTTTTAATTTTTATAAACAGATGGATTTGAGGGGAGAGTTTTATGCCATTCTAAATATATCCATAATTAACTCGTATGTAATATATGTATTTATGTAATATAATAAAGCTGCGGCAAACATCATCGAACCGGACGAATTTCGCATTTGCAGTAGCGCATGGTCTGGTGGAGTCTTGGTTACAGGAGCGTTATCATACAACAACTTTGAGACGTGATATCAAATCAAGTATACAAGAAATTTTAAATATTGAAGAGGTTCAAAAGGCCGAATTATTTATGTTTTTAACAAACGACGAAAATTTGTTGCTACAAGTAGAACATTGAAGTATTTTCTGCCTCAACTTTTGTTCGAAGAAGAATTTGACAAGATTAATGTGGGCATTGCAGTCATTTCTGGCTATGTTGATTTTTCCGGTTTTCCTCAGATGGGTCGGCTTTATATGACCGAAAACGTACCTCTTTTAACCTGATAGCTTCTTTGCAGCTCGAGTCACACCACGCATTTACCTTAGGTTTGATACACTTTGTCCTATTATGGATAAAGTAATTCATACCCAAGTTTCAATATTCGTTATCATATCAGTAGCAGCATCCACATCGCTATCGAGGAAGCATAACGACCAGTTTAAGCTCCTAAAGAACCCGATTAATACTTCCCATTTGGCTTTCTCGTATTGCTATAGTTATTACGATTTCAGTACGAGGATGAAGGGTAACAATTCTTGTGATGGAATCTGGCGAGCTATTATAAGTTCATGAGTGCAGCAATTGCCTTTGGAGGTCGATGTACTACCGAATCATAGAGGAAATGAGCTGAAGCTGACTGCATATTAATGCTACAACTGTCCTAAAAGGCGACTAAGGGCAAAAATCACATCAACGCGATTTTAACATCCAGTTGAGCCTAGCGACGCATTTAACATCTTGAAACTCTCCCACAAGTGTGCGTGCATATCCGTGGGTTGGCACGTCTGGCGATCGGCGGTGTCGTAAATGGACTATCAAATAAAAAAAACAATTAACGCACCCGTCGAAATCGTGAAAAAGCAGCAGGCTGGGATCAAAGAAATGTTATAACACCAGCATTTGATTGGTCTCAGTAAAAAGGTGATCCGAAACCGGGAAGCTTGACGCTGTTTATATCGATCTAGCCGGCGAACCCCTCAGCGGACCATTAGGGATGCCATAAAGTGGTAGGCTAACGATCGTTTTAATTCTGATCGTGGATAAAGAAGAAGAAGATTATTATATTATTTATCGATTATTTATCGATATGTTATTGGTTTATCATATTGAACTGTATTTTTTTTATTGCGAAATCTGTTAAGGTTTTTTGTTTCTTTTTGATTTGATACTTTATTTAGCTTTAGCTATTTGTATTACATTAATTTCTTAAACCTAATTAATCATGCTCTTATCAATTATAAAATTTTTTTACATGAGCTACCAGCATTTTTTTAAAAACATTCACACTACTTTCGTTCTTTAAAGAGTTAGGCAGACTGTTAAATAATTTAAAACTTTTATGAACTAAAACATATTGAGATTTACTTGTTGAAAATAAAGGAAGCGGGAAATCTTCTCTATTTCTAAAATTATACGGCTGTGCATTGCCAACATAAACAATTTGATTAAATAAATAATTTGGAAGCATATTATTTTTTATTTTAAATATAAAAAGAATCACATTCATATATATTCTTTGGTTGATTGTAAGCCATTGCAATACGCCTAACATTAATCGTATAGGCGTTAATCTATTTTGCAATTTTTGCAGTCTATCTAACATTATATTAGGCCCTAAAAACAAAATTGTTGAACAATATTCAAACGCCTAATTCTAGTAAAAAAAAACAATTTTCTTTGCTATTTTGTTGCAAATATATTTTATACCTGGTAGATGAAATAAATAAATAAGAGATACTAAAAGAATGTAGACATTTCCGTAACTGTTTATCTACTATTGAAGTAAAGTTCCGAGCCTTTTCGGGTAGCTTGAAAAATTTATCTCGACGAGGCTGCACTTGCTTGATAAAAGTAACTTTGGAACAATAAATTATCAACAGCGGACACACAGTCATTAAATAATTGCTTTCATTGATTGTAAGCTAGCAGAAAACCGACGTATTCATATTCGTTAACTATTTCAATGTTATTGCATTTCAGGGTCCATATTCAATCACATCCTACCCATACGATTTTGGTCTAAACACCTGTATTTCGTGTATATATAATAAATATTTATGTCCGATTTGTCGCAGTATTTTTTTTAACTTTATGTTTGAAGTTAGCGGGTTAATGGACTCTGAGAGGTAACTGCTAAATCATCGGCACAAAGCAGCAGCTTAACTTCCACATCACCATAGCTAATACCACCTGGTATCCTTACACAGATATCATCATTACACATAGGTACATGTATAATGAAAAAAGAACTGGGGTTAGTATGCCAACTTGCGGCACCACAGAACTTGTGATGACGGTTTTCGATCTGTTATTGTAATTAAGCACATATAGTGAAGTATTTGAAAGAAAGTGTTTACTGTTAAAAACTATAACAGCTAACTGTTTTAACTTTTACAATTTTTCTCGATAGACCTAGTGTTGACAGTTTAAATAACAGAGATCTACGGTTTACAGTACCAAAAGCAGCACTAATGTCTCCACCACTTATGCAAAGAAATTTAATTATTAGAGTTGTATTTAAGACGCATACATATGATAAAGAGTTTCCACTAAAATAACAAATACGTTTACTGGAATCGCCGATAGAAAAAGAAAAAAAAAACATAATCCAATAGACACTTCACAAAAAAAAAGATTAATAAAATGCATCCAAACTTTCTTGTTTTGTTGGCAACCCATCCTTCAAAATATAAGTAGTAGAAAAAAATTCAATAAATAATCAATATTTATATTAAATGAATAGATGAATTGAAAAAATATTGATGATATTGAGTTTTCGCTTACTCTCTTTAGAAAAAAATGTATGCATATTTCAAACGTGTTCGTCATTTTGCTCCTGATTTTAAATTGTTCAATCTTGTTTGATTTGTTTTTCCATCAAAATATGTATTCTCAAGGCAAATATAGTACGGAAAAATGTTCATACCCTTTATGTCTCCGATACCATCTCCATTACTATCCTTGAAGGATCTAGGATAAATCTGGTAAAACGAAGCGGTTTGCCACCATTTATTATTAGTAGTGTCAGAATAACTTGACAAAACACTAGCACTTGCAACTACCGCAAGCAAAGTCGCGAACAAAAAACTAATATTCAAATTGATCATTGTTAGAGCGAAAGGAACTGTATCACTCGCAGCTTAAAACAACACTAATTCTATAAGTACTAAAATGAAATCGATTTGTTTAGTGATAGCAGTCCTTCAAAATACTGCAAAATACTGTAAACAGTTATCTCGATCTGATAATCCATATCGAAAGATTATACATTATTTATTTATTTCCAAAGATAAGAAAAAATCAAAGGTAATTGAAATTTTTTTATATTTTTTTTTTGTCGGGGTGCGAGACTTTCTACACCGTAGCACTCAGACTCCATAGTTGTCCAGTGTACTACCAGGAAGACACACAACTTTTTATACCCTATTCTAAGGGTATATTAATTTTGACGCATAGTTTGTAACATACCTTAATATTGCCCGTAGACCCCTAAAAGTCACTATATTTATGATCAGCATCGATAGTAATGTCGATCTAGCCATGTCCGTCCGTCCGTCGGCAAAAATTAGGCCTTTAAACTGGACCTAGAGAGCTGAAATTTTAACCATATACTCTCTAGGGTCCCGAAATAATCAAGTTTACGAATTTTTGAAATCCGCCCACAGACACGCCCACAACCTCAAAAAAACAAAATTTTGGAAAAAATCGAATTTTGAGCTAGAAAGCTGAAATTTTTTATATGTGAATTGTTTTCAAAATCCGCCCACTGACACGCCCACAAATAAATAAAACAATTTTTGTGTAAATCCAAAGTTTGAGCTAGGGAGCTGAAATTTATAATATATACTCTCTATGGGCCTTTTATGCTCATGTGTAAATATTTTCAAAATCCGCCCACTGGAACGCCCACAATTATTATTATTTTATTTTTTTGAAAATTCAAAGTGAGCTAGGGAGCTGAAATTTATAATATATACTCTCTAGGGGCCCTTTATGCTCATGTGTTAATTTTTTTTAAATCCGCCTACTGACACGCCCACAATTAAATAAAACAATTTTATTGAAACACCCAAGTTTGAGCTAGGGAGCGTTTTTTTTGATAAAATCCTTTAAATGTTACTCGTATATAACAAAATATGTAGAGCGTTCTTAACAATTCAACCATACTTAGCCTTTTGTCACCCCCACTTATGAGGGATAGGAATAAGAATAGGGTATCCAACAGTTCGCCCAAGCGGACTGTAGCCCGTCCCTATGTTAATGTGTAAATTTATTCGTTTTCCTAAGAAAGACGAGTAGGCGCTTCAATGAAAATAAGCTTAGGTTTACAGCGCTCACCACATCAGCACCAAATACCTGCCACTTGATACAAGCAAAAGCAAGACAATCACAGAGGAAATGTTCCGCAGTATCATGGCTTTCTACACAGGCTTCGCAGTTGGTGGTATCGCTTAGGCCTAGCACCTTAAGATGCTAGGCAAAAGCGTAATGGCCCGTATGAAAGCCAGTAGTCTGTCTGCAGTCTTTTCTGTTGAGAAACAATAAGAATGCCGAAGATTTTTTAAAGACGTCGGGGAGAAATCGTTTAGTTTGTCTCCACCCTGGAGAGTCATGCCATCTGCGATTGCGTTAATATGAAATCCAACCCTCTATGGAAGCCTTGACCGAGGACGCAGGCAGACATATCGCCAGTTCAGGTCCTGTGAAGTGCTCCTCTGAGCCCTCTCATTTCCCGTGATCCCTATATGACCCGGAACCCAGACAAGTCTAAGTGAATTCAGACTTCCGACCGAATTCAGAGAGAACTTGCATTCACGAACTATTTTGAAGCGGGTTAAGGGGTTGAGCAAGGCCTTAAGCGCAGCCTAGTCGCTACAGGCGCAGAAACTTCGCCCCCTCCACTTGTTCCTCGCAACATAGTCCATAGCAGTTGGGATAGAATAAGTCTCCGTTTGGAAGACTGACGCATGTTTGCCTAACGATAAAAAAAGTGTAATGTTGTCGCTCTCCATGAAAACACCAGCACCAGATCCTTGATCGGTTTTGGAGCCATCCGTGAAGATTCGACTGCATTCCTTTCCAGGATCAGAGTCTGGCGAGAGCCAGTCCGGAACACTAGGAAAGTCAACTTCGCAGTTGCGCTTCAGCCGAAGTTCCCTTTTCATTGCATCGGATATCCATAAGACAGGAGTCGAAGGACAACCGGAGCGCAAGTTCATCAAAACTCCATTGCGAGTTATACCAAAAGCCACCTTTTCTTAAACGTGAGATGGCTCTGATTGTGCAACCCATGACGTAAACATCGGGAGGTTCAATAATGCATTTAGGCCGGAGCCAGGCGTGCTGGGAAAGGCCCCCGTGCAGCCGAGACATACATTCCTTTTGGAGTTTGGCGAAAGCAGCAGTAACGTATTTACGTGAAAGCTTATTCCACGAAACAACCGATGCGTATGCTAGAAATGGTCTTATTATAGCCGTATAAATCCATAGGATTCTTTTCGGTGATAAGCCCCTGCCGAAATGCCCTTGTACTGCCAGAGAACCGACAGCGCATTGGCAATCTTCAGCTCCACATGCTTGGACCAAAGAAGTTTGCTATCCAGGATAACTCCCAGATATTTTGATTCATTGCAGAGTTGGATTGTGACGCCTTTTAGCACTGCCTGATTCAACCCGATCACCTTCCTCCTTCTCGTAAAGAGAACAAACTCAGTTTCGAGGGGATTGACCGAGAGCCCATTCGTCGATCACGTCTAGGGCCGCCTGCGCGCTGGCGCAGACAGTCGCTAGTAATGATCCAACAGAACGCATTATCCACGTATGCCTGAGCCTTTATATTAGAACTGTTGAATGCGTTCCACAGAGTCGAACAGCATGCACCACAGCAGTGGAGACAGAGCGCCGCCTTACGGGCAGCCTCTGTTTACCCCCCGGTACATATCGGCCACAATCTGCATCCAAGCAATGTTCTATTTATTAGCATTGTTTTTATCCACAGCACCAATGACTCGTCTACGCCGTGTTGTCTGGTAGAGCTACATATGCTGTCAAAAGTCGCATTGTCAAAAGTACCCTCAATATCGATGAAAATGCCAATCGCATATTCTTTTATGTCAAGCGCGCCTTCAATTCTACCAAATACATTATGAAGCACAGTCTCGCAGGATTTTCCGCGTTGATAAGCATGTTGCATCTGAGATAGTGGATGCATTCGCAAAGCAGTTTTGCGCAAGTGAAGCTCGACCAGGCTTTCCATGCTTTTCAGCAAGAAGTTTTATAAGTGATTCCAATTTGGCTGTTTTTTCAGAACTTTAACCATCTACTAGTTTCACAAAGCGTTTCAATCTTTTCGCAGAAATTCCTATAAGAAGCACTTTTCGATACCCGAATTAACCTCTTATATTCCTTCTGCTTCCATCGGTAGAGATTCCTCCAAATCAGTCTTGAGTGACCTGTTTAGAAGTTTTGAAGCTTCTCTTCGGATTTTCCGCAGGTCCGAGTTCCACCAGGGAACCGGCGTTCTGCCAGGGGTTTTGTTTACTAAGCACGTCAGTTCAAAACAGCTGATAATGGCACTGTTCCGGTCTTGAACAGCTTCATCTACCTTTTGTCTCGTCCTGAGTTTGGTTGGAGTTTTGGGAGTTTTCCTGAATTCCTTCCTGGAGCGTATACACTTTGTTTTTTTCGGATTCCTCCTCTCCTGCAAAGTTATGGCTTTGCATTCGATTTGGAATTCGATATACCTATGGTATGAGAGGGACACCTCCAAAGAGACCCTCCAGTTGGTAACCGCCTGAAAGTACCTATTAGATAAAGTTAGGTCGATTAAAATTGTTTATGGTAAGATCAGACGATAGAATGAAATCCAGAAGATGGTTTGCTCGCATGTTGCTGCGCCCCGGACAGTGTTCTCAGCACTGGCATCGTAACATATAACTAGGCTCACCTTCCAAATCTTTGCCAAAAAATTGTCCAAGCTTAGTCGCTGAGAGAACGTTTGATACAGCAAGACAAGCCCTGGGCTTTTCGGACAGTGTATCGTGGTGCCACGAACATCTCCAAGGCAACAAACGCAATTTTTCCACACCCATGGCTCCTGTATGGATGTTATGTGGGGTTTTGTACTTAAAACGGAAAGTTTCTTGCTGATGATAGCAGTAGCAGCCTTGGAATGTTGAAGGTTGATCTGATTAAATATAATTACCGTGTTTTTCTTTAAGATAGGTGTTCCCACGACAGCCAATTTCTGTCCACTGGTGCTGCATATACAATTATTATACATTGTCCAACAAAAATTGTCAGTAAAGGCCTTATGGAGGAGCTTTTTTTCTACCAGTGGTGCCTGTAGATACTCTAACCGCAATCAAACGCAAGAATTGCCACTGAAATAAAAACCAAACCACTGTCATATTGGATTGAATTGTTGTTATAATTTTCCTAAAATTCGCATACAGCCCACCACAACCAGTCTCCCACACAGCCGAATGGGGAATGAGCATGATCGTCTTGTGTTCGCTTGCTATTATCATCCACCAAAATAAGCAGTGTGTGTGACTGAAGCACATCAGAAGAGTATTACCATCTCTACAATGAAGCATACCATTAATGGTTTTTCTATGGATTTTGTCAAAGAACTTTCGGTTTTGGTACTTTTGAGAACGAATTATTATGTGGAGTGTTGCCATTCGGTTTTAATTTGATTTTATTTGTATTGTACAGCTGCACAAGTGCAGTTTTTTTTACCATCTGTTTAGGTATATGACATTGCGCCGTGGTTATATAATTTTGTATTCTAATTGCCTGATTGTGTTTATAAGGCGGAAACAATGGTTGTTATCTAAATCGCTGATAGTGCATCTAAGCAATTGGTTTACTTTATTGTTTAAATGAATAAAAAGAAACATGGCTACAAAGTCTTCAAAGGAAGTGTAGAAAAGAAACAACAAATTGTCGATGCAACTAAAAAATTCTATGGCCTTTTTAAAAGTAAATCGGAAGCCGTAGGAAATGCAGCTAATATTTTTTCTGTTACGGAACGAACTGTGTACAGGCTTTTAAGGGAAGAAGCAATCAAAGGCCACAATTCATTACCAAAGAAGAAAAATAAATCCGGTATCAAGAGCAAGGTCGATGATTTTGACAAATGTTCCATTAGGCGGATAGACCATCACTTTTTCATGGATAATTACCTTCCAACGCGAGACAAGATTTTATTGAAAGTACAAAAAAATGCAAATATAACAAAAATAAGCAGATCAACTTTGCATACAATATTACAAAAAGATCTCGGACTTAAATTCGTCAAACATCAGCGAAAGAATCTGTTGTTGGAAAGAAGTGACATTATTTCTTGGAGACGAAGATACTTACGCGAAGTAAATAAATTAGAGAAGAGAAAAGATAAATTTATTTTACTGATGAGACCTGGTTCAACGAGGGCCACACTCGGGGAAAAATTTGGATACACCCAACTATTACAATACCACGACAGGCGTTTAATAAAGGATTGTCAATAGGACTGCGATCACCATCTGGAAAAGGAAAGAGATTAATTATAACCCATATTGGAAGTTCTACAGGTTTCATCGGTGGAGGACTTTTATGCTTCATTTCGGGAAAAACCGGAGACTACCACGAGGACATGAACGCTGATGTGTACGAGAAATGGTTTTAATATATTTTAATACGCCTGGAACCCAACTCCATCATAGTTTTGGGCAATACTTCCTATCATTTCAGAAAATAAAATAAAGCATATCCACTTCCACGAGAAAAGCTGAAATAAAAAAGTGGTTTAGGTTTAATGCGATAAAGTTTCGAGGACGATATGGTTAAAGCAGAGTTGCTTGAAATCAAACAAAGCCAAGTATGAAACATACTCGTGGATGAAATGGCTCAAAAGGCGGGACATAAAGTGCTTCGCTTGCCGCCTTATCACTGTGACCTTAATCCAATAGAATTGGTTAGGGCTCAAGTGAAAGGGGTTGTAGAAAGCCAAAACAAGTAATTTAAAATGGCTGAAATAAGAGATTTACTAAAGACTTAATTACTCATCGAAGTAGTTGAGTAGTGATATTAGAAATTAGTATTTTATGTTTTACAATATTTATAATGAATAAATTGGATTACAGTGATATATTTTTCGTTTTGATTTTTTTTGTGTTACGAAATTTATATTTTTTGTTGGTCTACTGGAGATACCCTTAAAAAAACGCGCCTATTATTATATTACCAGAAAAGGAAAAAGATAAACGGAATTTATTTTGTTCCGCAATATTTTTATTTTAAATTGGAAGATGGTAACCCTAATAGAATTGCTTTCGTAGTTATGGCGAATTATCATACACACTACGGTAACCCTGTGAGAGCTTTAAAGAGGGACCGATTTATGTAAGTAATTGCAACCAGGCTGAGAGACAAGCATCCCATCCTCCCTGTACTGACAATTTTTGTTGGATAGTGTATAGATAATTATTATGCTGTCGAGCACATAAAGAGTAATTTGTATATCAAATAAAATAAATATATTATGTAATGTAGATATTGTATTGTATGCCTGTGTGGGCACAGCGGCACACTGGTTACTCCGTTGGACTACTGAGTGATGTGTTAAAGTGAAGGGTCATCGTCAGCAAAGAATAACTGGTGCATTTTGGAGTCCGTCAGTGAAGGGCAAGGGCTGTAATAAGGTTGTGATTTATTTATTAAACAACCCGTGCATGTAGAGGCTGTGTATATCACTGCGGGGCCACAAAACACGGCGCTTGTCTTAAAAATGAAAAAAAAACACATCTATAGGCAATTTGGAATTGAAGTCAACCAAAAGACGGATATAGGTATCATCAGAAGTCTCTCACGCGAGTGTGTATGCAAATGCATAGGTTAGCACGACTGGAGATCAACGTTAAAGTAAAAGGAAGATCAAACAATATATCAAAATCAGTGACGATGTGATTCCAAAGTCGGGAGGCCCTTCGATATTTGTTTAAGGCCGAACCGGCGAAGCCTACAGGTGGACTACGAGGGATGCAGTAAAGTGGGAGGGTTATGATCCCTTTATTCCTGATCACGACCGCGTCCTTAAAGAAGAAGAAGTAGGTCACTTGAATAAACAGCAGGCCGTTATCTAAACTAAGCTCTCAATCTCTATCTCTCTTGACGAAATGTGGAATATATTTAGGCTGCTTAACTAGTACAAACAAATAATAAGCTATATAATTGCACAACTATTTTTCCTTTATTTCCCATTCCCTTTCTTAATCTTGTTTGTTTTGATTTCATTGTGTTTCCTAACATCGAACCCACGTTTATTATTACATGAGCCGGTACTTTGGGCTCAGGGAAATAACCCACCAAACCGAAAGTAAAAAAAATCCCCAAAATTCGAATGGATATATGGTAGTTTTTTTCACGTGAAATAAATCCTCAAAATTGAGGACTTATTTCACAGGTTTTTGGGGACCCGGTTCATACTTTTATGCTGAAATAAACCCTTCAGACCGAAAACGAAATAACTTTCCATATTGGGGCATAATTGCACTGTGAAATAAGGCCCAAAAACTGAAGATGAAATGTGTCTCAAAAGTCATGAAATAAGTCCCCAAAAAATTGTGCAGTGATATAAGGACATAAAGCCAAACTTTGAGATTAGTACTTATGACACTTTGGTAAAGCGACAGTATGTTTTTGTTTACCTTTTCTTTTTCAGCAGCGAATGAAATGAAGTTATTGACATACGTCAGTATAAGACAAATCTGTCTGCATACTTTCGAAGATTTTGGTATAAGGACCGATTTATCGAGTCTCCATAAAAAATTACTAGTAGAGTTTTAACTAAAGCCGCCATTAAGGTTATTCACTCTTTACTTGTTTAAAAAGGCGGACCTTTTAATTGCGTTTATAAATTGGTATGAGTTTTAAAAAAGTCCCAGAATTTTGTTCTGATTTGTTTTTGGAATTTACTTTTTTATAGAATTTTATTTAATTGGAATTAATGGCTTTACGACAAAGGAATTTGCACTTGCATGATGTGAAATTTTATAAAAATTAACGTTTCTGGGAGGGTGTGCGAGATATGAATTAGCGGTTTTAAATTGCTGGGTTTCTGTAGCAAATATGTAAATTATGTAAATATTTATTGACCACAAGTCGATGGAATCTGCTGCTACTTCTGCAATTCACGTGGTAATGGTATGATTGGCATGGTTGGTTAAAAAGATCATGCAGTTCTGGAATCAAGATTAAACAAACAGCATTTTAATTCATGGTCCTTCGCTTCAAAACGCATCTGTTCTGTCGAGAGACCAGGCGAATATACGCACATACATTTGCACGCGTCTTCAAACGAATGAACATGCAGACAAATGCCAGTCATACAAACGCCCACATACACACCCAAACACAGACAGAATGGCGAGCTAGAAATGGGGTGACTCCCGCCTAGCGCCCAATATAATTCAAATTTCAGTATCAGGAAGACCGAGCACCAAAGAAAATAAGTATGTATAGTTTAAAATTATCTTTTCAAATATGTACATAGGTACAATTAATGAAAGTTTATAGGTAGGCACAGAATTTAATGTATTGAACTGGTGCAGGGAAATAACTTCACGGGCAATAACTTCACATGGGCAATAACTTCACCTTGAGTGGGCAATAATTTCACTTTTTTTTGTAAACTTATTGCCCACCATAGGTGAGCAATAAATCCACCGTAAATTTTGTGAACTTATTTCCCACCTACAATTTGAGAATTTGGCTATTATAACTAAAGACCCGTTGCAGGGGGAAGCATGCCCCCCCATATGCATTGCACTGTTTATTTGATTAGTTGCGAAATCCCAAGTAGATTCCATAAACAGTGCAATGCCTTTCGTGGGGCATGCTGCCCTCTGCAACCCCCCTGCTTGGGGTCACTGTTTAATTTGGTGTAGGTGCGAGGTAAGGTTCTTGAATTATCATAAAATGTTAAGAGAAATATGGTGGGCAATAAGTTCACAAAAAAAAAGTGAAATTATTGCCCACTCAAGGTGATGTTATTGCCCATGTGAAGTTATTGCCCATGAAGTTATTTCCCTGCACCTATTGAACTTCATCAAGCGCATGGTTAGGCATATCACATTTTATTGAAGCCCACATTTTGTGTCATATCCCAGAAATAATAGAAGTTTTGTAGGTATGTACGTTGAAATTTCACTTGAACGGACATCAATGGTGAAAGATTTGGTCCGCCTAAGGGAATTGGCCGTTTCAGGAAAATAAAAAGAAATTATTCATCTTAAAGCTAAGAATAAGTCTTCATTTTCACTTATTTATATACATACAAAGATGGATATTTTATTATTCAATTTATTATTATTATTCAATTTATTATTATTATTATACAAAATTTAGGTACATTAAGATAAATATCTTTTATAGTACTTAGAGTTAAGACAATAAGAAAGTAATTTTTTGAAATTAACAATAAGTTAATTAATAATTAACAATAAGTTAATCTTATAATTACAATTAAGTTTACAATATAATAAGATAAGAGATAAGATAAAGAAGAAAGGAGAGAATAGGAAAATAGACTAAATATAAGCAAATAGAATAGATTAGATGACAGTTCAAGTTAGAACGAAAGTTATAAAGAAAACATCAGGATAGGTTTGAGAAATGTAAAAGGACAGTGTTTTTAAAGCGATTGGCATTGGAGATGGTTCTGAAATTTGTTGGCAGGGAGTTCCATAATTTTACAGCATAAATAAACAATAAACGAGAGGAATTAAGATAGTTGTAACGTGGTGGAATTAAACAAAGCGTTCTAAGGGAACGAGCAAAATTAAGTTTTTCATAAAGATACATAGGAGTCTTAGTTGTTATTAAATTATATAGGAATATACAGTTTCTAGCGTCAATATAGTGCTTAAGGGTTGTACCCAATAGGCTTTTTCCCTGTAGTGAAATATGGTCATATCTTCGTAGCCCATGAATATATCTTACCGTATCGTTGAAAGCAACTTGAAGCTTGCGCTGGGATAAGGAATCGACATTACAGTATACAACCTCAGAATACGTAATTAAGGGTAGGATGAGACTTATTACAAGTTTCCTTCTAGTGGCAATAGGAGTAAAACCTGCACTTAGCCACAGTTTCCTAAGGCATCCATAAATCCTTTTTATTACATAATTTATATGGTCGTATCCTGATAAGTTAGAGTCGATAACAAATCCCAGGCTGGTAACAGTATGAACAACCTTTAATTTGAAAACAGAAAGCACGACATCAGGTAAAGTTTGGATGGGTAGTTTTTTTTTAGATATGGCTATAACTTGAGACTTGTCTGGATTTAGAAGTAATCCATTATTTACAGACCACAGATGAATGCTGGAGAGATCCTCATTAAGGTTGCGTACAAGTTCAGCTGTATTATTAAATGGCCTGGCCAAGTAGTGCTGAACATCATCAGCATAGAGAAGGACCGAAGTATGTTTACAGACAGATGGCAGGTCATTTATGAACATACAAAAGATAATGGGACCAAGTATAGATCCTTGTGGAACACCCTGCTTTACTGGCAAAAGAGCGCAAGAAGAATCGGAAGTTATAACTTTCTGAAATCTATTTGAAAGAAAGTTCTCAAAAAGTTTTACTGCACTGCTACCAAAACCAAAGAGATGTTGCAATTTCCAGCAAGGAATTTTATGGTTAACCTTGGCAAAAGCCTTAGAGAAATCAAGCAGACAAAGAAGCGTTACACATCCGTTATCAAACTCTTTTCTTATGTCTTCTAAAATATTAACCATCGCAGAAGAACAACTGTGGTTAGACCTAAAACCTGATTGCCCACCATACAGAAGGCTATTAAGAGATAAATGTTCAATAACCTGTCTTGCTATGAGTTTCTCAAAGACTTTCGACAAGCACGGTAAAATACTGATTGGTCTAAAATCACCAACAGATGTCGGGGTGTTCTTTTTTGCAACAGGTACAACTCGAGCTATTTTCCAAGATTTTGGAAAAGTTGACGTGGTGATGCAGTGGTTGATAATATGGGTCAAGTGCGAAATAATATAGGGTAAAATTAGTTTTACAAATCGTATTGTTATTCCATCTTCTCCGATAGCATTTGATTTAATAGCTGCAACACATTTTAAGACATCATTTTCGTTAACAGATTCGATTTCAAAACCGCGTTCTAACTGCAAGAGCGAAATATGATTTGAGAGATTGAAATTGACTTTCTCAGTGTTGTTATCGAGAAAGAAGTTATTTAACACATCGGGGTCAATTTCACATTTTAAATTACTTTTTGCACTGGAAACACCAATTTGTCGCAGATTACTCCAGAGCTTTTTAGGGGGAAGATGAGTATTCAGTTTAGAGGAGTAGTAATGTCTCTTGGAGTTTCGTAACACAAATGTGGAATGGTTTCGCATTGCTTTATAAGCGAGCCAATTGAAATTACATGGACTATGTTTCCATTTGCTGTAAAGCTTATTACGAGCTTTGATGGTCGCGACAACTTCAGTTGTAAACCAGGGACAGTTGCTGTTACGGACTGTTACTGTTTTGACTGGGACAAATTGGTTACATAACTCATTAACTGGATCTTGAAAATAGCTTATCTTGTCATCAGGATTAGGAAATGAGCGACAACCATCCCAAGGTGTCAAAAATGCGGCGTTTCTTAGGTCTTCCAAACTTATTGACTTATAATCCTTAAATGAAAAAGTCAAAGGAGCAGAAAAGTGATTGAAGTTAATGTTGTATGTACAAAACAGAAGATCATGATCCGATATAAGATCAATTGAAAGCTGGTCGAAGAGGATAACTGACAATGGGTCAGATACAATTGTCAGATCAAGGAGGCTAGGAATGGAATTTTTAGCAAAACGCGTTGGATAATTGACATTAATTATTTGGAGTCCTAAGGAGGAAGCGGAATCATTTATTTGGAAAGCACGATAGTCGTTTTTGAATAAATCAGCATTGAAATCACCGCAAACTATTATGTGTTCATAGAAAGGCGAGAATTGGGAAAGAACAGAGAAAAACGGCTGAGGGGAGCAACTGCGGTCCGGGACATAGGCACAAGCAATCAAGCATTTAGTGCAACCATCATGGACCTCAACAATCAAAAACTCAGTGTCTAAATCAACCGATTTGCTTATAATTTTACATTTAAGGGATGATCTGCAGTAGATAGCAATCCCACCTCCGCGAGTATAAGTGACTCGATCGTTTCTTGATATTACATAATTCGGTATATTATATTGAATATCAGATATAACAGGCTTAAACCAAGTTTCACAGACGCAAACAACATCAACTCCAGAATCTGTAAACAAATATTTTAAATAATCCAATTTGTATAGGCTGAGACTACGAGCATTCAGGTGACAAACTTTAAAACCATCACGACAATTAGAGAGAACATTAAGCATTGTAAGCGTTGATTTTTTATCCACACTGTAATTGGAACATACTCTACTCATGTTTAGCAAAATAAAACAAACAAAAGAAACAAAAATGAAAGAAAAGTAAGTAGCAAAATAGAAGCGACAAAGAAAGAAAGGAAGAGAGTGAAATGTGAAAAGGAAGCAGGAAACGGGGGGGAAGAGCTAGTCAATAACAATTATTTAATAATATATAAAAGAGAAGAGTAAATAAGTAATACAGAATACAATACGGTGAATTTAATGATGAGTCACAGCAGCACCAGCAGAAACAGCAGCATCGCGAGCAATGGAGTGGAGATCGTCAGAGCTATCGATGGAAAAGCTTTTTGCGTTGGCCGTCTTCTTAGCATATATAATACCGGATTTGGTGTAAACTGAGAAGAGTATTTTTTTCTTTTTTAAACCAAGTGCACTTTGTAAGAGAAAGCGCGAGAGCTTGGTTAAGCTCTCATTCAAGTAGCAGCAGTCACTAGATGAGATACCAATATCTCTCAGCTTTAGCACTCTTTTGTTTTCTTTTCGGTAATTTGCAGCAGCTCCAAGAATAGCATTTCTTTCACGTGTGGAGCCGAATTTTACGATAATCGATGGTGGGACAGCCAATGAAGTGTTGTTGTTGTTGTTTTTAGAGTTGTTTCTCCTTCTGGCACGAAAAACAGCAACCGTTTGAGGCGGAGTGCATTTTATGGTGTTACAGAGCTGAAGGAATATTTGCTGAAGGTTTTCCTCAGGCAGTACGGGAACTCCAAAGAGCACAGCGTCGCAAGCGATTTCTTTTCTCTCCAAGATGTTCACTTGTTTACGAAGAGCGAGGATCTCAGCACTATGCATATGAGCCGTGGAAGAGTAGTTTTCATCAATTCGATCAACTCGGGATACTATGCTTGAGATCGCATTGTTTAAACTCTCGAAGCGCTGAGCCCAACTTTCCTTAATTTCATCAATTTTGTTGACGAATTCGGATCGCATTTTCTCAATTTCCTCAGTGAAGCTGCGTTGAAGTGATGCGGATTGTTTAGCCAACTGGGATTGTAGGTCTTTAATAGAGATCATTCCTTTGTTGTTGCCTTCGATAGATGGTGAAAGAGGGCCACTACGAGAAAAGAGAGCGTCTTTCTGAGTTTTGTTTCGTGTTGTTATACTCGTACTCGAAGTCGAAGATGATGACGAAGATGACATTTTCGCGAGAATAACTTTTTGGCGCAAAGAAAAGTAAATGCACAATTTAGGTGATAATACTGTATGGACCGGGGATATTTTTACAAATTTCAATCAGCGTTTTGAGGATTCAACTTTTCCGAGAACAAAACGTTTGTACTAAGTGGTAATGTGCTATTTCTCAGATTTAGCTGGACCGATCACGAAAAACACGTCTATTCAATGTGACTGTACATATCAACTCCCAATTTTTTTTGTTTGTTTTGATGGAGGTATGTCAAGGAGGGGTATTTCAGAGTATATCTACTAACAGTGACTAGGGACACACTCCCCGTGTTCCTCTTTTGTTTACAATTTTAAGTCCCGATATGTTTCACATACATGAGATATAGACGGCGAAATATTAATTGTTTCATGCAATGTTAATCCTGTGACGAGCAGAAATCCGGGGGAAAGCAAAGTTATGTTTAAGCTTAGGCGAAACCTAAGGGTCGCTACTTTGAACGTTGGAAGTATGACTGGTCTGAGCGACGAGCTAGAAGAAATGATGGTTAGATGGCGAGTTGACATCTTATGTGTTTAGGAAACGAAATGGCGAAACACATCAAAATCGGGCGCGTTTCTTGGACTTTAGGACAAAAGTTTTCAAGGTGTTCTACTTCGCGACTTTTGTTTGTCGGCGGAGATTTGAACGGTAATGTCGTTTGGTCAAACGAAGACTATGAAGACTGCCATGACGGACTGGGATACGCCAGCAGGAACTCTAAGGGTGAAGGTATCCGCAGCATGTGCAAGTCATAGGGTCTTATCGTTCTCAAACAAAGAAGTCACCTGGTCACTTACAGCAGTGGCGGAAACGAAACCCAGATTGATTACCATTTGGTAGCACGTTTCATGAAGCTTCGGGTTAAAGCACCACCGCCTCCGCCAGACAGATTTTTCTTATTGCGGCGGAGTCCAACTTAACTCAACAAACAAAAGTGTCTGCGAGAATAAAGAGGTACAATCTGGACAAGGAGAAAGTCGAAGCATTTTTTTGCAAATATGCAAAATTAACTCCATCATATCATCAACAAAGTGCAGGATGCAGAGTGCAGAGCACAAGATATCTGGTATAAATAGAGCCAAATCACTGCTAGGGGCTTCAAAATGCCACTTTCAACACGGCAAGGAAATATGGTGGTGGGCAGATGACGCTAAAGCAATGATGAGTGACAAAAAAGTGTCATTCAAAGCTTGGTCGAAGTACTCCTCTTATAATGGAGACGAAAAAAGTCGCCTCGAATTTAAATACAGACTTTGCAAGAGGCTCGCAAATAGAAAGTGCGCTCAAATTCAGGTAAAGTTTCTAACGGTAGTTAGAAGAAAATTCTTCTTCGGCTGCTGATAGAAACCAGGCTGTCCACGAACTCCGACAAAGCAGATTGAACATAGGTGCACAACCATTTTCAAAATTTGCCGCTGAGAGAAGAAGGAATGCCCCTGCTTCTTGTGGATGACGAAAAAATACTACACCGGTTGCAGCGGTATTTGGAAGGAATTCTAATTGAACAATTTTCTCTGATATATTTTCCGAGAGCCGTTCCTAACACAGAAGAAGTACACGACATAACTGTTGAAGAAGTTAGGATGGAAGGCGTTCAAAGACTTCAAAAACCGAAAAGCAGTTGCGCCGGACAAGATATATTCTGAGTTCTGGAATAAGATGGGAGACATCGGGTCCCAATGGCTCATGATTCTTATCTCCAAACTGATGAGTGGCGATCTAATGCCTAACCAGTGGAGGGAGAGTTTCCTTCTTATTTTGTACAAAGGAAAAGGCGATACGCGAGGCTGATAATTACCGTTCAATCAAGCCGATGTCACACACCATGAAGATCGTTGAGCGGGTATTAAATAGACGAATTTGTCGTAAACGTCCCTGCAACGAGCATTTGATGTATGGGTGGAAGTTTTCTCAGGGATGGGCATCGTATTAGCCCGAAAAAAACAGAATACTTGTGCTGCCCGTTCTCTGATCCACTTCCACCTATTCAGAAAATTTATATGAATCGAAGAGTGATTCTCAAGTGCAAATGTTCCAATATCTAGGATCTATTTGTTGTAATTTGTTGTATTGCATTGTTGGGACGAGTTTGTATTTTGAACAAATTCTACGAACGTACTCTCCGCACTTTGGTGTTATAGTTTCCAGAAATTCCGGGCCAATTTTTATTTATTTATTTATTTTATTTATTTATTTATTTTTTTTTATCTACAAGCAACTTAAAGCTAACAGATATTTCAGGTAGGTATTTAAAATATAATCAGAAGGGGGATGAGTACAAAAGCATTTTCTTAAATATATCTCTAGATAAACAAAGGTCTATATCACTGCAAGCTTCATTGAAAGATCTAATAGTTCTACATAAAGGCTCATTTACACCGTATTTAGTTCTGTGCATGCTCTGAAAAAGAAAAGCTCTTGATCTTAATGATCTGGCAGGTACATAGATAGGTACCATAGATAGGAGAGTTGGGCATTTGATGTGATCGCACAGTATATCTCTTACAAACATTACATCATGAACAGCTCGCCGCAATTTTAATGAATTAATTCCAAGCAATTGACATCTAGCTGAATACTTTGGACGGAAGTTCCATTCCATTTTTAAAAAGATAATTCTTGTAAATCGTCTCTGTATCTTTTCAAGGCGGTCGGAGTGGATTTTAAATATCGGGTTCCAAATGACGTCAGCATATTCAAGAATCGATCTTACTAAGGAAATATATAAAGATAAGAGAGCATAAGGGTCCCTAAATTCCTTACAATTACGATTGATAAATCCGATGGTTGAGTTGGCCTTAATAATTGCATTGTCAATATGACTTCTTAATGAAAAAGAGGACTCAAGGATAACACCAAGATCTCTGACCTCTTCTACCCGGCACAGCGAATTACAATCAATGAAGTAATTATACAGCAAAGTAGAAGACATTCTTGAAAAAGAAATCGTAAGACACTTTTTAATATTAAGTTTCAAACTATTTGATTTACACCATTTCGAAACGGCATTAAGATCTGATTGTACTAGATTGCAATCATCTGAACTCTTTACTTTCAGAATCAATTTAAGGTCGTCGGCATATAAAAGACACTGGCAGTGCTTTATAGCAAAAGTAATATCATCAATAAAAATTATGAACAGCAATGGGCCTAAATGACTACCTTGGGGAACGCCAGAGGTGCATTTAATAGGCTTCGATGACATATTGCCAATTCTAACTTTTTGTATTCTATCACTAAGATATGAGTTTATCCAACTTAGAATTTTCGAGTGAAAACCAAAAAGTTCAAGCTTTTTCAGTAAGGCTATGTGATTAACAGAATCAAAGGCTTTACTAAAGTCAGTAGAGACCGCATCAACCTGGCATTTTTTCTCAATTGAGTTGAGAACATATGATGAAAAAAGTACCAGGTTTGAAGTAGTTGACCGACCAGATATAAAACCATGCTGGGCCTCAGATAAGGACTCTTTGGTAAAAAATGCAAGTTTATCTTTAACAATGCTTTCGAAAAGCTTCGGAATTGCAGACAATTTACAAATACCCCTATAGTTCTCAATATTATTTTTTGAGCCAGACTTATGGATGGGGACAAGAAATGAAGACTTCCACTCTTGAAGAAAGATACCATCCGAAAGAGACTGGTTAAAAATAGCAAGTAAAGGGAAGCAAAGGGAATTATGGCAGTATTTAAGAACTATAGCTGGAATGCCATCAGCCCCACCAATGAAATTAGGCTTAAGAGACTTAAGTGCCAAAAGAACTTCATCTAAACTTAACTGCAGTGAGCCAACATCAACCTTACTTGTTATATTGTCAATTGAATTACAATTAAAACCTGAGTCAGAGTAAACTGATTGAAAGAAATTAGCAAACAAATCTAGTGTTGAGTCCAAATCAGATGAATCAGTATTCTTGAAGAACATAGCATTTGGAATCCCCACCGACTTCCTTTTAGAGTTAATATAAGACCAGAATGATTTGCTGTTATATTTCACGTTAGTTTCAATATTCATGATGTAAGCCTTGTATAGAAATTTATTTAGAGTAGAGAAATCTTTACGTAATTTACTAAAAACAACATAGTCAAGTTGGTTTTTTGATTTTTTAAACTTATTAAAAGCTTTGCGTTTTGAATTCTTTAAATTTACGAGCTGTCTATTGTACCAAGGAGGCTTAGATAACTTTTTCTTTGAAAAAATGGGAATAAACTATGAAAAACCATATTCTAATATTTCAATAAAGCGCTTATACATGTATTCAAGACCATGATTCATAAATTCACAATTCCAGTCAATGCTGCAGAATAAATTATTTAATTCCAAAAAATTAGCTTTAGTAAAGTTATAACATTTTTCGCTTAAGTTCACGTTACTATTGTTTAAGTAAGTATATAAATCAATATCAATAAAGAGTTCTTTATGGTGAAGAGACTCATTTAAAAGAGAAAAAGGAACATTGTCTACATTAACTTTAAGTTCTTCACAGCAGACGAAAACAAGGTCTAATATTTTATTTAGTGAATTTGCAATAAGATTTACTTGGTTTAAGTTATGCGAGTAAAGAGAATCAATAAAAGAAAATTCGTAATCTTTTTTCATGTTATGTGGGGTCAGCATTTTGTCGCTTTCCGACCAATTCCAAATAATATCTGACAAATTAAAATCTCCAAGGACACAAATATTCTCAGAAATCGAGCATGCATTCGATACAAATTCAATATTACAAACATGTTTATCATAAATTTCAAGGCTGCTTTTCGGAGGTACATAACTTACGATAATATAAATACGATCATGATTACCCACTTTAACTGAGATGCATAGTTGTTCAACATTAGAGACGGGTAGAGAAGATTGTTTGCAGCAAAAGGTAGATCGAACGGCTATTACTATTCCACCACCTCGTTCAAGAGCAGAGTTACAGCGATCAAGACGATAAACGTTATAAAAGCGTCAATCAAATATTTCAGTTGAAGATATTCCGCTGTATAACCAGGATTCCACTATGACAATAACATCATAGTCCAGATGACAAGAGTTGTTAAACAAATCCAGCAGTTTGGTTCGAATGCCACTGGCATTATGGAAATAAATCTTTAGAGCTGAATTAGGCATTTTTTTAAAATTGTAATTTGGCGGTGTGGCGTTATTGTTTATGTCAATTCTTTGTCTCTCTCCCCCGAGAAGTTTTTTGACTTGTAAACAAAGGGATGAATTTTTACACCGTTCGGCCAAAAAGAATCAATGAAGACTTTATTGGCATGGTCAGCAGGGATTCCAAACTTGAAATTCACGAAGTTCAATTTGCGGTCAACATCGACAAGTTTGATCAACTTATGGCACGTAATCAACCAGGGATTTATTCCAAGACCGCTCGATATGTACTTCACTATTTCTTCCGGTGAAGTAGCTGACCGAAAGCTTCCAATGTGGAACCATTTGATCTTCTGAGCAACTTTTAAATCAACGCTAGGATTTGTTCCAACAATTACCTTAGATGAAATTATTGGTTGATTATTAGCGACATTAGAGCCATTCATATCGCCAACAGCGCTATTAGCATTAAGAGTCGTCGCAGCGTTCGCACCAACAGATCCAACAGCGCTATTAGCACTAAGAGTCATCGCAGCGTTCGCACCAACAGATCCAACAAAAATTTCGTCAACAGCAGCAGCATTGGATACCCTATTCCTGTTTCTTTCCTCCAAAAAGTGGGGGGTCCAATTTCCGAACTCACTTTAGAAAAGGACAATTTTGTTCATACCGAACTGAAGCAATTGGTAAATGCTTTAACTAAACTGCAGTCTTTTACTCCAAGAAGCTGCTAGTTCTTATTCACACGATCCCTTGCACGTAAACTTGGTTGAATTTGTGGTTATACTCAGGTTAATAGTTTATTTATTTCGCTATATATGCAACGTAATGTGATTATAATCGTTGATTTATTATGTTTCAGATAAATTATTTACACGGCATGACAACGAATAGTAGAAAAAAATGAGGAGTAGGCCGCCTGGGGAAACCTCGGTGATTTGCATGCACAATTACGGAACAGCTTTAAGATGTTAAATGTGTCGCTCGGCTCACGTGGATATTAAATTTGCATAGATGTGATTTCTCAAGCTAGTCTACTTTTACGAGAAGCACTGTTTCGAGTGCGCTGCAGTGATATTCTAAGTCCCTGAACGGGCTGATATACTCCCCCGACTAATTCTGTCATTTCTTTTTTGTCACAACGAACTCCCATTTCTTGTTCTTCATTCAACGTCCAATCCAATTGTCCTAAGAAGTGTTTTTCGGCGTTTTAAAAATAAATAAATAATAAAATTTTAATAAAATAAATATTGATCGTATAGGTAGGAACCTATTGACCAATAAGTGGTGGTGCAGCATGGAGCAATACTGACTCGAAGTATCATAATAATGCTTAGTTAATTATATTGAATATTTCTGAATAAATTAAAAAGGAATGATACAAATCTGTACAATTTTTTGACAAGACAGCTATAGCCAAAACAGTGACAGTTTAAAAAGCGATAACATCATAATTTCTTATTTGATGAAAAACACCGATCGATCTTATCATTTTTTTTTATCCTTGTCGCAGTTTGAGTTAGAAAGCTAAAATTTGCAATATATACTCTCTAGGCTCCCGGAATGCTCAAGTTCAAAGATTTTAAAACTAAGGGTTTTTACCAATTCCTCCTTTAGGGAAGTGAAGTACAAACAGTCTTTCACATTCATAAACATTTAAAACCAACGTGCATCGGCAACTCTCCTTTTCTTTTTACAAAAACATTTTTTTTATAAAATTCGCTAGACCGTACTGCACGTATTGCACGCGTCTGGATCAGCTTCAAGATTTCGATTCGGAAAAGTTCTCGAAACTGGAGAAATAAGGAGGAACAATTTGCCGAAAAAACCTTCGTCAAAACCT
Organism: Portevinia maculata; assembly: GCA_949715645.1. NCBI lineage: Eukaryota > Metazoa > Arthropoda > Insecta > Diptera > Syrphidae > Portevinia > Portevinia maculata. The sequence continues at coordinate 108,345,755 of OX454525.1, read as the reverse complement.
ACATTCGTCGTCCAGATGGCAAATACGAATTCCAAGTACCCTTCAGATCCTCAACTAAACTCAACTTCGGAGATTCTTTTGCTGCAGCGCTTACTCGCTTTCACACTATCAAAATGGAAATCAACCTCAATTTAGATTTAAAGGCTCAATCTTCCGCGAATTCAGTCGTCATCGTACTCGAACTACTATTTGCTGCACCATCCATTTTCAAATGCGACAGTAGTACAGCCAAGGTAAGAGATGCATCTGCGATGTCAAAGTACACCGTGTCACTAAACGAAACTATACTAGCCGGTCAAACCATTCAACGGGATATATTTTCTCTTTTTTGAAATCTCATTACTGACGTCATTGCCGACACCCTTGACGAGCTTTTCGCTCAGAATTAGTCGAACTTTTGAAAACTGCTGGATTTAAATTTCGTAAGTGGAACACAGACTGCTGGCCTGAGGACCAGAGATAGCTCTCTCCTATTGACTTTGAAGGGTCAAACACAATCAACGTCCTTAGCGAGCAGTGTCATCCATCAACGGACAGCTTCACATACAAAGTCAAGTTTAACCTAACGGATGCACAAAATATCGTATTTTGTCTGACGCTTTTTTCTTTGATTTCTCGGTCCAGTAATCATTTCTGCAATGCATCTCTAGACGCATACGCGGCCGATGTCTACTGTCGAGGCACAAATCTCTAAAATGACATCTCTGTCACTCTTGCTGCAGGGAAAAATTAAGTTATCCCCATTGAAAGTGTTACCTCTTCCACGACTGGAATTGTGCGGAGCCTAATTACTCACTAGACTCAGCAAAAAAACAAAAATCTCTTTACAGCAACCGCATATCAACATTTTTTTGAACAGGCTCTTCAATTGTACTGCATTGGCTAGTAGCCCAGTCATTTTAGGCATTTTAAACCCAATCTGTGGAAAAATTCCTAGTGTGCTGAATTTTTGTATACACCCTTATTACGGCATTGTAATGAAGATGTGAAAAATCGACATTGATATCGCGCCGGCTAAAAAAGTTATAAAGGTCAAAAGGTCACGGAAATCAGTTTTTCGCAAATATCTCGCGATCTATTGCTCGGAGGTCAATAGAGAAAATTGTTTGTCGTGAAATTATCTACAAAAATCGCCTCCTGCATTTTTCTGTAAAATTAACCGTTTTTGGAGTTGAGCGCTGAGAAAACGACTAGAATGCACTCATATACGGTATTGTATACAGTACATCAAGGCGTAAACTCTATTGCTTTTTATTCATGTTGTTAAGTGTCTTAAAAACTTCTATCTGCTACTTGGGCGTTTTGTGAAAAATATACTTATATTATAGAGGTTTTGGAACTTAGTAAAATCTACTATATATTATTCAAACGACCTATACTGGCAGATCTTCTGTATTTTATTGTTCCGAGCCCCGTCCCTTTATACCTGCTACTGTCTGTTGAACTGTGTTTAGCTCAGTTGAAAAATATTTCTTGAGTGTTAAAGACGTTATTTTAGTAGTCTCATGCTCTTCAACAGTTTTCATAATGAGTAATACATGTTTTATATCCAATGAGTTGTTATCGGATGGTGATGTAGTAGAAGTTTGGCGTGGTCTACAAACATTAAAAAATGCTAGTAAGGAAAAAGAAGATGTGAAAGTTCAAAAATAAGCCCGCTGTCTATGATTACTGCAAGGTAATGGCCTTCTTCGAAATATTTAACGATCTCGTAGTTTTAAAATTTGAACTAGGTTAAATTTCTTCTTTTGGTTAAGGAGCTAAGATAGCCTTGCTTGGATTGATGGAAAGATTTTTCCTGTTGTACCAGTCTGGGCCGTCTTAAGGGCGTTTTTCATACGTGTTGTGAATTCGTTTGCATCGTTGCCCCTAATAATAATGACGATGTCATCGACCCAAGAACCCCACAGGCGGACCAGTAGGGATGCAGTTGAGTAAGAGGGTAATCATCCCTTTAATCCTGATCATAGCACTGTTAATGATATAGAAACTGAAGATATCAACAATGAATGACAAAAAAAAAATATATACAAAAGTTTATTTTTTTTTGTATTTTTCAGTATTCAAATAAAAAATTATTCACTCCTAAATAAAAAAAACCTCTTATTACATATCATGGATTGTGCCTACGAGAAAACCATGTAAAAAAAACGCGCCTTGCATTCTACCTCGCAGGTGGTGAGGAAACAAGTGCATCGTCAGCGCTCTACTCCAAAAACCGTTAATTTTACAGAAAAATGCAAGAGGCAATTTTTGTAGACAATTTCACGACAAACAATTTTTATAATGACCTCTGTTGATCGCGAGATATTTGCGAAAAACAGATTTTCGAGACCTTTTGACCTTTATAACTTTTTTAGCCGGCACGATATCAATGTCGATTTTTCACATCTTCATTACGGTGCAGGGAAATAACTTCACCTCGAGTGGGCAGTAACTTCAGTTTTTTTTGTGAAGTTATTGCCCACTGATGGTGAGCATTAACTTCACCGTAAATTTTGTGAAGTTATTTCCCACCTATAATTTGAGTTTGTCTATTATAACTAAAGACCCTTGCACCCACACTAAATCAAACAGTGACCCCATGCAGGGGGCCTTATTAGTGATATCGTTCGCAAATATTTTTGTGAAAAGAAATTTGTTTGAAAATGTAGATAGAATTGTATTTTTAATGTCATACAGATCCTCAACTGTGCAGTGTATACATACTATACCTGGTTGTATAAATTCTTTAAGTAATGGAATCAAATCTTCCGGATCTTTATATTCTATTAGGTGTCTTTTCTTTCCTTTAAACATTTCTATTTGTTCATGGATTGTTAATCCATTTCCATGAATTTTTGATAGTAGGATTTGTTGTTTATACGCGTTAAGCGGTTGATTGGTTTCCAGTATATGGGAGTTATCACTACTTTCTGCTGAGTGCACCGTGTTCGATTCAGATCCACTTTCGGTAATCTGGTTGAGTTGCTGTCTTGAGAGTGCATCCGCTACCACGTTAGTTTTTCCAGGTTTGTAAACCATTTTTGGAGCGTATTCTTCGATTATAGAATGCCATCTTTTCATTTTAGCATTCGGATTTCGTTGCGAAACAGCAAATGTTAAAGGTTGGTGATCAGTGTGAATCTCCAGATTAGTTACACCATACAGGTAGTTACGAAGGTTCTTTAAAGCCCAAACGATGGCGTATAGCTCATTTTCGTTGGTCGCATAATTTTGCTCTGTAGAGTTTAATGTTTTTGAAATAAATGTGATAGGTCTATCATCTTGCGATAAAACTCCACCTATAGCATTGCTAGATGCATCCGTTGTTAGAACGAATTTCTTCGAGAAGTTTGGCTGCGTAAGCTTTACTTCTTCCATCAATAATTTTTTTAATTTATTGAAGGCATCTTTACCCTCTTCATCCAAGGTTATATTAGTTTTCTTGCTACTGTGTTGGGAAATTCTACCATTTTCCCCTTGCAAGTATTTTGTCAATGGTTTTGTTATTTTTGCATAACCTTCTATGAATTTCCTGTAATAACCCGTCATTCCCAAATAAGATCTTAATTGTCTTATTGTAATGGGTTCAGGGAATTCTTTTATAGTTTGTATTTTTTTTGGATCTGTAGAGATCGTATTGTGGCTTATAATATAGCCAAGAAATTCGACTTGCTCTTGGTAAAATTTAGATTTCTCCAAAGAAATCTTCATATTAGCTGCTTTCAGCACATTTATGATTGTTTCAAGATGCTTTTGGTGTTCCTCAATTGTATCAGAATACACAATGATGTCATCTATGTAGACGTGACATATTTTTCCTATATATGGCCTTAAAATGTCATCCATTGCTCGTTGGAATATGGATGGTGCATTTTTTAGTCCAAAAGGCATTCGGACATATTCAAATTTTCCATTGTTAACACTGAATCCAGTTTTCTCTATGTCGCAACTTTTCATTAAAATTTGGTGAAAACCTGATTCGAGATCAACGGTTGAGAAGTACCTAGCCTTTCCCAAATTTGATAAAATTACATTAGTATCTGGTATAGGGTATTTGTCAGATATAGCATTTTCGTTAAGTTTTTTAAAGTCAATGACTAAACGATGTTTCATGGTACCATCTTCGTTTGTACCTTTTTTCGGAACTACCCATACAGGAGAATTGTATGGACTTTTGCTTGGTCGAATTATACCTTGTTCGAGGAGTTTTTTTAACTCATCGTTAACAAATTTATTTGCGGAAAGTGGGTATGGATATTGTTTTGTCCATATAGGGGTATCGTTTACGATACGAATTTCCGCTCGTACATCAGTTCTGAAAGGTAGATTAATATTTACTGATGCATGTATCTTCCTAATTTGATTTTGAATTAATTCTATTAATTGTTGTTTTTTATATGTGACCTCTTGCACATTGTTAATAGCAACATTATTTGAATTGGCACTTATCTCCTTTCCTATGTTATCATTTATTTTTATGATATCATTTTGAATGTCGCATTCTTCTGAGCAAATGCGTTCCTTTCTATTCTTATAATATAACAACTTATTGTCTAAATCTAAGCTAATTCGTGCAGACGTTAAAAGGTTATAACCTATTAAAGCGTCCGCTTCAAGATTATTTACTTCGTAAAATCGTACGATTCTATCAAAAATAGATAGTTCATAAAAATAGGAAATAATTGTGAAACCGTTTATAGTTTTCACTCTTTTCTTTATTGGTAGTGTCTGTCTGTCTTCAAACACGCCTGGATTACAGTAACAACCTGTCGCTCCAGTGTCTACCAATATCTTTATTGTTTTTTCCTTATTTATTCTTCGCAAGATGTGGGGTAGTCCCCCGACTCTTGGCCTAAAAAAGCCTCTTCAGCCATATTATTTACTCTTAATTTAGCTGGAGGTGATTGACCTGAATATTGCGCAGATATTTTCCTATCTCTTTTAAACAATGGTCGCTGTGCATTAGTATACATGGGCACAGATGGCCTTGCATATTCGTTCCTAAAGTTTTGGAGAGGTTGCTGATAACGTTGTTACTGTTGGGGTCCATGATGATTTCTTTGGAAAATATTCCAATCATGGTTTGTTACTGGCCGATGAGCCGAAGAACCAAGCTCCATTGGAACGGGTTTATCTCTCCTTTCTTGAGGAGGAAATCTTAAATTATTATAATTATTCCTATGGTTGGGAGGTTGATTATATCTATGCGTGTTAATATTAGTGGCAGAAGCTGTACTTCTAGAAAACTGAAGTGCAAAGTTTGCACGAGTGTTATTAGACTCCAGCTCTTGTGCTTTTGCAAGAGCGTTAGGTAAGTCGTCTACTTCCATGCTGAATAAGATATTATTCAGTGGAGAGTTCAGACCCGTAATAAAAATTCGTAAAGCATTCTTACGATTTTGTTTATTTAGTTCTATGGTTAATGGACTACTTGTTCCATGTGTCATAATTGTTTTATTAACCAAAAGGGTTAATTTTTCATTTATTAGATTATAATAATCGAGAATGGAACCACTACCTTATCTCAATATACTAAGTTCCTGCTCTATGACGTGAATTGGACGTTTGTCCGAATATGCGAAGTCTAACCTCCTTATGATGGCATCAAAATTTAAAACTGTCCCGTGGTTAGTTAACGTGTCGTTAGCTAATCCGGTTATTTTGTTTCTTAGGATTGTTAGGGCTGCAAAATATTTCCTAGATCCCCTGTTGTAGAGAATCATTGAATTGTGAGCGGCATCGCGCCAAGATACATAGGAATTTGCATTCCCATCGAATTCGGGTATCGACTTGATAACGTCTAGTGTTTCTGTGCACGAAATGTTGTCGTCTATTGCTTGTCTTGTATAGTCAGTTACGTTATTTTTTAAAGTCAATTTTTGAATTGTGTCCTTAAGGGAACGAATTTCATTTGCGAATACTACGTTGTTATTCGCAATTAATCTCGCCACGGTGTCTTCGATGGTCGGTTCGTTAGTCATTTTATTATTTTTTATATCAAACTCTTTCTCTATAACTCTGTTATTATCAAATGTACTATTTCTTTTATTTTTTATAATATCCCTAATTCTGTTCATTCACTTAGTTTCTATTTTAGATTCTTATTTCTAACACTTTTAATTCTTAATTTGTTTATTGAAAAGCACTGGTATCTTACCCTATTTCAGGATGAATATTGTCCTCAGATAAGTATTTTCTCCTGTGGTGATTGATGTTCTCCTGCCTTTGCTGGATACTTTGTTGTGTTTTATTTAATTTTTTTCTCCGGTCTTGTGCTGGATACTTTTGTCTTTAATTTTTTTCTCCGGTCTTGTGCTGGATACTTTTTGTGTTTAATTTTTTTTTCTCCGGTCTTGTGCTGGACACTTTTTGTGTTTAATTTTTTTCTCCGGTCTTGTGCTGGATACTTTTTGTGTTTGTTTTTTTCTCCGGTCTTGTGCTGGATACTTTTTGCGTTTGTTTTATTTTCTCCAGTCTTTGCTGGATACTTTTATTTGTTTTTGGCAGATCGCGATCTCAACACTATACTTTTTACTTCTAGTTTTTACGTTGAGGACGATCCCGGTTGAGCTCCCAATTAATTTATTTACACTTTGACTTCATTAAAAAAAAAAACTTTATTTAATTTCAAAAACACATGTTTACATTCTAATTCTTAGTGAACTGATTATAATTCTTAGCGAACTGGTCTTGTTGAAGATGAAAACTGAAGTGAAGTCTGGGTGGTGGTTCGGTGAATATCCAAGCGGCGTAATCTTGATGTTGTGTTTACATTACAACAAGTGCTGGCTTGACACATTCCTTTGTATCCACATTGATCGTTGGTTGTTTATACAGCTGCACTGCTTGGATCCATATTTGATTTGGAGTGGCTGACGGCTGACCGTAATTATAGTCATAATTTATTGGGTGGTTAACTCACGCCCACAATTTTTTTTTTTTTTTTAAATTCAAAGTTTGAGCTAGGGAGCTGAAATTTAGAATATATACTTTCTAGGGGCCCTTTATGCGCAAGTGTTAATTTTTTTTAAATCCGCCTACTGACACGCCCACAATTAAATAAAACAATTTTATTGAAACACCCAAGTTTGAGCTAGGGAGCGTTTTTTTTATAAACTCCTTTAAATGTTATATAACAAAATATGTAGAGCGTTCTTAACAATTCAACCATACTTAGACTTTTGTCACGCCCACTTATGAGGGATAGGAATAAGAATAGGGTATCCAACAGTTCGCCCAAGCGGACTTTAGCCCGTCCCTATGTTTTCAATGCAAATTGGGATATTCAAATATTTATAATTCTAAACCGGGGAAAATAGACTGACAAATGCAACATCACTAGCATTTGATTGGGCTCAGTGATCAAGTGATTCAAAATCGAGGGGCCTACCGATACTTTTTGAGGTCAAAGTGGTGAACTCCACAGAACAGTAGGAATGTAGTGAGGTGGAAGGGTTATAATCCCTTCGGTCCAGATCATAACCCCGTCGTCAAAGAAAAGAAGATACCCTTTTACAAAGTAGAAACCAATCAATGTTTTAAAACAACGTTTGTATCAAGATTTATTTACAAATTAGTACAGACTGGGTATAAAACGTGTTATAACAAAATGTCAGCTAATTTTTGTTAATGACACTTGGTTCATGCTTTAGACGTTGACTTCAGAACAACGGCCTCCTTGGGCATCAAAACAATTCTATTCGTGTGAGTTTTATCTCCTCTCCTGCGCGGCGATTTATCAGTCACAATAACATATTCCAATTCACTGGACAGGTCACTGAAGACCGTTTTTAAGTCAATGATTTCAAAGTTGTCCATGATATTCAACAGTACGACAAAAGTAAAGTCGTTGTTTAATGACCTTCAGAAAAACATTTAATTAAAATTATGTAACATTGGTGAAACAATTTCAACAAATTTACCTCTTTACGGCTAGAACATTTTGGTTTACTGCCTTAACCATAGCATCACCTTGCTTCAGAGTACGGTGAAATCTTAAATCTTGAAGTTGTTTGTAGATATTTAGGTGGCTGTATGCGATACCACGCTCCCTTTGAACATTAATGTAGGGGTACTTATCAGATACTGGTAACCAAGTGCTGGAACCAGTTGTAAATCCAGCATTTTTATCCATATTCCATTGAAATGGAGTGCGGCAAGGATCACGGGACTTTTGCTCATAAATAGAAGAATTGGTATTGCAGGCTTGTGGATCAACAGTTTGTTCCCATGATACCCAAACATCTGTCATGCCGATCTCTTCTCCTTGATACGTTACACTGCAACCGGGCAAAGTCAAAAGTAACATGTTTAACATGTCCATGCGATCAGCCCCCATACGTGAACCAACCCGATCTTTATCGTGGTTTCCCATCTAAAAAATCTAAAGTCAATACAGTAACTGTTACGGAGAAAGTTTCAAATACTTACAACCCAGTTAGCTGTTTGGCCTTTTGGCATATTGTTTAACCAAGTGTTGATAGTATCAGCATAGTCATGGGCATCTGACTTATCAGTTAACGAGCTGATCATGAGGAAGTTAAATGGAAGTTGAGCGCCTTTCGTGGTTTCATTGCCATAGTATTGCATTATAACCTTGATCGGAGATCCAGTTTCAATCATGAGGATCCTGTGTTCAAATGAAATGTAAATAAATGTAAACTATCATGGCTACGATTCTACCTTTCTTCACCACCGTTTTCCGCTTGAAACTCGTCCAGAACACTGCGCCACTCATAAGCCAAATCAATTGTCTCAGGTTGGTCAATTGTGTGAATATGTACCAAATAGTCGAAATCATCTGGATCAGAAACCCCCTCTTGACGAGGCTCATTCAAGTAGTTACCGTCTGCATCAGGGGCCATTTCAAATACTTGTGGTACGGCATCGCAACGGAATCCAGCGACGCCTTTTTTTAGCCAAAAGCGAAGGATTTCCTAAAATAAATATGTTACCGTCTGTTAAGCTTTTCATTTGAATTTTCTAAGTGCAGCACTTACATTCATGCCCTCCCTAACTATAGGATTACGGTAATTCAAATCTGGCTGTTTGTCAAGAAACTGGTGTAAGTAGTATTCTTGGCGTTGCTGATTCCATTTCCAGGCGGATCCACGAAATATACTGCGCCAATTGGTGGGTGGTGCCCGAACTCCGTTGACAATTTTACCCGGATGCCACACATAAAAATCTTTGAATTCAGGGTCACGTGCCGCGGACTTTTTGAACCATTCGCATTCATCACTTGAGTGATTTGGTACAAAATCCAAAATAATTTTCACTCCCACTTTTTTGGCATTTGCAATGAGTTCTTCGAAGTCTTCCATGGTACCGAATATTGGGTCAATTTTGGTATAATCGGAGATATCGTAGCCAAAGTCAGCCATGGGAGATAGAAAAATTGGTGAGAGCCATGTTGCTGTGATTCCGATTTCTTTTAGGTATGCTAGGCTGCTAGTGATACCTAAAAATTTAAATTATATTAAAACAAACATACAACATTATGAACGGGAAAACGTTTAAGCCATCGCATGGACGCGTTCGAACCTATACTCAAGTCAAGTTTTTCAGTGAAATAACTTCGGAACTCTTGCAAGTGCTTTTATTCCCCATGCTCTCAATTGTGCATGGATCTAATTTACTGATGATTGTGGCTTACCGTTATCTTCACAACCACAGATTAGAGTTATCTACATATTTTACAATCGTTTTCAATAAAGTTTACAATGCATATCAAAAAGAAATTGCCGTCTACCAATATAGCAATTAATCTTTAGGCTAATTTAGAGAGTTCTATTGACTTATAACTTATATTTCGGATAAACTAAAAAGAAAAAACAATAAGAAGATTGGTGGGTGCTTCCCCATAATGAAAAAGATTAACCAACGGAAGAATGCTACAATTAGTTAAGAACCAATGTAAGATATTATGGGCTTTTAGTTTACATAAAAAAAGAAAAGAAGGGAAGGATAGCCTTTTAATAATAATGGAAGAAATAACAGTTTGATCAGGCCTTCAGATAAATTCAAGTCAATCGATCAACATATTGCGATAGCTTTAATGGCATTTGGAAAAAGCGATTAAGTAACTATCAACCGCCTCCTCCATTCAATAACCGCAGACAATCATCATTATGTTAGACAGCCCTTTTAAAATACAGTCTTCGGATCTCTTGGAATATATGGCACACCACCAAGAAGTGCAGTATATCTTTTCGTTGGTTGAGATTACGAAGTGCGCATCTAGAATTTATGTTTATATACAGTGCCGCTCACTTGAATAGAACCACCCCCCCTTTGCTTCGACTTCCAAATTCAATAACTCTTAAACTAATAAAGAAAACAACTCAATTTCTTTTTCCAATTCAAGTTTACTAAATTTTGTACAACATAATAAAAAATGGGGTTGGGTTCGATATCCCGCTTTTTATAATCCCGATTCTTAAAATCCCGCTATTATAATCCCGCTTTTTATAATCCCGCTTTTTGTAATCCCGCTTTTTAAAATCCCGTCTTTTAAAATCCCGCCTCGCGCGATTTTTTAAAAATAAAGCTACTACTTTTGATTGTAAAAGCGGGATTATAAGGAAATTAAAATAAATTAAGCAATGAGTGTGTTTTTGAAATGCAGTTTATTTTAACATTTATCATTTTTAGAGGAAGTAACAAAATAAGAAATAAATAATATCAAAATAAATTTTTAAGTAATAAATATGGCAATCTTCAATAATAAAAAAAAAATATATAAAGTAATGTTATATGATATTCTGCAAGACTTCAAACCATTAACAAAATTTTTTTATTTTATTAGTTTAAGTGTATTATAAGCAATACAACGCAAAAAACCTGTTCTACTCATTTTTTTTCTATTTCTCATTAATTTTTTTATAGCGCGTGACTTTATAACATTAGTTTTTTATATAATTTTTCTTGTTCATTTCGTAATTTTTGTATTTCAGTTTGCAGCACAATTGTATCCTTTCTCAAATCTGCAATGAGTTTATACAAGCCAGCACTTTTTCGTCAAAGCAAAAATTTCAGTCTGCAATGCCACGCTTCAGCATTATTTTGTTTTCTTGGGAATTGTTTTTCTGCACTGTCATACACAGACCAAAAGTTAGGAGAGTACTGCACTTGTCTACTTCCATTACGAATGTTTTGTAAAAAAACGGGATTAGCGGGATTTGGCGGGATTTTAAAAAGCGGGATTATAATAGATCGGGAATTTGAATAAGCGGGATTTTAAAAGACGGGATTTCAAAAAAGCAGTATTTTAGTAGACGGGATTTTAAAACTTTTTTTCGGGATTTTTGAAAAGCGGGATTCCGATACGCTCCCTAAAAAATGGTGTCTTAAATTTTAGCTCATTTGAATAGAACCCCCACATAAAAAATGCATTTAGAAATAGTTTACCACTCTTAAGTTTAGGTAAATATTAAGGAACATAACTTTAATTAAATTTAAGAACAAAATAACTAAAATTAGTAATGGGTGCTTCCGCCCTGGTTATGAATAACCTCAAAAGCTCTGTTAGAGCTAAAATTTAATACCTACAAATATTTTGAGTCCCATCACTTTAAAATGCATAGTAAAGTTATCACTTTCAATATAACCACCATTTTTATTATGTTTTACAAAATTTAATAAACTTGAATGGAAAAAAGAAATTGAGTTGTTTTCTTTATTAGTTTAAAAGTTATTGAACTTGGAAGTCGAAGCAAAGGTGGGGATCTATTCAAGTGAGCGGCACTGTAATCATTATCACAGAAACATGGCTTAATGATAATTTCTTGCTGTCGGAATAGTTTATTTTACAATCTTCCGCCTAATTTTACATCATGCGTTTGAGATGTACTATGTGCAAATTGGGATAAGTAAATCGGTTCCTAAGTTTCCGCGGTTTAGTACTAGGCTGTGCCACTTAAGGAGTAAACTTCACAACTAAAGCGTTTAAAATGATGAAAAGCCCTGACTCTTCTGCTGATATGGAAAACTTCCTTAGAAAGGAATTCGGGTTTATGAATAGATTTCTCTAGCGAAACTACACTGCAGCAACAGAATCTCGGATAACGGCAAATAGTGCGTGTTTCTGGATCTAATACAATTCGAAAATCCATCCGATTTCCCAAAACAAATGGTTTTTTAACGTGTGGTATCGAACGGTATCGAATCTAAAAGTGAATTTTTCGCTTTGCATTTTCTACCTGCTAGGAACGCAAGTAGTTTTAGCTCTAGCCATATAATTACAATAACTGATATTATTGGCATTCTGGAACATTGTGGTGAAGATCTCCTCCTCGCCTTTAATAATATTGATAGTAACAATTCCATCGTAGACCTACACTACCGATCATGAACTCGCCAAACAATTGCTACATGGCAACTCATGTTTAAGCTGGATGTCGTCGAGAAAACTACTCACTACATTTACTACATTTCTTTTTTGTCGGGGTGCAAGATTTTCTACACTGCACTTTGAAGACGCACCACTTTTACTGAAATTTCCTGTTTTTTTTACAGAAAAATGAGTTGGCTCTTCAATGATGACTAGCTTAGATTTTCAGCATTCACCACATCAGCACCAAATACCTGTCACCTCATATGAGCAAAGGCAAGACAATCACAGGGCAAATGTTCCGTTTTCTCTACAGGCTTCGCAGTTGGTGGTATCCCTTAATCTTATCACCTTAAGATGTTAAGCGTAGTGGCATGTAAGAACACCAGTAATTTGTGTGCAGTATTTTCTGTTGAGAGAAGCAAGAATGCCAGTTTAGTTGGTCTGCAACCTGGAGAGTCATGACATCTGCGATTGGGTTCGCTTGTAACCCAACCGTCTATGGAACCCTGATCGAGGACGCAGGTAGATACAAAGCCGGTTCACGTCCTGAAAAGTCCTCATTTGTGCCATGTCTAGAAAGTTCATCGGAGATCTCGTTTTCTATGATACAGTTATGACCAGAGACCCAGACAAAACTTTATGAATTCAGCCTTCCGACCGAATTCAGAGAGATCTTGCATTCACTAATTATTTTGAAGGTGGTTAAAGTGTTGAGGAAGTCCTAAAGCGCGGCTAGACTGTCGCTTTAGAGGCAGATGCTTCGCCTTTTCCATTAGGTCATTAGGATAGCATAAGTTTCCCTTTGGAAAACTGAAGTTTGCCTAACGAGAAGTAAAGTCTAATGTTGTCGCTATCCACGAAAACACCAGCAACATATCCTTGATTGGTTTTGGAGCAATCCATGAAGATTCGACTGCATTCCTTTCAAGGTGCAAATTCTTTCCAGAGCAGGCCTGAACAAGGGGAAAGTCGTGGTTCAATTATACATCGTTTGAGCAAAAAATTTATTTGAGTCAGTAGCAAAAACAAAAGTGTCCGATAATTTCCCAGTTTATTCATATAAAACCGCAGTATTATTTTCAAATAAAGTTTTGAATTCTCGCTTACAGTGCTAACATCCCGAATAAACGTTAAAATAAACGAAACAACAGAATTAAAAACTTATATCATAAAATAAAGTTTATTGTTCACATTTATATTTGGTTCATACACAAAATGCCCGAAACAGGAGGAACAAAACAGATCAAACAACAATACAGCGTTAATTCTCCGAGAGATATTGCTTCAAAAAATTTAGCGTATATTGCGGACAAACTGCGGGGCAGAATTGTGAAAAAAAATTGCAGAAGTGGGGAGAAGAACTCAAAAATAAACTTGCTGCAATGCTTGATGACAAACTTTCATCATTGGAACAAAAGTTTAATAATAAAGCAAACAGGTAACTCTTAAATTGGAGCAGAAAATCTATGATGTCTCCGGTAAGTGTAATCGTCTTGAGCTGATTGTTGATGAGCTTGAAAGTGAAAAACCACCAAAAAATTGGCAAGGTTGAGGTGCCATTAGTTCTAAAACATGCGGCGTGGTTGTGAAATTGGTAGTGTACCATAACACAACGCACATACCATCTATAACGGCAAGCTCTTAAATTAAAAGAGCGTTCACTCATCTTCATTTTCCACACGATCAACGGAAGATTAAACATACGTACTTCAACAAATCAATCTCCTGCACTGATCAATTTAATCAAAAGACCTGAGAAATGCCATCGGTGCTACTAATCGGTCGCTGCAACAATTATTACCAAATCTTTATAGGTATTATTATTATTTTCTTTGTTCCTTTTTCCGTTTTGTTTGTAAATTTTCCTTTTTTTTTAATTTTCTAATGAAACTTTTTTACTCTTTCGTTGTACGACAATTGTCAAGTGTTTTTATATTTATCCGACGGCTTTTGTTCCTAATTTGAAATCTCCTTTATCAACAAAATGTCTTCGGTAATAAACAACAACGGCAGCAGAATGAATGAAGATTTGCACTCGTTAATAAATATTTTGTGCAAACCGCAATCGGGTTTGCACATTATCAACGCGCAAAGTCTTGTTGAGAAAGTAGACGAGTTGATTCATATCTTTGAGAAAAGCGTTGTTTGTGTGTCCAAAACTTGGTTTAATCCAAACGCCAAGAATGAAGAATGCAAGAATTGGTGCTGGAGCACCTATTTATCTGAGACAAATATTTCTTACCTGTTAAATAAATATGCTAAAATTAGAACGAAATTTGTGAGAAACGTTAAGTGCCCTTGGATGTCAGCTGATAATATTAGAGCAATATCCTTATTCTATAGTCTTCTTCGACGATGGAGAAGATTTGAATGCACCAATAGTCTCAATGCAGTTAACTATTTTTTAATTTTAAATTTAATTTTAATTTAAAAATGTATCTATGTCCATCTATATCTTGACTTTCCCATAGGTATCTATGGTTGATATGCTACAAATTAAAGAGGATCTGGAATCTGTAGTAAAGTGGTCAACGCAAAACCAGCTGCTGTTGAAATAATTTACCGATTGGAAGGCAGCAACTCGTTTTTACAGACTTTCCTCCCATTTTGTTAAACGGATTACAGGTTGAAATGGTGTCGAAGATTAAAATCTCGGAATAATATTTAACAGCACTCTGTCCTGGAGCTACTACATACATTTGTATACCCTATTCTAGGGGTATATTAATTTTGACGCATAGTTTGTAACATACCTTAATATTGCCCGTAGACCCATAAAAGTTACTATATTTATGATCAGCATCGATAGTAATGTCGATCTAGCCATGTCCGTCCGTCCGTCCGTCCGTCCGTCCGTCTGTAGCCAAAAATTAGGCCTTTAAACTGGACCTAGAGAGCTGAAATTTTAACCATATACTCTCTAGGGTCCCGAAATAATCAAGTTTACGAATTTTTGAAATCCGCCCACAGACACGCCCACAAAATCAAAAAAACCAAATTTTGGAAAAAATCGAATTTTGAGCTAGAAAGCTGAAATTTTTTATATATGATCTATGACTCCTAAAACTGCTCGGGATAAAAAATTTTCAAAATCCGCCCACTGACACGCCCACAAATAAATAAAATATTTTTTTTATACCCTATTCTAAGGGTACCTATATTAATTTTGAAAGTTTCAGCTAGGGAGCTGAAATTTATAGTATATACTCTCAATGGGCCCTTTATGCTCATGTGTAAATATTTTCAAAATCCGCCCACTGACACGCCCACAATTATTTTTTTTTTTTTTTTAAAGTTCAAAGTTTGAGCTAGGGAGCTGAAATGTATAATATATACTCTCTAGGGGCCCTTTATTCTCATGTGTTAATTTTTTTTAAATCCGCCAACTGACACGCCCACAATTAAATAAAGCAATTTTATTGAAACACCCAAGTTTGAGCTAGGGAGCGTTTTTTTTTTTGATAAAATCCTTTAAATGTTATATAACAAAATATGTAGAGCGTTCTTAACAATTCAACCATACTTAGACTTTTGTCACGCCCACTTATGAGGGATAGGAATAAGAATAGGGTATACAACAGTTCGCCCAAGCGGACTGTAGCCCGTCCCTATGTTTTTATTTACCAATACTACATAGTTGTTTCTAAGAAGTTATGTTTCTAACTAAGGTCCCTGGTACTATAAATGCCTTCATATTTGATTTAAAATATGATAACAGGTAGATTTAGTTACAGTTTCTTATCAAGAGACGAAAAAAAGATCTAATTTTATGACCTTATTGGGAAAAGAATTAAAAAAAATTATTTTATTTATTATTTATAACATTCGTCTTACAGACTACCATACCCATGCACATTCGCTAGTTCGATACGACGGGGTTGCAACAGCGTGCTCTCTCTCTTAGTATCTTCCTTATTGGTTACGTTAGTAACTCGTAGGCGGTCTTCATGGTAGTGCGGTCGGTAGTTATGAACATTTTGCGCGAACGTAGTCAAATAGTCGAATGGTTAGTACTTATGTAGCTACTTATTTTTGTCAAGGTTTGTATTAATTCATTTTATGCTTATTTATCTTTTTCAGTTATTTGATTTATTATTTATGCGTGAAATAATTAAATATCGTATAAATATGAATAACAAATAACAGTATTTATAATATATTACATTTTTTGTATGTATTTTTGCATATTTTAAGTTTCGGCATCTTTTAATTTTTGTAAACAGATGAATTTGAGGGGAGAGTTTTATGGCATTCTAAATATATCCATAATTAACTCGTATGTAATATATGTATTTAATATGATAAAGCTGCGGCAAACACCAATGAACCGGACGAATTTCGCATTTGCAGTAGCGGATGGCCTGGTGGAGCCTTGGTTACAGGAGCGTTATCATACAACAACTTTGAGACGTAATATCAAATCAAGTATACAAGATATTTTAAATATTGAAGAGGTTCAACAAAGTTCGTCTCAAGTAGAGAGAAATAAACGAAACGCTCTTTCTGCCCATCGAGGATACGTAGGATGACAAGTTAGTAACAAATACCGGTACTGCAAGAAGGCCATTTGTGGAGAACACACAATACACATTTGCATAAATGTTCAAATTAATTTTTATCAACATTTTTACTTTTACTCAATAAATAAAATAACACTTTTTCGTTCTATGTACTTATTTAACAATTAATGATGTGCTTATTAAAAATTTTATAATTTCAATTCGAAGTCTGGAAAACGAATGATTAGTTACAACGGGACTTCAAATTAAGTTTAGTTATTCAGGGTTAAAATCAAGTGGGACTACGTCAAGATCTCGAAGTACTCTTCCCACTGTACAAGTGCGAAAGTCGATTAGCCCAATTGAGTATTCTACGCGCTCGGGTCCAGGGGAGGATAAAGCTCAATCTGGGAGCGTTAAGCTAGCTGAAAAGTGTGCAGCAAGTGAGCAAATGAGTGTCGGGGTAGATGACAAGGCCGAATTATTTATGTTTTTAACAAACGACGAAAATTTGTTGCTACAAGTAGAAAATTGAAGTATTTTCTGCCTCAAATTTTGTTCGAAGGAGAATTTGACAAGATTAATGTGGGCATTGCAGTAATTTCTGGCTATTTTGATTTTTCCGGTTTTCCTCAGATGGGTCGGCTTTATATGACCGAAAACGTACCTCTTTTAATCTGATAGGTTCTTTGCAGCTCGAGTCACACCACGCATTTACCTTAGGTTTGATACACTTTGTTCTATTATGGATAAAGTAATTCATACCCAAGTTTCAATATTCGTTATCATATCAGTAGCAGCATCCACATCGCTATCGAGGAAGCATAACGACCAGTTTAAGCTCCTGAAGAACCCGATTAATTCTTCCCATTTGGCTTTCTCGTATTGCTATAGTTATTACGATTTCAGTACAAGGATGAAGGGTAACAATTCTTGTGATGGAATCTGGCGAGCTATTATAAGTCCATGAGTGCAGCAATTGCCTTTGGTGGTAGATGTACTACCGAATCATAGAGGAAATAAGCTGAAGCTGACTGCATATTAATGCTATAACTGTCGTAAAAGGCGACTAAGGGCAAAAATTAAATCAACGCGATTTTAACATCCAGCTGAGCCAAAAATTCAATAAATAATCAATATTTATATTAAATGAATAGATGAATTGAGAAAATATTGATGATATTGAGTTTTCGCTTACTCTCCTTAGAAAACAATGTATGCATATTTCAAACGTGTTCGTCATTTTGCTCCTGATTTTAAATTGTTCAATCTTGTTTGATTTGTTTTTCCATCAAAATATGTATTCTCAAGGCAAATATAGTACGGAAAAATGTTCATACCCTTTAAGTCTCCGATACCATCTCCATTACTATCCTTGAAGGATCTAGGATAAATCTGGTAAAACGAAGCGGTTTGCCACCATTTATTATTAGTAGTGTCAGAATAACTTGACAAAACACTAGCACTTGCAACTACCGCAAGCAAAGTCGCGAACAAAAAACTAATATTCAAATTGATCATTGTTAGAGCGAAAGGAACTGTATCACTCGCAGCTTAAAACAACACTAATTCTATAAGTACTAAAATGAAATCGATTTGTTTAGTGATAGCAGTCCTTCAAAATACTGCAAAATACTGTAAACAGTTATCTCGATCTGATAATCCATATCGAAAGATTATACATTATTTATTTATTTCAAAAGATAAGAAAAAATCAAAGGTAATTGAAATTTGTTTAGGCGCTTCAATGATAAGGAGCTTAGGCTTAAAGCGCTCACCACATCAGCACCAAATACCTGCCACTTGATACAAGCAAAAGCAAGATAATCACAGAGGAAATGTTCCGCAGTATCATGGCTTTCTACACAGGCTTCGCAGTTGGTGGTATCGCTTAGGCCTAGCACCTTAAGATGCTAGGCAAAAGCGTAATGGCCCGTATGAAAGCCAGTAGTCTGTCTGCAGTCTTTTCTGTTGAGAAACAATAAGAATGCCGAAGATTTTTTAAAGACGTCGGGGAGAAATCGTTTAGTCTGTTTGCACCCTGGAGAGTAATGCCATCTGCGATTGTGTTAATATGAAATCCAACCCTCTATGGAAGCCTTGACCGAGGACGCAGGCATACATATCGCCAGTTCAGGTCCTGTGAAGTGCTCCTCTGAGCCCTCTCATTTCCCGTGATCCCTTTATGACCCGGGATCCAGACAAGTCTAAGTGAATTCAGACTTCCGACCGAATTCAGAGAGAACTTGCATTCACGAACTATTTTGAAGCGGGTTAAGGGGTTGAGCAAGGCCTTAAGCGCAGCCTAGTCGCTACAGGCGCAGAAACTTCGCCCCCTCCACTTGTTCCTCGCATCATAGTCCATAGCAGTTGGGATAGAATAAGTCTCCGTTTGGAAGACTGACGCATGTTTGCCTAACGAGAAAAAAAGTCTAATGTTGTCGCTCTCCATGAAAACACCAGCACCAGATCCTTGATCGGTTTTGGAGCCATCCGTGAAGATTCGACTGCATTCCTTTCCAGGATCAGAGTCTGGCCAGAGCCAATCCGGAACACTAGGAAAGTCGACTTCGCAGTTGCGCTTCAGCCTAAGTTCCCTTTTCATTGCAGCGGATATCCATAAGGCAGGAGTCGAAGGACAACCGTAGCGCAAGTTCATCAAAACTCCAGTGCGAGTTATACCAAAAGCCATCTTTTCTTAAACGTGAGATGGCTCTGATTGTGCAAACCATGACGTAAACATCGGGAGGTTCAATAATGCATTTAGGCCGGAGCCAGGCGTGCTGGGAAAGGCCCCCGTGCAGCCGAGACATACATTCCTTTTGGAGTTTGGCGAAAGCAGCAGTAACGTATTTACGTGAAAGCTTATTCCACGAAACAACCGATGCGTATGCTAGAAATGGTCTTATTATAGCCGCATAAATCCATAGGATTCTTTTCGGTGATAAGCCCCTGCCGAAATGCCCTTGTACTGCCAGAAAACCGACAGCGCCTTGGCAATCTTCAGCTCCACATGCTTGCACCAAAGAAGTTTGCTATCCAGGATAACTCCCAGATATTTTGCTTCATTGAAGAGTTGGATTGTGACGCCTTTTAGCACTGGCTGATTCAACCTGATCACCTTCCTCCTTCTCGTAAAGAGAACAAACTCAGTTTCGAGAGGATTGACCGAGAGCCCATTCCTCGTGCACCATTCTTCGATCACGTCTAGGGCCGCCTGCGCGCTGGCGCAGACAGTCGCTAGTAATGATTCAACAGAACGCATTATCCACGTATGCCTGAGCCTATATATTAAAACTGTTGAATGCGTTCCACAGAGTCGAACAGCATGCACCACAGCAGTGGAGACAGAACGCCGCATTACGGGTAGCCTCTGTTTACCCCCCGGTACATATCGGCCACAATCTGCATCCGCAAGCAACGTTCTATTTATTAGCATTGTTTTTATCCACAGCACCAATGACTCGTCTACGCCGTGTTGTCTGGTAGAGCTACATATGCTGTCAAAAGTCGCATTGTCAAAAGTACCCTCAATATCGATGAAAATGCCCATCGCATATTCTTCTATGTCAAGCGCGCCCTCAATTCTACCAAATAGATTTTGAAGCACAGTCTCGCAGGATTTTCCGCGTTGATAAGCATGCTGCATCTGAGATAGTGGATGCATTCGCAAAGCAGTTGTGCGCAAGTGAAGCTCGACCAGACTTTCCATGCTTTTCAGCAAGAAGTTTTATAAGTGATTCCAATTTGGCTGTTTTTTCAGAACTTTAACCATCTACTAGTTTCACAAAGCCTTTCAATCTTTTCGAAGAAATTCCTATAAGAAGCACTTTTCGATACCCGAATTAACCTCTTATATTCCTTCTGCTTCCATCTGTAGAGATTCCTCCAAATCAGTCTTGAGTGACCTGTTTAGAAGTTTTCAAGCTTCTCTTCGGATTTTCCGCAGGTCCAAGTTGCACCAGGGAACCGGCGTTCTGCCAGGGGTTTTGTTTACTAAGCACGTCAGTTCAAAACAGCTGATAATGACAATGTGCCGGTCTTGAATAGCTTCCTCTATCTTTTGTCTCGTCCTGAGTTTGGTTGGAGTTTTGGGAGTTTTCCCGAATACCTTCCTGGAGCGTATACAGTTTGTTTTTCTCGGATTCCTCCTCTCCTGCAAAGTTATGGCTTTGCATTCGATTTGGAATTCGATATACCTATGGTCTGAGAGGGACACCTCCAAAGAGACCCTCCAGTTGGTAACCGCCTGAAAGTACCTATTAGATAAAGTTAGGTCGATCAAAATTGTTTATGGTAAGATCAGACGATAGAATGAAATCCAGAATATGGTTTGCTCGCATGTTGCTGCGCCCCGGACAGTGTTCTCAGCACTGGCATCGTAACATATAACTAGGCTCACCTTCCAAATCTTTGCCAAAAAATTGTCCAAGCTTAGTCGCTGAGAGAACGTTTGATACAGCAAGACAAGCCCTGGGCTTTTCGGACAGTGTATCGTGGTGCCACGAACATCTCCAAGGCAACAAATGCAATTTTTCCACACCCATGGCTCCTGTATGGATGTTATGTGGGGTTTTGTACTTAACACGGAAAGTTTCTTGCTGATGATAGCAGTAGCAGCCTTGGGATGTTGAAAGTTGATCTGATTAAATATAATTACCGTGTTTTTCTTTAAGATAGGTGTTCCCACGACAGCCAATTTCTGTCCAGTGGTGCCTGTAGATACTCTAACGGCACTCATACTGAACCATACTGTTCAGAGTATAGCTTAGCATAAGTTAGTACCTAAGAAGTAAACAATAAAGCATTTAGTCCTAAGCAGAGATCAATGCGTTTCACTTGGCCGCGGCTAATATATATTATTGGCGACGAGGAAAAACAACAAAAACAAGTACACCATTAGAACAAATGGCAATTACGGATTTTTTTTTGTATAACGTCATATTGAGTTACAAAAAAAAGAAAGAAAAAACTGTAATTTTTTTTCAATGAACAGTGAGCATATTAAAAATGAAATGAAGAACAAATTTGAAGATAAAGTGAATGCGAAGAACTCTAAAATGGCTAGTTTCATCGGTCGTATTGAATATTTTAATATTGGCGATTATTTCGACTCGTATATTGAGCGTATGCAGCACTTATTAAAACTCAATAAAATCGAGGAAAGTGCGGATAGGACATCATTCTTAATTGGTATGGGTGGAGCAGATTTGTATAAAGTATCAAAAACGTTAACATCACCCAAGATGCCAGAAGATTTCAAGTTTGAGGAATTAATTAAACTTCTCAAAACACATTTTTCACCTAAAAGGAATGTAACAGCTGAGAGATACAAGTTTTTGGCAAGGAATCAAAATGCTGATGAAACGATAGCGGACTACATCGTGACTATAAAAAGCTTAGCAGACACATGTGCAGTGCATTAGGGTGTCCCGTCGTTGTATGAAGAAAAAAAATTTCATGAATTTTTTATCGAAAGGGGTATCAAAAGTTGCGTATTAACGAGTAGATTCTGAATATGTACTTACTTTTTGATTTGGACATGACTTTTGGGGCTCTACCGAGGCTTAAGGGTCTTAAAAGAAAGTAAAAACCTATATTTTTTTCTCTTTATTTTTATACCCTATTCTAGGGGTATATTAATTTTGACGCATAGTTTGTAACATACCTTAATATTGCCCGTAGACCCCTAAAAGTTACTATATTTATGATCAGCATCGATAGTAATGTCGATCTAGCCATGTCCGTCCGTCCGTCCGTCCGTCCGTCCGTCCGTCCGTCCGTCCGTCGGCAAAAATTAGGCCTTTAAACTGGACCTAGAGAGCTGAAATTTTAACCATATACTCTCTACGGTCCCGAAATAATCAAGTTTACGAATTTTTGAAATCCGCCCACAGACACGAACACAAACTCAAAAAAACAAAATTTTGGAAAAAATCGAATTTTGAGCTAGGAAGCTGAAATTTTTTATATATGATCTATGACTCCTAAAACTGCTCAGGATATAAAATTTTAAAAATCCGCCCACTGCCACGCCCACAAAAAAATAAAACAATTTTATTGAAAAACCAAAATTTGAGCTAGGGAGCTGAAATTTTTAATATATACTCTCTAGGGGCCCTTTAAGCTCATGTATAAATATTTTCAAAATCCGCCCACTGATACGCCCACAAATAAATAAAACATTTTTTTTTAAAATCCAAAGTTTGAGCTAGGGAGCTGAAATTTATAATATATACTCTCTAGGGGCCCTTTAAGCTCATGTATATATATTTTCAAAATCCGCCCACTGGCACGCCCACAAATAAATAAAACATTTTTTTTGAAAATCCGAAGTTTGAGCTAGGGAGCTGAAATTTTTAATATGTACTCTCTAGGGGCCCTTTAAGCTCATGTATAAATATTTTCGAAATCCGCCCACTGACACGCCCACAAATAAATAAAACATTTTTTTTGAAAATCCAAAGCTTGAGCTAGGGAGCTGAAATTTATTATATATACTCTCTATGGGCCCTTTATTCTCATGTGTAAATATTTTCAAAATCCGCCCACTGGCACGCCCACAATTTTTTATTTTTTTTTTTTGAAAATTCAAAGTGAGCTAGGGAGCTGAAATTTATAATATATACTCTCTAGGGGCCCTTTATGCTCATGTGTTAATTTTTTTTAAATCCGCCTACTGACACGCCCACAATTAAATAAAACAATTTTATTGAAACACCCAAGTTTGAGCTAGGGAGCGTTTTTTTTTGATAAAATCCTTTAAATGTTATATAACAAAATATGTAGAGCGTTCTTAACAATTCAACCATACTTAGACTTTTGTCACGCCCACTTATGAGGGATAGGAATAAGAATAGGGTATCCAACAGTTCGTCCAAGCGGACTGTAGCCCGTCCCTATGTTTTTTTATTTTATTATTCTAATTTATCGTTTTGATTTATTAAATTAAAGTTAAGGTTAAGTAAAACATATTTAAGTGTCCTTGAAACAAATAAAAAACATAGGGACGGGCTACAGTCCGCTTGGGCGAACTGTTGGATACCCTATTCTTATTCCTATCCCTCATAAGTGGGCGTGACAAAAGTCTAAGTATGGTTAAATTGTTAAGAACGCTCTACATATTTTGTTATATAACATTTAAAGGATTTTATCAAAAAAAAACGCTCCCTAGCTCAAACTTGGGTGTTTCAATAAAATTGTTTTATTTAATTGTGGGCGTGTCAGTAGGCGGATTTAAAAAAAAAATTAACACATGAGCATAAAGGGCCCCTAGAGAGTATATATTATAAATTTCAGCTCCCTAGCTCAAACTTTGGATTTTCAAAAAAATTGTTTTATTTATTTGTGGGCGTGTCAGTGGGCGGATTTTGAAAATATTTATACATGAGCTTAAAGGGCCCCTAGAGAGTATATATTATAAATTTCAGCTCCCTAGCTCAAACTTTGGATTTTCAAAAAAATTGTTTTATTTATTTGTGGGCGTGTCAGTGGGCGGATTTTGAAAATATTTATACATGAGCTTAAAGGGCCCCTAGAGAGTATATATTATAAATTTCAGCTCCCTAGCTCAAATTTTGGTTTTTCAATAAAATTGTTTTATTTTTTTGTGGGCGTGGCAGTGGGCGGATTTTGAAAATTTTATATCCCGAGCAGTTTTAGGAGTCATAGATCATATATAAAAAATTTCAGCTTCCTAGCTCAAAATTCGATTTTTTCCAAAATTTTGTTTTTTTGAGTTTGTGGGCGTGTCTGTGGCCGGATTTCAAAAATTCGTAAACTTGATTATTTCGGGACCCTAGAGAGTATATGGTTAAAATTTCAGCTCTCTAGGTCCAGTTTAAAGGCCTAATTTTTGCCGACGGACGGACGGACGGACGGACGGGCGGACGGACATGGCTAGATCGACATTACTATCGATGCTGATCATAAATATAGTAACTTTTAGGGGTCTACGGGCAATATTAAGGTATGTTACAAACTATGCGTCAAAATTAATATACCCCTAGAATAGGGTATAAAAAGTTTATGAGAGGACTTAACAAAAAAAATATATTTACATTGCAAAAATTTAAAAAAAAATATTTACATTGAAAATTGACCCTTGAAATTAAAAGAAGGCATTTCGCTTCGTGATTCTATTTTATTTCATATAAGTCCTTCCCTCGACTTTGCTCCAATAACACATTGGCTTGCTTCGGTCACAGATTTTATGCATCTTTCGACACTTTGTGTGTGACAAGGAAATTCCGGTATCTTCAGTTCTTTTCTTTGCACCAGCAATGAAAGTTCATCATCAGTGAATTCAGCTAGGCAAGGTGGTGGAGTAATTTGACATTCATTCCAAAAAATTATGTCCATGTAGTCCGTAGCGTTAAATTTAATATTTGGCGGCTTAAATATTCGGTTTGATGTATGGGTTTGCCTCGCTTTTATAATTCGTTTTAAGGCAAGCTCTCTGACATAGACCCTTTCGTCGAAGAACATTGCCACTAAAACGTTTTCAGGATGTGCGAAAAAAGCGTTTCTCTCAATGACAGGATCAGCGATTGAGTTTAAGTTGTCTGGCAACCATCTTGAAAAAGAGATAAGCTGAAAAACATGTCGCGGGCCATCTATCAATAACGGGTTGTTTTTTATCGAAAACCACACTGGTGCATACACTTTCATTATATACTCCACAAGAATTTTAAGATTTTCAGATGGGCTACTTAAACTAATGTAAAGTCTAAGTAATCTATTTGCAGTTGTGACCCATCTTGAATGTGCCATTTTCCCAGGATGTCGATTTGTTAGTCCAGGAGAACAATGACCTGTTTTTATAGCTTGACACATTTCGAAAAGATATTTTTGTTCTGTACTCAATTGATCAACAATTTTTTGCTCGATTTCAGGTACATTTCCGGTCACATATTGCCCACTGTAATGGTCGACCTAATTCCATTTCCAAGTAGCGAATTATCCCTCCTTTCCAGCCAGTATTGGTTGCAGTGCCGTCACAACCAATACAAAGAATTTTTTTCAGATCAAATCCCTTGTTTTCGAAAAAATTAAGCATCGAATTACTTATTTCCCTTCCTGTACCAGATTTAGGCGTTATATGGCCTAAGAATATAGATTCTGGTTCTTCAAGAATGGAAATATGCTCTTCAAGAACCTCCTTCCGATAGTATCGTCCATTTTTCTCTTTGGAAGTAAGAGTTTTATCCTTTCGCCCATCAAAATAAATACTGCGAATAACGACATTATCGCATTGGTTTGATAAGCTTTCTCTTGATTTTTTCAAAGCTCGATGTATTTTATTTTTATCAATAACTAGAGTCTTGTTAGCGCTTTCAATTATTCCAACATCCTGGAGTACTGCTGAAGCAACTGTTGCAGCAGATCGTACGGAAAGCCCATATCGATCACAAACTCTTGCTACGGATGGTAGAGTAAGCAAATTCCGCTTACCTGGTGATGTTGACGTTGAAGGCTCTGATAAAAAGAGCTGTGACTGCACTACTTCGATTGGATGAACTGTATTGACATGCTCTAAAGTTTCGTTTGAATCTACTGTTTCGGAAAAAGTTGATACAGTAGTAGATTCAGCTCTTTGACTGCCTAATGCACTACGCTTTCTATCTAGTCGCTTTTGAATTTTTTGAGTTTCAACCTTGTCAATACCACCGATCAACATTTTTCTGCCATTTCTCTGTTCCACTAAAAATGATCTTTCACTTAAAGGCACTTTTTTATCCTTTACACAATGACAGTCATTAAAGGAATCACACTTACACGATGCAATGTCAAACAATTTTGTGTTTGAAAATGCAGTAAAACCTTGCAATCTGTTGTGATAGCTTGTATTTTTTTTCGAGTGTGGGTATCTTTTAAGTGTCATGTATTCATCAAAGTAGTATTTTATTAATTGTACGAGTAGTATTCGACTATGACATACAATTGGAATCGACGCATTCTTCCATATCTTTTCGATTTCTTTACTAACAATTACAAAAACTTCGGAATTAGATGGATTTCTGCCATTGTATTTTGTTTTCAGATCACTTTGTATGAAAAGTACATATTTGACTACATCTTTTACTGTTGGTAACTTATTTTTGTTTAGTTCACTAAAGGGGCCGAAAAAGGGACACATTGTTTCTTGTCGACGAGGTCCAGAACTCATTGTGATTCTACCTTTTAAATATTTTTCAGAGAAACAACACAACTTAACACGAAACAAAATTAAACACTTTTTGTTTAGAGAGTTATAACAACAATACACGACACAAAACAAATACAAAGCCACATTTTTTCTTTTCGACGTCTTCAAAGCCTACTTTGATTTTATGATTTTAATATTTAAAAAAAAACAGGCTACTTAACATAAAAATAATACGATGCGACTATAAAAATAAAACAGTTGTTCTTATAAAGATAAAGGGAAGGTAAGGAATTAAAAAAAAGCTTTTTAACGGTTTTTTTAAGAAACTAGAATGATAAAATACTACTCAAGTAGGTACCTGCAGAAATTGTTGATGGAATATCTATATTTTTATAAATATCAGCGATCAATAGATATCTTTGATAAAACGGTAAAGTTTACATCTTCAATGCACAAAATTAATACTTAAAAAAAAATTAAAAATGTAAAAAATAAGAACAAAATTGTTTTTCTTAATAATTTCAGCGGTCGGTAGAGGCCCAAAAGTACCTTCCATTTTTTTTTTTGTTTTTTTGTCCCGTTATATGCTAGTTAATACGCAGCTTTTGCGGGGTCTTTCGTTAAGATAATCTTTTAAAAAAAAAAAATCAATAAAAATAAGGAAAAAATTGTTTTTTTTTAAGATTTCAGCGAGCGGTAGAGGCCCAAAAGTACCCTCCGATTTTTTTTTTTGTTTTTTTGTTTCGTTATATGCTATTCAAAACGCAACTTTTGCGGGGTCTTTCGTTAAGATACTCCGAAAAAAAATTTGTCGGGACAGCCTAATGTGCATATAAGGAATTTTTGGACGATGCTCTTAAGGACCGGTTGCTGATGGGTATACGCAACAGAAAAATTCAATCGAAATTGATTGACTCAACGCCAAAAAACTTTGATGAAATATGGAAATGGTTCAGCAGGAGCTAAGTAACATGGGTGGCTCAAATGGAAACGAGATGATAAACAGAGCACAAGTAAAAATGGATCCTTCCAAGACCAGAAGTAACTCAAGTAATAGCAGGCGTGGAGTGATGCAGAGATCTATATCCCCGGATAGAATTAAGAATAGGTATGGCCGCAGACAGTATCAATGTTATTATTGTAGAGAGTGGGGTCATTTGGCGAAAAATTGTTATAGGAAAAGAGATCGATATTCAAGTGGCAATGGTGCGATGGTAGTGTACTCACTAAAGTTATTGGCAGGTCGTGCGTTCGAATCCCGACCAGGGCCATGATTTTTATAAATTGAATACACACAACAAAAACTGATCTCCCTAAAACAATTTAGGCGCCACCTGTTGAGAAATAAAAAATCCCATCGCACCAAACTTCTTTCCTATCCTTCTATTCTTTCAGTAAGTAGCACCCACAAATAGGCAATGAATTGCTGGGAGCTACTTGCGCAACAAACTAAATGCCTGCGCTGTGGTTTTACCATTATAAGGGTACTGTGTCACTACAGAAAAAAGAAATCCCTTTAGCGCACGCAAATTATAAAAAAAAAAAAAAAAAAAAAAAGTAATTCTTCTAGCGATACTCCAAGCAAAGGACGCACTGAGTACAAGGAGTACGAAAAGAAAAATAAGAGCATTAAAAGTATTAAAACTAATATAGAGATAGAGAGTGACTATGATTCCGATAGTTACAATTTTATAAATAACATTAGTTCTGTTGTCGACAATAAAATTAGTATTCAAAATGAGCATCAAGCAACTTATGTAACTAGTTTAAATTTTTTTAGATTAGGGAATAATCCCTTATATATTGAAGTACCTTCTACCTTGCGATGGCAAAATGTTTAGATTTGAAATGGACACAGGTGCATGCAATACAGTGATTCACAAAAGCATGTACAATAATTTGTTTGCGCATAAGGATTTGCAAAAATCTGACCAAGATTTGCATGTTATATCAGGTGGTTCAGTAGATGTTGTTGGTTATATTTTGGTAAATGTGGAACATCCGACACAAAGGGCTGAGTCCCATTGTTATATTAGGGGGTGAATATTCATTTACTCCACTAATGGGTCGTTCGTGGCTAGATAAATTATTTGGTGGATGGAGAGAAAGGTTTAAAGTGGGAAAGTTGGCAAATAACAGCATGATAAAAGAAGAAGTGTCTGTGAGAAATATCACTCAGAAATTCAATTTCGTTTTTTCTAATAAGCTGGATCCTATAAGGAAATTTAAGGCGAGAATTCTCTTGGAAGCACATGCTACTCCGATTTTTTGCAAACCCTATTCAGTGCCATTTGGTCTACGGGAAGCCGTGGACAAAGAGTTAGATCGCTTGGTGGCGGACGAAATTTTGTATCCTGTGAGGTAAAGTGCGTGGGCATCTCCTATTGTAGTTGTCGAAAAACCGAAAGGGGGAATTAGATTGTGTGTGGATTGTAAGATGTCGGTAAATAAGTTTGTAAAAACCGACCACTATCCTCTTCCCCGCGTGGATGACATCTTTGCGAACCTATCAGGCTGTTCGTGTTTTTGCGTTTTAGACTTAAAAGGAGCCTACCAGCAACTGGAAGTTGTGGAGGAATGCCAGGAATTACTAACAATTAACACGCATAAAGGCCTATTTCGATTTCGACGACTAATTTTCGGCATCAAATGTGCACCAGCCATTTTTCAGGCTACAATGGATGAAATACTTAAAGGTATTCCAAAAGTTCGGTGTTATCTGGATGATATTTTGATAGGTGGGGAGGATGAGGGGGAGTGCAAGAGAAATTTGGAAGTTGTTTTAAGTCGGTTGGAGAAATTTAAGGTGAAGGTGAACTTGAATAAATGTCAGTTTCTTAAAAAAAATATTGAGTACCTTGGCCATGTAATTACACATGAGGGTATTAAGCCAAGCACTGCCAAGTTTGAGGCAATTCAAAAGGCCGCTGTTCCTCAGAATATCGATCAGTTGAGATCCTTTTTAGGGTTGATCAACTATTATTCACTGTTTATTCCTAATTTATCCACCGAGCTCAGTCAATTATATGCACTAACAAAGAAAAATACTAAGTTTGTTTGGTCAGAGAGCTGCAATGACGCTTTCAATAAAAGTAAAGAGCTGTTGTTGAAAAATAACCTTTTAGTTCACTACGATCCGCAAAAGGAAATTGTCCTTCACTGAGATGCCAGTCCTTATGGCATAGGTGGTATTTTGTCTCACGTTATTGACGGTATTGACCGTCCAGTATTATTCACATCCAGTACCTTAAGCTCAGCAGAGAGAAACTATTCCCAGCTGCATAGGGAGGCACTGGCAATAGTCTTTACAGTCAAGAAGTTTCACCGGTATATATATGGAAAGAAGTTTACCATATACAGCGATCATCAATCACTTAAAGAACTTTTTAGTTCTACGAAAGCCGCACCGTCTGTAGCTGCCGGTAGGCTATGTAGATGGGCGATATTTTTGAGCATGTATCAATACACACTGAGGTATAAAAAGGGCTCTCAAATGGCAAACGCGGACGGGCTTTCAAGACTGCCCTTGCCTAATCCGACAAGTTTGGAAAAATTTTCCGTAAACTTCTTGAAACCGTTTATGGCTGATAATGTTGATTTAGAAATGGTTTAAAGAGAAACCACTAACGACAAAGTGCTACAGCAAGTTCAAGAAATGAATCGTAATGGTTGGCCGGTAAAGGCGCCGTCGGAGTTAAGACCAGATTTTGTAAGGAGAAATGACTTGAATTATGAAAACAATTGTCTCTACTTCAAAGACCGGGTTATTGTTCCGCAGATTTTTGTTCCTAAAGTTTTGGAAGTACTGCAAGAGACGCATGTGGGTATCGTGCGGATGAAGATCCTAGCACGAAGTTACGTTTGGTGGGATGGTATTGAAAAGGATATAGAAGATTATATACTAGGTTGCGAAATTTGTGCTAGGTTGAGTAATAAATCCTATTCGACCGCATTAAGTTCCTGGCCAAAATCATTATACTTTTTCGAGAGAATCCATATAGATTTCTTTTACTTTAGAAATACGTATTTTCTTATTTTGGTAGATAGCTTTTCAAAATGGATAGATGTCAAGATTATGAAAAATACAAATGCCGAGAGCCTTATTGTTACACTGAGATCCATATTTTCATACTTTGGCCTACCAAAAACAATAGTATCTGATAATGGACCACCATACAACTCCGAAGCGTTTTTGAGCTTTTGCAAGGGAAACTATATAAGATGTCTCAAAAGTCCGGCATACCATCCACAGTCCAACGGACTCGCGGAAAGAGCGGTGCAAACTATTAAATCGGGGTTGAAAAAAATGTTAGGTAATAATGACTTAGATCGTTGTCTGCCTGTTCAGACTTTGTTGGATCAGTTTTTACTAAAATATCGCGCAACACCATCTAACTGTTACTCAAGTTTGTCCCCAAGATTTACTCTTCCAATATAAACCCAAAACGCGGATTGACGATATCAATCTAAAAATTAAAGTCAAAATCGATAATGTGAATCGCAAATCTGAAAATTTCAAAAAAAATTCCGAAACTAAAAGCAATCGAACGGTCTCCATAAGCCATTGCAAGATACTATTTAAAAAGGGAGAGAAAGTATTATATAAACTAAAATCTGGTTTAGGTTATAAGTGGGTTTTTGGGGTTGTAATTAAGAAAATAGGAAATGTAATGTATCTGATAAATGTAGATGGTTATAACCGATCTGACCATGTAAATCAGTTAAAAAAAAATACGGGTAACCAAAACAAATGTATACTACCTACAATTATCCCAAATAAACAAAAGATTGTTACTTTTGCCTTTGACCAGTCGAAGAAAAGGAAGAGATCTGTCGACGATGAGGTAGAGTATTTCGTTCCGCGAAGATCAGCTAGGTTAAAAGAAATATGCAAAACAAAGCCTTGAAAAATAACTAAATTAACATAAATGGATTTATAAGAAAACTTTATAATGGTAGATATAAATACTATATATTAAGTGGAGAAGAGTGATATGTATTCATACTTGTATCAATACCTTTGAACCATACTGTTCAGAGTATAGCTTAGCATAAGTTAGTACCTAAGAAGTAAACAAAAAAGCATTTAGTCCTAAGCAGAGATCAATGCGTTTCACTTGGCCGCGGCTAATATATATTAAATTGCACTGGAAATAAGGCCCAAAAACTGAAGATGAAATGTGTCTCAAAAGTCATGAAATAAGTCCCCAAAAAATTGTGCAGTGATATAAGGACATAAAGCCAAACTTTGAGATTAGTACTTATGACACTTTGGTAAAGCGACAGTATGTTTATACCCTATTCTAGGGGTATATTAATTTTGACGCATAGTTTGTAACATACCTTAATATTGCCCGTAGACCCCTAAAAGTTACTATATTTATGATCAGCATCGATAGTAATGTCGATCTAGCCATGTCCGTCCGTCCGTCCGTCCGCCCGTCGGCAAAAATTAGGCCTTTAAACTGGACCTAGAGAGCTGAAATTTTAACCATATACTCTCTAGGGTCCCGAAATAATCAAGTTTAAGAATTTTTGAAATCCGCCCACAGACACGCCCACAAACTCAAAAAACAAAATTTTGGAAAAAATCGAATTTTGAGCTAGAGAGCTGAAATTTTTTATATATGATCTATGGCCCATAAAACTGATTGGGACATAAAATTTTCAAAATCCGCCCACTGACACGCCCACAATTAAATAAAACAAATTTTGGGAAAAATTGAATTTTGAGCTAGAAAGCTGAAATTTTTTATATATGATCTTTGGCCCATAAAACTGCTTGGGACATAAAATTTTCAAAATCCGCCCACTGACACGCCCACAATTAAATAAAATATTTTTTTTGAAAAACCAAAATTTGAGCTAGGGAGCTGAAATTTTTAATATATACTCTCTAGGGGCCCTTTATGCTCATGTGTAAATATTTTCAAAATCCGCCTACTGACACGCCCACAATTATTTTTTTTTTATTTTTGAAAGTCCAAAGTTTGAGCTAGGGAGCTGAAATTTATAGTATATACTCTCTAGGTGCCCTTTATGCTCATACTTAAATTTTTTTTAAATCCGCCTACTGACACGCCCACAATTAAATAAAACAATTTTATTGAAAAACCAAAGTTTGAGCTAGGGAGCGTTTTTATTTACAAAAGCTTAGTTTTTTCGATAAAATCCTTTAAATTTTTGTCACGCCCACTTATGAGATATAGGAATAAGAATAGGGTATCCAACAGTTCGCCCAAGCGGACTGTAGCCCGCCCCTATGTTTTTGTTTACCTTTTGTTTTTCAGCAGCGAATGAAATGAAGTGATTGACATACGTCAGTATAAGACAAATCTGTCTGCATACTTTCGAAGATTTTGGTATAAGGACCGATTTATCGAGTCTCCATAAAAAATTGTTAGTAGAGTTTTAACTAAAGCCGCCATTAAGGTTATCACTCTTTATTTGTTTAAAAAGGCGGACCTTTTAATTGCGTTTTTAAATTGGTATGAGTTTTAAAAAAGTCCCAGCATTTTGTTCTGATTTGTTTTTAGAATATACTTTTTTATAGAATTTTATTTAATTGGAATTAATGTCTTTAGGATTAGGATTAGGATTAGGTTTATGTGGCTGTCGGCAGAAACCGGCACACTTAGACCAATTTAGGTCCATTGTGATACCACGTATGTATTATCTACCTCAACTCTGTAGATGGGACTGGCCAACGACACGCGGTTGTTCCCAAACGGTCCCCATCTACGTACTAACCGTGCCCAACGTCGTTTAATTGCGGTGATCTAACGAGAACCGATTAACTCGACGTGGTATGGTCGTTGGTTAATTAATGGCTTTACGACAAAGGAATTTGCACTTGCATGATGTGAAATTTTATAAAAATTAACGTTTCTGGGAGGGTGTGCGAGATATGAATTAGCGGTTTTAAATTGCTGGGTTTCTGTAGCAAATATGTAAATTATGTAAATATTTATTGACCACAAGTCGATGGAATCTGCTGCTACTTCTGCAATTCACGTGGTAATGGTATGATTGGCATGGTTGGTTAAAAAGATCATCCAGTCTGGAATCAAGATTAAACTAACAGCATTTTAATTCATGGTCCTTCGCTTCAAAACGCATCTGTTCTGTCGAGAGACCAGGCGGATATACGCACATATATTTGCACGCAGCTTCAGGCGAATGAACGGGGTGTAACATGCAGACAAATGCCAGTCATACAAACGCCCACATACACACCCAAACACAGACAGAATGGCGAGCTAGAAATGGGGTGACTCCCGCCTAGCGCCCAATATAATGCAAATTTCAGTTTTAGGAAGACCGAGCACCAAAGAAAATAAGTATGTATAGTTTAAATTTATCTTTTCAAATATGTAGGTACAATTAATGAAAGTTTATAGGTAGGCACAGAATTTAATGTATTGAACTTCATCAAGCGCATGGTTAGGCATATCACATTTTAATGAAGCCCACATTTTGTGTCATATCCCAGAAATAATAGAAGTTTTGTAGGTATGTACAGTGAAATCTCACTTAAAGGGACATCAATGGTGAAAGATTTGGTCCGCCTAAGGGAATTGGCCGTTTCAGGAAAATAAAAAGAAATTATTCATCTTAAAGCTAAGAATAAGTCTTCATTTTCACTTATTTATATACATACAAAGATGGATATTTTATTTGTTTGTTTTGATGGAGGTATGTCAAGGAGGGGTATTTCAGAGTATATCTACTAACAGTGACTAGGGACACACTCCCCGTGTTCCTCTTTTGTTTACAATTTTAAGTCCCGATATGTTTCACATACATGAGATATAGACGACGAAATATTAATTGTTTCATGCAATGTTAATCCTGTGACGAGCAGAAATCCGGGGGAAAGCAAAGTTATGTTTAAGCTTAGGCGAAACCTAAGGGTCGCTACTTTGAACGTTGGAAGTATGACTGGTCTGAGCGACGAGCTAGAAGAAATGATGGTTAGATGGCGAGTTGACATCTTATGTGTTTAGGAAACGAAATGGCGAAACACATCAAAATCGGGCGCGTTTCTTGGACTTTAGGACAAAAGTTTTCAAGGTGTTCTACTTCGCGACTTTTGTTTGTCGGCGGAGATTTGAACGGTAATGTCGTTTGGTCAAACGAAGACTATGAAGACTGCCATGACGGACTGGGATACGCCAGCAGGAACTCTAAGGGTGAAGGTATCCGCAGTATGTGCAAGTCATAGGGTCTTATCGTTCTCAAACAAAGAAGTCACCTGGTCACTTACAGCAGTGGCGGAAACGAAACCCAGATTGATTACCATTTGGTAGCACGTTTCATGAAGCTTCGGGTTAAAGCACCACCGCCTCCGCCAGACAGATTTTTCTTATTGCGGCGGAGTCCAACAGAACTCAACAAACAAAAGCGTCTGCGAGAATAAAGAGGTACAATCTGGACAAGGAGAAAGTCGAAGCATTTTTTGCAAATATGCAAAATTATCTCCATCATATCATCAACAAAGTGCAGGATGCAGAGTGCAGAGCACAAGATATCTGGTATAAATAGAGCCAAATCACTGCTAGGGGCTTCAAAATGCCACTTTCAACACGGCAAGAAAATATGGTGGTGGGCAGATGACGCTAAAGCAATGATTAGTGACAAAAAAGTGTCATTCAAAGCTTGGTCGAAGTACTCCACTTATAATAGAGACGAAAAAAGTCGCCTCGAATTTAAATACAGACTTTGCAAGAGGCTCGCAAATAGAAAGTGCGCTCAAATTCAGGTAAAGTTTCTAACGGTAGTTAGAAGAAAATTCTTCTTCGGCTGCTGATAGAAACCAGGCTGTCCACGAACTCCGACAAAGCAGATTGAACATAGGGGCACAACCATTTTCAAAATTTGCCGCTGAGAGAAGAAGGAATGCCCCTGCTTCTTGTGGATGACGAAAAAATACTACACCGGTTGCAGCGGTATTTGGAAGGAATTCTAATTGAACAATTTTCTCTGATATATTTTCTGAGAGCCGTTCCTAACACAGAAGAAGTACACGACATAACTGTTGAAGAAGTTAGGATGGAAGGCGGTCAAAGACTTCAAAAACCGAAAAGCAGTTGCGCCGGACAAGATACCTTCTGAGTTCTGGAATAAGATGGGAGACATCGGGTCCCAATGGCTCATGATTCTTATCTCCAAACTGATGAGTGGCGATCTAATGCCTAACCAGTGGAGGGAGAGTTTCCTTCTTATTTTGTACAAAGGAAAAGGCGATACGCGAGGCTGATAATTACCGTTCAATCAAGCCGATGTCACACACCATGAAGATCGTTGGGCGGGTATTAAATAGACGAATAGCGGGTTTGTCGCAAACGTCTCTGTAACGAGCATTTGATGTATGGGTGGAAGTTTTCTCAGGGATGGGTATCGTATTAGCCCGAAAAAACAGAATACTTGTGCTGCCCGTTCTCTGATCCACTTCCACCTATTAGGAAAACTTATATGAATCGAAGACTGATTCTCAAGTGCAAATGTTCCAATATCTAGGATCTATTTGTTGTAATTTGTTGTATTGCATTGTTGGGACGAGTTTGTATTTTGAACAAATTCTACGAACGTACTCTCCGCACTTTGGTGTTATAGTTTCCAGAAATTCCGGGCGAACTTTTGGATACCCTATTCCTGGTTCTTTCCTCCAAAAAGTGGGGGGTCGAATTTCCGAACTCACTTTAGAAAAGGACGATTTTGTTCGTACCGAACTGAAGCAATTGGTAAATGCTTTAACTAAACTGCAGTCTTTTACTCCAAGAAGCTGCTAGTTCTTATTCACACGATCCCTTGAACGTAAACTTGGTTGAATTTGTGGTTGTACTCAGGTTAATAGTTTATTTATTTCGCTATATATGCAACGTAATGTGATTATAATCGTTGATTTATTATGTTTCAGATAAATTATTTACACGGCATGACAACGAATAGTAGAAAAAAATGAGGAGTAGGCCGCCTGGGGAAACCTCGGTGATTTGCATGCACAATTACGGAACAGCTTTAAGATGTTAAATGTGTCGCTCGGCTCACGTGGATGTTAAAATTGCATAGATGTGATTTCTCAAGCTAGTCCACTTTTACGAGAAGCACTGTTTCGAGTGCGCTGCAGTGATATTCTAAGTCCCTGAACGGGCAGATATACTCCCCCGACTAATTCTGTCATTTATTTTTTGTCACAAGGAACTCCCATTTCTTGTTCTTCATTCAACGTCCAATCCAATTGTCCTAAGAAGTGTTTTTCGGCGTTTTAAAAATAAATAAATAATAAAATTTGAATAAAATAAATATTGATCGTATAGGTAGGAACCTATTGACCAATTAGTGGTGGTGCAGCATGGAGCAATACTGACTCGAAGTATCATAATAATGCTTAGTTAATTAGATTGAATATTTCTGAATCAATTAAAAAGGAATGATACAAATCTGTACATTTTTTGACAAGGCAGCTATAGCCAAAACAGTGACAGTTTAAAAAGCGATAAGATCGTAATTTCTTAATTGATGAAAAAGACCGATCGATCTTATCATTTACTTTACTGAATTTGTAGCTACATTCTTGACTCTTTTTTATCCTTGTCGCAGTTTGAGTTAAAAAGCTAAAATTTGCAATATATACTCTCTAGGCTCCCGGAATGCTCAAGTTCCAAGATTTTAAAAATAAGGGTTTTTACCAATTCCTCCTTTAGGGAAGTGAAGTACAAACAGTCTTTCAAATTCATAAATATTTAAAACCAACGTGCATCGGCAACTCTCCTTTTCTTTTTACAAAAACATTTTTTTTATAAAATTCGCTGCACGTACTGCACGTATTGCACGCGTCTGGATCAGCTTCAAGATTTCGATTCGGAAAAGTTCTCGAAAATATAGAAATAAGGAGGAACAATTTGCCGAAAAAACCTTCGTCAAAACCTACATTCGTCGTCCAGATGGCAAATACGAATTCCAAGTACCCTTCAGATCCTCAACTAAACTCAACTTCGGAGATTCTTTTGCTGCAGCGCTTACTCGCTTTCACACTATCAAAATGGGAATCAACCTCAATTTAGATTTAAAGGCTCAATCTTCCGCGAATTCAGTCGTCATCGTACTCGAAGTACTATTTGCTGCACCATCCATTTTCAAATGCGACAGTAGTACAGTCAAGGTAAGAGATGCATCTGCGATGTCAAAGTACACCGTGCCACTAAACGAAACCATACTCGCCGGTCAAACCATTCAACGGGATATATTTTCTCTTTTTTGAAATATCATTACTGACGTCATTACCAACACCCTTGACGAGCTATTCGCTCAGAATTAGTCGAACTTTTGAAAACTGCTGGATTTAAATTTCGTAAGTTGAACACAGACTGCTGGCCTGACGCCTGAGGACCAGAGAGAGCTCTCTCCTATTGACTTTGAAGAGTCAAACACAATCAAGGTCCTTAGCGCGCAGTGTCATCCATCAACGGACAGCTTCACATACAAAGTCAAGTTTAACCTAACGGATGCACAAAATATCGTATTTTGTCTGACGCTTTTATCTTTGATTTCTCGGTCCAGTAATCATTTCTGTCAAGATGTTGCTTTAAAAGCTCCGGAGGAAATGGGATGAGGAAGTCCCAGAAGTCATCTCATCGGTGGACCATCATCAGAAATCAATAATATCTCTTCATATCGTTTTCTATTCCCAGGTTAATATTGCACACAAATCAAATTTGGGAGCTTCATGGTTTCTGCAATGCATCTCTAGACGCATACGCGGCCGATGTCTCCTGTCGATGCACAAATCTCTAAAATGGCATCTCTGTCACTCTTGTTGCAGAGAAAAACTAAGTTAGCCCCATTGAAAGTGTTACCTCTTCCACGACTGGAATTGTGCGGAGCCTAATTACTCACTAGACTCAGCAAAAAAACAAAAATCTCTTTACAGCAACCGCATATCAACGTTTTTTTGAACAGGCTCTTCAATTGTACTGCATTGGCTAGTAGCCCAGTCATTTTAGGCATTTTAAACCCAATCTGTGGAAAAATTCCTAGTGTGCTGAATTTTTGTATACACCCTTATTACGGCATTGTAATGAAGATGTGAAAAATCGACATTGATATCGCGCCGGCTAAAAAAGTTATAAAGGTCAAAAGGTCACGGAAATCAGTTTTTCGCAAATATCTCGCGATCTATTGCTCGGAGGTCAATAGAGAAAATTGTTTGTCGTGAAATTATCTACAAAAATCGCCTCCTGCATTTTTCTGTAAAATTAACCGTTTTTGGAGTTGAGCGCTGAGAAAACGACTAGAATGCACTCATATACGGTATTGTATACAGTACATCAAGGCGTAAAGTCTATTGCTTTTTATTCATGTTGTTAAGTGTCTTAAAAACTTCTATCTGCTACTTGGGCGTTTTGTGAAAAATATACTTATATTATAGAGGTTTTGGAACTTAGTAAAATCTACTATATATTATTCAAACGACCTATACTGGCAGATCTTCTGTATTTTATTGTTCCGAGCCCTGTCCCTTTATACCTGCTACTGTCTGTCGAACTGTGTTTAGCTAAGTTGAAAAATATTTCTTGAGTGTTAAAGACGTTATTTTAGTAGTCTCATGCTCTTCAACAGTTTTCATAATGAGTGATACATGCTTTATATCCAATGAATTGTTATCGGATGGTGATGTAGTAGAAGTTTGGCGTGGTCTACAAACATTAAAAAATGCAAGTATCGCTAGAGGTGATGGTAGTATTGAATATTTAAATACAGTCACTGCGACTGGGTCAGTTGTTACTGTCATGTTCAAAGGAGGGATCCTACGAACCCTGTCAAAAAGGCAATATCAATCAACGTTCTCATACCACGAAAGAGAGGCAGGCCAAAGAACTCATGGCCTCAGTGACGAAGTGATTCAAAAGGCGGACCAGTAGGGATGTAGTGAAGTGGGACGGATGATCCCTTTAATCCTGATCAAAGCCTCACCGCCTTTAAAGGAAAAAGAAGATGTGAAAGTTCAAAAATAATCCCGCTGTCTATGATTACTGCAAGGTAATGGACTTCTTCGAAATATTTAACGATCTCGTCTTCGTTCTTTAGGTTAAGGAGCTAGGTTAGCCTTGCTTGGATTGATGGAAAGATTTTTCCTGTCTTAAGGGCGTTTTTCATACGTGTTGTGAATTCGTTTGCATCGTTGCCCCTAATAATAATGACTATGTCATCGACCCAAGGACCCCACGGGCGGACCAGTAGGGATGCAGTTGAGTAAGAGGGTAATCATCCCTTTAATCCTGATCATAGCACTGTTAATAATATAGAAACTGAAGATATCGACAATGAATGACAAAAAAAAAATATATACAAAAGTTTATTTTTTTTTGTATTTTTCAGTATTCAAATAAAAAATTATTCACTCTTAAATAAAAAAAACCTCTTATTACATAACATAGATTGTGTCTACGAGAAAACCATGTAAAATACATAGGGACGGGCTACAGTCCGCTTGGGCGAACTGTTGGATACCCTATTCTTATTCCTATCACTCATAAGTGGGCGTGACAAAAGTCTAAGTATGGTTGAATTGTTAAGAACGGTCTACATATTTTGTTAAAATTTAAAGGATTTTATCGAAAAAAAAACGCTCCCTAGCTCAAACTTGGGTGTTTCAATAAAATTGTTTTATTTAATCGTGGGCGTGTCAGTAAGCGGATTTAACAAAAATAAAGGGCCCCTAGAGAGTATATATTATAAATTTCAGCTCCCTAGCTCAAACTTTGAATTTTCAAAAAAAAGTTGTTTTTTTAAATTGTGGGCGTGTCAGTGGGCGGATTTTGAAATTATTTATACATGAGCTTAAAGGGCCCCTAGAGAGTATATATTATAAATTTCAGCTCCTTAGCTCAAATTTTGGTTTTTCAATCAAATTGTTTTATTTATTTATGGTCGTGTCAGTGGGCGGATTTTGAAAATTTTATATCCCGAGCAGTTTTAGGAGCCATAGATCATATATAAAAAAATTCAGCTTTCTAGCTCAAAATTCGATTTTTTCCAAAATTTTGTTTTTTAAGTTTGTGGCCGTGTCTGTGGGCGGATTTCAAAAATTCGTTAACTTGATTATTTCGGAACCCTAGAGAGTATATGGTTAAAATTTCAGCTCTCTAGGCCCAGTTTAAAGGCCTAATTTTTGCCGACGGACGGACGGACGGACATGGCTAGACATTACTATCGATGCTGATCATAAATATAGTAACTTTTAGGGGTCTACGGGCAATATTAAGGTATGTTACAAACTGTACGTCAAAATTAATATACCCTTAGAATAGGGTATAATGACAGCGATTTGCAAACACGATGAGGAAGATAGCAACGTTGCTATCGTGCAATCACTGTCGACGATAGTATTTGACAGCTTTTTATGTTAGGTAGTAAACACCAAATCGCCAAGTCGACTTAAGTGAAGCATAGCTATTTTTATCGACGTTGATACCGAAAATGGCAGCCTTAGGCTAATTGCGCACACACCGATTTTGGACGGCCGATTTTATACCGGTCGTCCAAATTTCAATAGTGAACCACATGTGGGAACGGGACCTGGCACACACGCCGACCGCTGATCGGTGCCGGCAAAATGCCGGTGAGCAGCCGTCCACTGCCACTGTATCGCCGGCAGTATCGGAAAGTAGTGGCGTACGTGATTAAATACACGCTTGCACACGCACCGATTTTTTGGCGACCATTTCATTCGACTGCTCTCGCTTCATTCAGTGTGTGAAATTGTAGGTACATACTACGTTTAAAACAAGTTTAGGTAGTGCGTTTTAATTAAAGTGCAATGGGTGATTTAATTGACA
This sequence comes from Portevinia maculata, assembly GCA_949715645.1. NCBI lineage: Eukaryota > Metazoa > Arthropoda > Insecta > Diptera > Syrphidae > Portevinia > Portevinia maculata. The sequence goes on along the minus strand of OX454525.1, from coordinate 108,303,950 downwards.
ATGATGCCCTTATTTCATTAGTGGAGGCAAGACGTGTTTTGTGGGATAAAACCTTGGATAAATTTGAAGACAGGAATCTTACCAGGGATGAATGGAGGGAAGTTTGCTGCGCTCTCAAAAACGATTTTGATGTTTTGGAGGATAAGGAAAAAAACACATTTGGTAAGTAGTTTCCCGTATGTCATGTTTTATTCGTTCTGATCTCTTGTTTACAATACACGGCTTATTAAACACAATAAATATTAATAGCATATCAAAGAATGTTAAAGAATACGCTGAAAATGTACCCAACAATCTCAACAAATTGAAACTTATCACACTTTTTCATTACTCATTTGATTGATAGGATGAATCCAGTACTTGCGCTTAATACTTCGGCGCTTAATACGGCGATGCAATAACCACATAGAAACAACTCGTTAAGGATTCATTATTATTGAAAAATAACCTTGTGTCACGATCATGACAACAAAGCAACTGATTGTTAGACCGGTAAAAATCCTAATTCCCTAAGTTGTTGCCCTGAGACAAGTCTTAAATCTTCTCAGGACGGAAAATATTCTCTCTGTCTCTGCTGACGTAACTAGAAGTACACACAGTACTCGAGTAGCTCCCTCTAAATCTCTAAGATTTAGGAACAAGTTTCAGTTAATCATGTACATTATGATGAAATCACCTAAATAATAACATGATCTTGATCTTGGAGGCTTGAGCCCCCTGAGCCCCCGCTCACTACCCCACTGGCCGTCAGGTATATTTAGGCTTCCCAGCACCTTGTATCAATATCACGCTTTGGTAATCCATGAGACCAGTAAATACTCCAATTCCACATGCTGCAGACACGACCACGATTAGCTTCTTCACGTGGCTTTATTTTTTAATATATCTGGGTCATCAGCTCTGCATGCCTGACAGTGCAGTGCACCCCATTACGCTGTTATTCGGTTCCTATTGAATATGGTGAAGCGAGGACAGCGACGCTTCATATAAGCGATGTGTCGGCAGTCTAAAAAGATTAAACTTAAAACTACATTAGCAGTTAATTGAACTGATCTCGAATTTCACATAACTAACTGTTATTTGAGGATTTTAGCGAAAAAAAGGTTGTTGAAAAAAACGCACCCAAAAAGTGGGCATGGAAGAATTCTTAAGAACGACTTTGTCTACATACTTTGAGAAGAACAGGACCTTCATTTCTATTAATTTCTCTGCTTGTTTAAAGAGTGGGCGTGTCAGTTGGTGGATTCAAAAAAAACATTACCACTTGATCGGTTTATGCGATGTGCTTTTCCATTTCATTTGAACGAGTTGATGATCGAATGAGTGGGAAGTGTTGCTGCTGCAGGTTATTTTTTTAACTTTCCGGCATACCTTATTTTATGTTCTGATTCGGCCAAGAATCAATTTTTTACAATGTGAACGCACATTTTTCGTCCATACCACTCTCACATGGAATATATTACCCATTGCCCCCAGGTCGACCATACGAATAGGCGAATTCAAAACAAACGTTTCTGAATACTTGTGAAATGATTGTTAATAACCTTGACGTACAAATATTTTAGTTCTTAGGTAGGCACCTAATCCAAAAAAAAAAAATTATCTTAACTCAAGTCAAATTGTTAAAATCTTGATTTTAATATGAAAACACTCGAATTTTAGTTTTATCAAGTCCTTCACAAATCATAATTTTTTTATTTTATCAAGCCATCAATCGATGTTAGTTGAAATATATATGAAATAAGAGAGTATGAGTCCAACGCTCACGTACAGAGTAGATAGGCGACAAAATTCAAAAACTGCCTTGCACGTCTACACTATTACGTGGTAGAGATATGGATCGAGAATTGATGAATGATTCAGTTAGAAAACTACTGGACAAGCGAAGGTTTCTGTTGGATGGGTAGATTACTGACCAATTGAGAGAGGCCAGTGCCAATCGCCTCGAGTGCGTCGTCACAGCCTCGAAATTCCGGAGATTGGGTGGCTGCTCAGCCACGACATGTTCCGGGTTCTGAAAATAAGCCAGAGGAGCAAAGGGCTCTGGGAGGGAAACTGACTGGACCAAGGAGTGGGCCCACTGAACATCGCCTATAGTAGGTCACAGCCCAAACCCCGGAAACCCAGTGCCTGCACAGCCAGAGACTTGTCTTGGGCGGATCAGGCACTGGAGTTCTGAGAGGTAGCCAAAAAGAATGCTGTTTCTTACTCTTAGTAGTAAGTTTTTCAACTTCTTCAGAGTGTCTATTACATCCTTTGACGAACACCACGAGAAGTTGAAAAATGAAATCCGACATCAGAATACTAAAATAAGAAATTCTATTCCTTCATTAGAAATGCTTGCTCTAACACTGAGGTAAGTAGTAAGTCAATATAAAATAATTCATTGCTTTCTATCAATAAAATATATACCTTTTTATTGATGTTCCGAATGTACTAAATATTACTAAATAAATATAGCCACAAGATGCTTACCACAGTAAAACAAGAAGTCCAAACAATTCTGATATTTTTTCAAACCATTTTTTATGGTTGAAATCACTTTACAACAACTCAAGATTTTGCGAGTTTGAGCTACCATTCAATAAAGTCTAGAGAACAAATAAACACACAAGTTATTTTTTCAATATTAATTTCATTTTATTGTACATTTTACCTTAAAAATGTATACATGAAATGTGCAAAAAAAAATGAATGCAAGCCAATGTTTGCAATATTCTTTGTCATGTGAATGAAAATTTAACCAACTTGAAATTAAGAAAAGTAATCTGAATACTGAGATCCAGGTGAGGAGGTCAAAACAGGTCTTGCCTGCACTAATGAAATAAGGACATCATTGTCAAATAAATCACCCATTGCACTTTAATTAAAACGCACTACCTAAAACTAGTTTTAAACGTAGTACGAGTATGTACCTACAATTTCACACACTGAATAAAGCGAGACCAGTCGAATGGAATGGTCGGCAAAAAATCGGTGCGTGTGCAAGAGTGCATTTAATCACGAACGCCACTACTTCCCGATACTGCCGGCGATACAGTGTCAGTGGACGGCTGCTCACCGACATTTTGCCCGCACCGATCAGCGGTCGGCGTGTGTGCCAGGTCCCGCTCCCACATGTGGTTCACTGTTGGAATTTGGACGACCGGTATAAAATCGGCCGTCCAAAATCGGTGTGTGTACAATTAGCCTTATGTGATGCGGACCCTGGTGCTAATCGACGCCACCACTCTATTATAAATATTATAGTATCTATAAAATTATAAAGAATGATTGACAGATGACTGATTATTGTGTTGCCTTTGGTTTTCAAATTTCGGATACTATATTCTTTGTCAAAATACTTTCATAAATGTGTTATCTGAAATATGAATCTAATAAATTGTGGCAGTCATTAGTTTAATAGCTGCCTATGATCAAAATTTGTTTTGTTTATTTATTTTAGAAAAATATTTTTTATAAAAGGTATTTCATTATGGACTTGACAACCTCTTTTTTAAATAAAATGCAAACTGCTTGAGATATCTCAAACAAATATTGACTTGAATTATTATCAAAATAAAAACATAGGGACGGGCTACAGTCCGCTTGGGCGAACTGTTGGATACCATATTCTTATTCCTATCCATCATAAGTGGACGTGACAAAAGTCTAAGTATGGTTGAATTGTTAAGAACGCTCTACATATTTTGTTATATAACATTTAAAGGATTTTATCACAAAAAAACGCTCCCTAGGTCAAACTTGGGTGTTTCAATAAAATTGTTTTATTTAATTGTGGGCGTGTCAGTAGGCGGATTTAAAAAAAATTAACCCATGAGATTAAAAGGCCCCTAGAGAGTATATATTATAAATTTCAGCTCGCTAGCTCAAACTTTGAATTATGTTACATTATGTTACACAATCGAATCTCCGAATATAAACAGAATTTTTTCATTTGGTTTTGCACAAGCACCTGAGTGCCTCAGTTTGGGCAGCTAAATATCATTGATTTAGGTATTCTTTTTGATACCTACTTCTTTTGATACCGTCATACCGATCACTAGCGGCCGATGCCCAAAAGGAAAGATATTGCAGAGATGTTAAAAATAAACATCAGCAAAATAATGGCATGCGGCCTAAATGTCGTCGCCACAAGCTGCGACCAAGGATCAAACAACGTACTGGCTTACAAACTGCTAGGAGTGTCAGTAGAAAAGCCTTATTACGATGTTGGGAATGAAAGGGTTTTCATGCTGTACGATTATCCGCATCTCTTCAAGAGCCTGCGGAATATATTGTTACAGCACAAAATCATAATTTCAGGAGAAATTATAGATTGGAACGTAGTTGTTAAGCTGTATGAAGAAGACTCGAAAGGAGTTTTGCAAGTCTTCTTCAAGCTTACTAAGAGCCATGTTTGCCCAAATGGTTTTGAAAAACTATCGGTTAAACTGGCAACACAAATTAGCGCTAATGTAGCTGCCGGAATTTTGTATGCAGTGAAAGCAAACTGCTACAAAACAGTTGAGGAACAGAAAGTTGCCGAATCAACAGCAACTTTCATACAAAAAATTAATGACTTGTTCGACAACCTGAATAGCGACAGACTGAGTTCCAGGAATCCAAGTCGTCAGCCAATTTCAGATTCGACCGTCACACTTAAGTCAATACGAAATGCTCGCCAGTGGATAAAAACGTGGGAATATACCGGAAGACTGCAAAAACCTCCTTGCTTTTTCGGCTTGGAGCAGACACTGCTAGGAATTGAGATGATGTGGACACATCTTAAGAGTACTGAACAGAAGTTTCTCCTGACTGTGCATCTTAACACAGATCCAGCAGAGAACTTTTTTTCGATGGTGCGGACAAATAGGGGATCCTATGAGAAAAACCCCTCGGCTTACAGATTCATAAGAAATCTTAAGCAAATTATATTTAAAAATTTAAAATCTTCAGATCATTCGGGCTATGAAGATTCTGGAGCAGAGCTATTGCTGGATGAAGCAGATCGCGAAGAACTGGATATTGAGCGGGCAGCGAATGAAGAATTTTCACTTGAAGTCCCATTAGAAGACCACATCATGGAGACCGATATTTTAAACAATATCGAGTACGATGACGCAGATGAAGATTACGCAAGGAACAACACTATAGAAACAGTACTAACGAAAGGATGTTCAGAGAAGCTACAGGAAGGTGCTTTGACGTTCTACGCAGGATTTGCAGCGTTTAAGTTACGGAACAAGATTAATTGCGAAGCCTGCACGCAATTTATGATCGATGAGACAAATTCTTATCGAGAACAAGCCTTGTTAATACGTCTCAAGGCTTATGAGACCACACAAACTGTGTGTGAGTTTGGGAAGCTTACGGTGCCTACTATAAGCTTCGAAAATACTGCGAAAAGAATAAAGGAGATATTCGAAACAGTTTTTCCGGAGGACCGCAAACAAGCAAACTTGGTTGAAAACCTCATGTCTCTGATGATAAACCAGTTGGAAGTGACAGAAACCATGACGTGTAGCAATTATGGACACAACGAAGACATCGTTAAATTTATTTTAATCGGAATGATTAAATTTACAATAAAAAAAAAAACAACAAGGATTTAAGGCTGCCAAACTTTAAGGATAAGCATCATGTAAATAAATATCTATAAATAAAGTTATATTTTAATAAATGAATGGGTGTGTTTTTCTGATTTTCATATATAAATATTTATATGTACTCATATTTATTTTTATTTGTTTTTAGTTATGGTAATATTAATATAATAAATATAATATATAATAATAATATAATATATATATAGTTTATTTATTTTTTATATATACTTTACGTATGAGCTTTTGGTTAAAGGACCCTATGCGTTGTTATGTTATTTATGAACTATGCGCGAGGAGTAGGCCTAATGGGGATACCTCGGTGAAAAAAAAAAACAAATCAAATGTTCCACCTCCTGGGTGATGCGGAAGAGGACAGACTTGTGTTTTTTTTAGTACCAACCACAGCATTAAAAAACATTTTAATAAAATATTCAATGCTGTGATTGGTACCTACGCCTCGAATATCCAAATTGGTTAAATGAACATTTCTTTATCTTTAAACTACATACATAATATTCTCGGTATTTGTTTTTTTTTTTTCTTTTAAGAAAGCAATGAAAACATATATTTTTGCATGTCTAAATAGGTAGGTAGTTTGTTTGACATTCATTCAAATAATAAAAAAAAAAGTAAATCGACAGGTGAGCTACCTCTAACAGATATACGTATCCAACAACGTGTTCGCTTATAAATATCTGATAAAAAACAAATCGAATATTTCTGAATCAATTACAAAAGAAATGATAGAAATCGGTGAATTTTTGGACGAGATATACCCAAAATAGCAAGAGTCTAAAAAACCATAAACTCATAATTTTTTTACTTCTTACATGTTCAGTAGGTAAAGTAAAGGAACAAGACCAAACTGTGGTGGATTCCGGGCCACGAAGGTTTTGAAGGCAACGAAAAGGCCGACGACGGGTTGCGATATCACCTAAACATAATGAAAATAGTTGACTCTGCAGAATGCCGGCTATGTCTTGAGGAAGACGAAACAGCTGAACACATTCTAGGTGAATGTCCGGCCTCAGAGAACAACTGAGTTCCGAAGATATAAAGAAGTGGTCTGCTGGTAGCATTATCCGCTTTATACGGAAAGGAGAAATACTACTAGCTTAACATATTTCTGGCCCAGACGGAACAAACGACCTCATAGATCGCAGTACCTTTTTCTTCGCCTTGGCGAACCAGAAGCTAAAAAAAAAATATATTGAAAATTTCAGCAGAACCATTTGCCACAGGGCATGACAACTAATAATAGAACGAAGCGAGGAGTAAGCCGTCTGATTAAAGCTCGGTGATTAAAAACACGTATATCTAATGTTACAACATGGGTAATGCGAAAGAGAACCAATCAAGCAACCTTCATTAGAAGCAAAAAACACAAACAAGTGACCTTCCTCAATGCTTTATTGCAAAGGTGCAGGGACTTTAAACAACGAAAATTCGTATTATCCATATAAATATTCATCGTGTAGGTACCTATTGACCAATAAGTGGTGGTGCAGCATGGCACAATACCGACACAAAATAAATTATGTCATTGCTTTATAAATTAGACTGAATATTTCTAAATCAATTACAAAAAGAATGATATAAATCGGTACATTTTTCGAAAAGATATAGCCAAAATAGCGAGAATCTAAAATGCGATAAATTCATAATTTCTCATTTGAAAGAAAAATACCCAAATCAAATTTTATTAAATTTTTCGTTTCAAACGAATCGCCCCTTCCATCCAGAGAGTCGATAATGCGAAATCCATTATCCATACAAATAATAACTTACTTGGTTTCCATCATCAACCTCTGCTACTTGCAAAGCATACGTACATGAACATGCTACCTGCGGTGCCTACGCCTATGCTCCTTCTTACAATGAAAAAAAAATGCATACACAATGGAATGAAATTCGTTCGGCGGAAAGATTCGAGAGAGACAAACCGGTTTATTTGGTCTTGCTTTCTTCGTTTTCAAAGTGTGTATTTAAAATGAAGATGACAGCAAAAGTTTAGACACAAACATTCTAGCTCAATTCATAACGCCATCTGCATTTAGTCGGCTAAAACAAAAAATTCGATATGATGGCACCATTGTATATAAACCTTATAGTAGTGCAACCGTGCGTAAACGACGATACGCCACCAGTGCGCATTCGCCCGCAACAAATCATGATAGTCTAGTTCTACACAATTCTCGTGCTGGGAATATGAGTAGGAGGATGATGCAGGTAGTGGTGGTGGTTGGCAAAGCAGGTTTCGTGTAGATTTATGGTATATTTTTTGTTTGCTTTGATGGAAGGGGTATGTTATGTTTTCTGGATTTTAACACAATTGGTATGTGTGTGTATGATCGTTGAAGGAGAGTCGCATTTCAGCTAATGTGAGGATTCTCAAATGATTTTCTTTATAATTCGTATTTGCAAGTGAAAAATCGATATTCATATTTAAAGGCAGGTTCGATGGTGGATAAAGAAAGGTGGGAGAATTGTCGTCGAGTAGTTGATGGTATATTATTTGTTGGCTTTGATGAATGTTTGGGGTAGGTTATGGCATATTGCAATTAGACCATCACAGTCACCTGTAACTTGTTTTCTTTGTTTTTAATACAATTGGTGTCTGTGTTCACATCGGTGAAGGAGATTCGCATTTCAGCAATGAGGATTCCCAAATGGTTTATAAACCATATTTGCATGTGAAAAAATATTAATTGAGGCAGAGATAAAAAAAGATAAGACAAGTTATAGTGTATTCCCAGCTACATTGCGAACGATCCTTAAGGGTTTCTACTTTAAAAAGCAAATCGTGGATATTTTCGGACCCGTCGAATGCAATTTGCCACTTTTCAATTTTACAAACTGAACTTACTAAAGAAGTTTGTTGACTTATTGGTGGTGCTTGTCTGCGTTGCACAGTGTGACGAATCGCTGATTTAGCTTGGTTTAATAAGAAAAATGACATGCACAAAATTAAACAAAAACCGGTTGAGCCTCCTACGTAATGACTGTGCAATTTTTTTGTTCTTGCTTAGTGCAACAAAAAAAAATCATCTCAAACTCCAAATTGTATATAATTTTTTTTATAAGAAGGTCAATTTGAAGAGAAAGTGTTTATATCGGTTTTAATTGGTACGCATATATTTTATAGCTTTTTTTATCTTTTCTCAATAAGTTAAAAGTCAATTGATATAAAAGTAAGTTTTTCTTAAATAATTAAAGATTTTGTTTAATAGGTATAAGGGGTAAATGAAAGTAAAATTTATAGATAAAATATGTGTTTTTTGTATTCATTAGACGAAAAGTATACATAGTTGTTCAGTGTTGTCCAAGTTCGAGACCGTGTTTGTTCTAAAGCCTTGCATATGCACTGCTAAAATGTGTTTCAACAAAATTTTTCGTTTTTTAGGATGCCCATGGAAATCACGAAAAAGCAAATTTTTTATGTTTGGATTTCTTAATTTAAAATTAAGCGCTTAGATGCTGTTTCTGCTTTTGTTGTGGGTTACTTTAGCCATGTGATGTTTTCTGAGGCTGCAACAAAGACAATCAAATTAACCTTTAAAACTTTATGTTTAAGATTTGACGAGACATGGGCCAAAAGTGGTCGGCATAGAGAGCGCTTCGAAAATTCAAATTCTCTGTGGCTAAATGAAAATCTAACATTACCACAACATATCTAAGATGAAATACCTTCTTCATCTAGAGTAGGAAGACCGAAAAAAAGCTTATAGATTAGATGTCAAGTTGCGGCAGGTAAAAGATCAAGGCAGTAAAGAAAAAGTCAAAGCCAGAAAATAACTAATCCAAGAAAAATTTACAAGAGAAACAGGGTTATTGGTAGATATGCCAACTCAATAGTCTGGCAATCCTAATGACGGGAACAAGGCTAGACGATTTTTTAGAGATGATGAAAAGACTGCCCAAATTACAGTGATAGATAAAGAAATTATCAAAAAGTTTCATATCATCTTAGAAGCTCTTGGGTCTGGGTTCCCAATAGATGCAGATGCCTTTGAAAATTATGCCTGGTATTTTAAGCCAGTAAGTGTGCATAAGGTCTTCTTTCATGGAAAACAATTTCGACTTGTATACTTCCAATCGGACAACTTTCAGAAGCGCAAGAAACAAGGAAAATAGAAGGTTTAGGGAACTTCCCACCAGAAAAATATCACGTGTAGATACAAATACTGAACTCTTAAATCGATTGCTTATAACCTCAGATCCAATTCTTAGCAAGTCTAAGATACTTTCCGAGAAGAAAGAAAAGCGTCATGGAACATGAATACTTGCAACTTTTATATGTACCAAATAATTAAAAAAATTAAAATAAGCTGGTTTGTATGTATTGTTTTGTCTTGAAATTTGTAGTCATATGTTAAAAAAATTTGTTATATTCTATTCTGTGAACAATTTCAATTAAAAAAGAAACAAAAAATTTAATCTTAATTTAATTCCGCTAAATCAGCGATTCGTGACACTGTGCGTTAGGTCGAAAACGAAGCGTTATTTCAAAAATGTTCGAAGTCGGAACGAGCGTTCGAAGGTCTCGTAGGATTCACATTGGGAGTATTTAAATTCAAATTATCCAATCTTCCAACTAAGGTATCTCTAATAGACTGCGTTTCACAAATGAAAACTCGTTGGTTTGCCTCGAGTCTGTGGCTTCTTCTTGAACAGGTGGACGTTCGTTAATATCTCATCGCTTATTATTATCATCACTATTGTGGTTATCTACCAGTTGTGGTGAAATCTGATCCTGGCTTAAGCCTACACTAGCCCCAGGTGGAGTACGACTAGCAATTGGCCTGGATTCCATTGCTCCTGAACGGGGAGTTATTTCGAAAAGTGGACGAATTTCTCAAATTACTTGGTCTTCCTCTAGAACGCGTATTTGGAACTCTATTATCCATAATAGGAAATTTCGGATTTTAAATACAACTTCAAAAGATTTTAAATTTCAATATCTTTTAATAAATCTGTATTAAAAAAAATTAATACATGCATAATTTGGGGTCAGCGCGGTCGGTGCTAAATTCGATATTAAATCAGATATTAAATTTGATAAGATTAGATACAATATGCTTAAGAGCAAGATATCTGTCTTGGTAAACAGACGGACTGTGCAAACAATGAACACAATACGAACAAGACTGTATATAATTGGCAACTATAGGTAACATAGTAGCAACATAGTCCAGTGTAATAACTACCAGACAATGGACTACCTATACTAGGTATAAGAGAATTAGAATTTATATATTATAAAAATATTCATATGAACAACTTATCCTTTCACGAATGAAATTAGACCAATATGAATACAAAAAGCAGTTCAACTCTTTCTAATATCCAATAGTCGCAACGCGGATTATAATTAAAACTATGAATATACTGGGACTATAGCAATGAAAGTCATACTCAACTTGAACCGCCAAGAGACACAATAGAACACTCTACAATTGCTGGAGCTTAGCTAAAAGCTCTAAAGTTAGCCAGTATAATCTTTGTAGTGACGTTCTTAATGCCTCGAAGTACATCTAATGTTAGAACACGTTAAATGCAAAAGAGAAACAATCAAGCAACCTCCATTAAGCAAAAAATACCAACAAGTGACCTTCCTCAATGCTTCATTGAAAAGGTACATGGACTTTAAAATATATACCAACAATTTCACATGTTGATTAAAGATAAATAAACTTGTGCAATACTCCAATTTAGCAATCTAGCTCTACGCAAAACAACGAAAATTCTTACTATCCATATAAATATTCATCTTATAGGTACCTATTGAACAAGAAGTGGTGGTGCGGCATGGCACAATACTGACAAAAAAAATTATGTCATTGCTTTATAAATTAGATCGAATATTTCTAAATCAATTACAAAAAAAATTATAGAAATCGGTACCTTTTGCGACAAGATATAGCCGATACAGTCAGAGTCCAAAATGCGACAAACTCATAATACCTCATTTGCTGAAAAATACCGAAATCAAATTTTATTCAATTTTTCCCTTCAAACGAATCGCCTCTTCCATCATTTCTACTCGCAGACGAAGAAGTCAGATTTATTATATTTCCATCATTTCCCTCTCATCAAACATACTACTTGCCTAAGAGAAGGCAACATTGCAAATCATCAATTACACAGAAAAATAAATACATACTTACATTTCCATACAAATGAAAATCATATGGCATGACCACAGAATCGATAATGCGAGATCCATTATCCATACAAATTAACTTACTTGGAAATCCTACATGCTACCTGTGCTGCTAAACAACAAGAATGCCTGTGCTCCTTCTTACAAAGAAAAAAAATACAACATACATGGGAATGCAATTATGAAAGGTTCGATAAAGAGAGATAAACCAGTTTATTTGGTTTTCTTTCTTCGTTTTCAAAGTGTGTATTTAAAATGAAGATGACAGCAAAAGTTTAGACACAAACATTCTTGCTCAATTCATAACGCCATCTGCATTTAGTCCGCTAAAACAAAAAATTCGACATGATAGCACTACTATAAAGTGTATATACAATGGTACTACTTGCCTAAGAGAAGGCAACATTGCAAATCATCAATTACACAGAAAAATAAATACATACTTACATTTCCATACAAATGAAAATCATATGGCATGACCACAGAATCGATAATGCGAGATCCATTATCCATACAAATTAACTTACTTGGAAATCCTACATGCTACCTGTGCTGCTAAACAACAAAAATGCCTGTGCTCCTTACAAAGAAAAAAAATACAACATACATGGGAATGCAATTATGAAAGGTTCGATAAAGAGAGATAAACCAGTTTATTTGGTTTTCTTTCTCCGTTTTCAATGTGTGTATTTAAAATGAAGATGACAGCAAAAGTTTAGACACAAACATTCTAGCTCAATTCATAACGCCATCTGCATTTAGTCGGCTAAAACAAAAAATTCGACATGATAGCACTACTATAAAGTGTATATACAATGATGGCACTACTATAAAGTGTATATACAATGATGTTGATGATGTATGTTGCCAAATAAATGTTGCCAGATGAGTAAATGTTGCTAAGTATATACATGTTGCGCTTGCCAACTTGTGCAGGGTGTTTCGATATTTTTATGATTAATATTTTTTTTTGTAGTATTATTGAGTGGTAGATTTAAAAATATAGTTAATGTTGGGTGCCGGTAAGTTAAGAATGTGAGTGGTCGCTAAGTAGTAATTTGTTTTGAATGCGAGTGTGATTGTTTTAAATGCATTTAAATAAATGTGACATCGTATTAGTGTTTAAAGTGTGAATGATGCCAAGTATTTCAGTAAATGTTTTGAGTGAGTTCGATATCAATTGAGTGCTTGGAGTGAGTGTTTTGATTAGTGTAATGTGATTGATATCGTTTGAGTGTATAATGTTTTTTGATACATAAATCCTAACCTTGCAGAACAAAGGTGTGGCCTATCGCCCTATGCTGTATTAAGCGCAGCACGCTTTGTATATTTGCTGTTATTGTCGCGCAGCTCGCTAATGAACAAATGGCATGTGAGTGCCGCTGTTAATGATGAGTCGAAATTAGGATTAAGACTGATTTTATTCAAATCGATATCGCCCTTTTATACAAAAATCACTTACAACTAATTCACAATACGTATCGCTAACAACTATACATGCATACCATAAAAATAAATATAATTCTTTTAACCTACAGTATTCGTAAAACATTCATGCTCACATTTCATTATTACAATCAATTAATTGTCCTAACTTCTATTACCTGGGTGAATGAATGCAAATGAAAACAATAACAGACACATGAACTATGTTGAACTATTATGGGTGGCGACGGTGTAGAGGTTAGTGTGTTGGCTTGTTACCCGTGCGGTGCAGGTTCAATCCCCATGGGGAACAGCAACATACGCCACCCATTCACATGCCTCTACACCAAAAGGAGGATTTCTGCCTGGTTGTACAATGGACCGTTATCGAGTCTGAGTGCTCTAGGATTTGGAATTCCTTTTTAAAAAAAAAAAAAAAAAAAAAAAAAAAAAAAAAAAAAAAAATGTTGAACTATTGCATAGCATGAATCACCGTCGGTATTACTTGGATGCCATTTGACACCTTCCGTATTCGAAGCAAAGCGCAGGGATTCAATGTTACGTAATAGTTTTCATTGTTTATTTTGTGCCTACATTGAGTCACACTACAAGTGTCTTGAGTACTTGTTTCTAATGAGTGTAGTAATACATGAGTTTGAGTGATTGCTTTTAATGAGTTTGGTATCATTATTCTGATGATTTATTGTGAGCTTGTAAGTTGAATAAGTATTTGAATAATGTGATTTTGTGAGTAAATGAGTGAGTTGACTTGTTAGAATGAAATAAATCTGTTCAACAGAGCATATACACGCATTGAATGAATGCTAGATTTTTGGTATTTGTGTTATGTGTTGTGCTCGTGTTAGATGGTAAACGACATATTTTGGTGATAGGTCTTTTAAATTCTCCTGTTTGCGTTCTAAGTTTGACAACACGAACCAAGTTATCCGTTCCTGGATATAGTAAGGTGATACGGCCAAGCATCCATTTCGAGGGTGGTAAACGTTCATCTTTTAATAAAACTAAGTCACCGACCCTGGGCTGTGACTCGGTTTTTAACCATTTCGGTCGTTGTAGACGAGACAAATATTCTCCGCTCCACTGCTTCCAAAAAATATGAACGGCGGTTTGAATCCTCTTCCATCTGTCTATATACGACGCATTGTCTGTTAATAGATCGGCTTGTGGTATGAGTTGAGCTGAGGTACCTATTAAAAAGTGTGCTGGTGTTAGGGCTGAAAAATCATCGAAGTTATCGGTAAGCGAACAAAGAGGTCTCGAATTGAGACACGCTTCTATCTGAAAGTCAGCGTTTCGGTTTTGACGATCCTTTTCAAATGAAATTTGACGGATTTCACTCCTGCTTCCCATAGTCCTCCAAAATGGGGAGAAGCAGGAGGAATAAAATTCCATTTTGTTCCGATGTTCGTTGTGGTTGTGGCTATCTCAGTCTCAGGTGTTTGCTCCTACAAAGTTTTTGCCGCAGTCGCTATAGATCTTTGAACAAACTCCTCGACGTGCGGTGAATCTCCGGAAGGCTGCTAAAAATGCTATAGTGGTCATGTCACTAACTGTCTCAAGGTGAATTGCCTTTGTTGCCAAGCATATAAATATCGCAAAGTATCCCTTGTATATTTTGCCTCCGCGTCCTTTCCAAGCCTATCGGTCCAGCATAATCGACTCCGCTGTGTGTGAAAGGTCGCGATATCCTCACGTGAGGTGCTGGTAAAATTCCCATCGTACCGATGCAGATGACGCAATGATGGATACATTTTTTGACGCTTCGCTTAATGTTTAAAATCCAGTATTTTGTGCTTAGATATACAACCATTTGCTGGACTCCTCCATGGAAGGTCTTCTCATGTGCATCTCGGATGAGCAGTTGGGCCAAATGATGTTCCGGTTTGAGGATGATCGGGTGTTGTTGATCGTATTCTAGAGTCGAATTTTGCAATCTGCCTCCAACCCTTAAAATGCCCTGGCTGTCGATGAACGGATTAAGAGATCCAAAATATTTTGATGAGGATGGTTGTTTGGTAAGTTCATCGATCTCCTTGGAAAACATTTCTCTTTGAACAAGCCCAATGCAAATCAGAGTTGAAGCCTCCATGTCTGAAGGAGAAAGTGGTGCCGCAATTTGACTTAAGGGTAATTTTGTAAGACATATTAAGGCGATTCGGCGACAGTATGAAACGATTCGGATTAATTTTTGTGGATTTGCTTCATTAACTCGTTCTTATTTTCAGCGATGCAATGTGTGTGTGTTTTTACAGGGCGTTTCTCTTCTTTCGTTTCCAACGTAGATGGATGACTTTGGGGAGGAAATAACCAATTCGTTTGTAGATAATCCGATCCCTTCCACCAAAGACTGTTGTTGTGTAGGTCCGATGGTGATGTTCCTCGAGAAGCCAAATCCGCTGGATTATATTGCGTAGGAACGTGCTTACAAATGTTGATATTAGTCAGTCTCTGAATTTCTGTGACTCGATTACTAATGAACGTTTTCCATTTCGAAGGTGGCGCTGTTATCGAACACAGCGTGATAGTCGAATCAGTCCACGCGAGGGTTTCAACGTCCCCTAACTGCAAAACCTCAACAGTGTAGTTTAAAAGTCGGGCTAGCATAACAGCTCCACAGAGCTCAAGCCGAGGTAGTGAAAGGTTGTTCAGTGGCGCAACTCTGGTCTTCGACATTATGAGGTGAGTGTGAATTCTATTCTGACTATCTAAAACCCTAAGGTACACTGCAGCCCCATATGCTTTCATAGAAGCATCACTAAACCCATGTAGCTGTAATTCTTTGTTTTGCCTTTCAGTGAAAATCCAACGTGGTATACGAATGTTTTCCAGCAATGGTAGCTGTGATCCCAAAGAAAGCCATTAATCCTGGACCTCAACTGGAACCGGTACATCCCATGTCAAACCCTTCAGCCACAATTTTTGCATAAATATTTTTGCCGAAATTATACAAGGAGATACTCGTATCCAACCTAGTGGGTCAAAGAGTTTGGAAATTGTTGAAAGTATGGTTCGCTTTGTGACGTCAGAAGATTCGGTGTGAACCCACTGAAAAGAAAATGAGTCGCTAGAAAGAAGCCATTTTATACCTAATGTCTTGTTATGTTCCGACGACTCAAACGGCAGCAGAAAATTAACTTCTCGTTCTTGGGGTGCGACGAGACTTAAAACTTCTTCGCAGTTGCTTCCCCACTTGCGTAAATTGAAGCCAGCCGATGAAAGTAGATTGCTCATTTCCGTTAATTTCTGTTGAGCCTCCAGAATTGTGTCTGCTCCGCTGACTAAGTCGTCGACATACATGTCCTCTCGTATCATTTTTGCTGCAGATGGATAAGTCTCCTTTTCGTCATCCGCCAACTTGTTTAGAGTGCGAGTAGCCAGATATGGTGCCGAGGCTGTTCCAAAGGTCACGGTCTTCAGTCTATACATCTTCATAGGATCCATCCTTCTCTCACGCCAGAAAATTAGCTGATAGTAAGAATCTGCTTGACTGATCTTAATTTGCCGGTAAATTTTTTCGATATCAGCTGTCAAGGTAATCTTGTACTTCCTCCATTTTAAGATGATGTCCTTAATGTTTGCTTGCGTTTTAGGTCCGACCATAAGATGTTCGTTTAAGGAAGTCCCGTCTGTGGTTTTAAAGGCAGCATCGAAAACCACCCGCAATTTTGTTGTAGTACTTGACTCCTTAAACACAGCATGATGTGGCACAACGTAATGGAACGGTGTTTTAAGAACTTCATCTCGGCTGACATCTACTTCAATCATCTGGTCCAGCTGTAAGTATTCTCCTATACATTTCTTATACTGAGTGTGCAGCGATGGGTTGTTTTCAAATCGTTTTTCCAGTTGGTAGAATCTGCGTAGCGCTCCCTGTTGACTTTCTCCTAGTGCTGGGTGAATACCGTCCTTGAATGGCAAGGAAACCTCAAAACGTCCTCCTGGCAGACGTCTAGTGTGTGACTGGAAATGCATGTGAAGAATACAGCGTTTTCTTTCGTCTCAGGTTCCTTAAACGGGTACTTCTCGATTTCCCAAAATTTACGTATCTGTGTGTCTACGTCAAAAGTCTGCAGATGAACTCGACAGGTTTCAATCGGGGCCCTACCTAGAACAATTCACCCAAGCTGAGTGTTTTGAGCAATTGGAGCTATAGGCTCATTTCCTCGAACTATTTCGGGCAAAACTATTTCGCAAAATATGTCGTTAGGTTAGGTTTATGTGGCTGTCGGCAGAAGCCGACACACTTAGACCAATTTAGGTCCATTGTGATACCACGTATAATTATCTACCTCAACTCTGTAGATGGGACTGGCCAACGACACGCGGTTGTTCTCAAACGGTCCCCCATCTACGTACTAACCGCGCCCAACGTCGTTTAATTACGGTGATCTGATGAGAACCGATTAACTCGACGTGGTATGGTCATTGGTTAAAAAATATGTCGTTACCTAAGAGCAAATCAACATGTCTTGGCTTGTGAAAGGAGGGATCAGCTAATTTTAACCCTCGGATATGACTCCATTTGTTTGGAACCAATTCCTTATTTGGTAGCAGACCTGACAAAGTTTTGAAAATTAACGCCCTTACATCGGTAACAAAATCGGTTTGTGCTGATTTGAGTTTCAAATCAACGTAGTTTTGACAAGACCCGCTTTTAGTGTTGCCCAATCCAGTGACTTCAGTAAATGTGCGACGTTTCTTAAGCCTTAGTTGTTGTGCAGCTGCTTCGGTGATAAAAGTGGCCTCCGACAACGCCCTCAACTTGATGTAGTCTCCGGTTGAAGATTGTATCATCACAATGGCTGTCGCCAGCAATATTTCTGTATTTCTGTGTTGCGAAATGTGGTAGTTGCGAGCAGCCGGGCTTGTACTCGCTTGATCATGCGAAGGGTTGAATGGTGGTGCGCTGGGATTAACTTGGGTTGAGACCTGATATGACTGGTTGCTGGAATTGGGTATAAACGGCTGTGGATCGAACTTAGAATGTGATTGAGCGGATGCAGATAGTGAATTTGAATGTGGCAAACGATTAGGCTTAGAGTTTTGACCGTATGAGTTGTGACTGTATGGAACACGATTTTGTTCATTGGAGGAGTGTAAAAGCGAATGATGTTTTTGTTGGCAGTGGTAACATCGATTCTGACTTGGACATTGTTGGGTCTTATGGTTGTAAGCCAAACAAATTTCACAAACGCCTAGCTGTTCCACCATCTTAACCCTTGCGCTAATGTCTAACCTCAAAAAACTATAGCAGGAGCGAAGGGAGTGTTGACCTCTACGAAAAACAGAACAATTGTGCTTTTCCTTATGAATGGAGTTGACATGCATCACCCTTGACTTCAGCTTATTCTGATCTCCTTGAAATGATGTCCTTGAAATGACCTTTTGTTGACACACAACTTCCAACAAACGAAATCGAGTTTCCAAAAAGATCGAAAATTCTTTAAATGTTGGTAAATCCTTACTCATCCCTAATTTTTCCTCCCACATTTGTTGTGTAGACCTAGGTAACTTTTGAAGCAAGGTAAAAATTATTATTGTGTCCCAATGCTCGATTGGAACACCTAAGCCCTTTAACGAATGCAGCACCTCGGTTGACTTATCCAGTAAACCTTCAATAGAATCTGCGGTTTTAGAATTAATAATTGGTTGATCGAAAAATGTTTTCAATTGCGTACTAACCAAAATGCGCTTATGATCGTAACGCGTGGTTAAAATTGACCATGCTTGATCATAATTATCGTTGTTGACCTCGAGGTAATCTAACAATGACGCAGCATTACCTTTCAAACAAGATTTTAAATATGTTAACTT
This sequence comes from Portevinia maculata, assembly GCA_949715645.1. Lineage (NCBI taxonomy): Eukaryota > Metazoa > Arthropoda > Insecta > Diptera > Syrphidae > Portevinia > Portevinia maculata. The sequence goes on along the minus strand of OX454525.1, from coordinate 108,284,939 downwards.
CTCGATTTTAGACAATGACGAATTATCATGGATCAATGTGACGAAAAGATCGTGAAACGGACGCCAGTTATTATAGTCACCGGAGAAAATCGGAGGAGTGATGGATGGAAGTCTAATCTCATGCGAATATGAAGTTTTGGCGGCATTGCTTGAATTAGATTCCTGAGTTTTGGCTGTCTTCTCAACTCGCGAATTTTCGTTGAGACTATCTAACCCATCTAGCTCATTCAATAACACTGTTTTATACAGAAAGTCAGTTTCCATAACTTCATCGTATAATTCCTCACTATCCTTCGAAATGTCTTCATTATCCTCAGAATTCATTTCATCGTAATGGTCACATATTTTCTTTAAATTATCCTCTAAAACGTTTAATCTACTAATCAAATAGTTTTTTGTCTTAATTTCAGCACTCACTTTTCCGAAGCTTATCCTTTCTTTGCCAATTAGATTGCACAATTTCTTAAATATTTTCATCGAAATAGCACTCATTTTAATTTGTTTAATTTATTTGGACTAGTAATAAAATGTAAGTAAAAATCGCACTCACTTTGAGTTTCCTTTAATAATTTCTTGACTTCTTGTCTTCAGGTACTGTGGACTCCAATAGCACAAATGACGACACTCAAAAATGTTACGGACTGGAACTGTATTCACTTCAACGGTGCAAGACAACGGCACAGACTTCAACGGTACAAGACTCCAACGATGAATAAAGAACGGCACGTCAATCCAACGGGACGATATTCCAACGGGACAAGCTTCCAAACGACGTAGGTAAGTAAGACGCAGCACAAATAAGGTTTATATGGACGATTAGTACGTATGCATTGAACATCAACGACGTACTCACATGAATTTTGTTTAATTAGCTTTTCCTTTGTTGGCAGGTACTCGGACTCCACTTGGATGCAACTCAACTTGTCAAACAATTCCAGCAGGCACGGTTGGAGAACGAGTTGGAGAACGAGTGACTAATTTCACATTACTAAAATATTAGAAAAAACATAGGGACGGGCTACAGTCCGCTTGGGCGAACTGATGGATACCCTATTCTTATTCCTATCCCTCATAAGTGGGCGTGACAAAAGTCTAAGTATGGTTGAATTGTTAAGAACGCTTTACATATTTTGTTATATAACATTTAAAGGATTTTATCAAAAAAAAAACGCTCCCTAGCTCAAACTTGGGTGTTTCAATAAAATTGTTTTATTTAATTGTGGGCGTGTCAGTAGGCGGATTTTAAAAAAATTAACACATGAGATTAAAAGGCCCCTAGAGAGTATATATTATAAATTTCAGCTCCCTAGCTCAAACTTTGAATTTTCAAAAAAAATAAAAAATTAATTGTGGGCGTGTCAGTGGGCGGATTTTGAAAATATTTACACAAGAGCATAAAGGGCCCATAGAGAGTATATATTATAAATTTCAGCTCCCTAGCTGAAACTTTGGATTTTAAAAAATTAATATACCCTTAGAATAGGGTATAAACAAATTATTTTATTTATTTGTGGGCGTGTCAGTGGGCGGATTTTGAAAATTTTTATCCCGAGCAGTTTTAGGAGTCATAGATCATATATAAAAAATTTCAGCTTTCTAGCTCAAAGTTCGATTTTTTCCAAAATTTGTTTTTTTTTAGTTTGTGGGCGTGTCTGTGGGCGGATTTCAAAAATTCGTAAACTTGATTATTTCGGGACCCTAGAGAGTATATGGTTAAAATTTCAGCTCTCTAGGTCCAGTTTAAAGGCCTAATTTTTGGCGACAGACGAACGGACGGACGGACGGACATGGCTAGATCGACATTACTATCGATGCTGATCATAAATATAGTAACTTTTAGGGGCTACGCGCAATATTAAGGTATGTTACAAACTATGCGCCAAAATTAATATACCCTTAGAATAGGGTATTTTATTTATTTATTTATTTTTTTATTTAACTACTATACATAATGTCACAGTTAATCAATAATGAACAGATTTAAAAAGCTTAATATTAGAACATTGTTTTACATTTCTTTCAATAATTTTTTTAAATTGAATTTTGAGAGATTGAAATCAATCACATGATTGTACTTATTAAAATCCCTCGTCAGGTTATTGATGGGGCCATTTTTCCCATAGTTACATCGAGATGTTCTTTGGTATAAAAAAAAATGGGTTTCTTGTTGTCCTCGGTCTGGTATTGATGTTTATGGAACTAAGAACATATGTGGAGTTGACATTACCAGTCAGAACGCAAAACAGGAATACAACATTGGATATCTCTCTTCGCTTTTCCAGAGTCTGAAGATTCAGCAACTTTAATCGACTTACGTAGGGTGGAAGACAACTTTCGGGGTTCAAGGCAAATCACGTAATGCGAAAAGAAGAAACTGCTTTTGAATACTTTCAATTCTTGAGATTCCAGATTCATAGGACGGACACCAAACAGGACTACAGTATTCCAAAATGGGTCGGACGAGAGAACAGTATAGAATTTTGGTTACATATGGATCATTAAATTCCTTTGAGAAACGTTTTATAAGTCCCAATCGGCTTCTTGCCTTGCTAACAATTGAATCCAAATGGAGATTGAAGGTGAGCTTTCTGTCGAAGACAACGCCAAGATCATTAAAGCAATCCACACTTTCAACAGCTTAAAATAAATTGGCGCATTTGAATTTTGGCGTCTCGTGAAGGTCATGCTTTTACACTTCTTAAGATTAAGCTGCATATAGTTTCTTCCACACCATTCATGCAAAGTGTCAATGTCATGTTGTAAAAATATATAACCTTGTTGGCTACTATATGAATAGATCAGCTTACAGTCATCCGCAAATAGCAAAATCTTTGAATATGTAATAAGAGGACATAGATCGTTGATAAATAACAGGAACAGGAGTGGACCAAAGTGGCTAACTTGAGGGACACCAGAATAAACGATAATATTTTTAGACAAACAGTAATTAAATTTCACATTTTGCGTACGATCACATAGATATGAACAAATCCATTTCAAAAACCATTGCGGGAATCCATAAAATTCAAGTTTTTTTAACAGGATAACATCATTAACTTTGTCGAATGCTTTACTAAAATCAGCATAAAAAACGTCTGTTTGTAGCCCATTCATCATGCTTTCGTTGACATGGGAAGTAAACTCTATTAAATTAGATACTGTTGATTTTTTGGGACAAAATCCATGTTGCTCATCAGCAAAAATTTTAGAGCAGTGAAATTGCACGTATGTAGTTGCAAATAATTTTCTCAAAGAGTTTAGGTATACAAGACAGTTTTGCGATACCTCTATGATTTTCCATGTGATTTTTGTTACCATTGTTATGAAGAGGCATGATAAATGACGATTTCCACATAATCGGAAAGACTCCACTGGACAGCGACAAGTTGAATAAATATGTTAACGGTTTACAGATGAAATTTACAGACGATTTGACAAATAAACTTGAAACACCATCAGGACCAGGAACACAGTTATCATCTAAAGTCTTTATATATTGCACAATTTCATTTTCAGTCAGTCTTATGCTCGGAAAATCACAGTTTGCTTTTATAATACAACCGGAATAACTCGGAGTCAACGAATCAGGCCTTGAATAAGTTGTCTGAAAGAAGTCAGCAAACATATTGCATATTTCATTGTCATTACTAGACACACAATTATTATATTCCATATTCTTTGGAAAATTTGAAGAATTCCGCTTTGAATTAATATAGTTCCAAAACGTCTTTGGATTATTTTTAATATTTTGTTTAGTTTTAATTATATAAGCATCATAAGAACGTTTTAAAGTAGCCTTAAGGAGTTGTCTGTAGTCAGCAAATAAGAGGTAATCACAGTAGCAATTAGTTCGTTTCCATTTTTTAAAAAAAATATTTTTCAAGTTCTTAAGACGGCGGACATCTTTGTTTATCCATAAAGCTGTCCCTTGTGACAAGCAATGTTTTTTTTTAACGGCACAGAGTAATGAATACAATTATACAAAATATGATAAAAATTGTTTACACATTCATCAGGGTCAGATCCATTAAATGTATTAGTCCATGTTTATGAATTAAAAAAGTTTTCCATTTTATTTCTGTCAATTCTCTTAAAATCCGGTATATATTTTGTAGTTAAATTTGATTTAGTTGCAGTCATTTTAAGGTCAATAATTATTGTACAACATATTGCACTATGGTTAGGTACTTTCGGAAGTAACCATTCGTCAGCGGGAACAACACTACATATATCGGGACAGTCCGTGAAAATTAGATCAAGGAAGCGCTGGTGTTCATTATATAATCCATTGATTTGGTAGAGGCCCGCACTCAATATATTTTCAAAAAATAGCTTGCCATGCGAAGGTTTCTTCAAGACAGTTGGTATAAAACATCATTAACTTTGATTTCATACCTCCAACATTTTGAAAATAAATACTCAGTTTTTTGAAGTTGGTAGAGCAGTAGGTACCTTATCCAAGCTAGCAGTATTAAGAAGCTTCCTCTCATGTTTAAATTCATGAACAACTGTATGTTTAGGCCAAAAGTCCTGAGAAATCATAACATTAAACAAATGATTAAGTACATAGACTTTAAATGAACTTATACGACGCTCATACGAAAATTTGAGTTTGAAACATTTAATATCAGCAACAATATCACTAGTTATTTTACGCACGTAGCTCAATAGCATTTCCTCAGTTGTCCCAGACGACAATCTAGAAACAAAGATGCATTTTTGCAACGGAACCGCAACCAAATCGGCCAAAACGCTCTCATCCGTTACGGAAGCTATTGAACCGACGGTTAACGATCTAGTTACTGGTCTGTCACTAAAATGATCCTGTTGAGGAGGCTTATTGGAACAAGTAGGCTCTTGCGCCGGTAAAACGTTTTGTTGAGAAACAGAAGGTTTTGTAGTTTTAGCATTTTTGTTTGACTTTTTCCGTTTTGGGGACACATTTATCTCACAATCGAATTCAAAATTATTAAATAAAGTTTGGTATTTTTCCAGACTCTCTTGCAGTTTTTTAAAATCACTAATAAGGCTGGAAAACATTTTTTGTTTTGCCTTATCATAAGGTATAGATCGGAAGTTTTTTTCCAGTTACATGTCTTGCAAAACCAGCGAAGGCCATTAGACTCTTCAAGAGCGTCAACTGCGCGAGCATTAACACCAGGGCATTTCATGTGGACTGCTTGCTCACAAATCCAACAAGTGACGATCTTATCAAGTTCGTTGATTAAAACATTACAATGAAAGCAATTCATAATGATTGTAGAATTTTTTATAACGCACACTGTAAAATTGTTTCTCGTTTTCAATCAAATTGATTTAATCCCGAAAGTATGTAATAGTACACGTTTTAAACAATTACTAAACTCAAGCGCCGAGATGTATGCAGCACTTTAGAGGTTAATATCTATAACTCACTCAACTCTTTGTTTGTTATTTGTGTTTAGACTTTAGAGAACTCACTCAATCACCTAACAATCAACGCAAACAAAGAACAAAAAGCACATCAATTTGATATAAAGTTAATCAAAATCACAATGAAATCAATAGTCACACACTTTGACTGTTCAAATTTTTAATTTTGAATTTGAATTTTTACTGAGTAGGACCTGTTGTGCAAGCTTTTTGTGGTAAATGTTTTTTTTTTTTTTGTATTACAAAGTTGTTTGAGCTCCTTATTGGCCCGTAAGTACATATTTTTAAAGTTGGGTGAATTTGTTGCACTAAAGAGCTTCAAAAATGTAAACGAAAGTTTACGTAATTTATAGCAATCCTTGTCAAATCATTTGGATTTTGGCGTGAAAGTGGTATAAGAGTTATTCGACAACGGTGCCGATGCATAAATTAAGCTCGTTATATTTTCTTCTATATCGTCAATCGAAACTGATGGCAAGTGAGGCAAAATATTAGAGTTAACATCTAAGAGGAGTTTGTAGCGATCAGCTTTGCTGTCGAGCCATTTAAGTTTTCTAAAATTGTCTGAAGTTCTTTGCTGCACTTGCTCGCCAAAGTCCGCTGTCACCAGAATTGGCATGTGAGGTGAGAAGTTGGCCGTAAGCACCTTAAAATCCCTTACTACATTGCACCATTCACCAGATATTGCGCAATAGTCTATAACCGACTCGCCTTGACCGCTTATAAATGTAAGTTCTCCATATTTGTCTCCTTTGGCTACACCATTCAACAGAAACAGACCGAAATCCTCGAAAAACCGCGATATTAACCTACCGTTGCCGTTGCGCGTTTCATCTTTAGAGTTTCTATAGGTCTCGAAATTTTGTTGATCGTGCAAAAAATTAACAGAAGGATTTTGATATTCACCAATTCGAGCATTGAGATCACCAATTACCATTGTATTTTCCAAGGGAGAGTTGTACATAAAGTTGCATAAATTATCGAAATCGAAATGCGAATTATTGCAATTAAGATAAACCGGGATACTATGAAAATTCACATTGTTACTTAAGATATGAATGATAATTCTACCTTCGATATTTCTGAGTTCTACAAAGTGAGAAATTTTAGATTTTATGCCACAAAGAATACCCCCACTCGCTCTCCCATGTACATTTGTTCGTGTTGCTGGAATAAATGTTAAAATGTAATCTTTAAAGTATTTTATGTAGGTACTCATTTTCAAATTTTTCCTCCACCAAAGTTTCCATTAAGATTATTATTTCAAACTTAAGAATATATATTTAAAGAAATCGGGTTGCAATAATTTATTTTTTAGTCCTGAGATATTATAAGCTAGAATTGATAGATTTATATAATAATTATTAATATAAATTTTATGGCAGACGACAGATTTTTCCTATTGTTTCCTACTAATAGGGTGTGTTGATTGTCTGCCAGATGGCGCTGCTGTCGGTTGAGAGTTTGATCTAGTACTCTGTCGTTCATTAGGCATGTTGACTTTTTTGACAGCATCAAAGTCAATGTTACCTAGCATTTGTTGTAATTCACGTTCTTCATCCAAGTTATTGTAGGTTAGGTTATTGTTTACATCCAAATAAAAGGTTTTTTTATCAATTAAAATTGTATTGTTTTTTATTCGTATTGCGGAGTTTGGTTTATTGTCCCTAACTATTTTTCTGTAATGTAGGAGTATTCGGTGTTTTAATTGCATTTTCTTAGAAAGATCGCGTTGCAAATACACTCCTATGCCTTTGAGTTTGTGGGCATTTTTAAGCATTTTCGAGGCAATTTCACTTGAGCCGGTATTTACTTTTATTTTGGTTGCAGTGTAATTTTCACTAATTTTTACCGAGTCTGAGAATTGTTGTGCAAATTCATTACCAAGTTAAATCCGAGTGACAGTGCGATCTTTTCTTCTGGATCAGTTAGTGGATCTTCCTTGGCAATTGAAACGATAATATTTTTATTTCTCAACTCTCGACTTTGTGATTCAAGTTCGTCCTCTAATGTGCTGCATCTTTTTTCAAATTGCTTAACTTTTGTTGACAATTCATCATTTTGCTTCCGTAATGAGATAATTTCATTGTTAAGCTTACTCAGGTCTTGTTTGGTGGCCAGGTTTGCAATTGCCAATGCAAGTTGAGTTTCAAGCGAAGAGTCAACAATTGCTTTGATTTTTTTCAAATCCGAAGCAGACATGGTCATGGTGGAGCGTTTAAAAGATTTACAACCACCTGGAGTATTTTTCAAATTACAATTATCTTCCGGTGACGTTTCGCCGATTTTCCGTTTATTGTCAGTCATGTGACTACGGATTGCAGGTTTAACCCATTACTGCCCAAGAATTTTTTTTTTCGATTTTTTGGTTCATATTCATTTTTTGGCACCTTCTTAAGATCGTTTTTGAGAACAAGATAAAAATTTTGTAAAAAAAAAATTGCATATGTTTTTTTTGACGTATGATATACGCTGGGAATTAAAAAGTAAAAGATTCGCATATATTTATTTTGATTTAAAATTTATTAAAATACGCGTATGTAGGTATAATCTAGTTCAAAAAGTTAACGACGAAGATGAAAAAGAGCAAAACAATTCTTCGGATGTAGTCCAATATTACATTTTGTGCATATAAATTTTGCACATTTGCCACACTGTCCACATCGGCGCTGTCTTGCCTTCGTCCACCAAATGGTTTATTCCATCGAATCTTATCTCATCTAATATCTAAAAAATTAGACTTGTTACTTTCAATAAAAAATTTGGCTTTCATAATTTTACTTGTAATGACGTTTTTGGACGAACCCTTCTAGGAAGATCAAATTGGGTTACAGTGAGTACTGATAAAACAATGCGCCTGGTGAACTCAAGCAATGGCATATCTTTTTCTATATTTCGGTAAAGAAGCCAAGAGTTAACTAACGCTCCGTTAAGCCCAAATCGAATGAGAGGCCAATACCATTTTTTGCTTCAAATCCCTATCCTATGATTGCCTCTCAACCTGTCGAACAAATCTACACCTCCCATATAGCGGTTATATTCCTGTACAACCGTTGGTTGAGGTACGTTTTTATATTTCCTCTCAGCTCAATCCCATCGACGACACGACATTTGACCAAGGATGGCTGCACACTCAATATTCGTGGCTATAGTTACTTGGCTATTGTCATGCCATCGGATAAGGGATATATGATTTTCGTTATCTTGTAACGCATGATATGAACCTCTTGGTTCTTTTTTTAAACAATTTAGTGGAGCCTTTTCCACTCTATCACTCCTAATTGTGCCCAGGCAGTTAATGCTTTCACTTTTGAGCTATTCAAGCAACGGCAAGGAACTAAAGTAGTTATCAATATAGACAGTACTATGTGCAGGCAGAAAGTTTATGCAGAGCTTCTCTGTTACAGTTGATCCAAGCGACTTGCTTCTTGTTTTTATCTCCGCAGCTCCAGTATATGGCTCAAATTTGAGGAGATATCCGGATGAATTGTTGAGACACCAGAACTTAAAACCATAACGTATGGACTTTCCTCTGATGAATTGCTTTGCATAATGGTGCCCGTAATAATGCTCCATTGCTTCATCAAGTGAAAATTTAGTGCCCAATGGTCTAGCTAGCACCTGAAATCTCTCATTCAAATAATGGTCAATCAAAGGGCGAACTTTATATAACCTATCTTGAGTGTCAAGCTCATTGTTATTATTTAGGTGAAAATACCTATGTATAAGCTCGAATCTATTCCTAGACATTGCAGAAGAAACAAATGAATTGTGGGTATCTTCTCTCGTCTCCCAATGCATACGCCTATGAGTATTTGAGCTGTAGCCAGACAATAGTAATATTGGAAAATATTTACCAATTTCTTCTTGCAAGATCTTTGGTTCCTGTCCCTTTTGCATGGCATACAGATTTGTTCCCTTACAAATCTTATCTAATATGGCATCATCAAATATAAGACGGAAGATGCGCCCATTGATATTGTTTTTCTCGCCATTTCTGAATGCAATTAGGTTCCACTTCTTTTTTTACTGGAAACTTTAAAGTAGTATCTAGATCTTTGGGTTCCCATATTCTGTTTTTCCTTGTTGCTAGTTTAGCACGTTTTGGTGGCTTAGGAATTGAATCCGCCGTATTAGAACAACTTGGAGTATCTTCAGGATCTTCCACTATTTCCAACGTCCTTGACTCTCGAACGTTATCAGATAGATTTTTAACTACCCTTACCTCAATATAATGTCGCAATATACCTTTTCCTAAGTCCCTTACAGTTGGTTGTTTGCCCTCGTCATCACTCCCAGCATCATCTACATCGCTATCTACTCCATCAATTGCACCAGTAAGAACTAATTCCAGCTCATCTGCCTCCGTTATATGCACTCCAGCAGTATCCTCTTCATCCAACTCGTTTAAAATATTTAAAATGGCCTCTCCATCAACTTCTGGGTTGAAACTGAAAAAACAATTTTTCTGTCACTTGCTACTGCCCAACGTATGAAATTTCATACATCATTATGTTATCACTTATATTACTTATAAAAAACAAAGGAACAGCTTAGAAAAATATTCTTTATGTGTATTGCTCATTTATCAATAGTTATGTATACGTTATAAACAGCTAAAATTAAAATTAAAGGATAAATTCAAATAATTTAATCACAATCTCTTAATTTTTTTCTTTCAATTTGTACACACTTTATATACTGATATTTACGACTGACTGAATACCACTGACAACTGAAATGAATGGCAGTTAATTTCTTTGAACATTTTTCTTTCGAATAAATTTAAATTTCACCGCCTACTAAGCGAAAAAAATAAAAAAATTAAATAAACATAAAAGTGCAGTTTAGCCTATGATATTTCATACGGTGGGCAGTAATGGGTTAATACTTATTTTTTTTTTTGTTTTTTTGCAAAATTATCCTAATTTTACCTGGGCAGTGAACGGTTTGTCGAATATGTTTTTTCTTGAATCAGTTCTAGCACTTTTTTTAAATTGAAACTGAGATTAAGACTTAATTTTTAAATAATATTCAAGAACGACTTTTATGTTCAACTTTCTACCTTCACAACAGTGTTGCCACCATTATTATTAGCATTATTATAAAGTAACCTTAATTATTATTTGAACTGAGAAATAAACTGAACTAAACTGAAAAAAAAATAATATTCTTCTTACAAATAATAATGGTCAAAGCATAAAAAGAAATTACCTGCAGTAATGTCTCGCTAATCCGAATATAGCGTTAATCCGAGTCTCAATTTTATCTCATTGTGTTCTCTACAAGCCCAATCTACCCCAATTTTGGTACTCTGAAATCCGAATTCCAACTTAAAGACCATACAACACAATGTTTCTTACAGTAATTTGGGTTATGAATATTTTATGTGTTACTCGCTTTTTGGAAATTTAAATGCGACCATATTGATGAATATACACACAGGAGCCGGGAAATGAATCCAGATTTCAACGTTTGGCTTTATTTCTCTTTCAATTTTGCACAATCAAATCAAACATAGACTCGAAGCGGGTGGGTTGCAAGGGGGAGCATGATCCCCCATACGCATTGCGCTGTTATGGGATGAGTTGCGAAATCACAAGTATTCAATTCAATTCATTTCAATTCCATAACAGTGCAATGCGTATGGGGGACCATGCTGCCCCCATGCAAACCCCCTGCTTGTGGATCGCGGTTTGATTTGCAGTAGGTGTGAGGTTATCTTAGCATTTTGCCTTATTGCACTTTGGGTAAGTGAATACGTTTGGCAAAGTGAAATAATGCCCATCCATAATAATAATAACTTCACATAAAAAAAGGGAAATTATTGCCCGCTATATCGGACGGCACGCAAAGCCAGGTACAAACTCAACCGTAGTCTTGCGAGCCCCGCGAGTACGTGAAACCAGATCCGGTCGGCGGGAGACGTATTGGCGCAGATTTCCGATCAATAAGAACCAGGGGACCGTACTCCTCCGGCCGCACACGGCTTTAGCGGAACCACTACGGTTCTGGACTCCGCGAAGAGGTTTGTGACTCCTGATAACAGGAGAGCTACTCTAAGGAGCGATTAACAGACTGAAAGATCGGAAAATCTCTAACTGCAACAGGAGGGCCTTCCCGACCCGGATCAAATACGAGAAACCACAGCAGCTTACCTGCAAAAGGAGGACACTCCAAAAAAAGGACTACGCGTCAAAAAGACTTAGGTCGCAAGAGGACACCACCAGTGCACAGACCCTTCTGCGAGGTAGCGAAGGACAGTCTCGTCTATGGTATCTGCGATTGGAGCAAAGATGAGAGGAGAATCAGAGGCGAAATCTGGCGCACGCTAAAGGCAAGGTTGACTATTGACATTCTTGCCTAACTGTAAACAGCCCGCTTAAATAGAGGCTGTTACGGCATAGGAACCACTCCCAAATCAGCAAGGCAGTGGCGATTTATCCTCTGAATCAGAAGGCGCGGACACCACTATCATAGAAGGATGTGCACCGGTCAGCAATGATCCGAATAGTACAGATTAAGCTCCATCACTCAAAAATAGCTTCGGCTAATTTAATTCTCCGCCTGGAAAAAGGTGGGGAAGACGTTGCCCTCATCCAGTAATGGGTCTTAAACAGAGAACGCATAGCTGGACTCGGTGCAAAGAACTATTATTTCGCTTGCGTAGGGTTAGATCGCGCCGGGAAAGAGCAGCCATGTTTATCGTCAGCGTATTTCCCCTGCGAAGATACGGGGGACCTCCCCTCAGCAACAACACGCGGGGCGATACAAACAACGCCCCCTGTTAGTCGGTGCTGACGCAAACGTGCACCACACCATATGGGGAATTAGGAATATCAACAAAAGGGGTGAGTTTCTTTTTGATTATTTAATTAGCACTAACCTCGTAGTATGTAACACAAGGTCTGAACCCAATTTTATCAAAAGTATCAGGCAGGAAGTCATTGACTTAATTCGAGTCACCTATCTAGCAAGGTCTCAGTCTCAGATCATCGTTATATACAATTTAACAGAAAACTCGAGAAAACACTACAAAAGTGTTTCGGAACCCCAAAAACATAAATTGGGGGGTAAGGTTAGGTTAAAGTGGCTGTCAGCACAAGGCCGACACACTTAGACCAAGGTTAGGACCATTGTGATGCCACACGGATCGAAGGTTCTCCCCACTACTAGTTAAACCATTTAGAGCTTCTTATGAAGCGCGATAGACTTCTAACGTCAACGTTAGCCAAGTCGTTAAGATTATTAAGCAAGAAATCTCCCAGATAAAGATTTCTATTATGGGAGAGAGCTGTACATGTGCAGAGAAGGTGAGGTATAGTCTCCTCCTAATCCTCGTCCAAGCAACTTCTACAGAAATCGTTCGAATAAACGCCAAGCCTCGATGCGTGCTTGCCTATCAGACAGTGCCCTGTAATGGCATCTATAGTGGAGCTAATATGCAGTCGGTTTAGTGAGATCAGACTCTTAGAGCGTCGCAGGTCCAGCTTTGGCCAGATGTGGGGGAGTTTGGTTCCCTTTTTGGCGAGTTCATCAGCCCTGCAGTTTCCTGGAATATCTCTATGCCCCGGCACCCAAGAGAGGTGAATGTGAAACTGCTCCGCCATCTCCATAAGAGATAAACGGCAGTCGAGGGCTGCAATGGAATTTAAAGATACTGAATCCACAGACTTGATCGCGGCCTGACTGTCCGAGAACATACGGATATCCTTTGTGGATATCACATTTCTCTTCAGCCACGTCAGGACTTCTTTAATCGCCATAATCTCCGCCTGGAATACGCTACAGTAATTAGGAAGACGGAAAGAGAGACTCAGATTTAGCCTTTCGGAGAAAACGCCACCACCAACCCCGTCACTAGTTTTTGATCCATCGGTGTAGAAGTGGATCGCTTTATCTTCCTCAAATTCAGCGTACTCCCAAAATGATCTGGAAGGAATAGTGACTTGAAAGTTCTTTCCGAACTGTAATTGGGGTATGGTGTAGTCTATGTTTCCTGGTAGAGACTCAAATGAGTCCAGAATGATGGTGTGGCCAATATTATTGTTAACCCACTGCGATGTAGCCTTAAGGCGGACAGCAGAACAGGCTGCTGTTTGCCTACTTAAAATGTCGAGGGGTAACAGATGTAGCAGGATATCTAGTGCTGCTGAGGGGGTGGTACGGAGTGCTCCGCTTATGCACAAACCTGCTGTGCGTTGGACTTTGCCCAGCTTAGCACAGTTTATAGCTTTACTTAGGGGAGTCCACCAGACAGCAACCCCATATGTGAGAATCGGTCTTACGACCGATACATATAGCCAATGAGTTATGCGGGGTTGTAGAACCCACTTGTTGCCAATGGCTCTTTTGCAATAGAAAAGTGCCACTGTGGGTTTTTTTACACTTTCTTGTATGTTGGGTTTCCAGCTTAACTTCCTATCGAAGATAAGACCCAAGAATTTAGCTTCGTCAGAAAATACTAATCTTATACCACCAATAGAGGGTGGGTCGATGTGCGGAATCTTGGGTTTCCTGGAGAAGAGGATTAATTCTGTTTTGTGGGGGTTGATACCCAAGCCACAGCGATTAGCCCATTTCTTTAGCTTGTTGAGAGCGTTTTGCATGAGTTCTTTTATAGTATTGAGGTACTTTCCGGAGACGGCTATAGCAATGTCATCCGCATATGCAATCACCCTGCAGCCCACCCCTTCAGTAGTTCATTCACCACCAAGTTCCAGAGAAGTGGGAAAAGGACCCCGCCTTGCGGTGTGCCTCTACTGGCAGACCTTCTGGCGGATGAAACGCCAAGTTTTGAGTTGATAATCCGACTTGTGAGCAGTAGATTGATCAATTCACCAAGCGAACCATCCACATTCAGTGCTGTCAGTGCATTTGTGATTGCAGATGTGCTCACATTGTTAAAGGCGCCTTCTATATCTAGAAAAGCAACCATAGTGTACTCCTTGTGATGAAGGGAGTATTCAATAGTGCGTACCAGAGAGTGAAGGGCGGTTTCAACTGACTTACCTTTACAGTTGAGACGCAGATAGAAGTTGCGTATTTATGTTGGTACGGAGATGGATATCAATCAGTCGCTCCAGCGTTTTAAGGAGGAATGATGATAAACTAATAGGTCTCAGGTCTTTTGGGCTGACATGGGAGTATTTCCCGGCTTTTGGTATAAAAACCACTTTCACTTCTCTGGGGGTATACAACTCAACCCTTAAACTAAAGCTCGACAGTGTACAAATAAGTCAACCTTGTTCATGGGCAGAAACCGAGGAAGAACAAGGCCTTCCAGAAGGTCTGCCCTAAAAGTAGACGTAAAGAGGGGGGAAAGCCACCGTGATGAAACCCCACACTAGCTTCTACATAGTGAAAGCAGAAAACAGTTCAACAAAGGCAAGGCGTCCAGGACCCATTCGACTGGGACAACTACAGGGACAGCCTTAAGAGCATTTCTGTGGAAACATAGAAAAGTCAAGCGACGGCTACGAAAAATCTTCTCAAAATCTCCACAAATACCCAGTTTCATAGAAAGTCTAGACGGGGTGTGTACTTCAACCAACAAAGTAATCCTGGGTCTACTGCTGGATACCCACTTCCCAAGCAACAAAGTTGATATCAACCTTCCTACAATACACTATCACAGGGCCCTAACAGTACCGGAAAGAATAGTTAACACCAGCAAACTAGTGAACACGGTCAACAGCTTTCTTCCACGCAAATTACCCGGACTAGATGGAGTTGCACCGATAGAGCTACGTAAGGGTAGCGAAACCTTGACATCCTGGCTCTTGGTGATTTTCAATAGCTGCTTAAGTTCAGCTTTATTCCCACAACTTAGTAAAGAGTTAAAGTGGTCTTTACCAAAGCATCAAACTGCTCTCCAAAGGACTTCAGAACAATTAGTCTGTGCAGGGGCACACCACAAGGAGGGTTACTCCCATCACTACTCTAGATCTTAGTAGTGAACGAGATGATTGCCGTACTAGAGGAGTCGGCTGCAAGGTGACAGCCTACGCGGACGATAAGGCCATAGCTATATCGGGGAAATGTCCACACACTATCAGAGACCTCAGGAAACTATCCTTATGATCCAACCTGATTAGTCTCAATGTAATCCCAGCAAAAACCGACCTGGTTTTATTTACTAGGAAAATTAAGATGCCGGCAAAAACACCCCCTACGCGTAACAACGTGACACTTAAATTTTCTAACCAAGCCAGATATATGGGTAGGATCTGAAAGCAGGGCAAGATCGTCAGCACATAAAATCACGTTTAATCGCAGACAGTTCGGAATAAGCCCAGTCAGAAGTTCACTGTGAAGATCATTGAGGAACAAGACAAAGAGTAAGGCATTCAGAATTAATCCTTGTTTAACGCCCTTGTTTGTCGAGAAAAATCTCAATAAATTTTTCCATCCCAAACTAAGAGTGATAACATGTGCAGCTCCGCCAGACAACACGGCGTAGACGAACCATTGGTGTTGTGGAATAAAGCAATGCTAATGAATAGAACGTTGGTTACAGATGCGGATTGTGGCCGCTATGTTATGGCGGGGGTAGACAGAAGCTGCCCGCAAGGCGGCGTCCTGTCTCCACTGCTGTGGTGTATGCTGGTCGACTCTCTGTTGAACGCACTCAACAGTTCTAATATTTACGCTCAGGCGTACGCGGATGATGTTGCCGTGCTTTCTGTTGGATCATGCCAAGCGACTGTATGCGCCAAGGCGCAGGCGGCCCTTGACGTGATCGACGAATGGTGCACTAGGAATGGGCTCTCGGTCAATCCTCTTAAAACTGAGGTTGTTATCTTTACGAGAAGGAGGAAGCTGGTCGGGTTGACTCAGCCAGTGCTAAAAGGCGTCACAATCCAACTCTCCAATGAAGCAAAGTATCTGGGAGTCATCCTGGATAGCAAACCTCTTTGGTCCAAACATGTTGAGCTGAAGACTGCCAAGGCGCTGTCTGTTTTCTGGCAGTGCAAAGGCATTTTCGCCAAGACATGGGGCTTATCACCGAAAAGAGTCGTATGGATTTATACGGCTATGATAAGACCATTTATAGCTTACGCATCGGTTGTTTGGTGGAATAAGCTTTCACGTAAATACGTCACTGCTGCTTTTGCCAAACTCCAAAGGCAGGTATGTCTCGGCTGCACGGGGGCCTTCCCCAGCACGTCTGGCTCCGGCCTAAATGCACTATTGAACCTTCCACCCCTTGATGTTTACATCATGGGCAGTACAATCAAGGCTATCTCACGTCTTAGAAGAGGTGGCTTTTGGTATAACTCGCACTGCAGTTTTGATGAACTTGCGCAACGGTTGTCCTTCGACTCCCGTCTTATGGATGTGCCGTCTGATGCGATGACACCGGAACTCCGGCTAAAGCGCAACTACGAGGTCGACTTTCCTCGCGTCCAGGACTGGCTCTGGCCGGACTCTGAACCTGGAAGGGAATGCAGTCGAATCTTCACGGATGGCTCCAAAACCCATCAAGGATCTGGTGCTGGTGTCTTCGTGGAGAGCGATTACGTTAGACTTTTCTTTCCGTTAGGCAAATATGCGTCAGTCTTCCAAACAGAGACTTATGCTATCCTAATGGCCATGGACTATGTTACGAGGAACAGGTGGAGGGGGCGAAGTATCTGCGTCTGTAGCGACAGTCAGGCTGCGCTTAAGGCCTTACTCAAACCCTTAACTACCTCCAAAATAGGGTCCCGGGTCATAACCGGATCACGGGAAATGAGATCTCCGATGAACTTGCTAGACAAGGCTCAGAGGGGGACTTCTCAGGACCTGAACCAGCGATCTGTCTGCCTGCGTCCTCGGTCAGGGCTTCCATTGACGGTTGGGTTTCCTATGAACACAATCGCCGTTGGCATGACTGTCCAGGGTGCAGACAGACTAAGCAAATGCTCCCCGACGTCTGTGGGAAATCCGCGGCATTCTTGTTGTCTCTCAACAGAAAAGACTGCAGACAGACTACTGGCGTTCTTACGGGACACTACGCTTTTACCAAACACCTTAAGGTGCTAGGCCTAAGCGACACCACCAACTGCGAAGCCTGTGGAGAAAGCGACGACACTGCGGAACATTTCCTCTGTGATTGTCCTGCTTTTGCTCGTATCAGGTGGCAGGTATTTGGTGCGGATATGGTGAGTGCTGTAAACCTAAGCTCCTTATCATTGAAGCGCCTTCTCGTTTTTCTTAGAAAAACGAGTAAATTCCCACAGTAAAATGTGGTGTGTCTGCCTGGTAGTACAATGGACCAGTATTGAGTCTGAGTGCTCCAGTGCAGAAAGTCTCACACACCCCGAAAAAAAAAAAATAGTGGAAACTATTTTGGATGAGATACCTCGCCTTGCCAGCTGCTTTTGAATTGACGAAGAGAGCATAAAGCTTTTTTCTATCTAAACTGAAGTTTTATGATACATGATAGATTGTAGACTTGATCAACTGCCCCTGCAATATTTTATAAATAGTATCTAAAAAACATAGGGACGGGCTACAGTCCGCTTGGGCGAACTGTTGGATACCCTATTCTTATTCCCATCCCTCATAAGTGGGCGTGACAAAAGTCTAAGTACGGTTGAGTTGTTAAGAACGCTCTCCATATTTTGTTTATAACTCATTTAAAGGATTTTATCAAAAAAAAACGCTCCCTAGCTCAAACTTGGGTGTTTCAATAAAATTGTTTTATTTATTTGTGGGCGTGTCAGTGGGCGGATTTTGAAATTTTTTTATCCCGAGCAGTTTTAGGAGTCATAGATAATATATAAAAAATTTCAGCTTTCTAGCTCAAAATTCTATTTTTTCCAAAATTTTGTTTTTCTGAGTTTGTGGGCGTGTCTGTGGGCGGATTTCAAAAATTCGTAAACTTGATTATTTCGGGACCCTAGGGAGTATGGTTAAAATTTCAGCTCTCCGGTTTAAAGGCCTAATTTTTGCCGACAGACGGACGGACGGACGGACATGGCTAGATCGACATTACTATCGATGCTGATCATAAATATAGTAACTTTTAGGGGTCTACGGGCAATATTAAGGTATGTTACAAACTATACGTCAAAATTAATATACCCTTAGAATAGGGTATAATGAGAGTCCGCGATAGTTGGATGCGATATTGGTGTCACCTTTTTTTGTATAAAGGAAATTTCAATGACTTTTTGAAGGGCGAGGGAGGGTATAGTTTCTGCATCAAAAATGTCCCTAAGTACAGCATGAATCTCAAAAATGACATGTTACTGACTCCTACTACAGGAAAGGGTATGGGTTCTAACGACGGGCCCGAGCTCAAAGTGGGTTTAAAATGATTCCCAAACTAGTTTGCGGTAATACGAATTCGTCGGTTGCTATGTCTTCGCGAATTTCTTTTGCAATTTTCCACCATTTCTTTGACGAAGATATAGTCGAGAGCTGGGAAGCTATGGAATTTGTATGTTATGTTTGCTGCAGAGTAGTTTTTGCTGTACTTCTAGATTGCATTTTTGGAATACTCTTAGCGGTTGAAGTGATTCTGGTGTAATGACGCTCGCGTACCGTGCTTCCTTGTCTCCAAGGGAAGAGTACGAAGCGGAGAGAAAAAGATTTGTTTTTAATTTTTGGTTAACTGAGCCCGCTGTCTTCGCTGGGCTGCGACTCAGAGTTTATTTATTAATATTCTTAAGTTAGTTTTATTTTATTGTATCTGAGTTTGGCCCGCTGTCTATGCTGGGCTGCGACCAAATCAGTTTATTAGTATTACTTAGTTCATAATACTCTCTTCTCTGACTTTTTCTACCCACAATCATCCTCTTTTATACAAATATTGGCATGACCTTTCTCCTGTCTTCCCCTTCCACGCACCATTCACTTCATGTGCATTTTGCCTGTAAATGCTTACGCGCTATTTCAGGCAATTACTTAACAGTTTCCTCATTAATTGTTCCACTTAAAAAATGCCAAATGACAACTTGGGTGTCATTTGCCATGTGCCGGTATCGGGTATCACCCATTCAAGAACTAATTACTGGATTTCCCAATAGCACAACGTATTCGCCGGAATAATGCGATCAGTGCAGTTTCGCCATATGTTGGCTTGCTGCTGGTCGACCGGGGTTGAATTACGTGTGTATTGGGTGGGTACGATACTTCAATGCTATTATGCTACCGCAGCATGTGTGAACATAAAAAATGAGGAACACAAAGTGGATGCCTAAATATAGCCGCAGCCAGGTAATAGGGATAGAGAGATGGTGTCTTTGGTTGAAGACAAGAGAAGGTTGCCGTGTGGGTGTTTCAGGTATTGTTGTGCAGATCACAACATCCCACCCCCCTTGGAAAAAGAAAATTCTCACCTGAAGGGTTAGCATTTTCGTAAGTAGGTATGAATGTGAGGAGGAAAGTTTTTTATTTTCTTCGTTAATATACATTTAGTTCAGTTTTGCTCAAGGCTTCTTGTCTTATTCTAGCTAATATATATATCGCAAAACAGTTGTGAAATTTAGAAATTAGGAAGTTTTAATTGCTTAGATCTAGTTAAAATACTTATATGTGTACAAAATGTATGATTTGACAGTAGTTTTTTTTTTTTTTTAGTTATTTGTATCTAATAGCTTATGCAAGTAATAACAGGTTGTGTTTTAAAAAATGAAGTTATAATTACTTATCTAGCTATATGTTAAAAAATAAAAATACCTTTATTTAAGTATGCATTTATACAAGGCATATGATTTCATTATTTTTATTTGTATACACATATTCTATTGAAAGGAGTTCTATACTTTGGACGCATGGTATTTTATTGAAGGGAATTCTTTAAATGCTAGTTGCTAAAACAAATTTTGGTTCTGAAATTGGAATTGGCTCGCTTTCCATTTGGGGTTGAGATGGAGATGGCGGATCTAGAGAACTGGGAAGTTCAATATTTTTGGCCACATTATTCTTTCTTTTAAAGCGATACAGGCAGAATGCAAACAGAAAAAGGAGTATAGCATAGGTTACTGTATAGTGATGGATATCATGGGAAGTTATCGCGGTAAGTGGTATATTCTCATCAGATTTAATTTGCCTTATTTGTTGAGATATTAATTTAAGCCCGTCTTGACTAGAGAATTTTACAAACGCAATCTGATTGTTTTTACTGATCACCGGAAGCGATGACGAAATATTTATTGGGGGTATGTATCGGTGTTCAGCTAGTCAACAAATAATTTTAAGTTGTTGTTGCGTATTATCTTCAGTTTGTTCCCTATTTTGATCTCGGTGTTTTCATCGGATATTATTCTGAATACCTTATGGGAAGGTCCCCATAAGGAGGACAGTTTGTTTTTTCGTGTGTGGTTTTTTATGAAGACCTTGTCACCAACATTAAAATTCTTTTCTAACTGCGCCTTTGTCATAGTACGCTTTATATATTCCTTTCTTATCATGCAATATGTCTTCAGCAGCCTGGTACCCATGCTGTAAGCGGACTTTTAACTCATTAGCGTAATTGTCGTAATTGTATGAAGTTTGATGACTTCTACTAATGGAACTGGGTATCCGTGCAGGAAAACCATAAAGTAACTCAAATGGACTATACGTAGTGCTACTATGAGGTGTAGTGTTATAGACAAACATTGAATATGGTAACTGTTTACATAATGCCTTAAATACTCGGCAAGTGTTTTATGGCTACGTTCCAAAGCTCCGTTTGTTTGCGGGTGGTATGGAGTTGTCTGTATCTTTTTGATTTTTAAAAGCTTACATATTTCCTTGAATAGATTGCTCAAAAAGTTGTTACCTTGATCTGTCAACACTGCTTCGGAAAGTCCGAAACGACAAATGGTTTTCTCTATAAAACAACGTGCTACAGTCGAGGCTTCTGCGTTTTGCAAGGGGAGCGCTTCCGTAAATTTAGTTAGGTCGTCCTGGAAAGTAAGAATGTATTTATTTCCTTCATAACTAGTTGGGATTGGGCCAACAATATCCAAAGCTATTCGCTCGAAAGGACTTTTACTCGTTGTGGTGATCTTCATTGGAATTCGCGGATTTAGTCTTAGTTTGTGTCTTTGGCAAGACTCACATATTCTTATGAATTCCTTTGTATCTTTCAGAGTGGGCCACTTAGGGGCTACTTAGTTTTGAGACGCTTAATAGTACGGGAAATTCCTTGGTGACCTCCAAGAGGGGAGTCATGGTAGTCACGCAAGTTTTTATCGATCTCTTGTGGATCTTTGAGACTGATTCGACCGTCGGAGTATAAAAAATCTTGATTCCTGTTTGGGAAAACACCTGTTTTATGGCAAGTTTGAGATTACTAAACGTTGGTTTCTCTGAGGGAATAGAGACATCAATCTGTTGTATTTTTTGGTTCACGCAGTAGTCGCGGATTTTAACTAGATTTCTTTCCAAGGCTGGTTTGTCTGTTATGTGTAAACGTAAAACGGTAATGATGTAGGTGATAGATTTAGCTGCATTGGGGTAAATTTTTAGTTCGCTGTGAAATGGGCGAGTATAAGGTGAAATAGTTTTAAATAATTTTTCTTCTTCACACTCGTCGTGAGGTAAAATACAAATTTGAACAGGGGAGCAGTCACTAGCAAGAGTGATTGGCTTGCAATTCTCAATAATAATAGTATCTATAGGTGGAGCTTCCAAACTTTCCTCCTCTACTACTAATATTTCGTCCAAATTTAGATTTTTCGTTTTGCTTCTAGTAGTGACCAATACTTTATGTTCTGTAGCTTGCATGTTATCAGTGCGTCGGCATTCGCGTTACATTTGCCTGACTTGTATATGATTTCATATTCGTATTCTTCTAACGAAATACGCCATCGCGCTAGCCTAGAAGTAGGATATTTGAGATTCAACAACCATTGAAGTGGCATATGATCAGAGAGGATAGTGAACTTTCTACCATAAACGTAAGGACGGAACTGCTTGACAGCAAAGATTATTGCTAATAATTCCTTCTCTGTCGTCGTGTACCTTGTTTCTGCCATATTTAATGTACGGCACACATAGTATATGGGCTTATCTTCGCCTACTTTCCCTTGTGATAATACCGCTCCTATTGCGAAATTACTGGCATCAGTAGTTATCAGAAATGGCTCTTCAAAGTTTGGGTATTTAATATCGGTGCAGTAATCAATTCATTGATCGCTGATTACGTGCCCCAAGTACATTAGTTCGCGCTTAATAAAATGGCATTTATCTGGCTGAAGTTTTAATTTATTAACCCTTAGTCTGGTCAGAACATTACGTAATTTTCTGTTATGCCATTCCAGAGTCGGTCCATAAACCACGATATCATCTACAAATATAAAACATTCTATACCAATAAGTCCCATTAGAACATTGTTCATGGTTCGTTGAAAAGTAGCGGGTGAGTTTTTCACACCCATAGGCATTCGGTTGTATTCCCAGTGACCCATGGGAGTGCTTAATGCTGTCTTTTCTCGATCTTCTTCGTGAACTAAAATCTGATGAAAGCCATTCGCTAGATCTAGCGTACTAAAATATTTGGATTTTCCTAACTGGTCTAAAATGTCTGTAATGTTTGGGAATGGAAACGCGTCGCCAATTCGTCGCCTGAGAATTGTTTTGTTCCATACGCCACTTTTGTCGTTTTTGAGTTAGGAACGGATTCTATGGTAAATTTGTATGCTCTATTTAAATCTGTGATTCGATTTGCTCTTAGTCTTTCCAATCCCGAGATATCGAACATCGATTTTGTCCCATATCCACCAAAATCAACAGTTTGTAGAATTGTTTTGTGCCATAAACCATTTTTTGGCGTTTGGGACAAATTTTCCATATAATTTATCGCAGTTTTTTTGTGAGAATTGTTTTGTTCCACGTGCATATCACGGCGACAAGAGATACAGAAAATATTAACAAAGTTGAGAATTGGTTTGTCCTACGTGCACTCGTGTTAAAGAAAAGCTATGTATGTGGAACACTGATCGCAAACAAAATTGTAGTATTGGTTTGTTCCACCTCCATTACAGTTGTGTAGATAATATTCGATATTATGAAGATATCAATTCGGTGCGGTGATGAATAGTGCTGCAAACGCAAAACCTAGTTGCAGACGTACGAGCAGGAAATCATTGAATACATATGGTTTCAATAGATGTGTTTAATGAACCTTAGCTGCACAGATAAGTTAGGTTAGGTTGTAGTGGCAGTCGGCTAAGGCCGACACACTTAGGCCAGTGACAGGCCCATTATGATACCACACGGATGTATCATCCTCCTACTCGTTGAACCAGTTGGAGCTTTTGATGAAGCTTGACAGACTTTTTATGTCGGTCTTAATGAGATCGTTAAGATCATTGTAAAAGATGGATCCTAAATGGAGTTTACGCCTTTGAGAAAGAGCAGGGCACGTGCAGAGAAGGTGGAGAACTGTCTCCCCCTCCTCCTCGTCCATACAGCTTCTGCAGAAGTCATTTGCGTGGACGCCAAGCCTTGTTGCATGTCTGCCTATGAGACAGTGTCCGGTGATCACACCAATTATAGCACCAATGTGAAGTCTGTTTAGAGATATCAAACACTTAGAGCGTTTCAGATTTGGCCAAATCTGCTTTGTCGCTAGACAAGTGTTGCCACTTGTCCACCTAAGCTTACAGTTCTCAATGGTCTGTCTCATAAACTTGAGTTTGCATGTAGCGATTGGGATGCCTAGTGAAACTTTATCAGGTAAAAGGGACAGTGGTGGTAGCTGCACAGATAAGTACAGAAAAAATCAGAAAAGTACAAGATTTGGTGTTCCATGAGTAAAAACCTTGCCGCAAAGTGTTCTACATTCTGTCAATTTGTGTTCCATGAAGCTGTGCAGATCAGTTTAGCAAAAGTTTTTCTGTACCTAGTTTTGAGGTAGGGCAAGTGAGTGAAATGTGTCAGATTTGAAAATTCAACTTGTACTGATGCCAACTGATTTATTTGTTTGGCATGAGATATCATATTTCTTAGTTTAATGTTACAAATTTTTGCATATTTATTAAAAAAAATTGAAAGAATAACATGGAACGAGTTCAAATTGAGATCAAATCGACATCAGGCCAAACATTGACTGTGCAATGCTCACTCAAAACCCGAAATTCACTGGAAAACAAAGAGGATTATCTATTTGAAATTTCGCAGCTGAGAGGAGAACATTATGACTCGAAGCTGTACTTTTCTGATCTGATCTGATCTGCCATTTTTCACTCACTGGTTTAATGCTAAACACTTTGAATAATTTTCTTATTTTATTGTATTTTTTGAATAAAAACTTTAACAAAAAAGATGAAATCGATTTTTCTTTTCAAATTGTAGCATCCAACTCCATGCTTTTTTGCCTTTCATACATTTTGGATGAGAATTGCTTTGTGCCATATCCATTTTTGTGTGTTCCACGTGTATGAAAAAAAACATATAAAAACATAGGGGCGGGCTACAGTCCGCTTGGGCGAACTGTTGGATACCCTATTCATATTCCTATCCCTAATAAGTGGGCGTGACAAAAATTTAAAGGATTTTATCGAAAAAACTAAGCTTTTGTAAATAAAAACGCTCCCTAGCTCAAACTTTGGTTTTTCAATAAAATTGTTTTATTTAGTTGTGGGCGTGTCAGTAGGCGAATTTAAAAAAAATTTAAGCATGAGCATAAAGGGCACCTAGAGAGTATATACTATAAATTTCAGCTCCCTAGCTCAAACTTTGGACTTTCAAAAATAAAAATAAAAATAATTGTGGGCGTGTCAGTAGGCGGATTTTGAAAATATTTACACATGAGCATAAAGAGCCCCTAGAGAGTATATATTATAAATTTCAGCTCCCTACCTCAAATTTTGGTTTTTCAATAAAATTGTTTTATTTAATTGTGGGCGTGTCAGTGGGCGGATTTTGAAAATTTTGTGTCCCAAGCAGTTTTATGGGCCATAGATCATATATAAAAAATTTCAGCTTTCTAGCTCAAAGTTCAATTTTTTCCAAAATTTGTTTTATTTAATTGTGGGCGTGTCAGTGGGCGGATTTTGAAAATTTTATGTCCCAATCAGTTTTATGGGCCATAGATCATATATAAAAAATTTCAGCTCTCTAGCTCAAAATTCGATTTTTTCCAAAATTTTGTTTTTTTGAGTTTGTGGGCGTGTCTGTGGGCGGATTTCAAAAATTCTTAAACTTGATTATTTCGGGACCCTAGAGAGTATATGGTTAAAATTTCAGCTCTCTAGGTCCAGTTTAAAGGCCTAATTTTTGCCGACGGACGGACGGACGGACGGACGGACGGACGGACGGACATGGCTAGATCGACATTACTATCGATGCTGATCATAAATATAGTAACTTTTAGGGGTCTACGGGCAATATTAAGGTATGTTACAAACTATGCGTCAAAATTAATATACCCCTAGAATAGGGTATAAAAATCAATTTCAAAATGTAGGAGGTGGGACACAAGTCAAAAATGGAGACTTTTACGTTAATTAACGTGGCTTCTTAACGGTTTGGCAAAACACTTTGGAAATTGGTAGGTGAACTCTTTATAAGACTAACTTCAAACTAAAAAAATAAAAAAAAATCGTATCACACAGTTTCGGAGTACCAAGCAAACCTTTAAATGCGTTTTTCTCGAAAAAGTGCCAATGGCGTATGGAACAAAACAATTCTCAGGCGACGAATTGTTGCATCGTTTAGACGCCGGTAGTCTACAACTACTCGCCACTTTTTATTACCCTGAGCATCGGGTTTCTTTGGAACAAGTAAAAGAGGAAAATTCCATGAACTGAAGCCGGGTCTGATAATGTCATTGTCCAGCATTTCGTCTACCTGTCTATTAATTTCTCCCCTACTGGTTTCTGGCAGACTATAGGGTTTAAAATACATGGGAGGTTTACATGGTTCGGTTATAATTCGATGCGTAGCTGCATCAGTGCAGGTGAGCTTATCTCCAGGTAAATAAAACAAATCATTAAATTCACGCCATATCTGAATTATGGTACCCCTCTCTTCTTCATTACAATGCTTTATGTCCACGAGTTTTTCCAAATTAGTTAACCTTTGATACACCGGATCGTTTTCCGGATCAGTTGAAAGAAAATCAAATTCGTTTAAATTATCCCATTCAAAATTTATATTCCTTACATCAATCTGTACAGGGACTTCGTTAATGTTGCGGAGTAAGACTTTCGCAAAATGATTGCTTGGCTGAGCTATGGAAGAGCCCAAAAAGATCCCAGGAGAGACCTGTTTCTTCCGAATGACGACGTCATTTGCACATTTGAAAGCAACTTCAGTGAATAAAGTACTAATTGCAGATATTTCAACAAAATTTTGTTTATTTTCCATATTTGTTTTCTTCACCGGTTCTATTACAATATGTTCTGGATTAGGAAGATTGACTTCCCCAGATTTTATATTAAAAGATGGTTCAGAAGAAATGTTAATGATTGAATTATTTTGTTGGATTGACCTGTTCTGTTCGTTAAGTTCGCTGCTTGCTGCCTTAGTCTTTCCCTCGTATGTTTATACCCTATTCTAGGGGTATATTAATTTTGACGCATAGTTTGTAACATACCTTAATATTGCCCGTAGACCCCTAAAAGTTACTATATTTATGATCAGCATCGATAGTAATGTCGATCTAGCCATGTCCGTCCGTCCGTCCGTCCGCCCGTCGGCAAAAATTAGGCCTTTAAACTGGACCTAGAGAGCTGAAATTTTAACCATATACTCTCTAGGGTCCCGAAATAATCAAGTTTACGAATTTTTGAAATCCGCCCACAGACACGCCCACAAACTCAAAAAACCAAAATTTTGGAAATAAATCAAATTTTGAGCTAGAAAGCTGAAATTTTTTATGTATGATCTATGACTCCTAAAACTGCTCGGGAAAATTTTTTCAAAATCCGCCCACTGACACGCCCACAAATAAATAAAACAATTTTTTTGAAAATCCAAAGTTTGAGCTAGGGAGCTGAAATTTATAATATACTAGCTGCACCTGCCCGGCTTTGCCCGTGCCCGAGAATTCTATTGGCCAATATGTTCGAGTAGACTTCCTTATAATTGTCTATAGCGGGTATCCGGCGTATGTTGCTGCGCCTAAAAAAAGAAGACCGATTTTGACCAAAGTTCACAGAAACACTCTCAGGCCAAACCGAAGATTGCCTGATTTGAGCTCAACCGGTGAAAGGGACTGCACGTTTTTCTCCGCATGGCTTAGGCCGCTCACACAACTTCGTTGTTCCGTTTAGGGTAGGTGCTTGTTGTCTGGCAGGCGCCTATGTCACCTTACTTCTGCGAATCAAACAACAAAGCGGAAATAAAAACTTCGATTGAATCACTTTTCATTCACTTCCACACCGATTGTTATCAATGTTGGAAAAGCAACTTTCCGATGTCCGATTCACAAAAAAATTCAAAAAATTTCAATAAGAGTTATTTGAATAAAATATTGAACACACGATATCTCAAGAATGAAAGTGCGCACAAATTCCACAATAAGCTTGAAACGTTCGTCTCCCTCTTTCATATACTTGTTCGGATAACAAAATAAGTGACGTCTGTACGGTCTCTGTATCTGCGTCGTAATTTGCACGCATACGCACGTATGCATGTGTACTCACTCAAATGCCCATATCTCACACACCGATGCAGATATATCCAAACATAACAACCTTCGTGCAGACGTCGCCTTTCATGGAAAAAAATTTCATTGGAATCGGTTAACGCGTTTGGCCATACACCGGCAACAAACACAAATATGGATTGATTTTTATATATAGAAAATATTACACAAAAAAACTTTTTATTATTTCACTTAATTTGTTTTTTTTTTCAAAGCACATGATACCTACATATGAAACACACAGTGTATAAATACATTGTCAATTTTGTTTTCTTTTTTAAGAAACACATAATTTACACACCGATGCAGATACAGACATCGCACATACATAACATCTTTCGTATAGACGTCACCTTTCTTTAAAAAAAAATTTCATTGGAATCGGTTAACGCGTTTGGACAAACACCGGCAACAAACGCAAATATGGATTGATTTTTATATACATATATATATAAATAGATATAGATATATTCTCATATCAATTTTAATTCACAAAAACTCACAAAATCGCAATGAAGAAATTCGAATCCGACAGCGCCACCAAACATGAAACAAAATTGGCTTCTCCATTGATCGATAATAGATGGCGTTACGTTGCGTGTCTATCTGACAGTTCAATTGTGATACGATATGTTACATTCAAATGTGATTCTTTATTTGGTTGTTGCCAAAATAAATAAATACAAAATGAAAAAAAAAAAAAAATTAGAAAAAATCGAAAAAAACCTGTCGTAACACGCTGGGTGGTCAAAATAAGCCATTTTGAAATTTAGATTTTTTTCTTCTAAAACCCGTGCTGAGAACATACCTTTCCAACAAAGTATAAATTATCAAAATCGGTGCGGCCAATCTCGAGTTATGCGGTTACATCGCTTCGGACACTTTCTTTTATATATATAGATACTCTCTAGGGGCCCTTTATGCTCATGTGTACATTTTTTTTAAATCTGCCTACTGACACGCCCACAATTAAACAAAACAATTTTATTGAAACACCCAAGTTTGAGCTAGGGAGCGTTTTTTTTTTGATAAAATCCTTTAAATGTTATATAACAAAATATGTAGAGAGTTCTTAACAACTCAACCATACTTAGACTTTTGTCACGCCCACTTATGAGGGATTGGAATAAGAATAGGGTATCCAACAGTTCGCCCAAGCGGACTATAGCCCGTCCCTATGTTTTTTTATTAATTCTATGTTGCTTAATTTGCTTTACATTTTTATTTCTATGTTGCTTAGGCTTACTATCTACCAAGTTATTTTCAAAATTATTATGGTGCTTGGGTTTACTGTTCAATAAGTCTTCTTTTTGATTTAGGTAATTATTTGTATTATTGTTACTCAGACAAACAGCAGGATTATCAGAGGAAGGATCTGCACTAGTGGACCGAGGTTCACATGCTACTCCATCACCGATAAGGCTCTTCGCCCCGTTGTTAGAACTGCATGTATGCGTATCCCCATTTACCGTAGGCAAAGGCTCCCTGTCTGCTGCATTTGTGTCTTTATACCAAGGAATTTCCAGCGAGTGTTCCTTATAATTTTATATACATTTGAACTTATTTAGAAAATCGTTCCCTATTATACCGTCATATGGGAGGTTTATGTTGTCGTTAAGAAGGTAGAATGGATGAGTCAAGATCATCCAGTGATCTGGGGCTATGAATTTTAAATCTCCGGGTACTACACCTAGGGTTTTCAGCGAGTCCCCGGCTATAGTTGCTATGGTGTAGGGGCGTCGTCTTTTTTCAGATTTTTTGGGTGAGCATTTTTCAGAAGACTTATGTCGTCTCCAGTGTCGATTAGAAATGTCGTGTATAGCTTATCCGAAGGACTAAATTTGACGCGTTGAATTTGAGAGTTTTCGGGAGGCTCTGAGTTTCTGCTGGGACCGGGGTTGGTGTTGCGACCAGGGCCCCTAAATGGATTTTGCACTTGCGATGTGCCTGGAGGAAAATTTTGCCGCGACTCATTCCTAGATAACCGTAACCTGCATGGTTAGGTTTCCCGCAATAGGTGCAAGTAAGGAACTGTACTTCCCTTTTTATAGGCGGTCTGCTGTGAAAGTTTGGGAGCTGCCTGTTCTGGAAGCATGTTTCCCTTGTGTGGCCTGACCTACCGCAAGTTTGGCAGGATATTCTTATTCTGTGATTGGGGTGCCTGTTTTTAAAATGATTGCTTTGTTGTTGGGAGTTACTGTGGTTGTCTATTCGAGCAGCGTGACTCTCTGCATGTGCTATGGCTTGCTTTAGGCTTGCGCCTCCATGGGCTTTGGCTATTACATAGCTTGAGCTGGTCGTTTCTTAGACCATCCTCGAATATTTGAATTGCTAACTTGTTGTTCTCGTCGACCAAGAATGCTCGTACAGCCTCGTTTTCGCTGATCGCGTATGTGGCGGAGTTAAGGTTGTTTAACGCGGCACACACACGTTCACCGAATTCCTTAACCGTTTCTTTGAGGTGCTGCCTCATGGCGAGCAATTCGTTGTGCGAAGAGTATTAAACTGTGGTAACTCGAAGGCAGGACCCTGTAGCCTAGTTTTAACGATGCCCAGGAAATTTGGCTTGTCAGTCTCTTTTACTGACCTGAACAGAATGTCTCCACAGGAGATAAACCGTCCCAACTCTGATGGTTTCCCATCGAACACAGGTATGATGTTGAAAACATCAGCTATTCCCACTTTCATGTCCATGACTGGTGGATTCTGTAGGTTATCTTTCCAAGGAGAGAAAGGTAGAACCTCGAATAGATCGGCAACAGCTTTGGCTCGCTTATTTGCCTCTCTAGTGATCTGCAACCGCCTAATTGTTAGACAAGCAGTTCAACCAATATAGCCGAAATAGGAAAAAAAAATTCGCTTTGACCAAAAATAAAGAAAAGTAGCTTTAATGGGTGTATGGATATATAAATAGACAAGGGACGCGAGAGAATATGTGTATATGTGTATAAAGAGAACAAAAAAATATCAACATATAATATCACTAAATACCTTACAAAATATCGCCTCTCGGTCTAGTTGCGTCTGCTGTTGTTGTTGGTGTTATTTGTGCTGCTGATGTTGCTGGTGTTGTTCCCGCTGCTGTTGGTGTTCCTGTTGTGCTGCTGTTGTTTCGCTTGATGCCAGGCAGGCTCCACGCCCTAAAGTTGCAAGTTACAACTTGGCCAAATACCTTCGCTCTATAGCTGGTAAGGTCTTACAGTCTTGGGACTTCTAACACACACTTTTGGTTCACTTTTGTACACTGCTACTACTGGTGTATAGCCCCAGAACGCATCAGAAGATCGGTCTTCTGTATTGGCAAGCAAATATTATATATGAACTGGTAGGAGATCACTCAATGGGATCCCACCGCTGCCACCAATGTAATGACGCTCGCGTACCGTGCTTCCTTGTCTCCAAGGGAAGTGTACGAAGCGGAGAGAAAACGATTTGTTTTTAATTTTTGGTTAACTAAGCCCGCTGTCTTCACTGGGCTGTAACTCAGTGTTTATTTATTAATATTCTTAAGTTAGTTTTATTTTATTGTATCTGAGTTTGGCCCGCTGTCTATGCTGGGCTGCGACCAAATCAGTTTATTAGTATTACTTAGTTCATAATACTCTCTTCTCTGACTTTTCCTACGCACAATCATCCTCTTTTATACAAATATTGGCATGACCTTTCTCCTGTCTTCCCCTTCCACGCACCATTCACTTCCTGTGCATTTTGCCTGTAAATGCTTACGCGCTATTTCAGGCAATTACGTAATTGTTTCCTCATTAATTGTTCCACTTAAAAAATGCCAAATGACAACTTGGGTGTCATTTGCCATGTGCCGGTATCGGGTATCACCTATTCAAGAACTAATTACTGGATTTCCCAATAGCACAGCGTATTCGCCGGAATAATGCGATCAGTGCAGTTTCGCCATATGTTGGCTTGCTGCTGGTCGACCGGGGTTGAATTACGTGTGTACGATACTTCAATGCTATTATGCTACCGCAGCATGTGTGAACATAAAAAATGAGGATGCCTAAATATAGCCGCAGCCAGGTAATAGGGATAGAGAGATGGTGTCTTTGGTTGAAGACAAGAGAAGGTTGCCGTGTGTGTTTCAGGTATGGTTGTGCAGATCACAACACTGGCAATATGACATGCTAGGTCAAACCAAGGATTCTTTAGGCTGAATTTCATATTTGGACTTCTGTATGCCGGTTGCTTCATAGACACATTACAATCACGTGTTGTATGATGGCTTCAAATTTTTGTGCGTAATCAAAGCATTTGTGCTCGGACAATTTAAGCCTTGGGAGCAGATGCGATGGAGGACTCCCTGAGAAGTCTTCAGACGCCGTGAAAGTCAAATATAATGGCATGTGGTCTGAGTATGTTTGACAACCAAGAGAACAATCTTTTATTATACCAACATACAGTCCCTGGCTAAATTATTAGACGCAATGTAGTTTTTTATTATTTTTATGTGTTGCACGAGTTTATATGCAATATTGATATATTTAAGCGTACATATAATGTGTTTTTATTTAGGAGATTTTAATATGATTCCATTTTGTATTTATTTTTAATATGTTACACTACAGTATTAACCAATTGATACGCGAAAGTAAACAAGTGCAAACAAAATACATAGACCTTTACAGTGCGTCTAATAAATTTTCCAGGGACTGTAATTATATGAGGGACAACAGTAGTCAATTACAGACGAACAACAACGTGTATTCGCCATTTTCATCCCAAGGATTCTCCCGTTTAATATAAACGCACCGATATCATCATGAATTCAACAAACGCATTGCAGTTGCGGTCAACGGCCGAGTCCTTTTAACATCTGGGTTCTGTCAAATAAAATCAAACAAACATCACCCATGGATCTTCCAAAGTTTTTAGTTTTCGTTGCAGGTATCCAAAAAAGTTTAAACCCTTTGAAACACTTTTCATAGTATGGTATGTTCTATTATTATAAATGTCTCATATAAAAAAAATTGGAATTCAGAAATATAGATTCATTTGCAAGATCAGCTATATTAGAAGACAGAACCTGACAAACTTTGGATTGCTTATTACTCATATGAAGTCCGAGGGTTTCCGAAAGAACCAAGTGCTGGAATAAAATGTTGAAGCCTTAATAATGCAATACTGCTTACACTTCATAAAATCCGTTTAATTTCGACTTGAAGGGTGTTGTCAGCCTTAAAAAGACAACTTTAGACTTGCTGGAGGTGGTACTGTTTCGTCAGTTCGCTAGTTGTGAGATACTTATTTAAACAGATTTAAGGACCATTGAATTTTTTGGTGGATGTCAGAACAGAATGAACTTCGACTGGATTGACGAGCTTAAGATGAAATGAAGGATTTCTGAAATTGGCTGACCTAATTTTTCCTGCATTATTGGTCGTTACTGAAACGAGAGTAGTTGAACTGCAGACTTGTCGAAGCTGTTCTTTTGCTTCACCGATTCATTCCACATTCAGTCCGGTTTCTATGACATTGAGTCTTTTAGTGAACTGTTCAGGTTCTTCCTTCCTTTTCTTGAGAAATATTTCTTCCTCTTTAAGTTTTGATAATGCTTCTTTGAAGCTTGTTCTCATCTTTTAGCGCTGTGGTATCCTCTTTTATACCATTGATGTCGACTATGGTTGCAAAGTTCAGGAGCTTCTTGTCGAAAAGCTTATCCATTCGATTGATGGAAACGTCCACTGAAACCGTAACTGATATTCCCAACGTGAGCGATGTGATGTAATTTTTGGGTGCAATCGTTCTTTTTTGATTTGAATAACAGCTCATGGGCGAAACTGTGATTCACTGTGGTTTTAAAACTAAGTGATAATTCGTTGATGTCTTTGCTACGATAATGAGCTTTCGGTTAATGTGACAGTTTTTTTAGCTTATTGATTTTAGCCAGCTTAAAGCTTTATAATTTTGTTTTGATGGGAAGAGGACAAGTAGAAGAATTAAATGAACACCATAGCAGAGAGTACAGAGAGTTGAAAGCTGTAGGTAAATAGATATGAATGTGGGTACTTACAAAGAAAGTAATCGTGTTGTTTGCCAATAATCATCGCTTCGATGAGTTTAAAAACTTCTACTTTGTTTACGTTTTAATGATTTAACGTTGAATATAATACCTTGTAGTTCTGCTTTCATATGTTATCTTTGAAGATTCAAATTAATTTTCTTAAGAGCTGATCAAAAACACTGCCACTCGCTAAGCACAGCGATTCATTGGAAGTGTTGTATGTAGTGAATAGTGATTGCAATCCCGGGGTGCGTATTACCATACTACTCGTATATATCAGCGCAGGCACATAGAGTCTGTGCAGAACAACTTGTTGTTCCCAGAATTTGAAAAGAGCTAGAGCATATTACAAGATGTCCCAGTTAACCCTCACATTAACGGAAATTTAAATGTGATTACATGGACAGTATTTACACGTGTAGATACAAAAAAGGACTCTTAGTGATAAGTAAGTAAGTGGAATGATCAGCATCCTGAGAATGCTTCTTTAGAATGGAGTGCTATTCAGGAACAGGAGTTTTCCGCCTACCTGGGTATTTTGTTAGTCATGGGCTGTCACCGATCTAACTTTGAAACAGTGGAAGAACTGTGGAAAAGTAAAGCGCTACCCCTTTATGGAGCAACGATGTCGGTTAGGCGCGTCAAGGCAATTTCGAGGTTCATTCGGTTTGATTCGAATGCAACAAGAGCAGGTCGGACTGTCACTAATAAAGCTGCTGCCATAAGTGATATTTTTGATATGATAAATGCAAATTTAAAGCTTAACTTTAGACCGTACGAATCGATCACAGTGGATGAGCAGTTGTTTCGATATAGGGGTCACACGAATTGTACCCAATATATGCCGTCGAAGCCGGCCAAGTACGGAATAAAATTTTGGTGGGTTTGTGATTCCGCAACAGCATACCCACTAAATGGACTAATTTACACTGGGAAGATTAGTGGGACCAGAGATGTAAACCAAGGTGAGCGAATAGTGAAACAACAGGTAGCTCCATACAAAACTACTGGACGAAAAGTGACTATGAACAATTTTTTCACAACACTCTGGATGTAATGGATAAAATGTTGAGCCAATATACCACGAAAAGGAAAACTTTTCGATGGCCCCAGGCTATATTTTATAATTTGCTGCACATTTCAGGCGTTGCAGCTTACATAATATTTTCAAAAAACAATTTTCAAAGTACGGCAGATGTTCAGAAAAGCCAGAGACATAAGTTCCTTGAACGATTGAGAGAGAATTTGTGTATGCCACACATCAGGTGCCGAGCTCAAAATCGCAGAGTAACAGGAGTTTTTACCATAAAAAACGCTATGGAATGTTTGTTGGGTCACCCAATAAATGCAAACGAAACGGAATGAAGAGTTCATTCCAAACGACCCAGAATATCGGGACTCCTTAGGTCATTTACGGCAAAAGGATGGATGTTTATGCTACCAGCTGAATAAAAAAAACGTGATACGTGTCAAGCCTGTGTTAGCTGCAAAAAACCATGCGTCTTACTTAGACAAAGTGTGAAAAATGTCATATGAGTAGGTAAATAAAAGAATTACATTTTTATGAGTAAATTTGTGGGTGTCTTTATTTTAATATACGGTTTGCTGCTGCGCCTGATATTTGATTGTTTGTTTACATGAGTACATCAAAAAAGCATCTTTTATTATTTTATTTGACGCGCACATTTGTATGTGTATAGTTTTCTATACTTTTTAGCTCTATTTGGTGCATGTATGAATAATTTTCGTATCGAAACCATACAGTTTTCATGCAACGTCAACGAATATCTACATGTGTAGATACTGTCCATATGTAAGACAAAAAAAGACAAAACTCAAATAATAGTAAGAAAGGACATTCTCACAGTTACTTTTTTATAATTATCTACAATAAATCAAAAAGTTAGTCACTGATTCGAAACTGCATTAAAATCTAATAATAAACCGAAGAGATATTTAGAGATGAAAATTCAAATATCTACACGTGTAGATACTGTCCATGTGAAGGTTAAGCAGTATAATTCCTGAAGTGAAGGTGTAACCACTTTAACGCTATAACTTCTTATCTAAGATAGGTTCCCAAAAGATTTTATATATTTTGGAAAGACAAGATCGTGAAAAGCGATTTGGGCAGTGTGCCTCGAGTTTAAGGTTGAACTCGGTTTGGAACATGATTAACCTCAAGGATTCTACTTCTTCTCAGCTAGCACAAATGACACACTTTTTCTTAGCAGTATTTATTTTTTTTTGTTGATACCCACGGAAAAGCAATTCACCGAATATTGGTGGCTTGTTGAGGGGAAAGGGGCCAACTGCCCTCCCAGGATCGCGCGTGACTCTAGGTAACATCGCCTTATTTAATAAGTGAGATTAAGTAAGCTAGGGCGTTTCTGGGAGAGGCCGGTGTTGCCAACTTGTGGTGGTGCTTCCGGCTCGTAAGGCAACGAGTTCTCAGAATCCTAATTATAGTTATATTACTATAAGTCACGTAGCTTTAGTAAGTAAAGCAGTGTAGGTAGTTTGTAGTTTGTTTCATATTAAAATATAAAATTTAATAAAGATGACAAGTTTAAAGAAATTTTTTTTGTGATAAGTTCACAAAATAGTTTTTAGGCCGCAAGTCTATGATTATAGAGTTATAGTTAAGTTTAGAGCGTCCGCATAAGAAAATAATTTATAATAATTATCTTGCTAGCTTTAAGTCAGATTTATTGATTTTGTCCTGTATTTAATCCTGTATTTATAAGCTAAAAATTAATAAAGTTCATTTTTGATAAAATGGGTCGTACAGCATACATTGCAAGCAATTTCCGATAATGTGGTAATTTTGACAGACGTAGTGGTCATTCGTTGTGGTCATACAAATGACTAAATGGCATATAGTCTCATCTTACCTTTACCTTCCTAAATGTTTACTTTAAAATATTCATTTTAAATAATGGGCCCATCCAGTATCGTGATTTTCGTAGTATTAATGTTGAAAGCCTGTTCTCTGAATGCCTTATTCTTGAATGGTGCAATATCTATTTGTCGTCGGATGTTAATAAATAAGTAGAGTTCCTAAATGTAAGTCTGGAGTACCTGTTCACCAGACATGTTCCATGCAAAACGCGGGTTCCTAAAACAAAATCCTGTCCGTGGTTTTCAAATGCAATATTTGATGCTATGAAGAGAAGGGACATATTGTACCGACGTTGGAAGAGATTTCGCTGTACTGAAATGCATGCAGACTATAAATCCAGCAGAAATCATGTCACATGCATGATAAAAACTGCAAAATTGAGGTACTATAGTGCCAAATTTAATTCTTACCGATCTTCAAAATTTCTTTGGAACCAAATTCGCGAAATGTTTCCGGTAATAACGACGACATTGACATTGAAGAGTTAAATGACCGTCTCGCTACTTCAGGTCCTTCCAATACATTCAATTCTTCGGCTTTCTTGACTTTATTTGATAATAGTAGAATGGATGGCTTCGCATGTAACAGAGTAGATTTATACGCGGTTGGAATGACGATATTATCTATGAAGTGTAAATCTGTTGGTTTGGACAACGTCCATCCAGATTTCATTAAAATACTTCTTCCTCTCATTTTACCCCATGTTTCGCATATATACAACACTATTCTTATGACTTCCACATACCCAACCGCTTGGAAAAAAGCTAAAATTGTACCTATTCCGAAGAAAGGTAATGCTCTGGAATACAGACCAAGTGCAATACTTCCGTTTCTTTCCAAAGTATTGGAATCATTCATAAGTCGCCAAATAAAGAAATACGACGAGAGCAATAAGCTATTGACAACCATGCAATCTGGTTTCCGTTCAGGACACAGTTGCATAACAGTTTTACTCAAAGTATCTGATGACATTCGGCAGGCTATCGATGAGGATAAAACTACTCTCTGGGCCTTGCTCGACTTCTCTAAAGCTTTCGATTGTGTAAATCCGTCAATTCTGTGTAACAAACTCTCCACAATATTCAATTTTTCTGTTCCCTCTAACAAGCTTATATATTCATATCTCACTAACCGTGTCCAAGATGTATCTTACAACTCCAAAAAGTCAACCCTCCGTGCTGTTAGTAGTGGTGTCCCACAAGGATCTATACTGGGCCCTATACTGTTTACCATATTTATTAATGACCTCCCTACTGTACTGTCCCATTGTAAATTTCATGTCTACGCAGACGACGTCCAGCTTTACCTAAGCCTTCCCATTGGTATGGTGGATGATTCTGTTGTAAAAATTAACGAGGATCTACGTTCTATTACGAATTGGTCCACACAAAATGCTCTCAAGCTTAATCCTGAAAAAACCCAAATCATCCCCATCTCTAAGCATCCACCTTGTCTTTCTATCATTCCTCCTATAGAACTATACTCCACCCATGTAGAATATGTCACCCATGTACGAAATCTCGGAATTATTTTTAACAGTGAGCTTACATGCAGCAACCATATTTGTTCCATAGTATCCAAAATATATGCATCGCTCAGAGGTTTATCTGTCAGCAAAGCAATACTTCCAGTTGAAGTTAAATTAAAGCTTGTTAAAGCACTTATTGTTCCTATTATCTCATACGGTTGTGAAATCTTTGCTGACTCAGACTACATCTCTCTTCTTAAGCTAACAAAGGCACTTAATTCGACTGCTCGGCATGTCTTCAATCTACGGAGATATGACCAGGACCACGTCTCAACAGAACGTCGCAAACTTCTTGGTTGCGACCTTGATGCCTTTTTAAAATATCGGTCCTGTATCTTGCTCCTCAAGATTATTCACAGACAACAACCAGAGTATTTGTTCAACAAACTTTCCTTCTCCCGGTCTAACCGTTGTTTAACTATTAAACCATCGACTCATACCTGCTTGACATCTCGCAGACAGTTTTTTGTTCATGCTGTTCGGCTTTGGAACCAGCTGCCTCACCAGATGAGGAATAAAATCGAATATAGACAATTTTCATCGGCGTGTTATTCTCATTTTGTACCAAACTGAAATCACTCACACTTATTTTCGTTATCTTAGTTCTTGGTGTATATTTGTTCTCTTCAGTATCTTTCTTCTGTATCTTCATCTTTCTTTTCTTTATCAAATCTCTTTGTTCTTCTAAATACATTTAAAAATTGTTTTTAATATATTTAATACTTGTACCTGTACTATTTATAAGTGCTTTGCTCTCTATGTACAGCGATTCTTATTATAACTAATAAATCTAAATCTAAATCTAAATTCAAATTCTGCATACATAGCTGTATCATATCTGAGTTGCAGAATTGCTGTATGATAAATGTAAAAATCATACAATTGTATGCGTTGTATTATGTTTTATGATCTGAGAAATAGGCCCCTGGATGTTCAATTTTGCCTATATGGCATTTATTTTCTTAATCGCCTTAAATTTAGTAATATTTTTTTCCTATTCCTGTATGGGGTAATCACGGGTTCCAAAGTACTACGGGATAGAACTATAATTTGCACTAAACGATTTTTTATTTTTAAAGCTAAAAAGAAACTCAAAAGTAAATAAGCAAACATCGAAATCATGATAAATTAACATAGAGATATTTTTTACTTAAAAGGAAAACAAATTATAAGTCGGGTGTGGTCGCAAAAGTCCAGTAAATCATTCCTTAAATCACAATAAAAACTTTGGTTAATTTAAAAATAATTATCAATACCTAAGTCTTGAACTTTGAAATGATTAGCACTGAAGTGGTACCTTGTATTCTTTCCATAAGTATGGGTATGTTATCGTTGTCATAAATTTGTATATAAGTAAACAAACATTAAACTAGATTGTTGAAAGAATTTATTGATAACTAACCGATTAAGTTTCAGTTGATTTTTGAGATATTCTTGTACGAATTGAAAGAAACGATCACATCGTTGTAAGTCTATCCATAATACTTGTTGGTACTGCTTTGGATAATGGCGAAATCTTTAGCCTCGAGAATGAAACAACCTCAATTACTTGTGTTTCCCGAAGGGCTTTAATTTCCTATAAATGTTTATTGTTTTTTAACTTAACAATGTTTTTTTTTTTTCTAATTACTTACGTTTAGTGTTTTTTAGAGTTTTTATTTACTTTAGTATAAGTTTTAGGTACCACGCGGTACAAAGAATGACCTCTTAACCCAAAAAGAAAAGTTAATATCAAAAAAAAAGATGGTGGAAGAGAAGTATCGTTTAGTTTTTTCATTTAAGTGGTGCCAAATGGCGCTTAAGGCGCGGTATTGCCAGTATTGTTAACACTCCCCCCTGGTAAGCTGGTTCCATGAACTGGCTTTCCATCTTCTTCAATACGGCCAACTTCTAGTACGGCGATTTTGGCGGCGGACCTGGTGTAGATACCATTTTGTGTCTTCACTATCGCGCTTCTGACTACGCCATCCTTGCCTGGCAGTACCTTGAGTATAACTCCCTTTGGCCAACTATTTCGCGGGCTGTCTGGATCGGTTATGATGACGACATCTCCTTCTTGAATGGACTTAGTCGAGGAGTACCATTTCGTACGCTTAGTGAGATCGGGCAAATATTCTTTCACCCAGCGTCGCCAGAACTGATTTGCGAATTGCTCACTAGTTAGCCAACCTTTTCGTAGTGCTACTCCGTCATTGTAAATCGGCCCACCCAGTTTCTCGCCACTTGATGTTCCCAGTAAAAGATGGTTTGGCGTCAATGCTTCATCATCACCACCATCTAGAGGAACGTAAGTAAGGGGTCGGGAATTAAGGATTCTCTCTACCTCAGACAACATAGTACATAAAAGCTCATCTGACGGGTTTCTCATTGGAGAAATGCGAGCAAGTGTTTGCTTTATGGAGCGAACTAACCTCTCCCAGCTACCGCCCATATGAGGAGTTAGGGGGGGATTAAAGTTCCATTTTACATTGGGTCCAACGAAGCTTTCAGCTATTTTATGTACGTCCAAGATTTGCATCGCCTCCTTGAGCTCTTTACTAGCTCCCCGAAAGTTTGTGCCGTTATCACTGTAAATTTCGAGGGGCCAACCTCTACGCGAGATAAAACGTTTTAAGGCCATTATACAGGAGTCAGCTGAAAGGGTGTAGGCTATCTCAATGTGAACTGCACGCACTGTGAGACAAGTTATTAGGACACCCCATCGTTTTTCTAAGTGTCTACCCACTTTGACATGTAATGGTCCAAAGTAGTCAATTCCTATGTATGAGAATGGTTTAGTGAATGGTTGCAGCCTTGCTGCTGGCAGGTTACCCATAAGTGGTGGATTTGGAAGACTTCTTTTATTTTTGCATTCTTGGCAGCTTTTTTGTATTGACTTTAGTAGGGCACGAAGTCTAGGAATGTTGAACTTTTGACGCAGTTCATTTACTACCGTTTCGTTGTATTGGTGGAAGAATCGATCGTGGTAATCTGAAACGATTAATCGGGTGATTTGATGTTGTTTTGGTAAAACGATCGGCCGTTTTGTACAAAATGGAACTCTTGGTGCTGCATCGATTCGTCCGCGTACTCTCAATACCGAATTTTCATCTAAATACGGTGAGAGCTTATAAAGGGCACTTGTTTTCTCGATTTGACGTACTTTTGGATCTGCATTGTTGTCACCTTGATTGAGAACAGAGATCTCTTCAGCAAAAAAATCTCATTGACACACCCTGTAGAGGTAATTTTCAGCCTTTTGAAAATCTTGTTGAACCAAACACTTTGTAACCGTTTTCTTCCTCCTGCGTTCTGTAGACATCCGAAATAAGCGGTACACCTGTGCCATACTCCGAAGAATCTTGTTCCATTTACTAAATCGGCTTACATCAATGAGGTTGTGGAATGATTCTACTTGATGGAGATGAGTGTGTCTTAACTCTTCGACTGAGGCTTCCGAATGTATGAATTCCACAGGCCAATGTTCTTTTGTATCATACAAAAACTGTGGACCAGTATACCAACGACTATTGGAGTTGAACTCTTTCTTGAATTGCCATTTTGTGGCCTCATCTGCAACGTTTTCCTTACTTGAGATCCATCTCCAGTTTTTAATTTCTGTTTCTTCGAGAATTTCTCCAATGCGGAAAGCAACGAACTGTTTATATTTTCGATGATCGGAGTTTATCCAGCTAAGGACTGTTTTGGAGTCTGACCAAAACCATTTTTCATCAATATCAATCGAATGCCCTTCCTCTATCATTTTTGCAAGT
This sequence comes from Portevinia maculata, assembly GCA_949715645.1. Taxonomy (NCBI): domain Eukaryota; kingdom Metazoa; phylum Arthropoda; class Insecta; order Diptera; family Syrphidae; genus Portevinia; species Portevinia maculata. Next base: position 108,242,753 of record OX454525.1, on the reverse strand, counting down.
CGCGTACCTAGAACAGCTGCCTCTAGCTCAAGCCTGGGTATTGAAATAACTTTCATTGGTGCTACTTTGGTCTTGGCGGCAATTAAGCTGCAACTTGTAAAATCTCCGTTCGTTACCCGAAAGTACCCTACTGCCGAATAAGCGACCTCGCTGGCATCAACAAAAATATGTACTTGAACGGAGGAATTTTTGGTAAAAGATAACTGGTGCAAGTACGGCCTTCGAATGGAAATATTTTTAATTGATGGGATGAAGCTTTTCCATTTTTTCCATTTTTCTAGCTGTTGTGGAAGAATTTTTTCGTCCCACTCGACCGCCGAACTCCAAACTTCCTGTAAAATTATTTTTAGTAGCACCATGAAATTAGCTATGAGTCCCAGAGGATCGAAAACCGACATTAGAACTTTCAGAATTTCTCTCTTAGTTGGCCATACATCTTCCCCTAAGACATCAGCTTTAATCGTATGTGCCTTAATCGCAAATGAGAATGTGTCATCATTTGGTGACCACCACATGCCTAGAATTTTTTCTGTACCGGACAGAAGATGCCAATTACTTTTATTTTTTTCGTACTTTGCCGCCCTTTCTTTTAAGCTTTTAAGTACTGCTGTAGAATTCGACATGAAATTACGGATATTAAATCCAGCCTGATCGTGAATGGAAATCACCTCGTTTGACAATTTTATTGCCTCCTCTTCTGATTCCACGCTGTCGAGATAGTCGTCCACATAGTGGTTTTCAATCACGGCTCTGACTGCTCTTGGAAATTGCTTTTCGTGTTTCTTTGCGTTTTCGTTTTTAACGAATTGAGCGCAAAAAGGAGAGCAAGTTGAGCCAAATGTCATCACTTGCATTGCATACTCCTCCACCTTCTTGTTATCTTTGCAAAACCACAAAAAACGTTGAGCATGTTGATCGGCTCTCTTTATTCCTATTTGGTGGAACATTTCCTTTAAATCTGCACAAATGGCTATTTTTCCCTGCCTAAACCTAAACAAGACTGAACATAGGGAAGGAACAATATCTGGGCCCGATAAGAGCATTGAGTTCAATGATATTCCATCTACCGTTGCAGCAGCATCCCACACTATCCTCACTTTGTTCGGTTTGTTATGATTGACAACCGGAAATATTGGAAGATACCACACGGGGAGACATTCTTGTTTTAATTCAGTTTCGCTCAATTTTCTGGCATATCCCTTTCGTAGGTAATCTTCTATTTGCATGTGTAGATTTTCGTTGAGTTTTTTGTCTTTTTTCATTCTCGTTCCCAAGCACTTTAACCGTCTCTCTGCCATTGTGCGGCTGTCGGGCATTTGTTTTGTTTCGAACTTCCACAGAAGCGGAGCAATGTATTTCTTCCCTTCTATTATGGTGTTGTTTTCCATCATTGCAACTGCCTTTTCATCGTCGCGAGAGCGTAGAACTTTAAAGTTTTTTGTGCCAACGGATTCTAAAGCGATAAATTCTTTTAATTGTGTATTCAGATTTTTGTCTTCATCTTGTTGGCAATCACAAGTGTGAAAGTTAAAGTGATTAAGCTGTCGATCAGATGTGTCGTTATAGCGTATGCAAGGACCAAACACCGTCCAGCCAAGTCGCGTTTTTGCCGCCACCGGTTGGTTTTCCTCCCCTTCTCTTGTCTGCAATGGAATACTTAGCTTCCAATGATCTAATCCAAGTAAGATCCGTGGCTGAGCGTTTGCGTATGACTCTATTGGGATACCCTTTAAATGTTCGTAACGATTGGACAATTCCTTGGCGTTTATGGTCTGTTTTGGAAGCTCGAGAGACTTTACCGTGCGTACGTTTGAGATATTGTATTTTTTACTGAGCATTGATGAAGAAATTTGTATTTTTATTTTTCTAGATGACTGCTCTGTTCTATGCGTATTTGATGTCCACTTAAGGCATAACGGCTGTGATTTTCCTTCCACGGCTAGCTCCAGTGCGAGTTTTTCATCTAAAAGTGATATGGATGAGCCATCGTCGAGGAAGGCGAAAGTGTCCACTTGTTTTTGTTCATTGTGTAATGTAACCGGAACGATTCTAAATAAAATACTCTGCTCGTTTAACTTGTGGTAACAGTTTATTTGTACACCTTCAGTTTCTGATGAGTTTGGTGTTTCACGTTTTTTATGAAGAAGCTGGTGGTGTTTATAAACGCATCCGTCAACTCCACAAACCTTTTGCATGTAGCAACGGCTTCTGCCATGCTGGCGTAGGCATGTGCGGCAAACGGTGTAACGTTTAACAACAACCCATCGATCGTTAATATTCATATTCAAGAATGTTTGGCATTGATCAACTGTCCGACAGTTAGATGGACAAAGTGGACATTTCCTTGATGCTTGAGGTGGATCCGTCTGTGCCTGCGAGTCCCGATGAACATTGATTACTGCTCTAGAAGCACTTCTTTCTGTTCTGGTGCCGGATGGATGCAGTTCATGAAGTGGGTTAACAATGGATGCAGAATGTGCGATTCCTTCTAGCCATGTACTATAAGCCGATAGGTTGACAACGCTTAGATTTTTCCTATAATTTCCCCACTCAAGACGAATAGGCGGTGGTAATTTATTCGTCAACTCCCGTAGCAGAGACGGGTTCTCTAAATGTCCATGTAAACCGGTGGCTTCCATCACGCCGCATATGTTTTGGACTGCTAAGGAGAATTTTATAATTGATTGTAGTTTTTCTTGTCGAGGTGGTGGTTCTTTCCGTATTTTTTCCACTAGATTGTCGATGATGACTTCTGGTTGCCCAAAATGGATGCGAAGAGTGTTCAAAACCCCTGGCACTTGCTCGGGCATAAGAAGTCTGTTTCTGACGGCATCTAAGGCTTCGCCTTTAAGGCAATTTTGCAACCGACGAAGGTTATCCATATTTGTAAATCCGCAAGAAGTCGTTGTGCTGTTAAACCAACTTATAAATAGTGGCCACTCTTCCGGGCGTCCACTGAATGTCACTTGATCCTTTGTCATTACCTGTCTGGCTGCCATATGTTCTGCTGAGGGCGAGGAGAGTTTGAACTGGTTTTCCTCACGCTGTGCTTGTTTTGAAGTATTTTTTGTTGTTATTTGTTTGATTTGTGGTTTCTCCGGAGTGTGATTCATATTGTTGTCAAGCGCAAACTGTTCGTGATCAGTTTCAGAATCCGATGGGACAGATGGCTCGGACGAGTCGGCGGAGTCGGATGCAAACTCTAAAAGCATTGCGTACTTTTTTTCCAGGAAATCCCTGTCACGTTGTTCCTGCATTTCCTTTTCTTCCTGCAGTTTTTGTAAATGAAGCTCACGTTGTTTAGACCTCGATGTTTTTCTTGCTTGGCTTGACGCGGAGGAATTCGGGCGTTGCGGAGATACTTGTGAACTCCTCTGTGCTAGTGGCAGAGTAACAATTTTCTTTGTGGCGGCTTGATCAATCTGTTGGTTTGTTTTATCCTCAGCTGATGCAGCTGGTGGGAACTGTTGACACTTTGCACAATGCCAATCTTGGTCTTTAATATCGTCTGTCACTCCAACGCAGATGAAATGATACCACTCGTCACAGGTATCACATTGTACCATGTAATCGTTGTCCACCGACTTGCAGGCTTTACAATTAAAAGACAGGTCGGATCGTTTTGGTGCCATATTAAAACGGGTTCGGTTTAGTGTCTTTGATGTTTATTTAGTGATTTAATGAGAGATAATAATTTTCAAATGTACTATACTGAACTGAGGTAGAGAGTTTGGGATATGCAAGAGTATGGACAAGGTTAAATGGTAATGAATTGGAAAGACTTACCCTACGTTCCTGGATTGAAGTGATGGTGAGCAATTTGATAATTTGGTTATGCGGTGATTGGCGCTGCAGACTGATGATTCTGCTGATGACGGCGATACGGTGAAGATTGTACTTGATGACGATGGCGATGGCGATGCGGTGAAGATGATGCTGGCGATGGCGATGCGGTGAAGATGATGCTGGCGATCTGATGAAGAGGCTGATGAGTTTGCCTATGAAAAATAATGTGCCGATGCAGTGTAAATTATTGTCGATGACAATTTGCTTTGGCTTAAAATGGCGGCTGATTAACTAAATCGTCTTGCCTATGCAGTAAGAATTATTGTCTTGGTGACAATTTGCTTTGGCTAAGTTAAACGATTGTTAGTTTTCTTCAATTTGTTTTAAACGAAATTAAAGTATGTTGGTACTGCTTTGGATAATGGCGAAATCTTTAGCCTCGAGAATGAAACAACCTCAATTACTTGTGTTTCCCGAAGGGCTTTAATTTCCTATAAATGTTTATTGTTTTTTAACTTAACAATGTTTTTTTTTTTTTAATTACTTACGTTTAGTGTTTTTTAGAGTTTTTATTTACTTTAGTATAAGTTTTAGGTACCACGCGGTACAAAGAATGACCTCTTAACCCAAAAAGAAAAGTTAATATCAAAAAAAAAGATGGTGGAAGAGAAGTATCGTTTAGTTTTTTCATTTAAGTGGTGCCAAATGGCGCTTAAGGCGCGGTATTGCCAGTATTGTTAACAATACTAAAAGATCGAATTTCTCAGCTGAATTGAAATAAGGCATAGCTCTTTGCGTGATTCATTTTGCTAATAGGCTTAAAAGCCTCGGAAGACGTCACGTAGCCCGAACAAAAAGAGTCAGATAGTGTAGTGCAGTGATAGGACTCGAACTGACTTTTACTCTCTCCTACCCCCTTTCGCACCTCTTTAAGCTCTCACTATCTCAAGGCGATTTTCCTCAGATTGGAAGTCCTCCTTCATAACGCCGATTCATAAAAAGGGATTAAAAAGTGAAGTTACTAACTATCGCCCGATAGCCAAACTTTCGCATATACCCAAACTCCTAGAAAGTATTTTGTACGAATCCTTAAGCTTTCAATGCAAGTCTTTAAATTGCCAAAATCAACATGGCTTTCTAAAAGGTAGATCAACCACCACTAACCTCGTTGAATTCGTATCCTCTGCGCTAACGGCATTAGAAAGTAGTAAAGAAGTCGATGTTATTGCGACTGATTTTAGTAAAGTTTTTGATAAGATATCCCATAAATTAATTCTTTTCAAATTGTCCACCCTTGGTCTCGAACCAATACTGCTGAAATGGATATCATCTTATCTGGAAAACCGTTTATATAATGTTCGCTTCAGGTCCGTCCTATCTGCCCCATTCCTGGCGACCTCTGGTGTACCACAAGGCAGTCACCTAGGTCCACTTCTCTTCATTTTAACTATAAACGATCTGGAAAGGGTTATTAAACACTCCTCTATCTCTCTCTATGCCGATGACACCAAATTTTTCAAACATATATCATCATCACAAGACTCCTGCTTGCTACAACTAGATCTAGATAGTTTTTCTATTTGGTGTCTCAAAAACTGCCTAGAGCTCAATGTTGCGAAATGCCAATCCATAACCTTATCACGTAAATACAACAAGTCCCCTCCCCGTCTTAACCTTCTTAATGATCAACCTATACCTATCGTGCAGTCTCTTCGTGACCTTGGCATATTGTACGACCGCGAGCTTAATTTCCGTTCGCACATTGACGAGATAATTCGTAAAGCTAATTAATCCCTTGGGTTCATTAAACGGTGGTCAAAAGAATTCTCTGATCCATACGTGACCAGATCTCTCTACATTGCCTTTGTCCGCCCCCTCCTCGTATACGCCAGCCAAACGTGGTCACCCTTACAACAAGTTCATGTAACCAGAATCGAAAACTTACAACGACGTTTTCTTCGATTTGCCCTCCGCGGACTCTCTTGGAACGATCCCCTAATTCTACCTCCCTATCTAGACCGCCTCAAACTCATTAACTTGAATAGCCTTGAAGACCGCAGGGATGCAGCAGACATTCCCTTCATTCATCGCCTCCTCTCCGGGTCTATCGATTGCCGGTCCCTTTACAACTCCATCTCCTTTAATACTAACCCTCGTAATTTAAGACATCCCCGTCTCTTCTATCTACCAACCCACCGCACGTTCTATGGCTCCAACGAACCAATTTCCCGTATGATACGGAAGGTAAATTCAAACATTTCCGTTTTTGATTTCAACCGCAGCACTCCCTCCATTAAACTTAGCCTCCTTCTTCATAAACCCTAACTTTATCTCTAGCTTGTAAGTATTAGTTTTTAAGTCTAGCTATAAGTCTTAGTTTTGTTTAGAGACATATTATAGCTTGTATTAAGCTGAATAAATTGGGGCGCATGCCCCCACCAAAATTTAAAAGAAATTAAATTAAAAATTAAATGACTATAGAAATTGAGTTTCAACTCGTAATCGAGTTCGGTTTTCTCTACTCGAGTCCACTCGTAGTCGAGTCCATTAGTACTGAAAATCATTCGTACTCTGATAGCCTAAATGATTTTAGAGAATTTAGATCGAAGAACTAGCACAGCAAATCAACAAAATAATCTCTTTGTTGTGCCTTCTTCTTCTTCATTTTCCTTAACGACGATGTTATGATCTGGATTAAAGGGATCAAACCTTCGTCACTGACGGCAATAAATTGCTGGTGTGGTGCATTTCTGCTACCCAGGAGTTTTATTTATTCCTCCGTTTTAGTACCGCAATATCGGAGAGGGATAGATTCGACACGGAAAAGCAATTCGCCGAATTTTGGTGGCTTGTTGAGGGGGGAGGGGTCAACATGCCCTCCCAGGACGGTGCGTTACTCTAGGTAACATCCTCTTAGCTTATAAGTTAGATTAAGTCAGCTAGGGCGTTTTTGGGAGAGGCCGGGCTCGCCAACGTGTGGTGGTGCTTCCGGGAGTTGACTGACGCTGTAAGGCTTCAGTCGGCTCACGGCGGCGCGTGTGCACGTTGACGACTGCCAGGCGCTCGGAAAGCAATTGGGATTTTGACCACTTATTGCGCCAGGCAACGAGTGCTCAGAATCCTAATTATAGTTAGAATACGTTAAGTAGTTTAAGTAAGTAGAATAGGTAGTTTGTAATTTGTTTTATATAAAATCTCAATAATGATACCGAGTTTTAGTAAATTTTCTCGAGGAATATATATGTAAGATTAGTTCGTAAAATAGTTCGTAGGCCGAAAGGCAATAATTCTAAGATATAGTTAAGTTTAGAGCGTTCGCATAAGGACCAATAAATAAGAATAAGTATCCTGTTAATTTTAAGCTAGGTTTAATCATTTTTGTCTAGTATGTAAGTAGATATTTATCAATGAATAAAAAAATGAATTTCAAAGTAAGTAAGTAAGGAGTTTTATTTATTTATATTTTATCTTGGATATTTTTATTCGATCATTCTTTGTTACTCTTGCTGTCTTGCGAAATGTCTTCTGCTCAGCTATCGTTAGTTTACCGTCATACTTTTTGTACACTGTACAACATCGTGAACCGTATGTGAAGGCCGGGGGCACAACAGCGGCGTAGTCTTCCTTTCAGCTTATAGGCTATTTTTCGGTCAGAGGAGATGGGGGATAGTAAGGCCTGAATATACAACTTCTTGCTAACGCCTGAAAAAGGGCCTGCATAAGGCGGCGAGATGGCAAGCGCTTACTTGCCTAAAGTGGTTATAATTGAATGGAATACAAACATACGAGCGCTGACTCAGTCGTTAGCGCGTTTGACTATTTATCGCTCCAGTAACATCTAAAGATTTTTCATTATTTCATTCACTCAGGAATGGTGCGTGCTTTTTTGTTCTTCCATTGGAAGATGCTGGCCTAAAAAAGTTTGTCCTGTAATTTTGTTTTTTAAATAAAGCTTTTTGTCCTCAATTTTGATTTTTCCTGGGAAACGAAACTGCAATAAAAACTTTATCCAACGCACGGATAATAAAAAATGAAGACCCGCTGAAAGTCTTAGTGTGAAGACGATCTTATAAGTATTTTTATTACAAAATGTATACGCTTCGAATAAACCGTTTCATCTGACAGCGAATTGAATAACTTATTCTGTTTTATGTCCTGCATTGTGTGAACGTTTTTGTGATAATTGAAATTAAATGTCAAAGCTCAAGTGCATATTCAATAAGTACCTAATGATCTCCAAGAAAAATGGGCGATGTTTGTTCAAAAGCATGCAAACGAACCACATTGGTATCGTCTTCTGCGCTTCTAACGACTCGTACTTTCGGTAGCAAAAAAAAAGAAGAAAAAAAGAGACACTCGACCTTCACATCCTCGTCCCCCAAAAACAGGTAGAACTGCGCGGCGGTCCTAATCCTCTCGCGAAATCCATATCGGAGAATACAACATGTAAAGCATAAAGTGACTTGTTTTCTTGTCAAAAATGACGATTTTGTTAAGGTGAATTTCATTTGGGAGATCTTTTTATACTTACGTTTAACAAACAACACGAATTTCTCTCATAATTTATGAATACTTTCTGTTCACTCGTTTTTTAGTGAAATAAGTTTATTATATTCCACTCAATAGAAAAACATATTTTCAAACCAGTCATCAGTTCTTAATCGAATATCGCTCAAAACATTTATAAGGCGTTCACAACAACTGAATCAATAGTAATGAATGCTTTAGATCCATTATTAGTAATTTTTTTATTTATATATGTATTTATTGTTTCGTTCTGTTTTAGTTGTATATTTTCTTTCTCTCGTTCAAATAAATACAAAATACATGTATTTTCTAATTTTCTTTTTCTCTTTTAGAATAGGGTATTCTAAGGGTATATTAATTTTGACGCGAAGTTTGTAACATTCCTTAATATTGCCCGTAGACCCCTAAAAGTTACTATATTTATGATCAGCATCGATAGTAATGTCGATCTAAGTTAGGTAAAAGTTAGGCCTTTAAATTGGACCTAGAGACCTGGAATTTTAACCATATACTCTCTAGCGGCCCAAAATAGTCAAGTTTAAGAATTTTTGAAATCCGCCCACAGACACGCCCACAAACTCAAAAAAACTAATTTATCGAAAAAATCGAATTTTTAGCTAGAAAACTGAAATTTTTTATATATGATCTTTGACTCCTAAAACTGCTCTGGAGATAAAATTTCTAAAATCCGCCCACTGACGCGCCCACAGTTAAATAAAGCAATTTTATTGAAAAACCAAAGTTTGAGCTAGGGTTCGTTTTTTTTACAAAAGCTTGGTTTTTTCGATGAAATCCTTTAAATGTTATATCACAAAATATGTAGAGCGTTCTTAACAATTCAACCATACTTAGACTTTTGTCAAGCCCACTTATGAGGGATAGGAATAAGAATATCGTATACAACAGTCCGCTTAAGCGGACTGTAGCCCTTCCTTCTTTTCCTTCAGCATTTCATTGTTCAGGAGAAAATTGTTCATTTAGAAGTCCTTCAGAATACAGTTGACACTTGTGTAGTATTTTCGTCAATCCAAGGAGCAGCATTTGAGCATTGTTGATGAACTTTGGCTGTCGCAGTTCGTGGATAGATAAGATTCTATCAGCAACCGAAGAAGACATTTCTTCTAACACTCGATACAGGCTCTCCATACTCTCCACACAATATGAATTTAAGCGCACTTTAGGATCACTAGACTTTGATCAATGTTAGTCCAATGATAAGTATAGTGGCTGGCAGCGTATTGCCTTCTCCATTAGCGTACATTTCCTTAGTGATTTAGTTTAAACAAATTCGACACGTAACGTACGTGCTCCTGTTTTTTTCTTTTTTGATTTTCCTTTTACGACGAAGGTGATCGCCAGTCGTGTCAGACCACGGATTTGCATGCACACTCTTGCGAGAAATTCGTTGGCGCCAAAAATTCTACCCGCCATAAATAACACACATTTTCGATGCGCTGTTGGGTCGAACAACTTAATTTTTAACAGTATTCTGTATGTGGTGATGCGTTTATGAACTATATGGGCCAATTTAACTAACAACGCACATGCCAACAAATGGTTGAAGTTACAGTAGTTGCGCAGACATTTCCAAATGTTAGCTTTTGAGCTAAGAGTGCTAAAATTGCTAACGGAGGGGCATGGAAAGATCGGCATAAGTTTCGATATTGATCTAGTGATAACAAATGCATACGTTTTTAGGGCTCTGCCGCCAATTGTTTACAAATGAATCAAAATTAATAAAGGGGTAAGATATGATACAGCATGACTGCAACTATAGTTTTTTTTTTAAACCATGAAAATTCTACTCTAGTCGAATTTCTACTTGCATCGTTTGTCTACTCGAGTAAAATTTTTTCTAATCGAATAGAACTCGCTTATTTTCGAAAAATGATAGCGCGACTCAAGTGGAATACAAAAATCGAGTACCATCACTAGTGCAGTGGTGTATTATGTGTTAAATCGATAATAGTTTTGTAGAATGTTGAAACGATAATAACTTGCCGAATGCTACCAGGCGAAACTTTCACAACACGACACTGCGCCCGTTCCTAATGGCCTTCTCGATCGAACTAACATTCAACCAAAAGACCACTCACAGTGGCGTGCTGCCTTAAGCAAATCGTTTCTCTCACTTCTTTTCTCTCTCACTCCAATCGCTATGATTGAACCGTAGAGTTGAGTTATGGTTTTATGAACCAATCTCGAATGCGTTCAACAGCTCGGCCATCCGACTTATCACTGTCCCCAGTGACGTAACCAAATAAACTCATTCATCAGATGACCCAAACGAAATCAAGATCTAACTTGGAACCCATCAAGTTTTCAGATATCATCCACAGGGGATTTCAATTGGACTTCACAGGCACACCTAGGCTAATACCCTTATCATCCACAGAAGACTTCAAATGTATTTTCCAGGCGCACATAGGCCAATACCCTTATCATCCACAGGGGATTTCAAACGTATTTTTCAGGCACACTTGGGCCAATACCCTTATCATTCACAGAGGACTTGAAATCTATTTTTCAGGCACACTTAGGCCAAAACTCTTATAATCCACAGAGGACTTCAAATGTATTTTCCAGGCACATATAGGCCAATACCCTTATCTTACACAGAGGACTTCAAATCTATTTTTCAGGCACACTTAGGCCAAAACTCTTATCATCCACAGAGGACTTCAAATGTATTTTCCAGGCACACATAGGCCAATACCCTTATCATCCACAGAGGACTTCAAATCTATTTTTCAAGCACACTTAGGCCAAAACTCTTATCATCCACAGAGGACTTCAAATGTATTTTCCAGGCACACATAGGCCAATACCCTTATCTTCCACAGAGGACTTCAAATCTATTTTTCAGGCACACTTAGGCCTAAACTCTTATCATCCACAGAGGACTCTTGACAGTTGTTAATACCCTAGTGCAGTGGGGCTCCGGATTCACTTACTCTTTCTAGCTAAACTCAGTTTTCTGTTTCCATACATTTCCTATTAAGAACAAAGTTCATGCGTACACGTTATAAATTAATGTATTTCAAAAAAATCAAATTCATTTCTCATCGAAACAAGAATACAAAAGTAAAGAAAATTAATTGTTTTTCAGCTTCCTCGTCTTCTAAAGAGTTTTCAAATTCATATTCTTCAAAACTGTTAAGGTCACAAAAAGGTTTTATTTTGTCTGCAGCATAAATTGATTCAAATTTCTTCTGCGTAATTTGAGTTGTCTCTGTGTCCGAAACGACGTAACGATCATTTCCTATTTTTTTCCGGATTACAATCGAGCTAATAGCTTTCTCGGCCGTTTTCTTTAAGTTGGATGTTCATTTCGACTATGTCTGTTTTTCCCAATTCGCCTAGACTGTCCGCAAAACAATCTTTATACTCGTTGAGCAATTTAATTAAGGACTCTCTATCGTTCTTTGAAACGGAATCATCCAACTTTAAATTATCTGTTTTTATTCTCAACATATCTTGTTCCATACGCTCCTTCCTACCTCCAGATTCATGTCATTGTGTACCACTTCCTACAACATCGCCCTTTTCCTGGGTGATGAACAGTTGGCCGCCTTTTCTTATAAGACTCACTGAGGGGGCGTCGAGAAAGTTTCTTCCCAAGATCATATCATGTTCCTGCCGGTTATCATCAACTACCATTACGTCAACTGTCAACTTCACGTCCTGGGCCTGCACTGCTTCTTTAATTTGTCCCAACGGTATGACTTTTCCGCCCCCATATCCCGTCAACGTGTTTGTAGTAGATTCAATATTAAAGTCATTTTTTCGCACTATGCTGCTTTTAATAGTGGAACAATCGCTACCTAGATCTACGAAAGCGCGAACTGAACAGTTGCCAACCTTTATTCGCAGAATAAGGCTGTCATCATTGGTTGTTGTCAATCTTGCGATCGTGCTGCTAGTATAATTATTATTTGTGTGACGTTTTTTTGGTTTGTGACAGTTATTAGCATAATGGCCTCTTTCCTGGCAATTATAGCAAACCCTGTTATTTTGGCCGCGTTCCTTGAAATGTTTATTCCTGCAGTCGCGAGCCAAATGATTTTCGCTTTTGCAGATAAAGCACGCCCTTGCGTAACCGCGCTTTCCCAATAACTGTGTGCTTGATGTCCTAAAACTCTCTGTACCCCGCTGGACAACCCTTACAGTGCTTGGCACCCCAGTTGATAATCCAAGACCCAATTTTTCGCGGTTCTCCTTCTGCTCCCTAATGGCGAAATAGTTTTTTATTCTGTGCAACAGCTCTTCAAAATTCTGGCTTGATGAAGCCGTTAGCGAGTTGATGAGACTTTCGTCTTTAAGGCCAGACACTATGTAGCGCATGGTCATTTCATCTACCATTCGTGCTCGAGTGCACAGCCCTACCACGTCGTAGAAGTAATTTTCTACACTTTCATCACTCTGTTTGGTTCTGCTCATTATTTGCAGAAGGAGAGTGGAATCGTCGGCTATCGTGGGGAAAGCCTTTACCAACTCATTTTTAAATTGTGCCCAGGTTGCCATCTGCGATTTCTGGTTCTGGAACCAACTTTTTGCTGCCTCATCCAGCCGTAACGATCCATAGAAGATGGTAGTCACATCATCCCAACTAAACATATTTTTAAAGGAATTCATTGCACTTACCCATGCCTCCGCGCTCAACCCTTTCTTATCTTTCGGATTGTATGCCGGAATTATTTTTGTCGCACTCGGACGCACCGAACCGAAAAACGAGAGCATCTGTCGTCCGCGGCGACGACGTGTCGGCACTTCCACTACCATTAACCATTCCCAAGGTCGAGCGAGTCTGCGCTTGTGTGACAGTCGTTTCTCCTTCTCTTCGACATTGTTTTTGCTTCCTTTCCCGATCGCACAGACACCACAGATATAAACCGACCGCACACATACACTGAAGAGTGATTATTTTCCCTCTTTACCTTTTTTTGCTTTTCTGTACCCACTACTCTGTTGTTATCTTTCCCGTTTGGACAGGCCAACCCCATGCAACACAATACACAAACAAATCGCGACGCACTGTTGGTTTTTTTTCTTTTTTTTTCGGACAGGAAACCACTACGCAACACAATGCACAAACAAATCGCGACGCACTGTTGTTTTTTTTTATCTTCCATTTAAATATTATTATTTATGAGTGGTGTAAGGATCCCACTTTTGAGAATGTTAAATCGATAATAGTTTTGTAGAATGTTGAAACGATAATAACTTGCCGAATGCTACCAGGCGAAACTTTCACAACACGACCTGCGCCCGTTCCTAATGGCCTTCTCGATCGAAATCGAACTAACATTCAACCAAAAGACCACTCACAGTGGCGTGCTGCGTTAAGCAAATCGTTTTTACTCAAACGAAGAAGATCCTTTAATGAGACGGGGTTTCTCTCTCTTCTCTTCTCTCTCACTCCAATCGCTATGATTGAACCGTAAAGTTGAGTTATGGTTTTATGAACCAATCTCGAATGCGTTCAACATATGGTAGGATTATTGAAGGTCCCTCTCTTTGGCAGGTGCTCCATTTTCTTAACATCAGTTTGAAGTTATATTAAAAAACATAGGGGCGGGCTACAGTCCGCTTGGGCGAACTGTTGGATACCCTATTCTTATTCCTATATCTCATAAGTGGGCGTGACAAAAATTTAAAGGATTTTATCGAAAAAACTAAGCTTTTGTAAATAAAAACGCTCCCTAGCTCAAACTTTGGTTTTTCAATAAAATTGTTTTATTTAATTATGGGCGTGTCAGTAGGCGGATTTAAAAAAAAATTAAGTATGAGCATAAAGGGCACCTAGAGAGTATATACTATAAATTTCAGCTCCCTAGCTCAAACTTTGGACTTTCAAAAAAAAAAAAAAAATTAATTGTGGGCGTGTCAGTAGGCGGATTTTGAAAATATTTACACATGAGCATAAAGGGCCCCTAGAGAGTATATATTAAAAATTTCAGCTCCCTAGCTCAAATTTTGGTTTTTCAAAAAAAATATTTTATTTAATTGTGGGCGTGTCAGTGGGCGGATTTTGAAAATTTTATGTCCCAAGCAGTTTTATGGGCCAAAGATCATATATAAAAAATTTCAGCTTTCTAGCTCAAAATTCAATTTTTCCCAAAATTTGTTTTATTTAATTGTGGGCGTGTCAGTGGGCGGATTTTGAAAATTTTATGTCCCAATCAGTTTTATGGGCCATAGATCATATATAAAAAATTTCAGCTCTCTAGCTCAAAATTCGATTTTTTCCAAAATTTTGTTTTTTTGAGTTTGTGGGCGTGTCTGTGGGCGGATTTCAAAAATTCTTAAACTTGATTATTTCGGGACCCTAGAGAGTATATGGTTAAAATTTCAGCTCTCTAGGCCCAGTTTAAAGGCCTAATTTTTGCCGACGGACGGACGGACGGACATGGCTAGATCGACATTACTATCGATGCTGATCATAAATATAGTAACTTTTAGGGGTCTACGGGCAATATTAAGGTATGTTACAAACTATGCGTCAAAATTAATATACCCCTAGAATAGGGTATAATGATATAGCGTTTTGGGAGAACAAAATGAATCAGAGCCTCTGAGAGGTGACTGACGACGTATATTAAATAAGTCTTATTAAATTGAATAAGGCAGAAATAGAAACGCAAGGGCGAAAAGACGGGGAAGAAAGTTACTATTTACCAAACTCGCAGAGGTAGCTGCGAAAGTAGAATTAGGCGGGTACAAATCAAAAATGTGAGCGAAGCCACGGTTGACTGTCATCATAATCATCATATATTATTTTTGTAGTTAATATCTCTTTCGCTTTCACTCAACCAATCTTAATAACTGATGTGTCAAACGAAAGAGAATTTTCTGGAGCACGAAAGTGGATTTTCACTTTATAATTTTTAATGATTTGCTGAAAAAGAATTGTTTCGGGATTCCGCATGCGAGCGCACTAGTACGCTAGTCAAATTAATCAAAATATAAAAAAAGTGTATTTGTTGGTTGGGATGTTACGATTTCAAATCCCTGCTAAGTGCAGAAGCAATATTCGCAAAATAAATCATCTTGTACCCATGTATGTAATGCTTCTTCTTGTATGCTTCTTTGCTTGCTTCAGAGAGTATGTAGTTTTGCTTGTAATTGTTCATTATTATTTTATTTTATTTAAAACTGGTGATGAACGAACGTAACTAAATGAAAAACTGAGGATGATCTAAATCTATGAATATGTACGAATATTATTTTTTTATGTAGAAAACTATGTGTAAACTATGACACGGTCTAAGTAGTTCGTTGTATACACTACCTTTGATTTGTGTATGGAAAAATGTATGCAATATTTATTTATTGATTTGTTATCAATAACAAATTAAAATGTATTCGCCTATGTATAGAGAATAAGAATATCACTGCAGTGTCCCCATAAAAACACTTACTGCCGGCAAAGGCGACTAGGTGATGAAATCACATTCAGGCAACTTTACCACTCATGTGAACATACATTTAACATTGTAAAACATTTTGATCAAACAATAATCAAACATCAGGAAAGGCTACCGATTGAGCGAACTGTTGGATACCCTATTCCTATCCTATCCCCCAAAAAGTGGGCGTGACAGATATCTCAGCATTGGTGAATTATTAAGGGTACATAGCTAAATTTTAAAACATAACCATTTTTGTATACGTTCTTAGGTATTTATTAAAAAAACACGAAACACGAAAACTATGTAGGTATGGAGGAATTGTTAAAACCGACTTTATCTAAATACTATGTGAAATATAGGACTTTCATTTCCATGAAATGTTTTTTTTTCTAAAAACACTGGGCGGATTTTAAAAACCTTTGAACTTGAGCAATTCGGCCTTCTAGAGAGTGCAATTCTAAATTTCAACTTTCTAGCTAGAATTTCGATTTTTTCGATAATTTAAATTTAAAAATACTTACACTTGATTATTTCAGGCCTCTATTAAGTATCATCCGTATAAATAAACGCGAATTAAGGGTGAATTATTTTGAATCAATGAATTAAATGAGAAATCTGGATAATAAACTTTTTTTAGCTTAATTGACGTTGATAAAATATGCAATCGACTAATTCACCGTGATTGGTTAATTAACGAGTAATTAAGTTAAATATAACTGGCAGATTTTTTGGCAACTCACAGTGAATCTTTGAACCAAATGCTATGTTGGATATGGTATCTCCATTCAATTTATTCCTTAACGATTCTCAATTTCCATACCATTTATTATTTAACGACAATTAGCTAATGCATGGACATCATTTTTAATTAATGAGCGGTGAATTAACTTTAAATCCACATTGAAGTTGATATGTGAATTAGGGTAGAATGAGTATTTACACTGGTGTATATGTATGTTTTAGGGCCTAAAAATTGCTTGATCGACATTTTTATCGAGGCTGATAACAAATATAGCACCTAACTTTTAGGAGCTACGAGCAATAATTAGATATGTTACAAAATATGAGTCAAAATTACCTGAACATGCACGTGTCTAAAGGGGCCCTTACACGGTCAATCGAATGACATCAATCACTAGCATGTGTTTGTGAAAATGTATGTGTATGAGTCACACACATTTGATGAAGTCTGATGAAAAAAATGCAACATTACGAAGTTTTACTGCAAAAGTATAAAGAAAAGTATCCTGATGCACAAAAAGCGGATGTCACCAGAAAAATAAATACGTTGAGAACGAATTTTCGGTGCGAGCTAAAACGTTTAAATGAATTAAACAAAAGCGGATCCGGTGTTGATAATAACAGTTTCATTAAAGACAGCGGATCTCCGTGTTCATCTCGCAGTACAATTCAAAAATATATTGCAAGAGCAGAAAATAAAAATTTGACGTCAATCGATTGAACTGTGTAAGGGGTAGTATCAATCCACACATATAAGATGCATGATGTCGACCAATTGATCGTGTAAGGGCCCCTTAAGTCGTTAAAAAGAGGCAGGCCTGAAAACTGCTGGATCACACAAATGAAACTACACCAGCTTTTGATTGGATTTAGTGATGAAGTGATCCGAATCCAATATTCTATCATTGATTTGTTGAGTGCTTAAATATGAATACTACCAGCAAAAATTATCAGCTTTCAGAATATTTAAGGAAAGAGAGTAAAAATATGACACCTTTTACAATGTCTGTGGTTGGATGCCGTATGATTTTTTTCTCTTCGTGGCGAGAGTTTAGCAACAGCAAACCCTGCTTTTAACAGAACACCGTCGTTCGCGCCAGCCAAAGATACATAATTTACCCACCCTTGAAATAAGGGAGATTGGCATGGGTGCTAATCTTCTCAACTATTTATGAATGAATTTCTTAACATCTATAATAAATACTCCAGCGATGCTGTACAAGTTTCTAACATACACTTCTGTAGAAGTTTTTCATATTTTACTAATTAATGAGGAAAATATCGTACTTAATTGGGTATTCCAAAAGAATCAGCTGACTATTTTGCAACTGTTAATGTATGTGTCGCAGTTACTTGGATAAATTCTTTGAACGGTTTCTGTTATTTATGTGAGCAGAGTAGGAGAACAAGATCCAGCAACTGGCCAGTTTATGGGCAATTTGACTGACGAATTGGAAAGCCATGGTCGTGGGAGTTACATAACAGAGTTTATAAGTGGTGGCCCTAAAAATTATGCATATGAAGTCTTCAGTACAGCAGATATAGTGAGAAAACTGCATGCATAGTAAATATAATCTATCATTATTATTTACCATCTCAACAGGTCAATTTTGAAACAATTAAAAATGCTATACTGAACCCCAATATTTAAGTTGTCGCAAATAATATTTGTCGAACACGAGGACATACAAAAGTCAATGTGGTAGATTAAGACTTACCGCCCCAACAAAGAAAAACACAGATTTCTTAATGATCATGCAAAATGGATTTTAAAGACAATGCAGTTGTCAGGTTTTTATTTTGCATACATTTATCTCATCTGTGTTTATATGAAAACTTTTTAACAATTATTGTAATTTGAAAATGTTGATATTTAAATCATCTTCATTTGGCGAATAAATAGCATTCGTATGGTTTCGAGCACAGCAAAGAATCAACTCGTATCTTGCATTATCATTTATTTTCTTTTAATCCTCAGCAAATCCCAAAAGACGCACACAAATGTTAAATGAACCAGAAGAAAGTCATATATGTGTTGATTTGGATACCAAGATGCATTTTCCAACATTTTACATTCATCCTCATTCAAAGATATATAACTGTTGAGAGTTGTTGTTGGGCCGACATTTTTGCTATGTATATTCAGTATTCACTCCACTACATTTATAGCAAATTATAACAAACAGAAATGCAAACTGCGACTGTTTTATAATGTTGCAATCTGCGTTTTATTTCCAAATGAATGAAATGATTTATTTTCTCAATGATTTGAGATAGGCCTAGTTTACGGATGATAATTTTGATCTTATTATCTAGGTCTAAATAGCTTTGATGTTCGAAATGAAATGTTATACCCTGTATTTCTCCGAATGATTATATTACCATTATTTGTCAACATTCTTCAATGGCTTCAAATGTAATCTTATTGTAATTGTTTCACCTCTAAAATTTATGAAGTTACCGTCTGGATCGATCAATTTCAAAGGTAGGTTACTTATCCCCTTGACATTCATTGGCAAATAGGTGACATTCTTCGAAACCCTTATTATTATTTATTTTTAATGTTATATATTATCCAAAAGAAACTGCAATCGACTCGTTTTATAATTTCTTTATTTATATCAATAGGTAAATCGGAAGTATGCTCTGAATGAGCTTCCAATACTCGATACTGGATCCCAATAGCTGATCTACAGAATGCTCCAAATTAAAGAAAATTTGATAATGTGGCCTAATTTCACATTCCAACATATGCTGTTCGCATTAAGTTTTCATCGAGTTCTTTCAACTTTTCGTTTACATAATCAGCAATGTTGTAAATTGCATATGAGCCATCGGAAATTTCAACAACATACTGGCCAATGTAAAATAAATTGTTTCGTTTATCAACTTTCTTTATGGAATTATATGTTTGAAAATAATCTGCATTAAGGTAAGAAGCCAACGACCATACCACGTCGAGTAAATCGGTTCTTGTCAGATCACCGTAATTAAACGAAGTTGGGCGCGGTTAGTACGTAGATGGGGGACCGTTTGAGAACAACCGCGTGTCGTTGGCCAGTCCCATCTACAGAGTTGAGGTAGATAATATACGTGGTATCACAATGGACCTAAATTGGTCTAAGTGTGTCGGCTTCTGCCGATAGTCACATAAACCTAACCTAAACTACCTTAGGTAAGAAGAATTTCAGCTAAATGTTAGTGTTAAAGCCATGACAGTCAATAAAACAATAAACATTCCTCTTGCTGAATTATATCATTTATACAACATTGTATTGTACAAAAACGTTTAACATAAGTGGCCACAACTTACAGAATCAGCAGTATATATAGCAGTCTTGCTATATAGTGTAATTATATTTAATTGAGTCACCTAAATAGTGCAACCAACGACCATACCACGTCGAGTTCATCGGTTCTCGTCAGATCACCGCAATTAAACGACGTTGGGCGCGGTTAGTGCGTAGATGGGGGACCGTTTGAGAACAACCGCGTGTCGTTGGCCAGTCCCATCTACAGAGTTGAGGTAGATAATATAAGTGGTATCACAATGGACCTCAATTGGTCTAAGTGTGTCGGCTTCTGACGATAGCCACATAAACCTAACCTAACCTAACCTAAAAGTTTATTATTTCGAATCAGCATGCTGATTTGAAAATAAGATCATTTTATTAAAAATCGAAGTAATTGAAAGTATTCAACAAAAATATTTCCTTCAGGGTCACTTCACTTCGATTTTTACATAACGATAGTTGAAAGGGTACCTACCTAAAATACCTTCGAATGATCCCGTAACTTGCAAAAGCTTTTTGGCAGTAACGAAACTCAGGTAACGAGAATCGTTATTCGTAATCAGATCCCAGTACAGATCAATTAAATATCCTTTCATTTGAGGAAAAAAGCGGTTCAAAGCCCTTAACGACACAGTTTACTTGCTTTAAAAGTGGTAGAGTTATGTTTAGGTTTACATCTAAGCCGGTAGAAAGACTGCTTCGCAACATAATACGTCTCTTCAGAAGCTGTTGTTCAAAAACTGATTTAAAAATCAAACCAATTTTTGGGCGGCCTGATTGTATTTTTAACGTTAATATCTATTTCAATGGGGATTATAGCTGTTTTTACCTGTTTAGCAGCCAAATAAGGGTTTGACCACTGAACTCATAAAAGGTACCTACTTATAATTTCGGCAAAAAATATAAAGCATTAAGAAGCGGAAAGTTTGAGAGGGAAACTTAGTTAAAAGATATTTTGAAGCCAATCACAAAACTTCTAAGCGAATTGGTGGAGAGCTAGAATGTTAACGATAGTTTAAGACCTGAGCAGTATAATGATATTTTACATCAGTACCCCTACGGACACAATCGAAAAACTTGAGATTACCCCACTCACTTGCCTCGGGCATCATTATCGTAGTCGCGGCAAGAATACCGAACAATTTAATCACAACAGTTTGAGGAGCTGCAATATTTTACTTTATACTTTAACAATTCGAACTCTATATATACGATATTTATTATGATAACACAGACATTTTATGGAAAATCGGCAGTTCAAATTTAACTGTGCATGCGAACGATCTAGAAATACATGAAAAATAATATAACGGGGCCAAGGGATTATAAATTTATGAAAATGCCAACAAATAATGCTGTTTTAATGACTCAAATGCACGCAGAATTTCATAAAGGCTGGAGAAATAAATAATTTGACTACCCCGCAACAACAAAAAAAACACTTAGGTACTATAATGATTGCCGTAGTAGGGAAACTGTCAGTTATCGATCTTAAAAAGATCTTGGTTAAAACCATATCGGAGAAGCTCAAGGACCTTGCAACAAGAGAAGATTCGTCTCTTCTTTCAAAAGAAATTTCCGCTCTAAAATCGACTAACTCAATGATAAATGATAAACTACAAAAGATGACTAGACATGCGACCTAATGGAGGGTCAAGTTGAGCTTATAAATATTACGCAGAAACAATGAAAATGCAGTAGTTGTTCATATCGCCTTAGACAACAGCCTTAGGAGCAGTCAACTTTGCTAAACAGATCTGCAAGGATTATTTTAGTTTAAAAATTATGACGAGTTTGCAGTCAACAAATCAATACAAATTATTAACAC
Source organism: Portevinia maculata (assembly GCA_949715645.1). Classification (NCBI taxonomy): domain Eukaryota; kingdom Metazoa; phylum Arthropoda; class Insecta; order Diptera; family Syrphidae; genus Portevinia; species Portevinia maculata. The sequence goes on along the minus strand of OX454525.1, from coordinate 108,221,166 downwards.
TGACAAAAAGGGTACAGTCTTCCTGCAACTTGAATCGTCTACCGACATCAAACAAATTCTTGCTGCATCCAAAAAGTTGAAAGGCACAAACATCAGCGTACATCGCGAACAATCACTGCTGTATAGGAGGAAAAGGTAATCACTCTACGATATTAAAAAGTAACTGCCTTCAATTAACCGATTTTTTTTAACATTTTTATATAAAAGGTGACAGGCTGCAAATTGAAAATCACACATTTGTTTACAAAACTTCACGGCGACTTGTCCTCAAAACACCGATAGAAGTGGCGTTTGTCAAACAAACGTTTAAGCCAAATTTACTTAACGACTTCGTCCGCAGCTGCAACGAGGAAGCGATTTGAATGCTGAACAACCATCGTGCTCTGTACTATCGTTAGCGCCATCTACATCGCCACGCTCAACAACTATGATATTATTATTTTAATGGAGACTTTTCGAAAAGAAGAAGAAGAGAGAAAATAGTTCAAATATTTTTTTAAAGATTTCTCAATTGAGTTTATTCCTTTTCCTGCCACCAGATCAAATGTATGGAGAGGGCCTGTGGTATGCATGTGGTAAAACGATTAACGGTAAACTGATAATTGAAATTTTGAGCAATTGCACTCACTTTATTATAGTACCTTTGTGTTTTGACTTTGTAAATTGGCTGTATGATTTTGACGAGCTGCTTATGTTTTAAAATAATTACAATTTTGAAAATATTACTCGTACTTAACTTTCCCAACACGGGTCTGAATTCCAACAGTTGCTCTAAAGACTGTCTATATAAGAGAAACGGGATAATAATCGCTGCTTTTCAAGGGGACTTTGAAGGTGAATTTAAATATTATCCGTGGACAAGGTAGTTCTGTAATCGATTTGTGTGCTATAACAGGCAAGTAGCTCTATTCAGGAAAGAATTTTAAAGTAGTAGCTGAAAGTTACTCTGGTCATTTACCTATCCAAATTAAAGCTAATTTCAAACTGAAAGTGCCACAGACTAGCTCAGATAATTTTCAAAAGCTGAAATGGTTGAAGAAGCTCAGTTCCCTTAGACAAAAGTTATAGGACCGCGGTATTAAATAATATATAAAAGGTAGGATAACGGTAGTCCAAAACTTCGTAAAAGATCATTTGCGTTTTTGGCTAACCGATTCAGTGGTTTACAGAAATATTTCCATCTTTTTAAATAAACAATATAAACTGTTGTGTATATAAAAAGCCACAGATTTTTAAAGAATATTGGCAAAAAGCTAGTAGACTGCAAGCACTCAAAACGTTCTGGATTAATGTTCGCGACCTCTCTGGAAATAGTCGAAATACCCACAGCTTGATTACATTAGTCCCTCTAGCCTCTTATTTGTTCTCGCTGTTAACTGTTAGAGTGTACGACACTGATAAAATAAATGAAAAAATGGCAAACCCGCAGGTGTCGAAGGAGTTCCTTCCGAGTTTTATAAAAACCCTACATTGCAATTTAAGCAGTACATATTAGGCTTTCTTAATATGCTTTATAATACGTTCATTTAAACAGTAGGGGAAAGAAGTGTACTTTGGTCCGGATTTCAGTTTTTTGCCAATATTTTATGTGTCGTTTTTTCATTAGTTTTTCTTTTTTTTGTGTTACTACCTGAAGTCTTTTCTATGAAATGGCGAAACTACCAAAAGGATATTGCTAAGCATTCCTTAGAAAACTTTACTTTTATATGCGAACCTCCAGTGTTTCACGTTTTAATTCAACTCTTCTGGGTATCAACCTGGATAAATACTACTCCTTCAGAAATCTTTTAAAGATGCATAGTATTATTCACAACAAATGTCCGGTATACTTAAGTGAAATGATACATTTTTCTCAGTCACGTAGAGGAGTTTGCTTGATATTTCCACGCTTTTCTCACACAATAGCAGAACGCTCCGTCATTGTGTCAGCGATTCGACTCTGGAATTCTCTTCCTGTCGAATTGCAGACAATTACTTCACTACCCATGTTCGAGAGGAGGATATTTCAACACTTATCAACCTAATTTTATCAAGGAAATATTTAAGAATACAGTCTTTATATATATATCAAAAAAAAAAAAAAAATAATAATATCAGTTAGTTTGTAAATGTACTCGTACTTTTAATAACTTTCATATAAGTTTCCTTTTCCCTAAAATGTTTTGTATTATTACTAGATACTTAATTTTAAGATTATAAATCTTGTAGTATCGTGTATAAATAAGTTCAAAAATAAATACAAATACCTCAAACGGTCCAAGGTACAAGACGTGACTGTACCTTGGTCCACGAAGTATTGTACCTTGGACCGAAAATATTATTGAAAGTTTTCCTATAGTTTAAAGGTGAAAACTTTAATTTATTTCAATAAAAAGTAAAAATGGTACCATTCTTTACTTATTTCAAAAAAGCAGCAAAAAAACAAACCATTATCTTAAAGTTTTTGTGCTTGATTAAAAAAAAAATATTTCAAATAATAGTATTAAATAAAAAAAACTCTTTTACTAAAAAAAATTTAACAAAGGACTTATATATTATTTAAAAACTTACTTTAAAGGAACAACATAAAAGAAAAACTAATTTATCACTTCAATATTATTTAAAAACTTACATTAGAGGACAAACCAAAGGTCCAAGGTACACTGACACCACTTTAGCCAAACAAATTAGATTTTAACGTAGTATTCAAACCACATACGAACGACAATGTGTTCCTACCAAAAGATTATTAATACACTTACCGAATTCGATTAATGTAGCAGAAAAGAGACAGAAAACTAAGCACTACATAACTTCAGAAAAGAGATAAAAAAAATACTTTTTTCACTGAAAACTATGTTTATTTTTTTTTCTGTCGACTTGTGCAGCTATGCCTTCAAAAACAAACTGAGGAGACAAATGAACAGAAGATCAACATTTCACAGAAGGAACGGTTTTTGCGTGCTTTGTATTTTTCTGAAAATTGGCACTCGCACCAAGGTACAGTACCTTCCCCTACCTATTAGTGTTTTTATTCTGCTTTATGAGGTGCAGGGAAATAACTTCACGGCAATAACTTCACATGGCAAATAACTTCACCTCGAGTGGGAATCAACTTCACTTAGAAAAAGTGAAGTTATTGCCCACCATAGGTGAGCAACTTTTTTGACGGAAATAATTTCTCTTAACATTTTATAATAATTCAAAAACCGTCATAATGGGTGATTGACAATTTCGTTCGTAAAGTTGACTCAGTTTTCCACCGAAGCTTGACGAAGTAGGGCCATATTCGAAAATATGGCCTTATTTCTCTTTGTAGAAGTGAAATAAAGCCATATTTTACTATATGGCCTTTTTTCGCTTTTTGAATGTTAAAGGTCATACGAATTCATTTACCCAAAGTGCAAAAATGCCAATTGCTACAATAAAACCTCGCACCTACTCCAAATCAAATAGTGACCCCAAGCAGGGGGGTTGCCGGGCAGCATACCCCCCTTCCCATAGGCATTGCACTGTTTATGGAATCTACTTGCGATTTCGAAGCTATTCCCATAAACAGTGCAATGCATGTCGGGGGCATTCTGCCCCCCTCCAACCCCCCCTGTTTGGGTTCACTATTTGTTTTGGAGTACGTGCGAGGTTTTATTTTAGAGCAAATTGTTGAAAACAGCACCAATGGCAATTTCAATTTCCCACGCCTTATTGCGTAAGCCCTAATTTTACGACACCGATATAAATTGCTAAAAATAAATTATTATATTTTGTTATAAATGAAATTATACAAAACCCGCATAAATAACTCCATTTCATATTTGCTCTTCAGTTATAATAGACAAATTCTCAAATTATAGATGGGAAATAACTTCACAAAATTTACGGTGGAGTAATTGCTCACCTTCAGTGGGCAATAACTTCACAAAGAAAGTGAAGTTATTTCCCACTCGAGGTGAAGTTTTTTCGATTGTGAAGTTATTTCCCGTTGAGTTATTTCCCTGCACCGCTTTAGAATACCTCCAACGATCCCGCAAGCTTCAAAAGGGACTGATAGGTGCTATCTTTAAAAAAGGAGTGCAGATTGCTTTGATCAGGATAAAGGTCTATCTTTATTTATTTTGGTGTAGGTACTTATGGCCAGGAATTTAATTTTTTTTATTAGAGAAACAATTGAAAGCTCGAACCTCTCAAAGTTTTTATAATATTTTTACAAATTTAAACATTTTCAGGAAGGTTTTGTTTTGAAAACTGACTTATATTCTTTCCTAGGCATATTTTTTACAGGTACTATAAAATATATCATATTCAGTATGTACAATTTTTATTTTGTTGTGATTTATTTACACCGAAGTACGGATATGTGAATACAGACTGAAAAATGCATATTAAACAGCCTTAATTAAAATTCTATTAAACTAATTAATATAACTTAAACTATGTGAACACAAGTAGACATGGAATTCCTATTATACTAACGTATTTAACTTATTTTGTTACTTAAAAAAAACTGATTTTTTGTTTCGTCAAATCTACTACACTTCACATGAGCTTTTCGTCGGATCACAGATGGTTAACTGGTAGGGACTCTCAGTTTCCCTGCAAATTAAACAAACCCAATGTGTTTCTGTAATTAAAGACGAATTCAAAGTCAAAGTAGAAACCATCCCATCACAAAAGCAACGAGATAAAAAATCTCGTTGAAAACGAAGCTATTAAAAAAAGTTGTTATGGACTTGTGTTAAACTTTTTTGGTGAGTTGAAATTTGGGGAGAGTACGATAACTTCGACTTATGATACTGTTCTATATTCACACGTTTTAAGTCTAAAAAAAAACTATTATTACATCAATCCACCAATTTTTTCAATGCAAATTGGGATATTCAAATGTTTATAATTCTAAACCGGGGAAAATAGACTGACAATTGCAACATCACCAGCATTTGATTGGGCTCAGTGATCAAGTGATTCAAAATCGAGGGGCCTACCGATACTTTTTGAGGTCAAAGTGTTGAACTCCACAGAACAGTAGGAATGTAGTGAGGTGGAAGGGTTATAATCCCTTCGGTCCAGATCATAACCCCGTCGTCAAAGAAAAGAAGATACAAAGTAGAAACCAATCAATGTTTTAAAACAACGTTTGTATCAATATTTATTTACAAATTAGTACAGACTGGGTATAAAACGTGTTATAACAAAATGTCAGCTAATTTTTGTTAATGACACTTGGTTCATGCTTTAGACGTTGACTTCAGAACAACGGCCTCCTTGGGCATCAAAACAATTCTATTCGTGTGAGTTTTGTCTCCTCTCCTGCGCGGCGATTTATCAGTCACAATAACATATTCCAATTCACTGGACAGGTCACTGAAGACCGTTTTTAAGTCAATGATTTCAAAGTTGTCCATGATATTCAACAGTACGACAAAAGTAAAGTCGTTGTTTAATGACCTTCAGAAAAACATTTAATTAAAATTATGTAACATTGGTGAAACAATTTCAACAAATTTACCTCTTTACGGCTAGAACATTTTGGTTAACTGCCTTAACCATAGCATCACCTTGCTTCAGAGTACGGTGAAATCTTAAATCTTGAAGTTGTTTGTAGATATTTAGGTGGCTGTATGCGATACCACGCTCCCTCTGAACATTAATGTAGGGGAACTTATCAGATACTGGTAACCAAGTGCTGGAACCAGTTGTAAATCCAGCATTTTTATCCATATTCCATTGAAATGGAGTGCGGCAAGGATCACGGGACTTTTGCTCGTAAATAGAGGAATTGGCATTGCAGGCTTGTGGATCAACAGTTTGTTCCCATGATAGCCAAACATCTGTCATGCCGATCTCTTCTCCTTGATACGTTATACTGCATCCGGGCAAAGTCAAAAGTAACATGTTTAACATGTCTATGCGATCAGCCCCCATACGTGAACCAACCCGATCTTTATCATGGTTACCCATCTAAAAAATCAAAAATCAATACAGTAACTGTTACGGAGAAAGTTTCAACTACTTACAACCCAGTTAGCTGTTTGGCCTTTTGGCATATTGTTTAACCAAGTGTTGATAGTATCAGCATAGTGATGCGCATCTGACTTATCAGTTAACGAGCTGATCATGAGGAAGTTAAATGGAATTTGAGCGCCTTTCGTGGTTTCGTTGCCATAGTATTGCATTATAACCTTGATCGGAGACCAAGTTTCAATCAAGAGGATCCTGTGTTCAAATGAAATGTAAATAAATGTAAACTATCATGACTACGATTCTACCTTTCTTCACCACCGTTTTCCGCTTGAAACTCGTCCAGAACACTGCGCCACTCATAAGCCAAATCAATTGTCTCAGGTTGGTCAACTGTGTGAATATGTACCACATAGTCGAAATCATCCGGATCAGAAACCCCCTCTTGACGAGGCTCATCCAAGTAGTTACCATCTGCATCAGGGGCCATTTCAAATACATGTGGTACGGCATCGACACGGAATCCAGCGACGCCTTTTTTTAGCCAAAAGCGAAGGATTTGCTAAAATAAATATGTTACCGTCTGTTAAGCTTTTCATTTGAATTTTCTAAGTGCAGCACTTACATTCATGCCCTCCCTAACTATAGGATTACGGTAATTCAAATCTGGCTGTTTGTCAAGAAACTGGTGTAAGTAGTATTCTTGGCGTTGCTGATTCCATTTCCAGGCGGATCCACGAAATACACTGACCCAATTGGTGGGTGGTGCCCGAACTCCGTTGACGATTTTACCCGGATGCCACACATAAAAATCTTTAAATTCAGGGTCACGTGCCGCGGACTTTTTGAACCATTCGCATTCATCACTTGAGTGATTTGGTACAAAATCCAAAATAATTTTCACTCCCACTTTTTTGGCATTTGCAATGAGTTCTTCGAAGTCTTCCATGGTACCGAATATTGGGTCAATTTTGGTAAAATCGGAGATATCGTAGCCAAAGTCAGCCATGGGAGATAGAAAAATTGGTGAGAGCCATGTTGCTGTGATTCCGATTTCTTTTAGGTATGTTAGGCTGCTAGTGATACCTAAAAATTAAAATTATATTAAAATAAACATACAACATTATGAACGGGAAAACGTTTAAGCCATCGCATCGACGAGTTCGAACCTAACTTAGGAACTCTTGCAAGTGTTTTTATTCCCCATGCTCTCAATTGTGCATGGATCTAATTTACTGATGATTGTGGCTTACCGTTATCTTCACAACCCACAGATTAGATTTATCCACATATTTTACAATCGTTTTCAATAAAGTTTACAATGCATATCAAAAAGAAATTGCCCCCTACCAATATATGGAGCAATTAATCTTTGGGCTAATTTAGAGAGTTCTATTGACTTATAACTTATATTTCGGATAAACTAAAAAGAAAAAACAATAAGAATATTGGTGGGTGCTTCCCCATAATGAAAAAGATTAACCAACGGAAAAATGCTACAATTAGTTAAGAACCAATGTAAGATATTATGGGCTTTTAGTTTACATAAAAAAAGAAAAGAAAGGAAGGATAGCCTTTTAATAATAATGGAAGAAATAACAGTTTGATCAGGCCTTCAGATAAATTCAAGTCAATCGATCAACATATTGCGATAGCTTTAATGGCATGTGGAAAAAGCGATTAAGTAACTATCAACCGCCTCCTCCATTCAATAACCGCAGACAATCATCATTATGTTAGACAGCTCCTTTTAAAATACAGTTTTCGGATCTCTTGGAATATATGGCACACCACCAAGAAGTGTAGTATATCTTTTCGTTGGTTGAGATTGCGAAGTGCGCATCTAGAATTTATGTTTATATACAGTGCCGCTCACTTGAATAGAACCCCCCCCACCCCCCCTTTACTTCGACTTCCAAATTCAATAACTCTTAAACTAATAAAGAAAACAACTCAATTTCTTTTTCCAATTCAAGTTTATAAAATTTTGTAAAACATAATAAAAAATGGTGTCTTAAATTTTAGCTCATTTGAATAGAACCCCCACATAAAAAATGCATTTAGAAATAGTTTACCACTCTTAAGTTTAGGTAAATATTAAGGAACGTAACTTTAATTGAATTTAAGAACAAAATAACAAAAATTAGTAATGGGTACTTCCACCCTGGTTATGAATAACCTCAAAAGCTCTGTTAGAGCTAAAATTTAATACATACAAATATTTTGAGTCCTATCACTTTAAAATGCATAGTAAAATTATCACTTTCAATATAACCACCATTTTTATTATGTTTTACAAAATTTAATAAACATGAATCGAAAAAAGAAATTGAGTTGTTTTCTTTATTAGTTTAAAAGTTATTGAACTTGGAAGTCGAAGCAAAGGTGGGGATCTATTCAAGTGAGCGGCACTGTAATCATTATCACAGAAACATGGCTTAATGATAATTTCTTGCTGTCGGAATGGTTTATTTTACAATCTTCCGCTTAATTTTACTTCATACGTTTGAGATGTACTATGTGCAAATTGGGATAAATTAATCGGTTCCTAAGTTTCCGCGGATTAGTACTAGGCTGTGCCACTTATGGAGTAAACTTAACTTAACAACTAAAGCGTTTAAAATGATGAAAAGCCCTGACTCTTCTGCTGATATGGAAAACTTCCTTAGAAAGGAATTCGGGTTTATGAATAGATTTCTCTAGCGAAACTACACTGCAGCAACAGAATCTCGGATAACGGCAAATAGTGCGTGTTTCTGGATCTAATGCAATTCGAAAATCCATCCGATTTCCCAAAACAAATGGTTTTTTAACGTGTGGTATCGAACGGTATCGAATCTAAAAGTGATCTTTTCGCCAAATTCTTCGCTTTGCATTTTCTACCTGCTAGGAACGCAAGTAGTTTTAGCTCTAGCCATATAAATACAATAACTGATATTATTGGCATTCTGGAACATTGTGGTGAAGATCCCCTCCTCGCATTTAATAATATTGATAGTAACAATTCCATCGTAGACCTACACTACCGATCATGAACTCGCCAAACAATTGCTACATGGCAACTCATGTTTAAGCTGGATGTCGTCGAGAAAACTACTCACTACATTTACTACATTTCTTTTTTGTCGGGGTGCAAGATTTTCTACACTGCACTTTGAAGACGCACCACTTTTACTGAAATTTCCTGTTTTTTTTACAGAAAAATGAGTTGGCTCTTCAATGATGACTAGCTTAGATTTTCAGCATTCACCACATCAGCACCAAATACCTGTTACCTCATATGAGCAAAGGCAAGACAATCACAGGGCAAATGTTCCGCAGTGTCGTCGTTTTCTCTACAGGCTTCGCAGTTGGTGGTATCCCTTAATCTTATCACCTTAAGATGCTAAGCGTAGTGGCATGTAAGGACACCAGTAATTTGTGTGCAGTATTTTCTGTTAAGAGAAGCAAGAATGCCAGTTTAGTCGGTCTGCAACCTGGAGAGTCATGACATCTGCGATTGGGTTCGCTTGTAACCCAACCTTCTATGGAAGCCCTGATAGAGTTATGACCAGAGACCCAGACAAAACTTTATGAATTCAGCCTTCCGACCGAATTCAGAGAGATCTTGCATTTACTAATTATTTTGAAGGTGGTTAAAGTGTTGAGGAAGTCCTAAAGCGCGACTAGACTGTCGCTTTAGAGGCAGATGCTTCGCCTTTTCCATTAGGTCATTAGGATAGCATAAGTTTCCCTTTGGAAAACTGAAGTTTGCCTAACGAGACGTAAAGTGTAATGTTGTCGCTATCCACGAAAACACCAGCAACATATCCTTGATTGGTTTTGGAGCAATCCATGAAGATTCGACTGCATTCCTTTCAAGGCGCAAATTCTTTCCAGAGCAGGCCTGAACAAGGGAAAAGTCGTGGTTCAATTATACATCGTTTGAGCAATAAATTTATTTGAGTCAGTAGCAAAAACAAAAGTGTCCGATAATTTCCCAGTTTATTCATATAAAACCGCAGTATTATTTTCAAATAAAGTTTTGAATTCTCGCTTGCAGTGCTAACATCCCGAATAAACGTTAAAATAAACGAAACAACAGAATTAAAAACTTATATCATAAAATAAAGTTTATTGTTCGCATTTATATTTGGTTCACACACAAAATGCCCGAAACAGGAGGAACAAAACAGATCAAACAACAATACAGCGTTAATTCTCCGAGAGGTATTGCTTCAAAAAATTTTGCGTATATTGCGGACAAACTGCGGGGCAGAATTGTGAAAAAAAATTGCAGAAGTGGGGAGAAGAACTCAAAAATAAACTTGCTGCAATGCTTGATGACAAACTTTCATCATTGGAACAAAAGTTTAATAATAAAGCAAACAGGTAACTCTTAAATTGGAGCAAAAAATCTATGATGTCTCCGGTAAGTGTAATCGTCTTGAGCTGATTGTTGATGAGCTTGAAAGTGAAAAACCACCAAAAAATTGGCAAGGTTGAGGTGCCATTAGTTCTAAAACGTGCGGCGTGGTTGTGAAATTGGTAGTGTACCATAACACAACGCACATACCATCTATAACGGCAAGCTCTTAAATTAAAAGAGCGTTCACTCATCTTCATTTTCCACACGATCAACGGAAGATTAAACATACGTACTTCAACAAATCAATCTCCTGCACTGATCAATTTAATCAAAAGACCTGAGAAATGCCATCGGTGCTACTAATCGGTCGCTGCAACAATTATTACCAAATCTTTATAGGTATTTTTATTATTTTCTTTGTTCCTTTTTCTGTTTTGTTTGTAAATTTTCCTTTTTTTTTAATTTGCTAATGAAACTTTTTTACTCTTTCGTTGTACGACTGTCAAGTGTTTTTATATTTATCAGACGGCTTTTGTTCCTAATTTGAAATCTCCTTTATCAACAAAATGTCTTCGGTAATAAACAACAACGGCAGCAGAATGAATGAAGATTTGTACTCGTTAATAAATATTTTGTGCAAACCGCGATCGGGTTTTTTTTTCTCCTAAATTTAAATTGTTCAATCAATTGTTTGATTTGTTTTTCCATCAAAATATGTATTCTCAAGGCAAATTTAGTACGGAAAAATGTTCATACCCTTTAAGTCTCCGATACCATCTCCATTACTATCCTTGAAGGATCTAGGATAAATCTGGTAAAACGAAGCGGTTTGCCACCACTTATTATTAGTAGAGTCAGAATAACTTGACAAAACACTAGCACTTGCAACTACCGCAAGCAAAGTCGCGAACAAAAAACTAATATTCAAATTGATCATGGTTAGAGCGAAAGGAACTGTATCGCTCGCAGCTTAAAACAACACTAAGGAAATTCTAAAGTACCATTCTATAAGTACTAAAATGAAATCGATTTGTTTAGTGATAGCAGTCCTTCAAAATACTGCAAAATACTGCAAACAGTTATCTCGACCTGATAATCCATATCGAAAGATTATACATTATTTATTTATTTCCAAAGATAAGAAAAAATCGAATGTAGGTAATTGATTTTTTTTTTTGTCGGGGTGCGAGACTTTCTATACCGTAGCACTCAGACTCCATAGTTGTCCAGTGTACTACCAGGAAGACACACAACTTTTACTGTGTAAATTTATTCGTTTTCCTAAGAAAGACGAGTAGGCGCTTCAATGATAAGGAGCTTAGGCTTACAGCGCTCACCACATCAGCACCAAATACCTGCCACTTGATACAAGCAAAAGCAAGACAATCACAGAGGAAATTTTCCGCAGTATCATGGCTTTCTACACAGGCTTCGCAGTTGGTGGTATCGCTTAGGCCTAGCACCTTAAGATGCTAGGCAAAAGCGTAATGGCCCGTATGAAAGCCAGTAGTCTGTCTGCAGTCTTTTCTGTTGAAAAACAATAAGAATGCCGAAGATTTTTTAAAGACGTCGGGGAGAAATCGTTTAGTCTGTCTGCACCCTGGAGAGTCATGCCATTTGCGATTGTGTTAATATGAAATCCAACCATCTATGGAAGCCTTGACCGAGGACGCAGGCAGACATATCGCCAGTTCAGGTCCTGTGAAGTGCTCCTCTGAGCCCTCTCATTTCCCGTGATCCCTTTATGACCCGGGACCCAGACAAGTCTAAGTGAATTCAGACTTCCGACCGAATTCAGAGAAAACTTGCATTCACGAACTATTTTGAAGCGGGTTAAGGGGTTGAGCAAGGCCTTAAGCGCAGCCTAGTCGCTACAGGCGCAGAAACTTCGCCCCCTCCACTTGTTCCTCGCATCATAGTCCATAGCAGTTGGGATAGAATAAGTCTCCGTTTGGAAGACTGACGCATGTTTGCCTAACGAGAAAAAAAGTCTAATGTTGTCACTCTCCATGAAAACACCAGCACCAGATCCTTGATCTGTTTTGGAGCCATCCGTGAAGATTCGACTGCATTCCTTTCCAGGATCAGAGTCTGGCCAGAGCCAGTCCGGAACACTAGGAAAGTCGACTTCGCAGTTGCGCTTTAGCCGAAGTTCCCCTTTCATTGCATCGGATATCCATAAGACAGGAGTCGAAGGACACCGTAGCGCAAGTTCATCAAAACTCCAGTGAGAGTTATACCAAAAGCCATCTTTTCTTAAACGTGAGATGGCTCTGATTGTGCAAACCATGACGTAAACATCGGGAGGTTCAATAATGCATTTAGGCCGGAGCCAGGCGTGCTGGGAAAGGCCCCCGTGCAGCCGAGACATACATTCCTTTTGGAGTTTGGCGATAGCAGCAGTAACGTATTTACGTGAAAGCTTATTCCACGAAACAACCGATGCGTATGCTAGAAATGGTCTTATTATAGCCGTATAAATCCATAGGATTCTTTTCGGTGATAAGCCCCTATCTTGCCGAAATGCCCTTGTACTGCCAGAAAACCGACAGCGCCTTGGCAATCTTCAGCTCCACATGCTTGGACCAAAGAAGTTTGCTATCCAGGATAACTCCCAGATATTTTGCTTCATTGGAGAGTTGGATTGTGATGCCTTTTAGCACTGGCTGATTCAACCCGATCACCTTCCTACTTCTCGTAAAGAGAACAAACTCAGTTTCGAGAGGATTGACCGAGAGCCCATTCCTCGTGCACCATTTGTTGATCACGTCTAGGGCCGCCTGCGCGCTGGCGCAGACAGTCGCTAGTAATGATCCAACAGAACGCATTATCCACGTATGCCTGAGCCTATATATTAGAACTGTTGAATGCGTTCCACAGAGTCGAACAGCATGCGCCACAGCAGTGGAGACAGAACGCCGCCTTACGCGCAGCCTCTGTTTACCCCCCGGTACATATCGGCCACTATATGCATCCGCAAGCAACGTTCTATTTATTAGCATTGTTTTTATCCACAGCACCAATGACTCGTCTACGCCGTGTTGTCTGGTAGAGCTACATATGCTGTCAAAAGTCGCATTGTCAAAAGTACCCTCAATATCGATGAAAATGCCCATCGCATATTCTTTTATGTCAAGCGCGCCCTCAATTCTACCAAATACATTTTGAAGCACAGTCTCGCAGGATTTTCCGCGTTGATAAGTATGTTGCATCTGAGATAGTGGATGCATTCGCAAAGCAGTTTTGCGCAAGAGAAGCTCGACCAGGCTTTCCATGCTTTTCAGCAAGAAGTTTTATAAGTGATTCCAATTTGGCTGTTTTTTCAGAACTTTAACCATCTACTAGTTTCACAAAGCGTTTCAATCTTTTCGCAGAAATTCCTATAAGAAGCACTTATCGATACCCGAATTAACCTCTTATATTCCTTCTGCTTAAATCGGTAGAGATTCCTCCAAATCAGTCTTGAGTGACCTGTTTAGAAGTTTTCAAGCATCGCTTCGGATTTTCCGCAGGTCCAAGTTCCACCATGGAACCGGCGTTCTGCCAGGGGTTTTGTTTACTAAGCACGTCAGTTCAAAACAGCTGATAATGGCACTGTTCCGGCCTTGAACAGCTTCATCTACCTTTTGTCTCGTCCTGAGTTTGGTTGGAGTTTTGGGAGTTTTCCTGAATTCCTTCCCGGAGCGTATACAGTTTGTTTTTCTCGGATTCCTCCTCTCCTGCAAAGTTATGGCTTTGCATTCGATTTGGAATTCGATATACCTATGGTATGAGAGGGACACCTCCAAGGAGACCCTCCAGTTGGTAACCGCCTGAAAGTACCTATTAGATAAAGTTAGGTCGATCAAAATTGTTTATGGTAAGATCAGACGATCGAATGAAATCCAGAAGATGGTTTGCTCGCATGTTGCTGCGCCCCGGACAGTGTTCTTAGCACTGGCATCGTAACATATAACTAGGCTCACCTTCCAAATCTTTGCCAAAAAATTGTCCAAGTTTTGGTCTCAAAAAAAACACGTCTCGTTCGTTTTGAGGTTGGTCAAAGACTGCCTCTTTGCCTCTTTCTTGATTCTTTCTTTCTTTTACTTATTCTATTATCACATATTATTGCATCAGTGTTGCCACTGTGCTTAATTATTATATTAACTACTACAATTCGGTCATTCTGACCACTTAAGATCACCTGATCTTTTACAACTTATTGGACGTTTTATGTTTGGTACCTCGACCTCCGAACCACGGTCTCATATTACTGACTGCCCATACACCTTGATATGGTAACCGTGTTTGTTGAAAATTGTTCACATCTTTGATAACATACCTATCGTTTCGCAATACCTTTGTTATTTTTGAATAATACATAATCTCTTGACTCATATTTTGTTGGCTGTTGTCGTTTCTTATATACATACTTTTTATTATAAGCCTGAGCTTGTTCTTGTGTTAAAACTGCTTCGTGTCTTATCTGTTTGTGGCTCTTCTGAACTATCTTTTGTTTAACTTCTACTAAGTTGTCTCTAAGTTCGTCTATCATTTTTTCGTTTTGATTTACCCCAAAAAGCATTACGCTTGGACATTTTTCTATCAATTTTTGTTTAAGTATTTCGAATAACCTTAGTTCTTCTGCGCCAAAATGAAATAATTTGTTTTTTCTTGTAAGATCGTAAAGACGTTTAGCTAAGATTAAAAAGTTTTTCACGAACCTACGAAAATGTGAACATAAGCATAAAAAGCTTTGAACTGAATATACATTCTGTGGTAGGGGAACATGTTTGATTGACTCGAACCCCTCATCGTCTGCTTGTATACCTTCACCAGTAATAGTATAACCCCGATTTTTTATTTTTGCTCGAAGAAATCCGCACTTATCTAACCTTAGCTCTACTTTGTTTAAAACTCTACAGTCTATGCACATCCTAAGGTCTCTAGTTTTTTTCTTTACCAACAATATAGGAGAAACAAACTCCGACTCACTTGTTCTAATGTAGCCTTTTTCTAAACATTGGTCTAACAATTTATTTAATTCTGACTTCTCTGTGTATGACAACCTACGAAGCGGCCCATAAAAAGGTTTAGCAGAATTCAAATTCAATTTCATCTCTGTTTTTACTAATGGTTCTACCGGACGACGAGGCACCAAATAACAATTTTTGTAAATGACACGTAAGTATTTTTGTGTTGCATAACTTATATTTTGTAAAATTGTTAAAGTTTCTTCCTCGCAAACGTTAGGATTACAATCGATCATTAGTAAAGATTTTTCAGAACTTTCGTCTTTTACTTTATCACATTTTACATTGTTTTTTGTCATACGACTTTTATTTACTATTAATTCGTTTACGTTTTGGCAATAAACTGACTTGTACATATTTTCTTTATATTTTCCACAATTTTGTTTAACTTTATACATATCGTTGTTTTCACTGTCTGTTGGAGACTATGACGTCACCATGGCACTAACCATCGGACACATCCTACGAAAGATAACAGTGTCAAACTGGAGAAAAAACAAATGTCAAAGGGTGGAATAAATAAAATTACTTACTTTTATAACGTGGTAGAACTCAGTGGTTTTTCTTTGCCGTTTATAGCGTAATTTTTATACAGTTTGCCATTGAACTTGTCTCTTTTGACCGCGCCTTTGAGTTTTCAGCATTGCCTTGATTTTCGACAACACCTTTTTGTCCAAGCATATAACTGAAGTCCATTCAACTTATTTTTTCTGGAAATTAGTTCTGAGCCGATCATTTTGGTCCTTCCAAGCCAAGGAAGTCAACAGTGCAAGGATTTTAATAATTTTCAACAAAATACCAAGCAGCAAAATCCCAAAATTGCAGGAGTTTGTGTGGTGTGTGTGTGCAACAAGTCAACGAAGTCTAGAGGTCAAATCAAAGTCAACTTGCGACGCGGCGACAAAGAGATATACAGAGTAAGTGCAATTTTCTTACTTTAATCGTTTGTTTAAAACTATATTTAAATAACAATAAAAAATTCAAATAAAAAAGTAATAAATTCAAATAAAAAATGGAACAGAAAGCCTTAGCAAGGTTAGAAAAAAAAATATTTAAAGATCAGGTCAATTTTAGCAAAACTACCAGTCAAGCCCGTAGAACAGCCAATTATCTGGTGGGGCGCTTAGCATTGCTAGAACAGGATCTGACCACAGCTAAAACATTTCATCAGAAACTTCTAACGTCCATCGAAGACGAGGATGCAGAAACCTACGAAAAGGCTGAAGAAATTTATGAAAGAATTTGTGAATTATATGTAGTTTACCGTGGAGAAATGCTCGATGCAGCAGAAAAATTAAAAGAAAGTGACAAAAAGGATATAAAAGCAGATGCATCAGGCGAAAGTCATGCTCACTCTTCCAAAGTAGACATCAAGCTGCCAAAAATCAATTTGCCAACTTTTTCCGGCACATATGAAACGTGGAGGTCATTTCACGACTTATTCGTCTCTCTTATCCATAATAATAGTGCGCTTTCTGAAATTCAAAAGTTGCATTACTTAAAATCAAGTGTGTTAGGAGAATCTCAGAAACTCTTAGCTCACCTTAGTATAGATAACGGCAACTACATCAAGGCCTGGACGATCCTTACTGATAGGTATGATCATCCACGAGTTTTGGTAAACACGCAGCTCAAGTGTTTATTCAATCAGGTTCCTATAAATCAAGAACGAGCAGAATCAATTAAACAGCTATTAACACCACCACAGAAGTGCTTCATAGTTTAAAAAATTTGAATGTTCCGGTAGACGAGTGGGATGTAATTTTAGTTTTTGTGTTGCTTCAAAAACTACCAAGTAAAACGCAACAACTTTGGGAGGAGCGTTTAGGCGCTAAGCAGAATCCAAAGGATTTGCCGACCTTTTCCGAATTTTCACAGTTTTTAGAAATGCGTTTTCGAACCTTGGAGGCGGTTAGTTCCCAACAAGCCAAGTCTACAACTGAGCCGCCAAAACAAACACTTCATAGAAGCAGTTTTCACTCGCAGGCTAATAATTCAAGGCTCTTTTGTCAAATTTGCAACAAGGGACAACATGCTATTCGCAAATGCAAACGATTTTTAAAAATGAGTACTGCCGATCGTTGGAAAATGGTTGATAGGATAGGCTCCTGTTCCAACTGTTTAGCATACAACCATAATTCAGAGCAGTGTCCTAGTAGTTGTAGATGCTACTATTGCCAACAACCCCATCAGACTCTGTTACATGTAGCAACAAGCACCTTTCAGCCTCAACAACATCTATCACCTCAGCAATCAACTACTTCAATCAACCAATCACCAGGACCTTCCACGTCAAGCGCTTCCTTAGCAGCACAAGGTGCTCAACAACAACGTCAAACTTTTATTAACTCCGGCATAAATGCAGACGCTCCAAATTTTCAGCCAGCCAATGCAAGTCAAGTAAATTCCACCGTCAATTCACTGCATGCAATTTCGCAAACACCGACGCAGGTTTTGCTGGCGACAGCGATTGTTAAAGTGAGGTCAGCTACAGGAGAAACGTTCACGTTGCGAGCCCTTTTGGATTCGGGTTCAGAGGCAAAATTTATCACCGAGTCAGCTGTTCAACTTTTGCGCTTGAGGCCGAGACGCACTCATGTCGAGGTTTCTGGGTTAGGTATGGTCAGCAGTGGCACATGCAAAAGGGTGGTCGACGTCGTCGTCGCATCTCGACACACTGACTTCGAAACAGCTGTTCAGGCTTTCATTTACAAGTCGCTGTCTGGCCATATCCCGGCCCGTAAGCTCCTAGTTAGTGACTGGAAGCACCTCGACGACTTGCTCTTAGCGGATCCAGCATTTTACAAGCCTGCCCAAGTCGACATCTTATTAGGCAATGATGTTCTAGCCGACGTTTTGCTTCCTGATTTAGTTCGTTCGCAGGACAAAACTTTGCCCATTGCTCAGAACACAAAATTAGGGTGGATTTTGTTCGGGAAGGCACCACTTGAGCCCAGGCCCATTCACAGCTTTCTTTCGACCGGTAATATCGACGAACAACTTCGCAACTTCTGGGAAATGGAAGAGGCCCCATTCAAGGCTATAGAAACCATTGAGGATGTTGAATGTGAAGAACATTACCGGGGGAGGGTCAAGCAGTTGGCCGATGGTCATTACCAGATAGCTCTTCCATTCAAAGGTAACGTACATCCAGTCTTGGGAAGGTCATATGAGGGCGCCATTCAGCGGTTTAGAAGTCTGGAGAACCGACTCGGGAAAGGATCGGTACATGTTCATCGTACTGAGGTATCAGAAGGGCTCATAACTTCACTTATAAAACGCTCTTCAAACTTAGGTCGTCTCATTAGAATAATAGGTTATTGCATGCGATTTACCCACACTGTTCGTAAGCCCCTTATGTCCGGAGGAAACCAAAAAAGCGCATAACATAATTGCAAGATGCGCTCAACACGACATGTTTCCCGAGGGGATTTGCAGGGCCAGAGGCATGGGAGCTCTCAATCCTTTTATAGACGTCGAAGGAATTATCCGAGTTGGCGGAAGACTAAGGCACTCAGATATTCCTTACGATCAACAGCACCCCATCATTTTACTATCCGGACATCCTATCACAGAGATCGTCATACGGGATGCCCACGAGAGAACTCTCCATGGTGGGATTCAACTGATGATCTGCTATCTTCGCATCAAATACTGGATAACCAACATGAAACGTTCGGTAAAGAAGCACCTGCACAGGTGCACAATTTGCTACAGGTTTCGGAGCAAGGCAGCTCAGCAGCTAGTGGGCGAACTCCCATCTCCGAGAGTGACGAGGTCAAGGCCGTTCACTCATGTCGGAGTCGATTACGCTGGACCGCTTACCATCAAGGCCTGGAAAGGACGCGGTGCCAAATGCTACAAAGGCTACATTTGTATCTTTGTTTGCCTAGCCACTAAGGCGATCCATCTGGAAGCGGTCAGCGATTTGACGACGCAGGCATTCATAGCGGCATTTCGGCGATTTGCAGCAAGGAGAGGAGTATGCAGCCAAGTCAACAGCGATTGTGGGACCAATTTCGTCGGAGCAGAAGCTGAATTAGGTCGCCTTTTAGAAGCAGGAGTCCATGACTGGAAGGAGGTCGCTGAGGTGTTATCCGCACAGGGAACCAAGTGGAACTTCATTCCACCCGCTTCTCCCCACTTTGGAGGATTGTGGGAAGCCGGAGTTAAAAGCGTCAAATACCATCTCAAAAGGATCGCCGGTAATGGGTCACTAACCTTTGAGGAACTGGTCACACTTTTGACGCAGATCGAAGCGTGCTTGAATTCAAGGCCCCTGTGCCCCTTATCAGAAAGCCCGGAAGATTTCCAAGCGCTGACGCCAGCACATTTTCTAATAGGAGAGACACTTTTCACTGTTCCTGAGCCTGATCTGACAATCGGAAACCAGTCTTATCAAGATCGGTGGAAAAATCTCCAAGTACACCTACAAATTTTCTGGAAACAATGGCAGGGTGAATACTTAGCTCGGCTACAACAACGCCCAAAATGGTTGAAGCAATGTCCGCAGCTGAAGGTTGATGATCTTGTACTGATCAAGGACGAACGACTTCCTCCAGCCAGATGGAGTCTCGGTCGGATAACGGAAACATATCCCGGATCAGACCAGCTTACCAGGGTAGCAAAGGTGAAAACATCACAGGGTGAATTCCGACGACCCATTATGAAACTATGTCCACTACCAACCAACGAACCTACCAGCATCAGTCAATAAGCTAGGCACCATTCATTCATCATATTCAAATTATCATCATATATACATATATCAATTCTACAAAAAAAATATATACCAACAATTCATAATTCATTCAATCAACATAAACAACCATACAATACTAATTCAATCGCACCAAATTGCATGCAAACTAATTGATACCAATTGGCCGTACTACATTCGTACCAATTTACATACGTCTCAGACTTCAACAAGTAGCACACCACGGCAACACTCACCCATCATAACAATCCGTTTTCTGTAAAACGACTCAAATAATTACTCAACAACCACATACAGTCCATTCCATTCGTCGAACAAAATTCGCATAACCGAAATACACACACACACTCACATTTCAATCGAAAAAACCAAAACAAATAAAAAAAAAAAAAAAAACCCAATAACAACTTCAAAAAAAAATCGAATATTAATCGCAAGGAATACACTTTACACACACAACCATGTAGAACTCACCTGAATTGCACAAACGAGAAACGAAATATTAACATGAATTAATTACACTCCGCGCTACCAATATAACTTAAATCCACGAAAACAAAAAAAATCAAATCGATCACCAGCAGTCTTACATACAATGAAATGTATGTATGCACCGTATGTCTCTCGACGCTAATTCATGTCCATTCATACTTTAACCATCAACAATTATTACCGGTGCAGTTGCCACTGGATAGATCGTCGCTCGATGTAAACAAACAAGATCGAATTTCGAACGGCCACAGCGGTAGGAAGAAACATAAGAGAAACGGGGTCGTGCGTAGAAACGCAGAAGAGCTAATTATTGCTGTTGTTCTTTTTTCTCTTTGTTGTGGTTTGTTTGGCTTCTGTTTATGTCTGGGTTTGGGCAATGTAGTTTCATTATGTCAACAAGAATATTTAATAATCTGAATCTCTTTTCATGTACCGATCATGAGAGTTGCCAGCCGTCAAATAGGTGGACTTAAGGGAATTCAAGTAAATAGAAAACAGCACGAAACAAACCAGACCAGAAGGAATAATTCCATGTTTACCGGACAAGGAGCGCTCCCGGGCGGGGGAGAATGTTGGAGACTATGACGTCACCATGGCACTAACCATCGGACACATCCTACGAAAGTATAACAGTGTCAAACTGGAGAAAATACAAATGTCAAACAGTGGAATAAATAAAATTACTTACTTTTATAACGTGGTAAAATTCAGTGGATTTTCTTTGCCGTTTATAGCGTAATTTTTATACAGTTTGATTGAACTTGTCTTTTTTTGACCGCGCCTTTGAGTTTTCAGCATTGCCTTGATTTTCGACAACACCTTTTTGTCCAAGCATATAACTGAAGTCCATTCCAGTTTTCTTTTCTGGAAATTAGTTCTGAGCCGAACACTGTCGTTGTTATAAATTGAAACTAACTTAAAATTACCAGCTTTCAAAAAACTTCTTCCCCGAACCACCTTACCCAATGTCCGAAGTGAATGCGACCGATCTTTGAAATTATTCACCACGTATTCCATAAATTTGTCTTCTTCGACGCCCATTGCATTTGACAGCACCACTTTCTCGTTGTAATAATCGTGGAACGTTTCGTTGTATCGCCATTTTCGTGCTTCCAATTTTCGCCTCATTTTTAGTTTGTTTTCTTTGTTGCCAAACATCTCCGTCATCTCACGGAGCAAATCATCAAGATGTTGGTCAGCAAAATTCGGTTTTGAGAATAACCACTGTTGGCCCTTCCCCTTGAACTTGTTGACTAGTAATTTTTGCAGGAGTTTTTTTTTCGACGTTGTATACTTTTTCTGCGCTTCTAAGTTGTGCTAACCAACATTTCAAAGTTTAGTCCACCATCGTAACCGGGCAGCATATCTTTGTAAGCGTTGTATTTTCTCTCTGCTTTGTCATCTGTGTCTTTGTTTCGTTGTTTATCATTGTCGTTCGTTTTTTCCTCTTCAATCGTTTGTGTTTTCTCCAAATCCATCTGTTGTTTTAAGAATTCTTTTTCTCTGGCTAGTAATTCTTTTTCTTTTTTTATTAAATTTAACTCTCTCATTAGGAGTTCATTTTCCTTCATTAACGTTGACTGCACACCACCACTATGACAACTCTCATTCTCCTCGTCATCGTTGTCGTCATTCTCGTTGTTGTCATCATCATCGTTGTCGTCGCCGCCGTCGTTTTCATTTTCGTTGTTTTCGTCTTCTCCCTCATCTTCGTTGTTTTCATTGTTTTTCTTATCGTTGTCTGAATTTTTTGCGACGTCGTTGTTTGCGTTGGGTTTTTCTCCATGGTCTTCTGTGGGTATGCCGTTAAGACGCAAAAGTAATTTCAATTTGTTCCCGTTGCTTGGCATGCCTAACCGTTGCAGCCACTCGCGCAGCTGGGTCATTGAGAATTCACTTGATTCAAACGAAGTGCTCATAGCGACTATGGTTTTATGAATTTTTTAGGGGGAACAAAAAATTCACAGCACCAAGAACAGCCGGAGAAAGAAAAAAAAAATATAGAGGGCAAGTAAGAGACGCGCATACGATTGTTCACGAACCGATACAGCGCTTTTTTTTTTGACTGTTTATTAAGCTATTAGGGCTGTATCCCACTTCTGAGATTTTAGACGCTTGGTCTCAAAAAAAAACACGACTCGTTCGTTTTGAGGTTGGTCAAAGACTGCCTCTTTGCCTCTTTCTGTATTCTTTCTTTCTTTTACTTATTCTATTATCACATATTATTGCATCAGTGTGGCCACTGTGCTTAATTACTATATTAACTACTACACAAGCTTAGTCGCTGAGAGAACGTTTGATACAGCAAGACAAGCCCTGGGCTTTTCGGACAGTGTATCGTGGTGCCACGAACATCTCCAAGGCAACAAATGCAATTTTTCCTCACCCATGGCTCCTGTATGGATGGTATGTGGGGTTTTGTACTTAACACGGAAAGCTTCTTGCTGATGATAGCAGTAGCAGCCTTGGAATGTTGAAGGTTGATCTGATTAAATATAATTACCGTGTTTTTCTTTAAGATAGGTGTTCCCACGACAGCCAATTTCTGTCCACTGGTGCTGCAATTACAATTATTATACTTTGTCCAACAAAAATTTTCAGTAAAGGCCTTATGGAGGAGCTTTTTTTCTACCAGTGGTGCCTGTAGATACTCTCACGGCACTCAAACGCAAGAATTGCCACTGAAATAAAAACCAAACCACTGTCATATTGGATTGAATTGTTGTTATAATTTTCCTAAAATTCGCATACAGCCCACCACAACCAGTCTCCCACACAGCCGAATGGGGAATAAGCACGATCGTCTTGTGTTCGCTTGCTATTATCATCCACCAAAATAAGCAGTGTGTGTGACTGAAGTACATCAGAAGAGTATTACCATCTCTGCAATGAAGCATGCCATTAAGGGTTTTTCTATGGTTTTGTCAAAGAACTTTCAGTTGTTGTGCTTTTGAGAACGAATTAATACGTGGGGTGTTGCCATTCGGTTTTAATTTGATTTTATTTGTATTGTACAGCTGCACAAGTGCAGTTTTTTTTATCATCTGTTTAGGTATATGACATTGCGTCGTGGTTATATAATTTTGTATTCTAATTGCCTGATTGTGTTTATAAGGCGGAAACAATGGTTCTTATCAAAATCGCTGATAGGGCATCTAAGCAATTGGTTTACTTTATTGTTTAAATGAATAAAAAGAAACATGGCTACAAAGTCTTCAAAGGATCTAAGTGTAGAAAAGAAACGACAAGTTGTTGATGCAACTGAAAAATTCTATGGATTTTTTAAAAGTAAATCGGAAGCCGTAGGAAATGCAGCTAATATTTTTTCTGTTACGGAACGAACTGTGTACAGGCTTTTAAGGGAAGAAGCAATCAAAGGCCACAATTCACCACCAAAGAAGAAAAATAAATCCGGTATCAAGAGCAAGGTCGATGATTTTGACAAATGTGCCATTAGGCGGGTAGACCATCACTTTTTCATGGATAATGACCTTCCAACGCGAGACAAGATTTTATTGAAAGTACAAAAAAATACAAATATAACAAAAATAAGCAGATCAACTTTACATACAATATTACAAAAAGATCTCGCACTTAAATTCGTCAAACATCAGCGAAAGAATCTGTTGTTGGAAAGAAGTGACATTATTTCTTGGAGACGAAGATATTTACGCGAAGTAAATAAATTAGAGAAAAGAAAAGATAAATTTATTTTACTGATGAGACCTGGTTCACCGAGGGCCACACTCGGGGAAAAATTTGGATACACCCAACTATTACAATACCACGACAGGCGTTTAATGAAGGATTGTCAATAGGACTGCGATCACCATCTGGAAAAGGAAAGAGATTAATTATAACCCATATTGGAAGTTCTACAGGTTTCATCGATGGAGAACTTTTATGCTTCATTTCGGGAAAAACCGGAGACTACCACGAGGACATGAACGCTGATGTGTACGAGAAATGGTTTTAATATATTTTAATACGCCTGGAACCCAACTCCGTCATAGTTTTGGACAATACTTCCTATCATTTCAGAAAATAAAATAAAGCATATCCACTTCCACCGAGAAAAGCTGAAATAAAACATAGGGACGGGCTACAGTCCGCTTGGGCGAACTGTTGGATACCCTATTCTTATTCCTATCCCTCATAAGTGGGCGTGACAAAAGTCTAAGTATGGTTAAATTGTTAAGAACGCTCTACATATTTTGTTATATAACATTTGAAGGATTTTATCAAAAAAAAACGCTCCCTAGCTCAAACTTGGGTGTTTCAATAAAATTGTTTTATTTAATTGTGGGCGTGTCAGTAGGCGGATTTAAAAAAAAATTAACACATGAGCATGAAGGGCCCCTATATTATAAATTTCAGCTCCCTAGCTCAAACTTTGGATTTTCAAAAAAATTGTTTTATTTATTTGTGGGCGTGTCAGTGGGCGGATTTTGAAAATATTTATACATGAGCTTAAAGGGCCCCTAGAGAGTATATATTATAAATTTCAGATCCCTAGCTCAAACTTTGGATTTTCAAAAAAATTGTTTTATTTATTTGTAGGCGTGTCAGTGGGCGGATTTTGAAAATATTTATACATGAGCTTAAAGGGCCCCTTGAGAGTATATATTATAAATTTCAGCTCCCTAGCTCAAACTTTGGATTTTCAAAAAAATTGTTTTATTTATTTGTGGGCGTGTCAGTGGGCGGATTTTGAAAATATTTATACATGAGCTTAAAGGGCCCTTCGAGAGTATATATTATAAATTTCAGATCCCTAGCTCAAACTTTGGATTTTCAAAAAAATTGTTTTATTTATTTGTGGGCGTGTCAGTGGGCGGATTTTGAAAATATTTATACATGAGCTTAAAGGGCCCTTAGAGAGTATATATTATAAATTTCAGATCCCTAGCTCAAACTTTGGATTTTCAAAAAAATTGTTTTATTTATTTGTGGGCGTGTCAGTGGGCGGATTTTGAAAATATTTACACATGTGCTTAAAGGGCCCTTAGAGAGTATTTATTATAAATTTCAGATCCCTAGCTCAAACTTTGGATTTTCAAAAAAATTGTTTTATTTATTTGTGGGCGTGTCAGTGGGCGGATTTTGAAAATATTTATACATGAGCTTAAAGGGCCCCTAGAGAGTATATATTATAAATTTCAGATCCCTAGCTCAAACTTTGGATTTTCAAAAAAATTGTTTTATTTATTTGTAGGCGTGTCAGTGGGCGGATTTTGAAAATATTTATACATGAGCTTAAAGGGCCCCTTGAGAGTATATATTATAAATTTCAGCTCCCTAGCTCAAACTTTGGATTTTCAAAAAAATTGTTTTATTTATTTGTGGGCGTGTCAGTGGGCGGATTTTGAAAATATTTATACATGAGCTTAAAGGGCCCTTCGAGAGTATATATTATAAATTTCAGATCCCTAGCTCAAACTTTGGATTTTCAAAAAAATTGTTTTATTTATTTGTGGGCGTGTCAGTGGGCGGATTTTGAAAATATTTATACATGAGCTTAAAGGGCCCTTAGAGAGTATATATTATAAATTTCAGCTCCCTAGCTCAAACTTTGGATTTTCAAAAAAATTGTTTTATTTTTTTGTGGGCGTGGCAGTGGGCGGATTTTGAAAATTTTATATCCCGAGCAGTTTTAGGAGCCATAGATCATATATAAAAAATGTCAGCTTCCTAGCTCAAAATTCGATTTTTTCCAAAATTTTGTTTTTTTGAGTTTGTGGGCGTGTCTGTGGGCGGATTTCAAAAATTCGTAAACTTGATTATTTCGGGACCCTAGAGAGTATATGGTTAAAATTTCAGCTCTCTAGGTCCAGTTTAAAGGCCTAATTTTTGCCGACGGACGGACGGACGGACGGACGGACGGACGGACGGACATGGCTAGATCGACATTACTATCGATGCTGATCATAAATATAGTAACTTTTAGGGGTCTACGGGCAATATTAAGGTATGTTACAAACTATGCGTCAAAATTAATATACCCCTAGAATAGGGTATAAAAAGTGGTTGAGGTTTAATGCGATAAGTTTCGAGGATGATATGGTTAAAGCAGAGTTGCTTGAAATCAAACAAAGCCAAGTATGAAACATACTCGTGGATGAAATGGCTCAAAAGGCGGGACATAAAGTGCTTCGCTTGCCGCCTTATCACTGTGACCTTAATACAATAGAATTGGTTAGGGCTCAAGTGAAAGGGGTTGTAGAAAGCCAAAACAAGTAATTTAAAATGGCTGAAATAAGAGATTTACTAAAGACTTAATTACTCATCGAAGTAGTTGAGTAGTGATATTAGAAATTAGTATTTTATGTTTTACAATATTTATAATGAATAAATTGGATTACAGTGATATATTTTTCGTTTTGATTTTTTTTGTGTTACGAAATTTATATATTTTGTTGGTCTACTGGAGATACCCTTAAAAAAACGCGCCTATTATTATATTACCAGAAAAGGAAAAAGATAAATGTAATTTATTTTGTTCCACAATATTTTTATTTTAAATTGGAAGATGGTAACCCTAATAGAATTGCTTTCTGAGTTATGGCGAATTATCATACACACTACGGTAACCCTGTGAGAGCTTTAAAGAGGGACCGATTTATGTAATTAATTGCAACCAGGCTGAGAGACAAACATCTCATCTTCCCTGTACTGACAATTTTTGTTGGATAGAGTATAGATAATTATTATGCTGTCGAGCACATAAAGAGTAATTTTTATATCAAATAAAATAAATATATTATGTAATGTAGATATTGTATTGTATACCTATGTGGGCACAGCGGCACACTGGTTACTCCGTTGGACTACTAAGTGAGGTGTGAAAGTGAAGGGTCATCGTCAGCAAAGAATAACTGGTGCATTTTGGAGCCCGTCAGTGAAGGACAAGGGCTGTAATAATGTTGTGACTTATTTAATAAACAACCCGTGCATGGAGAGGCTGTGTATATCACTGCGGCGCCACAAAACACGGCGCTTGTCGTAAAAATGAAAAAAAAAACACATCGATAGGCAATTTTGAATCGGTCAACCAAAAGACAGATATAGGTATCATCAGAAATCTCTCACGCGAGTGTGCATGCAAATGCATGAGTTGGCACGACTGGAGATCAACGTTAAAGTAAAAGGAAGATCAAACAATATATCAAAATCAGTGACGATGTGATTCCAAAGTCGGGAGGCCCTTCGATATTTGTTTAAGGCCGAACCGGCGAAGCCTACAGGTGGACTAGGAGGGATGCAGTAAAGTGGGAGGGTTATGATCCCTTTATTCCTGATCACGACCGCGTCCTTAAAGAAGAAGAAGTAGGTCACTTGAATAAACAGCAGGCCGTTATCTAAACTAAGCTCTCAATCTCTATCTCTCTTGACGAAATGTAGAATATATTTAGGCTGCTTAACTAGTACAAACAAATAATAAGCTATATAATTGCACAACTATTTTTCCTTTATTTCCCCATTCCCTTTCTTAATCTTGTTTGTTTTGATTTCATTGTGTTTCCTAACATCGAACCCACGTTTATTATTACATGAGCCGGTACTTTGGGCTCAGGGAAATAACCCACCAAACCGAAAGTAAACAAAATCCCCAAAATTAGAAAGGATATATGGTAGTTTTTTTTCACGTGAAATAAATCCTCAAAATTGAGGACTTATTTCACATGTTTTTAGGGACCCGGTTCATAAAAAAGTACTACTACCCATCACTGACAGACAGAAATTCCTTAAAATACAAATTCTAACATGATACATACACGACTTCACAGATTACAATTCCAGATGCCAATCGTGGCAACGAGAACAACAAATCAAAGTCCACACAAGGGCTTTCCCCAGACCAGACGATGGTTTTGTAATCACTATCCACCTACAATAGATTCCCACAAAGGTACAAGCGATGAGATAAGAATTCCGCTTCACCTTGAGCCGCGTTGTGCATGGTGTCAAATTGTACAGCCGGCTGGTAAATTTAAATCTAGATTTACTGCTGCATAAGCATTTTTATAATAGTGATAGTGAATAGATGTAAATAATAAGAATACGATTTTTGCATAAATACTCGTAGGTTAAGAAAAGCGTAATAAAATCAATCTTAAACTGGACGCAGTAAATGCACCTCTTTTAATTTTCAGCTTGGCTCTTTAGCCTCAAAACACTTAGGCTTTTCAGCCATCAATTTCTACACGGCTTGGGCTAGCCTTTCAATAAGCCCCATAGCTTTGTAGGCGAGGTAGGCTTAAAAGTATATTGCATACACTTTGTTGCATTACATATTACATTGCATATGGTAAAATACACTTATTACATGGCGATCCTGTCTATAAACCTATACTTTTGAAAAAAACGAGCTATAATAAAGAGGAACTGGACAACCTGTTCCGCCAAATAGATGAAAAATACACCTGGGACGAAGAATACAACCCAGAAGCAATCAACCAGGGAGAAGTGCCGATATACATACCAACCCCGAAGAACGCCGGCCCTCAGCCTCTAACTGTAGTACAATATAAACAACGACAACTCAACGGCAGAATAAACCAGCGGCAACCCGAAGAAGAAGCAGTTGCACAAAAACAAAAGAAAAACATAGGGACGGGCTACAGTCCGCTGGGCGAACTGTTGGATACCCTATTCTTATTCCTATCGCTCATAAGTGGGCGTGACAAAAGTCTAAGTATGGTTGAATTGTTAAGAACGCGCTACATATTTTGTTATATAACATTTAAAGGATTTTATCAAAAAAAACGCTCCCTAGCTCAAACTTGGGTGTTTCAATAAAATTGTTTTATTTAATTGTGGGCGTGTCAGTAGGCAGATTTAAAAAAAAATAACACATGAGCATAAAGGATTATAAATTTCAGCTCCCTAGCTCACTTTGAATTTTCAAAAAAAAAATAATTGTGGGCGTGCCAGTGAGCGGATTTTGAAAATATTTACACATGAGCATAAAGGGCCCATAGAGAGTATATATTATAAATTTCAGCTCCCTAGCTCAAACTTTGGATTTTCAAAAAAATTGTTTTATTTATTTGTGGGCGTGTCAGTGGGCGGATTTTGAAAAAATTTTATCACGAGCAGTTTTAGGAGTCATAGATTATATATAAAAAAATTTCAGCTTTCTAGCTCAAAATTCGATTTTTTCCAAAATTTTGTTTTTTTGAGTTTGTGGGCGTGTCTGTGGGCGGATTTCAAAAATTCGTAAACTTGATTATTTCGGCACCCTAGAGAGTATATGGTTAAAATGTCAGCTCTCTAGGTCCAGTTTAAAGGCCTAGTTTTTGCCGACGGACGGACGGACGGACATTGCTAGATCGACATTACTATCGATGCTGATCATAAATATAGTAACTTTTAGGGGTCTACGGGCAATATTAAGGTATGTTACAAACTATGCGTCAAAATTTATATACCCCTAGAATAGGGTATAAAAAAAACAATAATGGGAGGTCAGAACTCCAAAGAGAACATTGTCGTCAACTCGGGCGACAATGAAAAGAAAAGTAATAACATAATTGATATAATGATTATTGTAGGTATATTAGTAATATTAGTGGTTGCTTTCAAACTAATTAAAGATACAATTAAAAATTAAGTAAACAACGAAGTAGTAAGAGAAGTTAATAAAGAAATAAGTATAATAAATGTATAAATGAAATTAATAGCCATGTAAGAAAAATTTTATATCATATTGTTTAATATATTATAAATTATGTTAGTAGTCCTAAGATCAATAAAAGATATAATAGATAACTTTAAAAAAAACTCCTAATAGAGTCTATACTTTAAAATATTTAATACAAAAAGAAACAGAGCTGTCAAGTTTAATAGAAAGCTTTAATACAATATACAATAAAACTGAAAATAATCAGAAGTATGAATCAATAAAAACGATATTTAATGTAAAAGTAAATGAGTTAAAAGATTTGTTGCAACAGAAAAAACAACTATTAAACAATAAAGATTCCACAAAACCAAAGATCATACCCGAATACGGAGGGGAATATGACAGATTGAACAATTTCTTGAATCTAGCACAATTTGTTGCAGATACGCTTCAAGACGATGACGAAAAACAAAAATTAGTACAATTCATTCTAGACACAAGATTAGCAGACAAAGTTAGAAACAAACTTATTTCGAGACGCAGACCTGTTACTCTAGAACAATTGAAGCAAACATTCAGAGAAATATTTACCCCAAATAAAACTGCTCTGCAGATACAGTCCGAGCTAGTAAAAATCAACCAAGGTCCAAGGACTATAAACAACTATGCAGCAAAGATAGAAAGTCTTATGGCAGACCTTAATAATGTTCAAATAACAGAACAAGGTCAAAACGCAAAAGACATCATCTATAAGCTGAATGACCAACTAGGACAAAATTCATTTAAAAATGGCTTAAACGGGCAAACTAAAACCACTCTATTCGCAGCTAGGCCTAAAACTCTAAACGATGCCATACAATTAGCATCTGAGTTAGAAGTGACAAACGACACTGTACATGTAAGTCACTATAGGATGAATGGCCAGAATTTTAGTAGAAATAGAAACAATAACAGCTTCAGGGATAATCGTGATTTTAGAAATCAAAACGTCAATAGAATTAATAGAAACCAGAACAGTAGAAACAATAACTATAGGTATAGAGACAACAATAATACACATTTTAGAAGCGGAGATAACCGCATAAGAAACAATAATGGAAATAATAACCATAGAAATTACACGAACCCGAATAATCAAAGAAATAATGATCATAGAAAGGTTAATCATATGAGTAGTTCGGGAAACGAACAACAAGTCTCCGAAGACCTGAGAGGCTCAGAATACCATGTAGGGAGCCAACGATAAGATCAATTTTTCATCTCAATCAGGATCTTACAAACTATATTCTTGCAAGTACTAATGTGACACCCTCAAACAATACTTTTTTAATAGATACAGGTGCTGACATAAGTTTATTAAAATTAAATTCTATTAAACCTAGTGTCATTTTGAACAATAAAAATAAGATCAGAATCACTGGTGTAACGAACTCAGAAACATATTCCAAATAAAATTTGAATCTGAAACAGTAAAGCAAGATTTCCAGATTGTAGATGAGAATTTTCCGATCACAACAGATGGTATTTTAGGCAGGAATTTTTTTATAAAAACTAGTAGTAAAATTGATTATGACAATTTTACAATATCCATATTAGTCGATAGCAATGAGTTCGTATTGCCACTTATTACTAAACTGCCAAGAAACAGAGAGATAACATTGGCAGCAAGAACACAATCACTTCATCCTATCTCACTAGATATAGTAGAAGATAGCATTGTTTTAAACCAAGAGGTCCAAAAAGGAGTATTCATAGCGAACTCCATTATTCCATCTAAGGGAATAACACAAATTGCATTTCTGAACACACTAGATCATGACGTGGTAATAAAACAATTCACACCGGAATTAGTACCACTAAGCAACTATCATGTAGTGAATCTTAAGGCCAATTATGAGAAAAATAAGAAAGATGACCAATATAAAAGACTGCTGAAGGAATTGGACATCAAAATAGCTGATGTCAAAGCTAGAAAATCAATATTGGAAATATGTGAGGAATTCGCAGATTGTTTCAATCTGACAGGTGACTCGTTGACAGTAAATAACTTTTACAAACAGAATATACAGATGACTGACAACAGCCCTGTATACATAAAAAACTATAGACTGCCTCAGACGCAGTTGAATGAAATTAATCAACAAGTGGACAAGCTCTTGAAAGATGACATTATAGAACCTTCAGTAAGCCCATTCAACTCACCCTTACTTGTAGTACCCAACAAACATGTAGAGGGAGACAAGAAATGGCGACTAGTGGTAGATTTCCGTCAACTAAACTAAAAGATAATGGATGATAAATTCCCGTTAACAAGGTTAGACGATGTTCTAGACACGTTAGGACGAGAAAAAATGTCTCCACTTTGGATTTAAGTAGTTCCTTCCATCAAATAGAACTGGACGAACATTCCAGACCAGTAACTGCATTTTCAACGAATCAGAGACATTTTCAGTTCAAAAGACTACCGTTCGGTCTAAAAATTTCCACCAATAGTTTTCAACGCATGCTATCGGTAGCCTTAGCAGGGCTTAATGCAGAAACATTAATCACCACAACCAAAATCTAGTGAAGACAATACAGAGACTGAGAAAATATAACCTCAATCCTCAAAAATGCAATTGGCTACAGACAGAGGTAACATATCTAGGGCACTTGATAACAAACCAAGGGATAAAGACAGACCCCGCTAAATATGAAACTATCAAGAAATACCCATGCCCAACGAATGCAAATGAAGTGAAGCGATTCGTAGCATTCTGCAACTACTATAGAAGATTCATCAACGATTTTGCAGAAATAGCAAAACCTTTAAATACACTATCAAAGAAGGGTATAGAGTTCAAATGGAGAGATGAATGTCAGAAAGCTTTCAATACGCTTAAAGAGAAGCTCATAAATCCACCCATTCTGCAATACCCCGACCATGAACAACCTTTTATAGTACCTAACAACAGACGCTTCCAATATTGCACTTGGAGCAGTGTTATCTCAAGGCGAAATAGGAAGAGACCTACGTATTTCATATGGCAGTAGAAGTCTCAATAAGCATGAGCTCAACAAACCGATTATAGAGAAAGAATTACTCGGTATACATTGCGCCATTAACCATTTCAGACCATACTTATACGGGAAAAGATTCGTAGTAGTACATAACTGATCACAGACCGTTAGTAAGCTTATTTACTCATAAAAATCCATCTTCAAAATTGACAATGATACGGCTGGATTTATCAGACTACACATTTGATATAAAATATAAACAAGGCTCGATGAACACTAATGCTGACGCTTTGTCACGTATAAAACTAGATTCCGAGATACTCAAGGAAATGATACCTAACGAAAAAATAAAAGTCATGACAAGAGCGATGACTAGAGAAATAAATAAAAATAAAAGCAGCGGAGAGACACCCAAAAGCAATGCTTTAAACGTAGAGCCTGATCAACTTTACTCACGGGAATGTATCTCCTTAGCAGAAATAAAAAACGTACATACGCTAAAATTTAAAAAGATGCTCAACAAGAATTTATATAATTATAAATTGCTGAAAATGACTGTCGACACTATTAATAATACAATTATAGTAGAATTTAGTGATAATCCTAGTCTGGACTTAGGTCTGATATTGGAGAAGCTAATTTTCAAAATGTATAGGCAAAATATTGCAAAACTAGCAATTGGAAAAAGTGATGAAATATTTGAGCACATAACTAAGAATAAATTCAAAGAAATATATAATAAGCTGCAAAAGAAACGAAAGAACAAAGAAGGTACAAAACTTGAAATTTTAATTTATCAACAACCGAAAAGAATCTTAGAACGAGAAGAAATGGAAAAGATAATAATAGACTTCCACAATTCACCACATGTAGGAGGACACTCCGGTGTCAGAAGAACAATATGTAAAATAAAGCAGAGATATATCTGGAAAAATTTGAGCAAAATGGTGAAGAAGTATGTCAGCAATTTAAAAAAAAAAAAAAAAGATGCAAAAACGGTAGCAAAAGCGTTAGTAGAACATTTTATACTTAAGCATGGTAACTTCAAGATTCTAAAAACAGACATGGGGACAGAATTCCTCAACGAAGTAATGAAAAATATCTATGAAC
The DNA here is from genome assembly GCA_949715645.1 of Portevinia maculata. NCBI lineage: Eukaryota > Metazoa > Arthropoda > Insecta > Diptera > Syrphidae > Portevinia > Portevinia maculata. Next base: position 108,186,925 of record OX454525.1, on the reverse strand, counting down.
AATTTGGAATAAAACACATAACATCAACATCCTAACCATAGAGTCCTAAATGAGTATCTTCTGGCTTTCGCGAAAGAAGATAACTGGCATGATTGGATACCATACTTTGTATTCAGCTATAATACGACACCGCATTCTAGTATAGGTATATCACCATTTGAATTGATATGTGGCAGAATTATTATTATGGAAGAAGAAATTAAATTAGAATTAAAATTCAGATTAGGGCAGATGGCCAAGATAGCTAAGGACTTGTTAATAAAAGCTAAGATAGAACGTAAAAACATGGTAGATAAGAAATCTAATCCTCTAAGAATTAAGATAGGTGATTTTGTATATTTGAAAGTAGGAAATAAGAAAAAGTTAGATGCACCGTACAAAGGTTCATATGAAGTAGTAGAATTAAAAGGTGTAAATACTAAAATAAAAATAAATGAAGAGATAAGGGAAGTACACAACAACCAGAGTTGTGAATGAATGCATTACTTTGGTACTGCATTCAGATAAGTCTTAGTCCTATGACTGAAAAAATTGAATGTAAGTTAAACTTTACCATAATACTTTAACTTACAAAACAACATTCAGCAGTCATTTTGAAGATTGTGAATGGGCAGTTAAAGAAAGCAGTCAATTGACTGTAAGTTAAAAGAATGCAGTACTTTTTGACTTGTTGCATTCTTTAAGTTAGTTGTAAGTCTTTTCAAGTCTTTTTTTTTTTGCAGTCAGTAAGTCTTTTGACTGCATTCATTTAACTGTATTTCTTTTGACTGCTTTTAAGTCTTTTGAATGGTTGAAGTCTTTTGACTGATTTTAAGTCGTTCGACTGCTTTAAGTCTTCTATAATATTAGATTCTTGCAAGTCCCTATTTTATATATGTATGTACATATATTTATATATGTTTTTTTACTAAGAGGTCCTTGCAACAACAAAAATGGTCCTTTAATTCTGGAAAAAGGATTTTTTTCCAAAATGTAATTAGAAACCGCACGGTATAATTGTGATGAACGTCATTTTGCTGAGAGGTCCTCGCAACAACAAAAATTGTCCTTCAATCCTGGAAAAAGGGTATTTTTCCAAAATTTAACTAGAAACCGCAGGGTATAATTGTGTTGAACGTTATTTTGCTGAGAGGTCCTCGCAACAACAAAAATAGTCCTTTAATCCTGGAAAAAGGATTTTTTTCCAAAATTTATCTAGAAACCGCAGGGTATAATTGTGTTGAACGTTATTTTGCTGAGAGGTCCTCGCAACAACAAAAATAGTCCTTAAATCCTGGAAAAAGGATTTTTTTCCAAAATTTAACTAGAAACCGCAGGGTATAATTGTGTTGAACGTTATTTTGCTGAGAGGTCCTCGCAAAAACAAAAATAGTCCTTTAATCCTGGAAAAAGGATTTTTTTCCAAAATTTAACTAGAAACCGCAGGGTATAATTGTGTTGAACGTTATTTTGCTGAGAGGTCCTCGCAACAACAAAAATAGTCCTTTAATCCTGGAAAAAGGATTTTTTTCCAAAATTTAACTAGAAACGCAGGGTATAATTCAGTTGACGCAAAATAAAACTGAATTTTTCCATATTGAATGCTTTGCAGGGGAACCAGGAAAAAAATAGCGGTACTTTTTGAAATATTCTTTCCGATTTATTTCGTCAACATCATACGCAAACAGTTTGCATCATCAATTGATATATTACGGCACAAGGTTTTGAAAAAATGGACAACGAGCTTAGAAAATGTTTGTGCTTATTCAGTTGAAGCGAAGTGTATGTAGGTACAATTAATGCAAGTTTATAGGTAGGCACAGAATTTAATATATTGAACTTCGTCAAGGGCATGGTTAGGCATATCACATTTTCATGAAGCCTACATTTTGTGTCATATCCCAGAAATAATAGAAGTTTTGTAGGTATGTACAGTGAAATCTCACTTAAACGGACATCAATGGTGAAAGATTTGGTCCGCCTAAGGGAATTGGCCGTTTCAGGAAAATAAAAAGAAATAATTCATCTTAAAGCTAAGAATAAGTCTTCATTTTCACTTATTTATATACATACAAAGATGGTATATTTTATTTGTTTGTTTTGATGGAAGTATGTCAAGGAGGGGTATTTCAGAGTATGTCTACTAACAGTGACTAGGGACACACTCCCCGTGTTCCTCTTTTGTTTACAATTTTAAGTCCCGATATGTTTCACATACATGAGATATAGACGGCGAAATATTAATTGTTTCATGCAATGTTAATCCTGTGACGAGCAGAAATCCGGGGAATAGCAAAGTTATGACTAAGCTTAGGCGAAACCTAAGGGTCGCTACTTTGAACGTTGGAAGTATGACTGGTTGGAGCGACGAGCTAGAAGAAATGATGGTTAGATGGCGAGTTGACATCTTATGTGTTTAGGAAACGAAATGGCGAAACACATCAAAATCGGGCGCGTTTGTTGGACTTTAGGACAAAAGTTTTCAAGGTGTTCTACTTCGCGACTTTTGTTTGTCGGCGGAGATTTGAACGGTAATGTCGTTTGGTCAAACGAAGACTATGAAGACTGCCATGACGGACTGGGATACGGCAGAAGGAACTCTAAGGGTGAAGGTATCCGCAGCATGTGCAAATCATAGGGTCTTATCGTTCTCAAACAAAGAAGTCACCTGGTCACTTACAGCAGTGGCGGAAACGAAACCCAGATTGATTACCATTTGGTAGCACGTTTCATGAAGCTTCGGGTTAAAGCACCACCGACTCCTCCTGACAGATTTTTCTTATTGCGGCGGAGTCCAACAGAACTCAACAAACAAAAGCGTCTGCGAGAATAAAGAGGTACAATCTGGACAAGGAGAAAGTCGAAGCATTTTTTGCAAATATGCAAAATTATCTCCATCATATCATCAACAAAGTGCAGGATGCAGAGTGCAGAGCACAAGATATCTGGTATAAATAGAGCCAAATCACTGCTAGGGGCTTCAAAATGCCACTTTCAACACGGCAAGAAAATATGGTGGTGGGCAGATGACACTAAAGCAGTGATTAGTGACAAAAAAGTGTCATTCAAAGCTTGGTCGAAGTACTCCACTTATAATAGAGACGAAAAAAGTCGCCTCGAATTTAAATACAGACTTTGCAAGAGGCTCGCAAATAGAAAGTGCGCTCAAATTCAGGTAAAGTTTCTAACGGTAGTTAGAAGAAAATTCTTCTTCGGCTGCTGATAGAAACCAGGCTGTCCACGAACTCCGACAAAGCAGATTGAACATAGGGGCACAACCATTTTCAAAATTTGCCGCTGAGAGAAGAAGGAATGCCCCTGCTTCTTGTGGATGACGAAAAAATACTACACCGGTTGCAGCGGTATTTGGAAGGAATTCTAATTGAACAATTTTCTCTGATATATTTTCTGAGAGCCGTTCCTAACACAGAAGAAGTACACGACATAACTGTTGAAGAAGTTAGGATGGAAGGCGGTCAAAGACTTCAAAAACCGAAAAGCAGTTGCGCCGGACAAGATACCTTCTGAGTTCTGGAATAAGATGGGAGACATCGGGTCCCAATGGCTGATGATTCTTATCTCCAAACTGATGAGTGGCGATCTAATGCCTAACCAGTGGAGGGAGAGTTTCCTTCTTATTTTGTACAAAGGAAAAGGCGATACGCGAGGCTGATAATTACCGTACAATCAAGCCGATGTCACACACCATGAAGATCGTTGAGCGGGTATTAAATAGACGAATTTGTCGTAAACGTCCCTCCAACGAGGATTTGATGTATGGGTGGAAGTTTTCTCAGGGATGGGTATCGTATTAGCCCGAAAAAAACAGAATACTTGTGCTGCCCGTTCTCTGATCCGCTTCCACCTATTCAGAAAATTTATATGAATCGAAGAGTGATTCTCAAGTGCAAATGTTCCAATATCTAGGATCTATTTGTTGTAATTTGTTGTATTGCATTGTTGGGACGAGTTTGTATTTTGAACAAATTCTACGAACGTACTCTCCGCACTTTGGTGTTATAGTTTCCTGAAATTCCGGGCGAACTTTTGGATACCCTATTCCTGTTTCTTTCCTCCAAAAAGTGGGGTGTCGAATTTCCGAACTCACTTTAGAAAAGGACGATTTTGTTCATACCGAACTGAAGCAATTGGTAAATGCTTTAACTAAACTGCAGCCTTTTACTCCAAGAAGCTGCTAGTTCTTATTCGCACGATCCCTTGGACGTAAACTTGGTTGAATTTGTGGTTGTACTCAGGTTAATAGTTTATTTATTTCGCTATATATGCAACGTAATGTGATTATAATCGTTGATTTATTATGTTTCAGATAAATTATTTACACGGTATGACAACGAATTTAAGAAAAAAACGAGGAGGCTTGTGGAAACCTCGGTGATTTGCATGCACAATTACGGAACAGCTTTAAGATGTTAAATGTGTCGCTCGCCTCACGTGGATGTTAAAATTGCATAGATGTGATTTCTCAAGCTAGTCTACTTTTACGAGAAGCACTGTTTCGAGTGCGTTGCAGTGATATTCTAAGTCCCTGAACGTGCAGATATACTCCCCCGACTAATTCTGTTAATTTTTTTTTTTGTCACAAGGAACTCCCATTTCTTGTTCTTCATTCAACGTCCAATCCAATTGTCCTAAGAAGTGTTTTTCGGCGTTTTAAAAATAAATAAATAATAAAATTTGAATAAAATAAATATTGATCGTATAGGTAGGAACCTATTGACCAATAAGTGGTGGTGCAGCATGGAGCAATACTGACTCGAAGTATCATAATATGCTTAGTTAATTAGATTGAATATTTCTGAATAAATTAAAAAGGAATGATACAAATCGTACATTTTTTGACAAGACAGCTATAGCCAAAACAGTGACAGTTTAAAAAGCGATAACATCATAATTTCTTATTTGATGAAAAAGACCGATCGATCTTATCATTTACTTTACTGAATTTGTAGCTACATTCTTGACTCTTTTTTATCCTTGTCGCAGTTTGAGTTAGAAAGCTAAAATTTGCAATATATACTCTCTAGGCTCCCGGAATGCTCAAGTTCAAAGATTTTAAAAATAAGGGTTTTTACCAATTCCTCCTTTAGGGAAGTGAAGTACAAAGAGTCTTTCACATTCATAAACATTTAAAACCAACGTACATCGGCAACTCTAATTTTCTTTTTACAAAAATTTTTTTTTTATAAAATTCGCTGCACGTACTGCACGCGTCTGGATTAGCTTCAAGATTTCGATTCGGAAAAGTTCTCGAAACTGGAGAAATAAGGAGGAACAATTTGCCAAAAAAACCTTCGTCAAAACCTACATTCGTCGTCCAGATGGCAAATACGAATTCCAAGTACCCTTCAGATCCTCAACTAAATTCAACTTCGGAGATTCTTTTGCTGCAGCGCTTACTCGCTTTCACACTATCAAAATGGAAATCAACCTCAATTTAGATTTAAAAGCTCAATCTTCCGCGAATTCAATCGTCACCGTAGTTGAACTACTATTTGCTGCACCATGCCATTTTCAAATGCGACAGTAGTACAGCCAAGGTAAGAGATGCATCTGCGATGTCAAAGTACACCGTGTCACTAAACGAAACCATACTCGCCGGTCAAACCATTCAACGGGATATATTTTCTCTTTTTTGAAATTTCATTACTGACGTCATTGCCGACACCCTTGACGAGCTTTTCGCTCAGAATTAGTCGAACTTTTGAAAACTGCTGGATTTAAATTTCGTAAGTGGAACACAGACTGCTGGCCTGAGGACCAGAGAGAGCTCTCTCCTATTGACTTTGAAGGGTCAAACACAATCAACGTCCTTAGCGAGCAGTGTCATCCATCAACGGACAGCTTCACATACAAAGTCAAGTTTAACCTAACGGATGCACAAAATATCGTATTTTGTCTGACACTTTTTTCTTTGATTTCTCGGTCCAGTAATCATTTCTGTCAAGATGTTGCTTTAAAAGCTCCGGAGGAAATGGGATGAGGAAGTCCCAGAAGTCATCTCATCGGTGGACCATCATCAGAAATCAATAATATCTCTTCATATCGTTTTCTATTCCCAGGTCAATATTGCACACAAATCAAATTTGGCAGCTTCATGGTTTCTGCAATGCATCTCTAGACGCATACGCGGCCGATGTCTCCTGTCGATGCACAAATCTCTAAAATGGCATCTCTGGTCACTCTTGTGCCAGAGAAAAACTAAGCTAGCCCCATTGAAAGTGTTACCTCTTCCACGACTGGAATTGTGCGGAGCCTAATTACTCACTAGACTCAGCAAAAAACAAAAATCTCTTTACAGCAACCGCATATCAACGTTTTTTTGAACAGGCTCTTCAATTGTACTGCATTGGCTAGTAGCCCAGTCATTTTAGGCATTTTAAACCCAATCTGTGGAAAAATTCCTAGTGTGCTGAATTTTTGTATACACCCTTATTACGGCATTGTAATGAAGATGTGAAAAATCGACATTGATATCGCGCCGGCTAAAAAAGTTATAAAGGTCAAAAGGTCACGGAAATCAGTTTTTCGCAAATATCTCGCGATCTATTGCTCGGAGGTCAATAGAGGTCATTATAAAAATTCTTTGTCGTGAAATTATCTACAAAAACCGCCTAATGCATTTTTCTGTAAAATTAACCGTTTTTGGAGTAGAGCGCTGAGAAAACGGGTAGAATGCACTCACATACGGTATTGTATACACACAGTACATCAAGGCGTAAACTCTATTGCTTTTTATTCATGTTGTTAAGTGTCTTAAAAACTTCTATCTGCTACTTGGGCGTTTTGTGAAAAATATACTTATATTATAGAGGTTTTGGAACTTAGTAAAATCTACTATATATTATTCAAACGACCTATACTGGCAGATCTTCTGTATTTTATTGTTCCGAGCCCCGTCCCTTTATACCTGCTACTGTCTGTCGAACTGTGTTTAGCTAAGTTGAAAAATATTTCTTGAGTGTTAAAGACGTTATTTTAGTAGTCTCATGCTCTTCAACAGTTTTCATAATGAGTGATACATGCTTTATATCCAATGAATTGTTATCGGATGGTGATGTAGTAGAAGTTTGGCGTGGTCTACAAACATTAAAAAATGCTAGTATCGCTAGAGGTGATGGTAGTATTGAATATTTAAATACAGTCACTGCGACTGGCTCAGTTGTTACTGTCATGTTCAAAGGAGGGATCCTTTGACGAAGTGATTCAAAATCGGGAGGACTGCCGTTATTTCGTGAGGTCGAACCGGCGAACCCCACAGGCGGACCAGTAGGGATGTAATGAAGTGGGACGGCTATGATCCCTTTAATCCTGATCAAAGCCTCACCGTCTTTAAAGGAAAAAGAAGATGTGAAAGTTCAAAAATAAGCCCGCTGTCTATGATTACTGCAAGGTAATGGCCTTCTTCGAAATATTTAACAATCTCGTCGTTTTAAAATTTGAACTAGGTTAAATTTCTTCTTTTGGTTAAGGAACTAAGATAGCCTTGCTTGGATCGATGGAAAGATTTTTCCTGTTGTATCAGTCTGGGCCGTCTGAAGGGCGTTTTTCATGCGTGTTGTGAATTCGTTTGCATCGTTGCCCCTAATAATAATGACGATGTCATCGACCCAAGAACCCCACGGGCGGACCAGTAGTGATGCAGTTGAGTAAGAGGGTAATCATCCCTTTAATCCTGATCATAGCACTGTTAATGATATAGAAACTGAAGATATCAAAAATGAATGACAAAAAAAAAAAATATATACAAAAGTTTATTTTTTTTTGTATTTTTCAGTATTCAAATAAAAAATTATTCACTCTTAAATAAAAAAACCTCTTATTACATATCATGGATTGTGCCTACGAGAAAGCCATGTAAAAAAAACGTGCCTTGCATTCTACCTCGCAGGTGGTGGGGAAACAAGTGCAACGTCAGCGCTCTACTCCAAAAACGGTTAATTTTACAGAAAAATGCAAGAGACAATTTTTGTAGATAATTTCACGACAAACAATTTTTATAATGACCTCTGTTGACCTCCGAGCAATAGATCGCGAGATATTTGCGAAAAAGTTATTTTCGAGACTTTTTGACCTTTATAACTTTTTTAGCCGGCACGATATCAAGGTCGATTTTTCACATCTTCATTACGGTGCAGGGAAATAACTTCACGGGCAATAACTTCACATGGGCAATAACTTCACTTTTTTTTGTGAAGTTATTGCCCACTGATGGTGAGCAATAACTTCACCGTAAATTTTGTGAAGTTATTTCCCACCTATAATTTGAGTTTGTCTATTACAGTATAATCTCGATAATTCGTACCCCGTTAATTCGTAAACCCCTCTTATTCGAAATAAACTGCAGGTCCCTTGAAAAAATCCCGGTTATTCGTAAAAAAACAGTGCATTTCGGTCCCCTCGGTAATTCGCAATAATTTCATATGCAAAGTCATATAAAAACGTCTTATAATTCCTAAGTCTCTGTTAATAACGCCGTTTATTCGAAAAAAATGTCATTCCTCATCTTCAATACTCTGAATCACGTTTGTTGCAATATGTTTATGTTTAATCACAAAGAAAGAACTTGGAGTAATATCCGGGGGCGAAAGGGGATTTTCTCACCCTTGTAAATGTGTGCAGGTGCAGGTAATGGCAGCTGTTTCTGTTTCAATGTAAGCACGTGCATTCACAGACTTTCTGGCAAAAACGGTTACCGTTATGCTAACGTAAATTTCCTATGGCATTGCAGACTTCTAACCGTACACATAAGTGTGTCCATTTGTGAATTTTTTTTATTTCTTTTTTTACATACATATTATGTAAGTACCTATGTAGAAAAATTGTTTTTTTTTGCATAATATATCCAATATATTGTGTTAAATATTGAATTTGAATTTACAACATAAAATCCCTTTAAATCGTATTTTTATTTTTTAAACCTTCAATAATTTGTAATCCCGCTAATTCGAAAACCGCTATAATTCGCAATAAACGCTAGGTCCCTTGACACTACGATTTATCGGGATTATACTGTATAACTAAAGACCCTTGCACCCACTCCAAATCAAACAGTGACCCCAAGCAGGGGGGTTGCAGGGGGGAAGCATGCCCCTCCATATGCATCGCACTGTTTATGGGATTAGTTGCGAAACCGTAAGTAGATTCCATTAACAGTTCAATACCTATGGGGGGGGCATGCTGCCCTTCTGCAACCGCCCTGCTTAGGGACACTGTTTGATTTGGAGTGGGTGCGAGGTACGGTTCTTTAATTATCATAAAATGTTAAGAGAATTTATTTCCCACAAAAAAGTGTAGATATTGCTCACCTATGGTGGGCAATAAGTTCACAAAAAAAGTGAAATTATTGCCCACTCGAGGTGAAGTTATTGCCCGTGAAGTTATTTCCCTGCACCCTTCATTACAACGCCGTAATAAAGGTGTATACAAATTCAGCTCACTAGGAATTTTTCCGCAGATAAACCTAAAATGACTAGGCTATAGCGGCTTTTCCCAAAAATGGTCTGTATTCATCGGAAATCGAATACCGGAAATTGTGACGTTACTACCGATCAAATACTGGAGGCATGTGCGTTCTGCCTCAACGCGAGGAATGTCACCCTCCACATTGTCGGAAACGAAGATATGGTGCAATGGGCCACAATAGCTGAGTGAGGAGAGATGGATGTACTGAGAAAGAAAATTACATTCACAACAGGTATTCATGTCAACTAGCTACCATCTCAAATTCACTGGAAGAAGCTGGTTAAAATCGGTGAGCATTATTGCATACGTCCTACGTCTCGTTAAAACCTGCCAGTCATCTTCAGACATCCGCAAAATTGAGGCCTTGACTACTGAAGAACAAACTCGAGATAAAATCGAACTGATCAAATGCGCTCAATTCTCGCTCCTTAAACATAAAACCGAAATTCTAACAAACAAATCAGACTTACCATCATAAAATTAACTTTTGTCTTTCAGTGCAGTGCTCTCATTGTCACTCTCGGTGTTCTTAGGGTCAGCGGTCGTATAGAACACTCAAACTTTTCATATTTTCAAAGCACCCTATAGTATTGTGCAAATCCCACCATCCATATAAACATTTACATGCCAGTGTGTCGCTCTTATTTGCGTTAATCATACAAGGTTATTATTGTTCTTGGCGGCAGAAATCTGTCACTGAAGGTTGTACATGATCACATAATAACTTTTCAACAACGACAATCTACAACTAAACAACTTATGAAACGCGTTCGATACTCGCGACCCTTCAGTCGAGTTGGCTGCGATTATGCATTATTAGATCGATTTACCTGGCGTCGAGGTTAACCATACGAAATGTGTAATCAGCAACACAAATTCATCTTCGATCACCTACCGAAAGAAATTGATCTGGGTGGCCAAGGGTTGGGGTCAATTCGACCAATCTACCGTACGTTAAAAGTATGCTTGAGAAACGAAGTTACCCCGCTGCTACTGTGGCAAGGTGCTACATCTTGTTGAAAGAACATCGCCCAAGAGGAACATCTTCAAGGGGCACCGGCAATTGTTCTTCGAAAATTCCAGGTAGTAATGACAGTTAACTGTATGTAGAAGAACGTGCGAGCGTACTAAAGTGTTTCCTATTAACACAGCCCAAATATTTACGTTAAACCTACTAAGCAAACCTAATAAGCAACAATTCACAGCAATTAAATTTTTACCTTTGAAAGGATGTTGTGCGTATTCAATGGGAATTGGAGTCTGGCCAATGGTGCAAGTTATGGAGGTTTGTAATCCCATCTCTTGTGAATTGCATTTTATCCGGCCACAGAAAGTTCTTGAGGAAGTGTCCGTCATCTGTCTGTTTGCGCAGTAAATATTGGCAAAATTCCACTCTTGTGTTATATATAAAGGGTGTAATCTTCCTAATCAAGAAACCGAATTTGCGCCAAATAAGACAGTAATTCTAAACACGTAACATTTTTCTAATTTGCTTGTCTGCTGTCAATGGCTGGGGATTCGTATTTCAGCCAGTTACGAGAGTCATCTAACATAAAGAACACAATTTTCACATTAAACGTATTCCCACAAATCATACGTTAAACAAGGAGTTTCCTACCCATTATTCATTAAATAACATTTTTATTATATTACACATTACACAAGTAGTTTGATTGTTACACATACTCGTATCATTCAGCTCACATAAAAATAGACAGAATCATTGTCGCGGGGTTGATGGAATCCGCTTCTGCTCCTGGAATTCACTTTACGGGAAGTTTGTCATGGTGGGTAAAAAAGATCATCTGGATACCATCCAGTTTGGGAATCAAGATAAAACAAAAATACATTTCAATTCAGTCATAGAACAAACACAGACAGTATAGTTCGATAAGCGATAAGCAATAAATATATACACCAACGATGCTGCGTAAGAAAAACAGTAGTTTTCAACTAAAGCGGATTATCATCAAGAAGCGATATGGAAGATTCGTGACAGGGTTTGAAAAGTTGGAAGGGAGTTGGAGATGCGTGCCATTGAGCACCAATCGGACAGAATACGAAGCATGTATGACTGATTTAAAAACCTAAATAGAGTTGGGCAATTTGAAAAACGCAAAATTTTAGAAGGACCCGCATTTTTAAAAAGAATCAGATTTATAATAATCCAGATGTTTTTTTTATGATAGAAATAGGTCAACAAACACTTCAACTCCGACTTCAATTTCAACAACCACGAAGCACGTTTTATACTAATCATTTTTAATGGGATCGAACACATTCGCACTTCAACCTTAACTTCGACTTAAACGCTAGGCCTTAATCCTAAATTCAAAGTTGAAGCGCAAATCCCACTAACCTAGCGGTGATATTTTCAGTTTTCCCAACATGCAAATGCTTATATTTTGGATTAATTTGCTCTCTTGTTTGTACTTATTTTGACATAATTTTCTCTTTTGTTTACAACCATTTTTTGTTTCGCTCTCCAATCAGCATTTTCAATGCGCCTTACCAATACGAATTTAATGTGAAGTTTAAATTAGTGGTCCTCTTCATTTTAATTTCCCTTTGCATGGGAGTGAAGGGGACTACAAATTTAAGCTTCAAATTTATTATTGACACCGATCAAGTGTTTGACTCGACTTCAAAAGCAGTGCAAAGTCGAAGTCGGAGTTGAAGTGTTGATCTGTTTCTACCATGAGTTTTGTAATAAAAAAATATTTGCAGCTTTATATTTGTATTACTTTTGTTTTCACAGAGAACGAAAGTTAAACATAGGGACGGGCTACAGTCCGCTTGTGCGAACTGTTGGATACCCTATTCTTCCTATCCCTCTTAAGTGGGCGTGACAAAAATCTAAGAATGGTTGAATTGTTAAGAACGCTCTACATATTTTGTTATATAACATTTAAAGGATCTTATCGAAAAAAAACGATCCCTAGCTCAAACTTGGGTGTTTCAATAAAATTGTTTTATTTAATTGTGGGCGTGTCAGTAGGCGGATTTAAAAAAAATTAACACATAAGTATAACGACCTCCAAGCCAAAGGGTTTAAAATTCTTGATGCCGTTAATATCATCAAGAAGGAGAAGCAACAAACGGAAGAAGATAGGGATATCCTGGTAAGGCGTGGACTTCCGCTCTTTATGCTTACCTTCGATAGGTCTCATAACATCGAAGATATATACCGAATTAAATCTATAGTAAATATTGTGGTAAAAATCGAGTCTATGCGAAGAAATTCGAAAATAATTCCACAGTGCAAACGTTGCCAAGAATTTAATCATACGCAAATATATTGCAAAAAAGAGCCGCGATGTGTGAAATGCGCCGGAAATCACTTTTCCCAAGACTGTAGAGGAAATAAACAATCCTCCGCTACCTGTGCTAATTGTAAGGGAAAGCACCCGGCAAATTATAGAGGTTGTGAAGTAGCTAAGGAGTTGCAAAAACGGAGAGATGCGTTCCTCAAGCCTCAAAATAGGAATACAAAACCGTTAGCCAAGCCGAAGTCTAAGACTGCCCAGGGGGTAGTAGGCAATACAAAACCTCCGGTTCAAGGGCGCAAAAATGTCAGAGAAAGAGAGACAACAGAAAAGCCCCCAACCTCTGTTGTCAAAATAAACGCTATTGAAAAGTTGTCATCAGGAAAGCCATCGAATAGTGGCCCTCGGACAGTCAGAGTGCAGACCTACGCTCAGGCCGCGGCATTCGAAGGAGCAAAAAACGTTGAAACTTCGCCGGACCCTGTTTCTCTCGTTTTCTCAGTTATTCTCGAGAAACTTGAAGAACAAAGTAAAATAAATAAAATTATTCTCGATCGGCTGGTTAAGCTCGAAAATAATTCATGGAAAACGCGCACTTCAAATACAACATGAATGAAAAACCAATGTTAAAAATATGCACTTGGAATGCAAACGGACTTTTGCAAAAACTTGACGTATTGGAAATATTCATACGTGAGAAAGATCTTGACATTTGCTTGATATCTGAAACTCACGCAAAAAAGGGATCGAATTTAAAAATAAAAGGATATAATGATTTCCACGCTTGTCACCCTTCGGGAAACGCGAGAGGTGGATCATCATTGTTTATTAAAGACTGCATTGAACAATACGAAGACCTGAAGATAGAGCTTGAAACTATGCAACTGTGCACGATTCGAGTAAAAAATAGTCAGCGTACTCTTAGAATTTCATCTATCTACTGTCCACCGCGTTCCGCGCTTGAAAAAAGTGATTACACGAACTTGCTTAAATCGCTCAAACCAAATTTCATTATTGGCGGCGATTTTAATGCGAAACACACGTTCTGGGGTTCTAGATACATCTCGCGAAAAGGTAGAATGCTCTATGGGGCAGGTATGGAGTACAGTTGCGATTTCCACTCGACGGGCAAACCGACCTACTGGCCAACTGATACTTCAAAAATACCTGATCTGATAGATTTTTTTCGTCGTGAAAGGAATAACTACCAACCACATTAAAATTGAAGAGAGCTTTGATCTGTCATCTGATCATTCACCGGTTATTTTAACATTGAGCGTAAAACTAGCCAATAACCTAGAGCCAGCGAGATTAACTGGTAGATCAACTAACTGGGAAGGCCTTAGATACGAAATTGAAGAGAATGTTGAACTGAGCGTTCCACTTACGACACCCTATGAACTTGAGGCTGAAGTTGATCGCTTTGTTGAGATCGTACAGCTCGCCTCCTGGAATAATACGCCTAATCCAAGAAAAACGCCGGCTAAATACGGCTTACGTTATCCTCAAGAAATAAAAGAATTGGTCAACGAAAAAAGGAAGGCGCGTAAAAAATGGCAACAGAGTCGCGCTCCGCAACATAAAGCACATTTGAATTATTTGTGCAATTTGTTGAAGACAGCTATTAAGGATTTTAAAAATCGGGCGACAGGTTCCTACCTTGAAAATTTAACAGCGAAAAAAGATTCCAATTATTCACTTTGGAAAGCTATAAAAGGCACCAAGAGGCCTAAAATCCCCGCGCCGCCAATTAAAATAAATCAAAATGAATGGGCAAGGGAAGATAAGGAAAAAGCGGACGTTTTTGCCGCCCATCTAGAAGAAACCTTTAAACCGTACGATGGTCAAGCGGTCCACGACAATATTAATAGGACGGAATTACTACCTGACAATTTAACACTCACAAGTGCAACGCTAAGGGAACTAAAACTTGAAATCGAATCTCTAAAACCTAAGAAAGCTCCTGGTTATGATTTGATCACTGGAGAAGTTCTCAAAGTCCTACCAAGAAAAGCATTAATTAAGCTTCTTCAGATTATAAATGCGGCACTCAGACTAAAACACGTGCCGAGCCAATGGAAAGTTGCGGAGGTCATAATGGTTTTAAAACCAGGAAAACCGCCAAATGAAGTAAAATCATATAGACCAATTTCCCTCCTTCCAGTGATATCCAAAGTTTTCGAGAGAATACTATTAAGGCGAATCCAACCGGTTATAGAAGAAAATAATCTTATCCCTGACCACCAGTTTGGGTTCAGAACCAAGCATTCGACGATTGACCAAGTGCATAGAATTACTGACGTAATCGAGAAAGCATTTGAAGAAAAAAAGATATGCTCAAGCGTATTCCTTGACGTCTCACAAGCCTTTGATAAGGTGTGGCACGACGGCTTAAAATTTAAATTACGACAAGTTCTTCCTGTATACCTATATGATATTCTAGAATCATATCTCGGGAATAGACTCTTCCGTGTTAGAAATGGGAACGAATACTCGGAGCTCAAAGAAATTTCGGCCGGCGTACCGCAAGGTAGCGTCCTCGGGCCGCTTCTCTATCTCTTATATACACGCGATATACCAAGAGAAGATGAAACTACCCTTGCTACGTTCGCCGACGACACCGCTATCCTTGCAGTAGGTAATACAATTGAAGAAACGACTGCAAAACTACAAATCGCACTGAATAAGGTAAATGAATGGACGAGGGACTGGCGGATCGCCCTCAACGAAACTAAATCTGTTCACGTGAATTTCACGTATAAGAAAACTAATGACTTGCCAATTCTCCTAAACATGTCCCGAATACCCTTTGCAAACGAGGCCAAATACCTGGGAATGACTCTCGACGCAAAGCTAAAATGGAGTTCGCATGTGAAAATGAAACGTAAAGAACTCGATATCAAATATAGAGAAATGTACTGGTTACTCGGAAAACATTCCCAGCTCAGTACCGAGAACAAACTGCTTTTATACAAGCAAGTGCTAAAGCCGGTGTGGACCTACGGTATACAACTTTGGGGTTGTACCAAGAAAACAAATGCCAATATTTTACAAACTTTTCAAAATAAAGTGCTTAGAGAAATTGTACAAGCACCATGGTATATTAGAAACGACGATATCCACAGGGATCTCGGAATTCCAACAATCGAAGCTGAAACTAGAAGCTTCGCGAGAAAGCATAGAAACCGACTAATCGGACATACCAACAATACAGTCCGACAAATCTTGGATGAGAGCAATTTATTGCGCCGACTACAAAGAACGAAACCGTTCGACTTGGCAAGATAAGATTAACCGCGCCTAAATTGCGGAACATGCAGGATCTTTCATTGGAAAGTAACCTGTCAAAAGTTATTATTTCGTGATAGAAAAATTGCTTGATAAGTTATATCTTAGTTGCAGTACCCATCAATCTATCGAAGGGAGGTGTTTTTAGTCAGTAAAAATCTGACACTACTATGAGCATGCGCTTGCTATTCTCATAGTGTCTTTGGAAGATCTTCACCTACCCTCTTACAAAAAAAAAAAAAAAAAAAAAAAAAAAAAAAAAAAAAAAAAAAAACATAAGCATAACGGGCCCCTAGAGAGTATATACTCGTATTATAAATTTCAGCTCCCTAGCTCAAACTTTGAATTTTCAAAAAAAAAAATTTTAAATTGTGGGCGTGTAGAAGCCGGATTTTGAAAATATTTACAAATGAGCTTAAAGGGCCCCTAGAGAGTATATATTATAAATTTCAGCTCCCTAGCTCGAACTTTGGATTTGCAAAAAAAAAAAGATTTTAAATTGTGGGCGTGTCAGTGGGCGGATTTTGAAAATTTTATATCCAAATCAGTTTTAGGAGTCGTAGATCATATATACAAAATTTCAGCTTCCTAGCTCAAAATTCGATTTTTCCAAAATTTTGTTTTTTTGAGTTTGTGGGCGGATTTCAAAAATTCGTAAACTTGATTATTTCGGGACCCTAGAGAGTATATGGTTAAAATTTCAGCTCTCTAGGCTTAGTTTAAAGGCCTAATTTTTGCCGACGGACGGACGGACGGACGGACATGGCTAGATCGACATTCCTATCGATGCTGATCATAAATATAGTAACTTTTAGGGGTCTACGGGCAATATTAAGGTATGTTTCAAACTATGCGTCAAAATTAATATACCCTTAGAATAGGGTATAAACAGATTGGTATTTCTATCAGTTCTATCAGTTGTGTTTGTATTTGGGATATATGTTGCAGACATCATTTCGTCAAAAAATACTTCCAATTCTGTTGGTGGTGTAATTGCCTTTTCATCGACTGCAATATTATGCAGCACAGCGTATTTATTATGCAGCATATATTTATTGTTTCTGCCATTTTGTATTGTATACGTTCGACAAAAAGTGTATTTTTATCGTCATCACTCAAATCCAACAAATATTCAAGATAGGTATTTGTTCGTAACGCACTGTCGCATTCAGATAAACAGACAAAACTGATTGTCAAGGCTAATGGAAAATGTATATACATCGTTTAGCATTGAAACCCCTCTTAATAGGTGGATTCTCACCTTTTAGCTAATGGCGGATTAAATTTAATGCGCCATTACTTAATGGAGGAAGCCTTCATTAAAATCGTGATTAAATCAAATTTCTAAAAATCTTTAATTTTTTATTTTCAATGGCGCTCTTAAATTTGATGGAGAGTGAATAAATTCAGCCCAAGTGGTGAAATTCACCATAAATTGATATCTTTTCCTTTATTAGATGAACGATTTTTTGCTAAGGCTCGACAGGGAACACCATATGGCATAGACATTTTCACAACTAGCCTCAATAAATGGCCAGTTGTATGAAACATGAAAGCTTGGTTATTAAAATTTGACAGCATAACCCTAAGGGATCCGCCCGTAATAGGAGATTTCACTGCACACCCTCCAAGTCTCAGCGATTGTGCGTTGATGAGTGAGTCAGTCAGGATCTTTTACATTTATGGATTTATCATTATCACCACTGAGAATACCCATTGTTATTTTCAAGACCGCTTATTTCAAGCACAATGACACCAACCCTTACTAAACAAAATGAAGAGAATTTAAACAAATTTTACTCAACTCTCATGTACTCGTATGTAGGTAGGTAGGGGCTAAAGAGCTCATACATCCTTATTAAGTAAAATACCATCTTTATTGCATCGGTGGTCATATAAAAGATGTATATATTTACATAAATTATGTGTAGGTATAGTATTTTTGTTTGAACATTGGCATTCCCCACATCATCAAAAAATAACTCAACAGAGCGTGTCTTCCACTAGAGCGAAAGTGATTAGTCTGTGCCTGACCGAGTCGTTCAGATCACTCTCAGTCGTTGCCTAGCCACAGTGATTTTATTTTTTACATAGAAGTAAAAATAGAAACGCCTAATTGCAATTATTGATAATAATAGCAACACTTCGCGTTTGAAAATTTTTTTTTTCAGTCCGAGATAATAACTTTACTGATGCTCGTTCGGAACTCTTTGTCAGAGCCAGCGTCAGAACACAAATTGTTTTCGCTTTGGTATTTATGATTTTGTATAAAAGGAAAGTGTTTGTGAATTTGTTTAAGTGAATTTTCAACTGCAATCGGTACAGTTGCGTTTGCGTTGACAATGTTGTTGTGTGGCTTTGTTGTGACTTTGATGGTAATTACAGCTACAAGTGCTGGTGTTTTTCCAAACTACCACACCAGTTTTAATTTAATTTCCATCAACAATAAAGTAAATGAACGCGTTTCCAATGATAAATGGTGGCAAACAGCTTCTTTCTATCAAATATATCCGAGATCCTTCAAGGACAGTGACGGAGATGGTGTTGGAGACTTAAAGGGTAATAAATAAGACTTCGCGTCGTATTACATACTCTCAAATAACAATAAATACAATTTTTAAAAAGGAGTAGTGACAAAAATACAAACATTTTGTTTAAATTATTAAAGAGCAATTTTAACGAAGTGTTGGTATTTTTATTTTTGTCACTAGTTATCGTTAAAAAAAAGTCTTAAGGAAATTTCACATGAACGCGACTTGTGCGAACGAACGATTAGAAAAACTGCTAGCGGGTTGTATGATTACCTAGATCATCAAAATATGTATATCAAGAAAACACTGGTCATTTTGGATTTTGTTGTTGTTATTTAAACCGTTAAACCCGGTTTTCTTAGTATATTTTGGTGAACTAATCATACAACCCGCTCTAAGAATAGTAGTATTTGCTATTTTCTGATTGTAAATGCAATAAAAGTGGTCTTTTTCGCAGTTTGTCTAGTCGTTAGTTCGCGCAATTCGAGCTTATGTGCAGAGCTAGAGTCCCTAACAACCCGAGCGGGAACAGGCTAATAGCTGTCAGCAGCGACTATACCACAGCGACAGCCAAGAGACACATAATGCGGTTTGAAAGTGAAACACATTAGCTAGCACAGTAAGTGCGCACAGCGAAAACAAAGCAAAACATAAATTCTCACAAAAAACAAACAAGAGAGAAAATCCGCTACATTAGGCGTTTTTCTTTTTAAGCCCCTGAGCGGGGAACAGAGCGGGGAACGAGCGAACAGAGCTCGCTCCGAGCTGAACGTAACCTGAGCGCTCCGAGCTAATTAAGAAACAGAATTGAGCACCCCTGCAATACAAAATATCAAAAATAATTCTATTATTCTGCTCAAAATTTATTTTCTTCTTTACCTTCACTGGGAGAGCAACCAAATTCGTCCGCCATTTCCGTTGCTTTGTTTTTTTTTTTGCTGTCATTCACAAAAAATGAATGAAGTCAGCCGTGATCAGCTTTTCGCTCGATGTGCTCGGTCATTTTTAATCGAGCTCATCGAGCGAGCCCTGAGCTAGCTCAGAGATAAAAAAGAAATGCAAATTTTGTGCTCAGAGCGCTGCGAGCTAAAAAAGTAACACAGTTCTTTTTTTGACAGCTCAGTGGCCCGCTCGGAGCTAAAAAAGGAAAACGCCTATTATAGGCATCTGAATGATGAAAAAACTGAAAACAGCGTTGACAGATTGGTAGAATTTGCACAGTAACGGGGAGTTTAGTGTTTTTCTTAAAGTAGGAGTACTGTTTCTGACGCTGTGATATTGTGTGCATTGAAAACCATAGATTATAAAAATTTAGCTACGCCTGTCGAAATTGCTTTAGCTGTTGCTCTCGTTATGTTGGGTAGTATATGTATGTATGTACTTACAAGAAAACAATCAAATATGTATTCAAAAAATGTCGAACATAAAAATAGATTTAAAGAACAACGGCTGCCAAAATATTTTGCCTGGACTGATTTGTTTTTTTTTTCCGAAAAATTCCCGTCTGCTATGCTGGTAAACTTTGAAGGCTGAAATTTTCTTTAGTTGCGATTGAATAAGTCAAATCTGTTGATGTGGAATTGTTTATTTTAGTTTTAGGATAATGTTCTAAATCAATTTTTACACTAGAAAATTAATTAACAAATTTTAAGGTTTTTCATACGAATTACTTGAAATTATCTGTGACAAGTGATTTCACTACGTAATTTAATACATTCTCAAAGAAATTTCTTGAATGCATGTTAGACATGTTAACGGCCTACAGGGCCTAACCATTTGCTGTGGAAGGGACCTTCAATTTCAACCCGAAGGACAGATTTGAGAATCTTCTCATTACAATTGATACTTTTTGATGTTAGTCAGACGTTCGCAAGAGGTGGGGCCGTGAGAAAAACATGATGTTAATTGTGATTTGAACCTGAGACCTTTAGTAGTCCACCACACTAACCTATGCGCCACTGCGCCCACCTAAGACTAGCTTTTTAAACTGACAAATTAGGTACGATGACATTAAATTCAAAGACCATAATTTCCGGTTGAAGCAGACACAAAGGCTATTGACTTTCTTATTCTGAACTTATAAACGATTTTTAAATTGCCATAATGGCTTTTGATCTAAATGGGTCTATTTCAAGCAAATAAAACTACAAAATTTCATGAAAAACCGAAAAAATATAAAATTTTATTTCGAAAATCTTAGTTAGAAATCCGATTCTTATCACATCGGAGAATTTTCGACGGATACCTCGCTAAGGCCGATTGTAATTAATAAGACTAATTGGAATTACCTATCTTACCGTACACAAATTCGTCGAATAACAGCGAACTCTTTAATTGAAGCTTTTTTCGGGCTTTCTTCCGAGTTCACCCCGAAAACAAAATCTTCTTTTATTTTATAAAAATAAAATGTTTAAAAGAATTCAACTTAACGTTTTACTACTCACAACACTTTAACCCTATTCCTGCCACGCTGTGACAGTGAGTCACCATTCAATTTCGAACCAATATAAATGATTTAAAACATATTTAAAAAAAATCAGTTTAATGTATTTCATTTTTGGTCACTAGGTACGTTTGATTATGTTTACTTATTACACAAAATATTCAAAGAGAACATAAACTGCCTCCAAGACACTACAACGACGGTGAATTTACATTTTGTTTACAGCTCGTTAAGCTGAGCTGTATATTGTTTATTCACGACAAAACATGATCTCTGAAGATACAGAATATTTGCTGCAATTTTATGGGAACATTTAAGAAGTATTTTATCCGTAAAATGTATACATGTGATTTTGAAAATAAATACACGTACACAGGTAATAAAACCAGAATAATATGTAAGGAACCCGTGTGTAACAAGCATTCACAGAATATTGTGGTTTGCCCAACATATATAAAAAATATATAGTTAAATAACAATCGCCACATTATTTATATTAAATTTTCTCTTTTCAATAAAATAATAATAAATAAATTCGCTAAGTTGGTATTTTGTAGATATTGGTGTCTCTAGATAGCACTACATTAATAGGGTGAAGTAAGACTGAAATTTAAGTTCGCATCAGAGCGCAATTCTTAAAAAAATCGTACAGCTGTCGTCTAATAGACAACATTTGCTCATCGTTCGTCGCAATTTTTACTTAGTGCTACAAAGAAGCTTCCTTACATTATGAACAGTAAGCTTACTCACTGCATTCGTTGGTATAGCTGCAGCACGTTTTTAGCGACAGCCATGTATATATCAATTTGCTTTCTTGAAGCTTCTAAAAGTGTCGCTGTGAAAGCAGTTCGTCATTTCATACCATTTGTACTAAGTGATTCTATAAAGCGTCCTAAAACTATGAAGAGTAAGCGCCTCTTTACTGTATACCTACGTCGCGTCGTCAGCGCAAATTATATTTCCCGCTGAAGGGATACAGAACCGCCACACAAAACCCGCCGTCGTTTAAATTTAGTGAATTAATAAAAGAAACTCATAGCAAACGATCTGATTTCCAAAATAACATGAAAGCTATATAGCAAAGTGACTCAGTGATTTACTCACCTCTCTTTACGTTGTTTATTTGTTGGCACTTTGTTATCACTATTTTAATAAATATACTGGCACAGAGACACTAGAAGTAACTCCATCCATCTGTAAGAATGTCACTCGCAAACTGTTTAATCCTTTCCTCAAGCCAACTCAACGAACATACAAATAGTGGATTTTGCCAGAAGGACTGCTTCCAACTACATTCTTGCTCTAATCAAAATATTACCAGGTCAACATTTTCTATGCTGCTTACCAAATTCGTTTACATAGGTACATATCAATTTTGGTGTTTATAGTGTATGTAGTGTAAGTGCTTTTGATTTTGATTCGAGTGCAATTGGAACACTTTCCAGACTTCCCTTAAAGATATTCCTCTTATCCTAACAATCTTGTTCTTTTTCAGGAATCGCTGACCACTTACCATACCTTAAAGAGATCGGGATCACTGCTGCTTGGCTATCTCCAATTTTCAAGAGTCCAATGGCTGACTTTGGCTACGATGTTGCTAATTTTACTGCCATTGATCCAATTTTCGGTACCATGGACGATTTCGATCAACTCATCAAAAGAGCTAATCAACTGGGAATAAAAATTATCCTAGATTTCGTTCCAAATCATTCGAGTGACGAGTGTGAATGGTTTCAAAAGTCAGTCGCACGTGACCCTGAATTTAAAGATTTTTATGTCTGGCATCCAGGAAAAATTGTCAACAGAGTTCGGCAGCCACCCAGCAACTGGGTCAGTGTTTTTCGTGGAAGCGCATGGAAATGGAATGAGAAACGTCAGGAATACTATTTGCATCAGTTTGTTGACAAACAACCTGATTTAAATTACCGTGATACTAAAGTAAAGGCGTATATGAACGTAAGTTTTGGTCCTGCAATAATGTATTTTGAAGCATTAATTTGAATTGGACCTTTTGTAGGACGTTCTTCGCTTTTGGCTGAAGAAGGGAGTCGCTGGCTTTCGTGTGGATGCCGTGCCACATATATTTGAAATCGCTCCCGGCGCAACTGGTAACTACTTAGATGAGCCTCGCAATGACTGGGTTAAAGATCCAGATGATTATGGCTATTTGAACCATATTTATACTGTTCTACAGCCAGAGACAATTTCATTGGTATATGAGTGGCGCAAAGTTCTGGATGAGTTTAAAGCGTTAAACGATGGTGAAGATAGGTAAATTAAATCCGTACCGTGTGTTTGAGGAATCATTTAATTTTTTTGTCTGGATTCAGAATCCTCATGATTGAAGCGTACGGACCTGTCGACTATATAATGCAGTTGTATGGTAATGCCACCATGGAGGGCGCTCAAATTCCTTTTAATTTCTTCATGCTCAGCAGACTAACCAATGAATCTGATGCCTACCAGTACGCTGAGGCAATCAACATTTGGATGAACAATATGCCAGAAGGTCGAACAGCTAATTGGGTTGTAAGTTTACTAGCACATACATTTCTTTGTTTGTTTGTAGAAAGCATGCTAACGTGTTTGGCCTGCTTAGATTGGAAACCATGACAAGAACAGGATTGGCTCACGCATGGGAGTAGATCGCATAGATATGATGAATATTTTACTTTTAACATTGCCAGGATGTAGTGTTACATATCAAGGAGAAGAAATTGGCATGACCGATGTTTGGCTCTCTTGGAACGACACTGTTGATCCATCGGCCTGCAATTCAAATCCGTCTATTTATGAACGTTTTTCTCGTGATCCAGCTCGTACACCTTTTCAATGGAATAATGAAAAATTTGCTGGATTCACGAATGGTACCAAGCCATGGTTGCCCGTGTCCGAATTGTATCCCTTGGTTAATGTCAGGAAGGAACGAGATATTCCGTATAGTCACCTAAATGTCTACAAGCAACTGCAGGCTTTGCGGTCGGATCATACCATTAGAAAAGGTGATTCGTTGATTAAGGCAGTAAGCAACAACGTTTTAGCCGTAAAGAGGTTTGTTTGTGATGCATATTTCGCCAATTATCATTATTAATATTGTCTTTCTGAAGGTCACTTCACAACGATTATACCTACGTCATATTACTGAACATTATGGACAATGTTGAAGCCATCAACTTAAATGCAGTCTTTAGTGATTTACCCAGCGAATTGGAATACGTCGTAGTAACTGAGACGTCGATGCGTAGAAAAGGAGACAAGACTTACACTGATCAAATTATACTGCTCCCTAAAGAAGCAGTTGTTCTTAGATCAACCACTAAAGCACTTCCTAGTAACTACTATGTTTTGGTTGGGTCTTGACCTTTTTTTTGTGATATAAATGCAATACTCAATGTGTAACAATAATTCTTAATAAATCACGCTAATACGTATTTACTTGATTTTTTTAAGAGTTTACGAAGATCTGTAATAGTTTTTCAGATGTTCAAGAAAGTATATAATTTAAAAGGTTATATGTGTGGGAGCGGGGAAATGTGAGAGTAACTATAGTGGAGTGTCTGGGACTTTTGACCTCAGACTTTTGTAACAGTGAATGAATTTAAACAAGGGCAGTTTTTCTTTCTAACACCTACTATAAAGTGAAAAGTTTACTAAACATTTTTTTGTGCTTTTGATTTTTTTATTATTTAAACAAAAACTATAAAAAATTAATACTTAAGCATGTAATTTTATTTAAAATAATTTTTTTTTGTATCTATACTTTGAATAATCCCTAATTAAACATAAAAGAATATTTTCTTAAAATGTTGGAGTGTACGAAGGGTCATAACGACCTTGGACAGATATTAGAACGTGGAGATGGGAGAACCTCAACGGCAGCTGCTGTAATGTAAATAATTTATCATTTAATGTATTCAATTGTTTTCTAACAATGGATGAATCAAGGACCAGTAGTATAACTAATGAGTACAGATGCATTATCTGTGAAAAATTGGGTTCATCTTCCGCAACGCAAATCCAGGCGGAGACTCAACTTTCGTTCACAGTATCCGTTTTCCGAAGGTTTGACATATCTGGCAAACTAACACAGGCTTCGAATAACTACGATCCTAAGTCGACGGACGGTAAAATGCATCGAGGAGTTGTCCTCTCAAAAGTCAAATGATTCCACGTGAGACCTGGATGAAGCAGCGTTCTAGCTCAACAAAGTGCTGCTAACCTTCTACAATAGTAGTTGTGTCAGTAAAACCAGTATGAAGAAGCGTAAGGTTTCCTGGTGGAAGGAGCAACTTGCTAAGCTCGGGAAGAATGTTAGGAAGCTCTTCATCGAGCCAAATAAATAAAATTGTGGGACCATTACAGGATCGCTCTCACAGAATATCACTCAGAATTATTTTTTTATAAAAAAAAACCTAGCTTCTCCAACCACTTTCTTTGCGAAGTGGAAGGGACCTACAATTTTAACCCGAATCCGAACGGTAAATGTGAAGTTTCTCATGACAATTGATATTCTTGGATGTTTGTCAGACGTTCGCAAGAGGTGGGGCAGTGGAAAAAACTCAAGATGTTACTTGGCCCCGGCGGGAATTGAACCGGGGACTTTTCGATTGGCAGACGCACTAACCATTGAGCCACTGCGAAATGCAAAGAAGCCATAGCAGACATGCCAGTCGCAACGCGTATCTATAAAGTTCTGGGTAAATAGCATACAAACTGTGTAGGATTACAAAAGAAACAGATGGTACCTATACGACGTAACCCGAGGATACTATAAGAAACTTACTTCAGGTTCACTCTCCAGGCTCATCTATCCGTGCTACACACGATAACTAAAACGCCACAGACCCCAATGCCTTTGTAGCCAGTAGATTCAACAGTTTCTTCTTTTCCCGCAAATTAAAGATTTTAACTCATTGAAGTTCAATTTCTTTGTAAAAGGAACAGCCAAAAAACAAGTGTTCTTTTATCATCATTACTTCCTACAGCTGATGCAGCGTTTGAACACCTAAAAAGAGTATACCTACAAATATAGTTATGGTTAGGAAATGCAGATATTGAAAACGATGAATCAATCACCAGCTCCAGACAATTTATTGCAAAATGTTGTTTTGTAGCTACAAAAAGGGTTGTGTAGCTTCTTGTGGATGTCGAAGGAGTGGCTTGAACTGCAGTGTAGCATGTCTACAGTGCAGCGAAAATACTTGTTTTAATATTCCGCCAATCATTGAAATAAGTGAAGTTGAAGAAAATACTTAAATAGACAAAAATGTTAATAGTTTAACCTTCATCTCATCCTCAGAAAAAAAAACGTTGTCTACCCTTGTGTGTAGATTTCTACACATATGGGATTTTAGTGTTTAAGTGTTGTTTTTTTTAATTAAGATAAATAAAAAAATTACTTCTATAATTTTATTCTAAAGAAACAACTGAATATACATTTAAATTAGTTTTTCTTGAATGCATTTTACACAAACATTTCGATTATGTTGGTTTTTACAAGCAGCTTTTTTGCAAAAACAACAAATTGTCTCGTATATATTATTTTTGGTGACAGACTTTTCTTCATAGCAAACGTGACATCTTGCTCTACCTTTTATTTGTAGTGGAACGCTTCTTGGCCTTTTTGGTGGATTTGATGAAGACGATGCAGAAATATCATCTAAATATTGTGCTGCTGAACTTTCTCCCGAAACAGTTGCAAGCAAAGATGCTGATGATGCCGATCTTGGTTTACCACTTCTAGCTGCCAAGTTCACGTATAAAATTCCTTTGTACTGTTGTTTTTTGTGTTGCTTGCCAATTCGGATTCACTTCTTTGAAAATAATTTATGAATTCAAAGCAGAAATATCAATCATATTTGCAAATACAGCCATTGGCCGTCTATTTGTTTTTCTTTTACAGCTGCAGCAAGGAAGCATTTTGTCAGCTGTATCTACACCGCTTATATCGAATGAAAACAAAAATCATTAGAGGACTTGAAATTTGAAGAGGAAGTGTATATGAACAAACCTTTTGTTTTATTGTAATACTCTATAATTGATGGTAACTTTTTTTCACCAGATCCAATTTGAATAGAGTTATGCATTGTACTTTGTAATACAGTACATTTATTTTTCCTTCCTTATGTACGAAACAAGTGCTGTGCTGTCGGTAAATGCAAATGTAGATTGATACAACGGCCTTTTTTTACATACAAGAAGCTTTGGTGGAATGCTTCTTTTATTTCTTCTCAAAGTGCCAACCATTGTAAGATTTTTTGACAACAATTTTTGACCAATATCATACGAAGACAAAAAAGTTATCCATTGTTATGTTGTGACCTTTCAAACCATCAACGAGATCCAAAACAACACGTTCGCCTTGTCTTTTTTCACATGAACTGGCACCAATTGCTTTTCCCAAATATGGTTGAATTTTCCAAACATAACATGAGGACGAACACACCAGCAACCAGAATTTCAATCCATATTTTACTGGTTTCGACGGCATGTATTGACGAAATTTACACCGTCCACGAAAACCAAGTAATAGCTCGTCAATTGTAAGATTTTCATGTGGATTATAGTAATCTGTCAATATTATCGGAAGATCTCTGCTGTCTTCTATTTATGACATCAATAAAACGAATAACTTGATTCATGTATTCAAACGTTTTCTTGGACATTATTGCTCTAAACACTGGACGACCTCTTTCACCATCAAATAAATCAATGGTAGTTTCGTTTTTCGATCTAAAAACAAATGTATATCAAAAATCATTCCAAATCAAATAGAAAGCAATACCGACTAACCTATAAACCCCAGCTAAAATCTAAACACCAATATATGCTTGCAACATATTCGAATCGATTTGTTTGAAGTCTTTACAGTTTTTAGATTTTGAATACGCATTTGAATGTTTCAAAATAATACTTTCAATATGTGATGGGAAAAAAAGTAAAAAAGCATCTTTGATATCACTAACACGAACTTGTGTGTATCTTGTAGTTCGTGGACGAAGAGAAATCACATTTTCATTCCGAGATCTACCACTTTTATGCTGAAATGGTTGTGGTTGCCAAACAATACCATCTTTTGAAACAAGCAATGGATCCATATTTTCACCTTGAACTGATTCGTTTGTTTCATTTGAATCACTCACTTCCTCTTCAACGTCTGAATCACTATCGTCTGAATACAAGTCATCGTCATCGTCACCACCAACATTTTCCTCTGGCACAAATTCATCATCACTGTCTTCAGAAATATCACTATCATCACCATCACTTTCATCCACAAATTCTTCCATTTCTTCAACCGTAAGGTATTTTGGTCTCGACATAGTATTTTTTATTATTACTATTAAATTCACAATATTAACGCACAATGTTCACTTCAGAAAAGACTCAATGAAACTGGCATTTTATATGAAATGCACTAATTATTCATATGTGTAGAAATCTACACAAGTAGGTAATTAACCTAAGTATACAAATAACAACCGTCATAAACTTTTATTTTATTGGGAAATCCGTTTTATTTATGTAAAATAAGGGTTATAATAAAGTCAGAAAATTCCGGAAATTAGTAATTAGTAGTACAAGAAAAGAGGTAGCTTATGTGTAGTTTTCTACACAAGGGTGGGAGAAGGTTAAATAAACAAATGATTTCTTGATAATTTTTTTTCTTTCTTTCTTATGAGGTATTGTATCATTTAAACTATCAAAATTATAAATATTTCATTATTTTTTTTTTAATCGAAATCACAATTTTTTAATAGGTAAACTTTTTTGTATATATTATAAGCTAAGCATTCCACTTTGAATTATAAAATTTCATTCAGTGTAACGGAAATCCGAGGTTTTCATGTTTTTAACGCCCCAGATACTCCACTACTACCGAGCTGATGGTTAAATTGACACGTTTTTTATTTTACACTGAATCTATCTAATATATAAATAAACATAGGGACGGGCTACAGTCCGCTTGGGCAAACTGTTGGATACCCTATTCTTATTCCTATCCCTCATAAGTGGGCGTGACAAAAGTCTAAGTATGGTTGAATTGTTAAGAACGCTCTACATATTTTGTTATATAACATTTAAAGGATTTTATCAAAAAAACAACGCTCCCTAGCTCAAACTTGGGTGTTTCAATAAAATTGTTTTATTTAATTGTGGGCGTGTCAGTAGGCGGATTTAAAAAAAATTAACACATGAGAATAAAGGGCCCCTAGAGAGTATATATTATAAATTTCAGCTCCCTAGCTCAAACTTTGAATTTTCAAAAAAAAAAAAAATAATTGTGGGCGTGTCAGTGGGCGGATTTTGAAAATATTTACACATGAGCATAAAGGGCCCATAGAGAGTATATACTATAAATTTCAGCTCCCAAGCTGAAACTTTGGATTTTCAAAAATTAATATACTCTTAGAATAGGGTATAAAAAAATTATTTTATTTATTTGTGGGCGTGTCAGTGGGCGGATTTTGAAAATTTTTTGTCCGGAGCAGTTTTAGGAGTCATAGATCATATATAAAAAATTTCAGCTTTCTAGCTCAAAATTCGATTTTTTCCAAAATTTGGTTTTTTTGAGTTTGTGGGCGTGTCTGTGGGCGGATTTCAAAAATTCGTAAACTTGATTATTTCGGGACCCTAGAGAGTATATGGTTAAAATTTCAGCTCTCTAGGTCCAGTTTAAAGGCCTAATTTTTGGCTACAGACGGACGGACGGACATGGCTAGATCGACATTACTATCGATGCTGATCATAAATATAGTAACTTTTAGGGGTCCACGGGCAATATTAAGGTATGTTACAAACTATGCGTCAAAATTAATATACCCTTAGAATAGGCTATAAAAACGAAATGCCGTTCGTAAAAAAGCGCATCGCTTTAGACCGGTTCAGTTTTGTTTTAATGTTCGTAATAGTCTAAACAAGGTTTTTATGAGAAGAAAAATTGGAAAAGTTGCCTCTAAAATGAAAACTGAATTAAGAAAGACAATCGCAAAGGAAATTCGAAAAATTCGGACAAACAGTAAAAATCATAATTTTTGTATGCATAGAACAGGACAGACATATTTGGTTTATTCTTTATACCCTTTTCTAAGGGTATGATAATTTTGACTCATAGTTTTTAACATAGCTTGATATTGCACGTAGACCCCTAAAATTTTATTGTATTTGTGATCAGTTTCGAAAGTTACGTCGATCTAACCACGTCCGTCCGTCTGTTATAAATGTTAAGGTCTTAAAATTCGAGCAAGAAACCAGAAAATTGGAACAGATACACTCATATGGCCGATAATGATCAGATCTATATATTTTCAAAGTCCGAGTTACCGAGTTTTTGAAAAAACCGTCCTATCGAGGAATTAAAAAATCGAGCTACAAAACTGAAATTAAGAATTTATACTCTGCCCCTACCAAATGCTATAGAGTAAATATTTTTAAAATCGTCCTACTTACACGCCCGCTATTTAAAAATCGTTTTATTCAACTCAATGGAAAGGAAAGTCCTATTCTTCGTAATGTATGTAGATAAAGGTGTTATGTTATATACCACCAAATGTTACGTTATACAATAAAAAGACCCGTCACGTTTGAACTTTGATTCACGACTCACTTCGGCTGTGTTATCCTACCGATCATGAACTACACGAAAACGTCAGCACGCTTGAACACTCAGCATTAATCGATGGTTGCAAATTCGATGACCCAAATTGTGACATCCGGAAATCATTGCTAGCAGTATTATACTTCTGCAAGGTGACACAACTGCGGTTGTCGGCTTATAGCAACCTGACGATTTCCACTGAGGGGTCCACATATTGCCAAGACACAACAAAGGCATTCCTAACAATTCCATTATACAAACTTGTTTGCGAAGCCCACTTTTCAGGGGCATCAACATTGTTTTTTTCGATAAAATCCTTTTAAAATAGGGTATCCAACAGTTCGCCCAAGCGGATTGTATGTTCCCGGGAAAGACTTTAGAAAAAGAAATAAACCATCGAATCAAATAGATCACTGCATTTTTGTGTCTCGAGCGAAGCCGTTCGAGTCAATTCAATTCAATTTATTAATACATATATATCGGGCGTACATTAAGACATAGTCTTTTGAAGTACATTGGCATAAATTATTATGGACTGTTCTTAATATCTAAATACAACATTAAACCTTAAAATTAGCAAGAAGGGGGAAGTGAGAAATAGATTTAAAAGAGATAGAAAAGAAAAGTTTGTAGAGTACTAGATAGGAATAAGAGAAGAGTGTTGTTGTTATAAATCTGCTATTGAGGTGTTCTAAAATAATTGTAAATTTCCGACCTGAAGACGGTTGTTCTGTTGATACCTTTGATATGCGGAGGTAAAGAGTTCCAAAGCTTAACTGCATAGGTGAAATATAACAGGGAAGAGGCAAGATATTTGGCAGTGGGAACATTGATGTTTCTCGTTCGTTGTGATCGCGAGAAGAAAAGTTTTTCGTATAGGTATCGAGGTGATTTGGAAACTATGACCTTGTGCAGAAAAATGCAGTTTCTGGCATTTATGTGTTGAAACAGAGTGCGTTCTAAGAAGCTATTAGCATGTAATGATATCCTGTCATACCGACGAAGCCCGTGTATGTATCGCACAGCATCATTGAAGGCTACCTGAAGTTTATGTTGGGAGAGCGAATCAGGGTTAGGATATACAACCTCGGAATAGGTTATTATTGGCATAATGAGACTGCAGACAAACTTCTGTCGAGTCTCAGGTGGAATATAACTGGCAGTACGCCAAAGCTTTCTCAAGCAACCATAAATTCGATCGATGACAAGGTTTGTATTGTTGTAGCACGAAAGTTTGCGGTTAAGAACGAACCCTAGGCAAGTCGCGGACTCAACAACCTTCAATTTGCTATTGGCTAACAAAATGTCGGGAAGCGCGTCGAGTTCAAAGGACCGATGAGATATTGGCAGAACCAAGCATTTATTCGCATTCAGATGGAGCCCATTATTAATTGTCCAGTCATTAATTGCTTTTAAGTCCTCATTTACTCTTGACGCTAGCTGAACAATGTCTTTAACCGGAAGGGATAATCGGAGTTGGGCATCGTCAGCGTAAAAATATGTAGAGGAATATTTGCACACCGATGGGAGATCATTAATGAACATACAAAATAAGATGGGTCCTAAAATAGATCCCTGAGGCACACCTTGTTTCAGCGGCATAAACTCAGAGAATCTCCCACCAGATACAACTCTTTGCGATCTTTTGGATAGAAACTCACGCAGTAAATTAATGGCCCTATCACTAAATCCAAACCGGTGCTTTAACTTCCAGCGGAGTATGCCATGGTGTACTTTGTCAAACGCTTTTGAGAAGTCCAGCAAGCAGAGTAAAGTTACAAAACCCTTATCAAAGTCTGAGCGGATGTCCTCAAGGATATTGACAACAGCAGAGGAGCAGCTGTGGCCCTTCCGAAAACCAGACTGATAAGGATAAAGAAGAGAGTTCGCAGCTAGATGGACTTGAATTTGGCGAGCAAGCACCTTCTCAAAAACTTTAGACAAACATGGAAGAATGCTTATGGGCCTAAAGTCATTAGCGGTAGAAGCATTTACCTTCTTTGCAACTGGAATAACCTTTGCAAGCTTCCAAGCAGCAGGAAAAGATGAGGTTGTGATGCAAAAATTAATGACATGCGTGAGGGGCCTTATAATTTCGGGCAACAAGAGCCGAATAAAGCGGACGGGTAAGCCATCTTCACCAACAGAATTTGATTTAATAGACGCAATTATTGAAATTATTTCGTTTTCAGACACAACTTCAAAATCAGTCTGTGTTTGCATGCTGATTTCAGTTTGTCTTGATTCGAAGTCAAAACTATTGGATAAAACACCAGTTTGCAAAAAGGTCTTATTAAGAACATCTGTGTCTATGGTGCATTCATTAAGAATACTCCTTTTTCTCACCCCAATCTGACGGAGATTTCGCCACAAGACTTTAGGACTTTAGTCGCGCTTCGACTGGCGAACGGTAGCAGATGCAATGTTACGCGCTACTTTATAAGCTTCCCAATCGACCTGGAACCGACTTCGTTTCCAGTAATTGTAAAGCCTGTTTCTGTTTTTGATCGCATTGAGAACGTCAGACGTAAACCATGGGAATGTATTATTGCGTATGGCAACGGTTTTTACTAGAACGTTCTCGTTAAAGAGTGTTCCGATGAGAGATTGCAGATATTCCAGCTTTAAGTTAGGATCAGAAATCTGCCAACAGTTCTCCCACGGTGTTAAAGAGGCAGCATTAAAAAGCGAACTTAGATTAATCGACTTGAAATCCCAGAACTTGAAGCACAAATTGCAAAAAATTAAATCGTGCTCAGACACAGCTTCCAGAGACAATTGATCGAAAAGCAGAACGGAGAAGGGGTCGGTAACAATAAAGAGATCTAAAAGACTAGGTAGTCTGTCGTTCATCTAGTAAAAGTGAAATTATTTCCTACTATACTTGAAGTTGGTTCCCATGTTCCGCTTGGGCGAACTGTTGGATACCCTATTCTTATTCCTTTCCCTCATAAGTGGGCGTGACAAAAGTCTAAGTATGGTTGAATTGTAAAGAACGCTCTACATATTTTGTTATATAACATTTAAAGGATTTTATCAAAAAAAAACGCTTAATTGTGGGCGTGTCAGTAGGCGGATTTAAAAAAAAATAACACATTAGCATAAAGGGCCCCTAGAGAGCACATATTATAAATTGCAGCTCCCTAGCTCACTTTGCATTTTCAAACAAAAAAAAATAAAAAATGTGGGCGTGCCAGTGGGCGGATTTTGAAAATATTTACACATGAGCATAAAGGGCCCCATAGAGAGTATATATTATAAATTTGAGCTCCCTAGCTCAAACTTTGGATATTCAAAAAAATTGTTTTATTTATTTGTGGGCGTGTCAGTGGGCGGATTTTGAAAATTTTTTATCCCGAGCAGTCTTAGGAGTCATAGAACATATATAAAAAATTTCAGCTTTCTAGCTCAAAATCCGATTTTTTCCAAAATTTTGTTTTTTTTTGAGTTTGTGGGCGTGTCTGTGAGCGGATTTCAAAAATTCGAGAACTTGATTATTTCGGGACCCTAGAGAGTATATGGTTGAAATTTCAGCTCTCTAGGTCCAGTTTAAAGGCCTAATTTTTGCCGACGGACGGACGGACGGACGGACGGACATGGCTAGATCGACATTACTATCGATGCTGATCATAAATATAGTAACTTTTAGGGGTCTACGGGCAATATTAAGGTATGTTACAAACTATGCGTCAAAATTAATATACCCCTAGAATAGGGTATAAAAACAGTTCTTCAGAAAATACTAGCTGTTCATTTAGTTAGTAAAAAAACGAAATTATTCCAACGCATATTATCCAAAATAGTTGGCCCACTCTTTTATGGACGCAAAAAAGTTGGCCCTATACCAATATCTGGCCTTTACCATTGATTGACGTAACCTTTGTTTTTGAATGCGGCCGTAATTCGACTTGAGAGTGTTCCACTAAATTAAGATAGCATTCAGGGGTGATGCCATCCCAAACTTCTTGG
This sequence comes from Portevinia maculata, assembly GCA_949715645.1. Classification (NCBI taxonomy): domain Eukaryota; kingdom Metazoa; phylum Arthropoda; class Insecta; order Diptera; family Syrphidae; genus Portevinia; species Portevinia maculata. Next base: position 108,152,368 of record OX454525.1, on the reverse strand, counting down.
ATTTTTTCCTTCAACTCATTTTTGATCTTAGCCGGATTCTTTCTCAATTCTTTTTTCATTTTCTCCCACAAAGTCTCAATTGGAGACAGGTCGGGGCTATTTGCACCCCACGCTACAACTGAATGTTGTGTTCTCGAAGGCAGCTCATATTTCGCTTGGCTGTATGACATGATGCCCCATCTTGCTGATATATAAAGATGCTATCTTCTGTTTGGAGGCTTGGAATAGAGGGTAAAAGTTTATGATATAAGATGTCTTTTTATACCCTATTCTAGGGGTATATTAATTTTGACGCATAGTTTGTAACATACCTTAATATTGCCCGTAGACCCCTAAAAGTTACTATATTTATGATCAGCATCGATAGTAATGTCGATCTAGCCATGTCCGTCCGTCCGTCCGTCCGTCCGTCCGTCCGTCGGCAAAAATTAGGCCTTTAAACTGGTCCTAGAGAGCTGAAATTTTAACCATATACTCTCTAGGGTCCCGAAATAATCAAGTTTAAGAATTTTTGAAATCCGCCCACAGACACGCCCACATACTCAAAAAAACAAAATTTTGGAAAAAATCGAATTTTGAGCTAGAGAGCTGAAATTTTTTATATATGATCTATGGCCCATAAAACTGATTGGGACATAAAATTTTCAAAATCCGCCCACTGACACGCCCACAATTAAATAAAACAAATTTTGGGAAAAATTGAATTTTGAGCTAGAAAGCTGAAATTTTGTATATATGATCTTTGGCCCATAAAACTGCTTGGGACATAAAATTTTCAAAATCCGCCCACTGACACGCCCACAATTAAATAAAATATTTTTTTTGAAAAACTAAAATTTGAGCTAGGGAGCTGAAATTTTTAATATATACTCTCTAGGGGCCCTTTATGCTCATGTGTAAATATTTTCAAAATCCGCCCACTGACACGCCCACAATTTTTTATTTTTTATTTTTGAAAGTCCAAAGTTTGAGCTAGGGAGCTGAAATTTATAGTATATACTCTCTAGGTGCCCTTTATGCTCATACATTTTTTTTAAATCCGCCTACTGACACGCCCACAATTAAATAAAACAATTTTATTGAAAAACCAAAGTTTGAGCTAGGGAGCGTTTTTATTTACAAAAGCTTAGTTTTTTCGATAAAATCCTTTAAATTTTTGTCACGCCCACTTATGAGATATAGGAATAAGAATAGGGTATCCAACAGTTCGCCCAAGCGGACTGTAGCCCGCCCCTATGTTTTATTTAGTTTTTATTCGAAAACAATCTGGGTGGTATGCTTCTGCTGGCGTTCTCAAGATTCTTGATCGCGAGTCTCCAATACAAAGTTCGAATCGGGACTCATCGCTCCATATTATACCTCTCCATTGTCCCAAGGTCCAGTTTTGATGTTCACGGGTCCACCTTAAGCGCTTCTTTTTTTGAAAAGGAGTTCAAAGTGGCTTCTTTTTGCCTTTGTGGCGGTTTGTTACAAAAAAATATTGTTAAAGGTAATAAAACAAAACAAACGAATATTAAAAACTACCTTATAAAACTTGTATCCCATTGTCTTCATTTCTCGAATGCAGGTGTCTCTTGAAACTTGCGTTTGAATCACATTTTTCCACGCTAAGGTGATATTTGCCGTCGTAGTAAGACGATCTTTTTTGAGAATTTTTCTCTAAGCCCTTCTGTCAAGATCGGTAGCAATTAAAGGCCTTCCGGGTTCTTCCACTGAGAAGTATCATAAGCCGATACGTTTTTTGTACTCTTTTATTATTATGTTACGCATGTCTTCCGATAAGCACTTGCCGCGTGCCATGGTGAACTTTGATTGCTACTGAGGTCAATGAATGCTTCACTTTACACACCCACATTCAAATAACGCAACAATAAACAATACATATCAAAAGAAAGAGGCTTTATCTGGCGTGGGCCAACTATTTTCCAACTTAAAACTAGCGGGCCAACTATTTTGCAAAAAAAATAAATCGGTTTACATATACTAATTGTGACAAAAGACGCTCATTGCTCGAATTTAACAATTGCTTTGTAAAGAACACATGTTCATGAACTATATTAAAACCCATTAATGACGAGGGTTCAAAATGTTCGATACAAGCCTGAAATTTTCAGGCGTGGCTTTTATTGTGTGTGGAAACCTAGATCGGATTTTTTTATTTTTTTTTCTGATAAGGTTTGGTCACACTAGGCCGTTACATATACGTAACGTCAGTCCTGATACCACAAACATAGTATAAATAATAACACTGTAAACACTGCAAACAAATAATGTATTTTATTTCAGTGTTATTTTTATTTATTTCACTAATTTTAAAATATGTAATGATATTTCCGGAAGCAAGATACACAAAGGCCTACATCGCACTTAGAACACATTGTAGTACAATGTGATTTGCATAGTGAACCTGCACATCGTCGCCTTTTTTCATTGGGGATCTTTATAACAAAATGGTCCACTCGATCGTAGCGAGCATTAGCATATTCCGTTTCCATTTTAGGTCTACGAAAACCTTCAGGAGGTTTCGGTTCACCAAGATTCCGACAATAAAACCGTGCTATCGAACGCCTGAATTGAAGTTGGGGTAAATTTGAGCCAGCTTTTTTGTGGAGTAACCAAGCGTTTTGAATGAAAACATCTATCAGCCAAGTAAAAATGGACGACCACCATTTCTTCCCTCTAGCACCTATTCGGTAGTTGTTTACATTTTGGTCCATACGGTCCGTGCCACCAATGTTTGCATTATACCGTGCAATTGCATAGGGTTGTTTTTTTTTTTTTTTAAGGTACCCTTATAGTGTTAAACACAGCGCATGCATTTTTTGTTGAACAGTAAGCAGCACCTAGCAATGAAGTATTGTATTGCATGATTTTTAGGTGCTACTTACTATTCGAAAGAATAGGAGGATAGGAAAGAAATTTTGGTGCGTGGTATTTTTTCTCCACGGGTGGCGCCTAAATTGCTAGGGTCGTGGCAGTTTAATAGGCTTATGCTCTTTCCGGGAATATCTGGACACTTTCGTAAATTCGTAACTGGATTTTTTCCAAAAATTGTAGACGCAACACTCACAACAGAGTTGTCAACCCATTTCGTTACATAAATATTTGCTGCCACTAATTTCGAGAATTCAATTGTACCCCGCTTTGCATTCTTCAATTCATTTTTATTTTTTAGAGGACAAGAAACTGGAATGCGATTTTCCTGGATGATTCCGGTCCCGTTGTAGCCTCTTTGTGTTAGTCCAAGTAAGACAGGCACTGACGTAAACAAATTGGGTTGTTACCTTGGTACAACTCGAAGTTTATGAGATATCCGTCAAGTGAATTTAGCGACCACATTTTATAGCCGAAGCGTAATGGTTTTCCCCTGATGAATTGTTTGCAGCCGTGTCTGCCGTAATACTCCACCATAGATTCATCGTAACTCCGGATGGAAATTTTGAGCAAACTTTTTTTTCAGGCCATCAGTTATTGGACGGATTTTCCAAATTTCGTCATTTTGGTCTTGCAAATTGTTGTCGATAAAATGCAAATAACGATTGATTGTTTCGAATCTGTCACGTCTCATTGCTTGTACAACCATTCCAACCATCATATCATCATCTTCAGCCCAATAGTCTCTTTTGCTAGGATGAGTATTATAACCAGTCACTATCAATATGCCAATATACACGCGCATTTCGTTCGTAGTGATGTTTGGGTTAGCAGCTCCTCGGAACACAGCACACTTCTCTGTTTCCTCACACAACAACTTATATCTCTTCGTCAACAAATTTCTCGAATTGTTGATATGGCTCAAGTTTTTGGCAATCGGTGTAATTGGCTTCAGGAAAGCACGGTATTATTGCTTCATCATCGTCATTGGTCCACACAAGCTCTGCTGTTACCTATGTTCTTTTTCTTTTTCGGATAGACCGAGTTTCATTTTCTCTTTCCGATTCCTCAAAGTTTTGTAGCTCGTTTGCTTGACCCCTGAAATTTCTGAGGAGGCGAACTGTCTCTGGCCTCGAAGAGAGTCGAGTATCTGCCTGCGTTACGAACATTTATTTTGGTTGGCGTTGTTTCGTTTGTTGTACCTTCTTTGGTAGATAATGGTAAATTTCATGGTGCTGCACTTACGGTTGATAATGGTAAATTTGATGGTGCTGCATTTACAATTGACAAGTCCCCCACTGTTGCCTCTGGTGTTACTAAGGGAATAGATGCTGATTGCTCTAGATGGTTGGCATCCAAATTAAGAAATGAGTTACCTATAACATCGTTCAAATAATATATCAGTCCTTCATCAACATCTACAGATGTAGTATGGTCTTCCTCCACATTTCCATGGACACAATCTCACATGGCGCTTTCAATTGCTTGACTGGTAAATTTATGAACTCAGCACCTCCGTCTTCTTCACCTGAATCTTCACCAGATAAGTTATCCTCAGTTGGTGGTTCTAAATATATCCGATCGACTTCTTCTTCATCCGAATCAAATTCCTCTATAATTGTGACAATGCCTTCAACAGTGCAACCGTACCTATCATGCCGAATAATACAAAAAGTAATCAGATACAAGGCCAACTGGATACGGACTAATGTAACATAAATGTATTTTGCGTCACAAATTATGTTATGTTATATGCGGACTAACTTTACATATATGTAACAGCACCCAAAAACCTGAGCGATCAGACAAACGCATTTTCAAAAAATATTTTTTTTCCAGTATTTTCTATTATACATATTATACAGTAACACACCACTCATATCTTTTCTTGGAATCTACAATAAGTTCACTAAAACAAACACAAACAAATGTCTACCTTCTGCTCGTCGCCATTTTGCTATCAACTCAAATTCGAATATTTAAAAAAACACTTGCCGCGTGCCACGGTGAACTCTGATTGCTACTGAGGTCAACGCATGCTTCACTGTACACACCCACATTCAAATAACGCAACAATAAACAATACATATCAAAAGAAAGAGGCTTTATCTGGCTTGGGCCAACTATTTTGCAACTTAAAACTAGCGGGCCAACTATTTTGCAATAAAATAAATCGGTTTACATTTACTAATTGTGACAAAAGACGCTCATTGCTCGAATTTATCAATTATTGCTTTGTAAAGAACACATGTTCATAAACTAATATTAAAACCCATTAATGACGAGGGTTCAAAATGTTCGATAAAAGCTTCTACTGTCAACAAAATCCCAACCACAATGCAGTATTTTTATGTTATTCTCTTTGGTATCCTTCATTCTTTACATTGCATACACTTTAAACTCGGCAGTCGATGAAAAACAAACAGTAATTATTTTAAAAAAAGACAAGGTGACTGGGTGTTATATTTATGTAACGTTAGGCTGAAACGAAAAAATTTTTTTTTTATTAATTTTGCATAATAATACTACATTGGAAAATGTATGTGATGGAAAATACATACTAGGCCAATTATTTTGCGTTTGGGCTCGTAGACACAACAAATATAAACAGAAATATTTCGGCAAAAAATACTGATGTTTTAAAAAAGGTTTGTTTAATCAATACATGTAAAAGAAAACAAGAGCTACCAATTTCAGAAGCTCTTGCAAGTACTTACCGAAGAATAACCCCCATGTTGCAAAAGGATTGGACAAATTTCAATCAGGATAAGCTTAAATTGAGATTATTGGGATTGATCAACTTTCCAGTATGGGTAAGGTTTTGTAATTTTTCCGAAATTGAAAATCGTTATGTACATACAACATATTTTTTATAATTTAAAGGTCCACAATATTTTTTTTCAAATGTTTCTAGCCCTTTATAGATAATGGGTTATTGGGTATTGGCTATTTAAATACCCAAAAGCCCGCAGTTTGTATGAGATATCTAGTTAATTTCTTTTGTCTTTAAAATCTATTCTTAAGAAAGAATTCGAAATGTTAACGTTTTCTTGCCTTTATTGACTGTCGAAAGTCATGTATTTTGTAAAACTCTAAAATGTACATACGATTTTGAAATAGATAAGTGCCTAGCAAAACAAAAATCCTCACGATTGCATCACTTGTTTGGTTTTTAGAGACAATATATCGCTTTGCGTATTTAAATACCCAACCGGCGTTAGTATGAACAAATTGTAGATACGGTACAAAATCTGCTATACATAGGTTGGATGTCATTGTAGTAGTCCGAGAAGCACTTGTCACGAGTCCGAAAATACCACTAGTTTCCGAAACAACTGATTAAAATCAGTGAGCAGTTAAAGATTTTTATCCAATTCTTCAATATCACACACATTATCAACGGTATCTGGTGGCGCAATGGAGATATTGATTTTGCTCGCATGACTACAATTCTCGTCCACTTCTGCTTGCAATACGCTGGACGTCTCAGTCGTTCCGCAATTCTCATTGAGATACGACGGCTATATAGTGATGGAGGTATTTCTTGCGAACGATGATAGCTGGAAATGCAGTCACAGTAGATTTAGCGAGGAGTTTAGGAGGATGGAAAAACGGCGACGAAAGTTAAAGCCGAAGCCGAAGCTTTCAACCAAGAGAAGGTTGAACTTGGCAGGCCATAGTGTGGCATAATCAGTGGCTGCATCCGATGATGACGGATGACTCCAGCTCTTATGAGTATTACTGGGGAGTGAGTGGGTACGTCGGAGAGGGAAACTCCGCTAAGGATTTACCAGTCGATGACGAGGAAGTCGTTCAAATGGACGAAGAAAAAGAAGAGGATGAGGAGGCGCAGCTGGACAAGCTCATAAGAGAACTGCTGGAGAAGCGACAAGTTGCAAAGATAGAAGCTGCAGCAACAGCAACAACAATCTGTGCTCAAGCAGCAACTGCAGCAAAAATTGCAGGTGAAGCAGCAAAAACGGCAACTTCAACACCAACGGCAGCACCAACCCCAACAGTTTTTTTTTACAACATAGACCTAATATAGCCTTCTTTCATATTGTATTTTTGTTTTCTCATATTATCGAAGGATTTAAAAAAATTCTTAATATTAAATAAAAAAACATAGGGACGGGCTACAGTCCGCTTGGGCGAACTGTTTGATACCCTATTCTTATTCCTATCCCTCATAAGTGGGCGTGACAAAAGTCTAAGTATGGTTGAATTGTAAAGAACGCCCTACATATTTTGTTATATAACATTTAAAGGATTTTATCAAGAAAAACGCTCCCTAGCTCAAATTTGGGTGTTTCAATAAAATTGTTTTTCTTTATTGTGGGCGTGTCAGTAGGCGGATTTTGAAAATATTTACACATGAGCATAAAGGGCCCCCTAGAGAGTATATATTATAAATTTGAGCTCCCTAGCTCAAACTTTGGATTTTCAAAAAAATTGTTTTATTTATTTGTGGGCGGATTTTGAAAAAATTTTATCCCGAGCAGTTTTAGGAGTCATAGAATATATATAAAAAATTTCAGCTTTCTAGCTCAAAATTCGATTTTTTCCAAAATTTTGTTTTTTTGAGTTTGAGGGCGTGTCTGTATGCGGATTTCAAAAAATCGTAAACTTGATTATTTCGGGACCCTAGAGAGTAATTGGTTAAAATTTCAGCTCTCTAGGTCCAGTTTAAAGGCCTAATTTTTGCCGACGGACGGACGGACGGACGGACGGACATGGCTAGATCGACATTACTATCGATGCTGATCATAAATATAGTAACTTTTAGGGGTCTAGGGGCAATATTAAGGTATGTTACAAACTATGCGTCAAAATTAATATACCCGTAGAATAGGGTATAAAAAAACTACCTATGCGTAAACACGTGGAATCCGTCGGGGGGGAACGATCCGCTAATAGTGAACAATTTGCATCGTGTAATCCGCAGACGTGAACCATCCACATGTCGGTAACGTGAATGAAATTCACTGTATCGTGGAAAACGAACGGATCGAATCTATATATGCATTTCACATCCGCGGTTTTTATTTTCTTTTCACTGAATTTAATTTTTACAAAACAAATGTGTTTGAAATGAGCTGTCACAATTGAATTTCCTAATCACCAATAGTGGTCGGTAAGGGAGAGTATCCGACGGATCCCACGATAGCAATTTTCTGTTCACGTGAATCGAATAAGTGAAGTGAATCTCAGATCCGACGAATTACACGATAGGGGTGGTGGAGTACATATAGGACACTGCGTTGGAACTAAAATTAAATTCCTTGTCGATACCGGTGCAAACAAGAATTTCATAAGCCTATCCGCCTCTTAAAGACCCAAACGTCTTAAAAAACCAAGAGGCAAGAAGAAGCATTCGCGCCTTTCAAACAAGCCCGATTAAGAACATGCTCACCGAAACCGTAAACTTACTTTTTTTATGGATCAGTAATCGATCAGTAATCGATAAAAACATATATCAGACCTTCTCCCACAAATGTATCAGATGAATACCTTCCACAATCAATGCAGTCTTGGATCTAAAAAAATAACCAAATACAGCCACCATGGTCCTAAGACAGCAGTTCTATAATACTCAGCTTAAGCGACATTAAAAAACAAATCACATAACAGGTTACCTCTATAGGTTGGAAACTCATATGCACCGACGGATAAAAAACACTGGATAGTACCGCCCTTGCAGTTATCTCTAACGAGGGTAACATATTAGCACAAGGAACTTTGCCAAATACATCATCAATCTTGACAGCGGAAGCTGTGGCAATACCTTCAAAATGTACTCCAACACTTTATCCAAATGAATGAACTGATCGGACAGTCTCTCAGTCCTGAAAGTATTCGCAACCAGCTACTACAAACCTTCAATCAAACCCCAAACATTATGGAAATACTCAACGATCCTACCCAGCCCAACATAGAAACTATTTCACAAATGTTATCCGTACTAAGAATTAATCTATATATTTTTATTATCGAAGAGCCGATAGTGTCTGCCGCTAGTGCTCTCAAAATAATTATTATTCATAATTAATTTTTAATTTTTTATTGACAAAAATAAATAAATAATTAATGCAGTTTTCTTTGGTATAAGGTTGAAGAAGAATCATTGTTTTGCATATTAATCGTTTTGATAGTTCGAGTACCCCATATATTGTGATTAAGAACTCAATCCGTTTGTAATTGCTAGATCAGATCAGCTTGTATTGGTGTTAAGTTGCCATTCCCCGTAGAGCTCTAGCGCTGCGCAATTTTCGGCGCAAGCCGGTGACTGTAGAGAGCAGGATTTTATTCCTTGAGAGCAGTATTCTGATCCTTGGTACCAGGACGTTGGTCCTTGAGAGCAAGATTTTGTTCCTTGTGACCAAGATTTTGATGCTTGACACCAGGATATTGAGCAGACCCAGATGTCGAATACAAATAACTACGAGTATTTACGATACAGACAAACAAACATGGTGGGAAAACCTCCTCAAAAAATTGGCAGGTCAAAAACTTTTCTCTTATCATTGATGTTAAGATGTTCCGTGAAGTCAAGATTTTGATCCTAGATACCAGGTTGTTAATCCTTGAGAGCGGAATTTTCATTCTTGAGACCAGGATTTTGGTCCTTGAGAGCGGGATTGAATACTTGAGCTCCAAAAGCTTCAAAAAACTATAATAACATCACAGCACCTGGCACCTGTACCAGAACATACATATTATATCTACTGACATGAAAACATAAATAAAGGCACATTATTTGTACCCTGTTTTCGAATACATACTGAATATCGTTTACCAATCAAGAATTAAGAGCAAATCGACAATTTGTAGGCTCTTTCTTTCCTATGCAAAATTTGTAATAGCGAGACCACTTAAATAAGCTACGCATTAATTTTCTTTTTAGTAAGATCCAATGACTTTACTTCTTCAAAACTAAATATTAGGCATTAACGGCCCATACAGGACCTAAAACCTAGCTTCTCCAACCTCTTTCTTTGCGAACTGGAAGGGACCTACCGAATGAGCCGAATTCGAACGTCAAATTTGAGAAGCATACTCTTGGATATTTGTCAGACGTTCGCAAGAGGTGGGGCAGTGGAAAAAAAACTCTAGATGTTACTTGGACCCGGCGGGAATTGAATCGGGGACCTTTCGATTAGTAGTCCGACACACTAACCATTGAGCCACTGCGCCCGACAAAACTTAAAACAGAGACGTCAAAAAAGTTTAATGTCTAAGATTAAAGTAGTCGCTACGTTTGTAATTAAGCAAAACTTTCCAAAAGAAATCTCAACCGACTTTGCTTGAAAATCAACGTACCGATGGTGAATCGATTACATTTGCTGATGCTCTGTCGAAAATGCAGGCAAACACCTGGCACAATTACGCTTGCTCTTTTGTCCAAAAATGTTCTTCTTACATGGATTTCCAACCTTAATGCCTGAAACAGATTTGGATCAAGGCTGTACGTATGCACATGAAAAAGACGTGCAGTGAAAATGCAAGAATTGATCGCATTTGCGTTCAGTGGTTAGTGTGTTAGACTACTAATCGATGGGTATTGTGGCGAACTTTGGCCTTTGGCTGCGTCTGGCAATGGCTTGGCGACAAATAGAAAGTCTTAGATTGGTATATTTATATGAGCTGTAGTAAATTTACATGGTCGCTGCCTGTCTATGCAAGCAGTAGTAATACCGTTTCTTATCTCCCTAGGTAAGTACAGTTTAACTTTTGTAAAAACCTCCCAAATGGAACATCGAATACTGAATTAAAGCAAAACATAGAGAAAGGCTACAGCCATCTTGGGCGATCTGTTGGATTCCTGTTCCTATCCCCCATAAAGTGGCCTTATCAAAAATCTAAGTATGGGTCAATTGATAAGAAGGATCAACATATTTGTTGTACAACATCGAAAGAATTTTATCGAAAAAGAAAGTTTTTTAAAAAAACGCCCCCTTAAAGTGGGCATGGCACAAAACTTTATTTAAAGGAATTGTTTAAAACGACTTCATCAACATACTTTGCGAAGAATAAGACTTTCATTACCCACGATTTCTTCAATAAGAAGGTTTTTTTGTAAACAGGGGACGAGTCAGGGGGCGGTTTTTAAAAATATTTACACATGGGAATCAATTGCCCATTATATATTCCAGCTTCCTAGCTCAAACTTGACTTTTGGATAAATTTGTTTTTTAAATAGTCTAGGCAGATTTTGAAAACTTTAATTCCCGAGTATTTTGTCCTCCTAAAGACAATATATTAAAAAAATCAGCTTTATAGCTCAAAACTCGATTTCTTCAATAATTTTGTTCATTTGAGATTGTGGGCGTGACAGTGTGCCGATTTAAAATTCTTAAACTTGATTGTTTCGGGCCCCTTGAGAGCAAATGGTTCAAATTTCAGTTTTAGAACTCGAGTTTTAAGGCCAAATTTTTGCCGACGGACGGACGGAGGGTCATGCCTAGATCGACATTACCATCGATGCCGATCACGAATATAGTACATTTTAGGGGTCTACAGGCAATGTTAAGGTTTGTTTCAAATTATGAGGCAAAATGAATATACATTTAGAATAAGGTTGACAAAAAAATCGCGAAAATTTGACAGATGATGAGAACAGAGTAGTGAAGTCTCTAGCTCCGCGATAATTTCATAATTTCCAGTCAATATTCAGTGATTTTATTGTAAAAACTTTTGTTTGTGGTAATTAAACTTAAAGCTCGTATCCACGACAATAATTCATTCGATTTAAATCAAACAGTTTCTAACTAAACGAAACTAAAAAAACGTCTGTGAGAAAGCAATCATACATACGTACATTATGTCCAATTACAACAATAGTGATCAACAAAGAAAGCTGCGATTAACAGAAAAGAGTGCTGTCTCTGTCACACCACACTTCGGCTCTCCGGCTGCACCTTTGTCCTCCGCTAAGTTATGGGACAAAATCGAGAGTCGTTTGGAAACACTAACCAAGACTATAATGATGAATCCTATGAATCCATTGTTTCTCAAGTAAAAGCTGAAATTACCACTATGTTCAAAACTTTATCCGACAGAATCAACAAAATAGAAAGTGATTTTAATGCCAAAGTAGTATCACTTTAAAAGGAATTTAATGACAGATTGAGCTCCGTAAATCATTCTGTGTTTACTTGTAAAAGCGAAGTTGAAAATGCAATAAGCCACTGCTCGAACTTTGGTACTCTTCAGGATGAGCTTTCGATAATAAGAGCACAAATGATTGAAAATGACAACTCACAACTGAAACTGCAAATCGATGAACTTGCCCGGAAGAACATTGCTGGGGATGTCGTACTTCACGGAATACCAATCACCACAAACGAAAATATTGCCGACATATTTAAACAATTTTGCACAAAAATCAATTTGCCGACGCTAACACCAACCGATATTCTCCGCACTAAACCTGTGAACAATTGTCCCGATAGCGCTATCATAGTGAAACTGCAGCACGCCCAAAACAAAACAAACTTACTTACAAAGTTGCGGAATATTACAAAACAAACTCCAAGTCCGTTACATTGAATGAGCTTGGCTTTGCTAGCAGCAAATTTGTGCGTGTTTATGAAAGTCTCACCAAGCATAACCATGCACTTTTTCGGAAGGCCAATGAACTTCGTCGCAATAAACAATTGCACTCAGTGTTTACGAGAGGTGGCAGGGTCTTTATCAAGAAAACGGTGCAAACAAAACCGATCTGCATTCATAGCATGAATTCATTTGATGCTTTATACACGGGAGTACATGGCATTTCACCACCGACCCACCTGTTATGATGCTGATGTTGCTGTCACTATGTCTTTATACCCTATTCTAGGGGTATATTAATTTTGACGCATAGTTTGTAACATACCTTAATATTGCCCGTAGACCCCTAAAAGTTACTATATTTATGATCAGCATCGATAGTAATGTCGATCTAGCCATGTCCGTCCGTCCGTCCGTCCGTCCGTCGGCAAAAATTAGGCCTTTAAACTGGACCTAGAGAGCTGAAATTTTAACCATATACTCTCTAGGGTCCCGAAATAATCAAGTTTACGAATTTTTGAAATCCGCCCACAGACACGCCCACAAACTCAAAAAAACAAAATTTTGGAAAAAATCGAATTTTGAGCTAGGAAGCTGAATTTTTTTATATATGATCTATGACCCCTAAAACTGCTCGGGATATAAAATTTTCAAAATCCGCCCACTGCCACGCCCACAAAAAAAATAAAACAATTTTATTGAAAAACCAAAATTTGAGCTAGGGAGCTGAAATTTTTAATATATACTCTCTAGGGGCGCTTTAAGCTCATGTATAAATATTTTCAAAATCCGCCTACTGACACGCCCACAAATAAATAAAACAATTTTTTTGAAAATCCAAAGTTTGAGCTAGGGAGCTGAAATTTATAATATATGCTCTCTATGGGCCCTTTATGCTCATGTGTAAATATTTTCAAAATCCGCCCACTGGCACGCCCACAATTATTATTATTATTTTTTTGAAAATTCAAAGTGAGCTAGGGAGCTGAAATTTATAATATATACTCTCTAGGGGCCCTTTATGCTCATGTGTTAATTTTTTTTAAATCCGCCTACCGACACGCCCACAATTAAATAAAACAATTTTATTGAAACACCCAAGTTTGAGCTAGGGAGCGTTTTTTTGATAAAATCCTTTAAATGTTGTATAACAAAATATGTAGAGCGTTCTTAACAATTCAACCATACTTAGACTTTTGTCACGCCCACTTATGAGGGATAGGAATAAGAATAGGGTATCCAACAGTTCGCCTAAGCGGACTGTAGCCCGTCCCTATGTTTTTTTTTCCATTTTGGTTCGTAACAGAATCTTTGAGTATGTCTTAAATTTTAATTTCACTTTTAACTATTGATTTTATTGTTTTTGAAACACCTTATGAATTATTGTGTAGTGTTTCTTTTCAATTGATTAAGGAATATGATGCACTCAATTAATTTTAAAGTTCAGTCAATTTTTCTATTTTATAATGCTTTTAATATTATTTCCTTTATTTTAAACATATCTTCTTCTGGGTGGGTAGTAACTTCAGTAATTTATTTTTATGGTCTTTGGTCTAGATCGTGACATTGTTAGGAGCGTTCTCAACGTGTTGTGTGGTGCATTTAAAGGGCTTCGAGTTTGTCATCTTAATGCTGGAAGTATCCGTTCTAAATACACTGTGCTGTACCAAATGTTAAGTACATCTAAACTTGATGTAATAATGGTGTCTGAATCATGGCTTAATGCAAGTGTCATGTCCCAACTTGTAAGCTTTCCTGGTTTTAAATTGTTTTGAAATGATCGTGTTGACCGAGTTGGAGGTGGCGTTTGTATGTATATTCGGTAAAATATCTTCTCCAAAGTTATGTATTGTTCTAATCAGGCAAATATTCAGTTTCTCTGCGTTGATCTTAAGAATTCGGTAGAAAAATGTTAACTTGTCGTTGTTTACAGCCCCCCAAATCAATTTAAAGAGGGTAATTTGAGTGAATTTGAAGAGGCGCTAGTGTTGCTAAGTCCTAAATACGACAATATCCTCATTGGGGGCGACTTTAATGTTAATATTTTAGTAAATAACAGTAGCTCGAGGCTTTTAACTTATTTTTGTGATAAATTGGGACTTACAGTTCTAAACAACCGCTGGCCGACTTGTTTCCAATCGAGCCATAATCCATCTTTGATAGAATTATTTCTTTCAAGTTCAAAACGCAGAGTTCTAGGGAATGATTTTGATGATTTTTTATTTTGTGCTATTTCATGAAACTCACAACAATGAAGTATATAGTTACAGGTCGTTTCGTAACCTGAATTGCACAAACCTCCAGCGTGACTGTTTTAATTTTAACTGGAACGAAATATATAGTACACCTGACGTTAACAATAAAGTACTTCAATTTAACACATTTGTCAACAGGCTGTATGAAGTATATGTTCCCTTGATTCCCTTGATTACGGAAGCGTAAGAAACTTAAAAGTTGTCCTTGGTTCAATCATCAAATTAAGCTTCAAATTCGAGAGAGGGGGCGTTTCTATCGTTCCTTTAAAAGAAACCCCTCAGAGTACAATAGAAGGCAGTATACTGTTGCCCGAAATAGTGTCACTGCCCTCATAAGGTCATCTAAAAGAACATTTTTACTCCAAAAACTTGATCCTACCCTTAGCTCGAAAGAGTTATGGAGAAATTTAAAAACTGCTGGAGTAACTGGGGATAAAAGTACTTCAAAATGTGCGTTAGATCCACAAGTCATGAGCCTGCATTTTGCTCACAGCTCAAATACAAACACTTCCAGCGTGCTTTCTGTCGACTCGGATGATTCTATGGTTAGACAATCTTTTTCATTTGAGTGTGTTGGGGCTACTGAGGTTTTGGCAGCTATTGGCTCGATTAAATCTAACGCTTCCGGCTCTGACGGTATTTCTCCTAAATTTTTAAAAATAATTCTTCCAATTGTGCTTAAATATATGGTCCATGTTTTTAATTCTTGTATTTTTAGTAGTCAGTTTCCTGAGTTGTGGAAAAGAGCTAGGGTAATACCAGTACCAAAAAAGACAAATCCGTCTTGCCCCTCAGACTACAGGCCTATAAGCCTCTTGTGTTTTATGGCTAAAGTGTTTGAAAAAATAGTCGCCGGACAAATTCAATGTTATCTGAACGTGAGTAATTTGTTTACTAAATGGCAGTCTGGTTTTAGAAATAAGCATAGCTGTGAGTCTGCTGTGTTAAAAGTTACAACGGATCTACTTTTTGCTCTAGATTCTGATAAACTTGGTTTAATGGTCCTTTTAGACTTTTCCAAGGCATTCGATTGTATAGATCACTCGATTTTGCTTGATAAACTTAAGAATAAATTTTATTTTTCAACTACCGCGATTAAAATGCTGGGAATGTACCTTACTAATAGAGTGCAAACGGTTGAAACTGAAAGTGGTACCTCACTTCCCTCATTGCTTAATTCGGGGGTTCCACAAGGGTCAGTTTTGGGTCCATTATTATTCTCCCTTTTCATTAATGACCTTCCAGAAATCATTGCCCATTGTAAGATTCACTTGTACGCAGATGATGTCCTGCTATATGTTTCACAGCCTAAGGGCTTTATGGATGATTGTGTGGCGGGTGTTAACCAAGACTTATCGAGGATACTTTTCTGAGCTTCAGTCAATAAACTTTTACTTAACCCATCAAAAACAGTTGCTATGATTTGTTCTAGAGCCTCAGTTAATCCTAATGTTTTCCCCAGTATTGTCCTTGACGGCAAAATTATATCTTATGCTAGTAATGTGAAATATTTAGGGTTCAGTATTAACTCTTCCATGAGTTGTTGTGATGCCGTCGCTGGAACAATTAGGAGAATTTACTCTGGCTTGGGCACCTTACGATGTTCCTCAAACCTACTGTCACCTGAAATGAAAAAACGTTTGGTCAAAAGTTTAATCTTACCTTTTTTTACCTACAATTGCAATGTTTATCCATGCATGGACTATGAATGCAAGCGTAGGTTGAACGTTGCATTCAATGATTGCATATGGTTCATATATAATGTTCCAAGATTCACCAGCGTCTCTCATCTTAAGGCTAGTCTATTGGGAATTAGCCTTGACAAATATTATGCCCTCAGAAACCTTCTACAGTTGCACAATATAATTCAAAGTAAGTGCCCTGACTATTTACGTGAAATCCTCCACTTTTCTCGTTCACGTAGAGGTGTGCATTTAAATTCGCCACGCTTCCTACACACTGTTGCAGAACGTTCCTTTTTTGTATCTGCAAATCGACTCTGGAACTCCCTTCCAGATGACCTGCAGAGAATCACATCACTACCCATTTTTCAGAAGAAGATATTTTTATTTTTGTCATCATAGTTTTTTTTTTTTTTTACTAAAAGTTATAGCTGATTTTCAGATTTTACATTTTGTGAATTTATATAGATACTTAATTTTAAGATTTAAAATCTTGTAGTATCATGTTTAAGAATTAATTAATAAAATGAAATGAAAATAAAAAAAAAAAAAAAAATACAGAATAAAAACATAGGGAAGGGCTACAGTCCGCTTGGGCGAACTGTTGGATACCCTATTCTTATTCCTATCCCTCATAAGTTGGCGTGGCAAAAGTCTAAGTATGTTTGAATTGTTAAGAATGCTCTACATATTTTGATATATAACATTTAAAGGTTTTTTTTGAAAAAACGAAGCTTTTGTAAAAAAACGGTCCCTAGCTCAAACTTTGGTTAACCAATAAAATTGTTTTATTTAATTGTGGGCGTGTCAGTAGGCGGATTTAAAAAAAAATTACGCATGGGCATAAACGGCCCCTAGAGAGTATATATTATATATTTCAGCTTCATAGCTCAAACTTTGGATTTTCAAAAAAGTTTTTTTTTAAATTGTGAGCGTGTCAGTGGGCGGATTTTGAAAATATTTACACATGAGCATAAAAGTCCCATAGAAAGTATATATTATAAATTACAGCTTCCTAGCTCTAACTTTGAATTTTCAATAAAATTGTTTTATTTAATTGTGGACGCGCCCACACGCAGATTTTGAAAATTTTATCTCCCGAGCAGTTTTAGGGGTCATAGATCATATATAAAAAAATTCAGCTTCCTAGCTCAAAATTCGATTTTTTCCAAAATTTTGTTTTTTTGAGTTTGTGGGCGTGTCTGTGGGCGGATTTCAAAAATTCTTAAACTTGATTATTTTGGGTCCCCAGAGAGTATATGGTTAAAATTTCAGCTCTCTAGGTCCAGTGTAAAGGTCTAATTTTTGCCAACGGACGGACGGATTGACGGATCATAAATATAGTAACTTTTAGGGGTCTACGGGCAATATTAAGGTATGTTACAAACTATGCGTCAAAATTAATATACCCTTAGAATAGGGTATAATGACAGCGATTTGCAAACACGATGAGGACGATAGCAACGTAGCTATCGTGCAATCACTGTCGACGATAGTATTTGACAGCATTTTATGTTAGGTAGTAAACACCAAATCGTCAAGTCGACTTAAGTGAAGCATAGCTATTGTTATCGACATCGAAACCGAAAATGACAGCCTTATGTGATGCGGACCCTGATACTAATCGACGCGACTACTCTATTATAAATATTATAGTATCTATAGAATTATAAAGAATGATTGACAGATGACTGATTATTGTGTTGCCTTTGGTTTTCAAATTTCGGATACTATATTCTTTATCAAATTGCTTTCATAAATGTGTTATCTGAAATATGAATCTAATAAATTGTGCCAGTCATTAGTTTAATAGCTGCCTATGATCAAAATTTGTTTTATTTATTTATTTTAGAAAAATATTTTTTATAAAAGGTATTTCATTAAGGACTTGACAACCTCTTTTTTAAATAAAATGCAAACTACTTGAGATATCTCAAAAAAATATTGATTTGAATTACTATCAAAATAAAAAAGAAATCTAGACGCATTCAATCACACGATCTCGGCTGCCAATAGACGGTTCCGTTTCTCGAGATAACACGTTCGCCGAATTGAGACTTAAACAACTCGACTGTTGCACCCGCTGTGTGGCTTGTGCCACGGAACCACATATCGCTGATGTCCAATTCTTCCAATTGTTCAAAGAAATAACGTTCCAACATGTCTCTGTTGAGGGTCCTCACCTGTCCTACTTACTTACTACTTAACGGGCACCCGACCGGTGAAGAGTCCCTGCCTGAGATACAGCAGCCTTCCATCCCGGGCACGCTGCTTCCACTTGTCCAGCCCAAGCGCTCTGGCATCCGCGATGGCTTGAAAACGGAGGTTCGGTCTTCCTTGCCTTCTGTAACCTGGGGGTCTGGGATTCGAAGATCCTCTTAGCTGGAGCATAATTGTCCATCCGCTCGATGTGGCCGAGCCCATGTAGTCGACGTATTTTGGCTTTTTGCACTACATCCACGTGTACAGCTCATAGAGTTCGCGGTTGTATCTTCTCCTCCATTCGCCCTCCTTGCACACAGGACCAAAAATCCGCAATTTTTCTTTCGAAGGAGCCCAGTATCAGTTCTCCCTTCCTGCTTATCGTCCAGCACTCGGCGGCATAAAGCAGAACTGGCAGAATAAGGGTTTTGCAAAGCATACATTTCGTCCTCCGACTGAGGAGTTTTGAACCCAGTTGTTTTGTCAAACCGAAGAACAAGCGGTTTTCTAGGGTAATTCTTCGCCGGATCTCCAGTAAGGTGTTATTCGTGGAGTTCATGTTTACTCCGAGGTAAACGAACTCCTCAACTACCTCGAAATTGTTGCTATCAATAGTGATGTTTTGTCCTGTGGACAGATGTTTGTTTGTTTGAAGATAGTTGATAGCATGTATTTAGTCTTGTCCTCATTTAGGGTTAGGTTAACCTGCCCTCATTTACTACAAGGCCAACAGATTTCGCCTGTTCTTCAATCGCCGTGAAATCTTCTATCACGGAGAGCTGTGATCGACCGATGATCTCAATATCGCATAACCCAGCAGCTGAACGGACTTGTTGAATCCATGTTGACAGGAATCATACGCGGTTTGGAAGTCGATGAATAGGTGGTGTGTCTCGACTTGGAATTCGTTGGTCTTTTCCAGGATTTGCCTCAGTGTGAAAATTGGTCTATAGTCGATCTGCCTGACTGGAAGCCACATTGGTACGTGCCGATAAGTGTGTTGAAAAACGGTGTAAGACGTTCACACAGTACGTTGGATAGGATCTTATATGCAACATTAAGCAGGGATATTCCTCGATAGTTCTTGCAAGACATAGGATCGCATTTTTTGTAGATGGGGCATATGGAGCTGATATCCAGTCCAGTCATTGGGCATTCTTTCTTGCACCCATACTTTTTTGTTGATTTATTTCATGGGCCCTACCAAAACATCACCTCCGTATTTGAATAGCTCCGCTGATAAAACATCGGAGCCTTCGGCTTTGTTGTTCTTAAGCTTTTTTATAACTAAGCCAACTTCTTCTATACTGTTTGGTGAAACTGGTTCTTCATTGACTGGACGTGGGTTCTCTTCTTGCCCTATCACTCTCTCTATATGATGCCCATTAAGCAGCTGCTGGAAATGCTGCTTAAACACATCTACTATTCCCTGCGTTTCTCACCTGTCCAGTAACGCATATTTTACTTATTGACGAAACCGTTTAACCAAAAATGCGCTACATCGCTGAAGATGATTTTGCGATGAAATTCTCCATTTTGTTTTATCATGTCCAGAGCCCAATTCGAGAGCGTACGTCGCTTCATATGATAAAGTGTCTTTAGTTCTTGACTCAGCTTGAGCTGGTAAGGGTGTTGGCCAAGATCCTAAGCAAAATTCGCCATAATGTGGTCTGGGAGAGGCCCAAATCTTGAGAACGCCGTGAAATTGACTGATCTGGCTGGTTTGCAGCGGACGCCTCTACGGCAGCAATATTCTCAACACATCGGGCAAAACAACTGGTACTGCAACATCAATCAGCGAATATTCTGACTCGAATTTTTTTCCTAGACTCTGAATTGCTTGTCTACTGGGACGAGAATTACGGCCGAAAATTGGCTTTAACGCTCTTAAAGATGCGAAAGAATTGGATTTTTTTTTTTTTTTTTATATAATTTGCTTACGATAAAGGGATTTTTTTCTGTTCTACAGTACCCTTATAATGCTAAGAACACAGTGTAAGCTACTTGGTATTAGAAAGAATAGAGAGATAGGAAAGAAGTGTTTGGGTGCAGTTGTAGGGTTTTTCTCCACGGGTGGTGTCTAAGTTACTTAGGGAGATTACGATTTCATGTATTCGGTATAAAGTAATGTACTTGGCCGGGATTCGAACGCACGACCTTCCATTCCGTAAGCGAATACACTACTACTGCACCATATTGAAAAAATAAAATGAGGTAAGTGACCCTCCTTCGATAGATAGTGTTGAATGTCAAAAGATAAAAAAACTGCATCAATAACTTGAGGTGACAATTTAAGGAATTATTGTTTTTTGTTTTTGTTATATTTTCTGCTGTTAAGGTAAGTAAATAACGGTAAGTAAATATAGTTGAGCAAAACTTCAATATCATCATGATCAAAATCAAGAAGCCATAATTTAACTTTGTTTAAAAATTCTTCATGAGATCTTATGGGTTTTATATCAGCCATAGCCCATCGGGGCACGGGCCTGTCGCAACTGTCCCCGCAAAAGAATGGGACGTAGGCAAAGTAAGTCAGGGAAAGCGATCCTTCGGATATAACCAAAACCATTGCTGACACCAAGGCAAGCCCGCAACTGACAAGAATCAGTCGGGAGCAGTGGAAAGTGCGGATTAACTGAAATAGCTCATAATCGCTCGACGACTGCTGGCTAGGCTTAGAAACCGTGACTCCTTCACGATAGACAGGGCTCGGCACATGGCGCAGCATTAAAAGAAGGCAGCAGGACCAGACAAAGAAAGAGAAGTTGAGTGGGACAAGGGAGAGAACCAATGATACGTCTCGGGCTCAGCAGGCACCATGTAGTTCCACGAAAGTCCTGTCAATACGAGTAGATATTGCTGG
The DNA here is from genome assembly GCA_949715645.1 of Portevinia maculata. NCBI lineage: Eukaryota > Metazoa > Arthropoda > Insecta > Diptera > Syrphidae > Portevinia > Portevinia maculata. The sequence goes on along the minus strand of OX454525.1, from coordinate 108,130,940 downwards.
GTCTAGCATAGTACTGGCACGGGCCTCTGAAAGAGCTGGTAAGAGCCGGTCTGCAGATATGGCGAAGGGACATTTGATTTTAAATTCGGACAATCCAAAGCAACCAGTAGCCGTCCTAGATAAGGATGCGTGCAAACCTGAGATGATTTCAGAATGCACCAAAAGAGGTCAGCGTGATTACATCTTCTCCTCGCCTATAGGTAGAGGCAATAAAAGGCAAAATCAACAACAAAGATCGAGGAAAATCTTCGTGTTGCAATCGTCGATAATGGTTATCCAGAGCGAAGATTCTCCGAAGACCAATGGAAGTTTCTAGAAATGAAAATCCTGGATGATGTTAATGACGCATGGCCAAACGCTAACCTGCGCGTAGCTGACAGGAAAGAAATCCTCAACATCACCAGCGCAAAATTCGTGTACAAGGATCATACTTGCCCGCAGAAAGGATTAAAAGGAAGCTGCAATTTCTTAATATGGAATTGTAAAGCAGGTGATCAAACGGAAAACAGCATGGAAGTCCTCAAACTTCTCAGCCATAATTCGGTACCATTGTTTCGCAAGCAGAATTTCAAGTTTGGCGTAGGCAAAAAGATAAATGGGCTGTAATCTATGGATTTGATCGTTTACAACACCAACACTCCAGTTCACAGTAAGAATACATGTATTGTCGCTAGAAAACAGTTAAAAATTTTCATCTTATCCAGCTAAAGCAATTCAGACTAGAAATTTGCTACAAGGGAGCGACCAGGTAGAAGCCCGCTGATATTCGTGGGAATACCCAAAGCTTTTGACTCTCCAGGAAGCCAACAGTCAGAAAGTGAACAATGGGTCTTCATCCTACGATGCGACACCAACTCCCATCATGCTCAATGGGGCAGCAACGACAAGGTGAGTTCATTTTTGAATTTATTATAGAAGACAATCTATTGATAGCCAATATTATCAATGGGCCAACAAGGAGTTGACGTGAGTGGTAATATGTTACACTCTATAGCAACTTTCAAACTCTAATTGTGCGAAAATTTAAAGTTTCTTCAGAAGCATCATTTTCAAACCACAAATTATAGAGTTCCTAATTGACGAGAAAGTAGACCCAATTTGAAAATGCACGAATCCCACAATAAAAAAACTGGGATATATTTTTCGTTTTGAAGAATGGTTGGAAACTTCAACGACAGAGACTGGATACACCATACGAATTCGACGCAGTCACAGAATGTCTAAACAAAATACTGAAAAACTCGTACAATATAGCTTGTCCTTTAAGGACAGTTAAGAATAAAAATTCTCCACCGTGGTGGACAAAAGATTTATTTGAAACTAGAAAGAACAGACTGGGACCTGTACAAGTGTTCAGGTGTATGTAAAAAGAAATTCCAGATTTTTAGTGACCACAAGTGAGCAAGGTTGCAGCGCAGTGCTGGGCTTTGACCTTATTGCAATATGATTTTAGAATATCATACAGGAAAAGCTCAAAAAATGGGTAGTTCCGATGCTCTATGAAGGTTTGCAATAGCAGATATGCAAACCAATATTTTGACAGCCTTATCAATTTTTTTAACATCACTGGAGTACTACCTAGAGAAAAGATAGCATACGAGAAACATTTAAAGACCAATTTTTTTCAAATATACCTAATTGGTGAAATAGAAAGAAACAGTATGAACTGCATACATACTTACAGGCGCTTAGAAACGCGAAGCGTTTATCTCCTTCACATTATCAACGAAATATCGGGAGTAAGAAGAAATTTCTTCTTCAGATACTGATAGAAACCAGGCTGTTCACGAAATCCAACAAACCTGCTTGAACATGGGTACAACCATTTGCAAAAAAGTCGCTCAGAGAAGGAGGAATGCCCAAGAAATCCGTTCGGCAAAGTTTATAAAGAATGATCAAGGGCTGCTTCTTGTGGATGAAGAAAAAATATTACACAGGTGGCAACAGTATTGTGAAGGACTTCTAAATGAACAATCACCTCGGATATATTTTCCGACAGCCTTTCCTTATAATGAAGAAGTACCCGACATTACCGTCGAACAAGTTAGGAAGGCGATCAAAGACTACAAAAAAGAAAAGCAGTTAGCTGGAAAAGATATCCTCCAGGTTCTGGAAAAAGATGAGAGACCTTGGGTTCAAATGAACCAACGACTATACCACGTCGAGTTAATCGGTTCTCGTCAGATCACCGTAATTAAACGACGTTGGGCGCGGTTAGTACGTAGATGGGGGACCGTTTGAGAACAACCGCGTGTCGTTGGCCAGTCCATCTACAGAGTTGAGGTAGATAATATACGTGTTATCACAATGGACCTAAATTGGTCTAAGTGTGTCGGCTTCTGCCGACAGCCACATAAACCTAACCTAACCTAACCTGGGTCCAAATGGGTCACGATTCTCATATCCAAACTGATGAGGGACGATCCAATGCCTAACCAGTGGAGCGACAGTTTTCTTCTTCCTTTGTAAAAGGAAAAGGGATCTACGATCAATAGGAAAGCAACCTGTGATGACGATATTAAGTATCGCGTAAGCGTAGGTTGGGTGAAATGGCGTGAAAACCTAGCCATCTTCTATGACCGAAAAATGTCCCTTGATCATAGCCTCGTGGCGGTGAGGAAGAAGAAGATTTTTTTGAATAGTGAAGTACTTATAAGTTGCTTTTCTAATATTATTTGTGAAATATGTTTGAATAATCTGCACAAATACAACCCAAATTACACGTTTTACCGAACTGTAGCACTGCCAATTGTATTTGTCTCGATGAGGAAAGTCCGAAAAGAATGATGTGGATTTATCATCTGTAGAAATTTATTTGAAATTGTAAAACACAATTTACTAACGCCAAAGACAAGTCACATTTAAGAAAACATTAACAGTTAGGGAGTCATATTTCAATGTTAATACATTTAAAACTAAAATTTCAAATTTTTGGTGACATAACATTATTAAATGTCGAAGCAATACAAATATATTTTTTTTTTAACTTTTTAAAAAAAGTAGGAAGTGTGGTCTTTGAGCTGTAATCAAGCAGGTACAATGGGAAAATATAGTTGCTAATTTTGTACATGAAATTTCTTAAAGCATTCTTTTTTGACACACAGAACTATGTCGCAGAACTCACAAACCCATCTGACTCGCATATGGCATACTCTGCACCTAAGAGGCTTTTCAATTCTCTTTAAAGTTTAAAAGCGTTCACCAACGTATAGCTTATCATTGACACAAAAAGCGGCCACCACCACTTTTTATGTCGAGTTTTGATTTTATAGGCATAGACACACTGGTCGTGTATGTCAACGCCATCTTTAGCATTATTATAATCCGCAATAAGATTCGGCTGCTGAATGAAAACTTTTCTTTTTTCTACTGATGACCATTGTTTGACATAATGCACGGGCTGGATAGTATCGAGGTTTGTGCCCATAGTGACAAGTAAAATAGTTGTCAAAATATATTATGTGGTCAGAAGGAAATTTAACTTTTTCTAGAAGCTCAAGTACAACTCAAGATCCCAGTGGCATTTGTAACACTAAGTATCAAAGTTATATAGGCAGCCACAACTACTCGTCAGCATCCAGTTCTTGAAATCAAAACTTGATCATGGCTTCATCAATGGATAATTTTTCGTTCATTAAGCCCCATTGTGGATATTTTTGGCACAAAAGATTCATAAGCGATCTGAGCTTTGCCATTTTGTCTCGAGGACCTAATTGATTATTATCTGCGAAATGAATGTATTTTTTGATCTCATAAAAACGATTTTGGGACATGTTATTTGCTACCAATGCGGTTCTTACATCCTCATCTTATTTCCAATACATGGATTCCCTGGGCATTGAGTGGTAACCACTGCAATGCCTATGAAAATTTCCAAGTCATCTTTTTGGAAATTGAAGACAAGTTTGATTCAAGATCAATTCCATTACCTCATTATCAAAGTGTTTCAAATATTTCGACTGGAGACTTATCGTCTTAAGCACATTTCATATTCATCTTGTTTATTCCAAAGTTTTTAGAGCAGTTCATCGTAATATCAGTACCTCTTTTAAACCAACGTGGTTGGGTTTAAGATTGCCCAGGTATTGAGGTTCTTATTACTGATAAAGTAACTTCGTCCTCGGTATCGAAATCCTCATCCCTAATGAAAAGTTTAATGTACCTGGAACATCATAAGGTATGTGATCGTTATCCAAATTTTCTGTGTCTTTGTCATCCTCGTCTGTATTGTAATCTACATCTGGTGGTATAAATGCAATGTCATTTTCTTCGATTGCATTTATTGCATTTGGAAGATTATCGAATCTCCTTCCACAAAATGATGGTGTTGAGAATGCTTTGAAATACATTCTAAAAAAAATGCAGTTTTTCCAATGTACCCAATCGGGTACACCTAGCGTAAAAATAAATAAACACATGATTTTTCACTTTTATCTTGTATTACAAGTTTTTGAACTACCTATGTATTTCCAAAAAAAATATTTTGTTTTACAATTAACTGCACGCCTACTTGTTAAAACATGTCAACGAACAAGAAAAAAATCAAATATCATCAAAAGAAATTTGAAGGAGGACAACGGTGAAACCATAATGTTGTTCAATTTTCTATACCCAAGGTACAGTAGTGGTAAATGGGTACAAAATATATAAAACAAATTTAGGGTAAAGCGGCACTTACACGGTCAATCGAATGACATCAATCACTATCAATCACTAGCATGTGTTTGTGAAAATGTATCTGTATGAGTCACACACATTTGGTGAAGTCTGATTGACGAAAATCAAAGCAAGTTTGATTTTGCATGATGAACGTCATGCTGATTGACATGTGTAAGGATTGGATTGACGTAATTACTTCATTGTGTTTTGTGTCACGGAAGCGAAAACATGTCTGGCGCCAGCGGAAAATTGAAGAACGATAAAGACCGAGGTCATTACCGAGTTTATGGGATGCCAAAGGGAAAGATTATAGGGACCGAAACAAAAAAATGCAACAATATGAAGTTTTACTGCAAAAGTATAAAGAAAAGTATCCTGATGCACAAAAAGTGGATGTCACCAGAAAAATAAATACGTTGAGATTGATATTGCAAATATTGCAGCTGTAAATTTTAAATCCTCAAAAGAATTCAGTGTAGCAAGATATCGCAATGTTGTAGAAAGCCTCTGGTTTACGGAAATCGCTTCACGCATGCATGTATCTTTTTGCATAACCCAAGGAGGAATTATTTTAAGCAATTCCTCGTAAGTGGAGTTATACATTCTCATAAAATTTTTATAATCGTCCTGTGCAGATATTTTCAATTCATTCAAAAGATTTTCATGTGTGAACTGATTCCTTTTTTAACCATTCCTTCATCCAAATTCTCTTTTTTCTCGAGATTTTTTTCCTTTTCCTCTTTATGCAATGTGCAAGAGCAATATATGCAATACAATCGTCCGTTTCACTCATCGCACATCCGTACACCACGAAAACTCACAAAAACTAAAAATTTCACGTCAATCGATTGAAGTGTGTAAGGGAAGGGGTAGCGTCAATCCACACATACACGATGCATGATGTCGACCGATTGACCGTGTAAGAGCCCCTTAATATGCTAATAAATTGAGAAGAAACAAAGAATGAATCAATAAACAAATAAACTATGCCCTATGCCACGGTTCCGCTCGGAGCGCGTTCTGTGAACTCTGAGCTCTGATTTAAATGACCGTGTAGTTAGAGCAAGAAGCTGAGCGCGGCCAGAGACAGAATTTAAGGAGGGAACCGAAATGAAATGGCTGTTGGGGCTGTTTTCTGGCCTTACATGAAATAGAATTTTATAAAATGATTTTTATTTAAAAAAAACATATGTGCAGTGTTAAAGTGTGTTTCATAATTAAATCGGAGCGCTCTGAGCGTTCTCTGCTCAGAGTATACTCGACTAGCTCAGGCTTTGCTCGATGTTCTGCTCATTCTATTGCTTTTTGGTCTCGTTCAAAATATTAAGATTGAAAATGATTGGCTTGGTTTTGCCATAAAGCAGATGAACCAATCTCAAAGATCAAATTAACGACGATTGGCACAGCTCTATAACTAAGCCAACTTCTTCAAAACAGGGTGGTGAACCGGTTCTCTATTTACTTTAATCGGGGTCCCATTTGCCCTATCAGTCTGAAGAAGAGAACCCTTTATGGGCCAACGACAGCTTTTTGCGAAGTGGGTTACTGGCATTGGAATATTGGGCCTGCTGAACAAGGGCCTGGCAATTAAGGTTGGACGTTGTAACATTTCCGTGTTACTTCCCGACCACCTCAACATCTGTTGGTTATCAGAGAATCACGAGAAGCCGCGAATAATGAATTTCCTCACACATTATGTAATTTGAGAATCATTGAATTGAAGCATTGTCTTTAAAACAAAAGATAGCGACTAACCTTGTTTAAAGTGTTTTACGTAAAATTATTTACTCACATAATGTACACTGAAGTGGTCCTTTTAGAATAGATATATGACAAATCAATCCCGATAAGTATCTGGAAAACTGTTAGATTTTCGAAATAAGTATCATAATTAATTTTCTATTTACACTCAGATTATTGTTTTGAAAATGACATTAAAAGGAGTTCTGTTGTATAATCGAGTCTATATAAAGTGGCAATCATACTACTTAGTACAAACAGTTCCCGTTTCTGAGCTCGATCGCGGCAGTGCGTCTTTTGCGGGTTGTATGTGGTTTTTTTTTTTAAATTTAAGTAGTTATTATGAAGCTAGCCATAATCGTAGCTCTATTCGCCGCAACTTCTGTTGTGTGTGCAAAAGACTGGTGGCAGAATGGAAATTTTTACCAGATATACCCAAGATCTTTCCGCGATAGTAATGGTGATGGTATTGGTGATTTAAATGGTGCGTATAGTGCAAGATCATATATGTACATATATATACTTTTTTTTCTTTTGTAAACAACATTGACCATACCTTGGAGAGAGACATTGAGTTAGATCAGTCTCTTCTATTGGAATAGCCGAAGTTTGAAGCTGGTTATATTTATTTTCATGTCATGAAAAACTTCAATGAAAGCTGTATATCTACATCCCTATAATTTTGATTTTCTTATTTGATAGCAAAAAAACTTAAATCAGTTTTCATATTTCAATTAGGTTTTTTTTTCTTTTGAAACCTTTTGTATGGCCAAGGTACTGATTTACTTAAACTTCTTCTGGTCACTCTATGCTTCTGTTGCAGGTATCACTGAAAAACTTCAATACATAAAGGACGTCGGATTCACGGCCGCATGGCTCTCGCCAATCTTCAAGTCACCAATGGCTGACTTTGGCTATGATATTTCCGACTTCTATCAAATCCATCCCGAATACGGTACCATGGAGGACTTTGAAAACCTAATCAAGAAAGCTAAGGAAGTTGGCTTAAAAATTATCCTCGATTTTGTCCCAAATCACACTAGTGACGAGAATGAATGGTTCAAAAAATCAGTGGATAGTGACCCTAAATACAAAGACTTCTACATTTGGCATGATGGCAAATACAACCAAGTCAGTGGAAAACGCGAACCACCCAGCAATTGGCTTAGTGCTTTCCGTTATAGCGCATGGAAATGGAATGATGTCCGTCAACAATACTACCTCCACCAATTTGCGGAGAAACAACCCGATTTGAATTATCGCAACCAAGCTGTCGTCGAGGAAATGAAGAATGTTATGCGTTTCTGGCTGGCAAAAGGCATTAGTGGCTTCCGTATTGACGCGTGTCCTTTCTTATTTGAAGTTGAATTAGACGCGAACAACAATTATGCGGATGAACCTGTCATCAAAAACATATCAGCATGCCCTGACAAAGACGATTATTGTCATTTGCAACACATTTACACAAATGATCTTCCAGAGACAATGGACATGATCTACCAGTGGCGCGAGTTAACTGATCAGTTTAAGAAGGATCACGGAGGCTATACGAGGATTTTACTCACCGAAGCGTATACTAAATTTGAAAATATGATCAAGTACTATGGCGACGGCAAGCGTAATGGATCTCATGTTCCGTTTAATTTTGATTTCATGAGCAACATAAACAAAGACTCAAAAGCTGAGGATGTAGTATGGAATGTTCGAAAATGGCTGAGTGCTATGCCCAAGGATGTGTATGCCAACTGGGTTTTGGGTAATCATGACAATAAGCGGTTAGCATCAAGATTTGGAGTTGAACGTGCTGATTTACTGAATATCTTGCTACAAACACTGCCTGGCAATGCCGTCACCTACAATGGTGAAGAACTGGCAATGACGGATGTGTATATAAGCTGGAGTGAAACAGTGGATCCACAGGCATGTAACGCGAACCCAGATAACTTTAATAAATATTCCCGCGATCCGGCCCGATCGCCCTTCCAATGGGATGCATCACCATATGCGGGTAAGTGCCGAAGTTGTTAATGAAATTAAAAAAAGGCATTGATCAATTATATATAAAAGAGGGAGGGGCTGCGGCCCACGGCAATTTGTTTCGATCAAGCTATAGGGATAGGCTACAGTCTACAGGAAAAATAAAGGGAAAGACTACAGTCTGCTTGGGCGAACTGTTGTATACCCTATTGCTATTCCTTTCCCTAATAAAGTGGGCTTATGAATTGTTAAGAACGATCTACATATTTTGTTTTCCAAAACTGAAAGGATTTTATCGAAAAAACAAAGTTTTTGTAAAAAAACGCCATTTAAAAGTGGGCATGGCAGAATACTTTATATAAAGGAATTGTTCAGAATGATTAGGACTTTCATTTACAACTTGTACTTTCTTCAAAAAATAGTTTTTTTTTTTTGTAAATAGTGCGAGAATTTTGGAAAATTTTAAATATGAGAATTAAGGGCCAGTAGAGAGTATATATACATACTCTGGGTCAACAAAGTCTCCATACACGTCGAGCCAAAATATTTGAATGCTTCTATTTTTATATCGAATGAATATTTGTATAACAACTTTTAGTCAGTCATTCTTTAGGACTGCATAAATATATATGCACATATTATTATTACATTACATATTAGAAATTAGGTAAGTCACCCGTTATTCAAGTGAAGTTCGCAAAAATGTCTGAATCCAAGGTGAAATAAGTTTCCATACACCCTGTTGGACGTAGATATTTACCGTTATCAATGAAATCGATGAACAGTACACAACTTCATTGTTGTTTTCAATCAGTCTTGATTATCTCTCATTCATTACAAACGTGTTGCTGGCATTCTAATTGCGTAAAATGGAAGTTTATCGAGACATTCGTGCCCTTATAGTAAAGATGCGTGGAGAAGGTAAATCTTGGCGTGAAATAGGAAACATTGTGGACAAATCCCAATGAAATGAACAATTTTGACAATAGACCTCGTTCGGCCCAAGAAAATTGCCAAGAAATCATCGTAGAGCAATTTTAAAAGAAGTTAAAGAGAGACCAATGACCAGTGCCCCTAAATTAACAGGTATGATTTCAGAACTCTATAACATTAATTTTGTTCCAGAAACAGTTCGAAATGTGTTGAGATCAGAGGGCTTCAACGGCCGAGTACCCAGAAAAAAACCATTGATCAGCAAGACAAACCAAAAAAAACTGCTAGAGTACACAAAAACTCACTTCAACAAGCCACAAAACCTCTGGGATAGCGTTATTTTTAGCGATGAATCTAAATTTAATATTTTCGCTTCAGACGGAAGGGCTTATGTCTGGAGAAAACCAAACGAGGAGCTGAAATCGAGGAACTTGATCAAAACTGTAAGACATGGTGGTGGAGGTGTAATGGTTAGGAGGTGTATGAGTGCATCCGGTGTTGGCAATTCGGTTTTTATCGATGGTATTATGGACCAACACATGTACCTAGATATTCTCAAAAATAATTTAAAGAACAGTGCGGAGAAACTTGGACTAACCGGGTCATTTTTATTCCAACAGGACAATGACCCTAAGCACACTGCTAGGCGTGTAAAAGAATGGCTAATTTACAACATCGCGAAACAGCTTCATACACCCTCCCAAACTCGTGACTTAAACCCCATTGAACATCTGTGGGATGAAATAGGAAGGCGATTAAAAAAATATGACATTAACAACAAAAATGCACTTAAAGAGGCCATCCTTTCAGATTGGAATTCAATTGAGCCAGATGTCACAAAGAAGTATGAAAAATCGTTTAATTGAGGTCCTTAGAGAGAAGGGAGGCAACACAAACTACTAACCATACCATATAATGTTACCTTGAACTTTTTTCCATACCATATAAGTTACATTGAACTTTTTTTCCAACTGTATGGAATCTTTTTTGGCAGTGCATTTTAAAATACTAAGATAATTTTTTGTTTTTGAGACTTATTTTGAATTTTTGTATTTAGTTTTTGGTGTATATCAATTTCAATAATCTATTTGTATAAGAATTTATAAATTATTTCGACCAATTACTTCCTTGTCGTAAGAAATTATAATAAATATGAAAAAATTACTTCTGTATGGAGACTTTTGTGACTATATAATAAATTGCAGCTTCCTAGCTCAAACTTTGTGCGTGTCAGTGGGCTGTAAAAAGTTGTACATTCGATTATTTGTGTCAACTAGAGAGTATGTGGTGAGAGTTTCAGTTTCTAGCTCGAGTTTTAATGCCTTATTTTTGCTGACACGCGAATGACGGGCATGGCTAGATCGACATTACCATCGACGTTTCGGGGTCTACTTGCAATATTAACGTATGTTACAAACTATGAGTCAAAACTAATATACCCTTAGAATAGAGTGTAAACAGCCTGTGTAACAGCAAATTTAACTGATCGCTGTATTTAAAATTGCCAAGACTTATGACATTCAAATATGTTTATTCCTTTTTCAGGTTTCACAGCGGGAACCGAGACTTGGTTACCGGTTGCTACAGATTTTAAAACTAACAATGTGCTAATGCAATCGAGAGCCCCACAAAGCCATTTGCAGATTTTCAAAAAGCTTATCCGACTAAGGAAGGAACCTGCATTTTTGAATAATACCAACTTGCAAATAAAAGCGGTGCTAGAAAACATTGTCATCTATAGTAGGTAAGTCAAATGAAATGCATTTACCTATGGTCTCTAACTCATTCCAAGCTTTTGGAATGCTTTTTATTTTATGTTATTAATTCATATCTGCATCTTTTTAACGAATGGCTCAGTAGTTAGTTAGTTGGACTACTGACTGATTAGTGTAAGGCTCAAATAACGCAGGGGCCAGTAACATAAAAAGTTTTTTCCACTGCCCCATCTCTTGCGAAAGTCTGACAAACATCTCAGAGTATATCAATTGTCATGAGAAGCTTCTCAAATTTATCGTACGCAGTCGGCATACAATTGTAGGCCTCTTCCATTCGTGCCAAAAATAAAACTTCCAGTGATGGGCGATTTGAGGTAAAAAATAATATATGGGAAATAACTAGTAAAAAATAAAAAAACCTAAAAAATGGTAAAAAAAAACTGTAAGAAAAAACGTTTTTTTTTTTTTTTATAATTCGCCTACGCTAAAGGGGCTTTGTTGTTTCTGTATATGTACAGTACCCTTATAGTGTTAAACACAGCGCATGCATTTTTTGTTGAACAGTAAGCTGCACCTAGTAATGTAGTATTGTATTGCATGATTTTAGGTGCTACTTACTATTCGAAAGAATAGGAGGATAGGAAAGAAGTTTTTAGTGCTTAGTATTTTTTTTTCTCCACGGGTGGTGCCTAAATTGCTTAGGGAGATCTCTATTTATGTAAATTTAAATAAAAATCATGGCTCTGGCCGGGATTCGAACGCACGACCTGCCAATCAGTTAGTGAATACACTACCATCGCACCAATGCCACCTGCAAATTGGTGACAGATTGCTATTTTACAGATTGCCTTTGACAGATTGCCATTTAAAGTCAACATCAACATCAACATTAGGGGAACATCTGCAGTGTGTGGCTAAAAAATCCAAAAAATATCTATTACCAAATCTACCAAAATGCCGCGTCCGAAAACAAAAAACTTTGATAGCTTAGATTTTGTGTTGCTCAAATCTGGTAAGAAATATATGGCACTTTGCAATATTTGCAAATGCAAAAAAAGTGTCGTTGGGTGAAATTGAAGTGGTGGGTATTAATCTCTAGGGGTGGCAAAATCATATTAAAAATTTACTTCCTAAAAGTCACAGATGAACATATCAATATTGTCTGAATCTGAAGCATGCAAAAATGGATCTGAAACTTTAGATAATACAAACGAACAATTAGAAAACTCCAATCGTCCATTATCCAGAGGAAAATCACTATCTTCTTCAGCAACAACGTCGCAATCTAATTCAAATTCGGTTGCCGCCACATCTTCGTTTTCAATGTGTCCCCTAACTTCACGATCACATATTTCTTCGTCATCTCCTTCTCCAACTACATGTCCATCGTTCATTGTCCCATCTTGCGCTAAGTTGCACCAAACCTCCAAAGCAAAAAAAAAACACAATTTCAAATTTTGTTGACAAAATAAGCAAAAAGGAGAAGGATGATTTGGATAATATAATCGCAAAATTCTTTTATGGCTGCAATATTTCTTTGAGCACTGTTGAATCCTCTCATTTCCAAACAATGATAAGAGCACTTAAGCCCTCCTATGGAAAACTAATTCCCAGCAGAACAACTTTGTCGACATAACTTCTCGATGAAACTTATCAAGCCTGCCTAAGTGAGTCACGTTCATTTAAGTCTGGCGATTCTGTACTGCTCATTGATGGATGGAAAAATTCATCCAGCAATTCTAAAGTTGTTGTAAGTATGATTCATAATGCTAATGGCCATCGGGCATTTGTTAACGCTTGGGATCTAAGCGGTGATTCTGAAACAGCAGATGTACTTAGCAATATTGCTTACGAGTCAATCGATCTAGCAAACGAGCTTTATGCGACAAAAGTATATGCCATTGTGTCAGACATTGCAAGTGTCATGACAAAAATAGGACAGAACGTAAAACATGTACTCGTATTATGGCATAGCACCTGCAGCTGTCACATGGGAAACCTACTCGATAAGAACATTATCAATTACAAATTATCTGAAAATGTTAACATCGCCCAAAAAGAATTTAAAAATACAGATTTTGAGAATATTATTATTAAAAGAGGCGTCTAAAAAATTAAACTGTCTTGCGCAACACGATGGTGCTCTCATAAAGATTTGTACGAACATTTTTTGCATAATTTGCAGCATATGAAACAAATAATAACATATGGACAGCCAAAAAAACTAAAAGGAAATGTATCTTAATTAATATTTAATGATGATTTTATAGAGCAAGGAAGAAAAAGAAATGTTGGATCCTGTATGTGAATTGATAAATTTCTGCCAGAACTGCATCCTTAGCAGACGCTGCTCAAAAATGGTCGACATTGGAAATACCTGAAACATTTAAAATACAAATGCAGAAGAAAGCTCTGGCGACGGTGTAGAGGTTAGTGTGTTGGCTTGTGACCCGTGCGGTGCAGGTTCAATCCCCATGGGGAACAACAACATACGCCACCCAATCACATGCCTCTACACCACAAGGAGGATTTCTGCCTGGTAGTACAATGGACCGTTACCGAGTCTGAGTGCTCTGGGATTTGGATTTCCTTTTTTAGTAAAAAAATAAAAAAAAAAAATAAAAATAAATAAAGCTCTAGCTGCATATTACTTACAACCTTTTTTTCGACAACGAAATATTAACAAATTGTCAAATAGGAACCATCAAGAACTTTCTTTTGAAAAATTTGAATGGGGCGGGGATCGAAGATTGGCATGATTTTAAGCAAACGAGTGGACTTTTTGAAGTAGGTACTTTATGACAAAAATATAAAGAAGCCTGATGTATTTTGGAGTACTGCAGCAATTAATCACGGCAATCTATCCAGATTGGCCTTGAAGCTTTTGAATATGCCTGCTTCATCGGCTCAAATCGAAAGGGTGTTTTTAATAGGGCGCAAATCCATACTCCTCTTCGAAATCGCCTAACCTTTGAAAGGTCGAAGAAATTAATACACATTTATTTTACATTAAACAGCAAACGGAATGATGTATTTCTTCTAGACTTTGATAACGAAGATGACGAGAATATTTAATTTAAAATTATACCTTGTTACAAACTCGTACAAAATTAATTAATAAATCGAAAAATAATTAGATTTTTTTAGATATTTTTTTAGAGTTTTTTACATGTAAAAAACCTAGAAAAAAAACTCGGTGTAAAGAATCGGCACAACACTGAAAACTTCTCACACATAAATGGTTGGAGAAGTTAGGTGTTAGGCTATGTTGGGCCTCGAAGGGCCTTCATTAATCTCTTTGAACATATATTCATATTCATTCATGCATCGTCGTGAAGCAGTTGGAACTTCATAAAACTCTTAAAATGTATATGGCCTTTGACAATTACCTTTTCGTAAACTTTCCACGTTTACAACGGCATATGTCCCCGATGAGCGCCTTCATGACGAATAAGGACTGACTCCAATTACGTATGTAAGAGTATATGTGAAGCTTAAATTTTAGCACGATTCGATGAGCCCAGCAGTCTTAAGGCAAATAATGTTTGAAGTAGCAATCCCATCTCCAACGCTTAATTGCCGTTACTATTCCCGCATACCCGCATAACCTTTGTATTGAAAATCTATTAAACTTTTATTAATATCTTCACAGATCTATCCCAGGTGGAGACACATATGTTGTTATTTTAAATTTCGGTACAAGTGACCAAACATTTGATATAAACAAGCATTTCAATGTAGGATCAAAAGTCGAAATTATTACAACATCTATTCAATCAAATTACAATGATGGGTATGAAATCAAAACACACAAAAATGTACACGAATTTTTCTAACGAATTTCATTTATGAACAAATTTCAGGGACATAATTGCTGCATCAAGCTTTACTGCTAAGGGACAAGTTGGAACCGTTGTTGTTGCTGTCGTATAAAATTGTGTAATATTTTTAAATAAAAATGACTACATGAATAAAGACACATCATTTGCCAACCCTGTTTACGAATATATTTTACTACAAGTCAATCAGAAAATCCCTTACCAATAAAGAATTAAGAGGAAATCTTAAATTTGTAGTCTCTTTCTTTCCTATGTAAAAGAAAATTTGAAAGATCGGGACCAGTTAACTTTACTTAAAGTGCTTCCGACCAGTGAAGAGTCTGTGCCTGAGGCAATGCAGCCTTCCATCCTCTGCGATTCCGGGCACGCTGTTTCCAGTTGTCCAGACCAAACGCTATGGCATCCGCGATGGCTTCATCTTTGAAACGGAGGTTCGGTTTTCTTTGCCTCCTCGAACCTGGGGGCTGGGAGTCCAAGATCCTCGTGGGTAAAGCATTATTGTCCATTCTACAGCTGTCTCAATCGTTCAAATTTTATGATCGAATCGTTCAAGTATTGGTTGAAAAAATGATTCGGTCATTTCAATCAATCATTCAATCAATCAATGACAGATGGGACATGGGAGTATTGTATTGCTCCATTCAATTTCAATACAATCAAAAACCCCAATCATCATTCGTTCAATTTAGTTTCGATAGAGACAGATACATTCGAATGGATTGTAAGAGTGAATACACTCAAAAATACCAAAACGCCTTTGAATAATTAGGAAATGGAGGTTATTGCACAGAAGCGATATTTTTGTAGAACAAATATATGTTAAATCAGTAATAAAGAAATGAATTAGTCAGAACAGAACAAAAGTATTGACTCGATGAACGATTGACTTCGGGCATTGTGATTGCAATCACCAATACTTTATTGTGATCGGGTCAAAAAGAACGAATCAATCACGATTGACACAGCTCTAGTCCATTCCCTCGAAATGGTCGAACCAATGCATTCGACGTTATTAAGCTTTTCGGACTACATTCACATCTGGGCACAGCACGTTGTGTTCGCTGTTGTATCTTTTCCTCATTCGCCTTCCTCGCACAAAGGACCAAATATCAGATGGAGTATTTTTCTTCCAAAAGAACGAAATGTTAGATTGCATTTTCCACTTTTCGTCCAGCACTTGGAAACACATTGCAGGACTGGTGGGATTAAGGTTCGATAGAGCATGTATTTTGTCCTTCGTGGGAGTAGTTTTGAGCGCATTTGTTTCGCCAAACCGAAGTAGCACCGGTTTCCCTAGGTGATTGTCCGTCGGTTCTCCACTAAGGTGTCATTCGTGGAGTTGATGTTTACTCCTAGGTAGATGAACGCCTTAACTACATTGAAGTTATTGCTATCAACAGTGGCGTTTTATCCTAGGCGGTTTACAGATTTTCTTCAATCGCCAAAAGACTATTACACGGCACCCTGGGAACGGCCAATGCTGCCGATATCAATGCATACCCCAGTAGCTGGCTATTGAAGATAATAACTTCCGTGTTAACACCTGCCCTACGCACTATTTTCTCCAGAACAGGATTGAAGAAGTCACATGATAGCGCATCTTGCGGGGCATGACACTATTCGTTTCGAGTCGAAATTGGTTTCCGACAATCAGTGGAATAAGTGCAAAAACCAATGCATATGTGCTTGTCTGATAGATCCTGAGAAGGTTTTCGATACCGTATGGTTAGAGGGACGTTTCTACAAGTTGACCAGGTGGGGGATGCACAAACCTTTGCTACATGTAATTTATAATATGATAATAGGAAAAAAGTTCGTTGTCAAATGTGGCAACGCGACTTCAAGCAGAGGCTTTGAAATTAAAAACGGGTTACAGCAGGGGGCGGTCAATTCTCCGATTCTGTTTAACATTTACACTAGTGATCTGGTGGGTTCACTCAGACATAGCGTATGCCGACGATTTGGTGGCATACAGATCAAGTCCTAAAATCGAGGTCATTAACATTTTTTAGTAGCGTGACTTCGATCAAATTAAGGGATATTGCGACGACTGGAAATTTAAAATCAACTTTCAGACGACGGAAACAATCTTGTTCAGAACAACATTGGCTGGGGCCTCTAGGGATACCACAAAAAACTGCAAGAAATTGGTCATTATTGGAAAAAATGTGCCAGCCGTTGGGGGGGAGAAGCGGAGGTAGATATCTATGTATCTGGCTTGACCAGTCTCTATAATTCGATAGACATATAGTTGCTTGTCTTGCTGGTGCCGAGAAGGCTAATGCTCTGACAAGGAGACTGTTTCATAGCAATGAATTTGACTCCAGAGTGAAGGTCATATGCTACGTGGCTATCCTAACAAGGTCCTATACGATGGGGTTCAGTTGAATAAGATTGACAATTTCCTCATTTTTGTGACTCGAATGCACTTTGCAAAAGATATGGCCAGTGACAACAATCCGATCGTTGGAGCTTACTACCCCAATGAAATGTACAGCGAGTGCGCTCCGGTTCGGCCTCATCCCCCATTGGTATTTATCCATATTGTTTTAATACCGCAATAGCGAAGAGCGGTAAATTCGATGCGGAAAAGCAATTCACCGAATATTGGTAGGTTGTTGAGGGGGGAAGGGTCAACATGCTCTCCCAGTTTATAAGTATAAGATTAGATAGCTAGTTCGTTTTTAATAGAGGCCGGGCTCGCCAACATGTGGTGGTACTTCCGGGAGGGAACAGTCGCTGTATGGCTTCAGTCAGCTCCTGGCGACGAGTGCTCACCTTGCCGACTGCTCACCTTGCCGACTGCCAGGCGCTCAGAAAGCAATTTGGATATTGACCACTCAGAATCCTAATTATGCTCAGAATCCAAATTATAGTCAAAATAAGTAACGTAGCTTAAGATTCGATTAAGCCACGAATTATTTCTTTAAATAAAGATATGTTAACTTAAATCTAACTGAGATGTCCTAGTGCTTATAAGTTCTTCTTTTGTCAACGTTTTTCAGGTTTCATTTCCGCGTTAATATCAACAACATCTAGTCATTGACAATCTCTGACTTCCGAGGTCATAGTCTCCATCTTTTTTATCTTTTCAGATTAGACAGGATAGATGTCTACATTTCCTTTTTTATATTGGCACGATATTTTTGTGCGTAAGATCCCACGCCACCGACAATCTGATGCCGTGCATACCGCTGCCGTGCATACCGTGCCAACCTCTGCTTCATAGTGAGGAAACACCTTATCCTGTCCCTATTCCACCTGCTCTATACTTATGTATACGTCGTGGAATGCCCGCCACAATGGGTAGGAAAAACACAGCGGTGAAGAGCATTCCACATTCATGTTGAACGGCTAAGGAAAGATTCTTTGTTATTCGCTGTACGTCCGAAAAAAGTCTTTAGGTTGAACTGATGGCATGACGGGTATTGCGGTTAAAATTGCTGCAATTACTACTGATTCGTCCAAAAGAATCGTATTCAAAAAATGGGGAAGCATATACAGTGCACACGATAAATTAAAATAACAGGCATAAACGGCAAATGCAGTGCCTAAAACATAGCTTCTCTAACCATTTGTTGCTATTCGGTCTCTGGTTAGTACCTTGACGGACTGATGCCTGGCATTCTTCCATAGGCATAGCTGCATAAAGTCAAATTGGCCATGGGTCTTGTCCTATAGGTTTATAGCAAACAATTCTCCACTCCCTAACTAAACGGGCAGACCCTTCTTGTTTACCGTAAAGTCTGTTTCGCAGGGCAACAGGTGTTGGGTTGCCTTGAGCACGCTGTGTTCCCTCCCACTTACGAAATTCGTGAACGCCATGACAGCTCTTGCACTTTTGATATTAGTAGAAACTGTCCCTTATTTAGAAAAAAAAGCACATCCAATCTATACTACTGTATTTCGTAAACACTCGCACACGACCATACATAACACCAGCAGATTAATAAAGCAGATCAGATAAATAGATATAATCATTTATTTTCTATTAATTGTAAAAAGGTAGCCATAATTTCATTTTAAGTAGATATATTCATAGGTCGAATTGAGGTAAATTGAATAATAAGAGTTTAATTATAGGAAGTTTATAAATTAATTTATGAATGGGAAAATAGATACGAACTATTCACAAAAACAAAAAAAACAACGTTGGTCCAATGGATATATGTATATGTACATACATACATACTAATGAAAAGTTATTGTAATCAAACAAAATTTGAAACTGAACTTAGTTTAGCGCTAACTTGGCACAAGGCTACCCGGTCACAGTGATATTCCAGGCAACTGCAAGACGGACGAGTTAGCCAGACGGGGTTCCGCACAAGAACTCTCTGACAACAGAGAGACACCGGCGGTACCCATTCAGACACTGAAACGCAAACTTCTAGATAACGCGTTAATAGAAGCAAATAACAGATGGAATAGCATCAGTACATGTGTGTCCTCAAAGCAAATTTGGACCAAATACGATGCGAAGAGAACATCCAAACTTCTCTCCATCAGCAGGAAAAATATCAGCTCGGTAATCGGAGCAATCACCGGCCACTGCCTTTTAGGCAGACATGCCATCAGATTGGGAGCTCCCTCAAACGACTTCTGCAGAAGCTGTAGAGACGTCGAAGAGGAAGAAACCACCACTCATCTCCTGTGCAACTGCCCCGCACTAGCCAATTCAAGGAAACAAATCCTCGGCAACTATTTCCTCGATGATCTAAGTGATCTCAGTGAGACAGATATTGGCTGTATCAGCAAATTCGTCACTAAATCCAAATGGTTAAACTGAACTAGGGGACGGATTGGTCGATAACTTGAGCCCCTCCCGCTCCCCTCCCGCAGATCCCCCCAAACCTATTCCCCTACAAAGGAAAAGAGATCTCACTGTAGTCAGATTGTATCAGTCACTTCAGTCAGAACTCCACTCCGAGGGAGAGACAGTAACCCGGCGGATCGACTGAAACGGTCTCCACCGGCCTGCTGCCTCCCCGCTATGCAGACAAAACGGGAACAGAGTTGAGGTTAGATTGTAACATTCACCACACTCTGCTTCTCTCCCATGCCTCAAAACCTGCACCACAAACCTCCTAACTCAGTCATCATAATTCCAAATCGACTATCAAGGCCGCCCCTCCCTGCTCCCTTTCCGCGGAATGGTGTATCTTGAGGCTCGTACTGCAACAGTCGCCACAAGCCGCACCCACCCCCGCGATGCGTGTAGCGGGGTTGGACCACCTTTTGGTCACGCCCTCTAGCACAGTTTTGTAACCAACTACTTGACTGTGCAGCCGGTACACCCCGACCCCCCTCCAAGAAATGTAATAGCTTGCTCGGGATTGACTGTATCGGTCTCCCTGGCACGGTATTGCCTGCAAAGAGAGTGAAGAGCAGTTTGAGGTTCGATTGTAACAGTCATCTCAAAAGACTCTTCCCTCCCCCGGTGACCAAGAGGCAATAGCTTCCCTCCGCGGCGCAGAATGTGAGATCGACCTGGGGTTTGATTGAATCAATCGCCTCATCTCGATCGCAACCCTTGGTTCGGATGTCGGGCGAAAGTCGCCTCTGCACTAGTCACTCTAACACATCGCAACCTATGCGAAACACAGCCCCTGACCCCTTCAGGAGAATCTTCCCCCCCTAAAAACCACTACCTCACAGGAGGCAATTACAGGGAACCCAGGAGGCCGAGCGATGACCGCATAACTCGAGATTGGCCGAACCGATTTTGATGATTTATACTTTGTTGGAAAGATATGTTCTCAGCACGGGTTTTAGAAAAAAAAAAATCTAAGTTTCAAAATGGCTTATTTTGACCACCCAGCGTGTTACGACAGGTTTTTTTCGATTTTTTCTAATTTTTTTTTTTTTCATTTTGTATTTATTTATTTTGGCAACAACCAAATAAAGAATCACATTTGAATGTAACATATCGTATCACAATTGAACTGTCAGATAGACACGCAACGTAACGCCATCTATTATCGATCAATGGAGAAGCCAATTTTGTTTCATGTTTGGTGGCGCTGTCGGATTCGGATTTCTTCATTGCGATTTTGTGAGTTTTTGTGAATTAAAATTGATATGAGAATATATCTATATCTATTTATATATATATGTATATAAAAATCAATCCATATTTGCGTTTGTTGCCGGTGTTTGGCCAAACGCGTTAACCGATTCCAATGAAATTTTTTTTTAAAGAAAGGTGACGTCTATACGAAGGATGTTATGTATGTGCGATGTCTGTATCTGCATCGGTGTGTAAATTATGTGTTTCTTAAAAAAGAAAAAAAAATTGACATATTTATACACTGTGTGTTTCATATGTAGGTATCATGTGCTTTGAAAAAAAAACAAATTTAAGTGAAATAATGAAAAGTTTTTTTGTGTAATATTATCTATATATGAAAATCAATCCATAATTGTGTTTGTTGCCGGTGTTTGGCCAAACGCGTTAACCGATTCCAATGAAATTTTTTTCCATGAAAGGCGACGTCTGCACGAAGGTTGTTATGTTTGGCTATATCTGCATCGGTGTGTGAGATATGGGCATTTGAGTGAGTACACATGCATATGTGCGTATGCGTGTAAATTACGACGCAGATACAGAGACCGTACATACGTCACTTATTTTGTTATCCGAACAAGCATATGAAAGAGGGAGACAACACGAACGTTTCTAGCTTATTGTGGAATTTGTGCGCACTTTCATTCTTGAGATATCGTGTGTTCAATATTTTATTCAAATAACTCTTATTGAAATTTTTTGCATTTTTTTGTGAATCGGACATCGGAAAGTTGCTTTTCCAACATTGATAACAATCGGTTGGAAGTGAATGAAAAGTAATTCAATCGAAGTTTTTTATTTTCGCTTTGTTGTTTGATTCGCAGAAGTAAGGTGACATAGGCGCCTGCCAGACAACAAGCACCTACCCTAAACGGAACAACGAAGTTGTGTGAGCGGCCTAAGCCATGCGGAGAAAAACGTGCAGTCTCTTTCACCGGTTGAGCTCAAATCAGGCAATCTTCGGTATTCGCCTGAGAGTGTTTCTGTGAACTTTGGTCCAAATCGGTCTTCTTTTTTTAGGCGCAGCAACATACGCCGGATACCCGCTATAGGCAATTATAAGGAAGTCTACTCGAACATATTGGCCAATAGAATTCTCGGGCACGGGCAAAGCCGGGCAGGTGCAGCTAGTGTTATATATTTGGAGCTTCGGTATTTTAAAAAGCTATTTATAATAATCTAAAAATAAATGAATTATTCACTTTCGCTTAAATCAGAGTCTTCTTCTTCTGATATATCTGATGAGAAGTCTTCAATGAGGCTATCCGAAATGTTAGAGTCACACAGGTTTTTTTATAATAATTCTATTATTTCTGGAGTTATTTTATTTCTTTTAGTCCTTGGAGGAGCGCGTAAACTCGCAATTGGTGGGTCCGACATAAAAAGGAGTCTATGAAGCAAATCTGTATTTGTGTCAATCCTAGATGTGAAATACTAGCATCAGCTATTAAAGCAAGCGCCTTATCTGCTGATAGTTCCGCTGGCTTCCGGTTAAAAGATTCATAGGCTCTTTTCAAAGTCGTACCTCTTTTAGGAGAGGCAACAGAAAGCTCTTTTATAATCGCTGCCGAATCTTTTTTTCCTAATCTACGAAGCTTCATTTCAGTGGCCAACGATAATTCGTCATGACTTCTGCTTTGCAGAAGATCCCTAATTTTTCGTCTCTTAGACCAATAACTGGAGGCATTGAACTGTTTTGTTGGCCTTCCAGGTTTATTTTTAGAAGAATTGTGAGATAAACTAGGGATCGCATCAGTCACAATTTCAGAAAACTTAATGGTTGTTTTAAGCCAAAGAGAATTGTACTCTAAAAAGCGACCACGGTGCCTAGACCTCTTATTGTGACTTTTACACTTTCTAATGCTTCATCAGGCAGTTCTACACTTCCAAGAATACGTAAAACAAATTTAATAATAGGGTTAAATCTATCATGGCTTGGCAAAGTCGACCAAATTTCGAAAATTGACTGATATGAGATCTCCGCAGCCATTATTAGTAAAGTAAGATACTATTTGTTTCGCAAACTTTCGCAGATGTTTTTTTGTTTTTTATGTAGGTTAAATGTCCAGCTATATAGTTTATATTGTCTGCCCTCGATATTCTGCGATATAATAAAGTAAAACTTTGGTTGAAATTTGAAAATCCTAATATATTCGCCTTAAATTACTCACAGATTTAAAAACAAAACGCTGACTATAAAAATACTATTTGAAAAAAGATAACCCCGTTACTCAATGTCTACGAATAGTAGAAGAAACTACAAAAAAATTAAACAAATAGAAGGCACCAAACAAAAGCATTTGTCACGTGAAATGCAGCGACTGATTACCACTTGCTACCAGTGCATTTATGTGAAACAGCTAACGGAAACTTCTAGAGATCATTCCGTTGCTTGCACATGATTACTTAAGCAAATCATTTTGTGGTTCTATAGAAGAAGTATTTAGGTAACAAAATATAAGGTTTTAGTGAATATATTAAGCATTTCGGAAAATATGTTTTGCCTACTTAGATTGCAAAAATTGTTCACTGTGCAGCGGGTTGTTGCTGCGGCAGATCGATGTAGGTACCTGCTGGGACTTTAAATTTCAAAGGAAATACACAATACGGCCAAACTAGCACTAGGTCACTTTTAGCACGTTAAATTACAAAAAAAAAATACTTGATTAAATTTAGGACAAATTAGCAAAATTAATTACAAAAATGTTCATTATTTAATTACAATATGAGATATCATACAGTACGGTTCAATTGTATAGTCGCACCTAAATTATGTGAAATGAAAACGCACAAATGGGAAAAGAAAAAGCATTCAACAGAAAGGTACATTAATATTGAAAAAAGCAAGCGGCATTTCAATTTGATAAGAGGCACATAACGGTAGTTTCACTCTGTTTTTCATATACCATGCAAAAATGTATGTATTATTTCGGCTCATTTGAATAGTCGCACCGGTTAAATTGCTTAGTTATCAACAAGTGTTCGGACAAAAGTCAGAAAAAATTTAATTTGGAAGTGTGACAAGTATTTTTTCAACGAATTTTATTAAGGGCAGAAAAAAAGGGTTGAATTCGGAAAAAGGGCTAAAGTTGAAACTTACCTTTCGGAGCGCTTTTCAAATTGTGAAATAGCCCTTAAAATTTGTCGAAGTGAACACCTATTAAGAGATTTGTGAAAAATCGTGAGAGGTCCTTGGGACAACAAACATTTTGGAAAAATATCATTTTTTCGAATTTAAATGATCTTTTTTGTTGTTCCAGGGACCTCTTAGTCAAATAACATTGAACACAGATAAACCATGACGATTCTAATGTCATTTTGGCAAAATATCCTTTTTTGGACCAAGGACCTCTTAGTCAAATAACATTGAACACAGATAAACCGTGCGGATTCTAATGACATTTGGAAGAATAAGCTTTTTTCCACTTTTAAGGACCTTTTTTTTGTTCCAAGGACCTCTTAGTCAAATAACATTGAATATACCATACCGATTCTTATGTCATTTTGCCAAAATATCCCTTTTTTCGACTTTAAATGATCTTTTTTGTTGTTCCAAGGATCTCTTAGTCAAATAACATTGAACACTGGTATACCATGCCTATTCTAATGTCATTTTGGCAAAATATCCTCTTTCGACTTTAAATGATCTTTTTTGTTGTTCTAAGGACCTCTTAATCAAATAACATTGAACACAGATAAACCGTGCGGGTTCTTAGGACATATTGGAAGAATATCCCTTTTTCGACTTTAAAGGACCTTTTTTGTTGTTCCAAGGACCTCTTAGTCAAATGACGTTGAACACAGATATAACGCGCGGTTTTCTAGGAGTTTTTGCAATAATAATAAAGTGATCCTTTTTCTTTATTTGGTGCTCCAATGACCTCTTATTAAAATAACCTAAGGCCAACTTAAAGCGACATTCTTAAATCGGCTATCGGTCCACACCACAGCACAAATCGATATTTATCCTCCAACCTTCAACTGATGTACAACAAACTTCAAGCTAAACAACCTAAATTATTCAAAACTTATCGAAGACAAATCTACTCCACACAATTTCTCCAGTATTTCGTAAGAACATAAATCTCCAAAATTAAACATGATTAAAACATGAAAATTTATAACGAAATGAAAGAATTGGTCCTGTTAGCCTTTTTGGGTGAAATTGTTGGCAAATAGTAAATAATAAAAAGCTACAACTAAAGCTAATTATTGTAAGTTACACTCTGGCAAATATTTTTTTTACAACTAAACACGTTTAGTTACACTTCGCAACTAATAACTAATTTAGTTCCAAAATTTGTTGCAACTACAACTACAATTATTATAAGGAAACTACAGCAAATTTACCTGTAGCTTTTTAGTTATTAGTTAAACTAACTTTTGTGCAACTCTGCCTCAAAGAATATTTCATCTGCCTCCCAACACGTTAAAGTATATGCCAATGCTAGAAACAGGTTTATCATCTCTTTTAACAAAAACGATGAAACGCCAAATGGATGTTCTAAAGATACTTAGCATGACGGATTTTCGACTCCCAAAAATGGCGGCCATACAGGGTATCATAACCAGAGCTGGGTGGTATAAAGAGTGGTTGAATTAAGCTCTAACAAAATATTAAATCACGATTATTTAACATCAGCTCTGTTATCTCATCGAAGACACCGATACACATGCTAAGTCAAGGTACTTAGAGAGAGCTAGAGGAAGCTGTGGGATCTGTACATTGAAATATTTACAGCCGCTTGAAGTACAAATTGTTGCGGAAAACTATTTTCGAGACTCATACAGCATATGAAATAGCGATGATCTTGAGGCTACGTCGAGAACTTTTGAAACTAAACTATGTCCCACACAAAGAGGATGCAGTTTGTGTAAATAAACAGAAGGGGGGGGGGGGGGAATGAAGTCATAATATTCCTCAACGAATTCAACCTTCCCGTCCTGTTCCATTACTGCAAAATTGCATTACAATATCGAGCACGAATACTATCTTTTCATAAAAAGCATTAATTTTATTTTGCTACTGATATGAAAAAGTATATTAAAAAAATGTTTATGATATTGCCAACCAGGCAGACGGCAATGCCATGTTTTGTAAACATTTTTGTAATGAATTTGCAATGAAAGTGCAAATAAAAAAAAATCAATCTAATATATTGTTTGTTTGCAGAAACTAGAAGAAATTAAATCATTATACCCTATTCTAAGGGTATATTAATTTTGACGCATAGTTTGTAACATACCTTAATATTGCCCGTAGACCCCTAAAAGTTACTATATTTATAATCAGCATCGATAGTAATGTCGATCAAGCATGTCCGTCCGTCCGTCCGTCCGTCCGTCTGTCGGCAAAAATTAGGCCTTTAAACTGGACCTAGAGAGCTGAAATTCTAAGCATATACTCTCTAGGGTCCCGAAATAATCAAGTTTACGAATTTTTGAAATCCGCCCACAGACACGCCCACAAACTCAAAAAAACTAAATTTTGGAAAAAATCGAATTTTGAGCTAGAAAGCTGAAATTTTTTATATATGATCTATGACACCTAAAACTGCTCGGGATACAAAATTTTCAAAATCTGCCCACTGACACGCCCACAAATAAATAAAATAATTTTTTTATACCCTATTCTAAGGGTAGGTATATTAATTTTTGAAAATCCAAAGTTTGAGCTAGGGAGCTGAAATTTATAATATATACTCTCTATGGGCCTTTTATGCTCATGTGTAAATATTTTCAAAATCCGCCTACTGACACGCCCACAATTAATTTTATTTTTTTTTTGAAAATTCAAAGTTTGAGCTATTGAGCTGAAATTTATAATATATGCTCTCTAGGGGCCCTTTATTCTCATGTGTTAATTTTTTTTAAATCCGCCTACTGACACGCCCACAATTAAATAAAACAATTTTATTGAAACACCCAAGTTTCAGCTAGGGAGGGTTTTTTTTGATAAAATCCTTTAAATGTTATATAACAAAATATGTAGAGCGTTCTTAAAAATTCAACCATACTTTGACTTTTGTCACGCCCACTTATGAGGGATAGGAATAAGAATAGGGTATCCAACAGTTCGCCCAAGCGGACTGTAGCCCGTCCCTATGTTTTTAGTTATGAATATTTGTTTAAATCTTCTTTTATTGATTTCGGTTCTGCAAACAGAAGAAAATCGAACTGATAAGAACGTGTACCATATTTGCGACTTAAAAGGAAAAATACTGAATGATAGGTACATAAACCCAATAGAAAGCATAGTTACACTCAAAAAAAGTAAAGATAGAAACTTAATAAAAATAACAATAGATACAAATTTGGGATATCATTTCCCATTTTCTATTTGCTGTGCAATTCAACATATTATGAGTAGGTACCAACCTAAAAAATGGAGCAAAGGACGTTCGTTATCGTACCGCATCTGTAGGTTTATAAATTACAATTGAATGCGATTCGAACAAAGAGTTCGCGTTACTGTTCTCGACTGCGGCAGTACGTTTTATATTGCAGCTATTTTTGCTTTTGGAATTCAAACAGTAAATTGTAATGAGCTTAAACGTATTCTTAATAATTCTAATCGCCACAACTTCAGTTGTCAGTGCAAGGGATTGGTGGGAGAGTGGAAATTTCTACCAAATTTATCCCAGATCTTTCCGGGATAGTGATGGTGATGGAATTGGAGATTTGAATGGTGCGTATTTAAGAGAAATAGGTACTAATTTTCTTAAAATAATATTGAAATTTTGGTTAACTAATCGGCCTAAATAATAAATTTATGGGACAAATAGTTGAGTGTTCGACGGATAAGTTGCTTTTGGGATTACATTTTCAGTGAAGTCAAAGGAGGAACTTTCAATTCATATTATTCCGAAGCAAAATGAAACCGTAATGAAACAGTTTTGAGTTTAAAAGCAGATTGTGTTTTGGTGTAAAGTAAAAACACAAATTATTCGAAAAAAGACTGATGGTAAACAGAAAAGTGTTAAAAATAGCAGCGGGAAGTGAAATAATTACTATCTTACTTACTTTATGGGCCCATTAGATGTTTGTTCGTTTGTTGAAGGCCAACCAATTTTGCCTATCACACGGCTCGGTGACATCGACCGATGATGTCCATAACGTCCACGTATCCCAGTACTTAGACGGATCTATTAATGATAGTGCCTTACAAATTCAAGTTTTTGAGCACCACTATGGGTGAACAGTGTACGTACGTTTCAGGCGCATACTTTCAGATCATAGTCCGTTGACAATCCGGGCCGTGACCTTAAATGAGTAGTGTCCATATTCGAGGCTGCTATCACTCTCATAACTTACTTTATTTACGTGGTAGCGAAGATACCCCGAAGGCACAACCCCCAACCTGGAGGGCCACTTCCAAATATATGTGCGAATATGTGCGCGTCATTTGACCCATAAATCGCTCATCCACCACCATCTATTTTTAACACCCTGACTTAGTATTAATGTCCTCAGCTCCAAATATGTTGAATTACCTCATGTAACACCAATGAATCAAACACGAGAATTCATCCGTCATAGGTAAGTCCTCCATCTGAAACTCATTAAATAATTTGCCCAAACAAAAAGTTAAATAATCATCTAAAATTTGTACTTAGACTAGAAACTGGGGGTTTATGTCATGGTTTTTTGGGGGACTTTTTGTAGCTATGTAATTCATTTTAAATATAATTCAGTTTTATTTCGTTAATGATTTTTAAAAATTAATGATTTCGTGCTCGGTGACGAATATGCGAAATCCAATTAAAAAACATGTTCATTACTCCCTGTGGGCTTGCAGCCGGAATTTGTCGCAATTTTGTTTGAATGGATATCAGTTTTGTCTCAAGGAGTATCTCCGGGTACATATTAGGCCTTAACGGCCCATGTAGGGCCTAGAACCTAGCTTCTCCAACCACTTTCATGCGAAGTGGAGGGGACCTACAGTTTTACGCCGAATCCGAACGGCAAATTTAAGAAGCTTCTCATGACAATACTCTTGGATGTTTGTCAGACGTTCGCAAGAGATGCCAACAACACGCGGTATTCCCAAGTGGTCCGCCATCTAAATACTAACCACGCCCAACGTCGTTTAATTGCGGTGATCGAACGAGAACTGATTGATTCGACGTCGCAAGGTCGTTGGGTATCTGCTGGTTAGAGTCACTCCATATTCGACAATTACGCTAGTTTATAAAAAAAAAAAAAAAAAAACAACCGCCCATACCCTGAACATAGCTTTTCCAACCATTTGCTTGTCCGAAGTGGAAGGGACCTAAAATTTAAAGTCGAATCCGAACGGCAAATTTGACGATTGATGCTCTTGGACGTTTGTCAGACGTTTGCAAGAGGTTTAAGATGTTACTTGGCCCCGACAGGATTCGAACCTGAGAATTTCTTATTAGCAGTCCAACACTAACCTCTACGTCGCTGTGCCCACATTGCTGGTTTACATTGCCGTTTAAATCAAAATGGGGTCTTAGACATAATAACGAAGTTTAACATCTTTTTGTCCTCTTCCACCATATGGGTGTTCTTCCGCCAAGTTCAGTTTTTTGACCCTACAAAGCAAAAGAGTTAACTAACTTAGCCTCACCACAGTCCATCTGCTCGGAGGAGTGCCGCAAAGAAATCATCGTCCCGACCAACCATTTTTGTTTAATCTTAATGCCAATCTGTATTTTTGTTTGTATCACGTTTCATAAGACATCAGTGGGCTCAGTGGCTCAGTGGTTACTAATCTAAGAGTCTCCAGTTCAAATCACTCCGACGGCGACGCAAAGTTACACTTGTTTTTATTCACGTCCATACCTATTGCGAACGTTTGTCAAACATTCAAGAACATCAATTATCATGAGAAGCTTTTCATAATTGACATTCGGAACCGGCTTAAAATTGTTGGTCCCTTTCACTTCGCACAAGCAAATAATTGGAGCAGCAGGATTTTTGGCCCTGTATGGCTCTTAATACTCTTATTATCTGGAAAGGTGATACGTTGGCAGTGGATACTGTTCGCCATCCGAGTAAAACAGTGTTTATTATAACAATAATGTATAACAATGAATATTCAGCTGACGTTTTGTGTGAACCATATTTATCAAGTTAAGAATTTAGCGAGCAAAAACTGCATTGCTTAACCATCTCGCTTAATCGTATCTTTCTTTGTAGATATATGTGTGTATGGAAGCTAAAATTTAGCGTGAGCAGGATCTTCTCCGTTAATGGCGTTGAGGATATGATCAGGATTAAAGAGATCATAACTCTCCCACTTAACTGCATCCCTAGTGCTCCGTCTGTGGGGTTTGCCGGTTCGAACACAGAAAATAACGGCAGGCCTCCCGATTTTAAATCACTTCGTCGCTGAGGACAATCAAATACTGGTGTTGCTACATTTCTGTGATTCAGGAGTTTTTAGGCCTGCCTCTCTTTCGCGTTTGTATTGGAACTTTGATTGATATTGCCTCTCTGACAGGGTACATAGGTTCTTCCCTTTGAACATGATAGTACCAACTGAGCCAGCCGCGCTCCTTCGTTCTTTAATGTGAAGGCTTCCTTGGATCTTGGAATTTCTTATTCGATCAGTCTCTGTTTCTTCTGCTGTCTTGCGAAGCATCGTTTTCTCGCTGCCGTTAATTTACCCTCATACCGTTTGTACGCTGGGCAACATTGGGAATTCCTCAGGCTTGGAGAGAAATGAAAGTGGTCTTCATACCCACAGATCGGAAATACTCCTATGTCAGTCAGAAAAAGACCTCAGACCTATTAGTCTATCAGCATTCCTCCCTAAAACGCTGGAGCGACTGATAGATGTCCATCTTCGTACAAATTTAAATATGCAACTCCTGTCTGCGGCTCAACATGCTTACTGTAAAGGTAAGTCGGTTGAAACCGCCCTTCACTCTCTGGTACGCATTATTGAATACTCCCACCACCACAAGGAGTATACTACGGTTGCTTTCCCTAATATAGAAGGGACCTTTAACAATGTCAACACATCGCCGTTCATCTCTTAGGGAGATTGCGGAGCAGTTTAACATTCACCCCTGTTGGGTGCCGGGGCATAGATAGGTTAGGTTATGTTAGGTTAGGTGGCTGTCGGCAGAAGCCGACACACTTAGACCAATTTAGGCCCATTGTGATACCACGTATAATTATCTACCTCAACTCGTAGATGGGACTGGCCAACGACACGCGGTTGTTCTCAAACGGTACCCCATCTATGTACTAACTGCGCCAAAGTCGTTCAATTACGGTGATCTGATGAGAACCGATTATAGATACCGGGGCATAGATACATTCCAGAAAACTGTAGGGCAGATGAACTCGCCAAAAAAGGAACCACACTACCGCTTTTATGTGACAAGGGTACTCTGGGTATACCAATCGCTGCATGCAAACTTTTATTGAAGCTATTCGCTATCAAGAGAACAAACCTTAGATGGACAAGAAGTAATACATGTCTAGCGACTAAGCATATCTAGCCAAGGCTGGACCTGCGAGGCTGTAAGAGTCTTAACTCACTAAACCGACTACATATAAGCTTCTTTATAGGTGCTATTACAGAGCACTGTATGATAGGAAGGCACGTATCGAGGCTTGGTGTTTATTCAAGCGACTTCTGCAGAAGCTGCATGGACGAGGAGGAGGAGGAGGAGGAGGAGACTACACTTCACCTTCTTTGTACATGTCCTGCTCTCTCCCACAAAGAAATCTCCATCTGGGAGATTTCTTGCTTAATTATCTAAGTGACTTGGCTAGCACTGACGTTGAAAGTCTATCGCGCTTTATAAGAAGCTCCAAATGGTTTAGCGAGAAACCCCTAGATCCGTCACAATGGTCTAACATTGGTCTAAGTGTGTTGGCCTTAGGCAGACAGCCACCCCAACCTTACCTAACCTAACCTAACATTGTAACCCGTATGTGAGCGCCGGGAGCAAAACTGCGGTGTAGAGCCTTCCTTTCAGTTAAGGGACATTTTTCGCTCACAGAAGATGGCTGAGTTTTCGCGCCACTTTGTAAACACTACGCTATCGCGATGTTTAATGTCGTCATCCAGCTTGCTTCGATATTGATCATAGATCCCAGGTATTTAAATGTTTCGTACTTTGTAATCACTCCTCCATTCATTTGAATGTCTGGAATAGGTCGGAATAGATCAGAAAACGAACAGAGACCTGTAGAGACGAAGAAGGAAATCTTGTGTAGAGTCACAGTCGGTGCTGAGGACATGGAAAACTATTTCTGCAGACTGTTAAACGGCGAAGACGACACAAATTACGCTGTCAGGCAGAACGAACCATTCAGCCTGGACGATGAAAGCCCCCAGACTTCCGTCCACCTGACCAAAACGAAGTGAGGATAGCGATATCCAAACTAAAATTCAAACAAAGGGGCGGGCTACAGTCCGCTTGGGCGAACTGTTGGATACCCTATTCTTATTCCTATATCTCATAAGTGGGCGTGACAAAAATTTAAAGGATTTTATCGAAAAAACTAAGCTTTTGTAAATAAAAACGCTCCCTAGCTCAAACTTTGGTTTTTCAATAAAATTGTTTTATTTAATTGTGGGCGTGTCAGTAGGCGGATTTAAAAAAAATTTAAGTATGAGCATAAAGGGCACCTAGAGAGTATATACTATAAATTTCAGCTCCCTAGCTCAAACTTTGGACTTTCAAAAATAAAAAATAAATAATTGTGGGCGTGTCAGTAGGCGGATTTTGAAAATATTTACACATGAGCATAAAGGGCCCCTAGAGAGTATATATTAAACATTTCAGCTCCCTAGCTCAAATTTTGGTTTTTCAAAAAAAATATTTTATTTAATTGTGGGCGTGTCAGTAGGCGGATTTTGAAAATTGTATGTCCCAAGCAGTTTTATGGGCCAAAGATCATATATAAAAAATTTCAGCTTTCTAGCTCAAAATTCAATTGTTCCCAAAATTTGTTTTATTTAATTCTGGGCGTGTCAGTGGGCGGATTTTGAAAATTTTATGTCGCAATCAGTTTTATGTGCCATAGATCATATATAAAAAATTTCAGCTCTCTAGCTCAAAATTCGATTTTTTCCAAAATTTTATTTTTTTGAGTTTGTGGGCGTGTCTGTGGGCGGATTTCAAAAATTCTAAAACTTGATTATTTCGGGACCCTAGAGAGTATATGGTTAAAATTTCAGCTCTCTAGGTCCAGTTTAAAGGCCTAATTTTTGCCGACGGACGGACGGACGGACGGACGGACGGACATGGCTAGATCGACATTACTATCGATGCTGATCATAAATATAGTAACTTTTAGGGGTCTACGGGCAATATTAAGGTATGTTACAAACTATGCGTCAAAATTAATATACCCCTAGAATAGGGTATAACAAAGCTGCTGGACCAGACGGCTTGAATGCCGATATTTTTAAGGCAGCGGGAGATGACCTGGTGGAGAGCATACACCAACTTGTTTCCAAGATATGGTCAGAAGAAAGTAATGCCTGATGAATGGAACCTCATCATCGTTTGCCCGATCCACAAGAAAGGAGACTGTTCCTAGCTAGGTGAGCTTGGAATTCTTTTTGAATTGAAATAAGTGCCTTCAATTATTTGTTGCAGTTAAATGTCTTTAAATGTGGATAATAAAACTGTTCAAATACTGCGTTATAAAGTTCTTTTATTTGCTAATATGTTGATCAGCGGGGATGAACATCACAGATCTTGCAATAAATCAGCTGAACTTTTATTCTTAATATACATAGATAGTCATTGACCCATACTTGCATTATATAAAATATGTTAACATCGTAATTGTCCTAGATTGCTACGATCTCAAACAATGCCACTGCTGTGCTGGCTGTTGTTATAGCAGGATGGCCATGCGTTGCTATATGTTCTCTTCATTTTCGGTTTGTTGTAACTTTAGCTGGCGGTGGTTAGAACCAGCAGGCTACTCGATGTAATTTTCCTTAAGAGCGTTGGTTCTGTGTTGATCGTAGCTTAGTACGTGGTGCGTGATTTCGTTGGTTGAAAAATAAAGATTTGTTTTGTAGTGAAGTTTTGCTGATATGTAAAATTAAGTGCAAAGTTTTTCGTTTGTGAGCTCTTCCTTGGAGCTATTTATTTGAAGCGTGAAACTAAGTCCAAGTTTATATTGTTCTGCCTTGCAGCAAATAGCTTCATGTACACTCACATGTTTCCAGCCCCTACTCCTCCTGTCATGTGCTTGAGCCTTTCGCCTAATTATCACCCTTAGTGTTTAAGAACCAACAGAGACCCTCTAAACTGCGCCAATTATAGAGGCATCAGTCTCCTGAATACTGCCTATAAGATCATGTCTGCTGTACTGTGTGAAAGCCTGAAACCATTCGTCAACGACCTGATTGGTCCCTACCAGTGCGGTTTTAGGCCCGGTAAGTCCACAACCGATCAGATATTCACACTACGGCAGATCCTTTAGAAAACCCAAGAAGTCCAAATCGATACCCACCATCTTTTTATCGATTTTAAGGCCGCATATGATAGCATCTATAGAGACGAGCTATACAGAGCCATGTCTAGTTTTGGCATCCCAGCCAAACTTGCCAGATTGTGCAGAATGACGATGGAGAACTCCCGCTGCTCCATAATGGTCGGAAACAATCTCACCGAGACCTTTGATGTCAAAAAAGGATTTAGACAAGGTGATGCGCTGTCATGTGACTTCTTCAACATCATACTTGAGGAAATTGTGCGAAACTCGCAAGCCAACACTAGAGGCACAATTTTTCAAAAGTCTGTGCAACTACTTGCATATGCTGACGCCATTGATATAATTGGCAGAACACAGCGAGCTGTCACTGGTGCGTTTGCAAGTATTAGCGCAGAAGCGGCAAAAATGGGTTTAGTGGTGAATGAGGGCAAAGTATATGCTGTCAACAAGAAGGACACAACAATGACGAATCGGACAGAACGTCACGATAGACAGCTACAACTTTGAGGTACTTAGGGATTTTGTCTATCTTGGATCCGCTATAAATTCTGAAAACGACATCACATCAGAAATCAAACGAAGAATTACACTTGCCAACCGCTGTTTCTTTGGCCTAAGAAGGCAATTGACGAGTAAGGCCTTGACAAGAAACACTAAGGAGACTTTGTATAAGACCCTCATCATCATAGTCCTGCTCTACGGCGCAGAAGCGTGGACATTAGCAAAAGCGGATGAAGATCTCCTTGGTCGTTTCGGACGCAAAATTCTTCGAGTGATTTTCGGTCCCGTTTACGTTGACGGGCTTTGGAGGAGGAGATTTAACACCGAACTCTACGAGCTGTACAGCGACATCGACCTGGTCAAAAAAGTACGAATCAGTCGACTAAGATGGCTAGGACATGTAGAGCGAATGGACACCAACGTTCCGGTCCGAAGAGTCTTCGGTTCCAACTCGGAGGGACAACGCAGTAGAGGAAGACCTCGCCTTAGGTGGCACGCGCAAGTGGAAGGGGATCTCAACCACCTTGGAGTGCGCAACTGGAGGCAGTTAGCCATAGATCGTGCTAACTGGAGAGGCGTATTGGCTGAGGCCCAGCTCCACCCCGGACTGTAGCGCCACCTAAGTAAGTAAGTAAGTATGTAAGATCAAAAAACGGGCAGCACACGTTTTCTGTTTATTCGGCTTAATATGGTACCTACCCACTCCGCTTCAAAACTTTCACCCATACATCAAGTGCTCGCTGCAGGGACATTTGATCCTCGCTTATGATGGCTACATTGTCAGCAAAGATACTAGGACTGATTCATTAAGCAAGTAATACAATATAACACTAGAAACTCTTTATAGCCATTTAATCCAATTTTATCAATCATTTGTTCAGTTCTTCCTACCAACCACAAAAGTATCCTTCTTCGTTGGTGTCGCTATCTGTACTATCCACAATAATTGTTCGTTCCCTACCCCTCTGTGCATCCAGTCTTGTCGTTGTGCTTTGTTGCAAGTGTAACCGTGATAATCGCTTTGTAGTGGCAAATATTCTTGTTACAACAATATGTTTATACCATATTCTAAGGGTATATTAATTTTAACGCATAGTTTGTAGCATACCTTAATATTTCCCGTAGACCCCTAAAAGTTACTATATTTATGATCAGCATCGATAGTAATGTCGATCTAGAAATGTCCGTCCGTCCGTCCGCCGTCAGTCGGCAAAAATTAGGCCTTTAAACTGGACCTATAGAGCTGAAATTTTAACCATATACTCTCTAGGGTCCCGAAATAATCAAGTTTACGAATTTTTGAAATCCGCCCACAGACACGCCCACAAACTCAAAAAAACTAATTTTTGGAAAAAATCGAATTTTGAGCTAGAAAGCTGAAATTGTTTATATATGATCTATGACTCCTAAAACTGCTCTGGATTAAAAAATTTCAAAATCCGCCCACTGACACGCCCACAAATAAATAAAACATTTTTTTGGAAAATCCAAAGTTTGAGCTAGGGAGCTGAAATTTATAATATATACTCTCTATGGGCCCTTTATGCTCATGTGTAAATATTTTCAAAATCCGCCCACTAACACGCAAACAATTTAAAAAAAAAAAACTTTTTTTGAAAATTCAAAGTTTGAGCTAGGGAGCTGAAATTTATAATATATACTCTCTAGGGGCCCTTTATTCTCATGTGTTAATTTTTTTTAAATCCGCCTACTGATACGCCCACAATTAAATAAAACAATTTTATTGAAACACCAAAGTTTGAGCTAGGGAGCGTTTTTTTTTTGATAAAATCCTTTAAATGTTATATAACAAAATATGTAGAGCGTTCTTAACAATTCAACCATACTTAGACTTTTGTCACGCCCCACTTATGAGGGATAGGAATAAGAATAGGGTATCCAACAGTTCGCCCAAGCGGACTGTAGCCCGTCCCCATGTTTTTTTAACGCAAATCTTACATAAATTTCTCTGTATTGTATACAATATCGTATGAAAACTGAATACATATATCACTTCCGTTTATAATTTTATTATAATAATCTGTGAATACCGAATGTGTTCGATTACCACAAAACACATCAAATCGATACGCACTTTTTTCTTGATATAACCGAGTATAGGATAATTCACTACACAATATCGAGTGTGGATTGTTTTCCCTCATTTCCATGCATCCTCAGTTGGAAGACAAGCCAAAGGTCTGGCAATGATTAAAAATCAAAAAGGATACATATTCAACTATTACTAGTTGACTAAATATTTGTGGAAAATATAACTTTAGGCCCTCCCTAGGGAACTGAAATTTTAGTTTGGGCAGGGAATTTACATTTTTCGACCTCTTATTTTTAGTGGAGCGTGCCTACATGATGTTTCCATCATTTTTCGTAATAGGTACCTACCAAAAATGCGGAGTACATGTAAATTTTGTATACCCTATTCTTATAAAGTTATTATACTTATGATCAGCATCGATAGTAATGTCGATCTAGCCATGTCCGTCCGTCCGTCCGTCCGTCCGTCTGTCAGCAAAAATTAGGCCTTTAAACTGGGCCTAGAGAGCTGAAATTTTAACCATATACTCTCTAGGGTCCCGAAATATTCAAGTTTACGAATTTTTGAAATCCGCCCACAGACACGCCACGCCCTCAAACTCAAATAAACAAAATTTTGGAAAAAATCGAAGTTTGAGCTAGAAAGCTGAAATTTTTTATACATGATCTATGACTACTAAAACTGCTCGGGTTATAAAATTTTCAAAATCCGCCCACTTACACGCCCACAATTAAATAAAACAATTTTATTGAAAAACCAAAATTTGAGCTAGGGAGCTGAAATTTATAATATATATTCTCTAGGGGCCCTTTAAGCTCCTGTGTAAACATTTTCAAAATCCGCCGACTGACACTCCCACAATTTATAATCAACTTTTTTTGCAAATCCAAAGTTTGAGCTAGGGAGCTGAAATTTATAATATATACTCTCTAGGAGCCCTTTATGCTCATGTGTTATTTTTTTAAATCCGCCTACTGACACACCCACAATTAAATAAAACAATTTTATTGAAAAAAGTTTGAGCTAGGGAGCGTTTTTTTACAAAAGTTTCGTTTTTTTTTGATAAAATCCTTTAAATGTTATATAACAAAATATGTAGAGCGTTCTTAACAATTCAACCATACTTAGACTTTTGTCACGCCCACTTATGAGGGATAGGAACAAGAATAGGGTATCCAACAGTTCGCCCAAGCGGACTGTAGCCCGTCCCTATGTCTTTATTCCAGGTTAATTGAAAAAGGGTTATTAATTTGTAGTTGAACAAACTCCACTATAAGAATTAATCTTATAGCAAACAAATTAATTTTTGAGTAAAAATTTGTAATTTGGACGCAACCCAAAATACAGAAAATCAGTGAAAAAAAGGATATGTTTAATATTTTTATTTTCTTAAAATTGAACCGACCAACTACCTTAGAATAAAAATGTATGTGTCCTTAAAACAAAGATTTGATAATAATTATTATGGCTAGGTTTACAAAAGTTTTACAAAACTATATATTATATGACTACTCTTAATCGGTGCAATGACATTTTTATAATCATTTAATAATTAACTGTTCCTGTTGGAATGAAAAAGAAAATATATCATTAGCGTTAATTAAAAGGAGTTAGTTACGCCCTGTTATGTCTTACCGATTTTTCGTAGAACGGAGTTTCTTCGTTGTGCATGATGTCGTCATATCTCGCATCCGTGATTGCACGTGGATTTAGGTACTGATAGCATGGTTCCATTTGTTGCTGGGTTGATTCCTGGACTTCTATGTTTGGGTGGTGTGCAAGGT
This sequence comes from Portevinia maculata, assembly GCA_949715645.1. NCBI lineage: Eukaryota > Metazoa > Arthropoda > Insecta > Diptera > Syrphidae > Portevinia > Portevinia maculata. The sequence goes on along the minus strand of OX454525.1, from coordinate 108,092,226 downwards.
TTCGGATGACTCTTCCTGAGAGTTCTATCATAATTTTGTAAGACATAAGTAAATAATTTTGTTAGTGATGGGCAATCCTTTGCAATGCAGATCTACAAAAAACGTAAAGTATTTTAATAATATATCCAACATATCAACTACCGCAACCTCGCACCTACTCCCCATTCAACAGTGTCCCCAAGCGATAATGTAGAAAAACATTTGAAAATGTTAATTTAATAAGCATTGATTACAGAAAAGAGAACGATGTACCTACCTATCACCGCCGTCATTTGATCCAGAATGTTTTCTAGTTTAAAACTTTATTTTGTATTAGTTAACCGGTTTTTTTTTCGGTTATTTTTTTTAACACGGTTAAACCCATTTTTTTTTAATTTAATAACTGGGTGGTGGTTATTTACTCCCAATTTCACACCTCCAAAAATATCAGACAACACTAAAAACCCTTCCGCTTAAAAATATTCGTTGTCTCACAAGGTCACAAGACATGTTGTTCTTGCTCGCGTCGCGTTTATTCGTAAAATTTTCGAACGCTTCCACCTTCTCTGTAAACCTAATAAGTCATTAGCTAGTTGGTGTAGTGGTAAGAATGTGATATCGCTAAGAAACTACATATATACACTTATTTCAAATTCTTGCTTTTTTGAAGTCTAATAGCTACGCACCCTTACTTAAAGAATGACACTTTTGGAAAATCGTTTCCATTCCTTCACTAATTGGTTCCTTGGTCTTCATTACTTTTTTTTTCAATTTAATTTATAACTTTAAAAATCTATTTTCAATTTATAACGTAATTAAAAAACAACTTTCAAAAAAGTGTGTTGTTCTAAAAAATCGAAACCGGTTATTTGGAGTGATAAAAACCGCCCGGTTAAACAGGAGGTAAAAAAAACAGTTAATTTTGCAAACACCGTCCTCCCAACTTTGTATCGTTGTGCTTTCGACAAATATTAACCGTTTGAATATGTTACATATTTATGACAGCTCTTCTCTTAAATTCAGAACATTTTTACCCCCAGATATATCCAAAACCAGTTCACACATTTATTTTGTTCTATTCCAGGCAGTGCTGGATTTACGCCTAGGCCCGTAAGGCCCGGGCCTGGGGCGGCATGATTTTAGGGGCGGCAAAATTTTGATAACCCTGAAAATCAAGAACCGTAAAATGTTAGAATACAGTCAAAATTCGATAACTCAAACTACTATTATCCACAATAAAAGCTCGACTTATCAAGACTTCGATTTATCCAAATTGTTCCTCAAAATTAAAATAATCAAACAATTCAATATGTATCTGAAATACATATGCACACACATTTTGTGCTTTTATTAAGTCTAACACATTTTACATTAATGTAGTACATAAGTATTTACAACATACTCGTACATAAAATTATTGCCTGTATGTACATATATGTATGTACTTACAACTTCCAACCAGCAACGAAACATGTCGGTATCAAATTTCTTAAACCTACATAATTATTTTTGTGTGTATGTAGGTAAGTATCTCGTTTTCTTTTCAAATGAAAATTCGCTTCAAAAATTCGAATTTAAAATGAATACGTGATGCTGTTATTTCTTCTCACTAAATGGGAATTCCCCTAAAAAAGTTCGACTTGCTTGATGCATATGCGATTTTTTTGTTCGAGTTATCAGGGAAAAAAATGTATGGGATTTGAACTCTAAACGTTGTTGCCACATAATTTTGTTCGAGTTATAAAAAAATAAGGTTGTCCAAGTTTGACTGTAATTTGAAATTGATAATTTTTGTGGATTAATTTACCTTTATATCTATGAAAAATTTTGAATATAGGCTTTACCGACTTTACCCTTTAATTTGCCGGTGCAATACAATTTTTTTTTAGATCAATATTATTGGCCGTTGAAAATAATACACTAAAAAATCGGCAGTGAATTTCTCAGTTTTTTTCAGTGAAGTGATTGCGGAATGCAAAATTTTTATTCATCAGTTTAAAACAAATTCAAATTTACAAGTAAAATTGTCGCAATTCTGATATAAATTTATAATCAAATATGAGTGCATATCGAAATAAACTCAGTGGTGCTGAATATCGTAAAAAAAAGAGTTATCAGTTGTTTAAAAATAATGTATTTTTCTTCAGCAGAAAATAGACGAGATTTCAACACCAAATATCGAAGAAAGACAGTTAAGCCCTCCTTCACCAAAAGATACTGAAGAAATACAGTCAAGTTCTCCTTCAATTAATTTATTAGGTGACAGTTCAATTGCAGGTAATGTTTTAGGAATCAGTAGTGATCCCTTCTTATGGAATTTAAACGAAGAAACTCAAGAATATATCATTTTAAACGGTGCACCACAAAATAATATTCATATTATTGATTTTAAAAATTCTAAAAATGTTTATAGTGATAAAACAAGATATTGCTCGAAAAATTTATTTCAACGAACTTTGAAGAATGGAGAGATTCAACGCCGTGAGTGGTTGATGTATTCAGAAACTAAAGGATCCGTATTTTGTATTCCATGCTTACTATTTAGTAGATGTGGTGAAACAAATGCTTTCACCTGCGAAGGGTTCCGAGACTGGAAAAACTCAAAAGCACGCGTTGAAGGTCACGAAAACTCTGACGTTCATAAAACTAATGTTAGTAACTTAAAAGCTCGAGCGGTAGCTCAAGGACGTGTTGATCAACATTTATTAAAACAGCTCGACGAAGAAATTTCGTACTGGAAAAAAATATTGTATCGGATAATTGCAATCGTTAAATCACTTGCAATAAGAGGACTGCCGTTTCGAGGGCATTCAGAGAGAATTGGAGATCCCCGTAATGGAAACTTCTTAGCATCAGTAGAACTTGTTGCTGAATTCGATCCATTTCTATCTCAAAATTTAAAGTCGTGTGCGCATCCTGGTAGTGGCAACATATCGTACTTATCAAAAACAATCTACGAAGAAATTATATTACTGATTCAAAGTCAAGTATTAAAGCACATTTCTACTGAAGTGCAATCCGCTAAGTACTTTGGTATTATTGTAGATTCTACGCCTGATATTGCTCATGTCGACCAGCTAACTATAATTATTAGATATGTACGTGCAAATGGTGAACCCGTTGAAAGATTTTTAGAATTTATACCTAGTACTGGTCATAAAGCAAAGGATATTGAAGATGCTGTATTAAACTCATTAAAAAAAAATGGTTTGGACATTATGAACTGTCGTGGTCAATCGTACGACAATGCAAGTAATATGTCAGGGATATATTCAGGAGTTCAAGCACGAATGAAAACAATCAATCCATTAGCAGATTACGTTCCTTGCGCTGCCCATTCGCTAAATTTAGTAGGCATTTGTGCAGCTGAATCTGTACCTGAAGCAGTTGATTTTTTTTCTACTTTGCAAGAACTGTATATTTTTTTTACGATATCTACACATCGTTGGGAGGTCCTGGCGCAACAGACAAATTTAAGACTCAAAAGCCTTTCTCAAACTCGATGGTCTGCTCGACATGATGCATGCTATGCTTTAGAAAAAGAGTGGTGTGCAATAATTCAAGCATTGGACTTTATTGGAGAAAGCAATGACGAGAAACCGAGTACACGATCTGAAGCTATTGGATTAAAACAGAAATTACAGCATTTAGAAACAGCAATACTAGTCATAGTTTGGAATGTAATTTTAGATCGTTTTAATGCTGTTAGTAAGAAACTTCAGGGTTCCCAAATTGATTTATCATCCGTAGTCCGACTCTACGGTTCGTTGGCCTCTTTTCTTCAGGATATGAGACATAAACAATTTTTAGAATATGAAGAAAAAGCTAAAGCGCTGTCTGGAGTTCAAGATTATTATCGCTATGGTACTCGCCGCAGAAAAATCAGAAAACTTCAGCCAGACGAGTCACGGGTAAATGAAAGAGCACCTATTTCTGGCGAAGAAAATTTTCGTACAAATATTTACTACCCTATTTTGGATACTCTAAGTACACAATTAGCTGAACGTAAAAATGTATATGATAAGCTTCATGCACAGTTCAATTTATTTGATAATCTATCTGAAATTGATACGAATGAGTTGAAAAATGAATCAAATAAACTAGTCAATAAGTATCCTGACGATTTAGAAGAAACATTAGGAAATGAATGTATTCACTTTCATTATCAACTTAAAGATTCATTGCCAAATTCTGAAAATGTAAGTTCTGCGAAAAATATATGCAATATATTGCATTCACAAAATCTTTGTGATGTTTACCCTAATTTAGATATTGCTCTACGAATTTTTTTGAGCATCCCAGCAACAAATTGTTCTGGAGAAAGATCTTTTTCAACTCTGAAAAGGGTAAAAAATTATTTACGTGCAAGTATAGGCCAAGACCGACTTAATGCCCTTGCATTATTATCTATTGAAGCTCAGTTGGTACAAGAACTGGATTACGATGATATAATTGACGTTTTCGCACGAACTAAAGCCAGAAAGAAGAAAATGTGAACTCAAAAAAGCTATATTCAAATTAATAATTTATATTTAAGACTTTATACGAAAAGTTGTACCTATGTTAAAATATTAAATGTTGTATTGAAGTTAATAAATTTGAATTCATAATATTTTAAATATTTAAAAATTTTATATTTATTGTTAATAATTTTTTCTCCATACAGCAAAAAGGGCGGCATATCTCACGGGGCCTAGGGCGACATCGAACATAAATCCGCCACTGATTCCAGGTATCACTGAAAAACTTCAATACATAAAGGACATCGGATTCACGGCCGCATGGCTTTCGCCAATATTCAAATCACCAATGGCTGATTTCGGCTATGATATTTCAGATTTTTATCAAATACATCCGAATACGGTACCATGGAGGACTTTGAAAACCTAATCAAGAAAGCTAAAGAAGTTGGCTTAAAAATAACCCTCGATTTTGTCCCAAATCACACTAGTGACGAGAATGAATGGTTCAAAAAATCTGTGGATGGTGATCCTAAATACAAAGACTTCTATGTTTGGCATGATGGCAAATACAACCAAGTCAGTGGGCAACTCGAACCACCCAGCAATTGGCTTAGTTCCTTCCGTTATAGTGCCTGGAAATGGAATGATGTTCGTCAGCAATACTGCCTCCATCAGTTTGCGGAGAAACAACCTGTTTTTGCTGGCAAAAGGCATTAGTGGCTTCCGTATTGACGCGTGCCCTTTCTTATTTGAAGTTGAATTAGACGCGAACAACAATTATGCGGATGAACCTGTCATCAAAAACATATCAGCATGCCCTGACAAAGACGATTATTGTCATTTGCAACACATTTACACAAATGATATTCCAGAGACATGGCAACTGATTTACCAATGGCGCGAGTTGACTGATCAGTTTAAGAAGGATCACGGAGGAGATACGAGGATTTTACTCACCGAAGCGTATACCTACTAAAATTTGAAAATAGGATTAAGTACTATGGCGACGGCAAGCGTAATGGCTCTCATGTTCCGTTTAATTTTGATTTCATGAGCAATATAAACAAAGACTCAAAAGTTGCGGATGTGGTATGGAATGTTCGAAAATGGTTGAGTGCCATCCCCAAGGATGTGTATGCCAACTGGGTTTTGGGTAATCATGACAATAAGCGGTTAGCATCAAGATTTGGGGTTGATCGTGCTGACTTACTGAATATCTTGCTACAAACATTGCCTGGCAATGCCGTCACGTACTACGGCGAAGAGCTGGCAATGACGGATGTGTACATTAGCTGGAGTGAAACAGTAGATCCACAGGCATGTAACGCGAACCTAGAAAACTTCAATAGTTATTCTCGCGATCCGGCCAGAACACCCTTCCAATGGGATGCTTCATCATATGCAGGTGGGTTACGATAGCATTAGCTGAAAAGTTTCAGTTTCAATGTTATTATTTATGAAAGACCATTGAACGAAAATACTAATTCTTAATCTCAGGGTTCACAGCTGGATCTGGAACTTGGTTACCAATTGCTACAGATTTCAAAACCAACAACGTGTTTATACAATCAAGGGCTCCACATAGCCACTTGCAAACCTTCAAAAAGCTCATTCGCCTTAGGAAGGAACCAGGGTTTTTGGATAGAAACAACTTACAAATTCGAGCAGTGTTAGATAACATTGTCATCTATAGCAGGTTAGTAGAATCTGTCTTAAATAACTAGCCTACTAGTTGTGCTGGTGCTACGGCTCAGCGGTAAACGTTGCACTACTAAGGTATACTTTAAAAGTAATACGGCCGATACAACACACATGCATGCGCAATCAAACTCCCATCACACGCTATTCATGGTCATATCTGCTTATGGTGCATTTTTAACTACCTTAGCATTAGCAATTTTCACCACAAACAGCACAATCACGCATGCAGAAACAAGAAAATATCAACAAAAAAAAATAGGTTTTCCGCATCCCACTGTCAAAAGTTGGCTACCCAAGCCATTTAGTTTGGGGAACAAATTTTTTTATTCTATATTTCGCACCTCCGCTCAAATAGTGTCATAACTCAAAAAAAATAGAAAATCCATTTATTGCACCATTACGTCCCCCATACTTGAAACTAGTATCTCAAAAATTTGTTCGAATATTTGTCCCTAAATGACACAAATATTTCATTATAATGTATACCAAAAGTAATGGCGGCCCAAACATTTGAAAGCTTTTTTCTCGAAAAAATTAATTTTTTGACTTATGACACAATTTGAGCGAGGGTGCGATTTATTCTTTAATTCTTTCTGACATAAAAAGAACATTTCCCCCACTTTTCATACAAATCGAACAATTTCTTCTTTGATTATATTTGTCTTGACAATGTGTTTCCGCCGCACATAAATTGGAATTTGAAACTGCACATAAAACGGCGATAAGAACAACTAGGTTCCGAAGACTGCAAATCACCAAAGCAACCTGGCACTCTCAAGAGGGTCGAACCGCTAGCCAAATCGACGCGAGGCAATCATCGAACATCCTGAATGTGAAAACAATCAGATAGGCAAGAGTCGACTCGGATCAGTCAAATTCAGAGCTCTATAGTCCCACGAGAAGAAGCTGCGAGCCGCATAGAAAAGGAAATTTACTTAGGACTAGTCCACAGAGGACGACTGTTCTAAAGAATTGTTGCTTCGAGGTCACCATCCACGCCAACAATATGTGGAACTGGTATCTCGACATCATCGAAGAGGAATGAATGAAGTTCTGCAAAAATGGTTACAGATCCTGTACTTTTTTTAAACGCTGCAGCGCTAAGCCAGGGAAGCGTATCATGCCGCTAGAAAGGAGCAGAAGAAGCTCTCGCGTAAAAAGCAAAGCGCATACGCAACTCAAGGTGATTGAAACGTTTTGCGATCGAAACAACATCCAAGCGCCAAGCGACTGATGACCAGCTATAAGTAAGAAACAGCGGTGACAACCTTCATGAAAACGCATAGAAAAGATGATGTTTAAAGCGGCATTTCCATCATTTAAATCCCTATTATGTAGAGAGATTGAAAGGGCAGGAAGAGAACCAAGATCCAGTCATTAAAGTTCTTCTGTCACTACTCAGTATGAAAGAGGTTGGTTTACCCATTTTAACATTTAAAACAACAACTTCGCGTTGGCTCTGATGGCTTACGAGCCGAGTTTTTCAAGTACTGAGATGTTGCTTCGGACGTTCGCCTGCACCAAATCATCAACTAAAGGTGGCAAAAGCACACAACGAGGACAAAACAAAGTTACATTTTGTCAACAAACAACCAATCATCTGCCCACGGAATAGGACAGAGCGCCACTATCGATGTATTTATAGAGCTCATCTACCTCAGAGTAACTGGCTAAACACAAGCTCTTGCAAATGTAAACATAGCTGCCGAATGGTTGCAGCTGTCAAAAGTTGAATACAGACGAATTCAATGTTGCAAGCCCAACCGTGCAGTGATGCAATATATAGCCGGATGAGTTGACTTATACTTTAACATACTGTTGCAGTTTTGTAGTTGGCCTGCAGCAGGCAGCACAATTGTGTTTACCCAGTTTCGAAAGAAAACTTCTTCATTGGATATTTGGGGCTGTGTGTAAGGAGGTAGAATGGAACAGAACACACAACTGCGAAATCTGCCAGCTATAACAAGATGTGTAGGTATATAGCCCAAAAAGCTAAATCTATGTCGACAACATTGTCTCGGCCACATTGAGCGAATGGAGAATAATGATAAATTGACGAGGAAGAACCGAGCGAGTTAGATATATGCAAACGCCAGCACCAGACGATAAATACGACACCTTTATCCGTTCAATAACTCAAAGTTGACCCAGGTATTTCATAATTTCTTAGAGTTAATTATTATCGCAAATCAATTATTAAATCCATATAAAATAAGTGTTTTTGTAAAATCGCTGAGAGTACGCCTGCCGATTAATAATGTATAGTAACCACACTACATACACCCATTAACATATACCTACCTTCTACCCAGCACCACGATCTAAAAATCCCCTACCGTATTACGCTCAGCATTAATGCCATATCTCTCGGTTCCCAAACAAACGAACTTAACCAATCGGATTTAGTAACCGCTCAAATTGTCGCTTAACCTACACCCATAAAATACCAAATTGATGACATCATAAACATGCCCCTCTTTGGGTATTTTAATAAAGAGTACGGCTCCCTATCTCATTGCTTAGTAGTGGTACTGATCAGTGTTGGAAAAAGGCTTACTATTGTACTGAATTCAGTACAATTTGATTTTCTCAGTACACAAGTACATCTTTGCCTATGTCAGTACAATTTTGAATTGTCTGTTAAAATTGATACCTATATATTATTCCTTCAGTTGATTTTCTCTTATCTCCCTTGACTAAAAAAAATGTATGTGCGATGCGAACATTCCCAAAGCCCAATTACACAATATCAAAATCTACCCTACATGAAATGAATGCGCCCATTTGATTTTAAATACTGACATCTGAACGTCATTCGATGACATTTGTTTTTTCAGTTAAATTTGAAAACGAAAGACGGAAACTTGTCGGTTGTTGCGTTCGTCTGCCGTGGTTCTGGTGTTTTGTTTTGGTGTCGAGTCGAGGATAATTCTGTGCAATAATGGAAAGGTAGTTTACATAATCTTACATTACTAAGAGATACACATTACATATTTTAGTTAAAAACAAAAGAAGAAGATTGGATTTCGATGACGTTTTCTTAAACGCACTTCAAAATTTCTCACAAAGTGCAGTGCTGGATGGTCAAGTTAACTCTAGTGTTCAATTTTTATTAAAGTTTTTTCCTAATGAACACAAAAACTTGAAGTTGTAAACAACGAATATAGAGCTCTAGCTGACTGTGAATATATAAAACAACTAAGAAATCTTTCCATATCAGAATTTTGGTCAAAAATTGGCCTTTTAAAAAATGAATGCAATGAGTTTATGTTTCAAAATATTCATCGAATTGTTCAAGTTGCCTTTTGTGTTCCTCATTCGTCAGCAAACGTTGAAAGAATTTTTTCGTATCAAAATATAATTAAATCTAAATTAAGAAATCGGTTACAAGTTCCAACGTGTTCTGAACTTATAGAAACCAAAAATCTTATAAAGAATGAATGTTGTCACAGTTTTAAAAATAATAAAGATCTTTTAAATAAAACTGTTACAAACAACCCTTTTCAAAAAGAAGAACTGTTAGATTAGAGTAAAACTCATATAATGTTGATTAATGATCCTACCTAACTGCGTTACGGAGATCCTTCCGTTATTTATTAAGCTTTTTTGTTACCTCAATATTTATAATAAATGAATTTTTTTTTGTTTTGGTTCTAATAAATAAATTTTATTTTTGAATTTGTGTGTTTGTTTACATTAATCCATAAGAGCCCAGTACAATTTGGTCTTTTTCAGTACAATTTTGTTTCAGCGTTCAGTACAATCGAAAAAAGTCGATTTTCATCACTGGTACTGATATTGAATATTGCATAACCACTGCACTCGAAGGCAAAACGAATGAGATATAAACAAAGGCGATATAAACAAAACTAAAATGTGCGCGGGTAAAACGTAAACACAACAAGTCATTTGAATGGGAACTAAGCTGATGATGCATTCTGACGCATTTACCAATAAATTGGGTTCGATAAACAGAAATCGTAACTATGCTGATATTGCACAAGTACTTTTTTACTATGACTGTGCGTTGCCCAATATATTGGAAAATAGCTGATATGACTATGGGAATTGCGTGAGGCTCGTAGAGGTAGAACGGATAGATTAACAACTAAGAATAGTATAAAAAAACGGCCAAGTGCAAGTCGGACTCGCCCATGAAGGGTTCCGCGAGAATTATAATTATTATTTACTTAGGCACCTATTACAGATTAATTATTAGAAAATAATGGTTCACGGTTTACGCATATGGTTTATATTGATGAAATTAAATGTTTTTTTTTATATTTGAGTTGATTGAATGAAAGGTAAATAATTGCGGTTTACGATTTATGACGTATTAAAAAAAACTACTTACTAGACCTCGTTCAAACCAATTTTCGGTGAAAGTTTGCATGGTAATGTACATCATATATTTTTTTTAGTTTTATTATTCCCTTATTTTAGAAGTTAGAGGGGGGGGACACATTTTACCATTTTGGAAGTGTCTCTCGCGCAAACTATTCAGTTTAGAAAAAAATGATATTAAAAACCTCAATATCATTTTTGAAGACCTATCCATAGATACCAAACACGTAGTTATGGGTTTGATGAATTTTTTGAGTTTCAGTTCCAAGTATGGGGAACCCCCAAAATTTATTGTTTTTATACCCTATTCTAAGGGTATATTAATTTTGACGCATAGTTTGTAACATACCTTAATATTGCCCGAAGACCCCTAAAAGTTACTATATTTATGATCAGCATCGATAGTAATGTCGATCTAGCCATGTCCGTCCGCCCGTGCGTCCGTCCGTCGGCAAAAATTAGGCCTTTAAACTGAACCTAGAGAGTTGCAATTTTAAACATATACTCTCTAGGGTCCCGAAATAATCAAGTTTACGAATTTTTGAAATCCGCCCACAGACACGCCCACAAACCCAAAAAAACAAATTTTTGGAAAAAATCGAATTTTGAGCTAGAAAGCTGAAATTTTTTATATATGATCTATGACTCCTAAAACTGCTCGGGATAAAAAAATTTCAAAATCCGCCCACTGACACGCCCACAAATAAATAAAACAATTTTTTGAAAATCCAAAGTTTGAGCTACGGAGCTGAAATTTATAATATATACTCTCTATGGGTCCTTTATGCTCATGTGTAAATATTTTCAAAATCCGCCCACAATTAATTTTTTTTTTTTTGAAAATTCAAAGTTTGAGCTAGGGAGCTGAAATTTATAATATGTACTCTCTAGGGGCCCTTTATGCTCATGTGTTAATTTTTTTTAAATCCGCCTACTGACACGCCCACAATCAAATAAAACAATTTTATTGAAACACCCAAGTTTGAGCTAGGGAGCGTTTTTTTTTTGATAAAATCCTTTAAATGTTATATAACAAAATATGTATGTAGAGCGTTCTTAACAATTCAACCATACTTAGACTTTTGTCACGTCCACTTATGAGGGATAGGAATAAGAATAGGTTATCCAACAGTTCGCCCAAGCGGACTGTAGCCCGTCCCTATGTTTTTTTCTATTTTTGTGTGAAAATGTTAATGCGGTTCACAGAATACATCTACTTACCAAGTTTCAACAGTATAGTTCTTATAGTTTCTGAAAAAAGTGGCTGTGACATTCCCGGACAAACAGACAGACATGACAAATCTATAAGGGTTCCGTTTTTTGCCATTTGTCTACGGAACCCTAAAAAGGATGGATTGGAAGCAAAGAATCGGAATACGTTTAAGTAACAAACTCAACCAAGCGAAGACAGCAGGCCTTAGAGTGCTAAATAAGAAAAATAATAACAAATTAAAGATAAAATCTAAAGGTCGCAGCCAAGCGAAGAAGAAAAATTCAAAACCAACTTTGAATTATTTAAAACGATTCTCCCGATCTTCACTCTTCTCATCATTGTACCAGGAAAGCACGGTGAAAAGTCGGTCATCCCAAATGCAATAATGTAAGGTATTAAATAGAGGCGAACTACACGAAATGTGTGTAGTATCCCGGATTAATTGTAAGACATAACATCTCCAAATAAACAAAGTCTTTTCAATAAAAGTGAGTGTGTTTTTTTTTTAAATAACGCAACCAAAAGGTTTTTTTCGTTGGCGCAGTCGGTAGGTTTCTTATAAAATAAGAGTTCATTAAAACAAATGTTCGTCGTGTGAAATTAATTAAATATTTATAAATGTTTCTAAACATTTCAATTATTAAGCACGTTACTCAGTGAGAACGCGAAATAAAATTTGCAATACATACCGTAAAATCAATAAAGATTAGTGTGTGTATTTAAAGCAACATAAGCGAAATAAAAATTTCTTTATACCTACATACCATAAAATCGACAAAGATTAGTGTGTGTGATGAAAAATCACAAGTGCAGTGCAAAATGTTCAAGAAAAGACACCAAATCCACGATAGCAATGGAATTATGGAAAAAAAATCAACTAATTGCTGAATTGCAGCTCAGCAGAACCCCACAGTTAGAGCAAGTACGAACAGCATTATGTACAACTCAGCTGTATAGAATACTACCTCGGTCAAGTAGAAGAAACAAAACTAAAAAATATTTTAGTGAGAGCTGTGTTCCACGAAAAAATACAAGGTGGAGCGAAGAACGCTGTGATCAAAATACCAGAGACCAACAATTGGACTACCATCAAGGAAACCCTAAAGCTGAGATACAAACCAGACCCGAACCACATGAGATTTGCAAGAAGATTAAAAAATTTAAAGGTTAACACGGTGAGTGAATTAGCAGTGCAGTTGCGAAATATTTAATACAAAACAGATGAATTAATTGTATATTATAAGGAAGAAAATTATATAGACTTTAATAATGTTGTAGTGATATTAGTAAACACCGCGAAAGAGATAGAGCAAGGCACCTTGTTAGATAGAATATACGAAGAGAATGATTTAGGTAAAATAATTTCAATAATGAGAAAAAGAAGATTCGAGGATTCCTGCAATAGGCCGGAATTTACAAGAGTATTTAGGCCAAAAACAATTGTTCCACCAGAAAAGCAAAGGATACCAAACTACTCTGATGAGCGTCAAAATAAATTTCTCAGGACAATTTAGACAGAATAATCAGGGCCATATTCTCACTAAGGACGGGTTAAAACCTAATCCTGACAAGATAGCTTGTATTGAAAATTTGTAGCTTCCAAAAATCCCAAAAACAAATAGAGATTTTTAAGAATAACCGGAAGGATATAGAAAGTTATCCGAGAATATTCCAAGGTGTCACAAAAGAAAAATACCAAAATAAATACTACATCGAGGCATTTGAAAAATTGAAAGGACTAATAAGTAGTCTTCCCATATTAAGATACCCCAATTTCCAAAAACAATTAACACTCGTAACTGACGCATCCAACCATTCGATTGGTGCGGCAATTTCGCAAGAAGGACATCAGGTATGCTATACATCCCCTACCCTAAATAAGCACGAAATTAATTATAACGCGACGGACAAAGAATTCCTAGCGATAATGTAGTCAATAAATTAGTTGAGACCTTACCTTTTCGGTAATAATTTTAAGATCTTTACAGATCATTTTAGTACTTTCATGCAGTATATAGAGGAAAAGATCTATCGCCAAGACATAAACGATGTCTTTTTAAATTAGGAGAATATCAGATCGAAATGCAGTACCTTAAAGGGGCAGCAGATTTCCTTAGCAGAATAGAAGTTAACGAGGACGTTAAATCTAGGGAGGGAGAGAATTCCAAGCTAACAGAAAAATTTTCGCTTAAAGGTAACCAAAGCGAGTCAATATCAGAATTTGTATTTAATGTAGAAGAAGATGAGCAAAACGGAACTGTACATTTGGCAGAGAAAGGACTAATGGATCACATTCCAATTGTCGAAGACATCGTCAACAAGTACAAAACTCAGATAATAATATTAACAAATAATAGAATAAAGGAAATTGAGATTCTGCACACTCAAAGAATTATTGACATGTATAACAGAGTTTGACTTTGACAGATTAGGAGACATACTATAGAGATTTAAAAAAAAAGGAAAAGTAGGCATATTTTAAGAACTAACTGATAACATAATCCGTCTTTTCTAAAAAAAATATTATATATTAAATAATATTTTTCAATAAAAGATAACAGAGATGTATTCCAATGATCATTTAATTAGATTTGTCAAGTTTTCATTTAGGTCACAAGATATAGAAATGGAGTCAGAAGTTGTAAAACAAATATCTCTGTACCATTGACATGAAAGCCAGCATTCTGGTATACAAGAAACATATAACCGAATAAAGTATTAAATATATTATCCAAATATAATGGAATTTGTACATATTGTCATCAATCAATGCGACGTTTGCCAAGCAGCAAATATGACCGCAACCCCATAAAAGCCAAATTTAAAAATATGTACTGAAACACGTACGGATATTAATCAGATAGTCCATATTGATACCTATGTCATAAGAAAAATAAGTTTCGCTGAAAAATAAATTCTCTAAATTTGGTTCAGCATCTCATTGAATAGATGGAAATCATACTACTACGAGTACATATATCATTGTCAAACTAGAAGACCATTTCACAAAATTAGGAAACCGCCGCAGATAACGAATTCTAAACTATCCAGATAAAAGAATTCTTAGAAGAAGAGGGAATCTCTTTGCATCTAACAAAGCCAAATAGTCACAATGGCAATGCAAACATTGAGCGTTTTCATAACACTATAGTAGAGAAATTTTGAATTACTTCCCTCAATAAAAATAAGTATGTATTCAGTAAAAAATATTTTACAAAAAGCTGTTAGAAATTATAATCATAGATTCCACTCTACCATTAAATGGAACCCCTTTGACGTACACGCTCATAAGATTGATTCAGAAAGAACTCGCCAGAATAAAGAGAAAACAAAAGTAAGAAAATTAAGAAGGCTAAATGAGACTGGAGAAGACTATGAAGAATAGAGGTCAACAAGTTTTATTAAAAATTACAATGGAGTTAGGCACAAGCATGAGCCAAAATATAAAAAAGCTAAATTGAAAGGTATCCATTATACAAATATTAAGCGAAGGTTAAAATTTGAGGGTTTTAGCATGGATAGTACTTTTGACGCTGACTACACAGATTAATTGCAAACACCTCCTTGACGTACAGACGATAAACGAACAAAACGGATACGTAAAACTTCAACTGACTGAAATAAGCATTACAAACGAGACAGAAATTATACTACATATAATAGACCCAGCTGAGATAAGAGCATTATTAAAAAACATTTCTAGTAATCTAGCCCAACTACAACTCGAACAGATACAAATATTAAACGAAAAAATTTCAAATATCATACACAAGATTAGGACTCTAGTACCATTACAACATAGACAAAGATGAGGTCTAATTAGCATAATAGGTACTACACAAAAATGGTTATTCCGAATGGACGACGACGACTATAGAAAATCAGTTAGATCTATTAACAAAGAACAATCATAATACAATTGTAACATCCAACAATCAAGTTAAACTTAATGAACATTTTAACAATACCTTTAACATTCTTAAAGATAAGTACTATTAATAATGATAGGGAAACAACTTTAAAACAGGTCAACACCATACAGAGAGTGGAAACTGATTTAGTAATGAAACAAATTTGCTTTGACCAACTTTTTAAAGTTAAATATATCGAGTCAAAAATAGAACATATCCAAGATAATTATTGTATCAGCGAAAAGTAACACTATACATCTCAATATTCTCACGATGAAATCGAAGCATATAAAATAGATTTCTTTAAATTAAAACAAATAAGACTAGGAGTTGCAGAGTATACAACATGTTAATGTTCGAAATTAAAGTTCCAAAAAACTATGTAATCTTACCTCTTAACCTTTTAACCCCAGTTCCTGATACAAACTTTTTAGAGATTAATGCCAAAAAGAATCCATTATAGAATATAGAAATAAAGCCTACAAATAAGAACAAGATAAAAGTCTTAATGAATTAATTGAATGTAAGCATTGTGTAATAAAACAAAATTGTAAATTAATCAGAAATGATCAAACCGAAATTGAATCTTGTGATGACGAAGCCCTATTCATCAAAAAGGAAAATATTTATAATATTTATAAACGTGTGACGATAGAGATATAAATCTCACAGGAAATTATCTAATCAACTTTATCAATTGCACCTTGTATTTCTTAGATCAACAATATTCTAATGTAGAACATACAGAAAAACAAAGGTTCTAAACGGTTTTTCAACAGGGACGCTACAAAAGTAGAGCGACAGTGACAGCAAACGACGCCGAATTTCTTGCCGCTCTTTTGACATTTCTCTTCAGTAAAGTTTGCCATTTCATGATGGAAACATAGGGACGGGCTACAGTCCGCTTGGGCGAACTGTTGGATACCCTATTCTTATTCCTATCCCTCATAAGTGGGCGTGACAAAAGTCTAAGTATGGTTGAATTGTTAAGAACGCTTTACATATTTTGTTATATAACATTTAAAGGATTTTATCAAAAAAAACGCTCCCTAGCTCAAACTTGGGAGTTTCAATAAAATTGTTTTATTTAATTGTGGGCGTGTCAGTAGGCGGATTTAAAAAAATTAACACATGAGCATAAAGCGCCCCTAGAGAGTATATATTATAAATTTCAGCTCCCTAGCTCACTTTGAATTTTCAAAAAAAAATAATAATAATAATTGTGGGCGTGCCAGTGCTCGGATTTTGAAAATATTTACACATAAGCATAAAGGGCCCATAGAGAGTATATATTATAAATTTCAGCTCCCTAGCTCAAACTTTGGATTTTCAAAAAAATTGTTTTATTTATTTGTGGGCGTGTCAGTGGGCGGATTTTGAAAATATTTATACATGAGCTTAAAGGGCCCATAGAGAGTATATATTCAGCTCCCTAGCTCAAATTTTGGTTTTTCAATAAAATTGTTTTATTTTTTTGTGGGCGTGACAGTGGGCGGATTTTGAAAATTTTATATCCCGAGCCGTTTTAGGAGACATAGATCATATATAAAAAAATTCAGCTTCCTAACTCGAAATTCGATTTTTTCCAAAATTTTGTTTTTTTGAGTTTGTGGGCGTGTCTGTGGGCGGATTTCAAAAATTCGTAAACTTGATTATTTCGGGACCCTAGAGAGTATATGGTTAAAATTTCAGCTCTCTAGGTCCAGTTTAAAGGCCTAATTTTTGCCGACGGACGGACGGACGGACGGACGGACGGACGGACATGGCTAGATCGACATTACTATCGATGCTGATCATAAATATAGTAACTTTTAGGGGTCTACGGGCAATATTAAGGTATGTTACAAACTATGCGTCAAAATTAATATATGTACCCCTAGAATAGGGTATAAAAATATACGAGCCAACAACGAGTCGAAATTATTAAAATTTACTACCGAAATTCGGAGTCAGTGGCCTCAACGTTAAGAGCGCTACGTCCAATTTATGGTCGTCATAATCGTCCTAGTAGATCAACAATTGAGCGTCTAGTGAAAAAATTTGAATCCACAAGCACAGTACAAAATGTTCCCGTGCCAGTGAGACAAAGAAGTGCCCGTAGTGTCGAGAATATTGCTGCCGCTGAGGCTTCAGTTGAAGAAAGCCCAAATGTGTCTCTCACACGTCGCTCTCAAGCGTTGGGCATCTCTGTGACGTCGTTGGGCATCTCTGTGACGTCGTTGGGCATCTCTTTGACGTCGTTGTGGCCCCAATTGGATGATATGGACTTGGAGGACATGTGGTTCCAACAGGACGCATCCACAAGCCACACAGCGAATGCTACAATCAATTTATTGGAAACCAAGTTTGGAAACCGTGTTATCTCACGAAATGGTCCAGTCGCTTGGCCGCCTCGGTCGTGCGATTTGACGCCGTTAGACTATTTATATATATATATATATACCTGTGGGGCTACGTCAAGTCTATGGTCTATACCAACAAGCCAGCGAATATCGAACGTGAAATTGCAGCAGTATCGGCCGATTTATGCTTGAAAACCGTCGAAAATTGGGTTCAGCGTATAGACTTCTGCAAGCGTGCCCGTGGTGGCCATGCAAAAGAAATCGAGTTCCATACATAATGGCATCGAACGTACTTTCACAGGAATAAAGAATTTCATTGATATCCAAAACCGTTTTTGTTTTATTTAAAAAAAACTTTTGTAGCGCTCTATTGAAAAACCCTTTATTTTTTAGCAATAAAAAATACACAAAATTATATTAAAAAAAATAAAAGAAATGGAATTTAAGGAATATGTATCCTATAAAATAAATGTTACTTGTATTGTAATAATTATAATCATGTTTTTAATATTGTCATCTCTATGTAGACAACAAAAAAGGATATGAATTAACTTTAATAATAAAATTCCGGAGATTTTCACTCTTAAGGAGTGAGAAGTTACATATTATATGCAAACGCCAGCACCATTGACAGCACCAGACGATAAATACGATACCTTTATCCTGTCAATAACTCAAAGAGTAACCAGGTATTTCATAATTTCTTAGAATTAATTACTATCGCAACACCAATTATTATTGAATCCACATAAAATAAGTGTGCTTGTAAACTGAGAGTACGTCTGCCGATTAATAATGAAATAATGTAAAGTATCAAATAGAGGCGAACTACACGAAATTTGTGTAGTATCCCGGATTAATTGTAAGACATAACATCTCCGAATAAACCATTTATTTTAAATAAAAGTCAGTGTGTTTGTTTTTAAATAACGCAACCAATAGGTTATTTCAGTAGCGCGTTAAGTAAGAAAAAGCTCTAAGTTTGGTTGATATTATGTCATCGACTATCAGAGCTTTTTCTCCCAATTTATTTTTGCTTTGCCAATATTGTCGCTCTTGTGATGCGCCGATAGAAGAATTCGAAGAAAATTTCAAAAAACAATTGATTTTATAAAAAGTCGCCCCTAAATGCGCCGCCCTAGTAAATTATCAACCCCATAAGGGATAAATATATTTAAACTTTAAAATTATCGTTTTAACATCAATGCCTATCTTTTAATTATTTATTCATCTACATGCATAAATCGATTTACCACACCAACCTTATTTATAAATATTTGCAGAGCTGCCTCAGGTGGTGATTTGTATGTGATTATTTTGAACTTTGGAACAAGGGACCAGACATTTGATATTAATAGCTATTTTAATGTTGGATCTAAAGTTGAAGTTATTACAACATCAATTCAATCAAACTATAACGATGGGTAAGAAATTTAACGAAAACAACTTTGTAAGAAACTTGAAAACTTATCGTATGAATAAATTTTAGGGAGGTTATTGATGCACACAATTTCATCGCCAAGGGACAAGTTGGGACCGTAGTCGTTGCTGTGAAATAGGTTCTTGTGAATTCAAAACATTAAGTATGTTAAATCAATTTAATGAAGCGGGGGTGTAGCATTTATTCAAACCAATTTTTAAAGTTTTTGTATTTAATTTATGAAAATTACCACACTACTATCGGCCTATGCATGTAGGAATGTGTTCAGTTTTGTTCGCAAACAGGTGAGGGTATAATATATAAAAGCTCGAAGCTGAATAACCCTAAAAAGCTAACGTCAAAATGACAAACTGTACTAAAAGCTTTCTTTTTCCTATAATATATATTTGGTTACCCTTCTTTCTAAAAGAAAAATAAACATGTTTCCAAAAAAAGTAATTTTATTTAAATATATACGTGTTTTTTTATTATTGAACAGTCTTTAAAAAACATAGTACTCGTATTTTCAGACTAAAAACTAAAAACATAGGAAAAGGCTACAGTCCGTTTGGGAACAGTTCGCCCAAGTAAGAATGCGCTCAGAATAGGATATACCTATAAACTCCTCATTGATTCAAAAAAAAAAACGTGAAAATCTAACTCAAATACAAGGTTAAGAAAATAAAATGAAAAAAAGTACAGATTTTACCCGCTGGACAGAAATCTTATTACGAAAGAACGCATCGGTGACTGAGTAAGTTAGCAGCACGACGGTAGGTTACTATGTTCCCGTGTTGAAAAGTGACCGATTTTGATTATGACGTCTTCAAATCGACGACCATTAGCTTTCTAGGGTTGAAAGATGCCAATCATAGAAGACACCAGCAAATTATAAAGATACAATTATAAAAAAGCCAGTCGGGTTGGTTTTCAAATTGTAGGCCCCTTCCAATTAGCACAAGCAAATGGTTGGAGAAGCTATATCATAGACTCTATATATAAATTTGCCTGCCTCTCCCCTTCCTTGTAAATCATTTTCTGAATTCTCTTTCTTTTTAAATCATTTTCTTAAATGTTAATATTAGTTGGTCATTCTTATGATTTAACCGGATGAAGTCGTGTGTGTTAATCGTGGGTTTATCAACATATGGTACCGAAACCCGGGGTTAAATAAATTCTTTTCAAGGAGCTAATAAAGTCTAGCGATCGGAAAAATAATTCAAAAAGATAGCTTAGTACGACAACGCAGCAATATTGACCTTTGCTCGATTAAAATTTCGTAGAAGTCCACAATTGTCAAACGGGTACTTGCCAACGACCTTGTCACGTCGAATCAATCGGTTCTCGTTTAAGTGACGTAGGGCGTGGTTAGTACTTAGATAGGGGATCACTTGAGGAATGCCGCGTGTTGTTGACACCTCTTGCGAACGTCTAACAAACATCCAAGAGTATTAAATTGTCATGACAAGAGAAAGCTTCTCAAATTTGCCTTTCGGATTCGGTCCCCCCCACGTCATATGAAAGTGGTTGGAGAAGCTAGGTTCAGGCCCTGTATGGGCCGTTAAGGCCTAATATGTATGTACTTGCCACTTGAACCCGAGTCTCCTCGAAGCAACACTAAGCTCCCAAAATTACATTGAGTTGGATCTATGGAAAAATGCAGCGATGGAAGCCGTATCTTCAGAGCAGAGTGGTGGAAATCCGTGACATACTTGCATTCCCTACTGGAATCACTGCTCTGATAAAGACAAACTGGCGGATCTCATAACTAGGGAGATATCTAGAGAACAATTCAAATCGTAGCAGCTGTAGGCAGAAGGACGGAAGTGACTTAGTGATGCTCCTTTCCAAGATCAACACCCGAATCCAGATCTCCAGTTTTCAACATCAATGCTCGTAGAGGCCGATGCCTTCAGTAGGTAGCCAAAGTTATTGCGGTTAAGCAGTTGCGCACTGCGATTTATCAAAAATTGCAAAACAAACCAGAGGTAATCTCACTTATATTTTAAAGCAAACAGAGCTCAATGGAGCTGAAAATTATTGGCTCAGGTACGTTCAATCGATTTTCTTTTCTAACATTCGATGCTTTCAGAAAAATACCTCATTGATACTATCATCTAAAATCATTGAACTTCACCCCTTTTTGGATACGGCTTGCTAATACTAGGAGGAAGACTTCAGTTATGGGATGATACGTTTGATGTTGTAGATAAATAGATAGATCATTTATTCGATTGATTTTATACATCCCATAATTTGGTCATCCAGTTGTCACATTGTTTCGATCATCATCGATGATCACCACCTACAAACTATTCACAGAGGAGAGAATATCTTGTTTCCCAAGGCTCGGGAACGCTTCTGGATGATCAAAGGCCTTGAGATCGCCAAATGCCGGGTTAAAGGCTGCATAAGGTGCAAGAAATTGTTGCTGTAAAAAGGCTTTCTGATTTCAAATCAGTGACCCCAACAAATACTGGTATTGTTGGATTTTTGCTCTAAAGTTACTAAGGGAAGGTTATTACTCTTCACCATCACTAACTGTCAAATCGTTTGTAATTGCAGGGAGTAAAAAACTATTCCACTGCAATACAAGACTCAAAAGAAATAGATCTATAAAACCGAAAATACTATAAAATAGATAAATAGGTAGATAGATAGATAATATTAATTTCTTATGTTCCATTGTACCATCATTTCATTTCGACATAATAAATGCAGTAGAGTTCGTAGTAACCGCCAGGAACTCACTTCGACCTAATTATCATATACTAAGTTGCGCCGCTGTCTACTACCAAATGTTGCGGCTACATCCTAACGTGGACCGAGGCTTTCCCTATTCCGGAGGCTAAACTGTAGCAAGATTATTAGTTTCTGGCTGGATTTCATGAAACGGTGCTTCTCTTCATATTATAAGGGATCTGGGATGACAATGCGAATCAACATCATTTAAAAACTCACAAGTTTCCTCGGTATCAAACACCTAAAGAGCTATACCATACTTAATCAAATATGATTATTGAGAGGTGGCGTCGAGCGCCTAAAATGGCTATTCAGAGCAAGGAAACGGATGACTCGTGCAGTGTTTTGCGTTCTATAGTGATGGAATTGCAGGCTACCTTAAAGACATACATAAAAGCCACACCTGCAAAGATGATGTTTGGAACGACACTCTGCTTGCCAGGCATTTTTTTCGGCAATCAACGAAAAACTCAAGATAGATTTTGTAAAAGGTTTGTCTCGAATAATGTCAGCTAACTCATGCTGCCCAGGCTGCAAACTGCTACTCAATGGTTTGTCCTTAATGACGAAGTTCGAACGCCTCTAGCACAACCTCACGAAGGCCCGAAGTTTCTACTCCAAGAGGAAAGTACTACAAATTGACGATTAGTAATTTAACTGCAAGTATTTGTATTGATCGATTTAAACCAGCTTTTAGACTGCGGTGTACATCTGAGCGTTAGGCAATAACGGCCAAATCGATTCGGAACTAATGCCCAAAAAGATCTCGAACAATTTGTTGTTGTTCGCTGTTTGATCATTTTGGGTTCGTTTTCAAAACAAACAATAAAGCCGGAAATAATAGGTCAAAATATTTAAAAAGGAAATAATGCCCAAAGCAGGAAACATAACCTGAAACAATGCAGACGAAATGAAACAACGCCCTAATAAAGTGAAACATCGCCCAAATGACAGTATTGTTGAGTAATTTATACTGTAAAAGTTGCCTCAGGTGTGACAAGCATTTCATTAAGTTTTAATGTGTAAACATTTTTGCTCTCGTTGATGTATAAATATATTTTTTCTCGGTAGGGGCTAATTGGAAATATCTAGCATCACCGTCATCGTCAGATTTTCTTGTTAATTTTCATTACCACGTGAGTTAATCGCTGCTCGACAGATCACCGCAATTAAACGACGTTTGGTGCGGTTAGTACGTAGATGGGTGACAGTTTGAGGACAACCGCGTGTCGTTGTTTTTTTATTAATTATGTATGTTTAATTTTTTTAACTACGTTAGTTAATTAGTTACGGCGTTAGCTAGATAACAAATTAGGTAGCTGACGGGCAACTGTGCCTACATGTTTACACATCAACTATACCGTGAGTGCAACGTGGATCACACCTTTTTTTTATTCTTCAACCCTATTTAATTTATATTCTGAACTGCACTATACTGAACCAGACATCAACGGCCCATGAAAGACCTTAAACCTAGCTTCTCCAACCCCTCGTGTGTGTCAAACTATATTTTCTACACAAAAACTGCGCTCAATAGTAGGTCCCATTGAGCGCAGTTTTTGTTCCTTAATGTGTGTCTGACTTTTGCAAGAGTAGTGCATTGGAAAAATGTTAGGTGTTACTGGATGGGACTCGGACCTCGAACTTCTCGCTGAGTAGTCCAACGCGCTAGACAGACTACTGGCGTTCTTACGGGACACTACGCTTTTGCCAAACACCGTAAGGTGCTAGGCCTAAGCGATACCACCAACTGCAAAGCCTGTGGAGAAAGCGACGGCACTGCGAAACATTTCCTCTGTGATTGTCCTGCTTTTGCTCGGATCAGGTGGCAGGTATTTGGTGCGGATGTGGTGAGTGCTGTAAACCTAAGCTCCTTATCATTGAATCGCCTTCTCGTTTTTCTTAAGAAAACGAGTAAATTCTCACATTAAAATGTGGTGTGTCTGCCTGGTAGTACAATGGACCAGTATTGAGTCTGAGTGCTCCAGTGTAGAAAGTCTCGCACCCCGACAATTTAAAAAAAAAACATCCAATGCACTGACCACTGATCCTGTGCCCCCATATACATTCAGCAGCATCTTATTTTTTATAGTATAAAATTGTGGGTTCAATTAAGGTTCTTTGAATCGTACTAATAAACAAATACGAGTATAAAAAAAAAATTTGAGGTAAACAATTCTCAAAGTAGTCAATCGCAAATTAATAACCGATTTTCTTTTCTTATATGTTTTTTAATTGTTGCATTTATGACGTGTGTTCGATGCAAAAATCTAAATTTCATCTTTTCAAGATATAATTTCAAATAGTTTACATCAAATATTGATTTTAAGCTTCCACGGTACAAATACAGTTATCTATCCCCCTATAGGCTCCACCTATCCCCCTATAGGCTCCTCCTTTTTAACCGAATATGAACTCCATTTTCTGACTTCAGCGTAAGAACTGCGGACAGGACTAGATCATATTTATTCTGGGGCTCTTTTGGCTCATAACCATCTTTGGAATATAGTCCATCTTCGGGTGGAAGGATTTTGAATGCTCGCACAATCTTCGCGACAATGGATTTCATTTCCATCATAGCGAATTTTTGTCCTAAATATAAAAAAATAAGGTGTGTGCATTATTTCAACGGGATTGCTTTTTCATAGTCATTAAGAAAACCTATACAATTCCTAGGACCCGCACTGAAGGGGACATATTCGTAGGGATTTTCTTTAACACGAGTATCCGGATTAAAACGCTCTGGATCAAATTTATAAGGATCCGGGAAGTATTTCTCGTTGTATCCCATCCCAATGATGAATAGGTTGACTGTTGTAGCATCGGGAATAGTTATTCCATCTACAAAATAAAACCAGTTTATAAAGTCTGTGGTTGTGAACTTCACTTTAATACTTACTCAAGTTATATGATCCTTCAGTGCAACGTGCAATTACTGGAACACTTGGATATAAACGTTGAGTCTCCTTAATTACCATATCCAAATATTTCATCTCTTGTACATCATTAAAGGAAGGCTGAGCTGAAAGTTCTTCCCGAAATATTTGCTTTTGTTCCTCCAAAACTTTTTGCTACGGTAGAATAGAAGTATTCAAAACTTATGAGAAATGATTAAGAAGAAGTTTACCTGAACTTCTTGATGTCTTGATAGTAAATAAATTGCGAAGCTTATTCCCGATGATGTAGTATCATGACCCTAATTTTAACGTTAACGAACGTTATTAAAGAATATAAACATATAAATATATAATTATATATGTATAGTATATCAAATGAACATAAAATTGCTTACTTCAAACATAAATGTAGACACCTCTTCTAAAATTTCATTGTCTGTTAAATGCCGTCCACCAATTGTAGATGTAAGAAGTGTATCGAGGAAAGCCTGTTTTCGACGAACATTTATCGAATCGTTCAAGTCGACATTGGGATCGCTTTCCTTGGTGTCTGATTTCATTGTTTCACGACGCTTCGATATAACCTTGAACAATACAAATATATTAATGATTTAATGACCCAATATCAAAGTTTTTAATATTTCATTAACAAAAAAAAATATATTTCTTATACGAGCAGATTATTCGCTCCTTTATTTTCCCTTTGAGTTCTATAATACTAAGACTTATTTATTTAAGCCGTCTGGTTTATTCAGTATCCATTGCTTTAGACTTTGCTCCATTGCTTAGACTTATTTGAGAAATCCCTTCGCGTGTTTGTTTATAAGTTAAATATGCTGATTAAGAAGCCAAAATTTATTGAGAAACATCCATTCTACGACTATACTTTCGTGTATTATTTGTGATCTTCTTAACAATAAAAAAAAACAATTATTTAAAATACAATGTGTGATACAATGTGTAAAAAAGACAATACAACTCCCTCTTGTTATTCATACTGAAATTGTATCATACATAACTCTATACTTTTTAAATGTGTAGGCTTATAAAACTATAGGTAACATCTTCAAGCTTATTGCTAAAAGATGACCCTTTCATAAAGAGTCGTAAATTGGTAACAACACCACCATCCCAACCAACAAGAGAAAATCCTATGTTGGAAGCTTGTTACATAAAAGCCTGTGAAGAAAGAGACAATTTTAAGCAACTCAGTGAAAAACTCGCAAGCGAAATTGATAAACTAAAGCTTGAGCTACAGCAGCTTAAAGAACAGGTCAATAATAACAATAAAAATGAGCAGATACATAAAACTGCAATGTACTCTACGGATGAAGAAGAACTGCAAAGAGAGACAGAACCACCCTTTAAGGGAACGAAAAGGAACAAAAAAAGAAAAATGAGCAGGTCTCCGGAGCTTTCACCACCAAAAGAGACCCAGAAAAGCCCAGAAAAGATGAAAGGTAAAGAAACCAAACCACTCAAAACAATAAAGCCTCCACCAATTATAGTGCTCTGTATTACGAAGTACGAAGGCTTATTTAATATTTTAGAGGAAAATAAAATAAAAGCTAATACAGCTCTCCTAAATAGCAATGATGTTAAAATTAATGTGGATAACGAAGAATCCTACAGAAACTTAACAAAATTGCTAAACCAGAAAAAAGTTCAATGGTACTCGTTTGAAAATAAACAAACAAGACCAATAAAGGTTGTTGCAAAGAAACTACACTACTCATGCACACCTGAACGCATTGCAAATGACCTAATAAAGAAAAACTTCAAAATACTTGAAGTTGTCAACATGCTTAAGTATAAGAGTAAAGCACCGCTCCTGATGTTCATGCTTACTTTTGAGCAAGATGAAGACATCAAAAAAATTTATGAAATTAAAGATATCTTAGGAATGAAAGTTCAAATTCATCCTTTGCGGAAATCAAAGCTAGTTCTTCAATGTAAGAACTGCCAAAAGCATGGTTACACTCACAAATACTGCAACTCAAACCCGAAATGCGTTAAATGTGCAGGAGACCACCATACAAAAGACTGCATAAGGGAAAAAAATGCTGCCCTTAAATGCGCCAATTGTAGCGAAAGACACCCAGCTAACTACAGAGGGTGTGCAGTTGCAAAAGAGATACAGCAAGTAAAAGACAACAAGCAAAAGAAAATGTAAAAGCCTGTTCAAAAAGACGCAACCAAAAACGGAGAAAAAAGAAACAAAAAAGACTTGAGACCGAAATCTAAAGGAGCTAAAGGAAATCTACCTTTAAGCGAAAATGAAAACTTAAGCCTCATAACCGGTCCACAGAAAACATATGCACAGGTTGCTTCGAAAAACGTTGTAAAACCAGTCGGAAACCCCAAGCCTCCCATTAATGCTATGGAGGATATCATGCAAAGAATCCTTAACAGAATGGGAAACATGGAAAAGAATAATAATAAAATTCTGGAAAGAATATCTCTCTTGAAAAACAAAACAGTAATAAAAGAACTGTACCTAAAAGATCATAATGGCTAAAAACATACAAATCTTATTATGGAATGCCAATGGTCTCGAGAATCGTAAAGACGAATTGCAAGCCACTCTCGACATAAACAAAATTGATATATGTCTAGTTTCCGAGACACATTTTAAAATTGGAACAAAATACGAACTTCACGGATACAATACATACCAAACCCCACATCCTCAAAATACAGCAAGAGGAGGGGCCGCAGTTATAATTAAGGAAGATGTTAGCCACGAAGAAGATGAAGAATATCAGTCGTGTGAAATACAAGCGAAATCCGTAAACATAAAAACAAGTGGCGGCCAGATAACGGTAGCAGCGGCATATTGTTCTCCTAGCTACAGGCTGAAACAAAACAACTTTGAAAGCCTCTTCCGTAAATTCGGAAATAAATTCATAATAGGCGGAGATTTCAACGCTAAGAACATATCTTGGGGATCAAGATTAACAAATACAAGAGGAAGAGAACTCCTTGAATATATTTAAAAAAACAATGTTAACTACCATTCAACAGGAAATCCTACTTACTGGCCCACAGATAGGAACAAAATCCCGGATGTTGTCGAATTCTTCTTAACTAAGAATATTTCTTCAAATACTACCCAAGTTAAGGAAGGGCCAGATCTTGACTCAGATCACTCATCTGTGCTGCTAACACTTGGCAATAAAATTATAATGAAAGAACACAACCCACGTCTAGTAAACAAACTAACTGGCCGGACATATTTCAGATATTTAATAGATGAACGCATCCAACTATCCACAACAATTAATACAATAGAGCAATTAGAAAGTGAAGAACAGTCCTTCACCCTAGCTATACAAAAGGCTGCATGGGCTGCAACGCCTGAATCAAATAGCAAAGTAAACATAGGGGCGGGCTACAGTCCGCTTGGGCGAACTGTTGGATACCCTATTCTTATTCCTATATCTCATAAGTGGGCGTGACAAAAATTTAAAGGATTTTATCGAAAAAACTAAGCTTTTTTAAATAAAAACGCTCCCTAGCTCAAACTTTGGTTTTTCAATAAAATTGTTTTATTTAATTGTGGGCGTGTCAGTAGGCGGATTTAAAAAAAATTTAAGTATGAGCATAAAGGGCACCTAGAGAGTATATACTATAAATTTCAGCTCCCTAGCTCAAACTTTGGACTTTCAAAAATAAAAATAAAATAATTGTGGGCGTGTCAGTAGGCGGATTTTGAAAATATTTACACATGAGCATAAAGGGCCCCTAGAGAGTATATTTTAAAAAAAATTCAGCTCCCTAGCTCAAATTTTGGTTTTTCAAAAAAAATATTGTATTTAATTGTGGGCGGATTTTGAAAATTTTATGTCCCAAGCAGTTTTATGGGCCAAAGATCATATATAAAAAATTTCAGCTTTCTAGCTCAAAATTCAATTTTTCCCAAAATTTGTTTTATTTAATTGTGGGCGTGTCAGTGGGCGGATTTTGAAAATTGTATGTCCCAATCAGTTTTATGGGCCATAGATCATATATAAAAAATTTCAGCTCTCTAGCTCAAAATTCGATTTTTTCCAAAATTTTGTTTTTTTGAGTTTGTGGGCGTGTCTGTGGGCGGATTTCAAAAATTCTTAAACTTGATTATTTCGGGACCCTAGAGAGTATATGGTTAAAATTTCAGCTCTCTAGGTCCAGTTTAAAGGCCTAATTTTTGCCGACGGACGGACGGACGGACGGACGGACGGACGGACGGACGGACGGCCATGGCTAGATCGACATTACTATCGATGCTGATCATAAATATAGTAACTTTTAGGGGTCTACGGGCAATATTAAGGTATGTTACAAACTATGCGTCAAAATTAATATACCCCTAGAATAGGGTATAAAAAGAAACGTGTATCCCAACGAAATTTGCGACATTATATCAGAAAAGAGACGAGCTCGCAAGCGATGGCAACTGTCAAGAGCTCCAAGTGATAAAAGTAGACTTAATAGCTTAAACAATAAGCTCAGAAATACGATAGCAGAATTTAAAAACGCATCGGTGGAAAGATACCTTACAAATCTGACAAACGATGCTAGTACAGAATACTCACGGTGGAAGGCTAGAAAAAAAATTAAAAGACCAACGGCATACATTCCGCTAGTGAAAAACAGCAATGATAAATGGGCTAAAACAAACAAACACACATTTGCGGAACATCTTGAAAACGTTTTCAAGCCATACGACCATAATGATATTTTCCAACAAACGGAAGAAATGTGCGAAGACGAGAGACCGATTCCAGCAGTAACCTCTAGGGAAATAGCCAAAGAAATAAAAGAAAAGATCAACCCGAAAAAAGCCCGGGATTTGATCTAATAAGGGGTGAAGTTCTGAAAAAACTGCCTAAGAAAGGTATGAAAAAAATAGCACAGATAATAAATGCTGCGTTCAGACTAAGGTATGTTCCGCGCATGTGGAAGGTTGCGGAAGTTATCATGGTACCTAAGCCGGGAAAATTGCCCAGTGAATTAACGTCATATCGGCCGATATCATTGCTGCCAATCCTGTCAAAGCTATTCGAAAAAATGCTCCTAAAACGACTCCATCCGATTCTAGAAGAAAAGACACTGATCCCAAACCATCAGTTTGGATACAGAAATAAATACTCAACAATAGATCAGGTCCACAGAATAACTGATATAATAGAAAAAGCATTAGAAGAAAAACAAATATGCTCTGCCATATTCCTTGATGTAACACAGGCTTTTGATAAAGTCAGGCACAAAGGATTAATCCGTAAGCTACAAAAATATCTTCCAAAAGAGTATCATGAAATACTAGAGTCGTATATAATGCAACGATTATTTAGAATTAAGCAAGAGAATGAGTACTCCGAATTGAAACACATCAAAGCTGGAGTACCGCAAGGTAGTGTGTTGGGACCAGTACTGTTCCTCCTATACACGAACGACCTACCACAAAAAAAACTGCTGTACTTGCATTAGGAAAAACCGCACAGGAAGTTACAGAAAAACTGCAAAGGTCAGTAAATGATATATCCAAATGGACCAAAAAATGGCAAATAAAATTAAATGAACTAAAGTCGGTTCATATTAACTTTACAAATAAAAACGTACAACACATACCTGTGTACATAAATAATAAAGTAGTTCTGCATTCGAACTCAGCTAAGTATTTAGGCTTGACTTTGGACGCAAAGTTGCGTTGGAAAACACATGTCAAAAAAAAACGAGATGAACTAAATATACGATACAATAAAATGTATTGGCTCATAGGGAGGAATTCATGCCTCTCTATCTACAACAAACTGCTTCTCTACAAGCAAATATTAAAACCAATTTGGACATATGGCCTCCAGTTATGGGGGTGCACAAGAAAGACAAATCTTCAAAGCATACAATGCTTCCAAAACAAAGTATTACGCAATATTGTTAATGCGTCGTGGTACATACGTAATGCTGATCTACATAGGGATCTAAAAATTGAAATGGTAGAGGACGAGGTTCGGAAGGTCGCAAGAAGACATGAAGTTAGGCTTCGCAACCATGCTAATTTAGAAGTAGTTCAACTACTTAATAACAACAATTTAGTTAGAAGATTACATAGAGTTAAACCATTTGAACTAGTTAACTAGGTAATTAGGAAAGAAAAATATGTTTTACAACATAATCACACGAACAAAGTGATAATGAATTAAGAAAAAATGGTAACAAACCAAAGTTAGTTCCTAATAACAGTACATAAGCACATAAGCAAATGTTAAAACAAAATTGCTGATTAGTCTTTAGACTAGGTGCGATTACTGGAAGGATGGTAACATCATGCCTTCCCTGGGTGTTTTTAGTGGATGATTCAAGTCCCACACTATCGCAAAGCTCGCAAGCGATGTCTTTTAACGATTTTCACCTAAAAAAAGCTTGTACTTGGCAAGTAATCTAATAGATAATATTAAAAATTGATAAATTTAGCAAACACCCATATGTGGTTACAAGCTTTCACAATGTGAAATAATAACCCACAAATCCCCCGCTCCATACAAATGAACAATGAAATACCCCCGGGCTTTTGCCAGCGACTCGTCCGCCTTGACTTGAAAAAAAAACTGGAAACTGGTCAAGATCGAGTCGCGCAGTTGATTTAACTTATTACTCTCAGATATGTATTACCTTTCAGTAGGTATTCTCCGCTGATATGTGCCTCTTAGCTCCATTTTCTGGTAAGAGTAGGTACGATGACAATTTAATATTTCAGGCATAATCGATTTCGCTCCGTTTAGGATTTAAAATGAAAAAAAAATATATTTTAAAACAACGGCAACACCTTTTTTTGAAAGTCAGAAAAGTGATATTTTTAAATCAAGTTATTTCTATGAATACTTTTAAACTCAAACTTTAATTTTTTTTTTAAAACCGATGGTTACCTTTTAGGTTTTGAGAAAATTACGAAAACTACTTTTTAATAGAAAAATCATTTTTTGAGATTTAAGATGGACATCGTACTCTCATCCCCTTTTTTTCATTGAAAACATGAGTCCTTGTGTTCTCGTTGGGCGCTTTTTAAGGCTTTTTATAAAGAGTTATCATTTTTTCAATTATTATTATACCTTTGCCCCAGAAGGGTTAGAATGGTTTATTATTTCAAGAGGCGTACCCCCTTCCCCTTAGAAGGTCAGCACGGTTATAGTTATAAATCAACATTTGGTATAACATCTCGAAGAGTTTGAGAGTTATGGTGTTTTTCAAATGATGTTGAAATAGAAAACCTCTCCCAAAAGGTCCATTCGAGCCCATATATAAAAACATCCTGATTTCTAGTATATTTTTTTTATTTAATCATACAAAATTTTACTATATACAGCAAATCACAAATTTGAACCTATATTATTTAACTTTGTCATTGTACGAGTCGTGTGTGTGATGTTGTCGGCTGTTACGATTTGTTTTTTATTAATTTCAGTCGTCGTCGACTTTGAAAGTATTTAAAATCTTAAAATAGTGCCGCAAAGACTGTGCAGTTGAATATGAAGTTTCCCTAAAGGCCAAATGAGACTTATGCCATGTTGTAATTTGTGTGATCGCAAATAGCTGACCACTACATCTGCCAAAACAAAAATTTCACCGAAAATTGCTTGAGCTAAATTATACCGTATGACGTGTGGTAAAATGCATGGTAATAATGCTCTACTGTTCATATGACTCACATGAATGACTGTCGAAAACTATTCGTGCTGATCACACTATATGCAGGAAAAGGCCCAAAATGCTTGTCAAGCAACAACTCCTTTTTTTAATAGGTAAGCAGAACCCCTTTTAAAAGTAGAAACCCTTTCCATGGCTTTTTTGAAATTGACAGCAATGCTCGAATATCCAAACTCAAAAAAATAGTAAATCGGATATGGTCGTTTTGGTCTTTCTGTGTCATACCTAGGTACACAATTCCTGATTATACAATTATGAGCAAATACCATGCTTGTCGGTGAAAATCAGCCTGGTCATTTGTTGTCATATTCATCAATTGGTTATACTCATACGAGATATGGCGATTAAATTTTTCTACAGTCATAAATACATGCCCCACTCTCAGTTGGAGTTCGAAAATTCAGCACAATAGCAATACCTTTCACTTTAGTATAGGTCATACTCATGTTTAATAGAACGATCGATATTAAGCTGCGGCTGCGGTGACCCGCTCGCAACGAAATGGATCTATGGGGTATTTAACGAAACTAATTCTTTTGCAAAATTTGCAAGCTATCTTTTTATGTATCTACCACACTTGCTGGAAAACAAATGGAAAGTTCGAAATTTTTGTTAGTTTAATTACTTTTACGGACTTTGTAAGGTTTCCTATTATTATAATAATAAGGGTATTCATGCAACGTGGTAAGATTATCATCTTCGTAAAAGTGTAAGTTTACGGCGAAAGTTTTATGAACAAGAGTAAATTATTGAAAATCAATCAGTAGTTAAATACGCGCATTTGCTTTATCTGTAAAGTGTGACAGATGGGTCGTTCTGCATTCAATATGCCACAGTCTAACTGCAGCTCGACAGCTGATTGGTTGAAAAAGTTTTCCACGTTTACCATCTTGCATATCAAATTCACGTCGACCGACGGTTTACCACCTTGTTGTAAAATATCTCCAATACATTTAGCGAAGGTTTTACATCGTTGGATGCATACCCTTAAGATTGTTTTTGGTCTTAAAAAATTTAGTTTTCACTTCAATTTACTTCAATAAAAATCTAAAAATGTTTGTTTTCCTATAAGGTGTTCAAGCAAGACGGAGCCAGACGTTGCCGCGAACTACCCCTTTGCGCACTTTCAAGCTTGGAACCAAGAATTCACATTCATTGAAGATTATGTTATACAAAATCAATGCTCAACGCAAATCTATTATGTTTAATTTAAGATTTGTTATAATGTACTCACATCCATTGTAAAACTGTTCAAAGTATCCAGCGCGTGCCTATATTTGGGGTACTCCGGTGTCAATTTGAAAAGGAACATATTTTGTTTATAAAGGCTGAATGAGCGCATTTGCACTGAGTAGCACATACTAGAAGGCAAATCGAAGTTAACGTGGCAGCACTCGTCTTAAATTAATTTATTTATTTGGTACTTACTATTGAAATGCTTTCACAACTTCTGAATTACTGTCGTCCATTGCATTGATGCCTACTCCCATTGCAGTTTCTGTAAATAAAATATAAAGAAATCCATTAAAATAAATGCACCTTGTTTTAGTTCCACTGTTTTATTTACCACAAATGACATCCAATGTACAATAACATACGAGACTCTGAAAATCATAAATAGCACCTCCCTGGTATATTTTTTCTAATTTTTCGACGAATTTAGATGAATTCGTATTCATAGTCTCGAGGAAGTCAACAAGTATCTTAAAGTGGAATGATGGAGTTATCATTTTTCGATGAGTATGCCACAATGGTCCATAGCTGGTCAAGAGTCCTTGACCTAGCCATGGATGCAGTAAGGTATAGACTCTTGATTTCCTCAGAATTTGTGTACTTGAAAGTATATTCTAGAAGTCAAAAAAAAATAAATTATATTCCTACTTCTGGCTCTACACATTGTTTGTATTACCTCAACATCTTTTGGATCCGAAATGATGATATTGGCCTGGAAACCAATCCAAAGTCGAAATTTGTTTTGACCATATTGTCTCCACCACTTCAATAAGTTGTGAAGAAATTCTGAAAAAAAGAAGCATGATTAGATCAGCTTTTGATATTCTTCAAATAATTTATATATTAAAAATGAAATGCTGTTCGTTGGTGAGCGTAATATTAAAACGGCTGAACGAATTTGGATCATTTTTTTTTAAATGTTCCTTATACTCCGATTAAGGTTTCTACGGAAAGTTGCGCGCTAAATTGTAAAATTCGGTAAAATCTGAAAGTGCTTATTTCCATTGAGACTAATTATTTAGTCTACATGAACATATTGGGCAATATATCTCTTGGGCGCAAAGCCGGGCGGGTATATGTCTTATGTCCTTTTCTATTGGGTTTTTCAGATTTTGTAGTATTCTTTCTGATCTACATCTTAAGTAAGTCTATGGTACATTTGTAAGTATCTTAGACTATGGTTTTTCTTAGTTTGTGCCTCTTATGAGGAAAAGACAATCTTTCAAATTACATTGGCATAACCAAAGACCAGCTAATTTGAAGAATGCTAAAAACAAAGCGTTTAAATTATTTAAAAAGTCAACATCGGATTTGGACAAGCAACGTTTTAGCCAATTGCGTCGGGAATATGAATTTTTGAATAAATTTTTATATAAACAATATGTTATGAACACTGAGTCTCAAATTTCAAATAATCCTAAACGTTTTTGGACATTTTTAAACAATAAAAGAAAGCTCAGTGGTATTCGGCAAAATATGGAATTCGAAGGTGATGTTTCTTGTAGCTTGGATTCAACTTGTGAGCTTTTTGCAAAGTTTTTTGAATCAGTTTTTGTTGATCACACGAATCTTAGCTCATTACTCTTGATAACAATATGAATGATTCTAATGCCTGTTTAGGATCACTCTATCTTTTTCTCTTGATGATTTTTTGCTAGGCATACAACATATGAACCTTCCCAAAGTGCTGGCCCTGATTGCATTCCTTTTGAAGTTCTTAAACAATGTAATTTGTCTTTGTCTTTTCCTTTAAAATTAATTTTCAATTTATCCTTAGCTTCTGATGTGTTTTTAGATGAATGGAAATATTCATTCATAACACCCATATTAAAAGCCGGGCCCCGACAGAAAATTGAAAACTATCGTGGAATATCTAAGCTCTCAGCTATTCCGAAACTTTTCGAGTCAATTGTTACAAAAAAACTTTATTTTACAATTAAGGAACAAATAACATTGCAACAGCATGGATTTGTATCCGGTAGATCCACATTAACCAACTTACCACTGTTTACAAAATATCTTTTTGATTCTGTAGAGTTGGGATATCAAGTTGATGTAATTTTTACTGTTGTCAAGAAAGCTTTTGTTACGATATGTCATAGCATTCTTATAAACAAACTAAGATCATTTGGCATTCATTCGATGGAAATAGCTGCCCTCCAAAACAACATATCATCTATTTAAAGCCTGTTTTTCTGTAACTTTCGTAGGTTTCTCTGTTCCATAAGCGTGAGACATTTTTTCCTCAGGCAATGCGCCCCTACCTTTCTTTTAGTCTCTCTACCCTCAAGTTCACATCGAAAATGCAAATGTAAAGGTTGCAACAAAAACCCTGAAAAAGTTAAAATAAATAAATCTTGCGCATTAACGGCGATTACAGGGCTTAAAACGTGATTTTAACCCGAGACCCCTTGATTTGTAAACTAGTGAGTCACTGCGCTCACCCAGTGATTCTTGTAAAATTAAACTTAAAATGTTATTCTTCTCAAAACGATAAGGCATTTTAAAATTATTTTATGCGGGATCTCTTCCCTTCTTGCAAAACTTTTGTTGGAGCTTATACGCAAAAATACAGTCAAGTTTACCGATTGTTTCAAAATCAGAAGACTACGGATTCAACCTCAAATAGCATTTACTTTTAAATTCTCAAGCTGGCTTTAACAAACTTGAAAAATTGCTAGTAAATACTACAAAAAATACCTGATAGTTTTTATGCAAACCGTAAAAAGCGAAATTCATCCGAGGCAGGTAACTACCATGCCTTGATCTTTGGGGCTTACTACCCCAATGAAATATATATAGAGAGTACGCTCCGTTCTGGAGACATTTATCCATCTTGATGCAAAAGGGATAGTCCAGATGAGGGATGGTATCCTGGTATTATACCGCCGCTACCGCTCATCTACTGCGAGGACGTCGCCATTGCTCATAACTTCCTCCGATTTAGTACCGTAATAGCGGAGAGATAAATTCGATACGCAAAACCAATTCGCCAAATTTTGGAAAGTTTTTCAGGGGGGTACATGCCCCACCAAGATGGTGCGTTACTCTAGGTAACACCCTCTTAGTTTATAAGTTAGACTAAGTTAGCTAGGCCGTTTCTGGTTGAGGCCGGGCTCGTCAACTTGTGGTATTCCGAAAGGTGGCTGACACTGTAAGGCTTAAGTCGGCTCACGGATGCGCGTGTGGAAGTTGACGACTGCCAGGCGCTAGGAAAGAAATTGGGATTTTGACTACTTTCTGCGTAAGGAAATTGTGAGGTGCTACAAAAACAAAACGTAATAAATTTTTTTCTGTGTGAACAATCGGCTTATTTTTTTTTTATTTGGCAGGTTACTATTTGGATTTATTGAAATGAATGCTTGGGATACCGAAAAAAGGATTTAGATAGTGCAGCGGCACCATGCTTTGCAATCCTTCATTTCCGTCCAAAGGGAATTTAGGTGGGAGTTTGGCGGCATTCCCCAGAGTAGATGATCATTATGAGGCTGGTAAGCATGTTCACCGAATCTGGAAGCATCGCACGAAGACCGTACCATTGGGATCCCTATGTTCGGGTTCAAGATAC
The DNA here is from genome assembly GCA_949715645.1 of Portevinia maculata. Taxonomy (NCBI): domain Eukaryota; kingdom Metazoa; phylum Arthropoda; class Insecta; order Diptera; family Syrphidae; genus Portevinia; species Portevinia maculata. The sequence goes on along the minus strand of OX454525.1, from coordinate 108,054,730 downwards.
AGTCGCGGCTGTAGCATCATCAATTCAGGCAAATCCAAGCGTTTCGACTCGAAACTTATCGGCGCCAATTGGAGTTACAACGGATAATTCATGATGACTTAAACTCGTTTCCGTACAAAGTCCAAATTTTAACTTGTTTGCCTATTCGTCTGGAATTTTGCCAAAAAATTATTGAAATGACCGAAGAAGACAACAGCTTGATAAATTGTTTGTTTATGTCTGACGAGGCTCGCTTTGATCTAAACGGCAATGTAAATAAGCAAAATTGCCGTATATAGAGTGAACCTAATCCAGAAATACTCCATGAGACGGTACTGCACCCAGACCTAGTCACTGTGTGGTGCGCAGTTTCATCTAGATGCATTGTGGGGCCATACTTCATTGTGGACCGTTATGTAAAGATGTTGAAGAAGTTTTTTTTTATTCAGAACTGCACCGAAGAAGTATCCGTTTAAACAGCATTTGGTTCCAGCAAGATGGAGCAACTGCACACATAGCCAGACCGGTTATGGCGGAGCTCTAACGAAAATTCCCAAACAAATTAATATCCCCCAAGGTTACCTGACCTGACTGCACCAGACTTTGTTTTATGGGCTTATGTTAAGGATGAGGTGTACAAAACGAAACCAGGGCATTTGACTAAATTGAAGCAGTTAATTAAAACATTAATTAAGGTAATCCCGACTTCAACCCTCCAGGCCGCAATGAATAATTTTGTGATCAGGTGTCGCATATGCGTGGATGAGCATGGAGGTCATTTACGAACTATCATCTTCAAAAAAAATTAGTTATATGAAATAAAATTGAATTTTTTATACAATAAAAAAAATTAAACACATTGATTAAAAACAAATTATTTGAATTTCTTATTGTAGCACAATTGGTGCGCCATGATATCGCCAAGCTTATAACAAATCGCAGTTACCAAGTAAATAAGAACATACATATCGAACTTTCGCAGTTAAAAAGTGTACATACATGCGTACTAACACATTGCTTGAAGGTTGCAGAAGTTTTAATCACTGGTCAATAAATTACTTTACTTTGAACAATATTCTGTTTGATAATAAGCTTACCATGAGGGGTGTTTCCGACCATGTGAGAATTACCTATAATTGGTAATGTCGGTGGTCCAGGTAATTTATTAACAGCTCTTTGATATTTCCTCACTGTCAAGTGATAGGTAACTAACGACAAACCGATCACGGCAACGGCAATAATCAAAGTTAACATATTATTTAAATTTTCTAAAACTTAACGACGGCGACACGTTCTTCTGAGAAGTACCAGCGACTGAATGGTAGTTGAAATTTAAATAAAGCAATATGTTATCAAAAGAAAACTAAACTCATATCTAAGATAACACAGACGCATAGAATGCACACGCAAAGTGTCGACTCTATTACTACTTGTAGTTTAGTTTTCTTTTCAGTCATGCTGAAGTGCTGCCAATGTAAGTTGTTAAAATGAAATTATAAAACCAAGATTTGAGTAGTAGGTGTTATTTTAATACGAACGTCAATATGACAGTTGTACTACTGCTTTTTAATAAAGAGCACCTTATAAAAATAAGTTTTTGGTACGTAACTTACTTAACGCGCTCCCGAACCGTGTAGAGTCTCTGCTTGAAAAACTGCAGTTTTGCATCCTCTGTGATCCTGGACCCTCTTCCAGACAAACCAATTTTGCTAGTTTAATCGCCGTGAAACGCCCTACAATGGCATGCTACAATCGACCGATAATGTCGATATCGTACACATACTCCAGTAGCTGGACGGATCTATTGCAAAACGTGCCTTCCATGTTGAAACCTGGGGTCTCATCACGTAAGGCGATGTTCGTCTGACGATATCGTGTTGACAATGGTAACCTTCAAATGGTTGTCCTCCCAACGTCGTCTTTACAACGACTCATTTTCGTCAAGATGATAGCTAGTGAGGAATCGTTCGCATCGGTTTACATATTTTGCAAACAATTAAAGTAGTTTTCATGGTTTCTTGACTTTGGATCTTTTCTTTAAATGTTGCAAAATGTAATCAATGCAATTTATTATAGTTAAGATCGCTTTTCCCCTTGCGATTTAGAAATTTCAAACACATATATGCGTCCGATGATGTCATCACTGGGTTAGCTAAGACATTAAAAAGGTTCGGACATTAAACTAATGACGATCGCGTTCACTATTATCGCTTTGACGATGATTGTCTGAAAAGTTACGTGATGAGACCCCAGACGATCATCGTCCGAGCGATCATTGTGAACGAGTTCTTCATCAGTTTGCATCACGTAAGTCTACCATCATCGTTTTGTCTATCGATGATCGAATAAGAATCCAATTAGGAAATCTGGAATACTACTCAGCTATAGCCGGTATTGTTCCCACTCTTTTGCGAAACAGCTGGTTTCCGATGAAACTAAAATGTCCTTTTAAATGTATATTCACGAAAGGAAGTTTCAGTTTTATTATTCCAGTACACTTTTTCTAATTTTTGCTTTCCAAATCAATTTTCCATTTTTACTATTTATATCTTGTAAGCGAATTAGTATGAACACTTTCGTGATGGTCAATTTGTTTAATATTCGAACCTTTTTCTTGTCTTAGCCAACCCTCCGACGACATCAGCGGATATAATATTTGTTTGACGTTTCAAAATCGCAAGGAGAAATGCAAAGAAATAGAGTTTTCTATTTATAATAAATTGCATTGATTACATTCTGTGCCACTTAAAGAAAAGATCTTAAGTCTATATTGTTTACTTTAAAAAAAACCATGAAAACTAGTTTAATTGTCTGCAAAATATGTAAATCGATGCGAGTCTGTACCTCATTAAATACTATCGTCTTGACGATGGTGTGTGGACCTTTCTTGAGTTGTATCAAGCAGAAAATGAGTAGTCGAAATGATGACGTTGAGACGACAGCCACTTTAAAGGTAACATGAGGCAAAACATTCGTCAAAACGATAACGTCAGACGACTTTGCCTTTTGTTATATCTTCTCAAAAATGAGAAGTCACATGATGGCACATCGCCTTGCCGAATTCCAGTGCAAGTTTTTAAGAATCCAGAAGCGGTGCTTCCAAATTAAACATTACACCACGAGTCACGCGCCACAGCCAAATCAGTCTCGCCTGGATCCAGTATTCGGACCTCGCTATGTGGAGCTCCTGGTGATGAATGATATTTTATGAGGCTTTAAAGTTGATAAAAAGATGGTAAGTCGTGACCTGAAATTCGTTGATATTTTACAGGATTTGCCTCAGTGTGAGAATTTGGTCATTGGTGGCCGTCTCGCGCACGTTCCGATTAGTGTCTTTCAAAACGGCTTGATACGTTCACACAGTTCAGTTAATAGGACTTTAAATGTAATATTTAGCAGGGATATATCTTGCAAGTTCTTGCAAGATATATGATCGATAAGATTTAGGATCCTGTTTAGGAGAGCCTGCGTTCCGGACTTAAAGCCAGCAACCAGTAACTTTGCTTTGTTGTAAGAGCAGATCGAGAGACTCTACGGCTTTCTTGAGCTGGGAGACTGTGCAGAATCTTCTTCTCCTTCCTTCTCCTGGCCCTAAACTCTTAGCTCGACGTGATTTCTCCCTTCAGGGTCATCTTCTTCACTCAAAGTAGACTATCAACTTTTCGATTTTGTTTTCCATTTGCCGATCCAGCTTTCTTCAGTCGTAGTTGAGTATCAAACTTTCGACTTTAGGAAGTAGACAGTCTGTCGGTTGTCGTCAACTTGCCGTTGTTTCAACTTCCGAAAATAACGTTTTTGCTTTTAACTTGACGATTAGGTTATTTTTTTAATCATATACGGCCTCAAAATAATATGGACAAATGGGACGATGTTGATTTTATACATTATTTTCAATTATCGAAGGCAATGAGCGACAGTAATTCAAATTTATTTTTATCCTTTTCAATTCATTAACTTCCAATATACGGATGGAGGCGTTACGATTATTCGTTTAGATCGCGCGAATTGCGTGCGATTGTCAAGTCACTAATTGCGTTGCGCTATTATGCACTTGGAATTACTCAGTAGTGGATTGCGGATCTGTCTGAAGTACGTACATCAACAGTACATGCCGTTTTGAAGCAGGTCAGCACTGCCATTGCAAAACTTTGCCCCAAGTATATCCGAAACAATTGGTGCCATTGGCTGCACCCACATTTGCATTCAATCGCCAGGTGGCAGATACGCAGAAAACTGCCGCAATCGCAAAGGATGATATGCCAAGAACTTGAAAAAAGAGTTCACACTCAAAAATATAAACACAACAAAGACGGTCATTAACGCCATTACTCGTGAAGGTTTTAATGCCATCAGGAAGTTCCTCAAGTCAAGGAAAATCAAACACCATTCATTTACCAAACGAAAAGAACGAAGGACTCTTATGATACTGCAAGGAATTCATTTCTCATACAGCACTGCCGAAGTTGAAAAGGAACTCAAAGCAGAAGGGTTTCCTGTGCCAAAGATTTCACTATTCAATTCAGCAAGAGTCAAGGGCAAAACTTTTAAGTGCTTTGTTGTGGAGATAAGCAAGGCATTTGATGCCACCGAAGTCTACAGAAAAACACTTCTGCTAAACCAACGGATCCACTGGTAGCACCTCAAGAACAATGACATCGTCCAGTGCAAGAACTGTCAGCGCTTTGGACATGTCGACACCAATTGCGGCATGGCATATGTTTGCGTCAAATGCAAACTTGATCACCAACCAGGAGAGTGCAAGCGAAAGGACTCATCAGATCTTGAACTGAACTGTGCAATTTGCAAGACAACAGGTCATAAAGCAAGCCAGTGGCGTAGATAGGGGGGGATCAGGGGGATATACCCCCCCCCCCCCCCCCCCCACCATTGGGATCGATAATTGTTCAACATAACCAGTCATGAACCAAATAAGTTAAAGAAACGCACTCTGAAATTTTTTTTTTACATCTCTCACCAATTGATAATAGGTAAACGTGCAAGAAAAAAAAGTTTCCATCCAGCTTTCCATCACATAGCACAAAAGCCCACACCGACACAAAATATGAAAATTATTTGGATTTCTTCGCACCGTGTGGCACATTGTTAAGTTGGTGTAAGAAACCACCCCAAACACGCAGCACACTCATCCGCACAAACACAAATGTTCGCACAACTACGGTGTAGCTAACGCGAATCTTAACGGTAACGATAACTCAAACTCAAACTCATTCATTTTGACCAGAAAGCAAAATGCGCTATTACCCATTACATAAAGCATGCCTTACACAAGCGGCAGATTGACTGTCATTCGTCGTAATTTTACGGGTTATTTGTGCAAAGTCAAACCAATTTTGCTGAAAAAAGTTGTCAAATTATGACTCCTTAAGCTTTTCTTCTTACGCACACCAGGCACAGTAGGAGTAGAAATAAGAAAAAAAGGGACAAACGTATACGACTACTAGATGCATGATTTTTTTGTGAATGAAGTGTGAATGTATGTATGATGATACTAATTAGAATCACTAATGTACTGTATATAACTGCGAGCGGTCGAAATATTATAACTACTGTGTACGTGAAGTGATATATTTTAGTGATTGAAGTTGTACCTATTTAAGTTCAAAATGAAGAGATTTTTAGTGCCAATTAAGCCAACATCATCTGCTGAAACGGTTTCAAAAATACCTCGTTCCGATGTAGTGAGCATTGACAATAAAAACAATGAAAGTTCCACAAGTGACAAACATTTTGAGCAATGTCCCCCTAGTGAAGTTGAAAAAAAAATGATATTGGAAATTTTGTGGATAAGGTGTTAACTGATGCCCAACGACTCGTTTTGTTAACAAATGTCTGGGTTCCACCGAAAAACTATACATTCCCATTGTTGCAAAAGTTTGAAACACGCAAACTAAGGTTTTGTTCTAAATGGCTTGAAGAGTTTTCCTGGCTTGCTTATTCTGAAATATACCGAGATGCATTTTGTGCTCCGTGCGTTGCCTTTGCTAAAAGCGATGGCAGAGGATCGCAACCTTTACATCAGTTAGTAAAAACAAAATTTGATAATTGGAAGAAAGCAAAGGAGGTGAGTTATCAAACGAAAATATATGATATTTATTTACGTGTGGCATCGAAAGCTAAAGCCTTTTCCAAATATCTAAACATCAATACAATGAAACAGAAAAATTCATAATTAGTGTTGTGATCTCTTCTGTTTTTATTAGATTTGTTCTTTTTACAAAGATTTTTTTTTCGAAATTATAAAATTTTCTTTGTTTATACATATTATGTACCTATGAATTTTTAGAAAAAAGTTAAATCGTGAGTCGTAGTCTTTTTCAAATTAATCTTTTATAAATGTATGTATAAAAATTTAAAATCCGATTATGTTTGGAAAAGAAAATGTTGATGCTGGTCTAATATTACTTAGAAATTAAAATAAAATAACCCTTTTCTGAAAATTCAAATTTTTAAAAAAATATATCGCCATAAATGCTACGACAAAGCTTAACAAATATTTATTCTAAAACAAAGAAACAGATTTACTACATGCTATGAATGGTTTGTTTTTCTCATAGATTTTCGAGGAGCATCAGAAAAAGACATACCATCTTGATGCATTATGTTTCAGCGAAAATTTTCTGCGCAATGAAAAAGATAAAAACAAAAGTGTTGAAAATTTAATTGATAGCGTAACGGACACAATGGTTAGCACCCCTAAGAAATTTTTTAATTCAAATGCGCGTAAATTTCGCATTGATAGAACTAAGAATATGGTTAATATACCAAATTAAAATTTGGAACATTTTTTATTTAGAAATATATTTTTAATTTGTATTTTATTATTAAAAAAAGGGATAAAAATGGGATATTAAAAAAGCATACCAAAAACCACAATTATTGGCACCCGACCACAATTGTCGGCACCCCAAATTATACAATTATTGGCACCCTTGAATTTAAAGAAAACCATATTTCTTTTTTTTTTGATTTTTATTAATAAACTAGCTGGCTGGTTAATTTATTTATATTAAGAAAAAAAAACATAAAAAGGAACATACATATACCGCTTCTTCTAGTTTATAAAGGACAAAAACAAATAAATATTAAGTTAACAATAAATAAGTGTGATTTAGAAATAAATAAAAAAAAAATTCACTCAATCGGAACTGCAGAGTAGAACGCGGTATTTTGTAGATTTTGAAAGCTGCCTTTTTAGAAATTTGTCCATTTGTTATGGCCAGTAGAGCTTCTTGAACATCCTTTTCTTGATAAGTCTTTTTTGTTTTCGGCATTTTTTCAATCGTTAAAAAGTAACGATTTAATTCTATAATTATTGGCAGTCCTAAAAGTATATTTATTGGCAGTGCCAATAGTTGTAGTTCCATAGAACCAATTATCGGCACCAGGGTGCCAATAATTCAACACCTACTTTTTTCGGAACCAACTATTGGCATCCATTTTTTTTTTTAATAATCAATTAATTTAACAAAAAAAAGTTAAAAACGAATAATTTACTATATTCTCATATCAAAAAACATAAATTTTTAATAAAACAAATATATATTAATAACTAAATAGGGCTTACCAAATCTAAGGTCCTTAACAGGAACACACAAAATTTTGCTAATTTTTGACTTTTTTAAAACGTGTTAATACTTTCACTACCACTCACTGACTGAATACGCATTCGTCAAAACAAAGATGCACAATTGTGCAGGATAAGCTACAATTTAAGAAAAAAAATAAATTGGCTTGCTTAGATAAATATTTTTTTTAAAAATGGCTTATGAATGAACGGGTGCCAATAGTTGGTGCAAAAAAAGGGGGTGCCAATAATTGTATCCGTTACGCTAGTTCGCGAATTGAAGGGATTTCCAAAAATAGGCAAAACATAACGCCTATCATCGAAGCAATCATTGTCCTATGGCGACAGGAGTTAGCCTTACGTGGGCATAGTGATAGTGGGCCAATAATTATGCAAAACAACTTCACTGGACCGAACGAAGGAAATTTTAGAGCTCTTTTGAAATTTCGAGCAATTGGGGATCCGCTCCTTCGTGTGCACTTAGATGGTCCGGGGAAACGCGATAAATATACAAGTCCTTCTGTATAAAACGAGATTATCGAAGCTTGTTTTGAAATTTTGACAAGAAGAGTGTTAGCTAAAATCAAAGATGCAAAATTCTTCTCTGTGCTGACGGATGAAACTCAGGACTCAGCCACTGTCGAACAAGTTTCAAATTGCGTTCGATATGTCTATAAGAACGAAAATGGTCAACATGTCATACGAGAAGATTTTTTAAAATTTGTTCCAACAGCTTCCACGACAGGTATGAATAAAATTTTTTCTCTTAAAATCTCTAATGCAGCAGTTTACCAAACCTTACTGTATTAACAATCCAGGTGATGCTCTTGCAAAGCTTATAGTAGAAAATCTTCGAAATTGTGATCTAGACATTTCTTTTTTGATCGGCCAAGGGTACGACGGAGCAAGCAATATGTCTGGTCGATACAATGGTGTTCAGGCAATTATTCGCCAAAAATTTGCTCCGCATGCTCTGTACGTCCATTGTGCAGCACATTCTTTGAACCTTGCTATATCTGTTTCCAGCGAAATACCAGCCATTAGAGACTGCCTAACCACAATTGAAGCAGTTTACAATTATTTCAATACACCGAAAAGAAAAGATATGCTGCAAAAAACAATAAGCGAAAGCGAAGAGACTCCACAAAAAAAGACATTAAAAAGGCTGAATCTGACGCGATGGATCTCAAAATATCAAGCAGTTGAAGATTTTGAGGAGCTATTTCCGTTTGTGTTCGAGACTCTTGACCAAATAAGAACATTGGAAAGTGACGCAAAGAACTTAAAAAACGCTATGGATTTCGAGTTCTTGATTAGCTTAAAGGTTATAAGTATGGTTTACCAACTCTCGTTGCCATTAAGTCGTGAGTTTCAAAGAGTGAATTTAGACTTGGTCCAAGCTATGGATCTCGCCAAAGATTTAAGGGATCAACTAAAAATGAAACGGGGAGAAGACGACTCCTTTTCGAAAGTGTTTGAAGATGCAAAAAAAATAGCTGAAGTCCTTGACATTGACGTTAAACATAAAAGAATAGTGAACCGACAAAAGAATCGTTCGAACCCTTCGGTTCAAAGTACAGAAGAATATTTTCGTGTTACTGTTTTCAATCCTTTTCTCGATTTCTATGTAATGGACCTTGGAGAAAAATTTACAAACCATGAAAACATACTAGAAGGGTTTTCGGTTCTTTTCAATGATTCTTCGTCTGAAATAGACAAAGCAGCTAAAAAATTAAATGAAACTGTTGAGTTTTACCAAACATATTTGGCTGCCGGACCATCTTCTATTCTTGAAGAATTAAAAACTTGGAAGAGATATTTGATCCGAAGGAATAATACTTCCTCTAAAAACTCATTGGAAGCGTTCGATAGCTGCCCCGAAGAAAGCTTTCCTAATATATATATTTTGTTAAAGATATTAGCTACACTGCCGGTTTCAACGTCAACTCCCGAAAGAACTTTCTCCAGTTTAAAGAGAATAAAAACAATACAAAGAAGCATGACCAATGAAGTGAGATTATTAAAAATATGTCTATTTTAATAACAGTGTGATAAGCTTTGGATGTTTACTTGTTTGCAGGATCGTTTGAATGGTTTGGCTGCTCTAGCTATTCATCGCGAAATACCTATAACAGCAGACGAGGTTATAAGTGTTTTATCTAAAAAGAACAGAAAACTGAATTTTATTTTGTGATTTATTTTTTAAATTAATGTATTTTACTTACTATATTAATATTTATTCTAGTCCATATTCAAATAAATGCCTATAATATATTATCTTTAAAAAATATAATTTTTTTATGGCATACATAATGAATTCAATGAAGTCTTGTTATCTATCTATCTATCCCCCCCCCCCCCCCCATAGCGAAAAGCTATCTACGCCACTGAAGCAAGCTACAAAGTTTGTCCACAGTACAAAAGCAAGTTAGCAGACAAGGAGAAGCAGAAAATCTGTCTGTACCCTTACCAAACCAGCAGTCAGTTTTGCCGCAATGGCCAAGATGGGCTGAGAACAAGCTCAACCAAAGCCAAACCAGCCCAAGATGCCAACGAATCCGCCGCCACCACCAGCTACCGAAACACTAATCACGAAACATCATCCACCTCGCGAGAACCAACCCAAAACCGGAAGTGTGAACCTCGGCGAAGAAGTCCATCCCAACTACTCCAGTAAAGAGAAAGTAGAAGGCAAACGAGGAACAGGTCAAAGAAAACTCATAAGGAAATCAATGATTAATCATTTCGCTATTCCTAAAAGCTACTGGAATGTCTCCATCTGAAACTCTGACGGTCATCAGCGTCAATAAGTGCAATGCTAACACTTTGGACATTCAGCACGATATGCAACTATTGAATGGACACCTGACCTAACCCAACACACATTTGGGATATTAGGCGGAGACTTCAACGCCATGCACTGATTGTGGGGTGATACCATTGATAGCAGCGAAGGCTCGGCTGTGACTAAATGGATACATCTAAATATTTGGCTACATCGTTTCTAAATGCGACGACTGATGCCCAAAATATATACAACGAATCGCAATTCAGAACCCGAACATGCGTCGAACATTCTTATGGGGTGTGGAAACACCATTTTACTGTTTTGGCCATCGTCATTTCATGCAATATTCGTTCGGCACAAGTTATCGTATCTGCATGAGCCTTTCTTCATGCTATTAGGATCTATCAGAATGAAACAGATTCCCGGGTTTGCCGAAATAGAAACAGAAAGAAGCACAAGACATCGAATGAAACTGACACAATTTTATTCATTTTATATTATTAACGTATTTAAAACCAAAACTAATAATTATAATCACATTATAGTTTAAACGTTTCTTTTTGTTTCTGTTGGTGATGCGTTGTTGACCGCTTATGTGACTTTTGTGCTGGGGGTTTGTCATTTTGTAGAGCTGGACAACGAAAAGAATGATTTGAGTCTGCGGAATTTGAATGCGAATTGATTGGAAAGCCTTCGCAGCGTCTATTTTCACTTGCAAGTGTACACTGGTTGTCTTCATACTCCTGCTGTTGCTGTGGCATCAGCATCGTGTTCTATTTTCAAACTTCAGGTTTTTCTTTCTTCTCCGTTTTCTTAATGCACGAAGAAATAAAATCGAAACAACCAATAAACAACACGCAATATAGAGACATAATATTTACCAAATGAAAATCAACCACTATATGCATAAATAATTATTAATTTTCTATAAGCTTCCACCTCGACGCCGACGTCTCGAAAATTATGAATTTCCAAAAAAAAAATCAAAATTTTCTATGATATTTTAATAAGCCGGCTTTAAACTGCGAGTTATAGTAAAGAAATACGACTTTTGAATTGTAAGTTCAAATCAGTAAGTTAACCTCAGACGCCATCCAGTTGATCTCAACAGGCGGTTTTGTGTCAACTTCCGATATTGAAGAAAATGGCCCTTAGTCGCTTTGTACGAAAAAGAGTTGTTTTTGGGGCGCGCTGCGGTAATATTCCAAGCCCGGCCCTGCACGGTCATCTTGTTATAACTAAGCGCACATTTATTGATTTGTTCAAGTATGTTATAAATAATCTTGAAGAATAAAATTAACATTCTTTGGTATGTTTAACGCCAGTTTTTACTACTTAAGGAAGCTATGTTTGAATAAAATTGTATTGAAATGTCAGTACTTAAATGCGATAGCAACCACAAAATATTAAAACATATTTAATACACTTCGTTTCGTATGATAATTGCATTTTGTATCGCAAGCTTAAACTTGTCAACAAAATTTAGCACTTTGTATACCCTATTCTAGGGGTATATTAATTTTGACGCATAGTTTGTAACATACCTTAATATTGCCCGTAGACCCCTAAAAGTTACTATATTTATGATCAGCATCGATAGTAATGTCGATCTAGCCATGTCCGTCCGTCCGTCCGTCCGTCCGTCCGTCCGTCGGCAAAAATTAGGCCTTTAAACTGGACCTAGAGAGCTGAAATTTTAACCATATACTCTCTAGGGTCCCGAAATAATCAAGTTTACGAATTTTTGAAATCCGCCCACAGACACGCCCACAAACTCAAAAAAACAAAATTTTGGAAAAAATGGAATTTTGAGCTAGGTAGCTGAAATTTTTTATATATGATCTATGACTCCTAAAACTGCTCGGGATATAAAATTTTCAAAATCCGCCCACTGCCACGCCCACAAAAAAATAAAACAATTTTATTGAAAAACCAAAATTTGAGCTAGGGAGCTGAAATTTTTAATATATACTCTCTAGGGGCCCTTTAAGCTCATGTATAAATATTTTCAAAATCCGCCCACAAATAAATAATTTTTTTTTTTTTGAAAATCCAAAGTTTGAGCTAGGGAGCTGAAATTTATAATATATACTCTCTAGGGGCCCTTTAAGCTCATGTATAAATATTTTCCGCCCACTGACACGCCCACAAATAAATAAAACAATTTTTTTGAAAATCCAAAGTTTGAGCTAGGGAGCTGAAATTTATAATATATACTCTCTAGGGGCCCTTTATGCTCATGTGTTAATTTTTTTTTAAATCCGCCTACTGACACGCCCACAATTAAATAAAACAATTTTATTGAAACACCCAAGTTTGAGCTAGGGAGCGTTTTTTTTTGATAAAATCCTTTAAATGTTATATAACAAAATATGTAGAGCGTTCTTAACAATTTAACCATACTTAGACTTTTGTCACGCCCACTTATGAGGGATAGGAATAAGAATAGGGTATCCAACAGTTCGCCCAAGCGGACTGTAGCCCGTCCCTATGTTTTTTGTATATTTTCTCTGATCAATTTCTAACTAACTTATAGTATAATTCGACTTTGACTTAATCATATTCACAACCGGACTTATAGAATTTCAACCTGACAAGTGTTTATATCGAATTATTGTTATTGAAAAATAATTGAAATTCAGGTATCAAGTGGAGGATACAAAAATAATTATCCAAATGTTATTTAATCATCCTGGGAAAATAGAAATTTCATTATTAAACTAAGGCCACTATTATAAAAACATACCATCATCGATATGAATCCAATTAATGAAATCAACTTTATATATCGTACTAATAAAGTCAATGTTGACGAGCTTATCAAATCAGTGGAACATTGCGTCGTTATTTTCATTATACTCATACATAGCTAATACGTGCCCACCCAACAAAAGTGATACGTCATTATCTCTATTAAAATAATTTTGAAGCCGAGCGTAATGATGGACTTGAGCATTGGAAATATTCGAATAGGATGAGTTGCAATATGAACTAAATTAGTGGATGACTTTGCAGATTAAACATATCATAGCCAAAGGAACGGTCCCTACAGGACCTAAAAGCTAGCTTCTCCCAGCACTGTTGGAAGCGACCTATATTTTCAAGCCGACTCCGAATGGCAAGTTTGAGAAGCTTCTCAATTATCATGACAATTGATACTCTTCGATGTTTGTCTGAGTTTTGAAATTGGGGGGGTAGTGGAAAAAAACGTTTGGTGTTACTGGGCCACAGCATTATTTGATTAAAAGTCCAACGCACTAACCACTGCAGTGGATTTAGCGGTAACACATATCTCAAAGGTAAATACGGTAATTGTATTTAACCAGGTAAACTTACAAACACTCCAAGGCTGCTACTGCTCTCATCAGTAAAAAGCTTTCCGCATTGGACACAAAATCCAACATAACTTCCATACACGAAATGGGTTTTAAAAAATCGCATCGGTGGCCTTGGAGTTGTTCGTTTTTTTTATAAAAAAAAAAGGATATCCAAATCCCAGAGCACTCAGATTCAGTAATGGGTCATCATCCTACCAGGCAGAAATCCTCTTTTTGGCACTGCGATACTCTCTGACGAGCGGTTCAGAAAGCCCGGCGCTTGTCTTGCTGTGTCCAACCTCCTCTCAGCAAGTAAGCTTGGAAAATTGTGTGGCTGGACAAATATATGTGGCCAAGATTTGGTTGCTGCAGCTATAAGCTACGAAACGAATGAAAATTGGAAGACCTTCGTCGATGCGTCAGCTTATTTCTCCTTTGTTTCGGTGGTGCCTCCACCCCCAAGTGTAATTCCTAAACTCATAGACTATTGCGACAGCAGCCAGTGCAACATGCGAGGCAACCATCTACTGGATTTCATACTATCATATAATCTTACCATTGACAATGTTTTTTCCCAGCCAATTTTTGTGACGACAAGAAGACAGGACAAGCGACTAGCGCAAGCGACCCTATATGTGATCGAAGAATGGTACACTAGAAATTGACTCTCAGTCAAACCTCTCAAAACTGAGGTTATTCTCCTTACGAGATGGAGGAAGCTGATCGGGTTGACTCCGCCAGTGATAAAAGGCGGCACAATCCAACTCAACAATGAAGCAGAATATTTGGAAGTCATTCTGGATTGCAAACCTCTTTCGTCCAAGCATGTTGAGCTGAAAACTGCTAAAGCGCTGTCGGTTTTTTTTGGCAGTGGAAGAACATTTTTGGCAAGACATCGATCTTACCACCGAAAAGAGTCTTGTGGTTTTGCACGCCTATGATAAGATCATTTTTAGCATATGCGTCGGTTGTTTGATGGAATAAGCTTTAAAAAGCTAAATCTATTACTGCCGCTTTCGCCAAACTCCAAAGAAGTTTCCGTTGGAAAACGTAATTTCAATAAATAATATTATAAAAGTGCATACCTGCGTTTAAGTACTAGAGTTCTGTTTTTTTTCATGTCGTCGTTTCGTACAACAGGCAACACTTATACACACTATACATTTTTGAGATTATAGTTGGGGACTTAAACATGTCTTTCCGTGCATTAAATTTAATACTCTTATTTGGGACTATCCTTAGCACTTAATTCTATCTGTTTAAAGTCTGCAGATTTTCTTTTTAGCAATAACTTATTGTACCTATAAGTAAGTCCTCTGAGTTTTTTTCCCTTAGGGGAATTTTTTTCTTTTATCACATTTTTGATGAAAGGAAATGTTTAATTCTTGCTTGTTTTTGCCATTTGGGGTATATTTCTTATGAGTCACAAAAGGAATACAAATTTGCCTAATTTCACTTCAGTTTGGACGGCCTATTACCTGAGAGCGATAATACGAGTATATTTATCAAATTTATTTCTTTATACCTTTGCAGATCAGTTTGCTATATGTCTATTTTTTATAGTAAGTATGTATGTTACTGAAAGCTGACGTTATGGACAATTTATTTATTCATCGTGTCATTTAACGACAAAATATTTTGATAAAATTTGTAAGGCAATTTTAAATTTCATTGACAATTGATTTAATTTTTTTATGGAACCTACTCACCTTTTTTTCTTTTATGATAATAATAAATACTAAAATAACGCTCATTAACAAATTATTTTTATTGTTTTGAAAACAGGAATTGCAGTTTTCGTGTTTTTTTACCAAAACGATCTATAATTTTTGTGAATGTTCATCATGCACAACGCATCAAGCCTTTCATCGCTCATTTTTGACCTAAGCCAAGTTTTTACCTTCCTCAATGTAATGAAAGATCCCTCTGCTGTACATATAGTGGCGGGAATGGAAAGTCCTATAGAAAGTGCTGCGAAAACCGAAGGAAAAAATTCTTCCGCATTTTTCAACACATCACATATTATATTGGTATAGGTTAGGTATTGAGTTTGGTCAAAATTCATTTCATTGTAGTTAAACCACATAACGGACTCGACAGAAAAATTATCCAGAAAGGATCCGTATTTACCAGTTATCTTTTGGACAATCGAATTGAAATTGGACGAGTCCATGCTTTGCATATTTTTAGGAGATAACTGAAATATTGCAAATGCGGACTCATTTCTTCTGAAAACCGCTCTTTATGGGACATTATCAGAGAATCCAAGTAAGGAACGAGAATTGATATTCCAAAATAATTTTCGGCTGAAGTCGAAGGAATATTCGATCGGTGAGTTTGTTTCTTTACAATTCTTGGGTAGCTCAATTCAATACCGGATTCACTCAAACATTTTAGAATTTTTTCCCAAAGCGTTTTGAAGGAGCATTATCCCGATCTTCTTCAAAATGCTTGTTTTAGATAGTGATGTGCTCTTTTACACTTAATAAATTCTGGTCAACTCCCTGTAAAATATTTGCGACTGGTTCAAGTATCGACGAGTAATGAGCCATTATGAACAATCAGACTAAAAAAGTCGAATTAGAGCACGAGTAATAAAGAGTCCGCCAGTTTTTGTAGTGCTTCCATTACAACGAGTATGTTTTCCCTGAATACTCGTATACTTTTGTATTTTGCTGTCCATCTTGTTTCACAGAACAAAAAAAGTAATTATTTCTTTTATCGTCCCAACAGCATTTCTGATCTCGTACACTTCGCTTACATCATTTATCACTTAATTTAATTTGTGCGAGCTGCAGTGGAAAAATTTGCCTTTGGGTACAAATCTTGTATTCTTTTCCTTACCCCACTCAATTTTCCAGCAAATGATCTTTCAAAATTAAGTCTCCACCATCTTCTCTAAAATGCAGCAAGTTGTTAAAACTGCAGCTTCATCTGTCTTACCCCTTAAGGGAATGTTGTTTGTGGCATAAAACACGATTGTTTTAACTATCGGTATGATTTAATTCCTGTTTGTTTCGATTTGTTTTTCTATCGAAGAGCTGATCAGTTGGTCAACACTTTTGGCCTTGTTGTCTAAAACTTTGCAAAATTCGTTAACTTTTTCTGCAGATTCAGAGTGCCACTTTGATTTCAAATGCTGTTTCGTATGTTCATGGAAGTCGTTGTACCTACTAAATTCTTTCAGAATAAAGCAACCTTGAAACCCGCGATCAACTTTTGGCTTAAAAAGAACACAATAGCGGAAAAGAACACCTCTAAAATAACCAATTAGGCAAAATTCCCTATTAAGAACTGATAAAATGTTTGTAGACAAAAGTCGTAGCTCAGGGCCAGGGCAAGTGCCCCCCCCCCCCCCCCCCCCCGGGCTCCTATGCTAAATACCTATTAAGGTGATCAAGCACTCGTCCCACAAAGTAGGCGCCAAAAAGTAGGCGTCGCAAAAATCGAAATACATATATAGTTAAATTATTGTAAAGAAGGATGTTGTCTATACACGGATTTTAAAAATCTATTAACATGAGCAAAAAAGGGCTGCTATAGAGCATATATTATTAATTTCAGTTTCCTAGTTCACTTTAGCTTTTCGATAAAATTGTTGCGGGCGGATTTTAGAAATTTTAGCTTCCAAGAATTTTGGGTCCCTAAAGATGATATATTAAAAATTTCAGTTTTCTGGCTCCAAATTCCATTTTTCGATAAACTTGTTTTTTTTTGAGATTGTGGGCGTGTCTGCGGATTTTAAAAGTTTTTAAACATGATTATTTCGGGCTCCTAGAGAGTGTATGGTAAAAATTTCAGCTTTCCAGATATAGTTGAAAGGCCTAATTTTTGTATACGAACGGACGGATGAACGGACATGGCTAGATCGACATTTCTATCGATGCTGATCGCGAATAAGGGGTCTACGGGCAATATTAAGGTATGTTACAAAATTCGCGTCAAAATGAATACACCTTTAGAATAGGGTATAATCAAATTGAATTTACCCTTAGGTTAGGTTAGGTTAGGTTGACGTGGCTGTCAGCTAAGGCCAACACACTTAGCCCAATGATAGGTCCATTGTGGTACCACACAGATCTGAATGCACCCTTAGAATTGGGTAAAAAAAGAACTTAAAATTTAATCGCCTTCTTTCTCAACAGCGATGCTATGATCATTATTACCCTTGTAAGCCCGCCCAGCACGTGCAGGGCGAATACTCTGAACTATATTGAAAATACAAATTGACAGCCGGAAGATACTCGGGATAAATAAAAAATTTACATTTGCTATTGATGCTATACTATTTGAAGTTTTTTTTTCGATTCCCTTGAGGCTAGAAATTTTGATAAATAATGTAAAAGTACCTTCCTCTATTAAAGTACTACAATAGGTTTTTTAAATACCGTCGTTTCGTACAACAGGCAACACTATCTTTGGTATATTTTCGGGACTCAAACATGAATTTTCATGCATTAAATTTGATTATCTCGGTTCTGAATATACTGGTAACTTAAATCTATATTGTTACATAATTTGTTTCAATTGCAAAGATTTTAGTTTTAGCAATGAACAAATCTGATTAATAGTATTAATAAATTATATAAATTAAGTATCATACCAGCATTAGGTCCTTTTTTATACCCTATTCTAAGGGTATATTAATTTTGACGCATAGTTTGTAACATACCTTAATATTGCCCGTAGACCCCTAAAAGTTACAATATTTATAATCAGCATCTATAGTAATGTCAATCTAGCCATTTCCATCCGTCCGTCCGTCGGCAAAAATTAGGCCTTTAAACGGGGCCTAGAGAGCTGAAATTTTAAGCATATACTCTCTAGGGTCCCGAAATAATCAAGTTTACGAATTTTTGAAATCCGCCCACAGACACGCCCACAAACTCAAAAAAAAACAAATTTTGAGCTAGGAAGCTGAATTTTTTTATATATGATCTATGACTCCTAAAACTGTTCGGAAGATAAAATTTTCAAAATCCGCCCACTGACATTATATTAAATAAAAGAATTTTATTGAAAAGAAATAAAACAATTTTATTGAAAATAAATAAAACAATTTTATTGAAAAACCAAAATTTGAGCTATGGAGCTGAAATTTATAATATATACTCTGTAGGGGCCCTTTAAGCTTATGTGTCAATATTTTCAAAATCCGCCTACTGACACGCCACAATTAAAAAAAAAACTTTTTTCGAAAATCCAAAGTTTGAGCTAGGGAGCTGAAATTTATAATACAAGGTGGCGCAAAAGTAATCCTCCTATCAGAAAATGCTATACATTTTGCTTGGCCCCTAATGTCAGTTCTGTTTTGACATTTGTATAGTAAGCACATGCGAAATACACGTTAATAAACAATGTTACGCTACACTGCTCCAGAACGCGGAATATTGGTGACTTGGAATATTGGTGAATTTTTTTTAAATTACAGCCAAAAAACATCGGAAGGTTATTTTTGCGCCACCTTGTATATACTCTCTAGGTGCCCTTTATGCTCATGTGTTAATTTTTTTAAAATCCGCTTACTGACACGCCAGCAATTAAATCAAATAATTTTATTGAAAAACCAAAGTTTGAGCTAGGGAGCGTTTTTTTACAAAAGCTTGGTTTTTTTTTGATAAAATCCTTTAAATGTTATATAATGTTATATAACAAAATAATAATAACAACCATACTTAGACTTTTGTCACGCCCACTCATAAGGGATAGGAATAAGAATAGGGTATTCAACAGTTCGCCCAAGCGGACTGTAGCCCGTCCCTATGTTTTAAGAGTAGATACACGCACATTAAGATTAAACGCGACGATTTATGTCTGCATTTTGTAAAAAAAAATCTTCAAAATGAATCATTAGGTTGGCAGGTACATCTACGCACTTGCGATTTGTATAGCAGCGAATTTTAACGGTACTCAAATGTGCCGAAATAACGCTTCCGCACACACTTTGGCCGCCACAAATAAACCACAGAGGTTTCAATGGAAATAGACGCACACGCAGCTAGAGCATAGCGGTGTTAAAAAATTAAACAAGATCCATTTTCGGCAATTAATTGGTGATTGGACATAAACACGTACTATTACGGATATTTGAGATAGGAAAAAGAGGAGACCGAAATACCGAAAACACATCCAGAAAAAGTTGGATATGATCTATGTAACTTGGTTTTGAAAATTTGATTGTACCTATATATGTACGTATATTTATTCAGCTGCATCTTATTTTATATGGTAAACACAAACGAAATTGTGTATAATGTTTTAAGAAAGATTAATATTAAATATTTAGATAGATAGATTTATTTATTCGGCATATAAATTTACAAAGGTATGGTTACCACACATTTTACAGTATACAGAGATATGATAATTTGCATCTTTCTTCTGAAATATTATCATAACATTAGTGATTTAAATTGGTAAAACGAAAAATTATACAATACTGAAGGAAAATACGAAAAAACCTTCAATTACGAAAAAGAAAAAAAAAGTAATACATAATAGATAGGTATTGATTTTTAATAAATTTATGAAGCAATTTTTGACTAAGGATAGACGCCAAATCAGATACTAATTAAAAACTTATTATTAAAATGATCACAGTTATAAATAAATAAAAGTAAATAAATAAATAAATAAATAAATATACTAATAAATGAAAAACTAAATATGTAAATAAATAAGTAAATGAATAATCGATTGGGTTAATAAATAAAGAAGAAAATTATCACAGATATAAATAAATTATTTTCATTTGAGAGCAGTGACTTTCTATTGATAAGAGGGTACAATATTTTAATCCCAATCGCAATTTTTTTGAGGGTATTTGTAATATGAGTACTAAATGTCAACTTGGTATCTAAATATACTCCTAAATATTTTACAGCAGGCTCCCAACTAATGTCTTTCCCATTTACTTGTAAGCGGCCACTTGGGAGAAAGCAAGCTTTTCTTTTTCTATTGAAAAGGATAGCTTTTATTTTCTCCTCATTTAACTTTACTTTCCATTTATTGTAATACCCTTGTAGTATTTCCATCGCATTGTTTAGATTCCTATCAATGTCAAGAGCGAATTCATGAGATGAGAATATTGCAGTATCATCAGCCAAAATAGCTGCCTCACAATGTGGAAGACGCGGAAAGTCCGATGCATAAAGGTTATACAAAATAGGGCCAAGAACTGAGCCTTGGGGAACTCCTGAATAAAAGTCCACTAGGTTGGAGACACCACTATTGATAAATATTTATTTTAGCTTCCCCTGCACATCAAATACATATTATTCATCAGTCTTATGGACTCCTCTTTTTTAACCGAATATGGACTCCATTTTCTGCTTTCAGCGTTAGTACTAAGGACAGGATTGGATCATATTTATTCTGGGGCTCCTTCGGCTCATAACCATCTTTTGAACAGAGTCCATCCTCAGGAGGAAGGATTTTGAATGCTCGAACGATTTTCGCGATAATTGATTTCATTTCCATCATAGCGAATTTTTGCCCTAAATATACAAAATATATGGTAAATCCACGGAACTGAATTTTCTTAATCATTTGGCAAACCTATACAATTCCTAGGACCCGCACTGAAGGGGACATACTCGTAAGGGTTTGCTTTAACACGCGTATCCGGATTAAAACGCTCTGGATCAAATTTATAAGGATCCGGGAAGTATTTATCGTTGTATCCCATTCCAATTATGAAAAGATTGACAGTTGTAGCATCAGGAATAGTTAATCCATCTAAAAACAAAATTATAAACTCTGGGAAAAGGGTCCTCGATTTACCACTTACTCATATTATATGATCCTTCAGTACAACGTGCAACTATGGGCACGCTTGGATACAGACGTTGAGCCTCCTTAATTACCATATCCAAATATTTCATCTCTTGTAAATCGTTATAGGAAGGTTGTGCTGTCATGTCTTCATTAAAGATTTGCATTTGCTCCTCGAAAACTTTGTTCTACAGTAGAATAAAAGTATTTAAAATTTATACAGGAATACTTAACAAGAAGTTTACCTGCACTTCTTGATGTCTTGATAGTAAGTGAATTAAGAAGGTTATTCCCGATGAGGTAGTGTCATGACCCTAATTATCGTCGTCGAAAATTGTTAACCCATAAAGATATATAAAAGAAAAACATAGCTTACTTCAAACATAAAAGTGGACACCTCCTCAAAAATTTCTTTGTCTGTTAGTGGCCGTCCAGCAATTGTAGATGTAAGAAGTGTGTCAAGGAAAGCCTGCTTTCGACGAACATTTATCGAGTCGTTCAAGTCGACATTGGTATCACCTTCTTTGGTGTCTGCTTTCATTGCTTCACGACGTTTCAGTATAACCTTGAATGATAAAAGTGAAATAAGGATTAAATATCAATGTAAGCTAGCCAACCTGCCCT
This sequence comes from Portevinia maculata, assembly GCA_949715645.1. Taxonomy (NCBI): domain Eukaryota; kingdom Metazoa; phylum Arthropoda; class Insecta; order Diptera; family Syrphidae; genus Portevinia; species Portevinia maculata. The sequence goes on along the minus strand of OX454525.1, from coordinate 108,032,664 downwards.
TGCTTGTACTAGACAAGTCATTTCATTGGTGTTCGTCACCTAAATAAACATAAGCAAAGGCTACATTACTTATGCTTTGGCGAAATGTTCGATACGGTATTTCAATTTCTATCCCCCAAAAAGTGGGAGTGTCTGTATATTTTGTTATACATAACTGTTTTCTACGTTTTTAAGGACTTAAAAAAAAACGCCCCTAAAAAGTTGGAAAAAAAGGAATTGTTAGCAATGATTTTATCGACTTCTTTATAAAACTTTTTTGTTCAAATAGTAAGCAAATTTAAATAATCTTTACCCTTTAATAATTGTATGCCCCTAGAGAGTATAAATTTTCCAAATGTCAACTTTCTAGCTCGAATTTTAAGGCCTAGAAATTGACAACGAACGGGCATGACGATATCGACATAACTTTCAATGCTGATCAGAAATATAGTAACTAAGAGGTCTACGAGCAATATTAGGGAATGCTACTCGTATAAACTATGAGTCAAAATTATAATACCCTTAAAAAAGGGTATAAAAAGGACTTAATGGCATTAAGCTTAATTTGTCGATTTGTTTAATAAACACCCACCTGTGGTTAAAACCTGTTACAGTGGGGGATATTTACTACACAAGAAAAAAGGTTCCTTGAATCAAACCATGTCTTGTACCAAGCCCCGGCGAGGGTAGGTTTGGGTCAGGTAAGCTTAAACAAATATAGACCCCGGGGAGAATATAATAATTCCAAATCTTTCCCAGACTCGGTTTGTATTCACGTGAAACTAGGTTTTGCCTGCGACCCATCCGCCTGGACAGATTCTAAAACAAGGCCAAAATCTTACCGGGTTCGAACACATGGTTCAAAATATCACAGAAATTAAATGAATACATAAGGAAGGGCTATAGTTCGCTTGGGCGAACTCTTGGATACCCTTTTCCTATTCATATTTACTATCCCCCGAAAAGTGGGCGTGACAAAAAACTTAGTATGAGCGAATTGTTAAGAACGACTTTGTCTACATACTTTGCAAAGAACATGACTTTCATTTCCAGCGACTTCTTCGATAAATTTTTTTTTAAAATAGTGGGCTAATCATTGGGCAGATTTTAAAAATCATTTCTTGCCATTTAAAAGTATATTTTCTAATTTTCATTTAAGGGCCTCCGAAAGGGTAACAGAAGCACGGCCGGACATCAAAATAAATTCGATGCTGATAACATATATAGTAACTTTAAGGTGACTTCTACATTTTAAACCATCAGTCAAAATTATAATGCCCTATAGATACCCTACGAAAGCACTCGAAGCATTTAACAATAATTTTATTAAGCCTTTCACAATTCATAAGATAATTGTAATCTTGCTGTGAAACTATTTTTTGTTTAAATAAATATGAAAATAAATATGAAATACTCTTAGGGTATACACCCTGAACAGAGGTCTATAATCCCTCTACTTCAGATCATAACCTCGTCGTTTAAAACTAATGACAATCAAAAACCAGGCCAAAACCCAAACCCAAAAAACTAAGCTTTACAAAATTCGTCCAGTAGTTTGGGGAGAAGGACAAGAGACAGACGACCAAGGACTGATGGACGGAATCGTGGGACAAACGTTTTTGGATTTCTCTATACAGTTATTATAACCTAATTTAAATTTCAGCACGATAGCAATAAATTTCTTAGTTTAAGATAAAGATTGAAGGCACGCTGGTGAGTTCATTATATTCACAACAAAATGGTGCCATTGCGCGTTTTCGAGCAATCTAATATTAACATATATTACATTTCAAGACCAAATTAACATCTACTATTTCAAAATCAATGCCAAGCCCAAATTTACTGGAAGCCAAATCTATTATGTATAATTTAAGATTTATATACTCACATCCATTGTAAAAGTACTCAAAGTGTCCAGTGCGTGCTTATATTTGGGATACTCCGGGGTGAATTTGAAAAGGAATGGATTTTTTTTGAAAGTGCTGAATGAGCGCATTTCCACTGAATAGCACATACTAGAAAATAAAGCGAGGATAACGTTGCAAACATGCGTCTGAATTCCATTGAATTCTTAGGTTCTTACTATTGAAATGCTTTCACAACTTCCGAATCACTGTCGTCCATTGCATTGATGCCTACTCCCATTGCAGTTTCTGTAAATAAAATATAAAGAAAGCCATTAAAATGAATCCATTTTTGTTTTTGGTTAAAAGTATTACTTACCACAAATGACATCCAATGTACAATAGCATACGAGCTTCTGGAAATCATAAATAACATCTCCTTGGTATACTTTCTCTAGTTTCTTGATGAATTTTGATGAATTCGTATTCATAGTCTCGAGGAAGTCAACAAGTATTTTAAAGTGGAATGATGGAGTTATCATTTTCCGATGACTGTGCCACAATGGTCCATAGCTGGTCAAGAGTCCTTGACCTAACCATGGATGCAGTAGATTATAAATTGTTGATTTCTTAAGAATTTGTGTACTTGAAAGTATATTCTAGAAATCCAAAATATGTAATTAGATTCCGATTTATGATAGTATTCTTTTAAAATATTTGTTTTACTTCAATGTCCTTTGGATCCGAAATGAAGAGAAAGGCTTCGAAACCAATCCAAATTCGAAACTTGTTTTGACCATATTGTCGCCACCACTTCAAAAGGTTGTGGAGAATTTCTGAAATAAAGATGTATAATGATGTCTGCATTTAAAATTCTTCATGTAGCGGAAGTGGGGGCAAGACCGCACATGAGGCAAGACCGTTTTTGTACTATGTTGTATGAAAAATAAAATATAAAATGGTAGCACTTATAATAAAACATTTAAAAAAAAAAACACTTTTGCTTTGGCTAAATAAAAATAAAATTAAAAACGATTTTGACAAAGAAACTGGGATGGCTGGATATATGGAGCTTTCTAAGTCACCTTTTTCAAGAAAATTTATTCTCAAAGAAAGATAAGGCGAGGCAATATTGACAAATTTGCCGTATAAGGCTGAACTGAAGCTCTGGAGCTCTGGACAAAGAAAAAAAAGAAAATCACCGTAAAAGTAAGCAAAAAAGCTAAGCGACAGGCTCCAAGGAATGGTGCTGAAAGTTATGATGACGACATAAGTATTTCAGATTGCAGTTGCAGTTTTTTCCTGGAGCTTTTTTCCAAATGGAACCCAACTGATAGCTGGATTCAAAGCACTGTATGTTTTAGGGTGGGCTCACGAAGCTTATGCTGGAGTTGGACCAGATGAAGATGTCACATATGTCTGTGATTTTTGCAAATAGGTTGCATTTTGGAGGGAAAAACAGTCCTGCCCCCAATAACATTTGATAGGGCGGTCTTGCCCCATGTGGGGCGATTGCATCGTTTTTTTTTACTATTTTTTTTAAAGTTAATTTTATTTTCTTGAATAATGTATTTATTTATTATTATAACCAAAGCTCCTAGAAGAAATGTAAGACTAATTGAATAAGGACTTTATTTTTATCAAAAGGTTTTTTAACGGTTGTTAAGGAAGTCAAACTTCCTAGCTTTTTTTAGTTTGTATATGCATTTAATTGTGTTTTATCAAATGAATTGAGAATGAATCGGCTTATTAAAAAGTGATTTGATGTTGACCTTCAAAACTTTTAGCTTTTATTATTATTTTTAATGAGATTGTGTAACTAACCGATATTTTTTTCTTGCAATTATAGTTTATATTTATTTTTTAGTTTTCTATGGAGGAGTAATTTATTTTGTTGGACTTGTCTTACGCTTTGTTTGGGCACGAGTACGATAACATAGGCGGCAAAAAATGGTAACGGATTTTTGTAGAAGGGTTAAATAGGAGCATTATTCAGTTTGCAATGTGGTGGTGGTGGTTCAAAAGTTTCTAGCTCCTAAACGGGGGCAGATTGACTCGCCGCTCTCTCATAAGTCAAAAATTATTGTTGTGTGAGTGTAAAGATAATACTCGTATATATAACAATCTTTAAAGCCTTTTTGATGTAGGTATGTACTAATAAATGAGAATTTTTAAAATTAAATTTCGGAACACCCCGTGAAAATGTCTGCAGTTAACAGACAAATTGTTTGTTTTAGTGTGACAGCGGTCTTGGTATCATGTTTTGCCGCACTCAAAAGTGTCGTGGTAAATTCGTTCAGCTCGTTTTGATTAACTGAAAACTTGGTACCTGAAATTCCGCATTTCGATTTCTTGGGCAGTGGAAGAAAAATTTCAATTCTTGTGTTCTGGCCAAAATGTATAAAGTTAAGTGTTTATACATCCCAAACTGAGGTATAATAAATTGCCTCTTAAGAAGGAGTACAATTAAGCCTTTATAAAACATACTTGAAATATGTAGGCATATGTGCGTCGATATGTTAAACGGCGCGTGTGCCGTCACATGAATTTGTTTTTTGACTAAATCGTTTTGAATGGCGATGAACGCGATTTCGTAGACTATTATTATTGTCCCAAGATTTAAAAAAATTTAGTAAGATATCAACATACTTAACATGCTTAATGCATATCAACCTTGAATTTTGTTTACCTTTTTTATTCGGCCGAGTCAGATTTTGTGTGTATGTTTGTTTTGTAAAATAATTAATAACACAGGTAGCTAAACATTGCTTTAATTAACTTTTATGTTACTGCATATTCACTTCTGTTTGAATAGATGTTCAGCGAGGCTACACGCAGTAACACGTCATATTGAATAGACACGCAGTAAAATGTTGACATTTCATTGTACATACATGTAATTGGATTTGATGATTAATAATTAATACATATATTAATACATATATTTTCAATGATTTTTTCCTTAAATGTTTTTAAAAATTTTATATTTTTTGTTAAAAATATTTTTTTTGTATTTTTGGATACATTTTTTTGAATGGAATCTTGAACGCTTGTGCCGTATCTGAAACTTTATTGACTTTGTTTCTTCGGTAGAGCTATTCGCTCATAAATATTTGAATAATGATAAAAAAAACAATTTCAATGCATTTTGCCGCACACTATTACGCTTAAAACACAAGTGCAGAAATTGTCAAGCAGAAAAAATAGAACATACATATCTACACGTTTGAGTGACAGAAACACATGTTAATGCTACTTGTAATCTCTGCGACTTCTTGCAGTCCTATAGGCAACTTTCATTAGGGGTGATAAGTTTGATATGCAGTTACAGATATACGGTTTGCTTACACCCCGCTGGGGTTAATATCATATCCTTTAATATTTATTTTGAATTATGTATGAACAAGTAAAGGGTGTTTTTTAAACACAACTTTGATTTTGTTCATAACACATGTAATTTCCTTCAACTGCCATTTATTTGTGCTCAATCGAGAGAATACATGCTGCAATTGGTTTTTAAACACAACTTCGGGAGTATGCGCCCAACAGCTGTATCTGATGAATGCCATCCGAAAGACAAAGTTTTTGACCACGTTTTCCAGCATTTGTCTCCGTATGTCACCAATAACACGAATAATGTTAGCTTCCAATCCGCCGATTGTTGTTGGTTTGTCAGCGTAGACTAGCGACTTTACGTATCCTCGGAGAAAAAAATCAAAAGGCGTCAAACTACAAGATCTTGGAGGCCAACTTAAAAAAATTACGCGAAATTATGCGTATATTGAATGTTTCCTTCAATAAGTTGATTGCTTCATTTGCTGTATGCCACGTAGCTCCGCCCTGCTAACCACATCTCTTCCGTATTCATTCCATTCAATTTGGGAAGGAAAAAGTCATTAATCATGGCTCCCTGATTAAAAATGTTCCAATGGCTCCATCATTCACTGACCACATCAAACCGTGCATTTTTCAGAATGTAACGCAGTTTCGATAATCTCATGTGGATTACGCTCAAAATGCGATAATTTTGGTTATCGACATACCCATTGACCAACATACCATTGTTCTTAAAGTGTGTATGTCATCATCATCACGATCAAATTGCAAAGGCAACTGTATAAAAATGACACTGACATGTGCTTAAGGAAATAAGTGCAAATATTCAGCCGAGTAAAAAAGGAATGTTTATAGTGTGCTGGTTTTAATTGCGAGTTCTATGAAAATCATCTTATTAGTTTTGTTTCACAGGAGTATTGATTCAATTAGGAGGCAAGTTATTTATGGATTTATAATTTATGAATCTTGTATCTAGGTACTGAGAAAAAGTCCTCAAAACTCGAAAATAGTATATTTTTCCCAAATGTACCTAGAAACGCCACAGTATTTCCCTGTTCAAGCTTATTTTACCAAGAGATAATTAAAACACGAATAAGAATATTTTTACAAAATGTTTCTGTATTATTTACTAAGTATTTCTGTGTTCAAGATTGTTTTTCAAATTAAAAAATAAAAACTTATACAGCCGAATTAATATACGTAAATTAAGGGCAAATTATCTTTATTTAATGACTAAAATGAGAAATATTAATAACAAACTTTTTTGAAGTTAATTGACATTGATAAACCGGCAATCAACTATTTCACCGAAGAAGGTGATTTAACGAGTAAACAAATTAAAATATAACTGATAACATTTTTGACAACTGAGAGCGAATCTATGAACCAAATGGGATGTTAGATGTGATATCTATATACAATTATTTATTACTTAACGATACCCAATTTCCAGGCCATTTATTACTTAACGACAATAAGCTAATGTATGGACATGATTTTTATTAATTAACTTTTTAATACACATTGTAGTTAGTTTGTGACTTAGAGGCAAACTAAGTATTTTTTATTAATTCAGCTGATAAAGTTTAATAAAACGACAAACAAATGCAATTACCATACACACTGCTTACCGTTGCAAAGATCAGCGAGAAACTCACAAGTATTCAGTGCACCCGATTTAAATAATGAAGACTCATAAATTAGAAGTCATTCTTTGTGAGTGGCCACATGGCCACCAAATATCAGGTACAGCAAAAAATAATCTTCAATGTCTCAAAGCTAGTTTTAGGCTATTCATGCAGACCTTGAATTCTTGCCTACTTATTGTAATTATCCAATGGGAAAATAGGCAAAATCGGAAATGAACTATAATATACAAGTAAATAGTTGATCTCTTTACAAAAATCCTAATTTACAACATATTTTAAAATTCGAAAGATCACAATATGTTTTAAAAAAGTTTTTAAGAAGATGTGTGTCATGCGTGTGTGTGTGTGTGTACGTAGGTACGATCGTGAACAATTTTTCATTCACGGTTCACCACTCTGGTGACAATCGATATATAGTACAAACTCGATTAACGCAACTAATAGAAATTAATGCTGTTGCAATAACAGAGGTTTTTTATTAAAAAATGATGACATTGCCCTTTTACTATGTTTCTGTAGAGATAATGACATGAATGTATTAGGTGACGCAAAACTCACCATCGTATATTAAATTTCAGACATCAATAAACATAATCCAAAAGAAAAACCAAAGTTTTGAATTCATAAAAAAATAAGACCGGGTGACAACTATTGCGCAACCTTGTATTTACAAAGACATTGGTCCAGGTCCAAACAAAACTACATAGCTGTGAAATAACGGCATAAATAACGAACCAAAAGAAGAATATTCAAATAAAAAACAGATGAATAAACGCCAGAAGTTGCACTAATCGAGGTAAATATTATGACAAGTTGCGCTTATAGAGTCAAGAAGTGCGACGACTTTAGTGTTACGCAAATCAAGGAGTTAACGAAGTTCGTATTGTAATTCAAAATATCGAATATTTTCATTAAGTTTTTTATCAAAGAGCCACTTGTAGTTTTTTATAATAGTAAAAAAATGTTAAAAGAAAACGGTAAATAATTATAAATTTATAGCACTTTGTTTGCTTAAAATCATTTGATAATTTTAAAACAAACATTTTGAAAAATATTTTACCTTCTTTTGTAGAAATTAATTTCCAGTATAAATAATTTATTGCATTTATCTCAAAGATTAGAGTCCGTTCAACAAAAATAATATTATTTTAGTTTTCAGCAGACCCAAATTAAATAAAATTGACTAATAAATCCCATGCCACAGAATCAGTGTTTTCTGTGTAATCAATATGAACAATGAATGAGTAGAACAATTAAATGAGTTTTCGCGTTCAATCTTTTATTATTATTTTGTTTATATTATTAATAGCAGACCGGCAAAAAAAATGCATGCATGATTTCTATTTCAACCCTATTAAGCTCTTTTATCTTAATTTTGATTGATATCATATTCATATCCAGTTTGAAAATTGGTCGTATGAATCTCCTTGGTCGCACTCAGGCCCACACCCGTTGTAATAATGATATGCTATGTGCAACAAAAAGTTTAAGGAAAGTTCATTGGCTAGCTTCTTCAGACATTCGTGTGTGCGAAATTATGTTTTTGGTACGAATGCAAGGGATCTGCAGTTTCCCGCCAATTTTTTTTGACAAATTATGCTCTTGGTTATGTAGGATTGTAGGTACATGTTCTGCGCATTACCTATGTATGCTTTGTGCAATGTTCCTGCTTTACAAAGTTTGTATTATTGAGTCTGGCCATGATTAAAAAAATAATAATCAATTAGCACATTAGCCGATAATTCCCGTGGTGTTCATTCATTTTGTATTACTATGAAAGAAATAAAATAAGAAATTCGAGAATTTAAGTCAAAATTTAAGTGTGAATAATCCAGTAAACCAGCCTACACTTGTCTGCACATATCGTCACAGGAGCTAACTTTAAAAATCACTGCTGAGCCGATAGTCTCTGCTGCTAGTGCTCTCAAACAAATGTTATCAGTAGTTAACTTCTAATTTGTTATTGATAAAAATAAATAAATAAATAATAAATAAAAATCACTGATCTGGAAGTAGGTACCTAGCTCAGTTAAGCATTTACCGTGCATAAAAAAAAACACATCTACCTACTTCTAAAACTATGAAGTTACTTTTCCCACCAATTATTTGTTTAACCAAAGTCTTTGTTTGTTTTTTTTTTAACCTTAATAATTTTACCCCTATCAATGGTGTAAATAAAAGTTTAAAACAAGCACCCATAATTTAAATCGCGAACAATCTTTGTCAAATGAAGTCGCGAAAAAAAACAACCAGACTGATAATGATAAGCACGCACTGGGCTTATTACAAATCGCTCTGCACTAATGTACATACATACGTAGATACCATACATACTTGCTTAAAGGTAAAACAAGTAAAAAAAACACTTTACTTTGAATAATATTATGTTTGATTATAAGTTTACCATGAGGTGTCCTGCCGACCATGTGGGCATTGCCTAGAATTGGTATTACCGATGGTCCAGGTATTTTATTAACAGCTTTCTGATATTTTCCCACTGTCAGGTGATAGTAAACTAACGACAAACCGATCAAGGCAACAGTAATAATCAAAACCAACATTTTGTTAAAGTTTTATTACGCTCGCTACAACCTTCCTCTAAGAACCACCAGCGACTGAATGACATTTAAATTAAACAACATGTTATCATAAGCTAACTTTAACCACTATCCAAGATAGCTTTTTTTGAAAGTCATGCTCATGTGCTGCCAATGTAAATTGTTTAAAGTAAATATAAAAAAAAACATAGGGACGGGCTACAGTCCGCTTGGGCGAACTGTTGGATACCCTATTCTTATTCCTATCCCTCATAAGTGGGCGTGACAAAAGTCTAACTATGGTTGAATTGTTAAGAACGCTCTACATATTTTGTTATATATGTAACATTTAAAGGGTGTTTCAATAAAATTGTTTTATTTAATTGTGGGCGTGTCAGTAGGCGGATTTAAAAAAAAACACATGAGCATAAAGGGACCCTAGAGAGTATCTATTATAAATTTCAGCTCCCTAGCTCAAACTTTGAATTTTAAAAAAAGTTTTTTTTTAAATTGTGGCGTTGAGTTTGCGGATTTTGAAAATTTTATATCCCGAGCAGCTTTAGGAGTCATAGATCATATAAAAAAAAAGTTCAGCTCAAAATTCGATTTTTTCAAAATTTTTTTTTTTGAGTTTGTGGGCGTGTCTGTGGGCGGATTTCAAAAAGTCGTAAACTTGATTAATTCGGGACCCTAGAGAGTATATGGTTAAAATTTTAGCTCTCTAGGCCCAGTTTAAAGGCCTAATTTTTGCCGACGGACGGACGGACGGACGGACATGCCTAGATCGACATTACTATCGATGCTGATCATAAATATAGTAACTTTTAGGGGTCTACGGGCAATATTAAGGTATGTTACAAACTATGCGTCAAAATTAATATACCCTTAGAATAGGGTATAAACAGTATAGAAAAGAAACAACTCTGAAACGGTCAAATCAGGCGATCTTGCAAATCGCCGAAACGAGAGATTAGGCGGCCGGCCAAAGCTTGCTATGGAATGTCCGCTATTGTTTGTGCTTTGTGTGCAGTTTCACCGTCCTGAAGGAACCACATGCTCTAAAGACTCAATTTGTGCATTTACGGCACCAAGAAGTCATTGATCACAGTTATAGGTTGCCAAAGCCGTTTTGTCGGAAAAATATGGGCCAATCACCTCACTGCCGTAAACTCCACAGCAAACAGCGACTTTGAAATGGGTAGGAATTTTGCTGATTCAGTTATCCGCAATTATGGTTCATTATGGTTTTCAATGGAAAATATCCTCATCGCGGTCGAGATTAAGCCTTACTTGGCTTATTTACTCGCAATTTCAGGTCTGCAGGCGATATCTGATGATTGATGAATAGTGCGCTCTTTGCATGGATTAGCTTAGGTTAGTATGTCGTAGACTAGTATGTATAAGGTTCTTTGTGACACCATGTGGATCCTTTTTCAGCGTATTTGTTGAAATATGTAGAGCTATTATATGAAGCGCAAGGAACTTTTAATATCAAGTTTTGATAAGATCATTATAATAGAAAGCTCCCAAATAAAGTTTTCTTCTTTTTTTTTAAAAAATTATCGAAGAAGTCGATGGAAACGAAGGTCTTGTTTTTCGGAAGGTACAGGGTGTTTTTTTTATAGAGGCATAAGCTTTTTTTTAAATAAAACACAACAAATTTAATGGAATGACCAAATATTGGCTTTATTAGCTTACAAATTTCATGATATTTAATGTTTAAAAACATACTGTATGGCATGTTGTGCCGTCTTGGTGGAACCATTTCCCATCCAAATGAATTCCAATGACATAAGGAATAAAAAAATCACGAATCATTTGTATGTAGCATTTTCCATTAACGGTAATGTTGGCATCGCTTTCGGATTTAAAGATAAAAGGGCCGAACACACCAAACAGTGATTTTTTCGGGATGTAATGGAGTCTCAAAAGTCTCATTAGGATTGTGCTCACTCCAAAAACGACAATTCTGCTTGTTTACAAACCCGTGAAGCCAGAAATGAGCCTCATCGCTGAAGATGATTTGAAGGCAAAAATCTGGTTCAACTTCGAGTTGATTCTCACCCCATTCTTAGATCACACGACGCAATTGGTGGTCCGCTGGCTTTAATTCTTGCACCAGCATCTTTCCTCAAAATTTTCCAAGTAGTGGACAGGCAGAATCCAAGCTGCTGAGAATTTCGCCGGATCGATAAATACAGGTCCTCTCTCACATTCACGTCTACAGCGATGATGGCCTCTTCTGTACGTACGGTCTCGACTTGGATGAATATTATTACAAAGAGTAAATGTGGTCATGATTTTTATTTTTATAATTAGCGTGCGCTAAAGGGATTTATATTTTCTGTAATTGATACAGTACCCTTATAATGCAACCACGGTGCAGGCATTTTTGTATGTTGCTGAAGCAGCACCCAGCAAATGATGCATTGCATGTTTTTAGGTGCTATTTACTGCATGAAAGAATAGGAGGATAGGAAAGAAGTTTGGTGCGATAAGATTTTTTCTCCTGAAAAAACATAAAATGAATAAAACCTCAGGCATCCCTGGATTTCGATCCTTCCTATAGTCCCAGTGCATTTACCACTGAGGCGATTCGTAAAGATTATGGTTTAAGACAAAGAACTTATTTTGTGATCACTATAGATAGTAAGCTTGAAACGCAGACAATTAAATATTTATTGTCTGTGCTTGAAGGATAATACATATAATCATATTTTGAATTGGAAGTTTTTACTAATTGAGGTAGCAAAATATTATAATATGAGGTTCGCCGTTTCGAATTAAATGAATGTTGGCAGGCCGACCGATTTCAGATCGCTTCATCAGTGAGGTCAATCAAATGGTGGTGTTGTTGCGTTTTTGTCGTAAACTTGTTTTTCTGCAATGTGTCTAAAGTTATTGTACCTAATTGGATTGGAATCATGCTGAGAAAATAAAAATGTCATCCGTTTACGAAGATCACTGTCATATTGAATCTTTTATACAAAACATATCTGATCATCGATATGAATCCAAATAATCAAATCAACTTTCTGTGAGCGAGCATTGCGTATTAAAAGTAAGCATAAACCGTATTATAAAAGTATGTTTGTTAACGAGCTTATCCAATCAGTGAAAATTTGCTTTGTCATCGGCACGTGTACATGTGCCCAATTTAAAAAGATATGAAACTCTAACCCAAACAAAATTATTTTTTGTGTTCGTTGGCTCTCAGCATCACGGCTACGATAGATAATTATTGTCTATATGTTTTGTTTCACATGTTTATACATCAAAATTCAAATCTTCACATACATATGAAATGACACACATGTTAGCCTTACTCTGAACCTAACGACCATGATGGTGCGAATATGCTCAATCGGATGAGTAGGTACTCTGAATATTTTTAACCAAACCTATACTGCAGCTAGACCTTGGCTACGAAATTATTTTAATATAGGTAATGGCGATGAATGAACTGTTTGTGCCAGAATTTGGTATCTTTTTGAAGTGGGCACGTGTCCGGCAATATGACCTTGATGAGGCACTCATTTGGGCAACATTTGTCAAGTGATAGAGGGTTAACTATACTCCATCCGGAAATAATAGTCAGTACAGCGCTTATGGGGAGAGAGAAATATTGTCAATTCAATTCAATTTTTATTTGCAGTTTAATAGGGTTACAGTTGTTTGAATATTTTTATAATTTTAGAGTTACAGAACTTTGTTCTTTTCACCTAGGATAAATTACATTTATGACAATATTTTTAACATTTTATAATTAATATACTCGTATATATTTAAGGGAAAACACTACAAGGAAAAACCCTTATTTAACACTTAAAGACTAACATTGCACACAAGCCCAAATAAACACAAAAAGTATTTAGATACATATGACTTAACGGTTAAGTATAAGTTCGTTATTTGAGTAAGAACATCTCTCAAAGAACTTTTCTTGAAGTTTGTATAAAACAATTTTTATTGGACTGACATCTGCTCTGTTGTGGAGTCTATTTGTTTAGTAAAACCTCGGTAAGTTAAGCATTAACTTAAGAACTTTGTTTTGACTTATTTGAAGACTTTTTATGTGAGTCTCAGCGCAGTCACACCACACTGTTGCACCATAAGTTAGAACCGGTTGAAAGATCGTTTTGAAAATTAATATTTTATTATGTATGCTTAGTCTAGACTTTCTGTTAATGAAGGGATACAGAATTTTTATTAGAAGATTGGTTTTGTGGATTGTATTAGATATATGACTTTGCAAGGTCAACTTTTTATCAAGTGTGACCCCAAGATATTTACAGTTTTCAGACCACTTAATCTCGTTAGAGTTTATTTTTAGTAAAGATTGGGGCAAAAAACTCTGCTTTCTGTGTCGAGTGAAGAACATAGCTTGACATTTCTCCGCATTAACCTTGATTTTCCACTTTTTGAAGTAGTTGATGAGAGTGTCTAGTGAGCTTTGTAATGCACTTAGTGCGTCTTGAGGAAGTAGACTTGATGAAAACAGTGCAGTATCATCTGCAAACATAGCGATTTCTGTGTTGTTTACAAAACGTGATATGTCTGCAATAAATATATTAAATAGAATGGGACCGATGACGGAGCCTTGTGGGACTCCGTAGGAAATGTCAATCATGGACGACTTTGCGGTCCCAGCGTAAACAACATATTTTCTTTTATGCAAGAAGCTCTGTACTACTTTGATAAGGTAATCAGGAAAATTAAATAATATCAGTTTGTAGATAAGTCCTTCATGCCATATGTACTGTGTCGATAGCTTTTTCTATGTCTAGCGGAACTAGACCAGTCGATTGTTTTGAACTAAGGCTGTTTTCTACAAACTGTTTTATCCTTAAAATTTGGTGGTTAGTGGAATGACCTGCTCTAAAGCCGAATTGCTCTATAGGATATATATTGTTTTCCTCCACGTGATTTAAAAGCCGTTCCTTTAAAACTTTTTCAAAATTTTTACCTAAAGTGCTGAGTAAGCTAATAGGCCTATAGCTATTGGGGTTTTCTTTTGTCTTCCCAAGCTTTCCAATTGGCACCACTTTGGCAATTTTACATTTTACAGGAAAATAGGAATGTTTAATACAAAGATTAAAAATAAATTTTAGGTAAGTTATGCCTTTCTTTGGTAAGGCTTTCAATAATCGATTACTAATACCGTCAAGGCCAGGTGATTTTTGTACTTTCAGTTCTTTGATTAGGTTCCTAACCACACTGTTGTTGTTGATTAAGTTAGCATTCTGTATAGTTATAGGTCTATCCGTTTCCCTAAGTTTATCCTTCACAAGAATTTCGGTTTGAAGGTCACTCAGGTGTGCTGAAATTTTATGGTTTTTGCTAAATGTCTCAGCCAAAACATTTGCCTTCTCTTCCTGAGTTACAAAAACATCGTTTTGCACTAGAAGAGGGGGATATTTGATCTTTTTTTCTTAATGATTTTTGTCACCTTCCAAAAAGGCTTGGATCCTTTATCAAAACCAGATAAAAGATTGTTCCATCTTTGGTTACGAAATATTGAGATCGCAATTTTGATTTGGAAGTTCAAAGTCTTAAGGTTAGTTTTAAAAGAGTCTAGCCTAAAACGAATCCACTTTCTTCGCTCTGAGTTTCGTAACCGAATAAGGTGAAGAATATTATCCGGCAAAGGTGAAAGATTTGTACTAAAGGAAGCAAGTTGGGTCCTAGGAATAGATACCTCAGCAGCATTGTTTGCTCAAATTTGTCAGTAACAAATTCTATCTGTTCCCATGACTATATACTATCCAAACGTAAGCTTCCTTGATATAAGTTTTCGGATATGTGGGACCGATATCTTTCCCAGTTTGCAGCGGAATAATTGAAATTGCCATTAGTGATATGTCTAGTACAAGAGCTCTGAAGCTGCGTACATACGGGCAAGTGGTTTGAGCTTAATGCATTAAGAGTTGTAGGTTGACTGAAACGTAAAGCATTATTGGATAAAAATATATCAAGTGTCGAAGGTCTTTTAGAAGAGCAACTTGGAATATATGTTGGATCAAGAGGGTATAACAATGAGAGGGATCTGTTAACAGCGACAATATCGTGAAGTATATTACACCAACAGTTTGCTGTCAGACATCCCCATGACTGGTGTCTAGAATTGAAATCACCTCCTATCAGGTAGTTTGAGTTTACTCTGGTCAACTTTAGTAAGTCTCTCTTAAATTTGGTTTTTTTTTTCGTTATTTCCATTTCCACCTGGGAGGAGAAAATACTAAATTTGAATGAGTCCTGCAATTCTATCTCAATACATACAGCTTCAGCTATCTCGAGACGAACAGCTGGTACGACTGAATGTTTAATAGTCTTATTCACCACAATTGCAACCCCACCTTCCTTTGAATGTTGCCTATCTAGTCTGTAGCATACATAATTGCCATTTGAAAATTTGTTATCGCTTTTTAACCAAGTCTCTGTCACCAGAGCAATCTCAACTTTATTATGAATCATAAAATCGAAGAATTCTGCTTGTTTATTTGGAATGCTTGTAGCATTCCAAGTAATAATTTTTGGGTTTGTTTTCAACATACTGAATAAACATACTTCAATGCAAGAGTGGTTATAACATTAAATTGTTCAGCCTTAGTACGGCATGAACTCAATTTAGACATAACATCATTTAGCAGATTTGAAATTTCTTCTAAAGAAAACAATGAACTATTAATATTGATGATACCAGGTGAATTCGAGTTTTTTGCTTTTGGAGCTTCTGGACGAGAAGTTACTTGATAAGGTCGAGTTGTACTCGACGACGACGACGACGCTGCAGAGTGTTGATGGTGAGTTGGTCCCTTGTGGGAAATCTGGGGAAAATCCTCCATGGTGAAATGAACGTGATTGGGCTTATCTCTTGGCTGGTTTAATAAAAACGTTTTTGAAATGTGATTGTTGTTGTTGCTACGCCCACGAGAGGAAATTTTTTGCCTGATATCGATGTATGGTTTTCGACTTATACAAGTCGGGTCGGTAGATTTGTGTGCACCATTGCATTTGGCACATTTAGTTGTTAGTTGATGTTGGTGGTTCGGTACACTCAGATGTCTTATGAGGGCCCGAACAAGATGAACAGAAACTTTTTACTTGACAGTGCATGGCGCCATGGCCATACATTTGACAATTGTAACATTGTGTGATTTTGTTAGGCTGGTGTTTCTTATAGTCCCACCTCACTACAGTTTTAAGCAAGATTTTAAAGTTCGTGCGAAGATCGCTCATTTTAATTGAACCGCGTTCAATGTCGACAATATATTTATAATACAAGTATCGTGAATTAGTTTTTAATGTGATGGGGTTAACTTCAAGACATTTGATTCCAAGCGAAATAAGTTCGTTCTTCAAACTTTGTTGGTCATAAAGATCTAGGCCCGAGAGAACCACTTTAAATGGTCTACTTGCTTTCTTTGCGTGCGAGTAGAACTCACATGATTGTTGTTTTAGTGCGTTTGCAATTAAATCATACGATTCAATGCTTGAGCACATGATTTTCTGTCCCAAGGAGATATTTTTCAAGACATAGTCATTAATTTTAAGTTTTTCAATTAAATTTCTGAGAATATCACTTTTAGATTTTAAAACCACAATTGGGGGAATCGTAAACTTAGATTTCACAGTGTCACCTTGTTCACTAATTCCACTTTCCATGCGGTCATCGCACAGTGATTGAAGTGGTTGATAATAATTCCGATTATTATTGTTTTCATCCATGTTGGAGTATTTTAAGGTTTTGGAAGGTCCTTGAGTATTATGGAGGACGATATCATCATCCTCCAATACACTTATAACTCGTTTTGAACTATTTTTACTATTCATTTGAAAACGCGTGCAGATCTATCGACAAACGTCAACTGATGAGAAATATTGTCAGTGCGGTCGCTACGTTCTCTAAGTATGCCGCCATTTGGTGGTCTCTTTGATCTGTGACGGTAAATATTGGAAGCTATGGCAACGCTGAGAGAGCTTTAAACAGCAACAAGTTTATGTAAAGCATTATAGCCAGAGGCAGAATCAAACGTCCTATCTTCACTGTACTGACTATTAATTCCGGATAGAGTATAGTAGGGGACTGGCAGTTGCCTTACAAATTCAACGCTTCGAATGTTTCACTGAATGCATACGCTCGTCAACCTACATACTTTTATAATGCTACACATTGCCACCGCACAGAAAGTTGTTTTGGTTATTTGGATTCATATTGAAGATCAGGTATGTTTTGTAGGAGAGGTTGAATATGAAAGTGATATTCTTAAAAGGGGGCATTTCTATTGTCTCAGTATTATTCCAATCCTTTTCAATTCTTATTTACTTAATCAATGGGCTCCCGACACGTAAAGAGTCTGTGCATCTTTCCATCCTCTGCTATCCTCTGCGCTCTAGGGAACGCTGCTTCCAGCTGTCCAGACTAATCGTTCTGGCAGCCGCGGTGACTGGTCTTTAAAACGGAGGTGCTCTCTTCCTTGCCTTCCCAAACCTGGTGGCTTGGGAGTCGAAGATCCTCTTGGCTGCAGCATTATTGCCCAATCGCTCAATGTGGTCGAGCCAACATAGTCGATGTGATTTAGCTTTTTGGACTACACTCGCGGCTGTCTTCCCCTTCATTCGCCCTCCTCACACACAGGACCAAATATGCGACAGAGTATTTTTCTACCAAAAGAACCCAATATTAGCTCCCCTTTCCTACTTTTCAATTCAGTATTGATATTTTATAAGTCCGGTTGTGATTATTCTTTAATCAAATGCGAATTATACCATGGGTTTCTTAGAAATCGATTCGAGGGTTTTGAGACATGTGACGGCTAGGCAGCTCCGTAGTCAGTTTATATTTATTTCGCTTGGGCGAACTGTTGGATACTCTATTCTTATTCCTATCCTCCATAAGTGGGCGTGACAAAAGTCTAAGTATGGTTGAATTGTTAAGAACTTGTTGGAATCACTACACGACTCTGATTGTTAATTCATTTTATTATTCATTTAAAATAGGTAGGTACACATTAATTTAATAAATTACAGGAGCTTGCTCCCCAGCACAGGTGCGTATATGTATAATGCTATATGGGAAGGAACTAAGAAATTAAGCGCGACGATAAAAGAAAAGGAAAGATCCGACGAGGCAGGGCGACAACTGCCAAAAAAACATGGTTTGCGGAGAATGTGTTCAGCGCCCGGAGCAGAATGGACGCGACCCGACAAATTTCGAATTTTATTTATTATTATCAAATCTGACGAGCTTCGAGTTTTGTTTTTTACGTGCGACCACTGCATTACCCTCCCCCAATCGAGCTCCCCCGGTCGAATTCCTTGCTCCTGGTCGAGGCACAAGATACTGTTGGCAGGCTTGAGTTTGTCTATTGATATTGTGACGTTTTGTTCTTGACTTCGATGACAAAACACTTCCTCATGCGGCGTATGACCCTGTATGGGCCCTCGTAAGGTGGCTTGAGGCCAGTTCTAACCTTGTCTATTCTTATAAAAACGTATTTGCAGTCGTTTAGATCTTTGGGTACGAAAATATCACGTTCACTGATCCGCGTCTGTTTGGGTAAGAGATTTCTCATGGTCGTGCGTAGCTTTTCGCTGAGAACGTTCGGTGACGTGTCCTGCCTTTTGTTGTCTACCAAAATCTCTCCTGGTAACCTTAGATTTTGGCCATAAACCAACTCCGCGGCTGAGCAGTTAAGATCTTCTTTGATTGCACATCGAATGCCCAGAAGAATGATTATGGGAGCTCTCAGCTCCAATTGACGGTATTACATCTTGCTTTGAGAGAACTCTTAAGTTGACGGTGAAACCTCTCGACCAGGCCGCTAGCTTGTGATTGATAGCTTGTTGTATTAATTCTCTGTACCCCTAGCAACTTCGAAAGCTCATCGAACAACTTTGATTCGAACTGGCTGCCCTGATCGGTCGTGATTCTAAGGGGCGTGCCAAATCTCGCGACGAAGGATTTAGCAACTGAGTTTGCTGAAATGTCTCTGAGAGGGTATGCTTCTGGCCAACGAGTGAATCTGTCAATAGTATGTATGAAAACCCCTCGGCTGGAGGAAGAGGTCCTATTAAGTCGAGGTGTATGTGGTCAAAACGTCCAGCTGGCAAATCGAAACGCCGTGAGCTGATTTTGCGTGTCTATGAACCTTCGACTTCTGACAGCCTACGAGTATGCATGTCTTCGCCCACTCGTTGACTTGTTTGTTCATGTTTGGCCCGAAGTACCGATCAGAAACGAGTTTGCGAGTAGCGCAAATGCCTGGATGTGAAAGACAGTGTGACATCTTGAAAATGCTCTTGCGGAGAGCTGAAGGAATGTATGGCCTGTTTCTAGAGGTTGAGGTTTCGCAGAAAATGCTGATGTTCGGAATTTTAAACTCCTTAAGAGAAAATTTTTAGGTTTTTTTCGTATTTCCTTGCTCAAGTAATTTTCGCAGTTCCTCGTCTTTCTCTTGTAGTCTAGCTATCGTCTCGAGATCTACTCGAGATTCCGTGATGGCGATCTCATTTTTGCCTATGCGCGAAAGAGCGTCAGCGACCAAATTGTTTTGCCGTTGATGTGTTGGATGTCACTAGTGAACTGTGAGATGATGTCTAAGTGCCGTGCTTGTCGCGGGCTTCTCTCATTTTTCGTTGTTAATGCATGGGTAAGCGGTTTGTGGTCGGTGAAGATCGTTACTTCCCGTCCTTCCACGAAATACCTGAAGTGCTTGATTGCCAAGTATATAGCCAATAACACGCGATCGAAAGTCGAATACTTTGTTTCTGCTGCGGAAAGTTTCTTGGAGAAGAATGCCAATAGTTCCCATGCTTGCCTTCTCTTCTGTTGGAGCACTGCACCGACTGCATTGTCTGATGCATCTGTGGATAGGCTGTATTCCCCGTTGGATGTTGGGTGAGCCAAGAGTGTGACGTGCGCAAAAGCGTCCTTGGCCTGTTGAAATGAAACGTTAAGTTGATCGGGCCATGACAACGCCGTTTTCTTTCCTAGTTTTACTAATGTAGCTAGGTGCTCGTGAAGAGGTGCCAGTATCTGGGCTATTTTCGGAATGAAGCGATGGTAATAGTTTATCATCCCTATGAATCTCTGGACTTGCTTCACTGAAGTAGGCGTGGGAAAATTTTGAATAGCTTCCACTCTCTCTCTGCATGGGACAATTCCCTCTTTACTTATTGTATGACTCAAAAAATCTAAGCATGTTGCCCCAAAAACACATTTTGAGAGGTTAATGTTTACTCCATATTCTTCGAGTCGTTCAAAAAGATTTTTAATGTGCACTTTATGCTCTTCTTCATCCTTGCTCGCTATCAACAAATCATCGATATAGCCGAATACAAAATCAAGACCCAAACAGACTTCGTTTATGAACCGTTGGAACGTTTGCGCTGCGTTGTGAAGACCGAAAGGCAATCTGTTCCATTCAAACATCCCGAAAGGAGTTGTTATGGCGGTCTTGTAAATATCTTCCGATGCCACTGGGATCAAATGATATGCCCTTACTATGTCGATCTTTGAGAATCTTGTGCACGCCTCTGCGTTCATCGAAAAGTCTTGTATGTGCCGAATTGGATGTCTGTCAGGTACCGTTATGGAGTTCAGCCAGCGATAATCGCCACATGGCCTCCAGTCTTGATTTTTATTTGTTACTAAATGTAGGGGTGAGCAGGTGGGTGAAGAAGATGGTCTGACAATGCCTAGCTTGAGCATATGCTCGAATTCTGTTTTTGCTGCCGTAAATCGTTCGGCATCAAGGCGCCTGTGTGGCTGGAAGTTGGCCTTTTGTCACAATGTGATGTACTACTGAGTGTTTGACTGGGCTGAAGTAGTCGGGTTCCTGCGTTAGGGATAGACATTTTTTTAGCAATCTTCCGTACTCGTTGTTGATTTCAAACTGTATTGGTGTGGGATCATTTGCTCTTGTTACGGATGCGTTTGCATGAAGTTTTGTAAGAGGATCTAATATCCGTTTATTTGTATACCCTATTCTAGGGGTATATTAATTTTGACGCACAGTTTGTAACATACCTTAATATTGCCCGTAGACCCCTAAAAGTTACTATATTTATGATCAGCATCGATAGTAATGTCGATCTAGCCATGTCCGTCCGTCCGTCGGCAATAATTAGGCCTTTAAACTGGACCTAGAGAGCTGAAATTTTAACCATATACTCTCTAGGGTCCCGAAATAATCAAGTTTACGAATTTTTGAAATCCGCCCACAGACACGCCCACAAACTCAAAAAAACTAAATTTTGGAAAAAATCGAATTTTGAGCTACAAAGCTGAAATTTTTTATATATGATCTATGACCCCTAAAACTGCCCGGGAAAAAAATAATTTCAAAATCCGCCCACTGACACGCCCACAAATAAATAAAACAATTTTTTTGAAAATCCAAAGTTTGAGCTAGGGAGCTGAAATTTATAATATATACTCTCTATGGGCCCTTTATGCTCATGTGTAAATATTTTCAATATCCGCCCACTGGCACGCCCACAATTATTTTTTTTTTTTTTTTGAAAATTCAAAGTGAGCTAGGGAGCTGAAATTTATAATATATACTCTCTAGGGGCCCTTTATGCTCATGTGTTATTTCTTTTTAAATCCGCCTACTGACACGCCCACAATTAAATAAAACAATTTTATTGAAACACCCAAGTTTGAGCTAGGGAGCGTTTTTTTTGATAAAATCCTTTAAATGTTATATAACAAAATATGTAGAGCGTTCTTAACAATTCAACCATACTTAGACTTTTGTCACGCCCACTTATGAGGGATAGGAATAAGAATAGGGTATCCAACAGTTCGCCCAAGCGGACTGTATCCCGTTCCTATGTTTAATATCGACGAGGAGACCGAACTTCGCTAAAAAGTCGGCTCCGATTATGGGTCGATTGACTGACGCCAAAATAAACGGATGAACGAGATTCCTTCTGAACCCCATGTCAACTTTCAGCAGTTTGGAGCCGTGGGAATTGTGGTGCCGTTTGCGGCTGATAATAAGAAAAACGGATCTTTGGATGTCTGGTGAGGACCTTTGTTAGGTTGGTGTGGTAATACTGATAAGTCAGCACCAGTGTCTATGAGGAAAAGTAGATTGTTGGTCCTGTCTTTTATGAATAAGCGGCGACTATTTTGGTTCTGCGTGTTTGCCGCTGCAACAGCAGGTTCTATTGGTTTGGGTTATCGGTACGACTATGCGATTTTTCAACAAAGTCACACGGCTTGTCGCACTTTATCACTTTTTTCCATGCCTTCGGTGAAACCAGCAGACTTCCGACTTCGATTGGAATCTTGATCGACTTTTTGAGCGATTGTTTTGAATTCTATGATCCGGCCTGTGACTGTTACGCGAGTGCGAGCGAGGGGGAGAGTGAAAAGAAGAAGGATGAATCGAAAATTCTTCGATCATGGCTTCAATCCTGGCTAGCCTATCTTCAAGCGTAGTGTTGTTGGAGCGATTGCTACTTGGCGAAGAAGCGAATGCCTCAGCTGTGGAAATACTATATACGTTTGCATTTTGTGATGCTTCGTATATTTTATCTGCCAGCTGGCCCATCTCATCGGGAGGCTTATCGCCAACTGAAAGAAGTGCTATATTTATGTGCTGTGGCAAACGGCGCATCCACAATTTTTTTACAATTTTGTCACTGAATGTGCTACCGGCCCGCATTTTCATGGATCGAAACACCTCGGATGGTTTGCGATCGCCAATGTCTGCTTTGTCCACAAGCGCCTCTAGGTGTTTAGTTTCGGAGACGGAATGCCTTTGTATGACGCGTCCTACAATGTGGCATATTTATCGGTGGCAGGCGGATTGGCTAGTATGTCGATCACTGAATCGCAAGTGTCTGGTGGAAGAGCGGCGACTGTGAGACAATATTTGGTTTCAGAACTCGTGATTCTGTATACCGTAAATTGCGCCTCGCCCTGAAGAAACCATGTGACCAGATTGGCGTTCCAAAATGTAGGAAGCCGAACTTTTATTGATTCTATATGGGAATCCTGAATTCCCCCGGATGAACTCGACTGGTTGGGATTAGTGCCTATGCCATGAATTGGCGTGCTTTGATCGTCATCACCTGTCATGTTAGGTTTGACATCGACCATGTGGTGCGTGATGCAATAATAATACTAATACCCGTAGGTAGGAAAAAATAAATAAAAATCGAAAATTGTTTGGATTCGAAGAACGAGATATATTGCTAATCCCTACGAAATAATCTACTAATCAAGATAATAATGCGCGCAAAAAGTGTCACTATAAGCAGTTTAAACTAACGGAACCTTTCGCGGAACTTTAAAAACCGGCGAGAAATATCTTCAAAAAGAAAAGAAAAAGATAACTGTGCTGGGTAACAAACTCACCTGTTACAATGTTCGAAATCGGCTAATTAAAACTATTTAAACGTTCGATTTTTCTTTATTTTTCTTTATAATTTAATACAATCGTTCGGTTTTCTTTTAGAGTTTTAATTAAACCTTTTCATTGCGTTCGGAGAATGTTTTGAGGTAGACATGACGTCGGAAATCGATTCGAGAATTCGAAATCTAGAACTTAGGAAACTATCCATTTGTTTCCAGGTAGGAACTTCTGTTGGATTTTATAGAGACTGCTCCCACAGTGATAAAGTGGTTTGTGGTAAGCGATTCGAGCAAGCATAGATCAATATGGGATCCCAGTCATCAGTTTTTATGTGATGAGATTTGAGAGCGGAAATGCTATCGTTAATAGCACTTTGTAATGCTTTTATTGATTTAGCAGCTTCTTGTTGTACGTGGGGTAAATTAAAAATTACTTTAACTTAATTGTTAATTAGAATACGTTTATTTTCATACGTACTTTTCAAAGATTCCCAGGCTAACTCAAAACTATGAGTATCATTGGTAAGTGGAAATTTACTAACTATGTTAAAGGCTTCGCCCTTAGTTTTCGAACGCAGATGAAACAACTTCTGAACTTGTGTTCGTGTGTGGCATGTGACGATTCAACAGAGAAATGATATAGATGATTTTGATTTTATAGATGATGATAAAGATGATAATAAAGATGATGATCGTTTGTGTGTAGATGAGGATGTCTGCCGACACGCGGTGCGGTGTGGCATGTGACGATTCCACAAAGAGATGATGCGGTTGTAATCCGGCTCGATTGGACCAATAATTAAACGTTCGATTTTTCTTTATTTTTCTTTATAATTTTCTTTAGATAATTTTAGATTTATTTTTTACTTTTGGAAATTACAAATTGAAATAAAATGATTTGATACTTGAACCGGCAGCAGGTAGATACAAGACAGAAGAGCGAGACACACTTTCCGCGTTCAGCTTTTATACCAGCCAAAAACAATTTCAGTTCAGCCAACTGCATCTAGTGCAATTGCCCTCTGGTGGCAATTTACTGTGTGATGGGCCGATCACACTAGATGCGTTGATTTGTCTTGAACAAAAACGTTGTTCTGTATTCCTTGGAACGGTGGCTTTAATCTGGTATTCCAGTTGGGCTGAATTAAGATTTCTGCTATTCAGGTTGGGCGCTGTTGTCCTAGCAGGTTTTTTGCGCTGTTGGCGTTGACTCAGCTTGATGATCGTGTGATTCCGGTGTTAGGCTTGGATGTGTGTCTTGATAACGGTGCGTCTAACGGGGACGTAGTACCGGTTGCGATAGCGAAACTAATTTTGACGTGGTTTCTGCGAATGGTCTGCATTGATGTCGGAGGAAATGTTGGCTGTTGTCGTAGAACCAAGCGCAGGCGGCTGCTTTGACTTCGTTATCGATGTGCCTTGGTATAGCTGGTTGATTTTATGCTTTTGATGTTGTCGCTGTTGCGATGTGCGAATTTGTGCCCAACGTGTCAATTTGGAAAGTGCCGATAAATTAATCCAATCTGTGTATTTGTCGGGTCCACTGCGCAATATACAAAAAAAACAAAACGAATGTACGAGTGCAATATTAGGCGTTTTTCTTTTTTAGCTCCGAGCGGGGCACTGAGCTGTCAAAAAAAAGAACTGTGTTACTTTTTTAACTCGGAGCGCTCTGAGCACAAAATTTGTATTTCTTTTTTATCTCTGAGCTAGCTCAGGGCTCGTTCGATGAGCTCGATTGAAAATGGCCGAGCACATCGAGCGAAAAGCTGAGCGCGGCTGACTTCATTCATTATTTGTTCTTTTTCCATAGTTTATTTACTAGAAATTATAATTTAAATGGAACAATCCTTGACAAACACCAATTTCAGAAGCAAACCTGATTATTTTGCAAATTAATAGAAAAAAAATTATCTAATGACAGTTCAGTGCTCAATTCTGTTTCTTAATTAGCTCGGAGCGCTCAGGTTACGTTCAGCTCGGAGCGAGCTCTGATCGCTCGGGCCCCGCTCTGTTCCCCGCTCGGGGGCTAAAAAAGAAAAACGCCTATTGTAGGCGAAATAAAAATGGCGTCGACATGCAGTGATTTTGCGAAATTGTACATGAAATGTATTTTTTTTTATCTTGTGCGTCTTATGTTCGGACGTCGGGGTCACTATTGTTGGAATCACTACACGACTCTGATTGTTAATTCATTTTATTATTCATTTAAAATAGGTAGCTACACATTAATTTAATAAATTACAGTAGCTTGCTCCCCAGCACAGGTGCATATATAATGCTATATGGAAGGAAGAAGGAACTAAGAAATTAAGCGCGACGATAAAAGAAAAGGAAAGATACGACGAGGCAGGGCGACAACTGCCAAAAAACATGGTTTGCGGAGAATGTGTTCAGCGCCCGGAGCCGAATGGACGCGACCCGACAAATTTCGAATTTTATTTATTATTATCAAATCTGACGAGCTTCGAGTTTCGTTTTTTACGTGCGACCACTATACTACATATTTTGTTATACATATAACATTTAAAGGATTTAATCGAAAAAACGAAGCTTTTGTAAAAAAAAGGCTCCCTAGCTCAAACTTTGGTTTTTCAATAAAATTGTTTTATTTAATTGTGGGCGTGTCATTAGGCGGATTTAAAAAATATTTAAACATAAGTATAAAGGACACTTAGAGAGTCTATATTATAAATTTCAGCTCCCTAGCTCTAACTTTCGTTTTTCAATAAAATTGTTTTATTTTATTGTGGGCTTGTCAGTAGGCGAATTTTAGAAATTTTATCTCCCGATCAGTTTTAGGAGTCTAAAATTATATATAAAAAATTTCAGCTTTCTAGCTAAAAATTTGATTTTTTCGCTAAATTTGTTTTTTTGAGTTTGTGGTAGGTATTCAAAAATGCTTAAACTTGATTATTTCGAGTCCCTAGAGAGTATATGGTTAAAATTTCAGCTCTCTAGGTCCAGCCTAATTTTTGCCGAAAGACGGACGGACGGAGGGACGGACGGACATGGATAGATCAACATTACTATCGATGCTGATCATAAATGTAGTAACTTTTAGGGGTCTACGGGCAATATTAAGGTTTGTTACAAACTTCGCGTCAAAATTAATACACCTTTAGAATAGGGTATACAAATCAACATATGTAGGTTTCTGACTATGCTGTGGACTCCGAAACCACTGAACCGATTGATCTCAAATTTTCGGCGTTGCGATTGTTTCTGTCAAGTTTGCTTAAAATTGATACACACTGCATTGTTTTGCTCAATGTAATATGTTTTTTTTTTCAAAACGCAATAAAACCTATAGTGGGCTGGCCACTTTAAATCGTTCCTTATTTAGATTAGGCGCTCCGGTTATGTTTCTCAGAATAGCCATCAATGCCATGGAAGTGCGAGCCGTTGCTCCCTCCTATTTGACCAAATGTGCCCTTAGTCCAATTCATCCAGTAGTGGAAAAAAAATCCTCCAACATGTTCACATACCGGTCTGAATTCATTATCGCTGTTACCTAATTTTCTTCAAAAACCCAGTGACTAACAATCCCAGCTGAGGAAATTGCAAACACAAATGTGCGCTTAAGGTGAATGCAAAGGCCTTCGATGCAACTCTTGGGGATTGGTGTCAGCATCAGTAGCGATGGGCCGAGGGACTCCATTTCTTCGTCTTGTCACACCCGCGAGTTGTCTGAACATACTGACACATGTAACAACTTAGGGACCGATGGGGCTACATTGCAGCGATTTCGGAAAGCGAGCTGGGTTGCGACCATGGAACATCCGTTCGAAAAGTGGGCCTCGACCTTGTAGAGGTTAGTGTGTTGGCTTGTGACCCGTGGAGAGAAACGAATGACACCTTGTTGTCTCCAACCTCTTCACCTAAACGAGGATTTCTGCCTGGTAGTACAATAGGGTGCAGGGAAATAAGTCCACGGGAACTAAGTCCACTGAGAGACTTAGTTCCCATTAAGTGGGAAATAAAACCACTTTCGCGAAGTGGACTTAGTTCCCATGTAAGGTGGGAAATAAATTCCCAAAACTCTGAGTGGTTTTAGGTCCCTTTTAATGTGAAGTAAATTGTCACTGTCGACTAAGAACAAAATAAAATTAAAGAGTCAAGTAGGTACTTTGCAATTTTTATTAACAAAATAAAAATTATCTTCTAACTGAGAGGCAGCATGCCCCCCCATATGCATTGCACTGTTTATGAGATTAGTTACGAAATCGCAAGTACTCGTAGATTCCATAAATAGTGTAATGCATATGCGGGGGCATGCTGCCCCCCCCCCCCCCCCCCCCCCCTGCAACCCCCTTGCTTGGGGTCACTGTTTGATTTGGAGTAGGTCCGAGGAGCGGTTTTGAAACTTTGGCTTTATGTCACCATGATTTCGCTTAAAGAGTGTAATAACTAACTGCACTTTACAGTTTTTTGTCTAATTCTAAATGTTGGATGTTAGTTCCCTCTTCTTATTTTTGAATGTGTACTAAGTTCCCATAAAAAAATGTACTTAGTTCCCACTTTACATGGGAACTAAGTTCACTTCGCGAAAGTGGTTTTATTTCCCACTAAGTGGGAACTAAGTCCCTCAGTGGACTTAGTTCCTGTGGACTTATTTCCCTGCACTGTACAATAGACTGTTACCGAGTCTGAGTGTTCTGTGCCTCGACGGCAAATGCACATTCTCCATTGTTAAAACGCATAATGCCGACTGACCTGGAAGGAAACCAAACTTTAGAACCACGCCTGTCGAATGAGACTACTACCGCCTCCAAACCTGACAGCCTGAACGGAACGCATTTAAAAAAGTTAAAAGTTAATACTTTTGTGTGTTTGTTATCGCACATCGTTCACCCGATTGAGTTGATACTTTTTACAGTTGTTGCTGGTACTTGCACCAAAAGTTTCTGACGTAGTACCGTTAACATTATCTAACCCGTGCGGAGAAGAGGGTGAAATATCTTTAACCCGTGTAGCGGGCACTTTTTGATTCGAAAAAGCGCCTGCCAGACAACTAGGCGCAGCAACGCACGAAGGGTATCCGCGGAAATGTATGTTGATTCTAAGATAACAGAAAAGAAAAATATTTATTTACTATTTATTTATTTATTTATTTGTTTTTTTATTTAATTTTTTTTATTTATTTCGGCAAAACAACGTTCGAGGGCTGCGCTAGCATATAATGAAAAAACATTCCCAAAAAATAGTTGGTTCTTACACTGGTTCTTCGCTTTGTGCACTCCAGAGCTACAAGTTGTTCCGTTTGTCGAGGTTTGATAAGAACACTTAAGCAGAGGACAATATTTATAGTATTTATATATCTGAAAATCCGTATTCCAAACCATCAATTCAAATGTTTAAAAGAAAGATGTTTATGTTTATGTATCCACTGCTAAATTTGTTACATTTAAAAGCAGTATTCCCTTTAAAAAAAACTTTCTGCTGTAATGAACCCTACAGTGTGGGATTCATTTTTCAAATAAAAAAAATATCTCCCGCAAAAAAAGAGGACCTTTTAAGATAACAACTCTCACTCAACAACAACCTAAAAACATAGGGACGGGCTACAGTCCGCTTAGGCGAACTGTTGGATACCCTATTCTTAATCCTATTCCTCATAAGTGGGCGTGACAAAAGTCTAAGTATGGTTGAATTGAAAGGGTGGCGACGGTGTAGAGGTTAGTATGTTGGCTTGTGACCCGTGCGGTGCAGGTTCAATCCCCATGGGAAACAACAACATACGCCACCCAATCACATGCCTCTACACCAAAAGGAGGATTTCTCCCTGGTAGTACAATGGACCGTTACCGAGTCTGTGAGTGCTGTGGCATTTGTATTTAATTTTTTTTTACAAAAAAAAAAAAAAATGGTTGA
Organism: Portevinia maculata; assembly: GCA_949715645.1. Taxonomy (NCBI): domain Eukaryota; kingdom Metazoa; phylum Arthropoda; class Insecta; order Diptera; family Syrphidae; genus Portevinia; species Portevinia maculata. The sequence goes on along the minus strand of OX454525.1, from coordinate 108,003,074 downwards.
ATTGTTAAGAAGGCTCTACATATTTTGTTATATAACATTTTATTGGAAAAAAAGAAACTTTCGTAAATAAAAAACCCTCCCTAGCTCAAACTTTGATTTATAAAATTGTTTTATTTAATAGTTGGCGCGTCAGTAGGCAGATTTAAATTATTTAATTAAAATTTACGCATGAGCTTAAAGGGCCCCTAGAGAGTATATATTAGCCGTGTTTCGGTGCTAAGTTTTCACGTAAACAATAACAAAAAGGAGTGCTGAAGATAAAGAGGTCAGCAGTCGAGGACTGAGATGAAGTAAACATAGAGTGTTGATGCCATGACGCGACTAGATGGCGGTAAAAAAAGTTGGGAGCAAAAATATTCCGATTGTTATGCAGAGATAGTGGATGTGTTCGTCGATTAAACAAAAAATCCTCATTTCAAAGAAAATTATGCGAAGATAATTAAAAAACAAAAATTGGCAAAAATAAGCATCCGTTCTTTTCCTTGCTGTCAAACACAAAGGATTTTATGATGTTCAAAAATCATTCAAGAAATACGTTTGGATTTGCATCCTTGCAATTATTTTTTTCAATTATTAATTTCAGCTCCCTAGCTCAAACTTTGGTGTTTCAATAAAATTGTTTTATTTAATTGTGGGCTTGTCAGTGGGCGGATTTTAAAATTTTTATCTCCGGAGCAGTTTTAGGAGTCATAGAACATAATATATAAAAAAAATTCAGCTTTCTAGCTCAAAATTCGATTTTTTCGATAAATTTGTTTTTTTGAGTTTGTGGTTGTGTCTATTGGCGGATTTCAAAAATTCTTAAACTTGATTATGTTGGGACCCTAGAGAGTATATGGTTAAAATTTTAGCTCTCTAGGTCCAGTTTGAAGGCCTAATTTTTGCCGACAAATGGAGGCCGGACGGACATGGCTAGATCGACATTACTGTCGATGCTGATAATAAATATACATAGTAACTTTTAGGGGTCTACGGGCAATATTAGGTATGTTACAAACTATGCGTCAAAATTAATATACCCTTAGAATAGGGTATAAATATACCATCGCCTGCGCTTTCTTCACTACAGCCTAAACAAACACAATCTTAATCATCTGTTAGAAGTATTTCACTAGAGCGCAACTTCTCTGATCACTTTACTGGAGGATCTTACCACCAGTTCGGGCCCATAAAGAGTATATATATGTTCCCCATTTCAGCTTTCAAGCCTACGAACTATGAGTCAAAATTATAATACCCTTACAATAAAGTCTAAAGGAAAACAATTTAAAGAAAAGAAGAAGAAGAAGGAATAAAAACGCCTAACCACAAATAAATCGTCGGCTGGCGGTTTCGCCATTCCCATTTGTGTGTTGTGTTCTAAGATCAGAGCTTGGATGTAGTTTAGTATAGTGAGAAAACAATGCTTTTGCATTCTCAAATGTATGCATACTAATCTCGTAGACATAACTCATCCTTAATGAAATAAAGTTAACTCTCGCACCCAAAACTTTTCTTTCTTTACTTCTTCTTCTGCATTCATGTAGTAATACATACAGCAAGCAACAAATTAACGCACAATTAGATTGAATTTTCAGCACCAATTGCTTCATTCCAAGCAGGTAGTCTCCCTTCATTCAGTCACTTGGATGTTTCATATTATTCAATCGTCTCTCCTCTTTGGTAAAATATGAAATGCATACATAATAAGGAATAGAAGTTAAGCTGAGTATTTTCCCTACGTAAGAACACCAATCTTTCCTCACATGCGAACCGGGCCTAGATATCACTGTCAATTGTTGTGTAATGTATAATGTATAAATGCACCTACAAACATAGGGACGGGCTACAGTCCGCTTGGGCGAACTGTTGGATACCCTATTCTTATTCCTATCCCTCAAAAGTGGGCGTGACAAAAGTCTAAGTATGGTTGAATTGTTAAGAACGCTCTATATATTTTGTTATAAAGGGTGATTTTTTTAAGGTTAGGATTTTCATGCATTAGTATTTGACAGATCACGCGGGATTTCAGACATGGTGTCAAAGAGAAAGATGCTCAGTATGCTTTGACATTTCATCATGAATAGACTTACTAACGAGCAACGCTTGCAAATCATAGAATTTTATTACCAAAATCAGTGTTCGGTTCGAAATGTGTTTCGCGCTTTACGTCCGATTTATGGTCTACATAATCGACCAAGTGAGCAAACAATTAATGCGATTGTGACCAAGTTTCGCACTCAGTTTACTTTATTGGACATTAAACCAACCACACGAATGCGTACAGTGCGTACAGAAGAGAATATTGCGTCTGTTTCTGAGAGTGTTGCTGAAGACCGTGAAATGTCGATTCGTCGCCGTTCGCAGCAATTGGGTTTGTGTTATTCGACCACATGGAAGATTTTACGCAAAGATCTTGGTGTAAAACCGTATAAAATACAGCTCGTGCAAGAACTGAAGCCGAACGATCTGCCACAACGTCGAATTTTCAGTGAATGGGCCCTAGAAAAGTCGGCAGAAAATCCGCTTTTTTATCGACAAATTTTGTTCAGCGATGAGGCTCATTTCTGGTTGAATGGCTACGTAAATAAGCACAATTGCCGCATTTGGAGTGAAGAGCAACCAGAAGCCGTTCAAGAACTGCCCATGCATCCCAAAAAATGCACTGTTTGGTGTGGTTTGTACGCTGGTGGAATCATTGGACCGTATTTTTTCAAAGATGCTGTTGGACGCAACGTTACGGTGAATGGCGATCGCTATCGTTCAATGCTAACAAACTTTTTGTTGCCAAAAATGGAAGAACTGAACTTGGTTGACATGTGGTTTCAACAAGATGGCGCTACATGCCACACAGCTCGCGATTCTATGGCCATTTTGAGGGAAAACTTCGGAGAACAATTCATCTCAAGGAATGGACCGGTAAGTTGGCCACCAAGATCATGCGATTTGACGCCTTTAGACTATTTTTTGTGGGGCTACGTCAAGTCTAAAGTCTACACAAATAAGCCAGCAACTATTCCAGCTTTGGAAGACAACATTTCCGAAGAAATTCGGGCTATTCCGGCCGAAATGCTCGAAAAAGTTACCCAAAATTGGACTTTCCGAATGGACCACCTAAGACGCAGCCGCGGTCAACATTTAAATGAAATTATCTTCAAAAAGTAAATGTCATGGACCAATCTAACGTTTCAAATAAAGAATCGATGAGATTTTGCAAATTTTATGCGTTTTTTTTTAAAAAAAAGTTCTCAAGCTCTTAAAAAATCACCCTTTATAACATTTAAAGGATTTTACCAAAAAAAAAACGCTCCCTAGCTCAAACTTGAGTGTTTCAATAAAATTGTTTTATTTAATTGTGGGCGTGTCAGTAGGCGGATTTAAAAAAAATTAACACATGAGAATAAAGGGCCCCTAGAGAGTATATATTATATATCAGCTCCCTAGCTCCCTAGCTCAAACTTTGAATTTTCAAAAAAAAAAAAATTAATTAATTGTGGGCGTGTCAGTGGGCGGATTTTGAAAATATTTACACATGAGCATAAAGGGCCCATATAGAGTATATATTATAAATTTCAGCTCCCTAGCTCAAACTTTGGATTTTCAAAAATTAATATACCCTTAGAATAGGGTATAAAAAAATTATTTTATTTATTTGTGAGCGTGTCAGTGGGCGGATTTTGAAAATGTTCTATCCCGAGCAGTTTTAGGAGTCATAGATCATATATAAAAAATTTCAGCTTTCTAGCTCAAAATTCGATTTTTTCAAGACTCAAGTCATGACATAAATGTGTCTGACTTTATTTGCTGACGGGCGCAGTGGATCAATGGTTAGTGTGGCCGACTACTAATCGAAAGGTCACCAAGTGGTTGGAGGAGCTAGGCTTTAAGTTAATGCCTAATATTTATTTTTTTTATTTGCTGACTTCTCTTTTGGCAAATAGACAAATTCATTCGTTTTGATTGTTCTTGGATGTTTTTTTTTTTTTAATTCACTCAACGCTTTCAAAGTAAGAGTCGCGTTGTTGAAGAAATGGTTAGAAAAAACTTGTCACAGCATAATTTGCCAAGGCACATAAAACAAAATGACCGATATGAATCCCGAGTCCTGACTAAAAAGTCCGACATTTTCCGTTTCGTGATGACGTCGTGTCATGGTCGAAATTCGCGGCGGTCATTTAGGGGGATATTTCGAAACAACGACACTTCTGAATCTGGCCAATTCTGCCAAATGTGTTATTCTGTTATGAATTTTCTGCTATGAATCATAGAGGACCTTTTATAATTCGCATTCGAGGTTTCGAACTTTTATAACACCCTGTTATGGAACATCGAAAACAACAATCTGTTAAGAGCTGTCAAAACAAAAAGCATAATTCATTCAATTCAATTCCTTCAATCAATTACAATCTTTAATGTTTTCGAAAAAACTAATTCCTTAGCAAGATATTTTTTTTTACAAATTTCAATCCTTTTTTTTGTATTTAGTCTGGACGATTGTAGTTTATTTGTCTACATACGAAGTAAATACATCGTCGAAACGACGTAGTTGAATCGTTTTCGTCTTCCGCGATCAGGCAGATGAAATGAATTAGTCTTCAATCTTAAGTCCAGTAAAAGTGATCAGTATCTTCGTTTACGGTACAAATTTAGTTTGGCAATTAATTTGCATTTGTTTATACATATTTATTGCACTTGCTTTCATTTTACTACATTTCGATGACAAATTTATAAAAATATATTAATTTTTGTCACTTGTCAATTTGTAACTTTCTTAAAATCTTTTATGCCCCAGATATTTGGCCTTTATTCCTTTATGAATTATAATAGATTAAATATCAGATTTCGGAACCCAGAATAATAAATATAATAAATAAGGAAACTGTAAAAGATTTGTATACCCTATTCTAAGGGTATATTAATTTTGACGCATAGTTTGTAACATACCTTAATATTGCCCGTAGACCCCTAAAAGTTACTATATTTATGATCAGCATCGATAGTAATGTCGATCTAGCCATGTCCGTCCGTCCGTCCGTCCGTCTGTCGGCAAAAATTAGGCCTTTAAACTGGACCTAGAGAGCTGAAATTTTAACCATATACTCTCTAGGGTCCCGAAATAATCAAGTTTACGAATTTTTGAAATCCGCCCACAGACACGCCCACAAACTCAAAAAACAAATTTTTCGAAAAAATCGAATTTTGAGCTAGAAAGCTGAAATTGTGTATATATGATCTAAAACTGCGCGGGATATAAAATTTTCAAAACCCGCCCATTTAAATAAAACCATTTTATTGAAAAACCAAAATTTGAGCTAGGGAGCTGAAATTTATAATATATACTCTCTAGGCGCCTTTCAAGCACATGTGTAAATATTTTCAAAATCCGCCTACTGACACGTCCGCAATTTAAAAAGAGACTTTTTGGGAAAATTCAAAGTTTGAGCTAGGGAGCTGAAATTACTTAATTAATATATACTATGAATATGAATTCAATATATACTCCCTAGGGGCCCTTTATGCTCATGTGTTATTTTTTTTAAATCTGCCTACTGACACGCCCAAAATTAAATAAAACAATTTTATTGAAAAGCCAAAGTTTGAGCTAGGGAGCGTTTTTTTTTGATAAAATCCATTAAATGTTATATAACAAAATATATAGAGCGTTCTTAACAATTCAACCATACTTAGACTTTTGTCACGCCCACTTATGAGGGATAGGAATAAGAATAGGGTATCCAACAGTTCGCCCAAGCGGACTATAGCCCGTCCCTATGTTTTACAGTTTAATCTTCGTATAGAAATTCGTAACAGAATTGCAGAATCGCAGAATAAAAGATTGCACTGAATAAGCGAAAATATGACTAAAAATTAAAAAACATGCAATTTTAATAAGTTTTTTTATAACTAAATCTTACAAGTATTTATACATAATATGTTACATTCAGTTATATTCTCTTTTTTTAACGAATTTGAATAGCATTCTCCGACTGCAAAATTACCCTTATATTCAAAATTGGATCATATTCACTCTCAGGAACATAATCGACATGTGTGGTCATTTATTCCTGCTGAAAGACGATCAATTGGAGGAAGAATTTCGAAACGATGACAAACTTTCAACACCATAGTTTTGAGTTGCAATATGAAGAACTTTTCAGCTGAAACAAAATACACATCAAGGCTAATACAATAATTATTTCGACATTAATAAATCTACCAATACACCCCCTGGGACCGCCACTGAATGGAACACTTTTGTAAGCACTTATCCCTTCCTGTTTGTTGGCACCCTTTCTGTTAAACCCCTCCGGGTTGAATTCACATTGTTTTTGAAAATACTTTTCATTGTATCCCATTGCTAAGAAGCAAAGTAGAACTGTTGTCCTGCCCGCAATTCTGGTTCCATCTGTCCGAGAAGTTAGATGTACAATACGAATAGGTAAGGCAAAATCAAAGTAGGTACTCACTTATATCGATGGACTTTCGGTTCCTGGCTACTACTGGCACACTCGGGAAGAGGCACAACATTTCCCGTATAACTGATTCCAAATATACCATAGCATCTAATTCTGCAATGCTGTGTGTTCTGGACAATTCCGTTCCTAAAATTGTTTGTAACTCTGCAACAACCTTTGATTGTATTTCCGGATGACGCGACAGAGTAAAGATCGTGAACGACACTGCAGATCAAATGTTAATGCTTCATGGCCCTAGAGATGCAGAAATATTCGTAGTACTATTTTAAGACTATACAACATTTCAAAGGCTTCGTAAGTAATGGAATTTTACTAGTTTCTTGTGTTGCAAAGGCGAGTTTTGATTGCGATCACGAAGTAACACTTAAGCTTTGGACGTTCACAGCTTTTGAAATATTCCTAAGAATCGAACAAAATTCCTTGCAAACAAAACTTAATACCTGAACTTCATCACTGTAGAGAATCGAAATAGTTAAAAAAGGATAATCTGAGCTGTAAATAAGAACACAACAGAACCTTTGAATGAGACTACGGTTTTAAAAGAATAAAGACAATTTATTGAACGATATTTTTAATAAATATAATTTATGGAAAGCGACTCTTGCTGTCGTTCTAACAGGCAGATGCATTTTAGTGGAAGAGTTATGATCCCATTGATCCTGATCTTAGCCTCACCGTCATTAAGGGAAAAGAAGATTGAAATTACAAAAGTTAAATAAAATCTTTCAATTGTGTCCTCTTTAGTCTAAAAATAATGGTAGTTTTTGGAGTCATAAATGCTTGCTTTCAGATAATTTGATTGCTTTTAATAGCATCGATAGCTTTTTGTAAATGGTGCATGGCCTTTCGATCGTATGTTCGACACGTCATCTAAACTAACAAACTAAATTGAAAAGGCGAAAAGGCTGTTGTTTCTACAAGGTGGCGCAAAAGTCATCACCCAGTGGCGTTCACCAATCCGACTGAAAACTACATAGGATAGATGTCAAACGTCGTGGATCATTTAGAACATTGGCACACAGAATTGCCTAAGGCACACCCAAGGGCTGAAAACTCATCGGAAGATGCTATAATTTTTGCAAATAGCGGCAAATGTCAATTTTACTTTGACATTTGTGAAGTAAACAGATGACAACTTTTGCGCCACCTTGTATTTGCACTTAGCAAGTGTAGTATAGTTGAACATACATACTATGTGTGGACTTGCTATGGTTGATTAGAGGTAGCATCTGGTGAATAGCGGGTCGTGACAGTTTAGATTGTGTTGGTGGACCACTGCAAATCATCGTACGGGCATAATACCTGCGGTTATTTGTTGTTGAAAACTAGCGCAAACATTTTTTATTCACGATCTTGCTTTGGTAGCGTCAGAGTTTGTTTTTTTATGTTTGTCTGTTATGATTTGTAGAGAATGCAGAGTGGATCTGAATTACATCCGTTTGTTGAGGGTGAGTCTTTTTTCGTTGTATGCCCAAGTCCCTCAAAATAAACCAGCTGTTCTGGCACACAACCCAGCTTATCGTTGATTCTGATATAACAGAATTTAATTTACCTGGGTACAAACAAGTATCAATATTCTATCCCCATCGCTGTTTCGCCGTTTTTATACTTAGTGATGAAGCCTACTAACTTCAACCACAGTATGGCCAATGTTCCTATCCGGAATTTAATTTTATTGGGCTAAAATTTACTGTCAAATTATTCAATACTGTTTCGTATAAGTTTACGGAGAGGAACTGAACATATAATGAGTTCGATGCGCTGTAAGACTCCATCACAAGAATTGTCATCCTTTATCCTCGTTCTGAAATCGTCACTGCGGGCGATTTGAATATACACAATTGAAGTTGGCTTCGACATTCTGAACAGACAACACCCGAAGGAAGGTATGATGAGATCTTTGCTGAGCGGGCCGTGAGTTGTTGATTTTGTTGGTGGACCAAAACAAATCATCGTACGGGCATAACACCCGCGGTAAATTGTTTTGGAAATCTAACGTATATCTTCAATTCACGACTTTTGCTTAGCTAGCGTCGTTGTGTTTTTTTTTATGTTTGTATTTTGTGATGTGTAGGAGTTTCGTAGTGGATATCAGTAACATTCGTGGGTTGAGGAAACATTTTTTTTCATTATACGCCCATGTTTTTCACAACAAACCAGCTGTTTTGGCACTTAGTGAAACCCAGGTTAGTGTTGGCTCTGATTTAACAGAGTTTGGTCTACCTGGGTTCAACTTAGTGCCATTATTCTTTCAACATCGCGGTATCGCCGCGTCGCCGCGAAGCCTACCAACTTCAGCCTCAATATGGCCAATGTGCCAACCCAGAATTTAATTTCATTTGGCTAAAATTTCATGTCCGTAGGTAATTAATCCACAACTGTTTTATTTACAGAAGCCCCAACTTGGACAGACATTCCACTTATACATAATGAGTTTGATGCCCTGTCTGATTCCATTACAAGAATTGTGACCCTTCATCCTCGTTCTAAAATCGTTATTGCGGGCGATTTCAATATACACAATTCAAGCTGGCTTCGACATTCTGGTCAGACAACACCCGAAGGAAGGTACGTCGAGATCTTCGCTGAGGTAAATAACCTGACTCAGGTTGTAAATGAGCCGACACGAATACCGGCCATTAGCAGCCAAACTGCCAACACATTGGACTTGCTTCTGTTTCTTACCTCTCACCCCGATAAATACGCATTGAACGTATTATCGCCCCTAGGTTCGTCAGACCATTGTATCATATCAGCAAATTTCTCATACTCCAACCACATAGTTAAAGAACAAACTCCTAAAAGAACCGTATGGCAATAGGTACGAGAAAGCCAATTGGGAAAAACTAAACGGTTTCATTAAGAGTGTTAACTGGGGCCTGTAACAGAACGCGACAAGTAGTTGTAGGACAAGTAAATTTCGACAACTTGTCAAAGATTGTGTAACACAAAACGACAAGTCCGCGAGCACTGCGACAATTGTCGCTATAAGAGATGACAAGTGGGAAATTATATAATTTCCCTCTTTCTGTAACAGAACACGACAAGTGTCAAGACACACTTGTCAAACTGTGGTTCAATCCGGACAAGTGATCTGAATATTGTCAAAAACTTACAAGTGCATTTTTAATGTAATACCTAAGCAGAAAACAAATAGTGAAATACAATAGTATATAGTTAAAAATGTACTTTTTTGATTCCGACTTTGATAGTGATGGTGATAGTGAGAACAGTGAACCTCGGCACAGGTTGAAAGTTTTTAGGCCAAGAATTAATTTTGATGTCAGTGATCATCTGTATATTGAAAAATTTCGCATATCAAAATCAACTGCCCACAATCTTGCTGCAAGACTAAGAAGAAAAATACAGTGCACTACAAATAAAAGTTATTCATTGACCGTTTACCAAAAACTGTTGATTGCTCTACATTGGTTCGGTTCGGGTTCACAGTACCATATTATAGGTGACATGCACGGCGTTAGCAAAATGACAGTGTGTCGCTGCATTCGAGAGATTACTGAGGCAGTAATTGAAATCGAATTCGACAGCCAAGTATGTTGGCCAGATGATATGCTTCCAGTTATTCAGGATTTTTTTGAAAAAGGTTGGATGCCGGAGGTTTGTGGCGCAGTTGATGGCATACTAATCAAAATTGATGCCCCTTCTGATAACGAAGTTGCTTTCGTTGATCGCCATGGTGAGCACTCATTAAACTGTATGGCAGTGTGCGGGCCAGATCTACAGTTTTACTATGTAAGTGCCAACTGGCCAGGCAGTGTACATGATGCAAGAGTGTTGCGTAATAGTACTCTGTATCATAAAATGGAAAATGGATGGAGGCCTTCTGAAAACGCTGTTATTTTAGGTGATAGCGCATACCCACTAAAAACATGGCTTATGCCACCATTAACGTCTGTCCCCAATAACACGTCAGTCATTGGATACAACAGGGCTCATAAACGCACACGACGTTTCGTAGAATGTGCATTTGGAGTTCTGAAAGAAAAGTTCCCCTGTTTGAACCACTTACGGGTCAATCCTGTATATGCTGCGAATATATTTAAATGCTGTGTGACATTATGTAATCTTTCCCGGCGCGAGAGCTTAAATACACAAAATAGTGCTGCTGAACCAACTGAGGAAAACACTGATGTACCAAGCAAAAATTTGTTTGCAGCCCCATCCAGAGAAGCGAAGTTGAGACAGCAACAACTTGTTGACTTTTTCAACGCACAGTAATCATATACCAATTTATAAACTTAATTTATTTGTATTGAAATAAAGAACAAAAAATATATTTCATGATAATAAAAATAAATAAAAAGAAAATTAGAAGTCATTAATACTCCGTTCTTTCAAAGACTCTGTTGTTGGTGAGACTTTTGTCACTTTCACTTTCATATTCATTTTCTGTTTCAGCACTCTCTTGGTCGCTGATATTGTGCTCGGTTATGGTCTCTCTTAAGCTTTTCGTGAAAGAGGAAGGAGGATAACCGAGCTTCTTCTCTAGCAAAGCAATCTCCAACTTTCCTTTATAATTTGAAATCTCAAGGTTCTCGATTATGAGTTTTTTTTTTTTAAAGCATGTGGAGATTCTTCTTTTTGGGATTTTCTTTCTCCTAAAAATGATATAATGTTCAAATTGTATGATTACAGAATTAACGTATTAAATTGATTTCAACCTCTCTTTCTTTTACGTGATGGATGCACATTTTCCGTAGCAACACAGTTTATCGCTGCAAAGGCACCTGGAACTGTATTGGAACAACTAGGAGAATCTATCAAAATAAAAAATGTTAATTAATGAGTAGATATGCGGTAATATTATTATATCACACAAACCATTAGTGGTACTCAAAGATTCCGCAACACCGAGTCCAATAACTGCTTCCGATTTTCGCCCAACGATATCGAGCACAATGTTGTCGCAAGTTGTTAAGATGCAGTTTTTTCCACCCGCAGAACCCGTTTTTTTTTGAGTTGTCCACTTTTGCCTATCATTTGATTTGAGTAATTAACATATTAATTATTATGTTACTTATTTAGTTAGTACTTACAATTGTGCGTTTCTTAACGTTTTGCCAAAATACGTCCCTCACATACGTCCAATTTTTATTTTGCGGAACAACATTTAGGCTTTTTGCCAGGCTGTCTATTTCCTTCCATTTTGTACATTTATTTTCTTTTGTTAGGACATCACTGAAAGCACCAAATAGGATATCTTTTTCTTCCCTTATTTTTGTTAAAATTACACCTTTTTTGTCTTCCGTGATTTTTGCCATCTTCACATATGAAACACTTGTCGAAGAATGCCGACAAGTCAAGGGAATTTAATTCTTTTGACAAGTGCAACGGTTTACGTTCTGTTACAGAATAAATTTGTACTTGTCGGACAAGCATAAGTGGACAAGTGAATTTTGACTTGTCGACTTGTCGCGTTGTGTTACAGGCCCCTGGTCGCTGTGCTTCCTCGACAGCGACGTGGATGCTGCTGCTGATATGGTCACAAACATAATTCACCTGGGCATGAAGTCTTTTATCCCTAACAGGATTAAAAGTATCAAACCCTAGGTTAACACATGGTGTGACTCGAGCTGCAAAGAGGCTACCAGGTTAAAAGAGGTAAGCTTTCGGCTATTCAAAGCCAAACCATCTGAGGAAAGCCGTAAAAAGTTTAAACGAGCCAGAAATGACTGCAATGCCCACATTAATCGTGTCAATTTCTCCTATGACCAAAAGTTGAGGCAAAAAATACTGCAAAGTCCCACTGGTAGTAAAAACGTTTGGTCATTTGTTAAAAACATCAAGAATTCGGCATCATCATCTATCCCGACACTCATTTACAATGATATTCCAGCTGTCAGCTCTATAGATAAGGCCAATCTGCTTGCTGCTCACTTTGCAGTCAGCTCAACGCTCCCAGATTGGGCTTTGTCTCCCTCTGTACTCGAGCGCGTAGAATTCTCCATGGGACCAATCCACTTTCGCACTCGTACAGTGGCTAGAGTACTTCAAGATCTTGACGTTCACAAATCCGCTGGTCCAGATGGTATTTCCCCTATCGTTCTGAAGAGGTGTTCTTCCTCGCTGGCAAAACCATTGCGTAAGCTTTTCCATCTGTCCTATTCTTCAGGACTCTTCCCGGGAAAATGGAAAACAGCATTTATCCAGCCTGTACAAAAAAAAGGCGAATCTTCTTCTTCCTCATCCTACCGACCAATTGCACTTACGTTCCTTCTTTCTAAGGTCATGGAAACGCTGATAAACCGTCAGCTAATGAAATATCTAGAATCGCGAAAACTTCTTAATGACCGGCAGTATGTTTTTCGCAGCAACAGGTCCACTGGTGATTTGATGACATATCTAACCGAAAAGTGGAACCAATCTCTTCATCAAGGTGGTGAAAGTAAGATTGTTGCGCTTGTATTTCAAAGGCATTTGACAGAGTTTGGCATCAAGCTCTCTTGTCGAAAATGTGTGCATTTGGAATCGATGATACTCTTCTTCAATGGATTAGAAGTTACCTTTCGACTCTCTTTCTCATTTTTATAAATGATCTCCTGTCTGTTACTTTTAATCCAATCCATTCCTTTGCTGATGTACTCAGCTTCTCATATTCGTTTCTTGGGTCACGCCCCTCATCTTCGGGTGTGGAACTGGAACGGCAACGTATGTTAAGCTCATTAAATTCCGATCTTAACAGCATAACTCAGTGGGGTAAAACCAATAGAGTGGAATTTAATGCTTCCAAAACACAATGCTGTCTCCTGTCATTAAAGCAAAACCCACACACACTGTCATTATCTATGAATGGCACTTGCATCGCTGAAACCGAAAGACTTTCCATTCTCGGTATGTGTGTTAATGACAACCGTCGTTGGAATGACCACATATTCGGTGTCGCCAAGAATGCCGCGAAATGTCTAGGCTTCCTTAACCCTGGAAAGATAATCTTATTTTTTAGTACTGAAAAGATAAACATGCGCCTGCGAGGCGCATAATGAAAAAACGTTTTTTTTTACAAAATTAAATAAATATTTTTTTTTATTGCTCCATTTTATTGTTACATTATTAGCAGTTAAGTAAAATATAAACATATATTAATAATTTTTCGTTTTTTTTTTAAAGTAAAGGAGGATTTTATAAATCCATAGAAAAAGGAACACAAAATTAGAGATCTTCGTTATTTAATTTTCAAAAAATTGGTGACATTTATATTACATATATTGTCATTGGGATTTTATGTCTTACTAACTGGTGATTGATGAATTACAATACAAAATCCATCACAGCAAAACATAGACGTTCCCACTTTTCGAGAACGGATGTTTTTCAACTGTTCAGGAATTTCTCGTATGTTAGATTGAACTTATACCGTTCCCACAATTGTCAGTTTATAGGGTGCAAGCACGACGTGAATCATGGTAACACAAATAGAAAGTATTCCAATAAAGGCTTTGATTTGAGTAGGATTCGTATCTCTAAATGTCGAAGAAGTTATACTATCAGTACATTTTATTGATATCTCCACAAAACGACCTCTTGAATGATGTCATCCGTGATAAATAACATAAAAGTGGTTCCAAAATATTTCTACACATTCGAGTAGGACCTCTACTATAGCGAATTATATTGATCGCGGATGTTTTTTCATGACTTTGACTTTCTGATTACTCTTTGAGCCGGAATAATTAAGTGGTGGTCATGTCCGGGGTTTTCAGATGTTGAGGTGTCATTTAAGTTGTCTTCGATTACTTCATCGACGTACTAGCCGTCAGTTTCACTTTGAACATCATCTTCACTTATATGATCCTCAATCTCGCTCTCACTGCCATCATTTGCAAGTTGGTCTTCTTGATTCAAAAAAGAAACTATTTCTCCGTCTTCCAACACTCTTCTAGACGCCATGATGTTAAAACGTTTGTAAAACCCATTGAATTTGAAATAACAGCTTTCTACTTTCATATTTACCGCACATGAGTAGAATTATGTTAACAGTAGCAAAAAAAAAAAATTCACAAAAAATTGCATAAAAGTTACACAGAAGATAAACATGCGCCTCTCGAGCGCCACGCATTACCATAACTGAAAAACGGTAGTACTTACCGAACCGGAACGACCGTCACTCGCAAGTGTTAATCGACGACTGGGTTGGCTTAAAAAAACAAGTTTGTTCGAGCGTCGGTTAAGAGAAGAAAGCAATATATATAATTCGCGGGCGCCTTTGAGGCGCAGTTTATCTTTCTAGGGTTAAGCGTTGTAAGAAATACTTCACCCCTTCTGATCGGGCTACAATTTATAAGCCGTTTATTCGCCCGAAACTCGAGTTAATATCTGGTCCGGTGCACCAATAACTTATTCGGAGTTACTTGACAGGATCCAACAACGCGTGATAAAACTCATTGGCGACCGAGACATCGCGAGATCGATTGACTCCCTTAGTCATCGTCGTAATGTCTCCTGCCTTTCGTTGTTTTATCGTTATTTCCATCATAAGTGCTCAAACGAAATAGCCAATTGCATTCCTCCCTTGAACATTTCAACCGCAATACACGTCATGCAAGGAATGCTCATCAGTTCACCCTCAAGCCTGTGTTCGGACGTACAGTGAAGTTCAAAGAATCTTTCCTCAGCCGTACAACACGAATGTGGAATGCGCTTCCCCGCTCCATTTTTTCTGCACATTATAACCTACAAACATTCAAAACCAACGTGCATCGGCATCTCTCCTTTTCGTCTCACCCTAATTTCCTTAACGCGATGTGTAGCTAATACATTATAAGGGTCCCAACAAATCCCTTTAGTGCGCGCTTATTATAAAAAAAAAATAATGTAAAAGAGCCTACACCGGATATTAGACTTGCACCACCGGATTGCACCACTTGACTTGCACCACTGGACTTGCACCACTTGACTTGCACCACTGGACTTGCACCACTTGACTTGCACCACTGGACTTACACCACTTGACTTGCACCACTTGCAATTGACTTGACTTGCACTTGACTTGCACTTGACTTGCACCACTTGACTTGCACCACTTGACTTGCACCACTTGAATTGCACCACTTGCACTTGACTTGACTTGACTTGCACTTGACTTGCACTTGGCTTGAACTTGACTTGCACTTGACTTGCACCACTTGAATTGCACCACTGGACTTGCACCGCTTGACTTGCATCACTTGACTTGCACCACTTGACTTGCACCACTTGACTTGCACCACTTGACGTGCACCACTTGACTTGCACCACTTGACTTGCAAAACTTGACTTGCACCACTGGACTTGCACCACTTGACTTGCACCACTTGACTTGCACCACTGGACTTGCACCACTTGACTTGCACCACTTGACTTGCACCACTTCACTTGCGCCACTTGACTTGCACTTGACTTGCAATTGACTTGCACTTGACTTGACTTGACTTGACTTGACTTGGCTTGCAATTGACTTGACTTGCACCACTTGAGTTGCAGCACTTGACTTGCAGCACTTGACTTGCACCATGTCTCCTGCCTTTCGTTGTTTTATCGTTATTTCTACCATAAGTGCTCAAACTTGCACCACTCGCCAGTTGCATTCCTCCCTTGAAGATTTTATTATTTGTCCAGATTGACGTATAACCATTGTGTATTCCATTTGGTAATCATCCAGATTGAAAAATAGGACTGACCTCCAATTTGCCCGTAGTATGAGGTATTCTCCTATGGTTTCTAGGTAGATGCCTGTATTGTCTTCCAGTTCTTTCAACTCTACAGGCAGTGCAGTTACTCCGCTCATCATTAGGAATAAGCACATGACATTGACCAACATCTAGTAAATGTGAAAAACAATATAACTTAGCTAAATATTTATGGTTTTTTTGTTTTTTTTTTTTAACTTTTCAAATGCTACGAGTTGAATTTAGTCGAAATAATGTTTGAGCCTATTGTTATGAACAGTTACCGTGCGTCTACCCATTTTTACCGTCGAATTGACTGGGCTTAAAATTGCACAAATTGTAAAAGGCCCCAGCCACACATGACATAATTTGTGCTTTTTTACGGGGTTTAGTAGAAGTACCTTGTCTCCGACATGGAACGATGATGATCTCGCTGTCTCACCGTAGTACTTTTTTGACAGATTCTTACTTTTTAAAAGGTTTTTTCGAGCAATTGAATGCATTTTTTGCAATTTGTAGCGAAGCTCATAGTAGTAGTCTTCGCAATTATACACTGGCTGCGGTGTTTGGTGGAGATTTGATGGAATATCTGATGTAAAACCAAACAAGCAATCCATTGGACTTAACTTTGTGCCTTCGTGTATATTGTTGTTATGTACAAAAGCAGCAGTTCGTAAGAATTTGTCCCAGCACTTAGGGTTTTCATCAACTATCGATCGGAGATATTCTATTAGTGGCTTATGTGTTCTTTCCAACGATCCGTTCGATTGGGGGTGGTACGCAGTTGTTTCAATTTTTTTGATTCTAAGCAGACTACAAATTCGCTTAAAGAGCTTGCTAACAAAGTTAGATCCTTGATCAGTTATTAACTTTTTTGGAATTCGATATCTACTAATCAGTTCATCAAAAAATAAATATCTGTGCTACTGTTTCCGCTTGCATATCTGCCAAAACGGATACCAATCTGCAAACTTTGTAAGATCGTCTTGAGACGTTAATATGTATTTATTGCCCATATTAGTCTCGATTAGCGGTCCTACAATATCCATATAAACTTTTTCGAATGGAAGTTAGGCTGTGTCTGTTATTACCATCGGCATTTTAAGGGTTCGTCCGCTCTTGTTTTGCTGACATTTTTTGCATTTCCTTAAATAGTTTTTAACATCGCGAATCCTTTCCATTTGTATTTGCGGAGAATACTGCTGTACGTTTTCTATATGCCCTGGTGGCCCCCAAACTGAGTGTCGTGATAATCATGCAAAATAATAGGAATATCTGTAAGGGTAGGGTTAATGGTTTTTCTTGGATTTGAACCTGGCGACCAACTTGTTCCCACAGTATCAGAAATAGGTATAGTTCTTGTTACATCCTTTTGAGCGTCTTTATGGTCAGATGAATTAGAAATCAGATCCTTGTTTTTTTTATCTATCTCTTTTTTCGCTTGCGAACGGATGACAACGAAGCACTTCGTTTGACTTTCTACATCTGAAAGTGAGTCTTCCACATCTGAGTCCAATGAGTGGTTCACGTCAGCTTTGATTTGTATTGTTCTACTCTCGGGCTCATCTGAGTCGCTATCACCATCGTAAGGAATACGACTTAGCGCGTCGGCATTACTGTTTACTTTTCCTGGTTTTCTGTTTACTTTTGCGGTGAAATCGTAGTCGGAAAGTTTCATCACTAGTCTGATAATGCGCGCAGACACGTCTTTAGTCTTGATAATTCCTTTCAAAGGCAAGTGGTCTGTATATACCATGAAATGTCTGCCTTCTAGATACCAACGAACATTTTTAACCGCCCAAACTATTCCTAAAAGCTCTTTTTCTGTGGTGGAATAGTTTTTTTCAGCACGATTCAGGGCACGACTCGCATATGAAATAGGAAGGATAAATTAAAATAGGAGGGGTTGTCAAAATTGTCTTAATTCTTTGAAAGCTATATTCGCATTCATCATTCCATCTAAACTTCACATCTTTACGAAGCAATTTCGTAAGCGGTAAAGTTATTTCCGCATGGTTTCTTATAATGGGTGGCGACGGTGTAGAGGTTAGTGTGTTGGCTTGTTACCCGTGCGGTGCAGGTTCAATTCCCATGGGGAACAACAACATACGCCACCCATTCACAGGCCTCTACACCAAAAGGAGGATTTCTGCCTGGTAGTACAATGGACCGTTACCGAGTCTGAGTGCTCTAGGATTTGGAATTCCTTTTTTAAAAAAAAAAAACAAAAAAACAAAAAATGGTTTCTTATAAATTTGCGGTAATAGTTGCATAAACCAAGAAAAGATTGTAATCTCTTTACGTTGTTCGGTCTTGGAAAATCTTGAACGCATGCAACTTTGTCTGGGTCCGGTAAAGCTCCAGAATTTGTGCATTTGTGACCCAAATAAATAACTTCTTTCCTTAAAAAATTACACTTCGCAGGTTGTAACTTTAAATTGTTTATCCTCAAACGTTCAAAAACCGATTTTAATTTGGAGTTATGGTCCTCAAGGTTCCGACCATATACCACTGTCGTCGAGATTAACAAAACATTCGAATCCCTATAACCCAGTCAATACGTGGTTCATTAAACGCTGGAAAGTGGCCGGGGCTCCCTTTAGGCCGAATGGCATTCGTAAGAATTCATAATGATCATAGGCAGTACTGAACGCAGTTTTCTCGCGGTCTTCAGGATTGACTAATACCTGGTGGTACCCACTTCGCAGGTCAAGGGTAGAAAAATATCTAGAGTTGCCTAATTGGTCCAGTATGTCTTCGATTCTAGGCAAAGGGTAAGCGTCGCCCACCGTTTTTTCATTTAGCTTTCGAAAATCGATGACGATTCTCCAACGTTTTTCACCGTCTAGCCCAGGCTTTTTAGGGACCACGAGGAGTGGGGAATTCCAAGGACTTTTACTTGGAATAATTATTTTGTCTGCTAATAATTCTGAAATTTGTTTGTTAATTATTGGTTTTTGGGATTCTGGTAATCTGAACATTTTAGAATTAATTGGGGCCTGGTCATGGATTGTCGGTATATTGTGCACAATAGAAGTTGAATTAGAAAGCTTGTCACCGGGGAGACTAAATATATCATTATATTCATGACAAATTTCTAAAACACTTTTCTTTTCGTTTTTGTTAAACGAATTATCAAAACGTAAATTTTCGTTAAGAAGCTTAATACGCTGTTCACTATCAGAATCCAAATGAGCGTGAATATTTAAACTAAAAATATTAGGATGTTTCAACTTCGCGCGTGATATTTTTGTAGGGGAGTAGTAATAGTTTTGTCCACTAAACTCTTCACCTTTTAAAGAGTTTACGGAGAACATGTTTAGGGGGATAAATTCCAAAATAGGAATAATTGAATCGACATTTATTTCCTCGGAGGTCGTGTTCAATACCCCTACATATATTTGGTCATTAACTGGTCTAACTATACAATTAGCAATGAACACCCCACTCTTTAACTCTTTAGATACACAAACCATTTCTTCTTTTAAGTTAGTGTTTAGTTTTATAATACGTTTAGTGCGTGGTGGTATAAGCAGGCTTTCTTTACTCTTTGCATTGCATCCACCGTTTTGTCTAAAATTGTTGAATCGTCCTTAGGAGTCTGGATTCTACAATTTTCTGAGTTTTTATGCTTTATGCCTTCAACATTGGTAGCAAAAGAAGAAATTTCTCTCGGAGTCTCGTTTCTCTCTTCCTTACCTGTAGTGAGTGGCAAAGCAAACTCTGAAGGGTTGTGTTTTGTAACCGGAAAACGTAATAGTTTGTTCGGCCCTTCCACATTGCAGTGTTTCTTCAAAGAGTTATTTCTTAGAATACCATCAGTCAATGTTGAATCGTCTCTCGGAGTCTCGATTCTACACTTTTCTGAGTTTTTATACTTTAGGAATTGATCATTGGTAGCAAAAGAAGAAATTTCTCTAGGAGTCTCGTTTCTCTTTTTCTTACCTATTGTGAGTGGCAGAGCAAATTCTGAAGGGTTGTGCTTCGTAACCGGAAAACGTAATAGTTTGTTCGGCACCTCTACATTGCAGAGCGTTTGTTCAAAAAGTTATTTCCTAAAATACCATCAGCAGGAATTTTACTATTATCTTTAATGAGCTGGAATTCGCATGGGAATCCTTTGTTTAAATCGTTTATACCCTGCGTGGTACCTAAAGTTTCACCTTGGCCATACATTGTACGAGGGCGGGTCAATAAGTCCGTGACTTTTTGAATTTCTGACCTCTTTACTGAAACAGCAACACTGCTCCTGTCAACAGGCATCTGTCAGTTGACTCCTGTCAAAATTTAAACTTGCTGCGTCAGTTAGTTTGTGTTTGACAGCTATTTTTATCAGACTATTCACTAATTTGAGGAGAAAATGGAAAAAAGTGAATTTCGTGTGCTTATTAAGCATTATTTCTTGCGAAAAAAAGCTTGAAAAATACTATGGGGACTCTGCACCATCGATTTCAATGGTAAAAAAGTGGTTTACTGAATTTCGTTGTGGCCGTACAAGCACTGAAGATGCCGAACGTCCTGGACGCCCAGTTGAGGTCTCTACACCCGAAACAATCGAAAAAATTCACGATATGGTGTTGGCCGACCGAAGATTGAAAGTGCGAGAGATTGTGGAAGCCGTAGGGATCTCGCATGGCTCAGTGGTTTCAATTTTGAATGATCACTTGGGCATGAGAAAGCTTTCCGCAAGATGGGTGCCGCGTTTGCTCACAGTCGACCACAAACGCAATCGTGTAACAACTTCACAGGAAGGTTTGGCGTTGTTAAATCGCAATATGGAGGAGTTTTTGCGCCGTTTTGTAACCGTGGACGAAACATGGATCCATCACAACACACCAGAGACCAAACAACAGTCAAAACAGTGGGTTTCTAAGGGTGAATCGGCGCCAAAGAAGGCCAAGGTGGGTTTGTCAGCCAATAAAGTTATGGCGACTGTTTTTTGGGATGCACGCGGGATAATCCACATTGACTACCTTCAAAAGGGAAGAACAATCAATGGGGAATATTATGCCAACTTATTGGACCGATTCAATGACGATTTGAAAAAAAACCGACCTCATTTGGCCAAGAAAAAAATTCTTTTCCACCAAGACAATGCAAGGGTGCACACATGTGCAGTTGCCATGGCAAAAAACCATGAATTGGGCTATGAATTGCTCCCTCATCCACCCTATTCTCCAGATTTGGCTCTGAGCGACTACTTCTTGTTCCCAAACCTGAAGAAATGGCTTGGTGGAAAAAGATTTGACTTCAATGATGAAGTCATCTCGCAAACAAAGGCCTATTTTGAGGACCTCGACAAATCATTTTTTTTGGAAGGGATAAAAAAATTGGAGAAGCGTTGGACAAAGTGTATAGAGCTCAAGGGAGACTACGTTAAAAATAAAAAAAATTTTCTATCAAAAAATCTGTGTTTTATTCCAAAAGTCACGGACTTATTGACCCGCCCTCGTATTGACTTCAACCTTTGTGGAAGAGTCTGGGAGTATGTCCCTAGCATTCTTTGTTTTGAGCAGACTTATATCTGCCCCTGTGTCCACTAACCACTTGACACTTTTATTTTTAGCTATATTTAGTGGCAAGTGTACACGATTGCTAGTGTTGGACCCTTTATTCCTATTTAATGTCGAACCGGGGAGTTTTCGGTCGACCGCTGACGGTTTTCCGATCCCTTAGTTTCCCACTTCTGTCGGGCAAAGAACTCTGAGGTAGAATGTGTAGTTCGCCAGCAAAATTCGCATTTAACCGAGCCTTTGGTTTTTTGGCTGAAATTCACATTCTATGTGGTCTTCTGAGCCTGCGGACAGGTTTGTAGATTATGTCCATAAACCTTGCAGAAATTGCAGTAAGGAGTATTCTTTCTCGTCCTGCATTCAGAATAGGTATGGTTTGGCTTATTGCAGAAACCACATTGAATATTCTCATCCCTATTTTTTGTTTTTTTTTGTTTTTACTTGCGAAATTGTTTGGGTAGTTATTGGTGGGTACTTTATGGGTAGAACCTCCATCACTACTATAGTAGAACGGATAAGATGGAGCTAGTGGTATGTTACTATATGGCGGCACCTGTTGCCATTGAGGCATCTGTGGACTGAAGTTATAAGTTGTAGGTGACATGCTAGAATAAGGTAGGGAATTTAGATTGTGCGGTACGAAATTGTTTAAATCTGAGCGGAAGCTTTGATTTTATGGCGGCCAAGCTGATTGTATGTTAAAAGGATTCAGCATGTTGGCACTCTCCACTTCGATCTTTAAAATCTGGGCACACAACGTTTTTAAATCAGTTTCCTTTGCCGTTAAAAGGTACTGCCTAATTGTTGGACTCATTACCCCCGATTTTATTGAGTAAGTGGCGGCAAGTTCAGAGTCAGTAGTCAATGCCCTTGCATCTGAAGGAAACTGCTCCAATGCTGCCAACTTGCACTGCGCAACTAAGTTGTTAAGTCGAGTAAAAATGAGTTTAGCGTTTCTGTTGGATATTGCCTGCATTGTCTGAGCTCATTCGATATTTGAATGTAAGACTTTCTGGGCATAAAATGACCTTTCAGCTGTTTTTCAAATTCGTCAAAATTTTCAAAACTGCTATTCTGCATTACCACAAACGCATTGCCTCGCAGCTTGGTTTGTATTAACTGGCAGAACTGGATTTCCTGCTCTGGTTTTAAACAAGTTTTCACAAGTTTTAAACAAGTTTTCACAGCAGTTGAGGAAGGTCTGCAAGTCTGTAATTAAATTTGTATTATGTTCCCCGCTGAAAGTGGGAACTAAATTTGTTATTAGGTGTACTAAATTATTCTGTTGAAAATTTAATTTCAAATACACTCTGATCGAGATCATGCGTTTCATTTCGGTCTCTATTAGCCATTGTCATTTTTAACAACGTAGTGTTATTAATTTGTTTTGACGATGAAGAGCAGGAATATGAATGGTATATTAACACCCAAGCTTTGTTCTTTAAATTGCTCCAAATCTTTTTTAAAATCGATTGTTTCCTTTTTAAACTCTCTATACCCAATATTCACTTGATTATCAAATTTATCTACTAATGACAATAATTTTGTATCCAACTTCTTATTTTCTAAAATAATATTCTTAAGGTCGCTTACTTTTCTATATGTGTTTCCGCTTCTTAATCTTTTATAGTTGAGGGTGTTCTCCTGGTCTCCTTCTATTGTCCTGGTGGTGTCCTGGCCTGATTTTTCTTCTTCTGTTTCTTCTGTCCGGCTGTAGCGCTTAACAGGGGTCTCCTTTCCTTTGTCACGTTTTTGCTTCCCTGGTATCTTTCTTCTATTTATGTAGAAGGAAAATCCAGGCATTTAATTAATGTTAAGTTGACACTCGAGTACTAGTTCTTTGCAAAAAGTTGGCTGATTCAATCACTTTTATTTTTCTTAGACTTAACTAATTTTTAATCAGTGATTGGCTTTTTATTTTTTCGTATTCCTGAATGTCAAACCAAATGATTTTATTTTATTTATTTTTTTTGTTTTGCTTGCACTTTTACACCATAAAACACACACTTTAATTTTCAATTCACAATTATTACTCGTATTTTCACAAACGAGCGGGTCGAGTTGAAAGCACCAAAAATCCTACCGGCTGCGCCAAATTATGTTAAGTGTTCCTTTTGTTTATAGTAAATCCCGAACAAGAAAACAACCTCTTTCTTTTCGATCATCAAGCGAAGTCGAATGTGGTGTAAAATTATCCAGAACAAAACGGTGTATCCGCCTGCAGTTCGTGGGAACGTCGAAGCCCTCACGAATAATATTGCAAGCCATGCATTTCGTCTGTCTCGAGTGTGTACTCTTCCATATGGGATACAGTTACCCAGACGATATCTTACACCAAACAGTGTAATACCTGTAGTTCGTGGGAACGGCGAAGCTCTCACGAATAATAGCCGTGTTTCTTTGCACGCGGATATAGGGATAAATTAAAATTTGCATGTAAAATACAACAACTTATCCTATATACGCTAACTTTAGCGGGGATAGCTAAGCCATTTAGCGGGGATAAACAGTGCTTCCAAAATCCATTTTCTTCGTTTCTGATGAATCTTTCCGATGAATTTTTCAGGAAATGTCAAAGTTTGACAACCCACCGACCACTCACACATCCCGCCGAATATTTTATTCGTGATTTTATTATTATTATTTTTCAAACTTCATTTTAAGGGTAATTGAATTTAGCAAATCTGTTAATGTGAATTTGTTTTTCATAATTTTAGAATATGCTTGGCATCAATTTCAATTGGCGGAAGTAAATATTTTTCAATTTCAGGATTTTCAATACAAATTTCTTAACTACAACTTACAGCTGTGTCACAGTACATGTCTTAGGTACATGTGTGCTGGCAAGTTTTTTTGATGAATTCTTAAGCGGCGATAGTCGTTTTCTGATGCCATCCCTATATCCGTGTGCAAAGAAACACGGCTAATGTTGCAAGCCATGCATTTCGTCTGTCTCTAGTGTGTACTGTTCGATAGGGGATACAGTAACCCAGACGATATTTTACATCACATCACTAGTCGCTCAGAGAAGAGTCTTAGATGGCGTGAAAGAGGCTGGGGGAGTATCGAAAGTGGAAATAAATTAATATTTATTGTTCGATCCTCTCATAGCCGCTATACACAGCAGTTAGAAGAAAAACTTAAATTTAAAAAAAGAAGATGGAGTAAACGAATTAAAAAGAAAAAGGGAGGAAGATATAAAAAAAACTTCACAAGGAAAAAGCAAAAATTCGCATTCAAGCCCAGGTTGAAGAAGAGAAAATAAATTATCAACTCTCCCTTTTAAAAAAATAAGGTATATCCTGTTCTCAACTGATTGTTTCATTGATATTTTTTTAAAAGGAATGTTTAGAAGTATACAATTTGCCTGTTCTTTAAATATTTGGGACTAATGTCATTTTGTTTGCTATATTTGCAAAATTTGGTCAGGCAAAAATTTACAACTGGTCGGGGAAAGTCAGGGAAAAGTCAGGGAATTTTTTTTTAATAAAAGTGGCAACCATGCAATAGTTGATCTTTCAAAAAGATTAATGTAATATTTTACTACTAAATAAATTAATATCGCTATTAACATTGTTTTTGTGAACTAACCTTATATTTTCTTAATGTTATTTATATGTATAAGTAATATTATACGAGTATATGTTTTTTATTAATGCTTTAATGGAGTGTTCCTTACCTGTGAGTTCCATAAATAGAAAGAAAAAAAAATTAATTGCAAGTACTAAATTTTGTACTTGCTCTTGATTTAAGTGGCAACGCTGGTCATGAGCAAATATTTGTCATTCCATTCGGTCCAATCCTGTTTCTTAATTCATTCCATTCTGTCTTCTGCCATTAGGAAATTCTGTCTTTTCTATTCCTTATCCGGAAGAAATAAAGAAACACACTGCATATGTGCCAAATTTTATTAAAAACTTGTGCTCTTTTTTGTACCTTCTGACTCGCCAAGGAAAAAGGCCCTGCGGCCTATAGGATTTATTGTACCGTCTGGGCCAGAAATTGTTTAGGCTAGTAGTATTTATGCTATTAATGCTGCCGCAGAGGACTTCTTTATATCTTTGGAACTGAAGTGTTCTCTGAAGAAAATCGTGTGCGCCTTAGGTACATATTTTTCCTATAAATGCATTAACCACTACTCACCAATTCCACCTTGTTAGATACTTTCGTTGTTAACATCTTAGAAGGAGTACATTTTTACTGCCTGCTCGATGTTTCTGGTTTCTCAAAACATGACCTAATCATTATCTTTGTTTAACATTACTCTTGATCGATCCGCAGAAAGGAAAGTAATTACGTATAGAAACCTCATTAACCGGTAGATTGGCAGGATGTATGTATATCACTCCACTTCTACAGATAAAAACTGATCATGTTTCAGGTTTCAATAGGAAAGTAAACCGCTTTGAACACTGAAAAGCTTTATATTGCGTAATAAAAAGTGGTAGTGTACGACACATTGAAGAATTAATTGGGAAGAGTTTATAAATACCGAATTGAAGATTGAATTCAAAATACTTAGGAGCTTGGTTAAATAGGAGATAAGCAAATCCAAAATAAGATTCTTCATTCAAAATGAGTCAGACAAAGACTTGGAGTAGTATCTATTAAGGACTGGGGATCGGCAGTCAACATTTTACCTCAACCAGCGATATTGATCGTAACGAACTCAACATTACTCCCACTGAGTAGGAAAATGGGACCAAAATTGAGGTTTCGACTGTAACATTCACAACACTCTGCTCCTCTTCAGTAGGGATGCAACCTCGCTCATAAAAACATTGGTGTTTGAACATCGATATTTTTAAAGGTTAAACATCGTTGTCGAAAACATCGGGGTTACGATCGATATATCTATGTTTTTTTGACATAATGTTAATATTTGCATTTATTTAAGAAAAAAAATTTTAAAAAAAAGAAAAGCATTTTTTTATTTATTTCTCATAAGAGTACTTAGGAACAATAATTTTTAAAGCCTGGTGCTTTTAAGCAATTCCTTTCTTGGGTGAAACATATAATAGACTCATCCTAGATACCTACTGAAAAACTACATGTCTATGTCTGCATAACTATTTAAAAGTGATACCTCAAAAGAAGCACTCTGCCGAAGAAATGAGTTTTCTTTAGAACAAAATTTGTATTTATTTCGTTACCAAACCGAAAGGGATTTATGTTTTTATTGAAATAAAATTAAATGATAATATAAATAACTTTTATTGTAAAACTAAAATGGTATAATGAAGTACTTTTGAAGGGGGATATAGTATGTAGTACAATCATCAAAAAACATGCAAATACATGTAGTACTTAAGTACAACATAATATGTAGTAAAAGTGTAAACGTTACTTGGGAATTAACACGAACAGAGCTTATACTTGGGAACACAAAACTGGTTTCCCATGAAAATTCACTACCATGCAATTAACTTGTGTTCAACAGGTTTTCACAGATAGGTTCTGTGATAACTAAAGTAACAATGTAAATAAAAGGGCTTTTTACACAATGCACACTTGGCACTGCTATCGATGTTTTACTGGGTACTGGGTCTCAACGTCGATGTTAAAACATCGATGTTTATGAACGACACATCGATTTTTCAAAACATTTATTTATCGTTGCATCCCTACTCTTCAGCGATTCTGAAATCTTCTTGTGCACTACACGCACTCCCCGACTTCTCTATTTGAACTCATATCCAGACAATCACCACCTTATAGAAGGCAAACAGGGTTTCCCAGTAAGGCGAGCGATGATGAAATTCCAGCACATCCCTAGCTGAAGATCCAATTTAAAAAGCATCATTCTCTATTTGCTTTTCTTATTATTGACATAAATAAAAGGCATTTAATGTATTAATTGCATTTATTAAGTGGCGCTTTCAACTAACAAAGTTAAATTTTGTATCAGTCCGGAATATCTCCCAGCTGTCAATTCGTACTTTAAATTCACTTCAGAGTATTCAACATGCTCTTTACGCTATTGATTTTATATAGTCTTTTTTTGTAGTCTTTTCCATAGACTTTGTTATACTAAATTAAGTATACAAAAGGCCGATTTTTCAATCATCAGATAATCAATCAAATAGGGGTTAACTGTCAGATAAGACACAAATGAATTTTTCATTATGTCGTATAGCAGCTCTTCGAGGAATAAATTTATCTACCCATTTCTGAGAAGGATAAATATAATTCACTTGTTAAAATAAGCCAACTGTCAAGTTTGAAAAGTTGATTTACGCAAAAATGGATACTGTGCAAATGAATTTGTTCGATATAATTGTATATAATATAATTTCATTTTAAAACAGTTGATATAATTTTGTATTTACATAAAAGCTAAACTTTACAGAAGCCGTCTTAGCAGAAAACGCGTAAAATCTGACATGGTAAAAGCTATTGAAGCCGTCAAGCCAAAACAAATGGAATTTGAGAAAGCTGCACACATTTTTCATAACGATTGAATATATGACCTGCCGTAAATGGTACCACGTATATAGATTACTCAGGCACAAGGCGTATTCATTTTAATTGCGATTCATATTATTATACTGAAGATTAAATTTTGTCAAATTTGCTATATGGTATGAAAGTCACTTTTCGTAAACTGTCTATTTTGTGCCTTTTAGGATTCATTTTTTTAAGATTTTTAAGATTTAAGTTTTATATAGGTTTTGTTTTTTTTTTCTTATGAGTAAAAATTAATTATTTCGATTACTTTTCGTAAAATGTTCATTTTGTGTTTTTATACGTTTTTATTAATATTTTTTAAATTTTTAAATTTTAAAGCATACCACACGCGTTCATTTATGGCAGACATTTTTATTAATTTTTTTTTTCAAAATATTCTGTCCGTTCTACTTGTTTAACATTTTAAAAAAATTGGGAAAAAAATTTAAAAAAATGTCAGAAGTTCTTACTTGTCTAAAGGAGAAGAGTGTAGGTACATCTGGCGAAAGGATTCAGCAAGGTATTGCTACAACAGTGGAGTCTAGCTTGTAGAGTCTAGGTTTCCCGTGTAGAACACGAAGTACCTGAAGATATAAAGATTTACATAAATATTGCACAGTTGCTTTTTCAGTATCTTTTTCAATAGATAACAAATGAAAAAAAAAACATCAACTGAATTAATTAAAAAAAAAAAATGGTTTTGAGCGAATATTTCGTAAAAAGTTTATAATAAAGCAAATTTTAACAAAAAAAAAGTTCAACAAATAAGAATGAGTATCCAAGCACTATTTTTGAATACTAAAAAGTAAACAATATAACAGGATTGTGTACAAAAAATTAAAAATAAAACCGTGAGAATCGCGTCGTTGTAGTAAAAAAAAAATGTTTAGTTGAAAACAAATTAAGTTTGACAATTTTTTATACATACATTTTAACCATTACATATACTCGTACAAGCGAACAAAAAACATTATTCAATAACAAAATGTTTGTCTATAAATTAGAAGATTCTACTTTTCCTTTAAATATACATTTTAATAACAATAACAATGTTTTTTCCATACGATTACAGCAATTTAGTATCCTTCAATTGTTGACGTTTAAGAAGGAGACTTAGCACTTCAGAAAGATATAGCTCCGCTAAGTGCTATATGTATACAAGGGACTTTTGGTTTAGTTTTCAATCATTTAAAACTTCATCAAAAATAATAATTTCACTTTTGTCTTCAATGGCATCTGGTATGAACAAAGCACTTGTACGTTCTTAAACATAGATTCAGTCTAAGTCAAGTTATACATATTAATACATGTACCTACAAATCTGTATATTAATGTATTACTAAATTCATACCTATTATTATGTTAAAGTGTGTCCACACCAAAGAAACATTTCAGGAAACATTGTTCAAAAAACATTTCTGAAATGTTTCCCATTTGTTTAAAAAACATTTCAGAAACATTTCAGAAACATTTAAGAAATGTTTCTTAAATGTTTCTTGGGTGTGGACGCTTTGAGAAACACTTCTGAAATGTTTCGGAAATGTTTCTTTGTTTCCCATTTTTCTCTCTTTCTCTGTAAATTTCAGAAATGTTTCGCGAATCGTCCAGACCAAAATAATCATTTCAGAAACATTTCGGAAACATTTCAGAAATGTTTCTTTGTTTCTGAAATGTTTCTGAAATGTTTCTGAAATTGTTTAAAAAATGTTTCTTTGGTGTGGACACACCTTAACTGTCGTTCCAAACCTTCAATATTTGAACATAATAGAGTGTTGTGTCATGTACCCTACAGTGACTTTCCTGCAATAACAGACATTGCCTTAAGTAATTTTGGATCAACATATATTTGTGAAAAGATTTATTCAAATCTTAATTATATGTAAAAAATAAGGGTTGGGTTCGATATCCCGCTTTTTATAATCCCTCCCGATTCTTAAAATCCCGCTATTATAATCCCGCTATTTATAATCCCGCTTTTTTAAAAACCCCGTCTTTTAAAATCCCGCCTCTTATAATCCCGTTTCTTATTATCCCGCTTTTACAATCAAAAGTAGTTGCTTTATTTTAAAAAATCGCGCGATTTTTAAAATAAAGCAACTACTTTTGATTGTAAGAGCGGGATAATAAGACAATTAAAATAAATTAAGCAATGAGTGTTTTTTTGAAATGCAATTTATTTTAAAATTTATCATTTTTAGAGGAAGTAACAAAATAAGAAATAAATAATATCAAAATAAATTTTTAAGTAATAAATATGACAATCTTCAATAATTAAAAAAATAAATATAAAGTAATGTTATATGATATTCTGCAAAAGGGAACAAAAATAACTTCAAACCATTAACAAATTTTTTTTATTTTATTAGTTCAAGTGTATTATAAGCAATTCGACTCAAAAACCTGTTTTACTAATTTTTTTTCTATTTCTCATAAATTTTTTTACAGCTCGTGACTTTATAACATTAGTTTTTTTATAAAATTTTTCTTGTCCATTTTGTAATTTTTGTATTTCAGTTTGCACCACAATTGCTTCCTTTCTCAAATCTGCAATGAGTTTATACAAGCCAGCACTTTTTCGTCCAACCAAAACTTTCAGTCTGCGATGCCACGCTTCAGCATTATTTTCTTTTCTCGGGAATTGTTTTTCTGCACTGTCATACTCAGACCAAAAGTTAGGAGAGTACTGCACTTGTCTTCTTCCATTACGAATGTTTTGTAAAAAAACGGGATTAGCGGGATTTGGCGGGATTTTAAAAAGCGGGATTATAATAGATCGGGATTTTGAACATGCGGGATTTTAGAAGACGGGATTTTAAAAAAGTAGTGTTTTAGTAGACGGGATT
This sequence comes from Portevinia maculata, assembly GCA_949715645.1. Classification (NCBI taxonomy): domain Eukaryota; kingdom Metazoa; phylum Arthropoda; class Insecta; order Diptera; family Syrphidae; genus Portevinia; species Portevinia maculata. The sequence continues at coordinate 107,972,151 of OX454525.1, read as the reverse complement.
TTAAAACTTTTTTTTCGGGATTTTTGAAAAGCGGGATTTTAAAAAGCGGGATTCCGATACGCTCTCAAAAAATAAATACCGCACATCACTAAATGAGCAACATATTTGTTACTCGTTCTTACTATCGACATCCGATTTGATGCCCAACATAAGTAAATTATTACAACAGAAACAATGTCAGAAATCACATTGATTTTATTAAGATTTTCATTTAAGATACCTACATAATATGTACAGTTTTGTTTCGTTATTTGGCACTACATGTCGTTTTTTCTTATTTTAATAAACAAATATTACACTTCATAATATTGAATTTTTTATTATAAAAAAAAACAGAAAAGTAATTAAAATAGGAATTGTCAGTGGTCCACCGACAATGTATAAATCGTTCGTTTGGCACGATTGCTAAAAACGTTTAGCAGCCTTGCCCTACACCAACAACACCATACACATAACAGAAACCATAATACATAATCTAATTGCCAGTCAGTACTTGCAAAAAAGTTCAATCTCCACACAAGGACTTTCCCCAAAACCAGACAACAGAAATTCAATACCCATCAAAAACAATTTGTCATTGAGGTGCAAGCGATGTAGTTAAATTTTCCGCCTCACCTTGAACTTCGTCGTTCACATCGACACGCACAGCGGCGAGACAATTATGGTGTCAAATCGTGCAAAGAAATTGTAATAAATAAAATTTTCCGATTGCTAGTATGTATTATGTGGGATCATGACGTAATTTCGAATGATGAAAATCTCAAATTTTTAATCTAGAATGCAAAAATTGTGAATGCACAAGAATCTCGAATGGACAAAAATCTCAAAAGACGATATCTCGAAAAAAAATCTCGAAAAAAAAGTTAATTCGAGATTTTTTTCTTACCTATTTAAAAATGTTAAACTTAAAGGAAACGCATTACATGTTTAATTTATTCAGCAATTTATTTTTTTCGGTAAATTAACAGCAAAAAATCAATATTTAAGAACAAAAAAACATTATAAAAAATGGTAAAAATTCCAATGGTAAATAAGGTGCCGTGAAATAAAGCCGAATCGGCATTGTTTCGCTTTCCTGATTGTATTCTGGTTTCAAATTTGTTGCTCGTTATAGATGGCATACCTTTAATTCTGTAATGTGACGGCATAGATTTTTTTCGTAAACTGAAAAATTACGAGGATTCATGGACCTTAATCAGACATAACGATAATTGACTTTGTGGGTTTGATCTTATGAACGGTATTTAATTTGTCGTAATGGCTTTCCGTCTTAACATGTTTATTTGAAGGAAAATAATTTACATAATTTCATCAAAAAACAAAAAATTTAAAAATGTTGTCTTTAATCTAAGTGTCAACGCAAATCTCAAACTTCTTTAACCCTACAAAGCTTGCGTTGTTTGCAACCCCTAATTTGCTAATCATTCGTCAAATCGACGAACTGTGCTAAATATTTTTTGTTAAGCACCCATTAATAGAAGTTATGGAATCCTGTGTGGGGTTTCCTAAAACAAATCTCGAACTCCAACTTATTGTTGGACAAACGGTTCTTCAGAATAAATAAAACACGGTACTTTCGATATTACGTTATAAGGGGATATATTTAAAAGAGACTACTAGCTACGACTTCCAAAACTAGATTAAATATTTATTCTAAAACAATTCTACTTCCAAGTCCGAGTGTTCCCATGGGAACTTGTTGACTTCAGCAAAAATACTTCGGCGCGTGCATTGGTTTCATATTCCTGGGAGTTGACTGCAAATGCAAGAAAGAATGTAGATTGCGTTTTGCTAACGGTGCATTTTCTCAGGGTGTTAACTGTCCCCCCTCAAAATGTCTGCGTCCCGCAGATCCTTGGGTCCTTGTGGTTCAGCTGTCTGTGGTAGATTGCTCATTGGCATTTCAGGGATTTCGAGCTTCGTGTACAGTTTCTTCCAGATAAGGATGATAATGGATGCCACCAGTGTGAATATAACTGCGTCTGTAATCACAGAAATATTAAGTTCTAGGTTAAGATTACCTATCCTTTTGATGTTTTGTAGGCTGAGGTTATGCACGTATCCTACGTCGACTGCATAGCCCTTTTAGTGATATTGGCTAACGCGGGAGGAAGAGCTTGTATTGTAGACATCATGTAACTGGTAAAGCTGCGATTTCCTAGTGTGATCGTCTCGTTATGAATCTTTATAATGTAAGTGCCTGAAAGATTTCTAGATATATGATTAGAGGTAATTTGTCCATTAAAGTTAGTAGCAAAGACGGTGTCCTCTTTTAATAATTCCACAATTTCGTCGGGGTTGGTGTGGAATGTGCAAGTCGTGGGGCCTCCCTTTAAAAGACGGGCTAAACAGCTATCCTCAGCGATCTTATCTAAGGCCTTGCTTTCGCAAACGGTAATGTTGTTGATCGATAGGCAGGAATCTTTTAGTCCATACGTATTCTGGTGATTAACCAACATATTCTTGTATCTGAGGTCAATTTGCCTTCCTTCGATTATGGATGGTCTGGTTATAAGGAGATTGAATTCTTCGAGTCCCACCTTAGGTATGGAGAGAACATATAAGAGCATCGAACCATTCGTATAGATAGATGATTTCCCGTACTCTACAGCCTCGATTTCGTTGGCATAGGGTAGTGTTTCTAACTCGTTGATGACCCTATTTATTTCCTCGGAGTCCAGAAGGTTCGTATTAACTACTCCGCTTTTGGCCATTTCGCAAGCCCGGACGATCTCGTTTATCTCTTCTTTAGTGACTTGAATTTCATCTAAAAGGTCTCGTTCTATTTTTCCAGTAACTGCATCTTTAATACCGTTTTGGTATTTCTCAATTACAAGGTTGATCTTTTGCGTAATCTCTTTCGTGGTGCTCACAAGCTTCTCATTTACGATATATTGGTGGTTGTTGTTCTCGATTATCCTCTGTTCAGTTTGAAGAATTTTATTCCAGCCTTCTGCGTCAGGATTTCCTGCTATCATCGAACATGATGACAGTTCTATATGGATCTTTAACGTTAGTGATTAAACTAGTAGTCATTCTTTGTTGAAGACACACAAAAGGTTCTAAGTCAATTGTATGCAGGAGCTTGACGCTTCCGTCAATAATCCGGCCTTTTCCTTCCTTTAATGAAACTAAGTGCGATTTATAGTTGTGGATTTGGAATCCCTAGGCGATCGCGAAAAATGTGAACCTGTGAAGTAAATACAAATGTTGCTCGTGTTTCGAGATTGGTCTTGACCTATTTCGGTCATACTAAGGTAATTTCACAAGATTTAGTATATCTTAAGATTAATTGTATAATAAATTTGTTCGTGTACTTCAGAAATTATCTTTGGGATAAGTATGTTTAACATTAGGTACAACTATGTATTTCATATAAGTTTTAAATCATAAATTTGTATATACAATTTATATATCAATATAATTATGTTACTCTATAACAGTATCGTCATTAATATACCAATTTTTTGGTTCTTATACAAGGTGGCGCAAAAGTCATCTTCCTATCGGAAGAAGCATAATTTTTGCAAATGGCGGCAAATGTAAATTCTACTTTGATATTTGTGAAGTTAACTGGTACAGAAAAAACTTAAGACACCAATTAACATAATTCAAAAGCAGAACCAAAGTTTTACATTCATAAAAAAAAATTACAGCGAAAGAACATCGGGTGACAACTCTTGCGCCACCTGACAACTTTTGCGCCACCTTGTACATTATAAGTTTTGCATGTTCTATCTCACAATTTATGAGGCGCAACCCCCTCCCCATTTTTTTGGTACGTTTTTTAAATGTGCTTTATGAATCTTTTTGCCACTTTCTGTTGTTACAGTGACTCGATTATCTCTTGCGACAACTTCTCTTCGGAATAAAGGCTTAGCTTTAGCTTTGATACCTTTTACCGCTGCAAACACTACTTCCCCCTTGCTATATTTTTTAGGTTGAATTCTTTTCTTATTATGCCGAACATTACGAGCCTCCATATTTCGTTTTATGATCCCCCTTAGGTCCCTATTTACCTTGGAACGTATATTAAGAAGATGTTGGTAGTTAATCCTTTGACTCCTATTAAAGAAAATATCAGAAGGCTTATACTTGGTAACTGAGTGAAAGGTGTTGTTGTACCTATCTACCGCCACGTATATTAGTTCATTGACATTGAGCTGGGAATACTCTGTCCTGAGGCAACGATAGATTTCTAAAATGGTGAAGTGGACTCTCTCTATTTGCCCGTTAACTTCACTACGGTAGGATATTGTCAAGTACAGTTTTACTCCTAGATTTTTAATAAAATTCAAGATAATGGGACTCAGGAACCCTCTTTCATTATCCGTGACTAAAACTCGTGGTACAGTAAAGAAGTGTAGAATCTTGATAAGTTTTGATCTTATATAAGTAGATGACTTTTCTTTTATTCTAAAAATTTGCAAAATTTTGAAAATTTATCGACGACAGTTAAAAATTTTTCATTTTGTATCTCCATGATATCCAGGATTTCACACGGATACTGAGGAATTGGAGTAGCTTGCAGTTCGGGGGAAATTGGGTGCCTATCGTACTTGTTGGATTTACAAATTTCGCAAGTCTTAACGAATTTTTTAATATGTGCCATCATGTGGGGAAAGTAGTAATTTTCAAGAATCTGTTCTTTATTCTCTCTGGGTGCTCGATGAGCTCTTTTATGTTCTTGTTCTATTAAAAGTAACTTGCGATTTTCGTTAGCGACGTCTTCGACAACTCGTTGCGTGACTCGAATTTTATAATTATTAATTCCATTTATGACGCTTGAGTTAAGTTTTTCCTTAAGGACATTTTTGAGGTGCGCGTAGTCTAAGGATCTCGTTGAGATATAATGCCGATGAAACTTAGGGTGTGGTTCCTCGTGGGAGTACAGCTCAATTCCTTACTTAAAAATCATTTAATTTCTGAAAACGTTCAAGGGAGCCTCCACATGTCGAATCAGGTCTGAACCGTCTTGGTCAGCACTATGTATGGTTCCATTGTCACTGGACCGCTCGCAGAATCCTTCTTCAGCCGTGCAGGTTTCATTTGCTTCATTAGCCGTTTCTGTGTCTTCATTTGCTTCATTAGCCGTTTCTGTGTCTTCATCCCCTTCGCTAGCGGTCCTTGTTACTGAACTACTGCTAGTTGTTGGGCCAGAAGCAGGAGAAGACAAGTGGTTGACTTCTGTTCTTAATCTGGAAAGAGCATCGGCCACAAAGTTCGATTTATCGGGAGTGTAAATTAACTCGTAGTTGTACTCTTATAACCTTGACTTCCAGCGTTTAAGTTTGGCATTGTAGTTTCTACAACTTAATGCATACGTTAAGGGCTGGTGGTCCGTGAATATTCTTATTTTTTTCGCCCCGTAAAGGTAGTTCCTTAGATTCTTGAGCGCCCATACTATGGCTCGTAGTTCTTTTTCGTTTGTAGCATATCCCTCCTCAGTCCTGTTCAAAGATCGTGAAATATATGACACCGGTCTGTCCTTCCCTTGCTCCCCCTGGGACAACACGGCTCCAATGGCGTAATCAGAGGCGTCTGTTGTGAGATTAAATGGTCTATCAAAGTCTGGGAAAGCTAGGACTTCGGCTGATGTAAGTAATTCTTTCAGATTCCTGAATGCTTTCAGTGCTTCTTCGTCAAGTGTTACAGGGACATTCTTCGATTGGTTGGCCTTTACTTGTGCTAGTTCTCCTCTGGTCATATTTGTGAGAGGCTTAGCTATCTTATCGTAATCCCAAATAAATCTTCGATAATACGACGTTAAGCCGAGGAAGCTCTTTAGCTCTTTCAAGTTTTGAGGGGATAAGATTGTTTTGATAGCCTTGACCTTCTTTGGATCGGGAAGGATCCCATCCTCCGTAACGAGATAACCGAGGAACTCAGCCCTTTTTGCCATAAACTGGGTCTTCTCTAGATTGATCTTCAATCTAGCGTTATAAATTTTCTCAAAAACGGTTTCGATATCTTTCAAATGGCTGGTTTCAGTTTTGCTGTAGATAATAATATCGTCTATGTAGACAGACGCATCAAATTTTGCCAATTAATTCCTTTAGCACATCGTCAATCATGCGCTGAAATATGGCGGGCGCATTTTTGAGCCCGAATGGTAGCCTCAGGAACTCGTATTTCCCGTTCATAGTGGAAAATGCAGTTTTGTGAATGTCCCTTTCACTCATCAATATTTGATGGAAACCGGACGTAAGGTCAAGGGTTGTGAAAAATCTTGCGTCACCGAGGCTCGCAAGTTTAGCGTTAATATCCGGAATAGGATATGCGTCAGCGATGGTTACAGCGTTTAAGCGCTTGAAGTCAATAACCATCCTGTACTGCTTGTCCCCATTTGGTTTTGGTTTCTTAGGCACTATCCAGATGGGTGAATTGTATGGGCTCTTGGAGGGTCTAATTATACCTTCCACCAATAATTCATTGACTTGCTTTTCTACTTCTTCCCGCATACAAGTGGGAAACGGATAGCTTTTCATATATACCGGGTCGTCATTGATAGTACGGATTTCGGCTTTTACGGATGTTTTGACCTTTTCATTGGAAACTGGTCCAAATATTTCCTCATATTTTTTGCATAATTGATGCAATTGAAGCTCTGCGTGTTCTGAAGCATTTTTGCACGTAAGTGACAAGTTGTTGACCATGTTTGCCTTCCGGTTTTTGAGGGGAATTTGCCTATCTGAATTAATGATAAGTCTGTTTTGGTCTCTGTCTATTACGGCCCTGAGTTGTTTCAAGGTGTCATCTCCGATGATCCCGTCGAAGGACTGAAGATTGGGTAGAATAAAGAATGTGATATCTAAATCACATCCAAGAGAAGAAAAGAATTTACCAACAGTTTTGTTTTTAATTGATATTTCTCCGGCAGGGCTAACTACGAGTACTTTAAAGGGAGTCTGTACAGGGATAGATTTTGATACTAGTTCGGATCTGAAGAAATTTTTATTTGCACCAGTATCCATGAGAAAATTAAGGGTTTTCCCGCTACGCGTAACATACTCTACGTATGGTACGCTGGAAAAGAGGCCCCTTCCATAAAATCCTGGTCGGCTTCGGCCTCCACCTCGTGACTTTCCGGGTTGCCTGAAATCTCTGTTACTACGTTGTGTAATCTTTGTTGTTTCTGTCTGCTATAATTGTGCGAACCGGCTTCCCTCTTAAACGGATTGTTTGGCCGATTCATGTAATTAACGTTTCGACTTTGACCAGATCCCAATTCCATTTTAATGGGAGGTTTCGGTCTGTGGGTCCTGGTGGCGGTTCCGGAGAGCTTGGGTATTGCCGTCGGTTTGGGTTATGGTATGGGTAACGGTTCCCCTGCTGGCCTCTATTATAATAGGGGTATGGGGGATTTGAATTTGAAATTGTAGCGAATGGGGGCAGAATAAGGGTTAGGTGCTTTCGCATGCACCGAGTTGCTTCTGAAGCTCAGATTTTGCATGTCGAGACATGCCTCCGGTAGTGTTCTAGGCTTTTGGACTATAATGAGTTTAGACAAATCGCCATTAAGACCTCGCATAAAGACGTCTAGGGCTCGATCGCGATTCTATTAAGGCGTCGAGAATTTCGGGAGAGCGAGATTCAACCCTTAGCTTATTCATTATGAGAGAGAATTGGTGGTTAATTGTGGAGTAAAAGTCATCGATTTGCGAACTGCGTTGGGTGAGTTTATTCAATTGGTTTTCGAGGGTTCTCAGGTCTCTTTTATCGGCATAGTGAAGGGTCAAAATTCTTTTGATTCCTTCCCATTCGTCGTCAAATACATTGTAAGAAACAAGGGCAGAGTCAGCCTTGCCTCTTATTTTCTGGCGAACGTGCTGAAGAATAGCCCGATAAATGGGCTTGTTTCAGACTATTTCATAGTCTTTAAGCACGTTCTCCACACTGTGCACCCATGAAATGTATTGCACAGGATTGCCATCAAAGACCTGTAATTCTTTTACAGCGTCGGGGAGTTTTGAGATTTCTCTCAGTTCCTGTTCCGTACTTGGACCACGAAGTGGTTCGAAAGTCCCCGTATGTACATGTGTCGTAGGACCTCCGCCGGTATTATCCAGCTCAAATGACTGAAAATGTCCTTCTAACTTTGTTAATCTCTCCGTTAAGGATTGAAACGCTGAGGTGGGGTTCGCGCGTTCTATCTGTAGTATTCTCGTGTCTATCGTCCTCAATTGCTCGAGAACGCTATTAAGGGACCCTGTGATTTGTGTCACAGAATTTTTTAACTCGTCCATAATTAACTGGAAAAGGATAAGGGGGTGGAAGTACGTGTTAACGACAAACTCGCGTATGTTGAATCGCAAGCACAAGGATTTTACAAGTTAATCGCACAATGAATATGTTTTTGTTATTTTTTATACTTTTTTTTCTTCAGCACGGATGCCCGATGAGAGTCTCTTAAGCTTCGGGCAGTCTACTCCGGGTTGGAAGGCTCGTATGAATCATTTTTAGTCGTGAGCGTTAATAGTTGCAAACAACCTACTGCGGTACGAGTATCTTCACCACCGAACAATATAATTGTCTACTTAGAGTAAAGTTGACTGTTCCCTTTTTTCGTGAGAACTACTCCTAGATATGAACTTTTACGTTCTTGGCTGGGGGAAGGAGTTACCTTTTATTGCGTTTGTATATTTGTACAAGATAAGAAATTTTAAATGCGCTTACTCTGGAACTTTTGTGTTCCAAGAATTATATATGTGATTTAAATAGATTTAAACTAATTCGCTAAATACTCTTACAATATTCCTAGGTGCATTTTCTTCTGTTTCTGTTGAACTTCCTTCTTGTTTGCTATGTTGTTCAGGCTTCTCTTTTGGTAATGTCTTTAGTTTACTTCTTCACTAAACGTTCGGTTTCTTTTTGTTATTTTCACTTTTAATTTGCGGTTTTTAATTCCGTTCTGTTCACTTTCAATTTTTGATTTTTCTAATTTCGTTATATTCACATTTAATTTTCGGTTTTTAATTCCGTTATATTCACTTCCTCTTTTTGCTTTTTCTAATTTCGTTATGTTCACATTTAATTTTCGGTTTTTATTTTGTTCCCATGGGTCACTGAATTTAAATATTTTAAAATTCTCACTGCTCGGGCACCAGTTATGGAATCCTGTGTGTGGTTTCCTAAAAAAAATCTCGAACTCCAACTTATTGTTGGACCAATGGTTCGTCAGAATAAATAAAACACGGTACTTTCGATATTACGTTATAAGGGGATATATTTAAAAGAGACTACTCGCTACGACGTCCAAAACTAGATTAAACATTTATTCTAAAACAATTCTACTTCCAAGTCCGCAGCTGGTTCACGGTCGCCACAGGTTTCCGGTGTCGTCTTCGAGTGTTCCCATGGGAACTTGTTGACTTCAGCAAAAATACTTCGGCGCGTGCATTGGTTTCATATTCCTGGGAGTTGACTGCAAATGCACGAAAGAATGTAGATTGCGTTTTGCTAACGGTGCATTTTCTCAGGGTGTTAACTTAGATAATATAATGTTTATATGGTGAAATATAAATAAATATGTTCCCAAATAAAAAACGTAATTTTGGTTAAATATATTCGAATTTATTTATTATTAAATAGTCGTTAAACATCACAGCATTTTCAGACTTAAATTAACAAGTCTCATCGATTCAGAAAAAAACATAAAAATCTAACTCAAATACCCATCATGCGCTGTTAAAAAAATTAAATAAATCAAACATAGGTATTGATCTTACCTGCCATCATTTATGCAAACAGTTTTTATTGGTGTTCATGAAACGTACGTTGTCAGCTTAACCTTTTTCAAATGTGATAAACTTTTACTTTTATTATTTTTCTGAAAAAAACAATTCTGCTGGCAACACAGCAAATGAATCCTCGAAATTTATGTGTCAGTGATAAATTGGTGATTGACTGAAAATTTTACAGCTAACACAATTTTTGTCAACGACTATACCTAATTTACCAAATGATCATAGAAGAGTTCACAACTGATCAAACATTCGCATAAAACCCAGTTTATAAAAAAAAAATTGATTATGCCGATTCCTCAATTATTTTGATCACTGGGAGCCGTTTTCGAATATTGCATTAAAGTTTTTTGACACAAAGGTTAGTGTGTTATATCTTTTAATCTTAAGGTATCAGGTTCCATTCCTACCGGGGCCAAATAAAACCTACAAGTTTTTCCACTGCCCAACCTCTTGCGAAAGTTTGATAAACATCCAAGAGTATCAATTACAGTAGATCTACTGCCTTTTTCTTAAGAAGAAATGCATCCTAATCTAGTACACTCTTTGAGGAAAACCAATTTAAAAATTAGAATGTACTATCAGTCAAATAACACTCGACACTCGAAATGAAATGAAATTAAAGTCTAGCATCACCTGTGTCTTAAGTGGAATGACATTTACATATTCCACACTCAATGCAGTTCAATGGGTTTTAATGAATTGGATATGAAGTAGTTCGTTTATGTTAGTTGGAACAAACTGCAAAAGCTGTCGCAAAATTAAACAAATATTTACAGTTTTCTGGATGTGAGCTGTTGACATTTTAAGTCTAATTCGATCTCAATTTTGAAAATCTGTAGACATACATTATAGTTTCTGTAAAATGTGCCAAATTTCCAATTGCTGGTGTTTGTGTAAACATTTAAAAAATAATTACGCTTGAGGGTCGTAACACTATAAATACGCTAAAATTATATTGAAACAGTAAGATGCTTGAAATTTCAAATGCAAAACCAATACATTTAATTCTACTACTTACTTAACTTAACGAGCTTCCGACCCATGAGGAGTCTCTGCCTGCGAACCTGGGGACGCTGCTTCCAGTTCTCCAGACCAAGCGCTCTGGCGTCCGCGGCGAAGGCTTGGTCTTTAAAACGGAGATTTGGCCTTCCTTGCCTTCTCGAATCATGGGGCTGGGAGTCGAAGATCCTCTTGGCTGGAGCATTATTTTCCACTCGCTCACTTGGGCAAATAAAACCACTTTCCCTCAGTGGACTTACTTCCCGGGGACTTATTTCCCTGCACCACAAAAAACATTATTTTGAGTTAAGGGAAAAGCGAAAAAATATAAAAATATGGCTAATGTATGGAAAGCGTGATCCATTAGAACTCCGCTGAACGCACTATCGGGATATATCGACACTGAATCCATGAGTAGAAGAAACCTATATTGAATGACCTCACTGGACACTGCAGTGGACATACTGCACCGCGATTATTGTAGGAGGTGCAGGGGCGTTGAAGAAATATACGCCACCAACTTTGCGAATGCCCTGCCCTTAGAACTAAAAGATTGAAGATTCATGGCAGCTACTTCTTTGAGAAGCTCGAAGATCTGGTTGATATTGAGATGAAGGAACTCCTACATATGAATCCGGATGGTTTTAGTAGCGCGAATTATTGAGCTGTTAAACAGCGCTTTCTTTTGTTTCTCTTTGTAGGTTCCTAAAATTGAACACAATGGACCCAAACTGTTGGCCCAAGTGAGCCGTGACATCCGTCACAAGGACATCTAGTTACCTAACCTAACCTTTTTGTCACCGAGTAGGACAAAATGTGTGAGTTCATAAATGTAAAAATGCTGCATGCCTGCAAATTCCGCGTTCATTGTTGTAAAAGTACTACATTATCATAAAAGAAAATTAACAGTCAGCATGATGTCATTTGTGCATGCGTTTTTGTTTTGTTGCCGAGCTGCAGGAAAAATGCCGGGAGAGAGGGATTAGGTAAAATGTTTGCAAATTATTTAATTTTTCACGCAGATATGTAGAAATAACTATTTATTTCGCATTTAAAACATTAAAATGAATAATTTTTATTATATAGGAATGCACAAGAGAAAAAATTCTGTCTCATGATGATAAGAAATTCCTTGTATCCTTTCGGCTTTGGGTTCCATCTACACATCTAAGAACGTTTCGATACGGATCATTTGTTATGCTTGCGAATTTGTCCATTATTTGTTGAATCATTGATTGAATCAGGCCATTTTATATGTCTCTTTCTTAAGTTGAACATAAATTTGGTTATTTCAATAAAATATTTGAAAACTGCTCCTTTAGCAACATTAAACAAATTACTGATTTTCCTAAACGAACAGTTATTGGCAAACTTCCAAATAGTTAGGTATAGTGCTAGCCTCAAACCCGTTTTAGCCCGACCGAAATTATTTTTTTTCCAAAATGGGATTTAGTTCATTCTGCACAACCTAAAACAATTAATTTTTAAGCTTAAACGTTAAAAATGGAATTAACTGAAAATTAATCTTAAATGTTGACCTGGACATACGGAAATGATGTCCAAAAACATCATTTGGAAATTCATGAATTGTTTTTTAAAACGTCCTGTTTTTTGGAATATGTCTGCCCATCACTCTCCAATTCTTAAGAGACAACAAATATATCTTCATTTTTTCGGACTTTTCTTTCTGCCAGTTTTTTTGGATGCTTTCCAAGTGTATGCCAACCAAAAGATTTACAATGAGTCTTAGTATCAAATTTTTATCAGCCATGTTGAGCGATACTGTATCTTAAACTTATTTAAAATATTTTATATACAAGTTATCATTGACAAATTGTTTTTTTAATTCTGGCATTTATGACTTTGTTTATATATGCAATTATGAACTCACTTTTGTCAATGCATGATGACCGCGTTCATGCAGCTACGTTTGCGTTCTTAAATGTATTCAATGAATATTTGTTGCATAGTGTCAATGTCACTGTTGGAAGCAGCAACCTCAAAATAGTAACCTATCTCGCAGTTTCCACCAACTCGACAAGTGACACCTTAATGGAGATCCGACGAATAATTACTCAGGGAAACCCTTCCTTCTTCGGCTTGGCAACAAAAAGAGTTCAAAACTCCTAACCGAAAGATGAATTATAAGCCCTAGAAAACACTGATACTGCCAGTTTTGTGTTTGAGATCACAAGGAACACCCAACCTCTGTTTGAAAGACCAAGCCATCGCGGATGCAATAGTACTTGGTCTGGACAACTGCAAGCAACATTCTCGCGATCGCTTGGGATAGAAGGGTGCAGTGTCTCAGGCAGAGACTCTTTACGGGTTGGGAGCACGTTAATGCGAACATTGAGTGGGACATATGTGTCCCAACAGGTGCGAAAGGGTTAAGTAAGTAGATACCTATTGTTTGAAATTTAGCTTTTTGGAAAAAAAAAAACTACCAAATCAGAAAACATAATTAAAAAACCTACCAAGTTTGGTAAAAATCTACCAAAGTATATATTGTGCTTATGCTTCACTATTCATAAAAATCTCAAACAAAAGTATTGTGTAGTTGCATACTTCTTCTTTAGTACTGCTTCTACTCAACTCGATCTTGCTGACACATTTACTTACTTTTTCAAATTGCAATAATGTTTTTTCCATATTTAATTTCGAGGAAAAAAACGCACTTTAGGTTTCCTTTATTTTTTTTATTTTAAATTAGTAATGTTTCTTTTCTTTTAACAAATGAGAAACAATTCATATGAGAATTTATTTTGAGAAACAATATTATATGAAACGAAAATCAAAAAAAAAAGTATAAAAATCACATCATTCTCATACGTAAGTTCTTCAAGAATTCCGATCCACCCATAATTATATTGACATCCAGTTGATGGTGGGCTGCTCGGTATTTCTTTCATATCCGTTGAAAAAAGGATTGTATTTACTTTCCCAGCGACGAAAATTTAAAAGATCCTAAAAAAGACGATATTTTAAGCTTTTTTCGAATTTAAATTAATTACGATTTATGATAATAGCGGTTAGTAAGAAAAGCGGTTATGTATATTTTTAAGGTATCCACGGTTGCAACTCAAACACAGAAGTGTATGAGATGAAAGGAACTTTTTTTATTTTCTTTTATAAGTAAGTCCCTTGAACCATAATGACTTACCAGAAGGACGGGCTGCCTTTGCTTTACAGGACTTTTTACGAGCCTCTTGACTTGTGGAAGATTCACGCGATTCAGTTTGCATTGCTTCATCGGTATCATTAAGCTGAGCTTTCAGTGTCTTCTTAAGATTTACTATCTGTAAGAACCAAATAAGAGAATTAATTACATATTATATTTGTTTGGATATAAACTATAGAAGACGTTATTGTAATATGGTTTTTTATAAAACTTTGACTGAACAGGGCGTGAGTAAGTAGCTACTCAGAACGCTCTGATTTGTTTATGAAACACACTTGAGCGCTCAGCTATCATTTAATTATAAATCATGTTTATTTTTTAAACAAAAATTATTTCATTGAATTGTGATACTTTCTACACCAAGAAAACAACCCCCGACCTTGTTTTAATTTCGTTTTTCTTTATTTTCCTCCTCTCAGTCTGTCCGTGGCTGTGTTCATAGAGCGCGCTCTGATCAAACTCTGAATAAAACATAGGGACGGGCTATAGTCCGCTTGGGCGAACTGTTGGATACTCTATTCTTATTCCTATCCCTCATAAGTGGGCGTGACTAAAGTCTAAGTATGGTTGAATTATTAAGAACGCTCTACATATTTTGTTATATAACACTTAAGGGATTTTATAGAAAAAACGAAGCTTTTGTAAAAAAAACTAGGGAGCGCTCAAACTATGATTTTCCAATAAAATTGTTTTATTTAATTGTGGGCGTGTCAGTGGGCGGATTTTAGAAATTGTATCTCCCTATCAGTTTTAGTATTCATAGATCATATATAAACAATTTCAGCTTTCTAGCTTAAAATTCGATTTTTTCGATAAATTTGTTTTTTTGAGTTTGTGGCCGTTGTGGGCGGATTTCAAAAATTCTTAAACTTGATTATTTCAGCTCCCTAGGTCCAATTTAAATTCCTAATTTTTGCCGACAGACGGACGGACGGACATGGCTAGATCGACATTACTATCGATGCCGATCATAAATATAGTAACTTTTAGGGGTCTACGGGCAATATTAAGATATGTTACAAACTACGCGTCAACATTAATATACCCTTAGAATAGGGTATAAAAATGCAACACAGTTCAAATGCTCTGATGTGTCAGAGTTAAGAGAGATACGATGTTTTTTTGACAACTCAGGCTCTCCGCTGAGCTAAGAAATAAAAACGCTTTGATCTCTGAAGGATTTCTATTTTCTCGAAATTCAAATAAGCGTAAAAAATATATACAGTCAAAATCGCTTATAACGACATCGGTTATAACGACGTATCGGTTACAACGACCAAATTCTTAGGTCCCGAGTCAGCGCCATCGTAATTCCATTGACCGACAATCGCTTATAACGACATCGGTTATAACGACATCGCTTATAACGACATCGCTTATAACGACATATCGCTTACAACGACCGATTTTACCCTTTTTGTAAATTTAATATCAACGACTAAAATCGACGCAGCTGTTGGCGCAACTGATTTTTTTTCTAGAACGGTAAACTGATTCCCTGTAGATGCGATGTATCTAAGTTCGTAGAATCTGTGATATATTACAGTTACCGTTTGTAGACGTTATTTTTTTGCTTTTGCGTTTATTGGGTTTGTTCTACGTTGGGGAAATTTTACTCAGTGCAAATTTTTCAGTGTGACAAGTGGTTGTAGAAGTTTAATTTAATTTTGTGAGGCGAAAAGTTGTACCTTCTTATCGGAAAATGAGTCAAAAAAGAAAAATCTGTATTAACAATTAGATATTACCACTTTTTTCAATAAACAGTAGGTAAATGTATATTTGTAAATGTGTATATTTATTATTTTATGGCTCAAAATCAAAGAAAAATTAGGGGAAAAAAAAGAAAGTACATATATACATAGCTTGATATCGGTTATAGCGACCTATCGCTTATAACGACCAAATTCGTCAGTCCCTTGAAAGTCGCTATAACCGATTTTGACTGTAATAGTAGAATTAAGATCTTTCAACAACTTTGCAACAAAAGAATTTAGCTACTCGGTTCGATTTAAAGTGGACTGGATATTTGTAACCATGCTAGAAACCAGGGGTGGAATCGGCGTAAGTGATAGTTGATTGTCATTTTTTTGATTACATATAAACTAAAGCCAAAAAGCACAACTCTAACGAATGCTTACCTTGGAAGTTGAGCCTATTCATGGTATTTCATCAAAGTGGGATTAGAAAACAACAAGGGGAAGAATGGTATTGCTTGTAAATGTGTTAAAAATGTCTTGAAATGGTTTCAGGTGGCAAATCAAACAACTGGAAAATTACTTTGAACATTATGCGTATTTGTTACTTCTGTCTTTAACGACGAGGTTATGATCTGGACTAAACGAAGAATAACCCTCCCACTTCACCGCATCCCTACTGGTCCGCATTTATTATCTATATATTTATTAAATCTTCTTTCAGTGGAAACATTTCAAAATATTTAAATCCAAACAATATGAAATAACCCGAAAGTATAGCAAAAGCGATGAAAGTAGGTGGCCCAGAAGTTGCGTGTGTAAATACATTAAGTGACAACTCATCCAATTAATTCCAGCACTGTTAATGTCCATAAAACAAATATTTTCAAACATGATGCGTGGAAATAAATCATCGATTTCAATGTATGGTTCAATAATAAATGTAGGTACTTCGGTCCTTCGGAGCTGCTGACAGGATTTGATATTTAAACAAAATAGAAATTATAGTTTTCAAGGCCGAACACTAGCTACTATAACTATTGAGCATTACGGGCCATATAGGGCTTAAAACCTAGTTTCTGCAAGCATTTTGTGTGCGAAGCTATATTTTGGAGACGTGAAGCTATACTTTTTGGCTTTATTTCACGGCACCGGCCGACGTTGACTTTGACTGAGAAGTGACACGATTTTTTTGCGACACAAAAACAATTTAACTCTGTCTAGCAACGAATAGTAAATTGTTTCCGATAAAAAAGAGCATACCTTATTAATTCAAACATGCACGTTATATCAACAAACACAACAAAGACAATTGGTGTTTTTTTAATATACATACGGTGGTAGCCAATAAAATAGAGCCAATGCCATCTTGAAGCTAAAATCGGCTTGTTCTTAAATTTAAGTTTACTTTATAATGCTGCGAGTTATCTTTGAAATTGCTGGCATAGCTTGGCATTGCAATTACAGAAAAGAACCTTTAAGTTGGTTGTATGTCTTACAAATAATACCAATTGTGAGTAAAAATACAAATATGTTTTAGTTGGCCATTGCAATTGGAAAAAGCCATAGACTTTTAAATTGTATTTTAACGCTAATGCTTAAAACATACACTCAGTTCCACGTGTTTACGAACAGGTTTAGCAGGTGGCAATGGTTGCGATGGTAGTGTATTCACTAAGTGATTGGCAGGTCGTGCGTTCGAATCCCGACCAAAGTTTTTTCCTATCCTTCTATTCTTTTATACAGTACGTAGCGCACAAAAATAGGCAATGAATCATTTGCTGGGAGCTACTTACAGCAACAAACAAAAATGCCTGCGCTGTGGTTTTCACTATAAGGGTACTGTGTCAATACAGAAAAATCAAATCCCTTTAGCGCACGCAAATTATAAAAAAAAAGGTAGTTTATATATAATTTTTTTCAAATCCTTCGATAATATGGGAAAACCCAAATGCAATATGAGAGAAGGCTATATTATTAAATAAAATTAGATTTAGGGATATAAATTCAATTTGTATGATGCTTTTCTCAATAAAATTAGTGCCTTTTTCGTTCTGCCTGTTTACTGGATAGTGGAAAAAACAAAATATGGACCAACTTGAGAAGGTCAATATTCTTCTTGTTACCATATGCTGAAGAAAACATGGCCCCTATATAAAAATTTAAGTGTTTGGTATGACACTTTGGCCGAACTTTGGAAGGTTGTGCAAGAGGAATGATCGTCGGTTACACTGCGGCAAAGTCAACAACTTGTCGGTTCTATCTATTGTTTGCGATGCTGTTTTGAAAAACCAAGGCCATCCAAAAAGGACTAGGTTTGCATTCTGATATACTTACAGAAACATTTTTAAGAAATGTACCTTGATTTTAGATTTTTTTTAATAAAAAGAAATTCAGTCGAATTGACCTCAAAATGTTTTTGTTTTTATTTTCGGATCCATGTTTTACTGTGATTTTTAAATTTATAATTGTTCTTTATGTATTCCAGGACATACAATTTAATTTGTTATTTGCTGCTGTTGTTTCCTAAACTTAAATAATCATCCCTTTTTTAGAAAACGCCGAAGGCGATGTTTCACTCAAATTCACCAATCGGCAGCGAAGAATACTTTTGGGAGCAAAATAACTCAGCAGTAGTAGTTAAGTCTTTCGACACGATGTGCTCTTGTTAGTGATTGTTTGTTGATCAGCTTTTTCCGAGACCGGTGAATTCCAGTCGGCTCAACCCACGGATGCATTTAGATGTTAAACGCGTCGCTGGGTTCACCTGAATATTTGGGGAAGAACAAATGCATTTGTTATATATGCTATGGATTTTGGTACTTACGCGACTCCTGTCATTTCTACTTTTTACTCTTAAAAACAAGCTTTTGAACCTAACTTCGCAGAAGAAAATGTGCTTATGAAAAACTTATTAAGCATCCAACATGTGTGAGAGCTTCCAATTTGATAGGCTAATAATGGGTTAGCTTAGTGCTCATTTGTGATTTTAGAAATACCTAAGTCGTTCCTTACAGTTTTTCGATAATACGGGTATGATATCTAAAAGGGCTATAGGGCATTTTCATACCACACCTTAGGTGTAGCCGCTATTGGCGACGTGCATATTGAAGTTGCCTGAGAAGACGCTGATGTAGGTACGAACCCCATTTGGGGAAAACGGGTTTTTCCAGCTGAGAACAAAAATAGACCATCAGCATAAAAAAAGGGGCTGTGGTAAGCCTTGAAACAGCCCTGTAAATCCTACACCACCGCATCAGTCAGCAATCAGACATTTTTTGGTTGTTCATTTAACTATTCAATGTATGTAAATTAACGGAAGTTAGGCCAATTTGAACTGAAGGCTTGGCAGCCTTACTGAACGTTTGTTATCACTATCACACATCAATATGTTTCTATAATTTATCAACTTGCTAACATATATTATTAATGCTATAAAAATATACAAATATGAAGCGAAACCATTACTTGCATTCAATAAAAAAGAGGACTGTTTTTGTTTCTTCTGTTAATTTTTGTGTTTGTCTTGTAAATATTTTTGTAGGGAATACCGTGGGGTATTTGTGCACGGAGAAAAAAGGGTCACCTCAAAATAACATTAAGCTCATCTTGACACCAACCTTCTTAAAACTACAAGATTTCATCACAAAATAAATAGATTCTATTCAAATTCAACAGAATTTAAAATGAACTTCATTTTATTTTCAAAAGAATTTTTGACTTTATCAGCTTAGAACAAATTGATTTCTCATAGTTTTAAAGCGAAGTCTCTTTGTTCTCAATAGTGTCTCTTTAAATCAGGAACTGAGAACAGAATTGAGCAGATATTCACGTTGATTCAAAGAGAATCTCTTCGTTAAGCTCGGTTCGCTTCCGCAGTAGACAAAACATTGCGTAATACAAATTTTCAAATCGTTGTATGGCGTCAAAGGGTTATCTTTGCGAAAATTATAAGAAAGTTCATTTAAAGTTTAAAGTGTAAGTAAAGTAAAGTGCGTGTGTCGCGTCAAAGGGTTTTATTTCTGTAAAAAGTTATTGAAAAAATCATTTAAAGTTCAAAGCGTAGGTAAGTAAGATAAACAATAGCTGTTCATTGCTAAAATGTCGGAAAACACCGATCCGAACATTTTCTATGAGTTAATATACACAAACTCAAGTTTAAGTTCAGAAGTCGAAAGTCTCTTTCTTGAGTGGAATTAGCTATGATGAAGAAGTTACTTTGTTTGCATGTATTTACGTTAGATACGCATTATTTGTTTTTTTTTTGTTTATCACCTAACAGACCTTAGACAATACATTGTTTGGTTGGCAAATAACGCTTCTTCATGGAAAACAGTTTTAGAGTACTGGAAAAAGACAAGTAAACTGCGTATTGAAAGCTTTAAAAACCAGAAAAAAATGTTTAAGCGAGCTGTTAAAGGATTGGCCCCGATGCAATGACGACCTAGGATACGCATTGGTAATTGTTTTTATCGTAATAAGTATTTATAAAAGCTTGATAGTTGTTCGTTTTTGTGTACAGGTTGACGTCGACTTTGAAAACATTTATCCAAACAAATCGAATAGTTTGTTGGGACATTACGAATGTTTCTTGAGAGATGGAAATTAATTAAATATTCTTCTCATTTTTTGTCATATGAGAGAAAGAAAGAAAGAGAAAGAAATTCATTTATTTAACATGTTCTTATTACATTTTACAAGTAAGAATAAATTTTAAAGCTATGGCTTAGCCGTCAGCTTGGTTAGGAAAATGCTTATACATGTACATTTGTAACTTAAACAATATAGTTATTTTTTTTTGTTAATAAACTTAATCAATCACACTCTGCTATTAATAGCGACCTGTATTTGAAGATGGATTTAATATAATAAAATAACTTTTTCCAATCACACTCGTTCAGAATTTGTATTGTATCCTGCATGGTAAGGAATTTTTTTCTGAAGTAAGCTAGGCTTTGTGGTTTGTAGATTGGACAAACACTAATAATGTGAAAGCAGTCTTCTTTCGCTTTTAAGTTGCAAATATTACAAAACTGGTTGAAGCTTCCATTATATGGGCTGCCATTTAAACCAATCAACTCACATCTTGCTTTGAAAATAAGAGATATTTCACTATAGTTGAGTGAGTCATTGAAATAGTTCTTATGCTTTAGATTGAAGTTCAAGTGAGAATACAATACTGTGCTATCTGATTCACGAGCTTTCTTTATAAATCGCACACGAATAGCATCTTCATTTTTATTTATTATTCGATAAAGTTGGTTCTTTAAGTTGCACAGGTTGTTTAGATCGAATGAAATAGTTTCTCCACGCGCGTTTCCAATTCTTAACCATCTTGACGCCCACCAGTCCTTGTTTCTTAATTCATAAGATAGCATTTTTTTGGTTATTCGGGAGTCTGGATACGAACCTAATTTAATGTAATCCGCTTGCGATTTGAGAGTGCTTGTAAAAAGCATTGGAAGACCCGTTTCCAAATAGATTGTGTAGTTCGGGGATTTCATTGGTAAGTTGAATAATTTTTTCAAGAAGTTCCTGTGAAATTTCTCGATTACTTCGTACTTGTCTGATCCCCAATTTTGAGAGGCGTAACAAAGAGTTGATTTAACAACTTAATCGAATATTCTGTATTTCGTTGAAAGGAGAATCCGTTTGTTTGCAAAAACATTTTTCCATGATAGATTCACTAAGGTTTGGAAAGACTTGGCTTTATCCGTTAGATGATTACCAAATTCTAAGGTTGGGTTCAGTTTCACTCCTAAATATTTGAGTTCCTTCACAATCTCTAATCGGTTTCCATTGTAAAACCATCTATTTCCACTTTGCACTCGTGGTGAACGGGAAAGTCCATAATTTTAGATTTTTCGGTGTTGATGGTTAGTCCCCATTTTGTGCAGTAGCTGGCTAGACGATTTATCATCAATTGGATATTTTCAGGAGATTCAGAGAGTAGAACAAGATCATCGGCATATAACAAGACATTGACCACGATATTAGCAATTCGTACTCCACCAGGTAAATCTTTTTCTATGCCGTTTATAAATAGAGAAAACAATAAGGCACTAAGAGGACATAATTGCTTTACACCAGTCTGTGTTTTAAACCATTCTGAGAAATCGTTTCCATCCCAGACTGCTGCACTTGTTTCGGCATACATTTTTTTAATGGTCTTAAGAAATTTTGTAGAGATACCCAACTGAAACAGTTTATAAAAGAGTGCGCTTCGGCTAACAAGATCAAAAGCTGCCTTGAAATCTACAAAAAAGCTATACATTTTCTTGTTTCTGGCTTGAAAGGCTCTTATAATCGAAGATAATGTGAATATTTGGTCAACGGTTGAAAAGTTTTTTCTGAATCCAGCTTGACGCTCTGTCAGAATATTTTTTCATCTATCCATTTTTCTAATCGTCCTACAAGTATGCCACAAAATATCTTGGCTGACACATTCATGAATGAGATTCCCCTGTAGTTTTCTACGTTTTCCAGCGAACCCTTTTTGTGGATGGGGAATATTACAGACTTCTTAAACGATGAAGGAATGTCTGCACTCGAGAACACACTGTTGAAGAGAACTTTCAAATAGTTGATTAAGGTTGGACTAGCATTTTTGTAGAATTCGTATGGAATCCCATCTTCGCCTGGCGCCTTTCCATTTTTGGATTTCATGATAACAGCATTAATTTCGTCAGTTGTTACCACACCATCTAGGGAATCGTCGAAAATGAGCGGGTCTGCATACGAGAAAAAAAGGTTTGAGTTATCCAGTAGGAGATGTTTAAAATATATGGATAGATCATCAGCAGATACTCCTGTACCTATTTGATAAACTGTACCATTAATCTCCCTTGCAATTCTCCAGAAGTCCTTCGAAGACTTTGTTTGACTAAGTAAGAGAGCTTGCCGATTATCGAAATCAGTTTTCTTAGCTAGGCATGGATTTTTGTAGTGGGTATTCACTTGGTTATACCACTTTTTAACATCAGGGTCATTACAAGTTCTCCAGACACGCAAAAGGGCAAATGATTTCTTCCTAGCATTTATGCATTCTCTTTCAAACCATTTTTGTTTGAATGGTGACCTTATATTTGAAATATTGTTCGATGCAGCACTTCTTATACAACAAGTTATTTAATTTGCAAGTCTTCAGGTATCGAATTATTTGCTGAGAGCAAACTGTCTAATAACCGGTGGTAGGTATTTGTTTTTTTCGGATTTCCATTTAAGTCTAGGTAGCAGGGGCAGGTTTTTGTGATCGGAGGGTGTTTCACCATCAACTTCAACCACGATTGGCATGTGATCCGAAAAAGTTTTGCATTGTACCTCAATTTTTTTAATTTTCCCAGTCCAGTCGTTGTTTACAGCACAAAAATCAATAACTGAATTGCCTTGGCCTCCGACAAATGTGTAATGTCCTTCTCTATCACCTTCGGTACAGCCGTTTAACACAATAAGATCATACATTTGGAGCAGCTCTAGTACATCTGTTCCATTTTTATTGCAGATTATGTCTTTAGATACCCTATTGGCACAGCATATACTAGGGTTTGTTACAGTTTGCACTATAGTAGTTTGTGAGTTACTTATTCTCGAATTCCAATCTCCAATCAGCATAACGCTTTTGCTAGCTAAACATGACATTGTATTACACAGCTTCTCAAAGTCGTAAGTCCATTTGTTGCAGTTTATATATGATGGAACGATATATATATTATTATTTTGTGTTACACATTTTACTACGGTAGTTCCTTCAAATTCATCAAAATCGTAAGTTTTTAAATGTGTTCTTTTATCCCGCCTCCACTTTTTGTCATATGAAATTGTAGATGTAGATTCACATTACTGTGCAATGAACATTAAAAATGTTGATGGCCCACCTATTCATTTTTATGTCTTAAATAATGGCCTGAAAGTTATTCGACCGAAGCTTTTTTTAAATAAATAAAAATATTGTAACCAAAAAATGTTAAAATAAAACAAAATGGAATGTAAAGACTGAACACATAAACACACTAATTTAAACAAAAACAATTTTTTTATTATTTTAAAATATTTCACCTGGCAAGAGACTTTACCTACCTATTATTGAATTTTAATCAGAACTTTCGCAGTTGTGAATATACATTGGAAACTAAGGACGGTAAGATAAAACCACAATAACGCATTTATGTGTCTTTTTCAGCGTATGTGTGCTATAGGTACTTAAGTGATTCAAGCAAAAATCATAGGATGATTCGCCTTAATTTGACATGCTTCACCATTTTTATTTAAAGAGATATGTGCACCTTTAAGATGCTATGCAATTTAATTTCATGAGAAAGTACACTTAAATCAACACAGACTAATGCTTAATTTTAATAGTTGGGAAGTCTTAAATTTAAATGTTTCAAGTACAAATTATGAGAAGTTCGTCCTAATTTTAAACGTGTCATCATTTTCTTATAAACAGATACGTGCGATTTTAAGTTGCTTAGCATCTTCATTTTATACGGATGCATATTTTAATCAATAGGGACCCATCTTAGTACTAACTGCTGGTAAGTCTAACAAGAAAATGAACTCCTTTTAAAATGAAACGCAATCTCTTAAAAACAAACTTAAGGCACATACAATAAATTAAATAGATGTTTCTACTTGTTTTAAACAGATAGTGGGCTTGGCAAAAAACCATGCAGAAATCTATTTGAATTCATGCAGATTCTATTTGTTTTTGGTATGTTACTTTCCTCCGTGTGGCCGTTTTTGATATTCATTGTGGGCAAGTCAGCCGAAAAATCTGGCATCACTGCTTAGCCCGTTCCTACACGAAAAAAATAACCCTAAATATCAGTTTCGGAGCAGACCAATTGATTGAGTGCATCAGAAAGTCACAGCGTTTTGTTTTAGTTTCATAAATCCCATTCAAACTCTTATTTACGCCCAAATAATATAAGTATGTATATATAAATATAATCACTCTAATTCAACAAATCGAAATGAAACATATATTTACTTACTTCCTGATCAATCCTGTCTTTATTCTTCAAACGTTTGGCCTTCTCCGAATTGGCACGAGTTATTTGCTCTTCAATGCACTTGGAAATAGTATCGCATGCATCTGACCATTCCTGCAAAGTTTGTGCAATTTTACCTGTGTAACCAGGTGGAATATCTCTCCCTTGAGCGTAATCAATTTCAAGAAATCGATTGTTTTGAAAAAGTTTTCCATGAATAATATCTGCAAGAAGAAAAAGGTAGAAGACAAAAATATTGAAAAAATTGTATATACGAGTATACAAATAATTCGTTGAGGTAACCATTTTATGTTCAGGATTTATTTCCTATGTACTTTGTATAACTTTTCCTGGTTTCGGAAAGAGAGAACTTTTCTTTTTGATCAGATTTATTTAAATTTCCCAAGCGACCAACCGAAGGCTGTGTTGAAGCCTGTTCAAGTGTTAACGTACCAACGAGAAGAAATTAAAACAAATGTTGAGGTCTAAAATGTCGGGGTTTTATTTCCAACGATGAATGGATGGATATTTATCAAGAACTACGAGTTTATCAAAAAAAAAAACGTTGCCTTAGAGCAATAAAGTAATGGAATGATGGCATGGTGGTATGGCAAAGAAAAATTGATTGCTTTGCAAACACCATTGGCGTGTCTACTAATTACAGCCAATGCGTCTATGAACTTTGAGTTGTGTCTGCATATCACATGGGAGTGGTTAATTTATGCGTGTGTCGTCCTAAAGAGCTGAGATATTGCATAATTTTTTTTTTTTCAATCTTTTTGAGGAAAAATTTTCCTGTATGCTTTTATAACACGGATTTGCCTTATACAAGCATTCAATTCGTGTGCGTGGAAGAACGTTGGCTCTTAGTTGCTTTTTCGAATAAACTGGCAAAAGAGAAAACTTCTATTCTAGCAGGAAGATAGTATAAAAATCGATTGATTTGAATTATAAAAGAAGAGCACGACAACATTTTATTGCAAAATAACACACACTTAAATACTAGATATTAAAGTAAAATGAAAGGGATCACCAACGGAAGCAACTTTTAATTACATAGAACTTCCGAACAGCAGACGCTTTCCAGAGGCTTTGGATGCTTGTTTTTCGCTCTCCTTTATGATCATTTGCTAAATACTAATTCTTTTATTTTAAATGCTTTAATGCTGATTAAAGGGTATTGCTTTTGCAAATGACATAAAAAAGCTTGCTCTGTACATGTTGCCGGTAACTCACAAAGTAAGGCATTCTATAGAATACCAGCAGTCAGGCAATGTATGGGATGATTTTTAATTCTATACATTACCTATGCATTCTATAATAAGTCTATTATCTCAAGGCCTCAGGTTCAAATCAAGTTTTTTTTCAGGGCCCCACTTCTTGCAAACTTCTAACAAACATAGAATAGTATCAAATGCCATGAGAAGTTTCTCAAATGTACCGGTCGGAGTCGGCTTTAAATTGTAGGTCCATTTCACTTTGCACAAGCAAATGGTTAGAGAAGCTAGATTTTAGGCCCTGTATAAGTATGGGCCGTTAATGTCTAATATTTTTATTTATTTTACTCTCTAGGGGCCAGAATTGAGTGTAAAGATTTTTTGAATCCGCTTTTAGGCACGCTCATTATTTAAAAACTAAAACATTTTATCAAAGTGAATGTCCTATTATTCGCCATGTAAGTAGACAAAATCCTTTTTTAACAATTTCCCCATTTTGGGAACATTTTGGACAAACTTGTTTTTTGCGTTACTTGATTAAAAAATCAAAATAATAGTTGAAAAAAAAGGGTTTCCCACACCCACTTTTGGAGGAGTTTAGACCAAATTTTCCTAATTTTGTTGGAAACAAAAGCTGTTTCTAGAATGAATTACTCTCAACCCAATGCCACGCCCACTTTGAGGGATCCAGCAGTTCATATTTTTTTTTTACTTTCGTCTTTTGTAATGTGTAGGAATTTAAGAGTATATTTAAGCAACATCCGTGGGTTAATAAAGATTTTTTTCAAACCAGCTGTTTTAGAACTTAAAGAAAAACACAGGTTTGCATCAGCTCCGATTTAACAACGTTCAGTCTACCTGTGTTGGGTACAACTTAGAGTCAATATTCTTTCCCGGCCGCAGTCTTGCCGTCTATACGTACGTAGTGATGTAGCCTACCAACTTCAACCACAACACGGCTAATGTTCTAATCCGGAATTTAACTTCATTTGTCTAAAGGTGGGCAATTAATTAACTACTGCTTTATTATTATAGAAGCCCAAATTTGGAAAGAAATTCATCTTATAATGAGTTTGATGCTTTGTCCGACTACATTACTAGAATTGTGACCCCATTTATCGTACTGAAGTCGTCATTGCGGGCGATTTCAATACACAGAATTCAATTTAGGGTCGACATTTTAGACACACATAATAAAAGGCGCAATTAAACATATTATAGAAGTTAAACTTTTTACGTTTTTTTCACGTTTAGGGTAAAATGTTTATTGTTCCGGAAGTTGCGCACAAAACAACACATACAACAAGTTAAATTGAAGTTAAACTTTTTTTGCGCATTGAAGGTAAAATCACGTAAAATGTTTTTTGTTACAGAAGTTGCGCAGAAAACAATACCTACATATAAAAAGATATTACATTATGAAAGGCACAATTCAAAATATAAATAGACAGATAGAAAGAAATATAATTTCTTTATTTTCGTATTTTATAATAATAAATAAATTCGGTTTCGAATAAAGATAAATACAAGAGCATGGCTATAAAGGCCGTTCGCCGAATAAACTTTGAAATAAATTTGTGAGAGAAATTAATTTATTTTTAGTAGTATTGTAAAATATTAATGAAGTTGGCGCATTGAGGGCAAAATGTTCATTGTTACTTGTATCATATTTTCCTCTATTGAATTGTTTCCCCTTTATCGTAACAAAAAAAAATTGAAACAAATACGTCGCTAAAGAAGTTTCACCTTAAAATACTAACAATTAGTAGTCTTTTAGTCGTTTCTTAAGAACATTAGGAATTGGTCATCATCAATCCCGACACTCCTACACCTTAAAAAAAAGCATAAAACATAGGGACATAATAAATGTCCGCTCCCTAGCTCAAACTTTGGTTTTTCAAAAAAAAAAATGTAATTGTGGCCGTGTCAGTGGGCGGATTTTGAAAATATTTACACATGAGCATAAAGGGCCCTAGAGAGTATATATTATAAATTTCAGCTCCCTAGCTCAAACTTTGGTTTCTCAATAAAATTGTTTTATTTAATTGTAGGCGGACTTAAAAAATATTTATTCATAAGTATAAAGGGCACCTAGAGAGTCTATATCATAAATCAGTTTCCTAGCTCAAACTTTGACTTTTACTTAATTGTAAGTATTACCGTTATTTTTAAATATATTTTTCCATTTGAAGTGTTTTTTTTTAGAAAATCGCCCCTCCCGCCCAAATGGGGCGAGAAAGACCTCCATAGTAAAAAAAAAAAGCTAGTATCTAACTTTTCTGCACAAAACCGTTATTTTTTCTTGTCGCCTGAGTTATCGTACTCTTGCCAAAATTTCAGCTTTCTAGCTCAAAATTCGATTTTTTCGTAAAATTTGTTTTTTTGAGTCTAGGGCGGATTTCAAAATTCGTAAACTTGATTATTTCGGGACCCTAGAGAGTATATGGTTAACATTTCAGCTCTCTAGGTCTAGTTTAAAGGCCTAATTTTTGCCGACAGGCGGACGGACGGACATGGCTAGATCGACATTACTATCGATGCTGATCATAAATATAGTAACTTTTAGGGATCTGCGGGCAATATTAAGGTATGTTACAAACTTTGCGTCAAAATGAATATACCCTTAGAATAGGGTATAACAAACTTTGCGTCAAAATGAATATACCCTTAGAATAGGGTATAAAAAGCACAAAATCTGATTTAACCTAAACGAAGCCGTGAGGCGAAGCTCTGAAGATCACAGTTTTCCAAAACAAATTACCGCGAGCCTTGTGCACATACGATAAGTTGTTTTTGTCCATGGACAAAACCAACAGCAACGCGACCCGCTATTCGCCAGGTGCTGTCTCTACCCAACCGTAACAAGTGCACGCCTGAACATACGAAACTTGCTATAGTCAAGAAAAGCAGCAGCAAATGTCAGGCAGTGTGATCAGAGGGACTGCCCTAACACTTTGCACTTTGGTTTTTCTTTTCTCTACACTGGCATTGTATAGGCACACGCGGCCACGGACTTTTTTTGATTCTTTTTTCTTTTCCGTTTCGTATTTTTTGTACCACAGCGTGGAGAGATTGCAAAATGAGTTTGTTTTTTTATGTTGCTAAAATAAATCGGCTTTAAGAAGAACGAATTGGATGCGGATCCCTGTAATTCATATAGCATCGCCGCCGTTAAAATAAAATAAGAACAAAAACAATGCGTGTTTCTAATTACGCGCATGAATTATAATGCGCCTTTATTACATGAATTGGGTTCAATGATTATTCTTAAGATTGCAAAAATACAGTAGATTCGGAAGGAAGCAGGGCGGCATAAAAACCGTGTCGATTACTTCTTTCCTACAATATGCAACTGCCGAAAACAACCGAAAGGCAGTGTTCACTTAACACTTTCAAAAACCAAGAATAAGAAACAATCGCTCATTCACGCAAGTATTACTTCGAATCAGGTAAAATTAATCCAACCAAAATTCAAAGTTCAAAATTTACGATAACTAAAAGAATCTTTTTCTAACAGCAATTATATAATTACATCTTAACAACAAACGGACTGTAACTTTTCCATATGTTTCTCTTTGATTATAATATAAGCCAGTTTCAAGATACATATTCATATTTTTAAGAGAAGCTTGTTTATTGCACTTACATCTTGAAAACAATTGGGTATGAATGTGAAACGAATATGAATGTGAAACAAAAAAGACTGAATTATTTGTTTATTGAGCTAACATTTACTTTAGAAAACATTTAGATACTTCAGTGTTCTTATCTACTTTCACTCAGATATTGTGACATTAAAATCGTCCATTCTCTTATGGGTGTAACAAACAATTCAATCTTATCGAGGAACAACTTAAAAAACATTTGCTTGGAGTATTCTTCTTATTTTTTAGTCACACAAGTCATTTTCTGAGTTTCCACGGACCTCTTTGCAAAAAATCATGAAAACAATACCGACCGTTTTTGGGGTTGAAAAGAAGTCTTGATAAAAAAAAACATTGAAAACAAGAATGCTCCATTGTTTTAAAGAGCATTTTGGAGAACTGCGCTTTTTATACCCAATTCTAAGAGTGTATTAGTTTTGACTATAAGTGTGTTACATGACTTAACATTGGTCAAGCCCCCTAAAAGTTGCTTTATTTGTGATCAGCATCAAAAGTAATGTCGATTGCCCTTCTTGTCTTTTAACAAAAAAGACTACAGACAGACTACTGCGTTCTTAAGGGCCATTACGCTTTTGCCAAAAACCTTAAGGTGCTAGACCAATCGATACCACCAACTGTGAAGCCTGTGGAGAGTGCGATGACACTGCGGAACATTTCCACTGTGATTGTAATGCTTTTGCTCGTATCAGGTGGCAGGTATTTGGTACTGATATGGTGAGTACTGTAAGCATAAGCTCCTTATCATTGAAGCGCATACTCGTCTTTCTTAGGAAAACGAGTAAATTTATACAGTAAAAGTGGTGTGTCTTCCTGGTTGTACAATGGGCCAATATTGAGCCTGAGTGCTCCAGTGTACAAAGTCTCGCAACCCGACAATAAAAAAAAATTTCGATTTATTCGTATGTCACTAGTTTTGAGGCCTTAAAATTCGAGAAAATTCTCTAGGAACCGGAAATCATCAAGTGCAAACATTTTTTGACACCCGTCTACTGACACGCCCACTTTCACCAGCAGTCGCACGGCCTTCTGGGAACCCTGAATTACCTTCAGTGAGGTAGTGGTTGTGAAAAGTCTGCTCATAATGTGAAGTCGGTGTGGACTTTTAGGCTCCTGTGGCGCACATGCAGGTACACAGCTAATAGACTATAATAGGCTGCAGCCCAAATCTGAAACCTATGGCTTTCTTGCGGGAGTAAATGGCCACCGTCGCCATCCTTATGCGATCTAGGAGATCAGTTTCCAACTGAGTTTGCTGTCTAGGATTATTCCCAGATATATAGCTTGCATTAGAAATTTAAGTGGCTCGTTTGTTGAGCGAATTAGATGTTATCGCTGGGACCTTAATTTTCGTAGCAAAGAAAACCAGTTCGGTTTTTATTGAGATAATATTGAGACCAGCGTTCTTGGACCATGAGGACCTTCTGTGCCCTCTTAACCTCCATTTTGTAGTTCTTAATTCTGCTTTCAATGCACAGGGAAGCTTAAGTTTAGGACGGTGGCTTCTTCTTCCTAAAAGGCTTTGTTGATGGCAGATTTTAAATTCCTTAAAAAAAACTTATAAAAACTATATAAGGACGGGTTACAGTTCGCTTGGGCGAACTGTTGGATACCCTATTCTTATTCCTATCCCTCATAAGTGGGCGTGACAAAAGTCTTCGCATGGTTGAATTGTTAGGAACGCTCTACATATTTTGTTATACAACATTTAAAGGATTTAATCGAAAAAAAGAAAGTTGTGTAAATAAAAATGCTCCCCAGCTCAAACTTTGGTTTTTCAATAAAATTGTTGTTATCTCCCGAGCAGTTTTAGGAGTCGTAGATCATATATAAAATTCGATTTTTTCGAAAAATTTGTTTTTTTGAGTTTGTGGGCGGATTTCCAAAATTCTTAAACTTGATTATTTCGGGACCCTAGAGAGTGTATGGTTTAAATTTCAGCTCTCTAGGTCCAGTTTAAATGCCTAATTTTTGCCGACGGGCGGACGGACGGACGGACATGGCTAGATCGACATTACTATCGATGCTGATCATAAATATAGTAACTTTTAGGGGTCTACGGGCAATATTAAGGTATGTTACAAACTATGCATCAAAATTAATATTCCCACCCTTCGAATAGGGTATAACCAGGTTGAGTTCCAAAATGCATCAGTTGCGTTTTAGATGCCAAGTCATACGTCCTCCGAAAACCAAATGAATTAATTATGACAAAGTCGCAAATTTCCAAATGCAACCAAACGTAATTGATGCGCATCAACTGAGCAAACTGCGCATCGATAATTTTCTCTATGCTTTAATCTGGCATTTACATCAAGGTTGCTTTGCGGATGCGTAAAGTAAAAAAGTATTGCTACCGCACCGAAACTTTTGTTTTTTTTTTTGGAACTCAGCCACAGTTAAAACAAAACATGTAGAAATTATGACTCTCGCCCGAAAGCTTTTTTGTCACGCGCCCTTGACAGAAACGTATTTTTTCGATTAATTCCTCAAAAAACAAAAATTGCGGTATAAGCAAAGTCTGTGGACGATGGCCTTCTTAACGTCGCCTAAACAAAGTTTTGTTTCCACGCCCACTTTTGACGCCGTTTTGCCCAATTTTTTTAAATGTTGCTTTTTTTAACAAAAAATACTCCAAAATGGACATGGACGCTTAGATCAATGCCACACCAACTTTGGTTGATAGGAATATGGATAGTGTATGGACAGCGGTCTTTCTTATGTTTTGGATTTAAATTTTGGCAAAAAAAATGTATTTAAAACAAGAATGTTTCTAACATCATTTTAGAGACACTTCCTTCTTTGAGGTTTCCGGGAACACTTTAAAATCATGAATAGATATTCTATTAAGCCAGAACCCGGGGCAAATCCCTTTAATGCAGATCATAACCTTGTCGTTAAACAACGACATTTTATTAAGTGATGACCTTTTTAAGGTAAAATCCACAATCCCAGTACAATTTAACTATAATGCCCTTGAAAACTCGATCAACTGGATCTACAACTTTGCTTTCTTTACGGCGACGTTCGGATCAGTAAAAAGGGGATCATACTATGGGGATCATCTATCACTGCGGCCAATCAAATACCGGCTGCATTGATACGATCCAGGAGTTCGTATTCCTGCCACTTTCTTACGATACCTTGTCGATCAAGAAGTTAGTTTTTATTGAAAAAAAAACTTAGATTAAAACTACTATTTATTAGTTATCCATGACTACATTTTCAACTCAACTAAAACTAATCAATAATTACCAAGTAACTATACTTCATCCAACAAAAATTGTCAGTACTGTAGATACTCTCACGGCACTCAAACGCAAGAATTGCCACTGAAATAAAAACCAAACCACTGTCATACCAAGGAATTGTTGTTGTAATTTTCCTAAAATTCGCATGGAACCCACCACAACCAGTCCACACACAGTCGAATTGGCAATGAGCATGATCGTCTTGTGTTCGCTTGCTATTATCATCCACCAAAATAAGCAGTGTGTGTGACTGAAGCACATCAGAAGAGTATTACCATCTCTACAATGAAGCATACCATTAAGGGTTTTTCTATGGATTTTGTCAAAAAACTTTCGGTTTTGGAGCTTTTGAGAACGAATTATTATGTGGGGTGTTGCCATTCGGTTTTAATTTGATTGTATTTGTATTGTACAGCTGCACATGTGCAGTTTATTTTACCATCTGTTTAGGTATATGGCATTGCATTCTAATCGCCTGATTGTGTTTATAAGGCGGAAACAATGGTTGTTATCTAAATCGCTGATAGTTCATCTAAGAAATTGGTTTACTTTATTGTTTATATGAATAAAGAGAAACATGGCTACAAAGTCTTCAAAGGATCTAAGTGTAGAAAAGAAACAACAAATTGTTGATGCAACTGCAAAATTCTATGACCTTTTTAAAAGTAAATCGGAAGCCGTAGGAAATGCAGCTAATATTTTTTCTGTTACGGAACGAACTGTGTACAGGCTTTTAAGGGAAAAAGCAATGACAGGCCACAATTCACCACCAAAGAAGAAAGATAAATCCGGTATCAAGAGCAAGGTCGATGATTTTGCAAAAGTTGCCATTAGGCAGATAGTCCATCAGTTTTTTATGGATAATGACCTTTCAACGCTAGACAAGATTTTATTGGAAGTACAGAAAAATGCAAATATAACAAAAACAAGCAGATCAACTTTGCATACAATATTACAAAGAGATCTCAAATTCGTCAAACGTCAGCGAAAGAATCTGTTGTTGGAAAGAAGTGACATTATTTCTTGGAGACGAAGATATTTACGCGAAGTAAAAAAAATTAGAAAAATTTTCTTTTACTGATGAGACCTGGCTCAAGAAGGAAGTTCTACAGGTTTCGTCGATGGAGGACTTTTATGCTTCATTTCGGGAAAAACCGGAGACTACACGAGGACATGAACAATTGTGTACGAGAAATGGATTAAAGATATTTTAATATGCCTGGAACCCAACTCCGTCATAGTTTTGGACGATGCTTCCTATCATTCCAGAAAGCACCATCCACTTCCACGAGAAAAGATGAAATAATAAATTGGTTGAGGTCTAATGCGATAAGTTTCGAGGATGATAAAGCAGAGTTGCTTGAAATCGTTAAACGTTACAAAGCCAAGTATGAAACATACGTCGTGGATGAAATGGCTCAAAATGCGGGACATAAAGTGCTTCGCTTGCAAAACAAGTCATTTAAAATGGCTGAAATAAGAGATTTACTAAAGATTTAATTACTCATCGGAGTAGTTGAGTAGTGATTTTAGAAATTAGTATTTTATGTTTTACAATATTTATGGCGAATTATCATACACACTACGGCAACCCTGTGAGAGCTTTAAAGAGCGACCGATTTATGTAAGTCATTGGAACTAGACTGAGAGACAAACATCCTATCTTCTCTGTACTGACAATTTTTCAGGGACAAAGTATAAATCAATCCACATTTTTAATTGCAAATAATTCACCGGATTATTTATTTAGTTACTGATGTAATAACTAAAATGAAAAATTGTTGAAACTAATGCTCAACACTGATACAGACCTGTGATGGAAAAGTCGATACAATTGTATCGAAATCAATACAAATGAATTTGTTCAGGTATAAAAGTACAATTTGGCTTTATTCGATACAATTTATTAATCTGCATCTTTTCAATTCGTTTGCAATCCGTATTTAAAAAAAAAACAGAAAGGAAAAGAAAATCGAATCAATGAACGATCGACACATCTATTTGTTTAAAGTTTTCCACATAGCGTTGACTGTATACAATTTTGTACGACCCACCGCTCCGAACGCATTACACCAGTCTTCATTCCTAAATGGATATTTTGGTATATTCGGAACACAAATGTGCAAGATCAGAGATGACAGGGTAAACTACCTCACGTCATCTTCAAACTTAACTACGCGTAGTTAATATGTACACTACTTTCTACGATAAACTGTCTTTAACTACGGGTACTACTTGTCTAACAAATTGATTGCCCTGTTAATGTGACGTTAAGGTGTTAAGTTGACAACTGAAAAACTACACATGACAATGTTACTACGTCTGCTACAGTTATCTGCGTTTTCTACGATAACTAGAACTACACGAATATGTAGCTGACGTTTTTCGCAAAAAATTGCATTTCAGTCATCTCTGTTTGAAGAACTCGTAGATTAAACTATAAACTGAAGATGTGTAAAAACTAAATTATTTTTGTTTGTAAGGTTTTTGTTACGAGGTTATTTATGTTTAATTCTGTTAGTGTATTGGTTTTTTATGTTTGTTTATTTATGTAATTAAAAATAAAATACTTTGAGTTCACTTATATCATTTGTTCATGCGAAAGAGTTTTCAATACAAATGGCTCCATTTCAGTATAATCTTAGAACAGTTTTAAAACCAACGACCATACCACGTCGAGTTAATCGGTTCTCGTCAGATCACCGTAATTAAACGACGTTGGGCGCGTTTAGTATGTAGATGGGGGATAATATACGTGGTATCACAATGGACCTAAATTGGTCTAAAAGTGTCGGCTTCTGCCGACAGCCACATAAACCTAACCTAACCTTACCTAGAACAGTTTCAAATACAACTCAGAAATGCCATTTTCCATCCCTGATACAGACCCTAAGTATCCAAGAAAACTCGATTGGGACCAGAAATGGAATAATCAGGGAACACGAAATAATAGATGTACTCGATGTACCCACATAAAGAAAAGAAGGCAAATAGTGTAATGGTTTTTTTGTAAAGTCATTGAGTACTGTGCAGTTCTTGTTTATTTGTTTGAGTTCAATGAAGTACTATACTCGTTTGAAGAAGGAAATGAATATATTCATACTGCCTCCTATTGTCTAAGACTACCAAATCTCGTGATTAAGTATTTTCGTGGTAAAGGCAAATGAATGCATTCTTACTACCTTCTATTGTTTAAGACTCCAACATCATGTAATTAATTACTTTCGTGGTAAACTAAACAAACTTTATGTAAAGTTCTAGAAATGTTTGGTGTTTTTTAAGGATTAAAGATAATTAATTAGATTAGTTATCAGCATCATTAATAAATCGATGAGTACTACGGTAATAAATTATCACGAGCGAAAATTATATGATTTTCATAGTTTGCAAGTAAACTTGATTAAATTACAGGGTGAAAGAGGGGGGTTGAAGCAATTGACTTCAACTTCCATTAAGTTCTTAAAAAGTTTTTCAGACAACCACTTCACCATTGACTCCATAAGCAGAGACGTAAGCTAATCAAGCGTAACACATATTTGTGTGGCTATAAGTAATTAATAACGTTGAATAAGTATATTATATAGCTTAAATACGTTAATCAAAGTGTAAGATAAAGAAATTGAATGGAAAATCGCTTACTTGACATAAGAAAATTATGATTAAAAAAAAAACAACTGTCATATTATGAAAATAAATAATTTAATATTTATAATAACGCACGAAAGGTCAGAGAAGTTAAAAAAAACTGAAAGTGATTTGTGAGGAAGGGTTTCGTGCTTGATGGTAATTATTCGTTGTTGCGTGTTAGAAAATAAGACCACCACCATGACTGCGACATTGTTACTATTAGAACAAAAGGATAGAGTAACTTACCCTGGAAGGTCTTTTTGCGTGCTCAGAAATCAACTATCCCAACTGACCGTTTTGTTGTAACAACTGTTACACTAAGCGTTCTAAATGGTTCTTAAGATAAGAAGCTGAAAGTATAATTTGTTGATTTGTCTCTGCTTCCATTTCCACAAATTCGCAAAATAGCATTGTTTATGTTTTTTCATGTAAAATTAACTCTTAGACACCAAAAAGAAAGTTGTTTACGAGGAACCAGTTATTAACCATAAAAGGTTCTGGAAGGGTTTACACCAGTGAAGTGGCTCACTGGTTGGTGCGTTTGTCTACTGACGAATACCAATTAAGCCAGAGTATTAGCATACACCAAGAAATTGTCTAATAAATAGGGAATACTTTGAATCACAAATAGCTTAGTTGATTGAAAAAGAGAAGTGATTCACAGATTATACGAGTAGTAATAATCATCACCAGCATGTTTATTTGGTTCTGCTAAACACATCGTTACATACGAGTAAAGCTAACTCTCTCTAGGTTCCTGCCTCACAATTTTGATGTAATCGTTATGACAGAGACCTGGCTCAATGACAATTGCTTGTCGTCGGAATTGTTTGACTCGCACTATGTAGTCTTCAGGCGTGATCGTTATCTTTCGACTGGTTTTACGCGAGGTGAAGGAGTTGTCTTGGCTGTGCGTGCATCTCTCTTCGCTAAACAAAATTCTCTTCCGAAATGCAGTGACGACATCAAACAACTCTGCATCTGTGTTGCTGTTGCGTATCTTAAATTTGATTTTTATTTTGTTCTAAGTTATATTCCTCCTTGTAGTTCTAAATATTATTGTTTATGATGGCCACATCTCAAATATCACTCATATTTGCAGTTTATTGAATTTAAATCAGTCTCCTGTTATTCTTGGCAACTTCTAAATATTGGTAATGTTGAGTGGAGAACGACTGAAAGCGACAAAAATTAAACTTTATACAATGTTAGAAATGATATTAAGTCGGGTTGGTTACCTACCAGGCGCGTCCCCCGATGGTGGATAGGGGGACCTCGGTACGATACGTTCGTGATCCGAGGTTTTAGAGTTATAGTGGCGTTTTATACACCGTCAAAGCTCTATCGCGAACCAAACCAAAAACAAGTATGCAGGAACAACTAAAAGATATAACTACTCCAGGTGGTACTCGCATGGGCGAAAATCCACACGTGGTCTTTTCGACCACGGTCGGGGCACGGATTCTGGAGGCCCCAACCGGCATACTTATACCCCCCCGCCTGTACAGGCGTTGACCTTCGAGTTGTGAAAAGGTTTGCTTCCGAAGATTCCTGCAGCTCTATCTCCGACACGTTCGGTAGACTGGGCTGGAAAAATGGAGAAAGTGACGGAGAGGTTCAACCTGATACGCTTAATCTTCAGACCAATAGACAGACAGCCGATAGGTGCGATGCTGCCGACGAGGCCTGTGAAACCGAACAGGTGAAACGGGCCACAGAGGCGGCGTCCACTGGTCAGCGTCCATCTAAGAGCCAGCGAAAGAGGAAAAGGAGAAAGGCGACTATCGTGCGGCGCAAAGAAACTGCACTGCCAGTTGAAGGCGCAAGCGCTGAGAACGGCACTTCCCCGGCGGCGACGGCAAAGAGATGCAGGTCGGCAGAGGTTACCCCAACCGAAACCAGCCAGCTGACTGATACCAACGCTGCCTCCCCTTCGAATAGCTCGAACAGGAAAAAACGGAGGAAGAAGACCTCAAGCACTCCTGTCGGTGGAACTGCGCGCGCACCTTCTGCGTGCCCTTCCACTAGCACACTTCCCAGCTGATGTATTTCCAATGATTGGATTTACTCAGATTAACCTTCAACACTCCAAGGCTGCTACTGCACTCATCAGTAAGAAGCTTTCTGTGTTGAATACAAAAGCCCACATAACATCCATACAGGAGCCATGGGTGTGGAAAAATCGCATCTGTGGCCTTGGAGGTGTCCGTGGCACTACGATACTCTGTGACGAGGGGTCCGAGAGACCAAGGGCTTGTCTTGCTGTGTCGAACCTTCTCTCAGCGACTAAGCTTGGACAATTTTGTGGCCAAGATTTGGTTGCTGCAGCCATTAGCTACGAAACGAATGGAAATTGGAAGACCTTCGTCGTGGCGTATATGCTGTGATGCCAATGCTCAAAACATTGTTTGGGGCAGCAGCAAATGCAACATGCGAGGAAACCATCTCCTGGATTTCATTCTATCATCTGATCTTACTATCAACAATGTTGGCTCGCAACCAACTTTTGTGACGTCAAGAAGACAGGAAGTGATCGACCTAACTTTATCAAATAGATACTTTAAGGCGGTTACAAAAAACTCCAACCAAACTCAGGACGAGACAAATGGTAGAGGAAGCTGTTCAAGACCTGAATAGTGCCATTACTAGCTGTTTTGAACTGACGTGCCCAGTAAGCAAACCCCCTGGCAGAACACCGGTTCCCTGGTGGAGCTCGGAACTGCAAAGAAGAGAAGCTAGAAAGCTTCTAAATATGTCACTCAAGACTGATTTGGAGACAGACTGGAATCTCTACCGATCGAAGCAGAAGGAATTTAAGAGGCTAATTCGGGTATCGAAAAGTGCTTCTTATAAGAATTTCTGCGAAAAGATTGAAATGCTGGGTGAAACTAGTAGGTTGGTTAAAGTTTTGAAAAAGGGCAAACCAGCCAAACTGGACTCACTTAGAAAACTTGATGGCACCTTTACTGAGACGAAAGCGGAAACTCTTAGTTATATGCTGGAGTCTCACTTTCCGGGTAACCAGATTACAATTGGTTCACAACCAGCCCCGATTACCGAGACTATGAGTGAGCCAAGACAAACAACTCGGCATAGCTGGTATATTGCGAAGGCCGTGGTGACGGACGAGGCCATTAAATATGCTTTTGCGTCTTTTGACGGCTTCAAGTCACCTGGTACGGACGGAATATACCCAGCCATGCTGCAGCAATATACAAACCAGTTGCTACCGACTATGAAGAAAATGTTCATCGCTGTCCTAGCACTGGCATACATTCCAACACCCTGGCGTACAGTTAGAGTGGCATTTATACCTAAAATTGGCAGAAGTGACTACTCACTCGCCAAGAGCTTCAGACCAATAAGTCTGACTTCCTTCTTGCTGAAAAGCATGGAAAGGCTGGTCGAGTTTCACGTGCGCAAAAGTGCTTTGCGATTGCACCCACTATCTCAGATTCAACATGCCTATCAACGCGGAAAATCCTGCGAGACTGCGCTCCAAAATCTAGTTGGTAGAATTGAGGGCGCGCTTGACAGAAAAGAATACGCGATGGGCATTTTCATCGATATTGAGGGTGCTTTTGACAATGCGACTTTTGATAGCATGTGCAGCTCCGCCAGACAACACGGAGTAGACGAACCATTGGTGTTGTGGATTAAAGCAATGCTAATGAATAGAACGTTGGTTGCGGATGCAGATTGTGGCCGCTATGTTATGGCGGGGGTAAACAGAGGCTGCCCGCAAGGCGGCGTTCTGTCTCCACTGTTATGGTGTATGCTGGTCGACTCTCTGTTGAACGCACTCAAAAGTTCTAATGTATACGCTCAGGCGTACGCGGATGATGTTGCCGTGCTTTCTGTTGGATCATGCCTAGCGACTGTATGCGCCAAGGCGCAGGCGGCCCTTGACGTGATCGACGAATGGTGCACTAGGAATGGGCTCTCGGTCAATCCTCTTAAAACTGAGGTTGTTCTCTTTACGAGATGGAGGAAGCTGGTCGGGTTGACTCAGCCAGTGCTAAAAGGCGTCACAATCCAACTCTCCAATGAAGCAAAGTATCTGGGAGTCATCCTGGATAGCAAACTTCTTTGGTCCAAACATGCTGAGCTGAAGACTGCGAAGGCGCTGTCTGTTTTCTGGCAGTGCAAAGGCATTTTCGGCAAGACATGGGGCTTATCACCGAAAAGAGTCCTATGGATTTATACGGCTATGATAAGACCATTTATAGCATACGCATCGGTTGTTTGGTGGAATAAGCTTTCACGTAAATACGTCACTGCTGCTTTTGCCAAACTCCAAAGGCAGGTATGTCTCGGCTGCACGGGGGCCTTCCCCAGCACGCCTGGCTCCGGCCTAGATGCACTATTGAACCTTCCGCCCCTTGATGTTTACATCATGGGCTGTACAATCAAGGCTATCTCACGTCTTACAAGAGGTGGCTTTTGGTATAACTCGCACTGGAGTTTTGATGAACTTGCGCAACGGTTGTCTTTCGACTCCTGTCTTATGGATATGCCGTCTGATGCGGTGACACCGGAACTTCGGCTAAAGCGCAAATACGAGGTCGACTTTCCTCGCGTCCAGGACTGGCTCTGGCCGGACTCTGAACCTGGAAGGGAATGCAGTCGAATCTTCACGGATGGCTCCAAAACCGATCAAGGATCTGGTGCTGGTGTCTTCGTAGAGAGCGATAACGTTAGACTTTTCTTTCCGTTAGGCAAATATGCGTCAGTCTTCCAAACAGAGACTTATGCTATCCTAATGGCCATGGACTATGTTACGAGGAACAGGTGGAGGGGGCGAAGTATCTGCGTCTGTAGCGACAGTCAGGCTGCGCTTAAGGCCTTACTCAAACCCTTAACTACCTCCAAAATAGTACGTGAATGCAAGATATCTCTGAATTCGGTCGGAAGGCTGAATTCACTTAAACTTGTCTGGGTCCCGGGTCATAACGGGAAACTTGCTAGACAAGGCTCAGAGGGGGACCTCTCAGGACCTGAACCAGCGATCTGTCTGCCTGCGTCCTCGGTCAGAGCTTCCATTGACGGTTGGGTTTCCTATGAACACAATCGCCGTTGGCATGACTCTCCAGGGTGCAGACAGACTAAGCAAATGCTCCCCGACGTCTGTGGGAAATCCGCGGCATTCTTGTTGTCTCTCAACAGAAAAGACTGCAGACAGACTACTGGCATTCTTACGGGACACTACGCTTTTGCCAAACACCTTAAGGTGCTAGGCCTAAGCGACACCACCAACTGCGAAGCCTGTGGAGAAAGCGACGACACTGCGGAACATTTGTGGCAGGTATTTGGTGCGGATATGGTGAGTGCTGTAAACCTTAGCTCCTTATCATTGAAGCGCCTTCTCGTTTTTTCTTAGAAAAACGAGTAAATTCCCACAGTAAAATGTGGTGTGTCTGCCTGGTAGTACAATGGACCAGTATTGAGTCTGAGTGCTCCAGTGCAGAAAGTCTCACACACCCCGACAAAAAAAAAAAAAAAGTCGATATTTCATTCGTTATCTTCTCTTTCTCTTCATCAAATTAATAATGTAAGGAATGATTTAGAAAGAATTCATGATCTTGTTTTTGTTGTTGCACATGATTTTATTATAACGTTAGATAACGAATATTTTCCTTTGCTTGCAAATAACAGATTAAAACTTACTTTGTTGTAAGCGTTTGAGATTCATGTGCCCATTGGTTAAAATAAATCGGCCTCTAAGCTTCAATTCAATGCTCGACTTAGCCATTTAAGGAATTTAAAAACTGAATTTGTTAAAGAGATGAAAATATCGGCTTCGATAGGGACAATTTCCTTCGCCTAAGAAAGGAATTCGGGTTTTTCAATACATTTCTCTATCGAGGCTATATTTCGTCTGTTGAATTCATAATCAGAGCAAAGAGAAGGTGTTTTTGATCCATTATAATTCGAAACGAAAATCGTCTGCGTTTCCAACGGAAATGATTTTTCAGGGCGTGGTATCGAACGGCTATGGATCAATGAGCAAACTTTTTCTAAATTCTTCGCTTCTTAATTTGTATCTGCTAAGAATGCAGACACATTTTTTTTAAGCCATATTATTACCATACCATAACTGATGTGGCCAACATGGAGCTTCTTCCCAAAACTATGCAACATAGTTTCGTGGCTGGTCCTTCTATGTTGGTTGCTGTGTTGTTTACTGACTTCGTTAACGCTTTGGACGGAATCAATCACTTCATATTGATAGGAAAGTTAGCCAAACTTGACTTCATTCAAACAAGCTAGTGCCATTATTCTTTCCCCATCGCGGTCTCGC
The DNA here is from genome assembly GCA_949715645.1 of Portevinia maculata. Taxonomy (NCBI): domain Eukaryota; kingdom Metazoa; phylum Arthropoda; class Insecta; order Diptera; family Syrphidae; genus Portevinia; species Portevinia maculata. The sequence continues at coordinate 107,929,483 of OX454525.1, read as the reverse complement.
CGTCTATATAAACTGGCGATCACAAGGATGAGGCCATACATTTTGCAATCGATTTTCAATCTGTATACCCGGAAACTTTTACTGCCTGGGAACAGGTAATTTTCCCATTTTTTTTTTTTTTAATTCTGGCTCGCCAAGGCGATTTATAAGGGTACTTCGACCTAAAAGATCTTTTGTAGCATATGGGCCAGAAAAGTGTAAACTAGTAGAATTTCCACTTTCCGTGTAAAGCGGACAATTTTACCAGTAGAAGAATTCTTTATGTCCTCGGGGCTCATTTGCTCCCTGAAAAAGATCTTCTTTCTAATTCCATTAAGGGCTGGACATTCACATAAAATGTGTTCAGCTGACTCGTCCTCTTCAAGACAGAGTCGGCACTCAGGAGAGTCTGATATTCTCATTTTGTGTAGATGATATCTTAAACCATGGTGACCAGTAAGGTAACCTACTAGGTTTATGATATCATGCCTGCTTAGGTTTAGACGTTTGCTGGGATTTTGATTGAAGGGCCGAATGGCTCGTTTGGCCTGTCTTAGACCTGGGATGCTTTCCCAAAGATAGATACATTTTCTATGTTCCCAGCTTTTAATTGCTGCCGTTGCTGCTGATCTAGGAGTGCAGCAGAAAGGTTCGGGGCCTATAAAAGATGTTTCTGAACCTTTTCTGGCCAGTTCGTCGGCCTTTTCGTTACCTTCTACCCCTACATGACCCGGAACCCACCATAATTTGGTCTTGTTTCTTATTCCGAGTGTTTGTAGGGTATTGAAGCAGTACATGACTTATTTAGAGTCAATGGTATACGAGCTAAGGGCGTTTATAGCTGCTTGACTATCCGTGAAAATATGGATGGTTGCACCTTTTATGCCAGATAAGAATGGAGCTCTGCTTGAAATACGCTGGGACTTTTTCCAATGGGTATGGTAAAGCGTTTGTGTGGTCCGTATATTCCCGCTCCTACCCACGTTTTCATTTTAGAACCATCCGCATACCACTTTATGCCGTTGTGGCTGTTTGGTGGGTTATTACTAGCCCATGCTTCTCTCTTGGGTATCTCCGTGGAGAACCGTTTGTTGAAGCATAGTGTTTTTTGAATGCGGTCTGTGACCGCGCAGTTCATGTTAAGTTCTGGCAGTTCATCGAGAAGGGTCTTTAGTTCCGGATGATCATTAAGACTTATCTCGTTTAACTGTATTAGACTTATTGCACTGCGGATCGCCACTTTTTGGATGTATATGTGGAGAGGTGTAATTCCTGTTATTGCCTCTATGGCAGCTGTTGGACAGGTTCGCATGGCTCCGGTGATACCAAGGCACGCAAGCCGTTGTACCTTTTTGAGCTTCTCTATTGCGACCTTTTGTGTGGATTTTGTCCACCATACTTTGGAGGCGTATGTTATAATGGGTCTTATCATCACTGTGTAGATCCAGTGGACGATCTTTGGAGAGATTCCCCAGGTTCTGCCATATGTGCGACGACAGGCCCATAAAGCTCTATTAGCTTTAGTGATTTTGTTGTTTATGTGAGAGTTCCAGTTAAGTCTCTTGTCCATGATTACTCCAAGATACTTGACTTCGTCGGAATACTCTACGACCGTGTCGTTTATTGTGATTAGGCCTAGGTCTAATTTCCTCCTTTTAGTGAAAGGAACGATGACGGCTTTACTGGGATTTATGGAAAGATTTTCCTTAATGCACCAGTCTATGGCTGTCTTTAGAGCATTTTTCATTTTTGATGTGACTCCAATTGAGTCTTTGCCCCTGACTATGATGACAATATCATCGGCGTACCCAATTGTAGTGTAGCCCAAATTGCCCATCTTGTGTAGCAGGTCATCGATGACCAATGACCACAAAAGGGGTGAAAGTACTCCCCCTTGTGGGCAGCCCCTTATGGCTGTTACTGATACTGAGGTCATTCCTGACGAGGCAGTTATTCTGCGACTTTCCAGCATCGCTTTGATCCATTTAATGGTTGGTTTGTCTATGTCTCTGTGGTACAAAGCATTTGATATGGATTCATATCCAGTGTTGTCAAAAGCACCCTCTATGTCCAGAAAGGCACAAAGTGCGATCTCATTGCAACGGTAGGCGTTTTTTATCTCTGTAGTTAGTCTTAACAGAGCGCCTTCCGTGGTTTTCCTTTTGGTACGCATATTGGTGAGGGTGCAGAGGCATGCTTTTTGATATGCATTCTCTAAGGTGGACGTCAATAATCCTTTCCATTGTTTTCAGAAAAAACGATGTCAAGCTTATCGGACGATATGATTTAGGTAATTCGCTCGGCTTGTTTCCTGGTTTGGGTATAAATACTACGTTTACCTCCCTCCAGGTAACTGGTATATACCCCCAGTTGAAGCTGAACCTAAATAAGGCAATCATGGATGGTAATAAAAATTCTATTCCATTTTGAATGAGGGCTGCAAAAATACCGTCTGTTCATGATGCCTTGAATGGTTTAAATGAGTTAATTGCCCATTTAACCTTATCCGGAGTAAAAAGTGTTCCGGATAAACTATTAATTCTGCTGAGGTTTCTTGGAATTGAGAGCTCCGCTATATGGTCATCTGTAATGTCCATCGTGTGAGACCCTGGGAAGTGAGCCTGAAGCAAAGTTTTCAGCGTTTCTTCCCGGTCGCGTGTGATTGAACCATCTGATTTGATTAACAATCCCATGCTTTTTGCTTGATCCTTTGACAGAGCCCTTTGGAGGCGTGCCACCTCTGGAAGTTTTTCGATCTTCTCACAGTTTGGATCTGCGCAACTCTAAGTTGTATATGGTCAGCATGGATTTATATTGTTCCCATGTGCCGGTGCGTTTGGCTTTGTTAAATAGCTTTCTCACTCTCTTTCGAATAGACTCAAGGTTATCGTTCCACCATGGTACGCACATTTTAACCACGGTTCTTTTAACCTTGCAACTACTTTTGAATGAGGCAAGAATAATTTCATTTATTTGACATTGCGCAGCATCTGCATCATTTGTTGTTGATGGTGCTTCTGGCAGCATGTCAGATCTGACCGCTAGATTTTCGCGGTAAGTTCTCCAATTAGTCAGTCTGTCGTCATAACGGACTGACGCGTGTTCGGCATTGCATCTTATCTCGAATCGGATGTGCATATGATCCGATAGAGATGCCTCGCCAGACACATGCCAGCCCTCTATAATATCCTATAATAATAATTTTCCCATAAGTAAGTCATAAAATTGAATTAATAAAAGACCGCTGGAATTTCCCAAGATCAAACAATGAACTACTTGAAAAGCGTATAAAAAGATGCCCACTAAGACGAAGCGCTTCCTCGGCAGCGACATGGATGCTGCTGCTGATATGATAACAAAAATGATTTTACTGGGTATGAAATGCTTTACCCCTAACCGGGTAAAAAGTATCAAAAACCCATGGTAAACGGGTGGTGTGACTCGAACTGCAATGAGGCTATCAGGTTAAAAGAGGTAACCTGAAACGGAACGGAAAAGTCGAAACAATGAAGGTTTAACTAGTAGGGAACCCGCAGTTACCTTGCAAATTGAACGCAACAAATCTCTTTACCAAGGTGGTGAAATTAAGATCGTTGCGCTTGATATTTCAAAGGCATTTGACAGAGTTTAGTATCCAACTCTCTTGTCAAAATGCGCGCATTTGGAATTGATGATAATCTTCTTCAATGGAATAGAAACAACAATTCGGACCGTTCAATTCAAGTTGTTTTGCAACTCACCAAATAAATGCTGGTGTTTCCAAGGGCTCTGTTCTGTCCCTGACTCTCTTTCTCATTTTTTTAAATGATCTCCTGTCCGGTACTTCTAATCCATTCCATTCCATTGTTGATGATAGTACCTTCAACTTTTCATATTCGTTTCTTGGGTCACGCCACTCTTCTTCGGGTGTGGAACTGGAACGGCAACGTATGTTAAGCTCATTAAATTCCTATCTTAGTAGCATAACTCAGTGGGGTACAATCAATGGATTGGAATTTAATGCTTCTAAAACGAACTGCTGTCTTCCGTCATCAAAGCAAAACCCACACCATTATCCATAAATGGCATTTGCATCGCTGAAACCGAAAAACTTTCTATTCTAGGTGTGTGTGTTAATGACAACCTCCGTTGGAATGACCACATATTCGATGTCGCCAAGAACGCTGCGAAATATCTGGGCTTCCTTAAGCTTAAGATGTAAGAAATATTTCACCCCTTCTGATCTGGCTTAAATTTATAAGGCGTTAACTCGAATACATCGCTCATATCTGGTCTGGTGCACCAATAACTTATTTTGAGCTACTTGATAGGATCCAAAACCGCGCGATAAAACTCACTGGCGACCGAGACATCACGATATCGATTGACTCTCTTGGTCATAGTCGTAATGTCTTTAGTTTTTTATCGTTATTTCCACCATAAATGCTCAAACGAAATAGCCAGTTGCGTTTCACCCCTTGAACATTTCAACCGCAATACCCGTTATGCAAGGAATGTTCATCAGTTCACCCTCAAGCCTGTATTCGGACGAACAGTGAAGTTCAAAGTATCTTTCCTCAGCCGTACAATACGAATGTGGAATACTCTTCCACGCTCTATTTTTCCTTCGCATTATAACCTACAAACATTTAAAACCAACGACAATCGGCATCTCTCCTTTTCTTGTAATCGTAATTTCCTTAACGCTCGCGCTGTGTAGCTATTATATGATAAGGGTAGTAAACCCCCCTTGAAGTTGCTTTCTTCAATAGGAAATAATGTTTCGTCGAAGTTGATGGTTTTTTCTTGAATGTGGTAACCGCAACCTGTCCCACAAAGAAGCCGTTTAGAGCCGTTGCTATGTGTACTCTTTCTGAATGAAATACCTCAGGATCCAAGTGTTTCCGAAGTTTGCTCAAAATTATTAGTGGATTTAAAAAGTGTGTGGCTAAAATCATCACTCCCTGTTGTGTCAGATCAGCAGATATTGCATAAAATTAAATTGTATAACGAAAAATACAAAGCTATAAAAAAAACATAAAATCAAAGCGAAGCTCATTTATTATAAAACTAAATTTATTTAAATCGAATAGCAATCAACTTTTTAACATATCAATTTGCAAATGTAAAGATTTTTTAATTTGTAGGGTCAAAGGGGGTAATTGTAAACGATTTTGCATTTTGGTTTTTTTTTTTTAAATTCATAGTGTTTTATCCAGCTTAACTATGCGATTTTGAAAATTGGTGTTGGTTGAACTTATATTGAAATTCTTTATTCTTTTAGAAAAAAATAATTGTAATTGTGTAAACTTATTAGTTTTTGTAAAAATTCGTGTTTACATTTACCCCCGCCTATTTTTAGGAAAAAGAGAAAAATGGGGTAAATGAAAACAAGGAACTCAGCCTCTTAAGGCTGTAGAATAAAAACTCCTGGTGTAAGCGTGAACTAAATCAAGATAAAAGCATTTGATGAAGAAAATAAATCGAAACTACAATGTTCACAATTACCCCAAAGAAAATTTAATGAGGAACAAAATTTAGAGTTAATTGTTTAAAATGATTTTATTTCAACGATTTACCTGAAAAGATTTTGTAATTATGAGATTAAAAACAAAATTCTTGTAAATTTAAGTTTAAGCATTACAATTCAAAAACTGGAACTTTTGCATTAAACTCAACAGTAATTTTTCCTTCGACAACAGTTTTTATTGGATCTGGCAACAATCCAAGAACTTGGTTAATAGAAACAAAACTTTTATCGCTTTCTACAACTTGAAACAGTTTTTTTGAGCTACCAACACTTAAAGTCCCAACTACTTCGACCTCCTCTTCTTCCTGCAGAACCCTGCAAATCTCACAAACGTACTTATACGTGGTAGCAAGCCGTTTTCCACCCATAAAATTGACAACAACAAACTGGCCTGGCCTTAAGTTGTTTATTCCCTCAATGTTTAGACATTCTACCTCTTCTGTTTCTTCTATCCCTTCGTTCCAAACGGATTCAATGCTTGGTATAGATACATCGTCTTCATCTGAAGATGAGCTCAAATTTGTCTTCCTGATCCTTACTTTTTTTGATTTTGAGCTTTTTATTTTCTCCTGCAGACCAGATTTTTCTTTCTTGGGTCGCTTTTTTGGCAGCTTTTCAGCTTTGAGCTCGTCAGCTTGTTTTAAACGGGTTAGCACTTCATCGGTGGTCAGAACTTCTCCGTATTTAATTTGCTTTAAGCGTGAAACTACCTTCTTAGCAATTTCTGGTTTAGTTATAGATGACGGATACGAATTTTGTAGACCAAAGATATTTTCCAAAAGTTCTTTAAAAAGAAACAAAAATCAAATTGGAATATAACGTCTAACTTAAGCACATAAGTTAGAAGATAAATGCTTGATTAATAACTTACCTTGAGGAGGTGACATCATAGATTGTGGAGGCAATGGTAATTCAGTCTGCATTGTAATTGCGTTTCTGGTATTTTCAAAAGTTTGGGAAGTACCTGGACACGAAATTAGTAGACAATGAAGAGTACATTAATCAGCTTAAGGTTATTTACCTTTAGTTGATGGCATCTCAATCTGGGCTGTATCTGGCAGAGGAACGTTAGGCCTGACACATATTTTAGGAATAATACGAATATTAAGTGTTGGTTCTGGTTGAGGCACTGCAATAGATGTGATGGCATGTTCTGGTGAAATGGTGGTTGACCAGACTTTGCATAGTTCGTTATAAAAAGCTTGCTCCTTTACGCTGAAAGCATTAAATTTGGTCGGATCAAATGGGAAAATCCCGGTAGATTTAAATCCTGATGCAATGTTTGCAGACGTAAGATTATTATCCCAAATCGGTTTCAGAAGTGGAGCAAATTCACTCTTAGGAAGCCGACAATTTTCTTGTCCCATCATCTTTTTGCCATAATTGACAAGAGATTTGTCCCACGCTGTTTTAACTGGACCAAAAACACATTTGTCCAGTGGTTGCAATTTGTCGGTCATCCGCGTTCAAAATAAAAGCTGCTTTGTCGGGGCTTAGCAAATTAAAATCATCGTAAACTTTTGTAAGTTTTACATAAAAGTCAAAAATTATGTCTGCTTTTCGAGCATCTTGACGCGCTTTTTGCAAATGTTCTGGCTTTTTCAGTGAGAGGTTTGGATGTCTTGCCATAAAACTACGGTACCAGTCATCTCCTGGTTTCCCACTATTGAAAGGGATATAGCCAAGTTCTTCGTTTGCACATAGGTACCCACTTAATTAAGGAGATCCTCCTTATCGCAAGGTTAACCAGACCGAGATCTTGAAATTAGGCACCTTGCGATGGTGTCTTCCACATTTGCCGATAGTGCAGGCTTTCTTCCTCGTGATACAATGGCAGGAGTATGTCTTATTTTTGTTGACGACGTCTTCCACTGCATGTAAGATATATTCTGATGTATAAGATACGTGGCATCTTTTTGAATTCAAATTATATTAGATCAACGCTTAGTTTATTTAAAACGCATGTTTACAATTACCCCAAAGTGTTTACTTTTACCCCATTTTGGTATTCACATTTACCCCATGATGTAAAAAAAAGGGGGTAATTGTAAGCAGCCAATAACTTTTATAATTTGTTTCAAAGAATTAAAAAACACATCACATGCATTGACACATATATTTAACATAATTATAAATAAAACAGTTACTTACCTTGATCACTTATTTTTTGTGTTAAAATAATTTTACTCAACACCAAAAAACTTGAAAACACAGAAGAATGAATAGATCACGAAAAGTATCAAACTGCAACTAACCTATTTACAGATTGCGTCTGTCACTTGTTAGCATAACGTTAATATATCGTATTTTCAAATAATGGCATGGCATGCCTTGATGGAAACCCGGTTTTTGGAGAATTAAGTGCGTTTACAATTACCCCTGTTCACATTTACCCCCCTTGACCCTACTTGTATCACAAAAGTACCACATGCAGAACGCAGTTTCTTACTTGACCAAAGACAATTTAGGAAAATGGCGATTGGTAACGTTGACTCTGATTCAACAAAAAAGATTTAAAAAAGAAACGATCGCATGATTCAGGAGGATCTAAAACGAAAAAAGCACGAAGATGCAAAACAATCAGAAAGACACAAAAAAACGTCTAAGTTTCTGAAGAAATTGAGGATGGCAGTGCTACGAGTATTTCGAGTGATGACGAGGACGACATCCAAATTTTGCCCAGCATAAGTCCGTTGACTGAAAAATCACAAGCTAGAATAAAGTTGACAAATCTAGCTTCAGCTTCTGAGAGAACAGGAGTGTCCGATAGGTCAGCATCAATCCTGGTAAGTTCTGTTCTGCAAGACATTGGCATCGTTTCAAAGGTAGATTCGTCAAAAATAATTGACAGAAGCAAAATAAGACGAGAAAGAAAAAAATTGCGTCAAAATCTTCAATGTCAAAGTGACAACGTAACCGGACTATACTTTGATGGACGAAAAGACAAAACCATGGTTCTGGAAACAAGTGGCTTAAAATCATATCGAAAGATTTTAATCGCAGAACATGTTGTACTTGTTTCTGATCCAGGAAGACAATATCTTGGACATGTTCCTCCAACTTGTGGAAATGCCAAAACAATATCATCCAGCATAGTTGACTTCATAAAAAACAATCTTTGTATTGACATGCAAAAAATTAAAACAGTTGGATGCGATGGAACTGTTGTGAACACTGGTTCTAAAAATGGTATTGTTTGTCAGCTTGAAGCGGCCATACGTGGGCCAGTCCATTGGTTTGTTTGTTAATTGTTTGCTTCATTTCAATGAACTTCCCCTTCGGCACTTAATGCTACATATTGATGGCAAGACCAATGATCCCAAAGGAGTCTTGGGAAAAGTTCTTGAAAGTTGTGATAATTTGCCAATACAGTCATTTGAAAAGATACCACTGAAGCTGCCTGAAATAAGTATCAAAAACCCAAGCACGGATCAGAAGTACCTGTATGAAATGTGTATGGCAGTTTCTCATGGCAAAGTATCTTTCGATTTAGCACAACGACAGCCAGGTAAAATGTCCCATTCAAGGTGGCTTACAACAGCTAACACGATTCTACGCCTTTATCTAGCAACTGCGAAACCTTCAACGGAATTAGTGATTCTGTCTACGTACACAATGAAAGTATATGCGTTTGCTTGGTTTCAAATAAAAACTAAACCTTCTTGTTTGGATGGACCAAAGCATATTTTAAAAATTATTAAAGCTTGCAAATACCTGCCAAAAAAACTTAAATCAGTAGTTCATCCGGTTATAGAGCGCAACTCGTTTTTTTGCCATCCAGAAAACATTTTACTTGCTATGTTAGCTGATAGCCGAAGCCATGTTCGGGAATTAGGTTTGAGAAGGATTTTAAAATGCAGAGCGGAGATAAAAAAATAAAAAGTAATGGAATCCGCCATTTTATAATCCCAAAAATAAATTTTGAAGCTAACGATTATATTGATCTGATAAAATGGGCTGCGGCGGACGTCACCGAACCTCCTTTAACGAAAAATATATCAGATGAGGACTTACGAGCAATGGTTGAAAATGTACCTGATAATATGGATTCAGCTATAGACAAAGAGCTTTCAAAATATCCCTGTCACACTCAAGCAGTCGAAAGATGTGTTAAGCTGGTGACAGAAGCTTCTGTTTCAGTGTGTGGCCGAGAATCAAGAGATAGATTTATCAAAGCTAGGATCTTATCTCGAAAACTGTTGCCGCGATTTGAAACAAAGAAAGAATTCGTTAAGACACCCTCAAAACATGAAATATTTCGTTAATTACATGGGTAAATTAAAATTTGTAATTCAAATAGTCAGTTACTTGATAAATTGTTAATTCTAGAGTGAGAATGTAGTCCTTAAACCAATTCCCTTGAATATAATGCAATAAACCAATGTGTAAGATGAATTCAGCCTTCCTACCAATGATTACATTTCAATAACTTCTCATTTTCAGGGAATCGATTTTGATGGCGAACACAGAACTAATTTTTTCACAACATAAATAAAAATTTTAAATAATTTACTTTATCAAATAAATTTAATCTTATTATACGATCTTTTGTATTATAAATGTAGTTTCGTTATGTAAATGATAATTTATTTCCATTACATAACAAAAAATTAAAATAAAAATTGTCAAGGATATTTTGTTTTTGAATATAGGAACCACAGGACCTTTTTTGTTTTTGCTAAAAACCGGTTGTAGCTTTAAGGAATAATCAAATTCAACTTTTAGAACTATAGGCTAGGCATTAAAAGAAAAAATAATAATAAAAAAATGTTTAAATTCACTCCGGCCTAGTGCGAATGTCTATTATTTGCAGATAATGTTTTTTTTTAATCTCCAATTTCTCGGATTGTTTAATATTCCAACATGAGATGAACCTTTTTTTACAGTAGTTTACCGAAAAAGATTTAAGTTAATTTCGATAGTAAGTAAATCTTCAATTTGCATACCGATTACATTGTCTCAAAACCGTTTTCATTCTGGCTTTCGTTTACGAAAAACTCTACTGCTTTTTAATAAGATCCAGGTTAGAGTACTGTTATGTTATTTGGTATCCCTTTTTTGGTGTTCATTCTTCTCGAGTAGAACGGGTTCAAAAACGCTTCCCTCGCCTTGCTTTGAGGAGATTTAATTAGGGACTTTGAGGTTCCATCTTATATAAATCGCTGTTTATTGTAAGAATACTCTCGTAGTTAGAAGAAAAAGGCAGTCTTTGGTGTTCCTGAAGAATATTGTCTCGCAAAGAATTAATTAAAGTGAACTTCTTTTTAGTCTTATCTGCTTAAAGGAAAAGTGAGGAACTCCAAAGTGCATCAGTTGTTCTTTGCCGACGATGGAGCAATCATAAGCGAGGATGAAACGTCCCTGAAATGAACACTTGACGTATGCGTGGAAGTTTCGGAAGGGGAATGGGTTCGTATTAGTACGGTAAAAAAAACAGAAAATATGTGCTGCCCGTTCTCTGATCCACTCCTACCTATTCCATATATTTACATGAATGGAAGAGTGAGGGTGTTTTCATAAACGTTTACCTTACTAAGACCTGCGTTAGACGTGTTCATAAAGTCAGATTTTTGATCGAACTAACTTAGATGAATTGCAGAAGATATATTCATAAACGTCATAAATGTCATCAGCGTCTGGCAGATTGTGCATCCATATTTTTTTGTCTGCAGAAAGCCTGCTCACGTTCTGCAGAATAAGTGTGTTCAATAATGCAACAAAGAAGAAAGACGATTGTACTAGCGCAGATTTTCGACGTTTATGAAAACACCCTGATTCCCAAGTGCGAACATTTCAAATATCTGGGATCAATGATCAATGGCGAAGCAAGCTGTGATGACCACATTCAGCATCGCGTTAGCGTAGGTTGGATGAAAACTGAGCCATCCTCTGTGGCCGAACAATGTCCCCTAAGCTGAAAGGAAGGTTCTACACTGCAGTTGTACGTTCAAAACGTATGACGGCAAATTTACGGCAGCTGAGATGAAGATGCTTCGCATGACAGCAGGAGTAACAAAGATTGATCGAATAAGAAGTTCCAAGATTCAAGGAAGCCTTCACGTCAAAGATCCTATCTCAATGAAAATGGAGCTCAACCAGCTCAGTTGGTACTGTCATGTCCGAAGGAGAGATCCCACGAACCCTGTCAAAAACGCAATATCAATCAACGTTCCCATACAATCGCGAACGAGAGGCAGGCCTTAAATCTGCTGGATCGCACAAAGGCAGCCACACCAGCATTTAATTGGCCTCAATAACGAAGACTGCAGTTAAGTTTAACCGGCGAACCCCACAGGCGGGCCGGTAGGATACAGTTCAGTGGCAGGGTTATGAAACATTTAGTCCTGATCATATCCTCACCGCCATTAAGGAAGAAGAAGAAGAAGAAAAACTTCTTTTATAGTCTACCATTCTATGCACCAAGCAGAGCGCTAAGAGACGGGCATACACTCGGGATTTATTTAAATGCAACGCTCTTGCTGTTTTAATTTTGTTGTAATTAATGCCACTTTATTAGTTTATTAACTTACATTAATATAATATTTTGTATTTCATATTAACTGTATGTATCTATAAATAAATATATTTAAAAAAAATAATCCAATCCATTTCTTTGCTGGAGTTCACGCCCCTTATATTCTGGCCTGCATTCGAACGTACAAACAGTAAATTAAGAAAAAGTATTCCTAAACCAAATCACACAATAGTCGAATGCTCTACGTTTTTGCATCCTATTATAATTTACAAATATTCAAAACCGTTGGTCATCGGCATCTCACCCTGTTCTCTTATCCCCTACTTTTTTAAGCCCAGCGATTCCAAAACGGAACAATATATATATTAAAATGATTGTCAGTTCACAGACAATTCGTGTTCATATAATACCTATCTTCTTCTTTGAAATACCGTACGGTCATTATTCAAAAGAATTCTTTTTCGGAACCAAACTATCCAACATATTACGAAACGTAAACGTTACATTCCAGAACCAAGGCAACAGATTCATATAAATTATATGAATATGTTTGCGTTTTGCAGAATATTGTTTCATTTACAGTTATTCCTCATGTAGTTTTGTAACTTTGGAAACTGTTTCGCTTTTGACTTTTTAGGAGATATAGATTCTATTTAGGCAATGCATATGGAATGACTAATATTTAAAAAAAACTCGTAATTGGAGAGTAGAAACTTCCACATTTTAAACAGAGAAAGAGCTACCATTTTCACAGAATGAATTTTAAATTTAGATACGGTTATTGCTGAACTTTATAACCGAAATTTCATATCCATGTAACGTGCAGTATGGTTAAATCTCCCAGCAAAACTTTGTTAAATGCGTTTGAAGAAGTTTAACTGCTCTGGACTTTCGCAAAGTGGAAAAAGGACATTGGTCAGAAAATATTTTTCAAAGCGAGTGTTTTCATTTTCAAGGGAAATAAACATGAAAACACGTGTATTGGAATATGAGCATCTAAGATAGTGGACGGTTTTGTCGAGTGTTATGCACTTGAATGGTTTGTTATACCATTGACCATTTGCACTCCAGTGTAATTGAAAAAGTTTAAGAAACGTTTTAAAAACGTAAACACGACCATGTTACTGTTTTTGTTTTTAATTTTTAGGGTTAGAGTTAATATTCGATCAGAAAACATTGTTTGTAGTGAAGAATTTAATAGATTTTCCGTAACAATAAGGGGGTCATCTTAGAGAAATGAATTTTATACGAGTTAAGTCCGAGGACAGAGGAAGATATTAGGCTTATGACTGCTATATATCCTTTTTCAAATCACTTGCACTGGAAAGTTTTCAATTAATTATATTCATAAATTCTTCACCTCATGCTTTTATGAAATCTGCTGTACCATGAAATTTATTTGATAGTAGGAATTTTGTATCAAATCCCAATGCATATCACTATTCCTTTGGACTTAGAACAACCCAGTTATGTAATCGTTCCAAGTCCTTGTTTAGCATCAACCATTGATTGCATATCGGCCTAAATAAATATACCATAATATATATTAATTATGTATACACAGATGCATCAAGTCAGACATCATTTTATAGATCCTACCATTCCTGGAGATGTTCGAAGGAATTAAAAGAAATAACTCCTAGAAACATATTTTGTTGTTCGTCCTACTATCTGATAGTACTCTTGGTAACTCCCAGGACGTCAGTACCAAACAAAAATGTATGTCTAGAACAAGCTAACTTTCCGGAAGATTTGCGAGAGGTATCTTACCGGAAGAATGCAGTTTACAATAAAAGTAGAAACAACAATTATCTGAAAGCACCTCAAGGCGCAAACTGAGAACAAATTTAAAAAAAGCCAAGCACATAAATACACTTGAATTTCCCAGGCTATATGCATTTGTTGAAACTTTTTGCTCAATTAATTGAAAGTTATTTTGTTTGAATAAAAATTACTCCGTGTTAAGTTGACCATTAAGTTTAGTTTCATTCGATTTGCATAAATTTGACTTCTAAAATGTCCCAAAATCGAACATACTGTTCAGTTGAGGAGAAAGCAGCTATACTTTGTTTGTGTGGGGCTGGAGAGAAAATAGCATTGATATCGGTAACAGCGATAGGTCGCTTATAAAGATCAAATTCATCGGTCACTAAAACGGACTTTGACTGTTATTGTGTAACTACCTCTCAGTTTGGTGTTTAAAATATGTTAAGCAGGCCTGCCTTGCAATGAAGACGAAACTTAGTCGGTGTGGGAAAGTTGATAGTCGCTATCGTAGAAATGCGGTATTTTAAGCTTTGCATCCTAGAATACGCAAAACTGTATCGTCCACCTATCAGTAATGTGAATGAGTACCACTGCATCGTAGAATACGAGCGTATCATATATCATGTATGAAAAAAACGCAGTTAAGTCGATGCTTATAGAGTTTTTTGTTTTTAAAAGCCTCTTTTTGGCTTTAATTTCATACAAGACAAAAAATATAAAATCTAACCTTAAATAAACAGGCTACTTATTCTTGGTCCCAATGCGGAAACTCTTAGCTAAACAATAAACTTATAAATATGTATTGCCTTTCGGTCTAAGAACTATTTTGAGAACTAATCTTACATATATTTATGTTTCCTTGCAGAATTTTTTTTTTACATTCCTCATCTCAATTCACTTTTATATACACAAAAAAAAACGATCTACTTATCTACACTACTTAACTTTCTTTAGCTAGTTAACTCATACTAACGATAATTATGCCTCTGACTTACAAAACAAGTGATCAAAATACTAATTGCTTTCCGAGCGCGTGGCATGTCAGTCGTCAAGCATGCCCCCTCGGGAGCCGATTGAAGCCATGCAGCGTCAGTCACCACACGGAAGCACCACCCCAAGTTGGCGATCCCGTTTCCCAGAAAAGCCATACCTGCCCTACTTAACTCAACCTAGGATTATTAAAATCCTCGTTTGCTTATGAAAAATGAAACTCAATATATATTTAAGTGAATTTATTTGCATTGAAATGGTTGAATGAACAACAACAACTTATGATTGCAACCACGTGAAGTGGCAATTACGTGGAAGCAATCACAACTTGTTGTTCATTCAATCGTTTCACTATTTCGGAAGCTTGGCAGCCTAACTGCACGTGTTTTTTTTCACACAAACACGAATTGAATTTATCTGCATCGGGAAAAGTAAATCTTTAATTTACAGCAAAAGAGCAATCAAAATACACGCAGGGGAAATAAAATAAAATTAAAGAATTAAACTGCTACGAAATCAAAACAGATGGTGGGGGATGTGTGTTAATTTCCCAATTTTTAGGATTGCATTGCACTGAAATGTGAACAAAGTGCTGCGTTGTTAACTAAAATCTCCGACCGACTGGCCACATGTTGCCCAGCCCAGTCTATGATGCATATGCAATCTGAAAGTGAAACTAGTACGTACGCCAACCCCACAATAGCCGCGTTGTATTATCCCAATGATCTTGATACGGATCCGATCTGATAATAAAACGATCTGGATCATCAGTGGCAAGTTGTGGCAACAGTTGTTTTTAACACATAACAGACGATACCAGGTATTTCAAGTTTCGATTGGCACTCAGCCATATTGCAAATATAGGGTACAATGTGACGTCACAATATGATTGCTTGTTGTGTCGGGGGTGTTGCCATTTGAATACAAATCAACATACATTTTGCACTCAATATTTTTTTCTTCAGAAACTATGTTCAAATATGCAACATATTAACAGTATTGTACTGCTAATATTTCCATTAATTTTTGTGTATTATATTACGAAGCAAAACGTCTCAAAAGTCGCAGTGGTAAATTATTCGAATATGAAAATATGCTAATTGATTTTTTGTGTTATTAATAGTGTTTCATATTTTGGTCTGGCAATATTATTGTGTTCCTATAATGTCCTATAATTTAAATAAGCAACGCCACGAAAAAACAGGTAGTGAGTTTTGTAATTACATTTTGGATCACGATTAATGATCCCGATAAATAGCAAGATCCTGTGTTGTTTTTGTTTTACGTATTAAATTGATCCAGATCCAGATCCGCATGGATAATAAAACACAGCTAATGTTCATTAAAATGCACCAATTAGTTAATATAACTATAAAGCGTGTAAAAATAGGTCGCCATAATTTCAACTACGTAAATCTAAAAATGATATAAAACCTAAAACAAATAAGTTGTTCACGTAGAATCGTATTTCTGACCACTGGTCAGTGTGGTTTTCTTAACCACTTAATTGTACATTCCAATAGATACTAGCTGTGTTTTATTATCCATGCGGATCTGGATCTGGATCAATTTAATACGTAAAACAAAAACAACACAGGATCTTGCTATTTATCGGGATCATTAATCGTGATCCAAAATGTAATTACAAAACTCACTACCTGTTTTTTCGTGGCGTTGCTTATTTAAATTATAGGACATTATAGGAACACAATAATATTGCCAGACCAAAATATGAAACACTATTAATAACACAAAAAATCAATTAGCATATTTTCATATTCGAATAATTTACCACTGCGACTTTTGAGACGTTTTGCTTCGTAATATAATACACAAAAATTAATGGAAATATTAGCAGTACAATACTGTTAATATGTTGCATATTTGAACATAACATTTGAACATAGTTTCTGAAAAAAAAAATATTGAGTGCAAAATGTATGTTGATTTGTATTCAAATGGCAACACCCCCGACACAACAAGCGATCATATTGTGACGTCACATTGTACCCTATATTTGCAATATGGCTGAGTGCCAATCGAAACTTGAAATACCTGGCATCGTCTGTTATGCGTTAAAAACAACTGTTGCCACAACTTGCCACTGATGATCCAGATCGTTTTATTATCAGATCGGATCCGTATCAAGATCATTGGGATAATAAAACGCGGCTACTGTCATACTTGCACTAGAAAATCAGTAGGATTGGACTAGAAAATCAGTAGGAACATGGGGTCAATTCGGAAACGCATCACTGCACAGTTTGATGCTCAGTCAGCCTTCCACACGTTCATTGACGCAAACAATATGTTTCACTGGCAAGATATTACGTTTATTTTTGCAAAGTTGTGTAAACTGATGTTCAAACGTCAACGAAAAAAGCATTGAACACCAGTTGTGTTGCGCATCGGAAACTTATTTTACACAGTGATGCCTCATCGATGCACATTATGTGGGTGTTACCGAATTCACCTATGTTGTTTTTTAGTTAGTTGAAAACTTTATTTACAACGTAAACACGTAATAAGGGTTTGGAAAATGCCCAGTACATTTTGAAAGCATACACCCAGATAAAAAACAACGTAAAATCAAAGTAAACCACTTTAAATCAAAGATTTTTCGGAACGATTTAGCTTCGAATACGAGAATTTTAAAAACAAAGTGATAGGTATGACATTAATTCAAAATGCTTTCCCACTTTAAAACGAATGTATTTCTAATTTGATTTAACCACGTTTTTACCTTGATTTGAGGTGGAATCATCGTTGAATCAAATTCATTTATCTTCAAAACAACGTTTATCAACTTTGATACAACCGTAATGCATCTTAGATTAAAATGCATTCAATTTTAAAAATACTATGCTCTAACTTTAATTTGATAATGAAGCATCGTACAATCAAATGCGTCCGACTTTAAAATCACTATGCGGATTTTTAATATTCATATGCGCTTCCACACTGTGGATTGGAAATTGTGTCATAAAATAACGGGTTTTAGTCAATATGTACTTAGTATCTCAAAAGTTTGTAGATATAACACAAAAGAGTGACTTTACAAAATCATAGTTTTCTTTCTCCTGATTTTTGATTTGTGCCTTCAATTTACTCTTAAAAATTGAAGGCACAAACCAAACTCGGGTATTTTTGTTTTTGTCCGTCTTGCGGCTCCTTATTCTTAAAGTAACCACATCGACCACATGAACTTTTAAAAACGTTTTAAATTGTGTGAATCGTCATAGGTGAACGTTGCTAGTTGATACACAAAATCATGACTTTTGGTCCATGCGTAAGGTGACTATCAAATTGACAATCGCTTTTTTGGGATAGCTTTTGTTTGACAGCTACTTAAGAGTCGTTTTCAATAATAATTTTATTTTAATAAAAAAACTAGGTAAGTTAACTTCGAAAAGTAAAAGCTTTACCTCATTGAAACTCTTCTGTAGCGCAAGAGAGGAAAATGAAGAACCAATAGTACTCAGAAAAAACAAACTTAAGAAATAAATCAACTAGTTTGGAACTTCCAAACCCTATGTACAAATCCCTTAATGGATTTTCATTATAATATATACCACAGTATTTAGACTTTAAATTTTAGAAAAACGTTCGCTTAACAAAGAAAGCGTTCATAATTGCTTTGCGTTTGCTCGATTTTCCATATGGAATAAGATCAATCCTTGTTCAACTCATGACTCAATTGGCTTCAACTGGAAATCTTTTTAGTGGTGAAGTTGGCTTAGCTATAAAAAAGCTTAAGAACAACAAAGCCGCAGGCTCTGATGGCTTACCAGCGGAACTCTTCAAATACGGTGGTGATGTTTTGGAAGGGCGCATGCACCAAATCATCAGCCAAGTATGGGTGGAAGAAAACATGCCCGATGACTGGACTATCAGCTCCATATGCCCCATATACAAAATGGTGATCCTATGTCTTGCAAGAACTTATCGGCGTGTGTTGCCTCGATAGTACCAGTGTGGCTTCCGGCCAGGCAGATCGACTATACCCCAAACATCTGTCCACCGCCTAGGACAAAACATCACTATTGATAGCAACAATTTCGAGGTAGTTAAGGAGTTCATCTACCTCGGAGTAAACATGAACTCCACGAAGGACACCTTAGTGGAGATCCGGCGAAGAATTACCCTAGGAAACCGCTGCTACTTCGGTTTGGCAAAACAACTGGGTTCAAAACTCCTAACTCGGAGGAAGAAATGTATGCTTTACAAAACCCTTATCCTGCCAGTTCTGCTTTATGGCGCCGAGAGCTGGACGATAAGCCGGAAGGGAGAGCTGATACTGGGATCCTTGGAAAGAAAAATTCTTTGGCGGATTTTGGTCCTGTGTGCGAGGAGGGTGAATGGAGGAGAAGATACAACCGCGAACTCTATGAGCTGTACCAAGATGTGGATGTAGTCCAAAAAGCCAAAATACGTCGACCACATTAGCTCGGCCACATCGAGCGAATGGACAATAATGCTCAAGCTAAGAGGATCTTCGAACCCCAGCCCCCAGCTTCGAGAAGACAAGAAAGACCAAGCCATCGCGGATGCCAGAGCACTTGGTCTGGACAACTGGAAGCAGCGTGCCCGGGATCGTAGAGGATGGAAGGCTGCAGTGTCTCAGGCAAATACTCTTCACGGGTCGGGAGCCCGTTAAGTAAGTAGTTGGCTTCCAATTTTTGCAAGCTATAAAATTTAATGCACGCACTTAAACTTTAGATCGGCGGTTCCACCAGGCGCTGACAAATTCATTAACAAGATCGTTCCGGCGGGCAAAGGGAACTTCCCAGTGGCAATGTATAAGGACTACATATATAGGATGTCAGACCGGATGGCGGAGCATGTTTGGGCTTAGAATATCACTGCGCTTGTCGTAAAAGGGGACTAAGAGAAGAAATCACATATAGGGAATTTTGACATCCAGATGAGCCTAGCGACACATTATACATCTTAAAGCTGTCCCGCAAAGGTGAATGCAAATCCGTGGGATGACTGGGGATCACCGGTCTCGCAAAATGTCGATCAAACAATAATCAATAAACAGAGCATGCGGTTGTCGAAATCGAGAAAACAAAACCAGCGTTTGATTGGCCGCATTGATGAAGTTATCCGAAACCAGCAGGCCTGCCGATATTTATTAAGGTCGAACCGTTGAACCCCACAGGCGGACCAGTAGGGATGCAGTAAAGTTTTATAGTACCTCTAGTCCTGATCATAACCTCGTCGTTAAGGAAGAAGAAGAATTCAACGACCGACCAAACTTCAAAACACAAAACAACGGATTTGTGAAAGAAATGTTTGGGCTTAACCTGATTACAGTACCGGAAAAGAAACGTATGACAGCGCATACAGTCAACAATCCTAAAACAAATGGTCTCCCTAGTATGCGTTTCTACTAAACTGTAACTGTCCAAATTCATTGTAAAAATATTGAAGAACTTGGCGGAAAATTCGTAATACAAGGTAAAAAAAACACAAGAAACTTCATTGAGCATAGCCAGACATAACATCATGAAACTCTCTCACAAGTGTTCATGCAAATATATTGGTTGACACGACTAGAGATCATCGGTGTCTTTCAAGGATGGTGAAACAATAAACAATAACAGGAATACGCACGTGTCCAAATCGTTGAAAAGAGAAAGGCCTAAAAACTCCTGAACCACAAAAATGCAATAACAGCAGCCTCAGTAAAAAGGACTATAATTCATTTAATCCTGATAATAGTCTCGCTGTTAGAATCTTAATCACAATTGTGCATGTTTATTACTTACTCTTCGACTCTGCAACAGTTTTTGTTGGCGGTCTAGTTATGTAAAGGTTCTTTCATTTTTGCCAACAGAAGTAAACGTTAATAAATGATTAGAGATGTTGTATGATGTCGCCGAATTTAAAATGATTGTTTGTTATATATAAAAACACAGCACTTGAAACACAAATATTCTTTGGCAAATTATTTTTAGAAACTTCGAATAACAGCTGATCGAAATGACAGCCTCAACAACCAAATGGCGTTTTATATATATAATTATAAGTGCTACGAAGGTAGGTAGGTAGGTAAATGGATGCCATTGTGACAGGTGGCACGCCACACTTAGACCATCAGTTTGGGTCCATTGGGTCCATTGCTGGGATTTTTCCAAAATTTTTAAGAACCTGCAAAGGAATCAAAAATATGCCGCTGTTTCACAGCTCACCACCCGGATCTATATGTAAATCTCAGGAGTTTCCTCAGCTCAATATCGGTCAGATCCTCCAGCTCCTCAAAGAAGTAGCTACCAAGAATCTTGAATCTGTTAGTTCTAAGGGCAGGGCATTCACATAGTAGGCGATGAATAGATTCTATCTCTTTGACGTCTCTACAGCTCTTGCAGTAATCGTTGTGCATTATGCCCAGCCGCTCCGCATGTAAGCCCACTGGACAGTGTCCTGTGAGGACCGCCGTCAGTGTGCGTATGTCTTTGCGGTTTAGCCCGATCATGCTCCCAATAATTTTTTTCACGATCGCTTTACACAGATAATCAATAACGACAACAAAAAAAGCGTCAGTAAGCTATCACCTCAGCTGGTTCCACCCCTACTTTATATTCCACAAAATCGCAAAACAAAGACTATGCTCCTATTCAATGCAATACCGCCCGGCCGTTCGTCAACGGTTATAATTATTTTATTCCATTCATTCCTCTCACATTTACACTATGTAGAAATCAGATAGGTAGGTACTCTTGGGTCTAGACGAACTTAATGTATTTTTTATACATTTTTTTATTTTCATCCATCATTGAAAGCGTACCTAATATAAGTATTATTTTTTTGTATGACTGGATTTCCAAAGCATAATTTATCTTGCTTTGGTAAACATTAAACATAACACCATTGCGTTGAATGGATATCGTATATAAATTGTCTTTGAAGATTAAGTAAGATAGGCCTATTATAAAAAATAAAACGCAAACATCCCCTAATTTCGTACCTTCTAAGATAAAATAACATTTTAATTAGCATTTTCCCATAGAAGGATTTAACCACAAGGGTAACAAGATTTCAAAGCTTTTGTGAATTCATCAAGAGTCAATGTTTAAATTAGGTAATTGCGAAGATGCGTATAAATACGTAAACTGATGAAACACAAGCATACTCGTAGCAGACGGTTTCATTTACTTGACTACAAACCATATTACAAATTGAAATTCCAATTCAAACCGAATTTATATGTAAATAGTAAGTAAAGTAAATTTAGGGCGAGAATGGATTTTAATGAATTTAAGCTTCTAAATTCATTGCGAATTCAAAGTTGGTTGTGTTAAACTGTTTTATTTATTTACCTCAGTTGGGTTAGGTTACAAAATGCCCATTCAGTGATCTTTAATTCACGTGAACTCGCACAATGCGATGTCAAAAAAAATAATGCATAGTATTTCTCTTACTCATTTGTCGGTTTGTCGAAAGTTTTGTTTCCACCATCATTATTTAAATACTGTTACGAATTGACTGTCTAGACAAAGAATCTAATTTCGCGCAATTTTAACTAAAAACAATTCCAAGTGCGAAACCACTTAATTTTGATAGCCAATTCACATGCCTCTGGCAATAATATCTTCCTAAGTTTAACGAAAGATAGGCTACATCTCTGAACACAGTTTTGCGGCAAAAACCGACTATACTGTGCAGAGGCACAGGTCCGACCCACTTAGGATTTTTCAGGCGAGTCGCCCTGGGCCTTGTCTTTTTTAAGCACTACTGTACTGTTTAATTCGCCTTTAACACTCACTTGGGTGAGTCATAAATCAATAACAAAATATTTGACCTATATTGCTACTATAAGGCAGAAAATCCCAATGTCTACAAGCCCTAAGTACAAAACATATGCACCAACATTTAAAAAGAAAAAAAACCCTAACTACTACATAAGCCGTGTTTCTTTGTACACGGATATAGGCATGGCATTAAAAACCTCTCGCGATTGTCAGTCACCTTGACGTGTGTACCATCATTGCATTCGATGGTACCGGTGCGGAGGCTTACGGTGCAAAGATTCAACGGGCTATGCTGTCTAAGGGCCACCCATGGCAGACAGGCCGATTGATGAGCGCCAACCAAGAACTGGCAAGGACTTAACGTCCATCCACCCCTAATCCAGAGTGTCATGCGACCCGTGCTTATTGGATGGTTTGCAGCCAGGGATATC
Organism: Portevinia maculata; assembly: GCA_949715645.1. Classification (NCBI taxonomy): domain Eukaryota; kingdom Metazoa; phylum Arthropoda; class Insecta; order Diptera; family Syrphidae; genus Portevinia; species Portevinia maculata. The sequence goes on along the minus strand of OX454525.1, from coordinate 107,906,575 downwards.
CGGCTGTATTTTAGCGGAGCCTCTCTGATACCGGGCCACCTCAGAGAGTAACCATGGCCTTACCACGCTAATGCGGGGCTCTGGCGTGGTTGACCGTCTTTCTCGCGCTACTCGTGGGAAATGAAACAACCAAATAAAAGCAAACAAAACAAATCAAACAAATTGCGGGGACAGACCGCAGACGAAGTCATTGGTCGGATGGAGCAGGACATCCATGACGACCGCCTGGCACATGATAGACCCGGAACAAGTCGAAAGGGAGGCTCTAAACTGGTGCAACCCAGCACCAGTCAAAGAACCATCGTCACCTCACGACAAGCCACGGGGGTGCCAAAAGGCCCGGGAAGAAGCCCGGTAGCACCGACAGGTGCATGCAGTGGGGATAGGAGCCAAATCCTAATCCCCTCCCTGACCGGTGAAGTAATGGTGGAGGGAACTAAGGCAGTGGGAACGAGCATAGCTCAAGTACCAGCCCCTGTACCCCCCGACAACAACACCGGAAGGAAGAGGAATAAGCCAGCCTTACCTCCACCTGGGAAACCAGGCGCGAGGGACGACCCTATGCGAAGGGGACTTAGTGGTGCTGGCACTAAATGGTACCTCCGCTACCTCAATAAAGGCTTCGGGCCCGAGGAAGCCAAAAGGAGGGCCGAGGAGCATCGGGCCAAGCCCGAAAGTACAGAAGTGGCGACGGGGAAAAGGGGAAACAGCAACATCCCCCCCCCCCCCCCACAACAAATAAAGCCAAAAAACAGAAGGTGGATGAAGGTACCGAGGGGGCCACGGGAAAGCCTGCAAAAGCAAGCGCCACCGTGGTCGGTCGAAGCTATGCTACGGCGGTGAAAACCTTCCCGGCTAGCAGTAGACGCGAGACAGGTGCGATTGCTGAGCAGGTTGCTGTTCTCCCGGTGAAATATCCGCAGAAGATCCTCAGCAACCCAGACCTCACGGCACTTGAAGACGCCATTGTGTTGGAAATGGCCTTGGGATGGGAGCATAAGCTCAAATTCCAGGGCATACATTTCAAACATGGAATGCTCTTAGTGGACTGCGAGACTCCGCAGACAGCTGAGTGGCTAAAGGCAGTAGCCCCAAAGTTGGAGAAATGGACACGCCTCATGGCTTGCAGTGGGACTGATATACCACGGTCCTACTCCATAACGATATTCCTTCCACGCAGTGCAGAGCAAGAAGCTAAAACCTCCTTGGCACTGCTGGAAGCACAGAATGTGGGACTTAACGTCCAGGCGTGGAAGATTCTCAATTGTCGAAAAGAGGGAACCGGGCAGGTACTGGCTCTTGGCATCGACCGAGAATCCTTCGACGCCATAAAATCCCAAAAAGGATCCCTGAGCTACCGATTCGGCAGGGTTGCGGTGTGCGGACTCAAGAGGTCGGACGAGATCTCTGGGCAAACAGCCCAGCCAGAATCAAATCTGAATTCGCAGAGCGCGCAGTCTGAGGTGGAGCATACTGCTCCTCCGAAGACTAAAGCACCTTCTTCCGTTGTCCAATCGGCGGAGCAGGCTCCTGTGGAGACCGAGGAGTCTATGTCCAGCTCGGTGAGCATGATCTCTGAGGGGGAAATGGACAACACGGTCATCGACCTCTTCCAGGAAATCACCCAGGAGGAGGAAGATTCGTTGCTGAAGGAGGACGGGGCAACTGCCCCGCGCGAGCAATAGCTCGATGAACCCCACCAACAGCAAAATCAAACTAGCACAAGTAAACATTCACCATGCTATAGCCGCCTCGGCGACTATATCTAGGATGTTTACCTGCCAAAGCCTAGGGCTAGTACTGATCAAGGAGCCATGGATCCTGAAAGGACAAGTCAAAGGATTGGCGAGCAAGGATGCAAAGGTAATATGGGACACTCGGGCCGAGAAACCGAGAGCTTGCATTCTAATAAACAATAAATATAAATTTATTCTACTTTCAGAATATGCGACACGAGATCTGGTGCCAATTCAGGTACATCTGGATGTTGAAGGATGTCACCGCACCATTGTCATCGTATCGGCGTACTGTGCAGGGGATGAGCCGGTTGTATCATCCCAAATGCAGCGACTGGTGGAGCATTGCAACAAGCTCCGCATGTCGCTCCTTATAGGGTGTGATGCAAATGCCCACAACATCATATGGGGGAGCGCCGACACCAACACCAGGGGTGAGTACCTACCAGAATTTATTATGAGTTCGTCACTTGATATTATAAACGTGGGAAATACCCCCACTTTTGTAACTACTGTCAGGGACGAAGTACTAGACCTCACGCTTGGTAGCCCAAGCGTAAGTAAATTAATTAGTAACTGGAGAGTATCTAGTGAGCCGTCATTGTCTGACCATCGAATAATAGTATTCGACCTGGACAGCACAAGTATCACGAGAAATCCAGTAAGAAACCCAAGGAAAACCAATTGGGAAACTTATAGAACTGCTCTAGAGAGCAATCTGTGGCGCCTTAGTCTGAGGAAGGCTCCGGGACACCCCCTAGAGCTAGAGAGCGCAGTGGAAGGCATAACAAACGCCATCATCACTGCGTTCGAAGAAAACTGTCCTCTAAGTAGAGAACGGGACAGGAAACAGACGCCATGGTGGAGCAATAACTTGTCAAAATTAAGATCCGAGGTGCGGAAGCTTTTCAATAAAGCAAAGCGCAGCGGAGAATGGCAAAGCTACCAAATGGCCCTTACTACATACAATAAGGAAATAAGAAAAGCTAAAAGAAATAGCTTCAGAAAATTCTGTGAGACAATCACCAGCACCCCTACTGCGGCAAGGCTACACAAAGCTCTTGCGGAGTCAGGAGGGGTGCCGATGTCTCTGAGGAAACCAGATGGCGAGTTCACGGAAGATGAGAATCAAAGGGCACTATTGCTACTAGAAACTCACTTTCCTGGCAGCTCGCCTAGTACTGAGCCAGGAATCAATACCACTTCAATCAGACCTCGGAGGGAAGACTGCGAAACAACATCAACCATCTGTTCTGAGGGACGGCTGAAATGGGAAATAAATTCCTTTCAGCCTTTCAAATCTGCCGGAGTGGACGGCATTATACCCGCCCTTCTTCAAGAAGGGCAAAGGGTACTAATACCACACCTGCTAAAGATAACAAGGAGCAGTATTGCCTTGGGCCACATACCAATGCAATGGAGACGAGCAAGGGTTGTGTTTATACCAAAAGCGGGGAAAAAAGACCCCACACAGCCAAAATCGTACAGACCCATCAGCCTTACGTCATTTCTTCTGAAGATGACAGAAAAGGCTGTAGACAATTATTTAAGGGAAGATGTTCTGAACATATCCCCCTTACATCATCGTCAGCATGCATACAGAGCGGGCAGATCAACAGAGACCGCCCTATATCAGCTGACGGAGATAATTCGAAGTGCCCTGGAGGCAAAAGAAATAGTACTGTGCGCTTTCCTAGACATAGAGGGAGCATTTGACAACACCTCACATGATGCGATCAAACGATCCCTGGATAGGAAAGGAGTTAACAGTACAGTATCCAACTGGATATGTGAGCTGCTGAGCACTAGATCAGCAGAGACTCAAAAACCATCTGGAACCATCAGAGTAAACACAACGAGAGGATGTCCACAAGGAGGGGTACTATCACCCTTAATGTGGAGCCTAGTTGTAGACGAACTGCTGGAAAAATTAACCAACCATGGCATCAACTGTCAGGCGTACGCCGATGACATTGTATTGATTGCCAGGGGCAAGTTCGAAGAAACCCTTGAAGACATCATACAAAAGGGGCTTAAAGTAACCAAGGAATGGTGCCATAATGTCGGACTTAACATCAATCCGGCGAAAACAACGATAGTACCATTCACAAGGAAAAGACAACTTCAAAGACTTAAGGACATAAACCTATCAGGCACGACACTGATACCAGTCAAAGAAGTAAAATATCTAGGACTCCATCTAGATAGTAAACTCCTCTGGCGAAAACATACAGAGGAGATATCCAAGAAGGCCACCCGCGCTCTCATGATATGTAGGAGCCTAGCGGGGAAGGCATGGGGATGCAGCCCAAGCATCCTGCGATGGATGTACACTGCAATCGTGAGACCAATGATCACATACGGAGCGGTAGCATGGGCGAAACGAACCAGTCTAGTCACAACGCGAGAGACACTCGGCAAAGTGCAAAGACTGGCGTGCCTGTGCATTACCGGAGCAATGCGTAGCATTGCAGGTGCTATTGGAACTGACCCCTCTACACATCATGGTGATGAACGAGGCAGACAAAACAATCCTTAGGATGGCAAAGGAGGGAATTGGGAGAGGGAAATGCATCGGTTCGAAAGAACACGGTGACTTACTCAAAAAACTCCCACTTCTTGGCATACCTAGGGACGACAGCATCAGGAAGTTCAACTTCGAGAAGAATTTCCAGATAAAGCTCAGCAATAAGGAGAACTGGAGCAACGAATCCATAACTTATGGACTGAGCAACCACACAACAAAGTGGTATACGGACGGCTCGAGGAGTGAGGAGGGAACTGGTGCTGGAGTGTTTGGGCCGGGAACTAAGCACTACGAATCCATGGGCAAATGTACCAGCATCTTCCAGGCAGAAATATGTGCCATAGACAGGTGCGTTCGAATCAACCTCGAGAAAAACTATAGAAATTGCAACATAGCAATAATGTCTGACAGCCAAGCAGCTATAAAGGCTCTTGACGCCTACGTTATCAAGTCAAAACTCGTGTGGGAATGCCTACAAGGACTGAATAGACTAGGCAAGAATAACAGAATCTCCATCTGCTGGGTGCCTGGCCATGTTGGCATTACGGGCAATGAGGCAGCGGACTCTCTGGCAAGAAGAGGGGCAGAGGAACCCTTCATAGGACCTGAACCATTCTGCGGGATAGGAGAACACACTATACGCGAAGAGTTCAGGAGACTGGAGGAAGAAACAAAGGCCAAAACCTTTCTCAACCTCCAAGGTCTGAGGCAAGCAAAGAAACTCTTAGGAAATTACAACCAAAAGAGATTCAAAGTTTGTATCGGCCTTAACAAAAACAACCTAAGAATCCTAACAGGCCTCCTCACGGGGCACTGCAGACTCAAGGAGCACCCGAGGAAAATGGGCATATCGGAGGACGGGCTCTGTAGATTCTGCAGTGAAACCGCCGAAACTCCAGACCATATACTGGAATCCTGTGGGGCACTGACCCACAAAAGGATGAAACATTTGGGCAGGCACCAAATAACAGACAAGGACATACAAACCATTGACCCACAGCTCATTCTCAGATTCATCAAAGAAACTGGACTGGACGCTGTGCTCTAAGGAGTGTGACCTGCCAAGGATAAATCAGAGCAATACCTCGACACTCTTCACAAAGAAGTATCTAGAGAGGGCTCTGAACGAGGGCAAGCACCTCTCCGAGGCACAAGCAAGGGGACACAATAGACCAATAGGTCGCAGTGTAATATACCCTAACCAAATATTATTATTATTATTATTATTATTATGGCATTAAAAAAACGACCATCGCCGCTTAAGAATTCATCAAAAAAAACTTGGCAGCACACATGCACCTATGACGTTTATTAGTATCCGTGTTTCTTTGCACGCGGATATAGGGATGGCATCAGAAAATGACTATCGCCGCTTAAGAATTCATCAAAAAAAACTTGGCAGCACACATGCACCTATGACACGCACCGTGACACAGCTGTAAGTTGTAGTTAAGAAATTTGTATTGAAAATCCTGAAATTGAAAAATATATGCTTCCGCCAATTGAAATTGATGCCAACCATATTCTAAAATTATGAAAAACATTTTCACATTAACAGATTTGCTAAATTCAATTACCTTTATAATGAAGTTTAAAAAAAAAAAAATAATAAAATCACGAACAAAATATTCGTCGGGATGTGTTAGTGGTCGAAGGGATGTCAAACTTTGACATTTCCTGAAAAATTCATCGCATGAGTTCATCAGAAACGAAGAAAATGGGTTTCGGAAGCACTATTTATCCCCGCTAACTGACTTAGCGGCGATAGCTATCCCCTCTAAAGTTAGCGTATATAGGATAAGTTGTTGTTGTATTTTACATGCAAATTTCAAATTATCCCTATATCCGCGTGCAAAGAAACACGGCTATAGGGCCTTTTATAACACACTGCATATGGAATTAAAACGTTTAACGTCTTTTCTCTTCAAAGTAACCTGGGTAACTGTTTTACGAATTTTAATATTTTTTTCATCGGGTGTGTGTTATTTTCTTTTCAAGCTGGCTGAACATTTTAATGCGTTAAGGTTGTGACTTAAAATAGTGATTTAAAATGAACAGAGCAAAGAATGCTTATGATTTGCGTTAAATATTAATCAACGAAAAAAATATCGATTTGATGAAAGAAAAATTAAAAGTTGGAAATAAGAAAAATTCTAAAGTTGATGTGGATCCTGACTTTTTTCCGGAAAATAGAAGTGATTCAGAAACTAAAAATGGATTAGAAACTGCTGGCGGTAGGAAGGAAGAAATCCATCAAGAAGTAATCCAAACACCATATATAATTAAAAATTGAGAACAAGCAGAAATCAACCCAGCACAGGCTGCGGAAATCCGCGATGATGGCGGAAGGTTGAGGAGGAAGAGGATGGGGCTTTCACTAAACCTAAAAAATAATAAAATAAGAGAACGGGAAACTAAAAAACATCCAGTTCGACCATTTAGGTGGGGTTTTGGTCGTTAGATTTAAAGGAAAGGCGACATTTTATATTAGGTTCAACAAAAAAAAAAATACTACTGCTCGTGATATGAAAAAAATAGCTCATCAGCAAGGAGAAAATTTAGCTTCTTTGAAAGTACCTCATAAGTTTTTTATGGGATCATGAAGTAATCTCGAATGACAAAAATCTCAAATGTAAATAATCTCGAAAAAAACAAATTTTTAATCTAGAATGCAAAAATCTCGAACGCACAAGAGTCTCGATTGAACAAAAATCTCAAAAGACCATTATCTCCAAAAAAAATCTCGAGAAAAAAGTTAATTCGAGATTTTTTTCTTACCTGTGTACAATGTCATATTTAGTTTATTCAGCAATTTATTTTTTTGGGTAAATTAACAACAAAAGATCAATATTTAACAAAAAAAAAAACAGTTATCACTCTAGCACGACAATTATGAGATTTATTTAGCTTGCACATCTAATAAAACTTGTTTTTTACGCGTTTGTTTCAATTTTAAATAAATCCATCGATTTTGATTTTAATATTTCCTTTGTTTGTAATGTCATTTACTTTCATTTTAATTGTTTTTATTTGCACTCACGTTGTGATAACACACGATCCCAAACAACAGTAATTTCAGGTATCTTTTTTAGGATTCCGTAGCCAAATGGCAAAAAACGGAACCTTATGGATTCGTCATGTCTGTCTTCTGTCTGTCCGTCCGTATGTCACAGCCACTTTTTTCCGGAACTATAAGAGCTATACTGTTGAAACTTGGTAAGTAGATGTATTCTGTGAACCGCATTAAGATTTTCACACAAAAATAGAAAAAAACAATAAATTTTGGGGGTTCCCCATACTAAGTACTAAAACTAAAAAAAAAAAATTTTCATCAAACCCATACGTGTGGGGTATCTATGGATAGGTCTTCAAAAATGATATTGAGGTTTCTAATATCATTTTTTTCTAAACTGAATAGTTTGCACGAGAGACACTTCCAAAGTGGTAAAATGTGTGTGTGTCCCCCTGTAACTTCTAAAATAAGAGAATGATAAAACAAAAAAAAAATATATGATGTAGGTACATTACCATGCAAACTTCCACCGAAAATTGGTTTGAACGAGATCTAGTAAGTAGTTTTTTTTAATATGTCATAAATCGTAAACCGCCACTTATCTATTATTAAAACATCGATCAAAGTTACAAAGAAGTACAAGAACATTTATATGATGTTACTTGCTGCTACGGAACCCTTTATGGGCGAGTCCGACTCGCACTTGGCCGCTTTCTTACAGTTGCATGGCCAATCGTGGATGTTAAAGAGACGTAAATAATCTCGAATGAATATATTTGGGTATATAATATATATTGTAGCAATACTAATAATCCTAGGTTTAAGAAAATGAATTGTACCAAACTTTGTTAATTTTAAGAAATAATTTATCATTCACTCCCATAAATAATACCAAATGTATGACAACACGGCAACGCTGAAAAGTTTCGCCATCACTGACTATGCCAAACAAAAAGCTTCAATGTTAAAACTCTAAAAAGCTTCCCTACGATTTTGTATAAAAGCGCTGAACGAATCAGTTCAAACTCACTCAGGTTTTGCATCTCGCTTCGCGAAGTTTAGACTAAGCGTCCGAAGGAAGGTGCCACACTTGGGTTCGGTATTGCGTGAATTTGCCGTTTTCCTCCTTACGAAGGTTATCCTAACCGTCTTTGGAAAAAGCGACACATTCCTTGCCTTCGTAGCTCCGCGCTATTTTCAGCATTGCCAGTATTTTTCCCCACAAACACATTTTTTTGTTAATAAACATCAGCCTATGGGAAAAACCCAACCAGCAAGACTTATTAATTACGATTGCTACCAGACCGTTTGCTTCTTCGCCTATTCAGCGTGCACTGTAGTCTCCGGACAGCATACGCGCGGTAGACGAATAATCAATCGTGACGCGACATTTTCTTTTTCAAATCAAGAGTCCCTCAGGCGATTGAGGTCCTACGCATAAAAGCAAGAGTCGCCTAGATCAAGTTAAAAGGCGACGCTACATTTGGCGCCCAACGTGGGGCCACTACAAGAAGAACACATTATTTGAAAAGGAGAAATAAAGAGTGACAAAACGCGAAATTTCATAAAACACAATGGCCCAATTCTCTGAAGCTCAGCTGAAGAGGTTTATTTTTGCAATGCAAAGCCAACCCACTCACACCATTAAAGGCAGTTTTAACCACTGTACTGCCAGGTTTAAGGGGGAACGCGATCCAGCCATCGTAGAGGGTTTTATTGCGACCATAAATGTATACAAAGATGTTGAACGCATTGACGACTGCGATGCAGTCAAGGGTTTTCCATTACTCTTGGAAGAAGGAGCTGTGACCTGGTGGCGGGGTGTACATTCAGAAACCAACACCTGGGCGGATGTCCTGACATTGCTGCGTAACGCTTATGCACCTGCGAAGCCCGCATACAGGATTTTCATGGAAATTTTCGACGAAAAGCAGAAACCGCACGAGTCGACTGATGATTTCATCACAAAGAAGAGGGCACTCCTTGCTAAACTTCCGGCGCCGAGGCCAGCCGAAACAATGATGATTGACATGGTCTATGGCTTGCTAAGTCTGCGAATCAGGGATGGAGTCCCGAGAGAAAACTGCAGCACCTTTCAGTGCTTATTAACAAAGGCCAGAATGGTCGAGATCTCGATCCAGGAAAGAAATGCCCACCTGCAGCCCAAAGATGAATTCATCGATAAGAGGAGATGCAACTTTTGTAAGCACGTTGGCCATACAACCGCCGACTGCCGAAAAAGAGGAAAATTGGAAAATAAGCCAACAACATCAGCCCCAACACAATCTACGATACACTGTTATAAATGCAAAGCACCAGGATTTGTTCGTTCTACCTGCCCGACGTGCAAAGACCTACCAAAAGGACCATCGACTGTTACATTTAACTGCATAAAAACCACTATAGGCAAGGATCTGCCAACTATTCCTATTGCGGCTCATGGTGAAACAGGAATTGCCTACATCGATACAGCTGCTCGAACAAGCGTCGCCGGTCGAGAACTTTTCGAACATTTACTCCGGAACGGCACAAAGTTCTATACGGTCAATGCTGATGTAACGTTCGCCGATGGAGAAGCACATTCACAAAAACTCTGTATGGCAGAGACCAATATTATTATCGGAAATAGACTACGTCCAATTAAGTTTATTGCTATGCCCAAAGCCAAGGACAACCGTGCCCTTATCGGTATAGACTTTCTTGAGGCCAACGGAATAGTGCTGGACCTAGGCCAGAGAATGTGGTACTTTGCTGACCAAACCAAGAAAAAGTTTGATTTCTTCGACACCTCTCACACAAAGATCGCAAGGAACAGCCAGAAAGGACTAGTAACCGATGTCCAAATTCGACTTCCCAACGAAGACCACTTCAACCCGATGTTGACTAGAGTCCAAACATCAGAATCTGATAGAGATTCTGGCGGAAGATCTCAGCGGAAGATCTCAGTGCGGCTTCACAATATAAAAGTTCGCCACCTGTGGTTGAATCTTCACCAAAAGCAAGAATTAAGGCATTTTTAGCATGGTTTCAACCCAACAGACCTATTTCGCCACTTGCCGCAACTCCTGTTCGTAAGGAAAACGGGGACACAAAATCGCCCACAAAATTCCTCTCACCGAACGCCACAAAAGAGCAGAACGACCAAACCAATCCGTTCCTTACTTGGTTTGAGCCCAACTTTCTTCCTGCACCAAACAATGAATATTCTCCTCGTTTCACTCAACAGGTTTTCACGGATGCTCTAAGAAGTACCGATGTTACACCAAAACGAAACAGCAAGGAAGAAAATTTGTTCCCCAGTCTTGTATATAATCCAAAAGATCTCGATACTGATGCTTACTCTATGGAAATCGAGGAACAAGCCGGAGAAAACGCAGCATACTTCACGCCACGAAAAATACGAAAGACTTCATCTACAGCCTCAAGTCAGATAGTCGAAAATCCTGCAAACGCAATAATTTTCGACAATTCCTTGAAAAACACTGGCAAATCTTTCCCTGGATCAATACGACCCGAAGAAGAGGACGTTGTTCTTGAGTCCTACTTCACAGAAATTCTTACGTTCGACATTGAACTACGAAGTGACGAAGCGACAGAGCTCAGCGAAATAGAAATGAAGCACTTGAATGAAATCCTTTTGCAAGAAGAAAGCGTGTTCGGTCCCCTATGTGAGCCGACCCCATACGCGGAACACAGGATAAACACGGGCACACACGAACCTGTAGCCTCAGCGCCTTACAGGCTATCACCCATAAGAAGGAACCAACTGAAGGGAGAGCTAACTAAGATGATGGACAACAACATAATTGAAGAGTCAGAATCTCCGTGGGCCGCACCAGTTGTACTGGTACCCAAAAAGGATCAGAGTATTCGAGTATGCATTGACTACCGTCAGCTGAATAGTGTCACAATCCCGGATAGATACCCGCTGCCTAGAATTGATGACCTCCTGCATTCTACTAAGAAAACAATTATTAAAAGTACCCTGGATCTCCAAAGTGGATACTATCAAATCAAGATTGCGGAGGACGACGTGGAGAAAACAGCTTTTGTCACACAATTCGGGATGTTCCAATTCAAACGCATGCCATTTGGGCTACGAAATGCTCCAGCCACATTCCAGCGTTTAATGGACAGATTTCGCAACGGATTACCAGGCATGACCATTCTCACTTACTTGGACGACATCGTCATATGTTCAAGCAGTTTCGAAGAACATTGCCAGGATATACAACGGATTTTCAAAAGGCTAAAGTTATTTCAACTGAAGGTAAATCGAAGCAAATCCAAATTCTGTTGTGCAACGGTAAAATACCTTGGGCATCTGATCACAAATCAAGGTATTTGTGTTGATCCAGAGAAAGTGTTAGCAATTACAAGCCGACCCGAACCGAAAAATCCCAAACAAGTGCTCTCGTTTTTACAAATATGCTCCTGGTATCGGCGTTTTATAAAGAATTTCGCGGAGGTGTCCAAACCTCTTAGCAAGCTCACCAAGAAGAATGCCGTATGGAAGTGGGAGCAGGAACAACAAAGAGCCTGCGATACCCTTAAGCAACTCCTTACGACGGCACCAATTCTACAACAGGCTACTGAAGGCAAACCCTATCGGCTGAAAACTGATGCCAGCAACTACGCCATCGGAGCAGTTCTGGTCCAGGGGGAGAAGGCTGACGAGCACCCGATTGAATACGCGTCAAGACTTCTAACCGCAGCAGAGCGCAACTACTCAACCACGGAACGCGAAGCCTTAGCCATAGTTTGGGCTGTTAACAAGTTCCGCGGTTACATCGAAGGCGGCAATGTAACCCTCATGACGGATCATCAACCCCTAAAATGGCTGATGGGCCTTAAGTCACCATCTGGCAGACTCGCTCGATGGGCATTGCAGCTCCAACCATATAATTTCGAAATCGAGTATACACCAGGAAAAGTCAATGTGGTAGCCGACATGCTATCTAGACCTCCGTGTAGCCACGCAGATCACGCTGAAGCTGAATGTGAGCTGTGCAGTTTTCAAATAGATGTTCCATCAAGAAGGCCAAAGGAAGTTCGTGAAGCTCAGTTGGAAGATGACCAACTAAGGGTTATAATCAAATCATTCGAAACCCAGGACGAAAACTTAATACGATGGACATCCCGGGGGTATCTTCTAAATGATGGTATACTGTATCGACATTCGCCAGAGTCTGATGCCGACACCGCACAGCTGGTGATTCCATCCGCGGAACGACAATTAATTTTAAACAAGTACCACGATAGTGCCATCTCCGGCCATTATGGCATCGACCGCACATTCTCTAGGATTGCTTCGAGATATTACTGGCAGGGAATGAGGAATGATATTCGCAAACACATCGGGAATTGTCTTGCATGTCAGCGATATAAGCCCAGTAATATGAAACCATCCGGACTACTCCAAACAGTGTCAAGCAACCAGCGCTTTGAAATATTAGCGGTAGATCTTTTCGGGCCATTACCCAAAACAACCGATGGATTCCAATGGATTCTTATAGCCGAGGATCTTGCGAGCAGATGGATTGAGATATTTCCCTTAAAGGAGGCAACAGCCGAAAACTGTGCATTAATACTGCTTAACGAAGTTTTTCTTCGATACGGAATTCCTAGACGTTTACTATCAGACAATGGTCCGCAATTCATCTCATCCTTGATGCAACAACTTACTGATTTCCTTGGGATACAACAGACCTTAACTCCTATGTACCATCCAGAATCCAACCCAGTGGAACGGAAAAACAGGGGCATGAAGACGCAACTGGCTATTCTTGTTGGAACAAATCACACCACCTGGGCCGAGGAACTTGCAGCAATAAGGTTTGCGATGAATACTGCCAAATGTCAAACTTCGGGTTACACGCCAGCATATCTAACGTTCGGGCGTGAACTAAGAACATTTGACGATGTCAGGCACGATCTACGCGCAATCGGGGAATCAGATAACTTCATACCACAGATAACACCAAAACTTTTAAAACTAGCTGACACCCTATGCGATGCTAGAGAGACAACCGAAAAGTCTCAAGACACCAACAAACGTTATGTCGACACTAAACGACGACCAAAACCCACCCTAAAGGTGGGAGACCAAGTACTAATCACTTCCCATGTTCTTAGCAAAGCTTCAAAAAACATCACCTCCAAGTTCATGCCAAGAAGGGACGGACCATACGTCATCATAAAAGAGCTTGGTTCCTCAACCTACCAAGTTGCATCCAAAGATGACCTTTCGACTCCTTTGGGAACCTACCACGTCTCAGCCATTACCAGATTCAGCAACTCACCACACGTACTGAGAGACGAGAACCCGTACAACCACTACGTCGACGGGGACGGCCAAAGAAGACCTAATTTAATGCTGTCGCATCGTCGAGACGACTTCTGCTCCAGAGGGGGAGAATGTAGCAATACTAATAATCCTAGGTTTAAGAGAATGAATTGTACCAAACTTTGTTAATTTTAAGAAATAATTTATCATTCACTCCCATAAATAATACCAAATGTATGACAACACGGCAACGCTGAAAAGTTTCGCCATCACTGACTATGCCAAACAAAAAGCTTCAATGTTAAAACTCTAAAAAGCTTCCCTACGATTTTGTATAAAAGCGCTGAACGAATCAGTTCAAACTCACTCAGGTTTTGCATCTCGCTTCGCGAAGTTTAGACTAAGCGTCCGAAGGAAGGTGCCACACTTGGGTTCGGTATTGCGTGAATTTGCCGTTTTCCTCCTTACGAAGGTTATTCTAACCGTCTTTGGAAAAAGCGACACATTCCTTGCCTTCGTAGCTCCGCGCTATTTTCAGCATTGCCAGTATTTTTCCCCACAAACACATTTTTTTGTTAATAAACATCAGCCTATGGGAAAAATCCAACCAGCAAGACTTATTAATTACGATTGCTACCAGACCGTTTGCTTCTTCGCCTATTCAGCGTGCACTGTAGTCTCCGGACAGCATACGCGCGGTAGACGAATAATCAATCGTGACGCGACATTTTTTTTTTCAAATCAAGAGTCCCTCAGGCGAGTGAGGTCCTACACATAAAAGCAAGAGTCGCCTAGATCAAGTTAAAAGGCGACGCTACAATATTTATATAGATTTTTGCATTCGAAATTTTTTTTCTAGATTTTTGTTTTCGAGATTTTTACTTTCAAAATTTTTCCTTCTGGGTTATTGCCTTCTAGATATCGTAATAAATTAATTTTTTTAATTTTACAATTTTATGATTTATACAAACAAAGTTTTTTTTTAAATAAATTAATATAGGTAATTCAAATTTATGTTTGTTTTCATTTACATTTTAGTTACCATTCAGAATTTGTATAAAGGTATTACGCACATTGTTGTAAGTAGGCCTTTTTGAATAGCTTTTTTCAAAGACTAAAAAGCCCTATCTTCGCTGTTTCCCAAATTCAAACATTTTTTTTAATTCGAAACAGTTGAAAAAAATAAAGCACATAGCCTTTACTGCTCCGAGCGGAATGAGAACTGGTTAAACGAGTAAACAGTCGACGGCTGCGCCTTGCCTTGCATGTTCGTTTCCATTAACGTTACTTTGCTCTGGAACCCAGATCAGGGTTATTTTAAACTGATGTAGCAAGGTTAGCTGGGGCGATGGCTTTGATACCAGCCTGATTTTCAATGAGTATAGCGACCTTTTGCCCTGGCATTATATTTGAGTTTAGTTTTGATTTGGAGATGTTTATGGATTTAGAAAACCGTACGGACCCGCATCGTTTTCGCAAAGCGACATAAGGCCATTTGTCAAAATATGGCCTCATGTCACAGCACCGGCATGGTTAAATCGTTAAACTTTTAACGGTGACCAAAAATACCAACGTTTAGGGGTAGATGTAGATATGTTATCAAAATTAATACACCCTTAGAATAGGGTTGAAAACCGCTTTAAAAATCGCAATTATTTTTATTTGCGTTCGATCTATAGGTACAACTCCTCAAAGGTGTTTAATTTGGTTCCACGTTAAAAAAAAATTAATATGTACAACAGGTGTTGCAGTATGGATATCCCCATTCGTATAGGGAAACACATCTCGCTAAACGTCCATATATCCGCCATTCCTAAAGGGAAATACATCTCTTAAAACGTCAAATGTTCATTGCTTTCTGTTTTGAAATTTTTCATCGTGAGTTCATTTTAAGTTGAGCCATGCACACGTACACAGTTGAAAAATGCAAAAAAGGGTTCCTCAAGCGTATTTAGAAAATGGGCGTCCGAAAAAAAGTCCATCGAGCACAACGTGTTTTGTTTCGCCCGAATAATCGTCCACCTGGACAATATGTGTTTCTCACGAGATGATGCCACCACAAAGCCAACGAAACAATGAATTTCTTGCGGCAAAGTTTCATGTACCTACGCATAATCTCCCGACATGGTGATCTATATTGGCCGTCAAGGTAATGTTATTTAGGGAAATTTGAAAGAGAAGGTGCACGCCAATAAGCCAACAATCACTCAAGAGCTGAAGGATGAGGTAATTAAACACATTAACGAGCCGCAATTATGCCTCTGCATCATCCAAAATGTAGATAATCGGATGGAGGTCTGCTGCCAGAGTCGTGGTGAACATTTGGGAGACATTACCATAAATGCATAGATAGCATATCAAACTTAAGACTGCATTTTGCCAGAAGCTATCTTACATTTGAGTAGAGTATGCGGTTAATTATTTAATAGAGGAGGCAGTTGGAAGTTGCTCTTTCGCTTCGTTTCACATGCCATAAACTGTCGCAATATGTTCCTGTATTGGCTTGAATTTATCAAAAGGTCTGTCTGATCGAATTGCTGTTTCTAAAATCATTATTGAGAGGCTATCCTTTTCTTTTTTGTTTTAGCTAAACAAAAAGCCCTTAATATCTAATATTGCATCTCAACTTTCAACTTTCAATTTAATTAGTCCATTTCACTAAGTCGTTCCTATAATTATTATTTTCGATTAAATTAATCTAAAATTCCAAGTAATTTAATAAGTATGACTCTCTTAAATAAGTCAAACACTAATTGTCAAATCGGCAGACGGCGTTTTTTTTTCGCCATACCTCGAAAGCTTTATTGTTACTCTTTTAGATAAATAGGAAGTAAAAATTATAAATAAATGAAATAAATAAAAATGCCAAACTTATTTGCACATAAGAACAAATACAAATTAAGCTTCCTTGACAATATGGGAGCGTTCAATTTGCAAGGCAACTACGAGTCCGTACTAGTTAAACCTCTGTGGTTGGACGAAAATGACCCCTTCGAGCAAGTGAAAGAAATCAACCATAATACCTTACTGAGGAACAGATGTCCAAAACATCAGATTCAATTTGCTTCAGTGTTCGTAGTAGTCTAAGGACTCCTACACACGAGCGTCTCGTCATCGTTGCCACGCAATGGATGCAATGTCCGGAAGGCACACTTGGATTTTAAAAAAATCAGTAGATATGTATGAATACATCATTCACAAGAATAGTCGAGAAACGGTTCGTACGTCGATTACTAGGCGGAGTGAAATCTTCAATGTAGGACGAATCTCGTATATGCGTCTGATGAGACGCTCCATGTGCAGAAGGCATACAATTTCACTACATCTGTGAAACATAGAAACATAGAAAACATCTATTTGAACAGCGCGTTCAAATAACTAGTCGTTAGTTAACTTGCAGGCGACTTGTGTTGTCTAGGGTGTTGAACTTGCCCAATGTGTACCTACCAACGCAGTTAAATCCACCGCTTCAACTGGGGATACATCCCAAGTACCTGAAGGGAGGTAAACGTGGTATTTATAACGAATCCGGAAACAAACCGAGCGAATTACATAAATCATTACGTCCTATAAGCTTGGCATTGTTTGTTCTGAAAACAATGGAAGGATTTATTGACGATCAAATTAGAGAATGCTAAACGAATAGCAAGCCTCTGCACGCATATCAGTATGCTTACCAAAAGGGCACATCCACGGAAGGCCCTCTGATAAAACTTACAACAGAGTTCAAAAACGCCTAGCGGTGCAAGGAGATCGCACTATGTGCATTTCTGGATATAGAGGGCTCTTTTGACAACACTGGATATATGTCCATATCAAAAGCTTTGCACCACAGTAATAAAGACAAACCCACTATAAAATGGATCAAAGCGATGCTGGAAAGTCGTTAAATAATTGCTTCGTCAGAAATGACCTCAGTATCAGCCGTAAGGGGTTGCCAACAGGGAGGTGTACTTTCACCCAGTTAAATGAGATAAGGCTTAGCAACCAACCAGAACTTATGACCCTTCTCGATAAACTCTCTGAACTTAATATGAACTGCGCGGTAACCGACCGCCTTACAAAACACTATGCTTCAAAAAAAATTCTCCACATGGGAAAAAGCATTTCAAGCAGAGCTCCACTCCATTCAAGAATATGCCAGCCAAAACAATATATCTGGTATTAAAGGCGCCACCATAGATAATATTCACGGATAGTCAAGCAGCTATAAATGCCTTTAGCTCACATACCATTGAATCCAAATCAGTCGTGTAGTGTTTTAAGACTCTCCCAGCACTTAAACAGGCCAACCGAGCCATCCAGCCCTTCAATAATAATGCCAACAAATCTCTAAATTTGAGTCGGCATGATATCAAAAACCTAGTAAGTTACCTTACGGGTCACCACGGGCTACGATACCAGCCAAACATAATAAAAATAGTCGACTCTTCAAGTGTCGGCTATATTTTGAAGAAGACGAAACAGTTGTACACATTCTAGGTGAATGTTCAGCCCTCAATGAAACTAGAAGAAAGATTTTCTTCAGAAAACAATTGAGTTTCGAAGATATAAGGAAGTTTTCTGCTGGCAGCATTATCCGCTTTATACGGAAAGAAGAAATACTACTAGACTAAATAAATTCTTGCCCAGACAGTACAATAGACCTTATAGATTGCAGTGTCCGCCTAGGCGAGCCAGAAGCTAAAAAAAAACATCCACCGCTACACATCTTTAAAAGAATCCTTGCAGTTGCAGCCCGTCTGTAACAAAATATATACATGGACATACATATACATATAATAACCTAATAACCATCTGCTCCCCAACCCATTTGAAGCTATCTCAAAGCAACATCATTTGAGAATATTTTAGTGTAACCCTTCATTAAAACTCAATAAAAATATAAATACGTGTTACACCAGAAATGTGAAATTCCTCAGGGAAGAGAAAGAACGCTTTTAATTTAGGACTTTTTTCTATATTTTATTTGAGTGCCAACGTTGCACAAGTTGCATTAAAACTTTCCTTTCAGATGAAAGACCCACCAACAAATTTCTCACGTATTTACTCTACATCGCTCTAAATACTCAAATTACAAGCATCTGTTTATTTCAGAGCAATTCAGCCATAATCATGGTATCCGATCGTAACAGAATTTGCTATAAGATTTTTGTATCAAGGTACCCGTTTCGTTTGACGTGCGTTAAAATAACAACATGATTTTTTTAAGTAAAAAATCAAAAACAAATCAGCTGCAGTACGTTATGTCAAATACATGCGTTAGTACGCGTTTATATTTGCTGTAAGATACGGATACCATGAACAAAATAAGCGCTACGTGAGTACCTTTTTTACAATCCTAAGTTCTTCCGAACATACACTGTTCGGGCACGAACCAGGACCATGGTAAGGTCTTTGCTCTTAATATGACCTACATTCTTTCATCCACAGACCGCTGACGCAATCATCATCATGCCATCCAACCCACCACCAATCCGTCATCCAATATACTCCGATTACGGCACATGTATGCACATTCCATTTCTCGCAATGGATGTATACATTGTCGCCTATCACCGACGTCAGCCACATTCCTCACGATCACATATCGACACAAGAGTCGATGTGTTTATTCTTTTTATTCCCACACAGCATTGCGACCCGATACTGCACGTCGTCGATGGGGCGACCGGTGGCAGTGGGCAATCTGTTGGATACATAAACCACCACACTGCCGGCACAAATATATTCAATTCTGAGAATATCTACGACATGCCAGAGCCACCAGTGTTGATGGTGATTGCGGCGATCGGCACCCTTATGGTCTTGGGCAGATGGGTAGCCAAGGCTTGGACGTGGGCGCAGTTGCTGGACACCTACACCTCTGGGACTTGGTGTAAGTTCTGATGACGCGGCACTTGTGTACGAGCGACTTGGTGGTTGGATGGGAACATTCTACGGGAGAATATTCACAGTCAATTTTCATCTCCACGCGCAGCGGTCCCCTACCACGACGGTCTTCTACGTAAACGGTCTCTTACAATCAATAAAGTTAAAAGTAAATTAAATAAACTCTTTGTCTTTTCTTCTCTGGTGCTTGCTCTTTTCTTGGAGCTCTTTCCCTCGGTTTTTGCTGGGTTTCTTGGTGGAATTTCCCTCGAGTTTAAAGGTACAGAATTCACGCTCACAACTCCGCAGTTCGGAAGTCTAAATCCCCGACATTTTGGTGCCTCCTGTGAGGAAGTGAATTCTGTGAGAAGTAAATGTTGTTGGGTGGCAACCGTTGCCTTTTACCCCAGTGCTTGACCATGTGCGTGTGTGTGGCTGTCGTGGCACTTGGAATCGCTCTTGGTGCGATTGGCTTCTTCGTGATTGAAGCCTGGTGATCCTTTGTGTCCTCAAGTGTATCCCCTGAACGCAGTGGCCTCCTACGGCAATTAATACGCAAAATAAGTGGACCCTCGCGTCACCCCTCACAAAGTGTACCCCAATAAGTGGACCCTCGCGTCACCCCTCACAAAGTGTACCCCAATAAGTGGACCCTTGCGTCACTCCTACCTGTAGAAACAATGGCAGACCTTAACCGTCGCTCCGCTGCATGCACCGCGATCAAGCGGATGTACGAGCGAGTCGCGGCATCGGACGTACACAATCTGGACGAATTCCAGATCGTCCAAGAGAGAAGAGCTCTCGACGCCTAATACCACAGATTCAACGTCGCGCATGACGCTCTGATTGGCGAGACACTCAACAGCGACATGAAGATGCACGACGACTTGATGGCGGTCGTCGAGGAGCAGTACAAGACCATCCAGGTAGCGCTCGATAGGAGACTCGCGCACCTGAACGAATCGACGAATGCCTTCGCCCACCACCACACCTCCCATTGGGAGAACACCGAAACAAATCAGGAGACCGGTCCACCGCGAGTCGAGATGAGACTCGAATCTATCCAGATTCCGACGTTCGATGGACACCTGCACAACTGGCTCGCGTTCAAGGATGCCTTTGATACATAGGTACACCGAGCCGACTTACCACCCGCGTACAAGTTGCAGAAGCTACGCGCATCCGTCCTCCCGGGAAATGTGGGGATGGTAGGCAATATTTACTCGGGTGGTTACGAGGAGCTCTGGGCAGAGTTGAAAGAGCGCTATGACAATCCGCGCCTTCTAGCGGAAACACATGTCTCACGCCTCTATAATATGCGAGCCGCATCTGAGGAGACCTCGGCAGCTCTGCTTCGCATAGTGGACACGGTCCAGGAGTCGTTACGCGCACTACGCGTCATGAACCAGCCCGTCGAACACTGGGATGCGCTCACGGTTCCGCTGGTGGTGGCCAGACTCCCTAAGGTGACACAGCAGGGATGGTGCATGCATTGCCCATCCAAGGAAATCCCGACCCTGGCGAGCTTCTTGGCATTCCTGACGCAGCGGGCTCACAGTCTGTCGACCGAAATAGTTCTTCCGTCGACCTCATCCCGGGCAGAGCCAAGGGGACAGCGGCAGACGCTACGCGGGCTACGGAGGTGTGTTTCAACTGCCTGCGGCCCGGACACAGTGCTGCACGCTGCCCATCGACTGCGTCCTGCCGGCATTGTAGGCGTCGACACCATACCCTCCTGTATAAAGGGAAATCCGCAGCACAGCCGCAGCAGCGAAGGGAATCAGACGATCAGCCTTTCAACCCTGGACCATCGAACTGGCAGTACCACCAGAACCGGAATCCGCCACCTGCGGATTTCTTCCCCGAAGACGTCGAGTGACTCAGCCATCCTGGCACAACCGTTTTGCTAGCGACGGCGCTTGGCTATGCATACGGTCCAACCTCGAAGCAACACCTCGTGCGAGCCCTCTGCGATCCTGGGTCGCAGGTAAGTTTCATTACAAACCAACTAACCACTAGACTCCATCTCCGTAGAACTAAGGTGGAAGTAGCCGTGCTTGGTATCGGCGCTTCCAAACACGCTATGGCGAAAGGCCAAGTGACGCTGTCACTTCGGTCCACCCGATCTTCCTATACGATCACGTTTAAGGCCTTGGTCCTTCCCAACCTCACGTCCATACTTCCTGAGGCACATGTGGATGTGTCGGTATGGCCACACTTAGCTGGACTCCCACTCGCAGACAGGCGTCTGTGCACCCCCGGACCCATCGACATCTTACTTGGCGCTGATGTATGGGGCCTCCTCGTGCAAGACGAAGTCGTCCATGGACAACACAAGGAACCGCACGCCCAGCGGACTCACTTAGGGTGGGTCGTATTTGGTCCAGCTGCACTGGCGCAGCATCGAGGCCCAATCCGGGCACTTCATACGCAGTTTCCATCGGAGGCCACTCCTGACCTAACGTTAGAGGAACTAGTGAGGAACTTCTGGAAACTGGAAGAAGTTTCACTGGACGAGACACGCGAAGACGAGTGCAGCCGCCACTACGCTGCCACTCACACTCGCACGCCGGAGGGGCGATACATGGTCCAAATCCCTTTCCGGCACGACGCCGACGCCCCCGCACTAGGCGACTCCTACCGAGCCGCCTTACAACAGTTCTACAGCTTGGAGCGGCGCCTCCAAGGTAACACCGAGCTGCGAGACAGGTACCTCGCCTTCATGAGGGAGTACGAATCGCTTGGACACATGGAGCGGGTCGGTCAACATGGCGACCACCCCGGGTGCTACTACATCCCACACCACGCGGTTATCAGCAAATTCCGTGTGGTGTTCAACGCTTCTGCAAAGACCACTTCTGGAGTCTCACTCAACGACGTCCTGCTAGTCGATCCCACAATCCAAGACTCACTGGTCAATGTGATCTTCCGGTTCCGACGCTACAGTGTCGCTCTTACCACCGACGTGGAGAAGATGTTCCGCCAAGTATTGGTGGCTCCTGAACATCGAAACTACCAGCGGATTCTCTGGCGAGAACCCCCATCTGACGAGCTGACCGTTTACCGCCTGACGACGGTTACCTACGGTATGGCCTCCAGCCCATACACCTCAGTGCGTTCCATGGTGCAGTGCGCACAAGACAACCATCAGGCGCTCCCGGACCCGGAGCGCGCCCGAGCCGCCAAAGACACAATCGAGGCTTTCTACGTGGACGATCTCCTCACGAGCTGCAACAGCGTTGCCGAGGCGGTCGGTCTGGCTTCCGACATCAACACTGTCCTTCTGGCTGGACACTTTCAGTTGCGCAAATGGAACTCCAACAGCGCACAGGTAATTGAATTGGTCACTAACTCTCCTTCTTCTTCTTCTTCCACAGAGCTTGTCTTTGAGTGCCCAACGGCAACAGTCCTTGGCCTACGCTGGGATCCAGCAGCAGACGAGCTCTTCTTCCTGTTGGAATTAGAACCTTCAGGGCTCCCGCCCACTAAACGGCGGGTCCTGAGCGAAGTGGCGAAACTCTTTGACCCTACTGGTCTCTTGGCTCCAGTGGTCATCATTGGAAAGATGTTCATCCAGACGCTGTGGACTGCAGGCATCCCATGGGATGCCCCACTCCCGTCAGAACTTCACACTACTTGGACCACCTTTCGAGACGGGCTCTTGGTGTTGCAACGCAACAAACGTTTGAAGCGCATCTTTTGGAAGCATCGAGACCCCCACAACAATCTTTTCCGTCAGCATTTTTGTCGATCGAAAAAAGCATCAAAAAGCCGACGGCAAAACGCATTGCTGACCTTACACACGATCCAAATTAGGAGAGCAGGAAATAGCAGGCGTAATTGGGCGCTCAGGAGAGCTGCAGACATTTCTGCACAAAATTCACACTGCTGATAGAACGCTCGTAGCAAAAAGCGTTGGCTCCTCCCACTGAGCTACACTCACTACACGGCCAAGAGATGCAAATATGTGCATGTAATGGTGGCGATGACACACTCAGCCCAGCTGACGAAGCGGAGCGGTGGATTTCGTTTCCATGGGTAACTGCCAAGAAGACCCGCAAGGGTGAATGAACTGCAGGCGACCAGCAGCCAAGGTCAGCTGGACCAGGAAGGTGTCTTCATGACTAACGATGAGCACATCTGGCATTCCAAGTCAGAGCGATTAACCAGAAGGTCTACCTAAGTCAGTAAAATAAAGTAAAATTTGAATTAAACTCAAAGCCAGTTGTTTTAATTCGTGTGTAGAAATTGTCACAGTACGAGATTCAATTTTTTTGCTAGTTTCCGTGCGAAACACTTGGCACTCAACCGAGTCAGAGTCCCCTGGTACTTGGGCATGCACACTCAGCATGTCACCACCCTCCATGGTTTCTGCGATGCCAGCTCCAGACCATACGCATTACGCAGCGGTCATCTACCTAAGGACCGCATATGATCACGACCGGGTGCGGGTCTCCTTGCTGACCGCCCGGACTAAGGTCGCCCCGCTCAAGGGGGCTACCATCCCACGGCTCGAACTCTGTGCCGCACACTTACTTGCACTCACCTTGGAGCACGTCCGAGACGCCCTCGGAATCCGAGCCGCACCATATTACCTCTGGTCCGATTCCAGCATCGTGCTGTGCTGGTTGAGGAAAGAACCCAGCACTCTTAAGCCGTATGTCGCTAACCGAGTGCGGGAGATCCAGGAACTGACACCGCCAGAGCGGTGGCATCATGTTCGATCCGCCCAGAATCCAGCTGATTGCGCGAGCCGACGACTTGGAGCTTCCGATCTGCTGCAACATACTTTGTGGTGGCAGGGTCCGACATGGTTGGCTACCGGACCGCTACCTCTACGCCCAACCGGGCAGCTCCAGGCCGATGACTTGGTCCAGATGTTGCCGTCCCAATACCCCAGTTGACAACCAGGCGTCACGACGGGGCTATCATACCATTGGCGGAACGCTACAGCACTCTCCCACGGCTACTACACACGGTGGCCTATCTCTACCGGTGGCGAAAGACGTCTCACCACCTTCTAAGGAAACCATTGGTTGGAGCGGATGAGCTCGACCACGCGCTCGATCGCCTGATTATCTTGGAACAGGCACAGACATTCCCCACCGAGATCCAGCAGCTGCGGAATAGATCCCCACTGCCCAGCAACAGTTCGGTACTCTCACTGAACCCATTCCTAGACGCCCGGGGTATTCTTCGAGTCGGAGGGCGACTCACGAATGCCTCACTCCCCGACCAGCAACGATTCCCAATCGTGCTACCCAAGGCCAGCGCTTTGGTCACCCTACTGGTCCGTCACGCGCACCAGGTGACCCTACACGGCGGGGTGCAATTGATGCTGCAGATGTTGCGGCAGAAATATTGGATCCTCCAAGGTCGACAGGTGGTACGGACTGTACTACACCAGTGCGTGATATGCCGAAGACACCGCGGCGCGGTAATTCGGCAGCAGATGGCCCCCCTCCCCAGTCAGCGAGTCAACGCAGCACGACCTTTCTTGGCATCAGGCGTTGATTACTGTGGTCCTTTCACACTTCGAGTTGGCACCCAGCGCTCCCGCACCACGGCCAAGAGCTATTTGGCAATCTTTGTTTGCATGGCCACGAAGGCAGTACATCTCGAAGTCATCGAGGACCTATCATCCCAGGCATTCATGGATGCCTTCACTCGATTCACCAGCAGGCGTGGACCCTGCCCCGACCTCTACAGCGACAACGGCACGGCATTTGTGGGCGGTAACCGTTACATGCAGGCAGACTTGGCTGCATTTCAATCTGAACACAATCAGCAAGCCCTGGCTCATGCGGGGACAAGATGGCACTTCATAACTCCGCCTGCTCCTCATAAAGGTGGTTTATGGGAAGCCGCAGTGAAGTCCGCCAAACATCATTTGAAACGGCTGGTGGGTACCCAGTCCCTTTGGTATCACCAGCTCCACACACTGGCGACGCGCATTGAGGCGTGTCTCAATTCTCGTCCGCTGGTCCCACTCCACGACGACCCAGATGACAAACTGGCTCTGACCCCAGGGGATTTCCTGATCGGAGCCCCACTCATCGTGGTTCCAGAACCCCAATTGCCGATGTACAACTTAATCGGCTCAAGCAGTATCAGTGGATACGAAAGATCCATCAGGACTTTTGGCAGAGATGGAGCGACGAATACCTGGTGACACTCCAAACGCGAAGCAAGTGGGAGAAACGCGAAACGAAACTTCAGGTGGGTGATATTGTCATCATCCAGCAGGAGAACTTGCCTCCTACACATTGGCGACTTGGCCGCGTCACGGCCATCCACCCGGGCAGTGATGGACTGACCCGCAACGCTACCCTACACACCAGGCCGGCGAATGCCGCCGGCCTGTCCAAAAACGTTGCCGTCTAGTGGAGACGGGCTAGGAAGACAACATTTCGAACCATCTGGTTCGACCGGGCAGGATGTTCGGGCACGAACCAGGACCATGGTAAGGTCTTTGCTCTTAATATGACCTACATTCTTTCATCCACAGACCGCTGACGCAATCATCATCGTGCCATCCAACCCACCACCAATCCGTCATCCAATATACTCCGATTACGGCACATGTATGCACATTCCATTTCTCGCAATGGATGTATACATTGTCGCCTATCACCGACGTCAGCCACATTCCTCACGATCACATATCGACACAAGAGTCGATGTGTTTATTCTTTTTATTCCCACACAGCATTGCGACCCGATACTGCACGTCGTCGATGGGGCGACCGGTGGCAGTGGGCAATCTGTTGGATACATAAACCACCACACTGCCGGCACAAATATATTCAATTCTGAGAATATCTACGACATGCCAGAGCCACCAGTGTTGATGGTGATTGCGGCGATCGGCACCCTTATCGTCTTGGGCAGATGGGTAGCCAAGGCTTGGACGTGGGCGCAGTTGCTGGACACCCTACACCTCTGGGACTTGGTGTAAGTTCTGATGACGCGGCACTTGTGTACGAGCGACTTGGTGGTTGGATGGGAATATTCTACGGGAGAATATTCACAGTCAATTTTCATCTCCACGCGCAGCGGTCCCCTACCACGACGGTCTTCTACGTAAACGGTCTCTTCCAATCAATAAAGTTAAAAGTAAATTAAATAAACTCTTTGTCTTTTCTTCTCTGGTGCTTGCTCTTTTCTTGGTGCTCTTTCCCTCAGTTCTTGCTGGGTTTCTTGGTGGAATTTCCCTCGAGTTTAAAGGTACAGAATTCACGCTCACAACTCTGCAGTTCGGAAGTCTAAATCCCCGACATACACTGCTAGTCATAAGGTTAGAAGCAGGCATTTTTGAGAAGTAAAATCGATATTTCTCCCGTTACATGATGGATTAGAAAAAAACGACTATGGTAAATGGGAGACTATTTTGTTAACAACAAAATATGAAATATGTGTATAGGAGAGATTTAGCTAACGGAACTTCGAAGACAAATTGTAAGTTGAATAAAGAATATGCGGAAATAAATCGAGTCATTAGATTAGAAGCAGTGAACAAATCAACGTTTTTTATGAAGTGAATATGTTTTTTTCGGTTTAAGCGGTACAGTATTATAAAGGGTCATAACGCTCCCGCCTATTTGCATCCCTGCTGGTCCACCTGTGGGGTTTGTCGGGTTCGCTATGCGCTGTTCATACCTTATGAAAACCTGAGATTACGACGAAATCTCATCGAAGCCTTCGCAATGCACTTCAACAAGATGCTGTTTGACGCCTCAATCATTTTTGCACTTGCTTTTGCAAGTTTGTTCCAACAACTGTGTTGCCTAATGTAAACTCAGTTCCGTACTAATGAGGAATTTTATACAAAAAATATACAAAACATAGGGACGGGCTACAGTCCGCTTGTGCGAACTGTTGGATACCCTATTCTTATTCCTATCTAGTCTAAATATGGTTGAATTGCTAAGAACGCTCTACAGCTCAAACTTTGGTTTTTCAATAAAATCGTTTTATTTAATTGTGGTGGTGTCAGTAGGCGGATAAAAAAAATATTTAAACATAAGTATAAAGGGCACCTCCACCTAGAGAGTCTATATTATAAATTACAGCTAACTAACTCAAACTTTGGTTTTTCAAAAAAAAAAAAAAAAAATTAAATTGTGGGCGTGTCAGTAGGCGGATTTAAAAAATATTTGAACATAAGTATAAAGGGCACCTAGAGAGTCTATATTATAAATTTCAGTTTCCTAGCTCAAACTTTAACTTTTCAATAAAACATTTTATTTAATTGTGGGCGTGGGTGGTGTCAGTGGGCGGATTTTAGAAATTGTATCTTCGATAAATTTGTTTTCTGAGTTTGTGGGCGTCTGTGGGCGGATTTCAAAAATTCTTAAACTTGATTTTTTCGGGCCCCTAGAGAGTATATGGTTTATTTCAGCTCTCTAGGTCCAGTTTAAAGGCCTAATTTTTGCCGACAAACGGACGGACGGACGGACATGTCTAGATCGACATTACAATCGATGCTGATCATAAATATAGTAACTTTTAGGGGTCTACGGGCAATATGAAGGTAGATATGTTACAAACTTCGCGTCAAAATTAATATACCCTTAGAATATGGTATACAAATAGACACCATAACTAGGAGAAATCGGGTTTGTTTAATAAGTTCTCCACTGTGATGCACCTGCTTTCATTATAATTCATAAGTCACACATACACCAAAGCAAAAAGCAAAATTAATGATAACTCGAAAACCCTACCAAAATAAAGTTCTAGATACGACTTTGGGATGAACAGTGATGAATGTTTCAAAATGTGTGATTGCTACAACTACTGTACGATTGCAATTAGGTTTTGAGGAGCTTCCATCAAAATCTATAACGAAAACAAAAGCTTTTGAAACCTGCAAAATATAGTCGTCTGTTTTTGATGAAGATTTTGAATGTATTCGCGAATTTTCGCTTTTGATGCGGTGTGAATTAGTATCATTTTAGCTTATGCGTCTTTGCTTTGATTTCCTTATGCGTCTCTGCTTTGAACAATAATACACAGCACTTTATTAAATATTCACAGGATTCCTGCGGATGCCTGTAAAAATGAAAATATACAAGCAGAAATGGAATTCAAAACGCAAACGGTATTTAATTTACACAGGGAATGCCCTGGGCTATTTCTCTAATGGAACTGAAAAATTATTGGGGGAATTCTTAGATTATACTGTGGTAATGACACATTTACCTTAGAACATTTGTTAAATTAGAAAATTCTAAGAGGGCGGCAGGTTAATGTACATATTCGTATATACAAATACGACGCTATTTAGTATTCGAAGGGAAACCGCATTGTGAATTAATTGGAGGCATATTTTATAAATATTTGCACAAATTAGAAACTACCCCCAAGGTGTAGTTGACCACATAATAGTGGTAGCTTTGGTTAGGTCTTTCATTGATCACATCATAAACATATAGATATGTTTGTGTACATTGGTGTGTTTGTATACCTGCCATGAAAATTCAATTTGTATATCCACTGAAAACATGGTTCACTGTTATAATGGGTCTAGTGTTAATGTACAAATAGATAGAGCAGAGATACTGAACGTATTTAATATGGCATGATTGAAATAAGACAGATATTTGTTTACTGGCTTCCACGGCATGAGTAAAAATGTGTTTATCACATTAATCATAAACATGGCAGTTAGGTTAGATTATAGTGGCAGTCGGCAGAGGCCGACACACTTAGACCAATAAAAAGGTCCATTGTGATACCACACGGATCTATCGTCTTCCTACTCGTTGAATCAGTTGGAGCTTTTGATGAAGGCTAAGGTTAGTTCTCTCAATGGCCTCCTCACAAAAATTAGTTTGCATGTAGCAATTGGGATGCTGTTATCAGGTAGAATGGGTAGAAAGCGCAGCTTGGCTATCTGCGAAGATCCGGATGTCCATAGCGGATATCACGGTCCTCTTCAGCCACGATAGGACTTCTTTATTCTTTGGTCAGGGAGGCGAAAGGAGAGGCTGAGGTTCAGACTGTCAGAGAACACACCTCCACCTACCCTCTCGTCAGTTTTGGATCCATCGGTATAAAAGTGGATAGATTTATTTTCGACGGGGAGGCCTGTTGACTTTGAAGTATTTGTCAAAACGGGTCTGAGGGGTGGTGTAGTATATGTTGCTAGGGAGATTTCAAATTTTTTTCAGAATAGAGGCGTGGAAGATTTCGTTCTCGGACACTGGAACGTTGTTTTGAGGTGGACAGCCGCACTAGCAGCCGCTTGCCTTCTAAAGGTGTCGAGGGGTATCAGGTGAAACAGAATGCCCATTGAAGCAGAGGGAGTTGTGCGAAGTGCACTACTCATGCAGAGACACGCTGATCGTTGAACTTTGCTTAGCTTATCGCGATTTATCGCTTTGTCCAAGGCAGTCCACCAAATCCCCACCCCGTACATAAGTGTCGGTCTTATTACCGAGATGTATAGCCAGTTGGTGATGCGGGGTTGAAGGCCCCATTTATTACCGATGGCTTTCTTGCAAGAGAAGAATACTACAGTAGCTTTACGAACTCTTTCTTGTATATTTGCGTTTCCAGCTGAGCTTTTTATCCAGAATGAGACCCAAGGATTTAGCTTCATCAGAGAAGACTAAGCTTGTGCCCCTGATTGAAGGGGGATCAATGTGTAGAATTTTATATTTCCTAGTGAATAGAACAAGTTCGATTTTGTGGGGGTTAACGCCTAACCAACAACGATCTGCCCATGTCGTTAGCTTGTTAAGAGCGTTTTGGAGAA
Organism: Portevinia maculata; assembly: GCA_949715645.1. NCBI lineage: Eukaryota > Metazoa > Arthropoda > Insecta > Diptera > Syrphidae > Portevinia > Portevinia maculata. The sequence goes on along the minus strand of OX454525.1, from coordinate 107,876,380 downwards.
GTTCTTTCAGGGTGTTTAGGTGCTTTCCTAAGGCGTCAATTGCAACGTCGTATGCATTGGCAATCACACTGCAGCCCTCCCTTTCTAGGCACATCAGCAGCTCGTTCACCACTAAGTTCCAGAGGAGGGGGATAGGACTTCTTCTGGCAGATGTCACACCCAGTTTTGAGTTTATAATCCGGCTTGTGAGTAGTAGATTAATTAGCTCAACAAGTGAGTCATTCACCTTCAGAGCTGACAGTGCATTTGCGATCGCAGATGTATCGACGTTGTTAAAAGCGCCTTCAATGTCCAGGAATGCAACCATAGTGTATTCTTTATGGTGAAGGAAATATTCGATTGAGCGTACTATAACGTATGTAAGGCTGTTTCAACAGAATTGCCTTTGCAATATGCATGTTGAGCCGTAGACAGGAGTCTTGTATCAATGTTAGTGCGTAGATGGATATCAATCAGCCTTTCTAAAGTTTTTAGAAGGAATGATGATAGGCGTATGGGTCTGAGAACCTTAGGTTTTACATGGGAGCATTTACCGGCTTTGGGTATAAAAACTACTTAAACTTCTCCCCATAACAGCGGAATGTAGACCAGCTCAAGAATAGGCAAGATGATATCCGAGGTGTTTTGAAGCTCATTTGCTCATTTAACCACGGTAATAACGCCAACAATTTCAATAGTATATGAAGTTATTAATTAAGCATTAAAAGCTAAGAAATTATGAGTATCTTGTAAGATTCTATTGATATAAATGAGGCATGAAGACCAGACATGAAGTGATAGCAATTAACAGCCCAACTCAAACCAATCATACTTCTACCCCAATTTTTCTCATCTCTCGCCTCTGAATTGCTCTGGCTTGAAAGCCACCACGTACACCCTTCGGGCGACGGTCAGTGTGTTGGCTTGTTGCCCGTGCGAAGCAGGTGACACCTTGTTTCCCCAACCTCTACACCAAAAAGAGCATTTCTGCCTGGAAGTACAATGGACCATTACCGAGTCTGAGTAAAAATTAAGAACCCTCCTCAGATAAGAGGACTTTCTGATACATTTTACAATTTTTTATTGCGATACGAGGCAATTCCTGTTAATAAAAATAGCACCGGGGCTAATATTGTCAGATGTTTCCTCTTGGTTTTCATCATCACTTGGTTGTTCTGTATCTCTAGTCCACATTTTCTTGTCGCGGCTTACAGAACGAATTACTTAATGCGAACATTTTCTAATATTTATCAACCAATTACTTTACTATACTGTCATATTTTGGACTGCTAGGGGAGGATATTCGGATGCCACTAGTAAACCCCTAACACTTACGTCAGAGAGTCAACGTGTTGACCATCTTCGTTGACCCGACCGGGCAATAGTGGCTATACACACTTTTGCCAATATGCTTATTGCAAAAGCGTCCCTTTATTTTTTCGTATTTTCGGCAATCGCTGTTATTACTTTGTCCAGTCTTTTAAATATGAGATGCTCAAACGATTTTCACTTCAGAAGTAAAACAATTTGAACATTTTTCTTTGGATTTGGAAGGCGAATTTTTTTCTCGGCGTTATCATAGAAACAACATTTACACCAAACTGAAAAACGTATTTTAATTTCACTGTTTCAATTGAACTTTGAAAATTTAATGTGACACTTCTTAATCGGAAGTCGCTATACAGTCCAGCTCCATTAGCTCCATATGGCCCATCTTCAAAAAAGGCGATCCTATGTCTTGCATGTCACATGTCGCAAATAAGATCCTATCCAACGTACTGGGTGAACGTCGGCTTCCAGCCCGGCAGATCGACAATAGACCATATCTTCACACTAATCCTGGAACAGACCAATGAATTTAAAGTCGAGACCCACCACCTTTTCATCGACTTTAAAGCCGCATATGATAACATTCAACGACAGGAGCTCTACGTGATGACGGCTGTATTCGGGATCCCGGCAAAACTGATCCAGTTGTGTCGCGTTAAAACACGCGGTGTAATGTGCAGTCTGGAAGCAGCTCTTCCGAATTATTCCAAACTTACTTACGGATTTCGGCAAGGAGATGCGCTATCATGTGACTTCTTCAATCATGTTCTTGAGAAAAAGTGCGAAGGGCAGGTGTCAACACGTAAGGCACTATGTTCAATAGATCTGTCCAGCTACTGGGGTATGCGGGCGATATCGACATCATCGGCCGTTGCAGCGTGACGTGTTAGAAGCTTTCACGGCGATTGAAGAACAGGCGAAATTGGTTAGTCTTGAAGTAAATGAGGCAAAACCAAGTACCTGCTTTCAACAAACAAAAACACATCTGTCCACCGCCTAGGACAACACGTCACTGTTGATAGCAATAACTTCGAGCTGGTGAAATATTTTATCTACCTAGGAGTAAACATCAACTCCACGAATGACACCTTAGTGGAGATCCGGCGGAGAATTACCTTGGGAAACCGCTGCTACTTTGATTTAGCGAAACAAATAGGTTCAAAACTCCTCAATCGAAGGACAAAGACATGCTCTATCGAACCTTAATCCTACCAGTTCTGCTTTATGGTGCCGAGTGCTCGACGATAAGTAGAAAAGGGGAGCTAATATTGGGTTCTTTTGAAAGAAAAATACTCCGTCGGATATTTGGTCTCTATTAGCTGTACCAAGATGTGGAAGTAGTCCAAAAAGCTAAATCACGTTGACTACATTGGCTCGGCCACATTAAGGCGAATGGAAAATAATGCTCCAGCCAAGAGGATCTTCGAATCCCAGCCCCTGGTTGGAGAAGGCAAGGAAGACCGAACTTCCGTTTTAAAGACCAAGCCACCGCGGGATTGCAGAAGATTGAAGGCTGCAGTGTCTCAGGCAGAGACTCTTCACAGATCGGGAGTCCGTTAAGTAAGGGAGTTAGTTGTATAGTTAGCTCAAATGCTTCAAATATATATATTTTGTTTTCCTGCTGCACGTGATCAATAAAGACAAAAAAAACAGATCAAAATCAATAAATTACCAAAAATTACATAGTCAAAACAAAATTACCAAATTTCGTAACTCATTATCAAAATGACAGCCGTGTTCAGAGCATACTCGTCTTTTTATACCCTTTTCTAAGGATATATTAATTTTGACGCAGTTTGTAACATACCTTAATATTGCCCGTAGACCCCTAAAAGTTACTATATTTATAATCAGCATCGATAGTAATGTCGAGCTAGCCATGTCCGTCCGTCCGTCCGTCCGTCTGTCGGCACAAATTAGGCCTTTAAACTGGGGCTAGAGAGCTGAAATTTTAACCATATACTCTCTAGGGTCCCGAAATAATCAAGTTTACACACAACTCAAACTCAAAAAAACAAAATTTTGGAAAAAATCGAATTTTGAGGTAGAAAGCTGAAATTTTGTATACATGATCCTAAAACTGATCGGGATATCAAATTTTTAAAATCCGCCCACTGGCACGCCCACAATTAATTGAAACAATTTTATTGAAAACCCAAAGTTTGAGCTAGGGAGCTCAAATTTATAATATATACTCTCTAGGGGCCCTTTATGCTCATGTGTTAATTTTTTTTAAATCCGCTTACTGACAATTGAAAAACCAAAGTTTGAGCTACGGAGCGTTTTTTACAAAAGCTTCGTTTTTTGATAAAATCCTTTAAATGTCATATAACAAAATATGTAGAGCGTTCTTCATAATTTAACCATACTTAGACTTTTGTCACGCCCACTTATGAGGGATAGGAATAAGAATAGGGTATCCAACAGTTCGCCCAAGCGGACTGTAGCCCGTCCCTATGTTTTATTTTACGATTTCTCTCGTGCATGTTTCCATTAGTTATTATAGTTTGATCGACCTTTTACGACACCGGTTATTTCCAGTCGTGTCAGCCCACGGATTTGCATGCACACTTGCGGGACAGTTTCAAGATGATAAATGTGTGTCGTAGTTAGTTATATTTAATATATCTATTAGCTGGTTTTTTTTGCAAGCGTATATACGCGTTTTCAAATTCGCATGTTAAATACAGCAACAACTTAGCCTATATACGCTCTTTAGCGGGGATAAGAATCGCAGAGCTAAGTTTTTACTTGGACTAAACAGGAAAGACTTGAGATCCTTCATTGGTCTCGTCAGTGGTTTCAGTCCTTTTATCGAGCACCTAAAAACCATCCACATTAGGAGCTCGGGCCTAGAGGCGGATGAAACGGCATCTCACTGCATCTGTGAATGTCCTGCTTTCGCCAGAGCTAGGCTCAACACTATAGGCAAACAATTCGTCAACGAAAATGAGATGGGGGACATTGAACTTGCTAGTATCCTTCGCTTTGCCAAGACTACTGGCAGGTTCTCCCTCACTGACTCTTACTAATCGCCAATAAGCAGCGAACGGGCAGCTATGCTGAAGTACAATGGACCAATAGGTCTAAGTGCTTGTCATCTACTGATGACCCCACTACACATACAATACAATACAATACAATTGATGAACTAACAACCTACTAAGCTTACAGATTTTGTTTAGGGTTTCTTGCTTGAAGCAACCAATTTCATATGGTTCATACAGAATACTAGTATTCCCATACACACTTTGCTCGCCAAACATTTGTTGCTCATAGACCTGGCTATTGAAACTAAATTAAAACCCTTAATAAAGGAGTTTCCCTTTAAATATTGTTGATAGCCATTGTTTCCTGCACACAACATATAATTAAATACGGATGATAGAAAAAATAAAGTACACGAGTTCAAAACATTCTTGCTGTTGTTAGACGCGACATCGAATCGCGTAATAAGATTTGTTTCATTATAATATATATATATACATTATACATACATACATTCATGTTTTTATACCCTATTATAAAGGCCCATGGGCGTTTTAGTCAGTTTAAGCAATGGAGCGAATACACAATGCTATATACTCATACCCTAAATAGCCACTAGCCTGAAACAAGAAACGTTTTATCGAAAAAATCAAAACTCGAGAAAGCTGAATTTTGGAATATATACTTTCTAAGGGCCCAAAATGCTCACGTATAAATGTTTTGTTGAGCCTACTGAAACGTCCGCCATTTACGTTCTATTGAAGAAATTAATGGAAATGAAAGTGCTATTCTTTGCAAATTATGTGGATTTAGTCATTTTTAACCATTCCTTCATGCAAAGTTGTTTTGTTTGTTAGAAAACAGTCTTCTGACCAATTCACCCATGACAGTATCATGACGTTATCTCGAACGACCAAAATTTCGAATGGGACAAGATCCAGATCTTGAGTCGAAGACCTGAGCATAGGTTCCTTTCTTTTTAATTTCGCGCGCAGCTCGTCACCTAGCCAACTGAATTAAGTTAAAGTGTCATACCTATTTAGTATATGTACTTGATAGAGTCGCGTAGGTGACGAAAAAACATTATTTCATACATTGACTAAAATTAGCCGTCAGTCTAGAATGAATACACATATACAGATTTTTAGACTGCATACCTCTTTCCCAGTTTGAGTTCAACAATTAAGTACGGTTAGCATAACTTCTCTTAGGTGCTCATACGTGTACCTCTTTTATGTTCAAGTATACATACGTAGTACATACGAAAAAGTTAAAAATGTTCAACAATATCCCTGAGAATTACAACGAAACAGTCCCCCGAATTGAACCCTTCTCTAGAAAAGTTGCGATGAAGTTGCAACGTTAGCGCTGTAACAATGCAGAGTTTGCAAATTTATTGAAACAAGCATTGAAATTTTAATTCGAACTCATATAATGCATAAAAGAAAACTTTGTGTATGATGGGAAAGTAGTTGCACAGGAATTTAGAATGTTTTAACAATGAAGCAGTCTTTTGTTAGAACATCAATTGAGGGAAAACACATTGAAATTAATTTTGCTAGGTAACAAGAGCGATTAATAAATTCTTCCTGAAAACATGAAAAATATATATTATATGCATTGATAGTAGATAGCAATCAATCTCGAGAAGAAAATTATTCTCCCATTGCAAATATAGACGACGACAATTAGTTTAAGGAAGTTAACGATTGTTCATGCCACTCACCATGAAAATCGTTGAACGCGTATTATATAGCCGATTGCGGAAAATAATACGGCTATCTAGCAGTACGGGTTTGTCGCAGGTAAATCAACAACAGATGTAATCCAAAATATTAGGATCACGAATGAAAAACATCATGATTCCTTAAAGGATTTGCATATGGTGTTGGTTGATTTTGAAAAGGAGTTAATAGACAACCCAGAGATCTGTTATGAGTGGCGTTAAGACAACGTAGAGTATGAGGGAGTAAAGAAAAGACTAAGATGATCCACTGGAGTCTCCAAAGAGTTCGCAATCAAATACTTGTGTTGCCCGTTCTCTGATCCACTCCTGCGGATTGCAGATATAATATATGAATGTGATTCCCAACACCAAGTGCGAAAAGTTTAAATATCTGCAATCTATGATCAATAGCTAAGCAACCTGTGAGACGAATGTCATGAATGCACGTAGGTTTAAAAACGAACAGAACGAGATTATTTCAATATCTCAGAGAGGTGGCTTATAGTATTTGACAGGGGCATTTAATTGGAGGACAAAAAATTAACGTGCAAAAGGAAAACTATTCTACTAAAAAGCAAATTCCACCGAGATATGCCTTTCCACCTTCGACACCATCGTCAATGATTGCGAAATAAAATAGTGACACGCAAGCTCAGTTTGTCCAGCGACAATGGCATCTGCTGGCCCACAACCATATTTGAACACATCAAAGAAGACTATGATCTGCCAGAGTTTAGTGGTCGACCTGAGGGTCAACGAATGTATGAGTACGCGAATTTAGACAGCGCCATACGACTTCAGAAATGCATCAAGGGAGCGGCAACGAACGTAGTAGAGTCCTTGTTGATTCATTCCAGTAATGTTCCACACGTAACGCAAAAGCTAACATTCAGATTTGAGCGACAACAATACCTAGCGCGAAGTTAACTACAAACTATTAGATATATGTCAGCTATAGCCGAATCTGAAACTGAACAACTAATCCCATTTCCGACCAATATTCAAAATTTGGTCGCTTTTCTAAAGTCAGCAGGATCGCTACCGCACTTTTACAACCCGGCCCTATTAGAGGATACAGACTCTTCCCTTAAGGGCAGTGGGATGAAAGTGCCACTATTTTGTCAGTTGCTGGAGTGGATGAGTTCGCAAGGATAACTTTTTTTAGAGTTCGAGCATATTTTAATCCATATTTACGGTTTCTGCTACTCAAAGAGCTGATCTTGACATCGATCAGATAGGATTGCTCGCTTGTACTTTGATTGCCAGTGCAATGAATCGTCAGTGAGTCTGGTTCCGGCGACTACCAATTCCATCACCAGATCCTCTTCCACCAAGGTTGCAGATAAACCTATTGTCCAGCAAGTCATAAGTTTCGACTTCAGCATTTGAACCATGAAGGCTTACTGGAACGATTCTGAAGAGACTGTCAGATTCGTTGAAATTACAGCAACTAACAAACGCTTTTGCTTATTCGATTAATTTTGTGGGATTCGTTGGTTTATTCTTCATTTAACTGTTGGTCCTATCCAACGTACTGTGTGAACGTCGGAAGCCCCTCTGCAGCACACTAATGGGCACGTACCAGTGTGGCTTCCGGCCCGGCAGATCGACAATAGACCAAATTTTCATAGAAAGGCAAATTCTGGAAAAGACTAATGACTTTCAAGTCGAGACCCACCATCTTTTCATCGACTTTAAGGCCGCATATGATCATCGCCAGCTCTACTTGGCGATGGCTGAATACGGGGTCCCGTCAAAACTGATCCAGTTGTGTCGCGTTACGCTGGAAAACACGTGGTGCACTGCGAGGTATGGAAACAGTTCTTTCGATTTTTTCCAAACCTGTACCGGATTTCGGCAAGGAGATGAGCTGTCATGTGACTTTTTCAATCCAGTTCTGGAGCAGATAGTGCACGTGCAGGTGTCAATACGGAATGCGCTTTAATTAACAGATCCGTCCAACTACTGGGATACGCGGACGATATCGACATTATCGGCCGATCTCAGCGTGCCGTGTTAGAGGCTTTCATGGCGATTGAAGAACTGGCAAAATTGGTTGGCCTTGAAGTCATAGAGGACAAAACGAAGTACTTGCTTTCAACAAACAAACAAACATCTGTCCACCGACTAGGACAAAACGTCACTGTTGATAGCTGCAACTTCGACAAAGTAAGGGAGTTCTCCTTCCTCGGAGTAAACATCAACTCTACAAAGGACGCCTTAGTGGAGATCCGAAAAAGACTTCTCGTAGGAAACCGTTGCTACTTCTGCTACAGCGAAGAGGATCTTCAACTCCCAGCCAGTTCGAGACGAGAAGGAAGACCATGGATCCGTTATAAAGACCGAGCCATCGCGAATGCCAGAGCGCTTGGTCTGGACAACTGGAAGCAGCGTGCCCAGGATCGCGGAAGGTGGAAGGCGGCAGTGCCTCAGCCAGACTCTTCAACAGTAAGTAACTGTTTGTTCACAGTACTTATTTCTTCCATTTTCGTTTTGTTCTGCAGCATTCGATGATGTAGGCGTTGGCAGTCAGTTTAACCGTACTTCTTCCTGCTTCGACACTAAAATGTCGTGTGTACAAGATGGAGGCACGAAAAAAACAATTTATTGTTTTACCTAATTCCATTTTGATTGCGTGGACATAATAGATGATTCTCTCTGCACTTTGGACAATTATGTAATATATGTTTTTTTCCCCCAGATGGCGATGGATCTGTAACATTTTTTGATGTAAGCTGTAAAAGACTTACACAAGTCAAGTATAAGCACCTTCGGAATCTCTCAGTGTATAACGACGTCAGAGCCATATCAAGAGTGTTGATCGGCATTAACAATTGTTATATGGGAGTACCGGAAAGAACTGTCACACGACAGAAGGGACCAGTGGATACAAAGACAATCTTCAACGATTCCTCGGTGCACCTTGCTCTCAGAAGATCAGAAGATCTCATAGACCAAAAAAAAACCAAGAAATCGACACAGTTGCAGTTAAGTACATCATCGATCAGCATTACATAGATGACTTCGTCGACAGCTTTCAAAGTGAGAATGAGGCTATTGGTATGAGCAAGGCAGTCAAGCTTATTTATCGTTGGATTTGAGTTGCGAGGCTTCGTTTCACTTAAAGATTGTGCAACGTGAACTAAACAACGATGAGAGGAGCAGCCCAGAAACATACCTTGAACTGAATAAAATATGAGTATGTACTGGGAGACCTCAGGCGATGAGTTTGTTTCTAAGAATCTACGTCAGCGAATTGCTCCAGATGTGCCTTCATTCAGCCGTAAGCCAACAGAGAGTGAGTTTGTTACCATCGTAATGTCAGTCTTACTTCCTTTTGTATTGCTTGCAAACTGCGTTTTATATTCCAAGGTAATCATAAAAGACTGATAAAGAGAAGGAACTTTATGAGATGAGGTCACCGCTGACACTGAGGCTATATGGTGCGAGAAGACTACAATTACACGTGCTTGTCGATGCAAGTCAGGTAAAATACGCCGCTGATGCTTACTGGCGTTTAGTGGCTGAAAACAATATTGTGATCTCATTCGGAGAAAAAGCTTAATGCGCTCCAAAAAAAAAGCAGATGTGTATGCCTCGCCTGGAACTAGGTTAAGGAACTCCATACTGTTCAGTCATTCGGGTGTCGCCGAGATATGTTCTTTGTGGACCGACTCAAGAACCGTCGGTAGTCTGAGGCGAAAAACTGTAAACCATTTCATTTGTTGCCCATCGCATAGCTGAGATATTGGATTTCACTAAAAAAGAGGACTGGCATTAGGTACCAACAACCAAAAATGAGAACTTAGTATCCGTCAAAATTTTTGCCAGATTCTCACTGGATCAATTTTTTTGAGCAATACATATCCGAACAAGGTTCATGAACTGAAGAGTGGACAACAAGTAGAAAAAGCCAGTTCAATATAATAATAACACCGACTGACTTATCTCATAGCAGCTAGACATCGCAAGGATTTACAACATCACTTCATCATAATCAGGAAGTTAAATTTATTGAAATACGTCGACGTTGTTGGGTGCCTCATCCTCGTAGTTTGGTAAAGTCAAGACTGATTGCGAAGGATGCAAGATCAATAATGCTGTTCCGAGGCAGCCATTATTGACATAATTTGTCAGGACGTTAAGCAATATTTGATTTGAATACTTTTGCCCCATAAAGGTCACGATTGGACAAAACCGTGTAGAGATGGGCACCGCTCTCTACATGCTTTACAGTACGTGCCATACAAATCAAACTGGCAATCGATCTTTCCGCGAACGCATGCTCGGTGTGCATCAGAAATGTTGTTAATCGTCGAGGCATCCCTATCCGAATTCGGAGTGACAAGGGCACTTATTTCGAAGGCGCTAACTTAAGAGTTGCAGAGAAACAGAGAGCTGTTTGATTCGAATCATCAAGGGACATTGAATTACAATTCAACTGTGCCTCAAATATCTATGCTGGTGGGTGCTGGTAGTGGCTGGTTCAGTCAACGAAGACGGTTCTGGTTGACAACAAATTCTACCCAAACTCCTGCCACTGACGAGCATTTAAGCCTTCGTAAGCAATATTAATTAGCCTTGCAGTTGAAAAACCGCTTCTGTAAAGAATGGATGTTCAAATATTAACCAACCATAACACTGCACACCAAGTGGTTCCAGCGTGAGGCAGCACTTAAGCTATGAGACTTAGTTCTAATTTGTGAGACGGATCTTCCACGAAGTCGCAAAGGGATTTGTGAAACTTATCCAGGAAAAGATCCACATACGAGTTACGGATGTTCGAACGAGCGAAGGTATACTATGGAGACCTACTTCAAAAATTGGCAGTGCTTGATGTCGATGGGGCCGGTATGTCATGAACACACGTAGATTTAAAAACGACCATAACGATATGATTTTGATATCGCAGAGAACTACGTTGCTTACAGTGTTTGGCAGATGGCGAGAGGTATTTCATTGAAGGACAAAATGCGAATAAGGAATTCCGAGATCCAGGACTCCACATCAAAAAAACCTACCTCAGAAAAAAAAAGGTGGGAGCCACGCTGCACTTACGGTATAGTTGATGTGTAAACATGTAGGCTCGTCAGTGTTGCATGTGGAAATATCACAGAGGTTGTGGTTTTGATAAACAAGAGATTTGGGTATTGTATTGAAATAAAACCATGATATATATTTAATGTCAACGACAAAATTTATTTAATGTTTGACCGAACAAATAATTGGTTTGTGAAAGCTGAAGTAGGAGACGTACACTGTCGACTCAAGTGTGTCGATGTACCGGGAAAATATAGCATCGATTGATTTGATTGCAGTGATAATTGAACATACATAATTAATAAAAAAAAACAACGACACGCGGTTGTTCTCAAACGGTAACCATCTACGTACTAACCGCGCCAAACGTCGTTTAATTGCGGTGATCTGTCGAGCAGTGATTAACTCACGTGGTAATGAAAATCTGACGATGACGAAATATGACGAAGACGAAACCTGACAAAATCTGACGATGATGGTGATGCTAGATATTTCCAACTAGCCCCTACCGAGAAAAATTAAAAAAAATATATTTACACATCAACGAGAGCAAAAATGTTTACACATTAAAAGAGCACGACCGACTTGGTTGCTACTGTCATGTTGAAATGAGAGATCCTACGAACTCCGTCAAAAAGGCAATATAAATCAGTGATGCCATACAATCGCGAAAGAGATGAAGGTCTAAAAACTGGATCAAAGAAACGCAACATCACCAGGAGTCCAAAAACTGGACCAGTTAGCAAGCAATACTTCACTGAATTATATGAATTTTAAATGCGAGACTCACATAATGCAGTCACGTCATAATTCAGCCCCAGCATTTGATTGGCCTCAGTGACGAAGTGATTCGAAATCGGGAGGTATGCTGATTCTCTTTAATGTCAAACCAGTGAGCATTACAGGCGAATGCACTGAAGTGGCACAAGGGCTATGATTAATTTAGTCAGATCATAACCTCATCGTTAAGGAAAAGAATAGCGCAAATAATGATATTGCAAAACTGATTTACTCTCTAGTCATTGTCGCAATGTTTCCTTCAAGTCAAAGTTTAATCGGTATTGCCAGTGCTTAAACAAAATAGTTTAGCCTAAAACCTAGCTTCTTTAACTATTTGCTTCTGCAATGTGGAAAAGACCTACAATTCAATGCCAACTCTGAACCGAGAAATTGAGAAGCTTCTTATGGCAGTTGATACTTTTGGATGTTTGTTAGACTTTCGCAAGAGGTGGGGAAGTGGAAACAAAAATTAAGGTGTTACTGGGCCCGGCGTGATTTGAACCTGAGACTCCTCGATCACCCCGATTTTTTAATCAAGTATTAATAATCAGAGTTCAACCTTGCAATACGAACAATAGGGATCCTATAAAAGGGCAGTTGTAAACTTTAGAGTACAACATAAACAAACACAGTAAGTAAAACCACAATTCTTAATTCTACCCACAGATGTTCTCAATATTTTGGGCAGAGGACGGCAAAGTCCAATACCCAAACAATAGCGATAACAATGCATTTGACAGTTGCGAGAGCGTCTGTTTATAAAAACAAATTCAAGCTAAATTTGGAATTTGAATCTATCTGTATTTCGGGACGCACTGTAAGCATAATCGCTTATTTGAGACAAGAAAACTTATCAGAGTATTCATGCAACTGCTTTCAACCTTATAATCGGCATTATAATAATTTCAATGAAATGTAAATTAAATACCACTCACCAGCATAAATCGCTTCAATAATGACGTCTTCCAAATGACGTACATTTTCGACTTCCAGTTCCTCTAGGAGAACGCTGTAGGGGATGCATTTATTCTTAATCGCCAAAGAAACAATAGTCAAATGTTGAAGTTTCGTTCGCATTGGTGTTGTTAACTTAATGTAGTCAGATTGGTTCTTGGAATACTGCTTATATGTTCCATATGCGAAGAGGTCAAGAGTATTATAGTAGTTGACATTTGGACCATTCTGCAACTGAATATCGACAAATTTCGTTACAATGTTATTTCATTAACCTAATGAATTTTACCTCGATGATATTTGGCATAGCCAACAGCTCAGCAAATACATAAATTCCTTGTGCTTCCAATACTTGTTTAATGAGGTCAAGGCAAGCAGCTCCTTGGGCAGTTGCTGCCAAAGTTGTAAAGTGTTCCAATTGGTTAGGAGTACTTTCGGCATGTGCCTCCTCGGCGTTGTCTTGAGCCATTAAAATGTCGGTAGTCATTGTTTTTTACTTAAACTTCAAACAATAGCAGAAAATTTTCGTGTCTTTGTTCCCGATATCGTTGCTCTTTTTTGGTTGTTAACAAATCAATGCAGCAGAGCTGAAAAGATTGTAAAAATGTTAATTTAAAGAATATTTATAATCAAATAACCATTTCATTATTTACGTACAATTTCCTTTTTCTTTTGCGGTTTCTATTTCATTTATCTTTAAAGTATCCAAAACTGCAAATGTCAGTTCGACTGTCATTTTGACAAGTACCTACTCAAAACTGGATTTGAATTCCAGATATGTCTCAAATATATTAATGTCGTTTTCCATTGGAAATCCCGAATCGTAGATTCCAATGCAGCAATTAGATATAGGTACTTCGGAATATTCCGAATGAGCAATTTGCGTTATTTTATTCAATGGAATATGTCGTTTATTTTTTTATTCTGGAATACTTGGAATGCATTCTGTTTATTCTTATAGAGAGGTGGAATAAAAGAAATATTCTCTCGATTGACAGATGCACTCAACCAAAAGAAAATAAGCAACTGCAAGCAATCAAATGGGTGGGCATTTATTGCCAATTTTATTAATAATTGTTTAAAAAAATATATAAAAATATTAGGCATTACGGCCCTAACCTAGCTTCTCCAACTTTGCGAAGTGAAAGGGATTTTAACCTTCAAACCACACACTGGGGTATGAGATACCCCACACAGATTTCAAAAGTGTGCAGGTCCGTTAAAATTTGTTCCTAAGGATGCCATACCTATGTATATTTAATTTTAAACTCCCTGCAGTAGCAGGCTAGGGTGTTCAGGTCTTAGATTTTTTTAACGTGTTTAGCCGTGCTTCGAAGTATTAGCTTGGGTATCATATACCAGTGTGCAGTGCGTTTTAGTATTTTTTTGGAATTTGTGAATACATTATTTTAGTGAAATGTTTTCTATTTTAGTTATTTTGGACTAAAAGTTAATAAAACAAGTATCTGGTTTGTTCAGCTATAAACGAAGTTACTGTAGATGGCATTATTTATTATAGTTTTACAGCAAAATGGCTTTTCTTCGAGACGAATCCACTGAAAGGCTTTTCCTTGATGCTGAAGGGATGTAGTCAAAAATGAACCAGCTTCGAATCTAGAAAATCAACATTAAAAATTGTGTAACTTTTGTAATCGAAAAAAAAAAAACAGAAAACGTGGCATGCCGACTTCCCATGTGCGAGGATCATCACTGATCACTCACTGCAATGCATAGAATGTAGTGAAAAAAATTTGAATTTTTGTGTTTAAAAAAGCAAACAAATATCCCACTATTAAAACAATACATTGGAGTAAACATTGAAGAAAGAGTATTAGAAAGCGTATTGCGACAGTTTTTAAAATTATTATTTTAAACTTTTTTGTAAATTTGACTGATTTTAGTTGACAACTATATATTAACTTTTTTTTGTAACCTAATTTGGAATTTTTTTTTTAAAATATTTTTATATTTTGTTTAGATGAAATAAAAATATGAGTAAAAAAAAAACATATGTACATATACATAAAATGGCATTTTTTTAAATTCTTTTGGGGTGGGGTATGTGATACCCCAGTGTGAGGAGCGCGTTAGAAAAAATATGTGTGAGGACGGAAGGTTAAGCCGAATCCGAACGACAAATTTGAGGAGCTTCAGATGACAATTGATACTCTTGGATGTTTGTCAGACGTTCGCAAGAGGTGGGGCAGTGGAAAAAACTCAAGATGTTACTTGGCCCCGGCGGGAATTAATTTAATTTATTTCATCAATAGAGTACATTTCTCTTACAGACTAATAACAATATGATTTGTTGAATATTAATAGATAATTCATAAACATATAGACGAAAAAAAATAAATAAAGAAAAAGAGATAACAATAAGCAATAAGATTTCAATAGTGCAATTAAACTAAACTAAGTCTGTCTTAAAGTTAGAAGAAGATTGTTTTTAAAATCCAACCTGCTACAACTCCTGAACAAATCGATAGACGTCATTATAGAGTTTGCTTCTTTGATGCAGCGGGCAATAGGTTCATTACGAGAAAAATTGGTAGTAAGAAGATTTTCACGAAAGTTAAAGTAACTGCGAAGACGACGAGAGCACAGAGGGAAATTGATCATACTAAGCAATTCAGGACACTGTATTTGATAATGAATTAAATCTCTTATAAACATGACAGAGAAATATTTACGTCGAATACGAAGGGAGTTCAAGTTAATCAAAGAACATCTAGTTTCATAAATAGGTGTGTCAATTCTCCAATTTAACTTGAATATTACGAACCTAGTAAAATTTCTTTGAACCCTTTCAATCCTTTTACAGTAAATGTCGTAATACGGGTTCCATATTACACTGCAATATTCAAGGTGGGGTCTGACTAAAGATATGTAGAGGGATTTTAGAGTGTAAGGATCAGTAAAGTCTTTAGAATTACGTTTGACGAAGCCTAACATGGAGTTGGCTTTGGAGATAATGTAATCAATGTGGTCTTTGAATGTAAGGCGCGAGTCCAGAATAATGCCTAAGTCTTTCTTAGAATACACTCTTTCAAGTTGTGTGGATTTTATGGAGTATCTATACGGAATAGGTACCTTCGATCTAGTAAGAGTGAAGCACTGGCATTTTGAAATATTCAAAAATAGATTGTTCAGGTCACACCACTCAACAACCGCAGCAACATCGGCTTGCAGTAATTCACAGTCATATTCAGAATTTATTGAACGAAATAATTTAAGGTCGTCCGCAAACAGTAGACATTCGGAATGTTTTATCACACTGGGTAGATCATTAATAAATAAGAGGAATAAAAGAGGTCCTAGGTGACTGCCTTGTGGAACCCCCGATGTTACCTTTATAGGCACTGAAAGAATATCATCAATTTTTACTAACTGAGTGCGATTCATTAAATAAGATTCCATCCATAACAAAATATTGGAGGAAAATCCAAGAGTACATAATTTTTGAACAAGTGTGCTATGACAGACTTTGTCGAAGGCTTTCGCGAAATCAGTAAAAATCGCATCCGTTTGATAGCCACGACTGAAATTTTTTATAACGAAATTGCAAAAAAGAGCTAAGTTAGTAGTAGTGGATCTACCAGATATAAACCCGTGTTGGTGATCCGATACCACAGTCCGGATTGAAAATGTAATTTTATTGCAAACAATCTTCTCAAATAATTTGGGGATTGCAGATATCTTGCATATAGGCCTATAATTGCAGACCTTCTGCTTAGGACCAGATTTATGGATTGGTATTATATGCGAAAGTTTCCAAGCATTCAGAAACATACCGGAGGCAATAGACTTTCTGAAGATAATACATAGAGGTTTAGAGAGAATTCTAGCGCAATTTTTTAAAACAATGGGGGCAATCCCATCGGGGCCCTCATTTTTACTAGCTGTAAGACTAAGTAGAGCTTCCTCAACATCAGTCCTGTAGATACTAACATCAGTAATGTCAATAATTGGGTGGACATTTGAGATGTTGAAGGGAACGACATTAACTGGGGAATAGACAGACTTAAAAAAAGAAGCGAAGAAGTTGCACAAGGTTTTTTTATCATCAGATGAGGAGTCTAAGTAGAACATAAGATTAGGGAGACCATTTGTCTTTCTCTTGGAGTTTATAAACTTCCAAAAATACTTACTATTAGACTTTAGATTAGTTTCTGCGGAAATAATATATGATTGATATAGAAACTTATTTAAGATATTATATTCACGTTCGCAATGCAGATACCATGACTTAAGTAACGGATTAGCTATTTTTGATCTGAAACGTTTGTAAGCCTTATTCTTTTTATTTTTTAGATTTGTTAACCTCTTGTTAAACCAGGGAGGGTTCGAGTTACGGTTTATATGCTTTTTGGGCACATAGAGACTAATTACATTCTGAAGAACTGAAAAAAAGGATTCATACATCACATTTAAGTCATGAGATGATAAAACGGAATCCCAAGATACATTTTGTAGAAAAATGCTCATTGCATCGAAGTCAGCCTTATCATAATCATTATATACTTGAATACACTTGGATGTTAATTGGTAATGTAGTGCTGAAAATTCAGCCATAATAGCACTATGGTGCAAAGAATGATCAAAGATGGGAGAAGCAGGAACGTCGATTTTAACAACAAACTCTTTGTCAACAAATACGAGATCAAGCATACGATTTAAGCTGTTAGTAATATGGTTAATTTGAATACAGTCATATTGACTGAAAAAGTCCGTGAATAATACTTCAATATCCGTTGATACGTTAAATGGTACAAAGTGGTTATCATCATCATCAAAATTCCAACTGATATTTCCCAAATTAAAGTCACCGGTGAATAAAACATGTTGCGAGTTCGTTAAGTTCTCAAAAATATAACGCACATTATTTAAATGGAGATTAAACAATTCTATGGGACTACGAGGCGGTAGATAGCTTACAATAACAAAAAGGTCAAAGTTGCCTTCAAATGAAATTTTTACAATTAGCTGGTCTATGTCATAATTAGGTGGAGGAATTAAGTTATTCGATGGCAGTTCGAGTTGGCTACATGAGTAAGTATTGCGAACTGCTAATAAAACACCACCTCCTCTCATTAATCCTGTGGTGTGTAGACACCGATCTTTACGAAAAACATTAAAGTACTTAGTATTTAAAAGTTCTGAGGTAAAATGACTACTAGTTAACCAAGTTTCAGTAAATATTAATAAATCGTAGACTAATGATGATGATGATACAAATAACTTATTAATTTTAGATCTCATACCACCAACATTTTGATAGTACAGTGAGTAGTTACATATAGTTCTTGGAGGTTCAGGTTCACTTAATCGTTTTTTGGATGTGTTAATAAAGATGCAGGATCAGGTCTGGAAACGTTAGGTCGTGGTGAAGGAATATCCGAATTCGCATTTTTCACCCGTTGGACAAATTCGTGCACAAGAATCCCTTCCGGCCAGAAGTCTTTTGATACAAGTTGTTTAAAGTTATTTTCAGACACTAGCAGTTTAAATGATGCGATACTTCGTGGCTCATTAAACGAGTATTTAAAGCAGGATAAACTCGTATCGGTCGAAGACGAAGGTATTTTATGCTTAATGTAATTTAGCACATCATCAACGTTAGTTGCTGCGTCGAGTCTCGAAATAAATATCGACTTACGAGATGGTCTTCTAACGACTACCAGATTTATAGCGGGTTCTGAGATATTGGAAGTGTCCTCAGAAAAAACCACATTAGGGATGTCACTGGTTGTGGTAGAATTGGATCGCAAAGTCCTCGTAGGTGCTGTCGTGCCATGTAAATCAGTATCAGGATGAGCTGAAAGGTCATGCGGCTGTGAAGTATATGCTGTCTGAATATCGTCCGTATTGATTGTAGGATGTTTATGATTAGGATGCTGTTGCCTAGGTTGTTGTTTTCTAGGTGCCTGTTTGTGTTGATTATCCAGGTTGAGTTCAGTTGTTCGAGTTAGATCAAGTTCGTAGTGATTATGTTGCTGTGGCTGTTCTAATGTGAGTAGTTGTTGTTGTGGTTGAAGTATTCTTTGCTGTTTCTGTGGTTGTTTTGGAAGTGGTTTAAGTAATTGTTGTTGTTTAATTAATTAATTGAACCGGGACCTGAGCCACTGCGCGCTATATAATTGTTTAATTTATTTTAATAATTTCTTTAATTTAATTTATTGTCTTCTTATATTTTGCTGTGTTTTACTTCAAGTTTATTAATTTTTTTATTTCTGTTTTCAATTCCCAGGATCAAATACATTTTCTAAATGGTCTCCCGGGGATATGAAATATCTCATAGATATTTATGCCACTTATACTATATAATGTTATACCATAAAACATACCACAGTGTTGTTTGAACTTCGTACTACCTACATACTACATCCTTACTCTAAAGTACAACATTTCATAATTTATTATGTTTTACATTTACAAAAAGTACATAAATAAATAACAAAAGAAACAAATAATTTTATTCATATAAACAATGACAATATCTTAGTAACAAAAGTTTATATTAAGCTTTTTCTGATCGTCTTATATGTTACTGTATTGGGTACTTCGTTAAGAAATACATCGGTATACACATAAATAGGGACAAATCGTTTTCCGATATATAATATTCGTGATATTGAAATGTCCAAATGTTGTTGAATTTGGCATTATCCTTGTGTAAATATTCATAGCTATTCAATTTTCAGTCGGTCACAATTTCATAGGTTTTTTTTTGTAAACAACAAACACAAACTTTTTTAACTCATTTACAACAAAAATAAAATTAAATTTACATTTAACTTTTGTTATTTCTAAGAAATCGTTGTTATTATTTTGTTTTTAATTAACTCCAGTTAAGCGAGTATTACCTATAAGATTAATAAATAGAAAAAAATATTAATTGTAGGTGCCGCATTTTTTGTACTACATCTTCTGTCAATTTAAAGTGGCAACGCTGGTGATGAGACAATCATTCTCTTCGGTCCAGTTCTGTTTTTTTTATTCACTCCATTCTGCATACATATTCCGAATACAAAGTTCGAAAAATTCTGTCTTTTCTATTCCTTATTCGGGAAAAAATAAGGTAAGGTTAGATTAGGTAGGCGGGCTGGCTTAGTGCCACACTCAGATCAATACTGACCCATTGTCTACAAAAACTGAGATTAATTACTCACCGTGTTGTTCGATACAAACCATCCTGTGGATTTGGTGAAGTTCAATATCCTGTCTATCGGTGGGTCGGTGAGCTCTTCTAGGTCATGGAAGAAATGTCTCCATAGGAATCTGTACCTGATGTGTTGGAGACCCGGGCCGGGCCTCGTCGCCACAGCCTCTACAGAGTTCTTCTTCCGTAAAGCGCAATTTTGTCATGTGGTACCGCAGAGTATTGTGTCCAGTTAATATACCTACGAGGGTGGATAATAATAATAATAATAATATTTAGTTAGGGTATATTACACTGCGACCTATTGGTCTATTGTGTCCCCTGCTTGTGCCTCGGAGAGGTTCATGCCCTCTTTCAGATCCTTCTCTAGATACTTCTTTGTGAGGTGTGTCGAGGTATTGCTCTGATTTATCCTTGGCAGGTCATAGTCCTGAGAATGAGCTGTAGGTCCAGTGGCGGACTAATCCCGTGGGCCCGCGCCCCACAGGATTCCAGTATGTAGTCTGGAATTTCGGCTGTTTCACTGCAGAATCTGCAGAGGCTGTCCTCTGATATACCCATTTTTCTCAGCTTCTCCTTGAGTCTGCAGTGCCCCGTGAGGAGGCCTGTTAGGATTCTTAGGTTTTTTCTGTTAAGGCTGATACAAGCTTTGAATCTCTTTTGGTAGAGTTTCTTTGCTTGCCTCAGACCTTGGAAGTTCAGAAAGGTTTTAGCCCTTGTTTCTTCCTCCAGTCCTATGAAGGGTTCCTCTACCCCCTTTTCTTGCCAGAGAGTAAAAAACAAATGATCAAAATGTCCTTATAAAAAACAACAAATTTTCACAGGACATAACCGGGACTGCATTTAAAATTATGAGGTATGAGTAGATGTATTTTCCAATTTTATCCATCTCCACTCATTCCCTTCATTGAAAATTATTTACCTGCCTGCAGCATCACCCATCCCCACTTTAAAACCGGAATGTAAATA
The DNA here is from genome assembly GCA_949715645.1 of Portevinia maculata. Classification (NCBI taxonomy): domain Eukaryota; kingdom Metazoa; phylum Arthropoda; class Insecta; order Diptera; family Syrphidae; genus Portevinia; species Portevinia maculata. The sequence goes on along the minus strand of OX454525.1, from coordinate 107,855,456 downwards.
CCATGAATGGCCTCTTGAGTGTCTGAAGCTTAACTGCATGCTGTTAGCACATATTCCCGGAACAAAAGTAAAAAACAACAATATTAAAGCTTAAGGGAGTGCAAAAGTTATCGCGGTAAGGACCTTCACTCGCACACAGCCGATAAAGACATTGCCTTTAAAAAATGACAGTGCCAGTGCCAGTGTTTGTAAATGGGACTAAAGTCTTTTAACAGTATATTAATGTGTGTTTGTTTTCCACCTTCAGCCCCAAATGATTTTATGGCATGGCGACACCAACAAAAATCGTGCAATTGGTGGATATGAGACTATGATTGCTATACGTACATGCGAACGAGTTTGAAATTGAGCGCGGGGAAATAAAAAACATTAAATGACTTGCAATCTTGTTCCAAATTCTGTCCCATATTTGATTTGGTGTACTAAGTCATACAACACACTACACATATATACTTTTAAACTCAGCTATTATTTCAACGCAATATAAAATGTATTTCCTATGTAAAATACATAAAGCTTTGATTAGACTGTACGCATGTCGACTTCCTCGTGTTCAGGACTGGTTCTGGCCTGACTTTGAGCCTGGAATGCAAACGCACTCGAATCTTTACGGATGGCTAAAAAACCAAGCAAGGATCTGGTATTGGTTTTTTTTCTCGGAGAGCGACAATAGTTCATTTTTCACACGGCTGGTCAATGAACTTGACAAAGACCTATATAGCCGATAATCATATCGTAGATTGACATCGAACGTATTTTACTCAATAAACTGATGCCGTCCAAGTGAAACAACCTGGTGATATAAACGTTCATTGTACAATTCGCTTTCTATATGCCATTGCATTTCAATTTGGACCCAAGTTTGGCGCGTTTGCTGGGAGTGCATACCTACTCAGACTCGTTCAGTAATCACATCAGGCCTTCGGCAATTTATTAAGACACATAAATTACAAGATGCACACGAGCGTCAATAAATAAACTGTGACAAATATTTGGTTATCCACGAATGAAGTTTGCTGATCACCGAAGCGTTTAAACACACTGTTTCATCCCCAGATATAGTTGGGATCAATAAGTTGATTGACACCACAGCTCCGTCTTCGCCATCACCTGAAAGTTGACAAATAAAGACAACTTTGCAGATCAGTTTTTTCTCTTTACTGCTTCGAACTTCGTTGCATATTTAAATGAATCCATTTTCCTGAAAATATATCGAGAAACTATTGATTATTAATAAAAAAAACTTACTTTTATTTGCTGATTCCTATTATTTTCCCGCCTATCGCTGATAATTATTTTGTTACCCTCCAAATTGTTGTTTACATTCGATTTGGTATCGATTTGGCACCTGTCAAAAAAGTCCGGATCCCTATAAACAGAATCGCAGATGGCTTGACTCTCCAGGGAGAAAACATGCTTAACGAATACTTCCCGACTTTCGTCGGCATTCTTGTTGTCTCTCAACCAAGAGAAAGGCTGCAGACACAATACTGTTTTTCTAACGGCCCACTACGCTTTGACACGCATATGGTTCTAATGGTACTAGGTATGTCAGAAACTTTTGTACAAGTACCAATAACAACTGTACAAAGTTTCATTTCAATCGGATGAACGATGCGAGTTAAATGTGTGCGAACTTTATTCTTTACCACACAAAAGATAACAACAAAAACTTTATTATTCACAAATACAAAAAATAGAAACTTTATTTCTCAAGTACAAAAGGAATGGCATACAAATGTTATTTAGAAATTGAACTTCACTGTTTGGGGGTACGATACATTCTGTCTTTTACTTTACTTTTAAATTCATTTTTTAATTGTTACTGAATATCAACTTACGTACTAGACAAAAATGATTAAATCTAACTTAAAATTAACAGGATACTTATTCTTATTTATTGGTCCTTATGCGGACGCCCTAAACTTAACTATATCTTATAATTATTGCCTTTCGGCCTAAAAACTATTTACAAACTAATCTTACATATATGTATTCGTCGAGAAAATCAATTAAAACTCGGTATCATTATTAAGATTTTATATTTTTTATATAAAACAAACTACGAACTACCTATTCTACTTACTTAAACTACCTAACATATTCTAACTATAATTATGATTCTGAGCACTCGTTGCCTTGCGCAACAAGTGGTCAAAATCCCAATTGCTTTCCGAGCGCCTGGCAATCGTCAACGTGCACACGCGCTACCCTGAGCTAACTGAAGCCTTACAGCCTCAATCTTCTCCCGGAAGCACTACCACAAGTTGACGAGCCCGGCCTCTCCCAGAAACGCCCTAGCTAACTTAATCTAACTTATAAACTAAGAGGATGTTACCTAGAGTAACGCACCGTCTTGGGAGGGCATGTTGACCCCTCCCCCCTCAAAAAGCCACCAAAATTCGGCAAATTGTTTTTCTGTATCGAATTTATCCCTCTCCGCTATTGCGGTACTAAAACGGAGGAGCTCATGAGCATTGGCGACGTCCTCGCCGCGGATGAGCCGCTTATCTCTCGCGCTGCGAAAGCGGTGGTATAATACCGGGATACCATCCCTCGTCTGTACCAGCCCTTTTGCGTCAATATAGATAAATGCCTCTGGCGGGATAAAGCCGGACCGGAGCGTACTCTCTATGTACATTTCATTGGGGTAGTAAGCCCCAAATATCAGACTATTGTCGCTGGCCATCGCCCTTGCAACGTGCCTTCGAGTAACCTTAATGAGGAAATTGTCAATCCTATTCAACTGAGCCCCATCGTATAGGACCTTGTTGGGATAGTATTTAATATAATTGGATTCAGGCGTTCGGAACAACCGGAGACAAGTCCTCAGACATTGTCTCTCCAAAACCCGAATCTTTTCCATATAGCTGGGCGCTATATTGAACCACAATGGACAACCATAAGCGATAATTGGCCTTATAAGGGCCACGTAGCAAATGACCTTCACCTTGGAGTCAAGTTGACTGCTATGAAACAGTCTCCTTGTCAAAGCATAAGCCTTCTTGGCCCCAGCAAGACAAGCAACTATATGTCTATCGAAATATAGATACTGGTCAAGCCAGATACCTAGATATCTAACTACGCTTCTCACCGCCAATGGCTGCCCATTTTGTCCAATAATGGCCAATTTTTTCCAGTTTTTTCTGGTATCCCTAGAGGCCCCAGCCAATGGAGTTCTGAACAAGATTGTTTCCGTCTTCTGAAAGTTGATTTTCAACTTCCAGTCGTCGCAATATCGCTTAATTTGATCGAAGTCACGCTGCAAAAGGATATTAATGACCTCGATTTTAGGACCTGATCTGTATGCCACCAAATCATCGGCATACGCTATAGCATGTCTGAGTGAACCTACCAGATCACTCGTGTAAATGTTAAACAGGATCGGAGAATTGACCGCCCCCTGCTGTAAACCGTTTTTAATTTCAAAGACTCTGCTCGAAGTCACATTGCCACATTTGACAACGAACTTCTTTCCCATAAGCATATTATAAATTACATATAGCAAAGGTTTGTGCATCCCTCGCCTGGTCAACTTGTAGAAAAGTCCCTCTAACCATACGGTGTCGAAAGCCTTCTCAAAATCAACCAGACAAGCACCCGTGCATTGGTTCTTGCATTTATTCCACTGAATGTCGGAAACCAGTTTCGACGCGGCATGAATAGTGTCATGCCTCGCCCTGAAACCAAACTGGTTGTCCGGAATTATGTTATTGTCCTCGACCCACTTTAACAGGGCTCTATTGACAACCTTCTCAAAGACCTTGCTAATATTCGGAAGCAAGCTAATTGACCGTAGATTGGCAGGGTTCGTCCTATCTTTACCTTTTTTCGGGATAGGGTGTACCACAGCTACCTTCCAATGCGCCGGATAATGTGCATTATTCAGCGCATTGTTAAACAACGTGGTGAAAATATCTACAGCCTCCAGAGGCAGGTGTCTCAATACGACGTTTGGGACACCATCCATCCCCGCCGACTTTTTATTCTTTAGCGACTCGAAGATGCACAGAAGATCATCCTTCGACACGAACAAGTGCGATGCATCTCGGCCATTGGCGACAACTGCATTAGCATGGTTTTCATCAGTGAATACGGTGAATCCGTTATTCTCAGATCGCCAATTCTCAAGTTCGGTGCGCAGATAGAAGTGGCTCACTAGAGCTCTATTCTCAATGTCGCGGTTACGGCGAACAGGATTGTTCACCGTATACACGGCCTCGAAACAAGCGCCCAGCAAATCCACTTTCTCCTGTGGGTCCTCGACCACGAAAAAATCGTCGTTTGAAGCGACACTTTCTGGACTTATTCCAGCAGTCAGTACTGTCTGTCTGTTCTCTGCTGTCTGGGAGATTCGAACACAAGGAATATCATTGTGATCTTTCCTCCTGAACAACTTATTTATCTGTGGGAACATATTCGGACTACAGGTTTTAATAGCCCGAATTTTATTGCCCCAATACAGACTTACAGATTTTCTGTAATTTTCCTTTATCAGCTGTTTCAGGATTCGGATCTCTGAATTCAGCATCCTTACCTCCGGGTCGTTGCGATCAGTAAATTGCCTGTACAGCCGTTTAAGCCTCGAGAGCAGTCTACTTTTCTGTCGGTATAGTGCGTCGATTGTAGGGTTTCTGTACTTTTCTGTCTGGTCGTCGTCGGAACGTCCTACTCGAGGAATAGTTCGTTCCATAGTTCGTTTGATGGCGTCGTTCATTTGCAATAAATGCCGATCAATGTCATCATTTGTCATGTTACTGTTTGTCGGTGGGTCGATCCCACTCGAACGTATATCTCGCTTTAAAAATCTGGAGAAGCGCGACCATTGTGCCCTCCGATAATCGAATGAACACAATGCTTCGTACTCCTCCAGCAGCGTTTGCTCGTTCGGGATCCGTATTGCGGCGGCGAGTCCGTAGTGATCACTATCGTACTCAAACGCACGCAAACAGTTCCGCGTGTTTTGATCTATGTTCGTCAGTTGAAGTCTTGCGTCCGTTAAGGCCAAGTCCAAGAAAGCACCGCTTCTTGGGAAAGAAGGGATATCCGTCGCGTACAACTCGAGGTTGTACTCAATCATATTGAGGCGCCACCAGTCGTGAAACTGGTTGCCCCTGGGATTTGCAGTAACATTTCCCCATGCCGCATGTTTGGCATTAATATCTCCGGGATACATTCTGTCTTCTGGAATTCGAACATCCGTCCATTTAGTGTCTGGGTTTGACGTTTGTATATAGACTCTATAGTAATATCATCAACACGAATTTGAAGACGTCGACCTCCACGAAAATGGCAACAAAACGGATAGCGATTGAAGGTTTGTGTGTGGTTTGTGTATGAGCAAGGAGATTTTTTGACGATTTGCATCGTCGCGTCGGCAAGTAGCATGTATGTATGATGACTGTTGATAGGGGGATGATGGAAGGGACGAATAGTTTTGAAATAAAAAAATTAATAAAATCTGATTTCAGTCTTTTTCCTCAAATAGTAATTATGAGTTTATCGCTTTTAAGACTGTCACTATTTTGGCTATATGTATCTTGTCGAAAAATGTTCCGATTTGTATCATTTGTTTTTAATTGATTCAGAAATATTCAATCTAATTAATTAAGAAATAATTATGTTACTTTGTGTCAGTATTGCGCCATGCTGCACAGCCACTTATAGGTCAATAGGTTCCTACCTATACGATTTAAATTTATTTTATTCAAATTTTATTATTTATTTATTTTAAAATGCTTAGGCCAATAGTTCGTATGAATAAGAACTAGCAGTTTCTTGGAGTTAAAGGCAGCAGTTTAGTAAAAGCATTTATAAATTGCTTCAGTTCGGTATGAACAAAGTCTTTCATTTCTATAGTGAGCTTGGAAATTCGATCCTAGCATTTACTTTACTGAACTTGCATGTACCTTCTTTTAATCTTACCAAATAGCATCGCCTTCTGTTTATAATATGTTCTTTTTGTCAAAAACAAATTTTTGAAATGCCGTCAAAAAGGAAAACAGACATTAAAAGAAATAATCAATCTATTTAATTTAATTTTTGTTTTATTAAACTTTTTGTGTTTATCATTGTTTTTCTATTAGCATGTTCGCCTTTGCTTTGTTATTTTGCCGATATTTGACAGTTATGAAGTTTTGTTTGGACCTGGCCCTCGTTGCTTATTGCAGGGACGTTTGAACCTCGCTAATCCATCGTCAGCAAAGAATAACTGATGTACATTGGAGTCCGTCACTTTTCCTTCAATTAGATAATCAAGTACAGCATCATTGGACTTAAGACACTTCCCTGGTGTACACCTACCTACTTTGATTGTGAACTCCTCGGTGACGCCAACGGGACATCTTACTCTCATACATGCCCATGATCATGTGTACGTAGATTTCTGGAACTCCTCTTTGTCTAAGCGCCACCCATAACAGATCCCTTGGTTTTCTATTACAGGCCGTTTCAAAAACAGCCAACACCATATGCAAATCCTTTAAAGAAACACGATGTTTTTCCACCATGATTCTTATACTTTGGATTGCATCTGTAGTTGCGTCTGTGGGCGGATTTCAAAAATTCGTAAACTTGATTATTTCGGGACCCTAGAGAGTATATGGTTAAAATTTCAGCGCTCTAGGTCCAGTTTAAAGGCCTAATTTTTACCGACAGACGGACGGACGGACGGACATGGCTAGATCGACATTACTATCGATGCTGATCATAAATATAGTAACTTTTAGGGGTCTACGGGCAATATTAAGGTATGTTACAAACTATGCGTCAAAATTAATATACCCTTAGAATAGGGTACCTATACAAATGCTGCTTATATTCGGAGATTTAATTGTGTAACATAATGCAATCACAATATGTACATAATATGATTTTTGTGAAAGCTACGGCCTCCTTGCAATATGCCATAACCTACCCCAAAGTTCCATCAAAGCCAACAAATAATATACCATCAATCTACTCGACGACAATTCTCCCGCCTTTCTTTATCCACCATCGCCCCTGCCTTTAAATATGAATATCCATTTTTCACTTGCAAATATGAATTATAAAAAAACTCATTTGAGAATCCTCACCGCAGAATGCGACTCTTCTTCAACGATCATACACATACATACCAATTACCAATTGCATTAAATACCAGAAAACATGACCTATCCATCAGAGCAAACAAATAATATGGCATAAGTCTACCCGATAATAATTCCTTCACCTTTCCGCCCTACCGGCCACCAACAACGCTACCTGTGTCATCTTCCTTCTCATATACCTATATTCACGAGCATGAAGGAGAACAAAAAATCAGCTGTTTGCAAACCAAATAAAAATATTCTGCTGATACCAACAAATAAAATAAATATACAACAAATAAAATACAATAAATCTACCCGATGAGAATGGGCGCGTTCAATTTACAAGTCAACTACTAGTGACTACTATTTTACCTTTTCTCATTGATCAAATAACTCACGTGACCATCGTTTGGCAAGTAATAGACATTTATTTAGTAGTGAACTTGCAGTTGACTTGCAAATTGAACGCGCCAAATGTCATGCTACATCAAACATCAGCCACACCATCCTCATATTCCCAGTCACGAGAATGGAAGACAATGGGAGACAACAAAGGTGTAGAAAAGGTTCTACAATATGCTGGTATAGATGTAGCTTTTTTTAATGACGAACTTACGTCGTTTGGTGGCGTATCGTCGAATTCACGAAGTGATAATACTATAAAGTCTATATACAAAGGACGTAACCTGTGCGAACGCATGCAAACCAAACATAGAAACATTAATTTGTATATAAGAACAAATGCAGTTTTGGGGATCTTGACACAACTTAACGGAAGCACCCCCGGGCCAATAATCAAGATTGCCTGTGTCGTTAAATATATCGTAACATTAGGTCCGTTTGCGAACTAATATGCAAACGAAAATTTATATAAACTTTCGTGCAAAACTACACAAACGCGTTCGCGTACTGAGAAAATGGTAAAAAGATGAACGAAAGAAAAATGTACTTTCGTTCATTTTTCTTCACACAGAATTTCGGCTGGTAAGAAAATGAAAACTGTCAAATGATGACATCCAATGAGTTTGCCAGCAAAAAAAAAAACAGCGGTTGCTTCTTTTCAAGCCAAACTTAGACGTTTTTCATTTGTTTACACAAAAGCTTTCGCGTACTTTTCTTTGAAATGAGAGGATTCTCTCTCGATTTTGGAGATTTGGCAGTTTTCATTTTTCTACACATAAAGTACGCGAACGGACCTATTGATCTTTGCTTTTCCAGCAATCAACTTAAATAAAACCAAGATAAAAAATAAACTCCATAATCGAACAATCTGTGGAATTCTTCATAATAAACATTTTGATGAAAGATCATAATTGTGTGGAACTAGAAAAACATAAGGAACGTTTGGTTTGCGTTTAAATTATAAGCAGTTCGTTCCGAACGAAAAGCTACCAGTCGCAACATCAAAACCAAAGTGCCCATAATTGCTTCTGGCATATTAAGCAGCTGTTATTAAAAGTTTTATGTTATCAACTATGAACGAGGTAGACAACTGTTAAATCGGAAATTTCCGTGCATAATGAGACATTCAGCTCTCACTTAAGTTTGTTAAAGTGAACGAAACTGAACGAAACGCAGCATAGCTGCTATTATGGGCACGCATACAGCATTGTGTATTCGCTTCGTTCCTTATGCTAACTTAAGCGCCCAGAAGCAAATATGGTTGGGCCTAAAGGGAACTAAGAGTTGCCTTGCAAATTGAACGCTCCCATTCTAAACGTGCTCAGGCTCTGCTCAGTGCTTCACTCAGAGGTTAAAAAGAAAAACGTCTCTCATTTAAGTTTGTAAAAGTGAACGAAAGTGAAAAGTTTTACAAGCAATAAAAAAAGTTCGGGTACTTTATGTGTAAAAAAATGAAAACTGTGAAATCTTCAAAATCGAGAGAGAATCCTATGAATTAAAAGAAAAGTGCGCGAACTCTTTTCTGTAAAAAGATGAATAACGTCAAAGTTTGGCTTGAAAAGAACCACTCGGTTTTTTTGGTTTTTTTCGCATTCACTTTTTGAAAAAAATTACCAAAATGTCCTTTTAAAAACAATAACCTTTCACAGGCCATAACCGGGATTGCATTTGAAATGAAGAGGTATGAGTAGACGGAACATATCTTTAACCCGCCAATGGTGACCTATTGGTCTGTGAGACCGGGTGTATTAAAAAAATCGAATAACTTTATTCTCCTTTAATGTTTTTTGTTGCAATTTCGAGTAGCTGCCGCATTGCACGTCCCCCACCATCAGTTCACGTCGAACCTGCTTATAGAGCACACGTTGTGTATTTTTTTTTCTATCCGGTCCGTGAGACCGTGTGTCACCGTTTATGTAAGTAAAATATTTTTTTATTATTCTCGTATTTTACATATAGATGATGTACCTGGGACATCGGGTCCTTCAAGAATTGGTCGATACAGATATAAGAAACAAGTTTCTTGTACGGAAACAAAAATACACTATATTCCAACAAAAAATTCTATTTTTAAAAAGTAGTAAATAAATATCTAAATATATTTTATTTAACAGAAAAAAAAACGATAACATAAAATTCACAGCTCGTTAATTAAAGGTATTATTTGTATGTACTTCAGTGTTCATACAAACGAATAAATAAGATTAAATTTTCTTAGTTAAGTTTTTAGCTCTTCAAAAATAATCATTAATTGTTGTTTCCTCATACTTGTTAAAAAGAATATCTTCGATGTTATGAATGTAATCATCATCACTATCTACTTTTCAAAACCTGGCAAACATTTTATCTCAATATTTTTCGGCTCAAAATCCAACTTATGGCATGAGGTAGAATTTTTTTCTTTTTCTTTTTCATGGCATCATCAAGCTTTTTGATAATTTCAATCCAAAGAGTACTTGTCATCGAACCTTTTTTATTAAATTTGTAAGCGATTGGAATTGCTTGGTTTCCGAAACATCTGGTCTGCTTATATTTTTCAATCGAAAAGACAAATTTGTCTGTGCCGGTAACATTACATATGAAGAGCAATGTTACTCTATCTTTTCTTTGCCCATTTGTGACGTGGGTACCAGTAGGAAGAGCCTTAAAGAACAATCCAGTCTCGTTTGCGTTGTAAATATTTTCTAAACCATTTTTTTTGTAATATCTCTGACACAACGAGTTCTATAAAATTATTTGCGGCTTCAGCGTCTGCTGAACAGATTCACAGATTTCTTTTCGATTTCTTCCCGATTTAATTTCCAAGATTATCAATTTAGTTTTCAGTGAAATATTATTTCGCGACATTTTCAGCAAAGGTAAGCACAACAGATTAGAACACAACAAAAAACAAACATCAAATGCCGGATGGAACACTAAACTTATTTCTCTACAATAATGTGAAATTGCCCATAATTGACATTTGCAATTTTTGCTTTCAATTTTTCTTAAAGGTCTCTAATTTTATGAGGTTCGTAAGTTTTTTTTTATTAAAAAAGTTTCCTAAATCCAACCAACTTTATATGGAAAATGGTTAGTTCGTGGTTGGAGAAATGTTCCTTTTATCAGTGTTTTTCTTGTAAACGTGTTTCCTATAAACACACAATTTAACATTAAAATATATGGGAAAGTACACGGTGCTTTTGTTCACGTTTCTTTTAAGCGAGGTTTTCTTATAAGCGTGTTTCTTATAAGCGTTAAATACTGTACTTAAAAATTTATTTTGATATTATTTATTTCTTATTTTGTTACTTCTTCTAAAAATGATAAATGTTAAAATAAACTGCATTTCAAAAAACACTCATTGCTTAATTTATTTTAATTTTCTTATTATCCCGCGTTTACAATCAAAAGTAGTTGCTTTATTTTAAAAAAGCGGGATAATAAGAAACGCGATTATAAAAAACGGGATTATAAGAGGCGGGATTTTAAAAGACGGTATTTTTAAAAAGCGGGATTATAAAAAGCGGGATTGTAATAGCGGGATTTTAAGAATCGGGATTATAAAAAGCGGGATATCGAACCCAACCCGTTTTTTTCTAACTTGTGGGCGTATCAGTGGGCGAATTTTGAAAATATTTACACAAAAGCATCAAGGGCCCCTGGAGAGTATATATTGTAAATTTCAGCTCCCTAGCTAAAACTTTGGTTTTTTGCCGTCCGACCTGAAAATCTAACGATGACGGTGACACACTCAATGACTTTACTCACTTTCGGTAAATTCCATCTGTTGGTAACTGTTTTAGATATAGCTTTCTCCTTTGGATCGGTTTGGATAGATGATGAGCTAGTATTGCCCTCTATTGAGGAGATTCAAGGGTGTTTATCCATTCCACGAACCTTTCGTCGACGAAATTGTATGGGTTGTAACAAATGAGTTTACGTTTGTCTACACTTCGGTATTGCCGGAAGTCTACGTTTGTCTACACTTCCGTTACACTGTAAGTCTACATTGGTCTACACTTTCGTTGCGCCAGAAGTCTACATTGGTCTACACTTTCGTTGCGCATTCACCAGATTACTCCCCAAGTCAAGCGTGCGTAAAGAAGTTTTACTTCAAAAAGACTCCATTTGTCCCCTAAACAACAAAAAAACGTAAAAAAAGAAAATCTAACAAATATAAAAAGTGTTAAAAGAGGAAAAACAAAAAGAAAGTTATAATTACTAAAATCATTATATTCTGTAAAGAAAGTTGAAAAACAAAATGCCGAAGGTAGAGAAACAGCAAATCACTACAAACCTTGAAACCACACACAATAAAATACCAATTATAGTCAATAAAAATGAAATGATTAATTTCAATTAAACAGAACTCCTTTCATTGAAAATGATTTACCTGGCTGCACCATCAAATGTGAAAGAACGCGACAACCAACGACATACCCATCCCCACTTAAAAACCGGAATGTAAATACCATCAATGGCCTCTTGAGTGTCACAAGCTCAACTGCATGTTGTTAGCACATATTCCGGCAGCAAAAAGTAAAAACACAACAATATTAAAGCTTAAGGGAGTGCGAAAGTTATCTCGGTAAGGACCTTCACCCGCACACTCGGCATTTCCCAAAGCCGATAAAAACATTCCCACCTTTAAAAGATGGCAGTGCCAGTGCCAGGCCAGTGTTCGTAAATGTGACTGGTAGTCTTATAATAGCGTATGGATGTGTGTTTATTTCCTACCTAAAGCCGCAAATGATTTTATGGCACTGCGACACCAACAAAAACCGTGCAACTGGTGGATATGAGACAATGATTGCTGTACGTAAATACACACATACATAAAGATATATATATATATATCTGCCTCCACGCATCTACGGCGATGGCCAGGAGTTTAAGGTTGGTGGCCCGGTAATCATGCGGAACTCTTGGTAAAGTTTCACACAATGCCACTCATGGTATATGGCTCTTCCACATGCCTGGGCATATAAATGGATCTCCTCAACTCTTCTCTAAAAAAAAAAACACATTTCAGGATGTACATATAAAATAAAAATAAATAACCAGCAGAGCATAGAAACACCCAACCAACGACACAAGTCTAATGTCCTCGGAAAGTAAAATTTTGTTTTTGCTTGGAATTTCTTAAATTGTTTAGTAAAGATTTATACCTTGGCGGAAGGTGAAAGAAAAGAGTGAATTTTTATGACACGGGTATATCAACGATAATAATTGACTGCTCGAGAAGTCATCAATAAGAATCAATTGAATTGGAATTCATTCGGTAAAGTTAAATTGGAAGGTGCTTGGCAGAAGAATGAGAGTTTTATAAGGGTTTAGCTGGAACTTACGGTGGTGGATTTGACATAAAATTAAATCACACATTTAAAGTTTATGTAAATTAGATCAGATCGGAATAGCCCAAGTAAAAAGTTTTTACTGGAAACTGCCAGGTTAAGATATAACTGAAAAGATCTGAAACGAAAAGGGTATCAAGAACACTATCGAGAGTTGACATAGATATCCTCTTTAAAGCGTAGAGTGAAACTACGTTTTTTGCATTTCTTTCAGAGATTAACTTTTCGCGTAGATATTGTTGATTCCCTAAGGTGTTGTACGATTAGGGTGGGCACTGATTTGGTCAACCTGGTGACGACGATTTAACCACAGATCATTGAACTAAATGAAAATAGAAACCACAGATGAACTATAAGTGACAGTCGACTTCCACGTCCCCCGTCTCCTATAACCCGGAAATGGGCGGTGCCTTATCCTCCCTCCCAAACCCCTGTTAGTAAATACCTATGTGAAACATAGAAATATTATTATGTATCTACATATATGACGTTTGTTTGCAACGCTGTCTAGAAATGAATGAAATTTAATTTGTTTGGAGAACAAGAAAATGCATTTAAATATTTTGTCTGCTACTGAATCAGTTATAAATTGGCTTTCATTAAGGACTTGACAACTTATTTGTTAAATAAAATACAAACTACTTGAGATATCTAAAAAAAAATGTATTGGCGTGAATTACTATCAAAACATTTATAATCGACTTCGTTTATTATGTCCACCACGGGAACGTTTGCAGCGGTCGATACGTTGAACCCAATTTTCAATGACTCGGCCGCTATTTCTCGGTCAATATTGGTTCTGAGCTCCTCTAACATCGCCGGCTTGTTGACATAGACCAATGATTTAATGAAGCCCCATAAAAAGGTCTAGAAGCCAATAGACGGGTCAGTTTCTCAAGATAACACGTTCACCGAACTGAGACTTCAATAACTCGATTGTTGCACCCGCTGTGTGGCTTTTGGCACCGTCTTGTCGGAACCACATATCACTGATGTCCAATTCATGCAATTGCTTAAAGAAATAACATTCCGACATGTCTCTGTAGCGAATACCATTTACCGTAACGTGACGGTAATTTTCATCGAGGAAAAAAAAGATCAAAGTCACGCCACCGGCATGAAATCTGCACCAAACATTGACTTTCTGCTATTTCATGAAGCACATGAGGGTTCTCACCTGTCCAGTACCTAACGCATATTTTGCTTATTGACGAAGCCGTTTAACCAAAAATGCGCGTCATCGCTGAAGATGATTTTGCGATGAAATTCTTCATTTTCTTCCATCATGTCCAGAGCCCAATTCGAGAACGTACGTCGCTTCATATGATCAAGTGGCTTTAGTTTTTGAGTCAGCTTGATCTTGTAAGGGTGTTGGCCAAGATCCTACCCAAAATTCGTCATAATGTGGTCTGGGAGATGGCGAATTCTTGAGAACGCCGTGAAATTTACTGATTTGGCTATTTTGCGACGGGCGCCTCTACGGCAGCAATATTCTCTACACTTCGGGCAAAACGTAGTCTCACTGGTACGGCAACATCAAGCAGTAAATATTCTGACTCAATTTTTTTCACTAGACTATGAATTGCTTGTCTACTGGGACGAGAACTACGGCCGAAAATTGGCGTTAACACTCTTAAAGTTGCTACCACCGATCCGGAATATCGGTAGTAAATTTTAATTATTTGTAAACATTGTTCCTTTGTGTACCTGACAATGAAAAAGTTGATTTTACTGAATATTTTGACATTGACAGTTCGGTAATGGGCTTAAGGGTGCGTTCACACTGAAAGTTTAAAGTGGTCAAGTCGCTAATGAAAGACCCTTGAGTTACGTGAGGCAGATTACTCTGACATCTCTGCTTTTAACACTTTACTTCTAACTTCACACTGAAAAATATAGCGGCACAAATGCAAAAGAGGTTTAACTATGATAATCTAATTCCAATTGGATTTCTACGCTACAACCAATACAACGTTTAAAAACGTTTTACAGCAGTTTTTTTTCGTTAAGAGGCAAATTGAGAGAATATGAAGTCGGCTACCTATCTCAATGGTCATCATGTACAAAGAAAGAGTAGAGCTCTTTTAAAACAGATGCATCAACTTATCAACCATGTATGGACGGAAAAAAACATCTCCGATGACTAGACACTAGACTATCAGCTCCATATGCTCCATTTACAAGAAATACGAAACTGTGTTTTGCAAAAGCACTTTCGATGAGCATAATATATCCCTGCTTGATGCCGCATATGAATAGTTTACTCAAACCAAATTAAGGGGATGACTGGCATTTTTATAGATCGACATTCGGAAATCGAAGAAGGGCTACTATAGAGATTTTTGTGAAAAGATCTACCATCGGTGCTACTGATACGTGAGTTGAAATTTAAGACAGTGAAAACACTCAGAAGACCTGAAGTGGTTTCTTTACGGAAACAAAAGTCAAAACTTTTATTCTTCTGCTTACTGTCATTTCGCAGGTATGTCCAATTGCTCAAAAGTGGTTCCACTTCCACTAACTAGAATCATGGAAGAGCAAAGACTGCAACTCGGTAATGAGAGCAGTATCAGATGAGGCTTCGACACTGCGAAAGCAGCTCTCAAAGAGAGAGTACCTGTGCCGAAACAATCAAGAGGTTCTTGAAACCTTGGTTGAAGACCACTTTCCGGGCTCAACAATCCCAAAAGACCCTGCTAGATATAGGCAGACAGAGACCAATATCTTCTCTTGCTCCGAGGAAGCAATAAATGATCTCATAAATACAAGGTGGCCCAAAAATATCCTTCCGATGTTTTTTGGCTGTAATTTAAAAAAAAAAATGAAAAAAATAGTCACCAATATTCCGCGTTCTGGAGCAGTGTAGCGTAACATTGTTTATTAACGTGTTTTTCGCATGTGTTTACTACACAAATGTCAAAACAGAACTGGCATTAGGGGCCCAATCGCAAAATTTATAGCATTTTCTGATAGGAGGATTACTTTCGCGCCACCTTGTAGAAAAAGGCTACGGCGGGCTATCCAGTCCTTCAAACCGTACAAATCTCCAGGACCAGACGGCATTTTGCATATTAGGGCAATTCAAACACTTAGTCTAAAAATGGGGTATATACTTAGAAGCGTGGAGGGAAGGCAAGGGTTTTTTTTACAAAAAGCTGGTAAGCAGGGGCACACAACAGCGAAAAATTTCAGACCAATCAAAAAGTTATCTTAAGCAGTCGTATCGTGCATTACATGTAGGCTTGCATTTCGGCAAATTTTAACAGCAGCTTTTCTAGACATATATGGAGCTTTGAACAATGTGAAAAGTAGGGCTATAAATGACTTCTTGATCAACGCAAACATCGAACAAGGCATCATAAACTGTTTTTAAGTTTAAGTTTAAGACGTTTATTTCTCAGTTCAAATAATAATTAAGGTTACATTTACAATATTGCGTAGACATAATTAATATAAAATTTAAAATTAAGATGAGAAACATGAGACATTTTATATTTTAAAAATAAAATACTGTATCTGCAACGTGCTTGCCAGAAGAAACATAAACTGGCTCCATGGGCATAGTTCTATTAGAAGGTCAGTAACAGGGTGGAATTAATTCACCACTCTTTTTGGTACGGGTTATTGATAATCTTCTGAAGAAACTTAGCTCAATGGGTATAAGTGCCACATCATATGCAGATCATGTTGTCATCATAGTAGGTACAGGGAAACAATCTATAAGTAAAATCATGGAGGTTGCTTTGAATATAATCAGAGCTGCGCGAAGAGCAACGGAATCAATATTGTTTTTACAACAAAACGCAATATACCGCAGTCCAACTTTCCAAAACTGGGAGGATTAGAACTGTCCCTTTCTGGACGTAATTTTGGACAGAAAACTGAATTCGAATCTCAATATAAAGGAAAGATTAAAGAACTCCTGTAAGGCTGCACAAGCACAATTGGAAAGACTTGGGGCCTGAAAGCCGCAATGGGACTGAAACTTGTGTGGTGGAAGACGACAAGGAAGAAAACGATACTCGGAAAATTAGGGATGGTGAAAGGAACGGCAAGTGTAGAAATCCGTGCCGCCCCTACGGCAGCGCCGGACACCTTTTTGCATCTAATACCGCTTGGTTTACAGATCAAACAGCTTGCTGGCAACAGTGACTTACGGCTCACTAATCTGGCTTGCTTTAAGTTTTGTGATATTATGGGCATTACTCGATTTCGGCAGAGCTTCTGCAAGGCGATCCAAAAAAAACTGATGAAATATCTTCTTTGACACTCCGTAGGTATGGATGAATGGCAAAGAAATGCAATTACAAAACCAAATGAAATTGCAATATATACAGACGGTTCTGAAACGTCAGACGGAACTGGTCATGTCATTTATGCTGCTGATCTAGACCTGAAAGTATCTATGAGACTTCCGGATACAAGCAGTCTCTTCCAATCGGGGGTTCTAGCTGTTCTTTAGGCGGCGGAACTAATGCGGAGAGGATCAATATCCGGTAAGAATATTGCCATCTATATTAAAAGGCAGGCTGCACTCAAGGCACTGGAATCAGTTAACATCAATTCCGAAATAGTCAGGAGCTGCCACACAATGCTCAAGACGTTATTCAGACAGAACCGAGTGAGACTGAGTTGATTGGTTAGGCCACTGCGGAATAGAAGGTAATGAGCTAGCCAATGAGCTGGCAATAATAGGAGGGAATTTGGATAGCAGTGAGGCGGTGGTTATCAAACCACTTCTGGGCGTAGTTAAGGGCATTATAAGAGAGCAAATCACAAAGGCTACCGACCGTAGGTGGATAAGCATATAAGGACACAGAGTATCTAATGCTTTATTGCCTCATTTTGACCAAAAGAAATCTGGGGAAATCCCTACATTAAGCAGAGGGCGGCAACGGATACAGGCAAGTACCCTGTCTGAGTACTGTCTCCTGAGAAAGCATACAAGGCGACCCACACTGACAAAAACGGACACTTGTAGATACGGCGGCGATCTGCAAGCAGATGACGACATAACACACTTGCTGTGTGCATTATGTTATGCGAGGGCGTATTGCGAAACTGAAGGAGATCCCTAGGAAGGCACTTCTTTAAGCAGTTAGAGGAGATAGGTCTCTTAAACTACAGGTAACTTATCAGACTCTGCATGGAAATTGTGTGTTTCTCGAGGGAAAACGTTGAGGTTTTGTATTCCGTATGATTTTTTTGATCAATTGATTCTCCAGGAATCGCTATGAAAGACTTAAGGCGTCTAGAGGCATTCATCCTAACCACTACGAAACTCAAAAACACTTTAATGTGCTTGGCTTTTGAAGAGCGTGATGACACCCCGGGTCACTTCACGACTATACTTCCTTTGCTTGCATCAGACTCCAGACTCTATGTAATGCTGTAATAAATGGCGAACATCTAAGCCACGAATCAAAATCGGGTAAATTCCAATATTAATTGGAAATATCAGTCTTCAAATAAAAACAAAAACATAGGGAAAGGCTACAGTCCATATATTCCTATTCCTATCACTCATTAAGTGGGCGTGGCAACAATTTAAGTATGGATGAATTGTAAAAAATATCTACATATTATATTATGCAACATTTCAAGGACTTTGTTGAAAAAAACAAAGTTTTTGTAAAATAATGCCCCTTAAAAGTGGGCATGGCAGAATACCTTATATGAAGGAATTGTTTAAAACGACTTTATCTACATACTTTGCGAAGAATAGGACTTTCATTTAAATACAATGAATTTTTCAAAAAAACGTTTCTTTTAAATAGTGGCCGTGTCAGTGGGCGAATTTTAAAAATATTTAAACTTGAGCATTAGGAGATGAGAGTACACGTCCCAAATTTCAGCTTCTTAGCTCCAATTTTTTTTTAAATTGTGGGCGTGGCAGTGGCCGTATTCGGGCCCCTAGAGACTTTGTAGCTCAAATTTAGATTTTTTCGATTAATTTGTTTTTTGAGATTGGGAGTGTGTTAGGTCTACGGGCAATATTAAGGTATGTCGGCACGATCTAGTGTGGGTTAAGCTTCGGCAGATCGACATAATAGACCAAATCCTCACACTGAGGCAAATCCTAGAAAATACCAACGAATCTCAAGTCAAGACCCTTCCATCTTGCTTTTTATCGATTTTAAAGCCACACATGATCGCGTTCATCGCCAGGGGATCCACATGGCGATGTCTGAATACGGTATCACGGTCAAACTGATCCATCTATGCCGCATGGCACTAGAAAATACGCGTTGTTATGTATGTATAGTTTAGAAGTATGTATAGGTATCTCTTCCGAACAGTTCCAAGACCGCAGCGGATGGCGTCAAAGAAATGCACGAGCATGTGACTTTTTCAATCGTATTCTCGAGCATAGTAGGTAGATAGGGCAGGAGTCAACATGGAATACACTTTCTCCGGCAGATCCGCCCAAATATTGGAATATGCGGACAACATCGTCACCATCGACCCGCCATTCCAAGCGTTGGATAAAACTAAGTAGGTACATGCTGTCAAAAAACAATCAATGAACTGTATACTGACAAGGTAGCAGCAACTATGGGGAAAACATAAAATCTAGGAAGAATTACATATAATAGGTAACTGTGAGCTCCATCGGTTTGACCAAAAAATAGGCTCAAAACTTCTAAAATCACTCAGTATTTGAAAAATTGTTAAGTTAATTCATTTTTACTAATTGTCTTATCGTTTCCTTGCAAATGAATAAATTCTATGAGCAATTTGATTGCAGAATAGATCAAACCAATAATGAGCTTATTCAATCACCAAATGACCTTGTATAATGATGAACGCGATGCGAACCCTGATACATAAAACATAAACAACAGAAAAATCAAATCAAAATCGCCTTGTTTTTGAAGCAACAATTGTTGTCCTGCAACCTCCGGCACCGCAACTAACCTTAAAAATCAATTCGTAGGGTTCAAATTATGATACATGCAGCATGCAGCTCTGTCCTTGTACTAAAATGCGTTCGTTATAACAGTTTGATGGACTTCTCCCAATTTGTAAGCAGAGCGCATGTCATTTCCCCATTCGTAACTGGTCGAAAATTCAGTTCTTATCATTGTTATCAGCACCACCACATGTTTTGGGAGCCTCATCCTTGTTTTTGCGCCCACTTGGCTTCTCCTTCAGTCATTATTTTTTCATTAAGAGTAATCCTACTGGCTCATAGACTTTCATGTGAGATTACCTTCATTCTGAATGTTAAAGATAGTTACATGGCCTTGCACAGAGGATTAAATCTACATATTGCCAGAGCTAATATTGAACGATTTATTGGTAACGCCGCTTTTGTTGTAGCAGAAGAATAGGATAGGGAAATGTTTGTTTTTCGACATCGTGCAAAAGAAAACAAGCCATCATTGATCAAAGTATTCTTTATTACAATATCAAGTGATATCTATCTAAGCTATAGAAACAAATGGCATAACTTATTGAACAAAATGTAAATGTATTAGGTAAGTAGTTCATTGGCCGTTGGGCGCTCTTTATCCGTATCATTTCAAATGGAAATTTAATCATAAAGACTACCCGCGGAGATGGCTTGATTGGAATTTAATTTTCCGAATGAATTACGAGTAGGTATCAGTATCAGTGTTCTGAATTGTGATTAAGTTATAGATAAATCTTATTTGTTGTCATAGGCGATAAGAATTAACAGTCTCGGAGAGGCTAGGATGTCAACTTTTTTGAAATCACTATAGTCGTTTTTGATATAGTGGTATGTTTGTAATGTACAATTTTGGGAAACATTGAGTATGCAATTCACTTAACATTACCCCATTTATAAAAAAAAAAAACTTTGAAACAGATCAAAACCGTTGGAGCGGTTTCTGATAAAATCTGTACTTTTTTAACGAGTTATACGATATTTACCGTGAGTGGTAGAACAAGAGCGAGATCTTCTTCTTCTACCTAAGCGGTGGAATTATTGATGATCATAATTAAATGGAACATAACCCTCCCACCTAGCTGCTTCCCTTCTAGTCCGTTTGTGAAGATCAGCGGTTTGACATTAGAATTTTGGAATTTCCGCTGTCGCGATTTGTCGGATTTCGGAACCCACTAGCTTCCGTTAACGAAATGAAATGAAATTTGTTGTAAATTAACCGGAATTGCGTATGGAATTTGATAGAATAAAGCCCGCACATATTGTATGATTGGAATTTAAATGTTCGTTATATGAATGTATTTTTGTAGTCTCAACTAATGAATAATATAAATTCAGATAAGTTATCAAATAGTCCTCATAATATATCTAATGACAGTTTTTCCTCTTCTAATTCTGATAGTTTAAAATGTTTTTGCACCGTAAAATACCCTAACATTGACCGGGTTCTTAACATTGACCAAAAATCAACTTAGTGTATAGACTGTCTTCACGACATCCCTGTCCTAGGTATTTGAATTTCGTACCTCACATTAGAACAACTGTTTACTGACAAGTGGTACAAAAAAAATGAAAGCATTCAGCCATCAGATTTAAATTTAACCGCCAATAACGTACGGCAGTATTTGAACGTGTAATTTAGAGTATTGGCAAAATTATCTCTGTACACCTAGATACGGTGTTTTTTTGTGAATATAACCAAACAAGTGAGTAGTTTACTTTATTTTCAAACAATTAGCATTGAAATTGGCACATTTCTTTATTTGTAAGTAATTTAAAGTAAAAATGAAAAAAATGCTTTCTACAAATCATGAGTTTTCCTAACTTTGACCATTCAGTTCCCAACGTTTACCGCCCGGTCAATGTTGGGAACCGCTTAAAAATCGCGGGTTTCTTACATTGACCAACCTCTGGTTTTGTTGCAAATGATATGGAGCAATTTTCTTTAATGCCTTTAACTACTTCGTAGTTCTACAAACACATTCTTTTGATTTATAGATACATATAGAGATAAAAGGAAAAACGAGCCTCGAAGACGATATAAAAGTGTACCTGTATTCCATATACAAGACGACATAAAGGTGAAAAAGTAATTTCATGTGAGAACCTTGCAAGTCATTTTTCTCCACAAATAATTGTATCAGCAGTGGAAAACAATATTCGGTTCGCATGCTTTCTACCAAATTCAACCCACCTTTGTCAGCCTCTAGACGTCGCATTTTATGGTCCTTTAAAAAAAAGTGGCGAAAAGTTCTAGATGAGTGGAAACAGTCAGAGGCAAAAAAAAAACACAAAGCTTGTCCAAAGGAGCGTTTCCATCTTTATTAAACAAGCTGGCCGCTGAAAGTGTTAGTAAGGAGGGTACGTCAAATAACTTGATTGCTGGGTTTAAGAAATGTGGTGTGGTCCCATTCAATCCAGACATGGTTTTTTCGAGAATGCCTGTAGAAGCTGAGAATTCATCATGAGATGTCGGAACTAATAATTCGTCAGCAGTTATTTCTTCATTATCCGAAATGCGTTATGGAAAAGAAAGCCCACAAACAAGAAAAAAAAAGAGCTAAAGTTAATGTGCAGCCGGCAAAAGGTATAAACATGGTTGATTTTGGTGGATCGCCATCAACATCAGCAACAGCACCTCAAATAACAACGGAAACCGAAATGGTAGCTGAAATAGATCATTTATCAGACACCTCTGCAGACCACTTTGAAGAAATATATAATAATAAGTCACATAAATGTATGTTCTTTAAAAACCAGCTATTTAACATTTTTCTAAATTGAAGTTATTTCCAGAAGTACCTCCTAAGTTTAAAATTAGTTTTTCTTAAACTAATATTTTTTAAAACATTTATAAAACCTGAAAGTATTTATTTTCATTTCGTTTATTTATTTTTATTATTTATTTTATACAGAACTGAATAATATGTGATTTTGTGTTTTAAAGACTGAATTAATAAGTATTTATTTTATTGTTTCTATTTTTTTTTGTCATTGAAAAGTGTCAGTAATATGTGATTTTGAGTTTAATTTAAAAATCTGAAATGAAAAGTATTTGTGTTTGTATTTTTTATTAAATAATAAAAGCATAAAACAAATAATTTTTGATTTGCAGAACCACGGTCAATGTTAGGGCAACAGATGCTTTACTTTGACCGCTTACGTATTTAACAATAACTTTGTTAACGAAAATAAAACACGCCGTGGAATTAAACATAATAATACTGAATGGCAGTCCCCGTAGTGCAATTATTAAAAATCCTAAATACGACATAAGAATAATCAGTAGCAACGTTTCAAAGGTGAAAAGTGGTCAATGTTAGGGTATTTTACGGTACATCATTCAAATAAAGTGTCTTTTTCTGGTCTTTCTGTAATTCACCAAAAAATCCGTCGCATGCTTTCAAATTTTGATATGTTTTTAACTCACCTAGCATCTATTGATCACTTACCGGATCTTATCTTTCTTTCTGAAATATGGATCTTTGACGATGAAGTTTCCAAGTATTTCATACCTAATTTTACGTTCAAAGAGTTATAACACTCTTATTCTGCTGGTGGTGTCGCAGTTTTCTATAAAAACGATTTGTCGTCAAACATTGTAGCGTTGTAATTTTAATAGTGTTGATTCAAATCAAGTGTAAGTTGTGAGATTTCTGGTGTACCATACTGTTTTGTAGGTGTGTATAGATTTAATTATTGTACAGTTAATGCCTTTCTGGATGATTTTTCTGGCTTTCTTGATAATCTTGTATATACGAATTTAATAATTATTTGTGATTTTAATATCGATCTTCTGACTAGCTCATCTGATATTGATAATTATCTATCAGTTATCTCTTCCTATGGCCTCGATAGTCTGCTAACTCTTCCTACGCGTGGGGTTCAAGATCCAACCTCTTGTTTGGACCACATAATAATAAATATAAGGTTACATAGAAGTAATTATGCAAATTTCAGAACCGCTATATTTGACCTTAAAATAAGTGACCACAGCCTAACCACCATTCAACTTGACCATATAATCTGCAGATCAAGACTATAAACATCAAAAATTTACCAAAATAGATTTTACAGCTCTCAAGTCAGCCTTAATTCTTGAATCTTGGGATGCAGCTCATGGAGCACAGGATCCATCTACTGCCTTTGATTTGTTTATTAATAAATTACAATTGCACGTGTGTCACGCAAGTGTTCTTATAAAAAAGATTAGTACTAAATTGAAACCCCTGAAGCAGTGGATGACTAATGCTCTAATTAATAAGATCAGGCAAAAAAACGTCTTTATAAGCGTGTAAAAAAGCATCCCTGCAACTCTAGTCTGAAAAGGTATTATGATAAGATTTGCAAAGAGCTAAAAATTGAAATTCCCCTTCAAAGAGATACTTTTTATAGTAACAAGTTAGCTCAGAATTTGGGTAATTCCATGAAAGAATGGCAGGCTGTCAATGAAATTTTGAACAAAACTAAACCGAACGCGGATGTCGTGGTCAATATAAATAATGCTACTTTATCTGAGCCTTTGGAAGTTGCCACTGTTTTCAATGACTATTTCTCAAATGTAAAATGGATTTTCGGGACTCCACACTAAGAATTGTGAAAACACTCTTACTCCTGACCGTTTCCAACGACAAAGTTTTTTTTTTAATTCTTTTTCACCTTTTGAACTACACACATTCATAGGTACAATCTCTTGAAGCATCTAACTCAACCTCATGTGATCAAATGTCAAGTAATATTTTGAAACACATATCTTTTCTTGTTTCTGATGTTTGATGTCATATTTTCAATTTTAGTGTACAAAGTGGTATTTTCCCGTATTCACTAAAAACAGCTGTTGTAATTCTACCACATAAAAAAGGTCATAGGTACTATGTCTTTAAACAACTACCGTCCAATATCGCTTTTATCAGTGTTTTCTAAGGTCTTTGAAAAGGGGGTCAAATCAAGAATGTTATCTTACTGAAATAAAAGAAGCTTCTTTAGTGATTTGCAGTTCGGCTTTCGAAGTGGCAAATCCACAGAAGATGCCTTGTAGTTGTGCGGAGAAATATATAGTAGTTTAAATATATCTGATATTTCTGCTACTCTCTTCATTGACATCACAAAGGCTTTTGATATGGTAGACCATAACATATTGCTCAATAAATTTTATAATTGTGGTTTCAGAGGTTTTATTAATGACTGGTTTACTTCTTATTTAGATAATCGTAGTCAGAGCGTAAGGATTCGGAATTGTTTGAGTGCAAAAGTTCCCATCAATATAGGTGTTGCTCAAGGATCAGTTTTGGGTCCTATTCTGTTTTTATTTATGTAAATTCGCTTTTCATTCAACCTTTCAATGGCAAACCCACTGCTTTTGCCGATGACACTGCTTTGTCATATCACGGTAAGTGCTATTTCAACTTATTTTTGGATGTAAACTATGATTTAGAAATAATGAGGAGCAAATTCCTGTTGTAACGCCGACTGTGTTGAAATTGAACGCGTAGATAGCTTTAAGTACTTAGGTATTACTTTGGATTATAGACTCAGTTGGAGAGAGCATACTATGTCCTTAATGCAGTATCTAAACAATGTTGTTAGGCATATTTACCATCTAAAACAATACAGCAGTTTACCTATTTTAAAGCTAGTCTATAATGGTCTACTCAAATCTATGTAAACTCCAGCATGGCATAGCTTATTGGTGGTACACATTCTAGTAAAATAGAGCCTTCGCTAAACAAACAAAAACATGCTGTCCGTATTATTTGTAGAGTAAACCGTCGAACTCATAGTATTGAGTTGTTTAAAAATCTTGGATTTCTACCTTTAAGGCATTTATAATTGTTCAAGGTTTTAAAAATATTTTTTGAATTGTCCGGGTATAACTCTCCAAGAGTTTATGATAACCGTAATCTTCGAGTCAACACCAGAAATCTCGTTCTTGTCCCTACAATAAACAAATCACATTTTTCTTGCTTTTATACTACTACTGCGCCCTGTTTGTTTAACCAATTGCCTATAAGTCTAAGGTGCCAGAGAGTTAAGTCCGTATTCCTGAAATATGTTAAATATTGGCTTTTTTCGTTAAACTATGCTAAAATTGGTGAATTACTGAATCCATTAGTATGATTTCTTTTTTAGTTATTGGTAAGCTTATTTATCTTTTCCATTTTTTCAAATTTTAAACAATTGTATTAAATACAACTTCTATTACTGATTTATTTTTTTTTTGAGTTGATTTTATCTCTTATTTTTATCACATTCCCATCGATAAATTTATTCCATTAATTTTTTTGTTAGTATGAATCGTACATTCGCCTCTTGTGAAAATCTGATAACAGAATGTATTTAACTATTTTATTTTAAAGCTTTAAACTATATTATAATCAAATATATTTTGTTTTTGTTTTTCAATAACTGTTGTATAACTTCAAGTTTTTTAATGAAATAAATAAATGAATAAAAATAATAATAAAAAAAAATAAAAAAACTTTGCATTCAGTTTTTATCAAGTTTATGAATGTAGGTAAATAAAATGATAGTGGGCGGTCAAACAATGGCTACCAAAGCCAGTTCGCCCACAGGGCAATAGCATCCAAATCTAAATCTACCAAAAAGGTACTCGAAAAAACTTGGAAAAGTATTAAAAATTCGCCTGAAACGTATTAATACAAGTTTGAAATGCCTTAACAAGGCTAACACAAGGGTCTACAAATTTTTCAATTAACCAAAAAATATTGTTTAACAATCTATACTTAAATTATTAACAATAAAAGTGGACCCTTTGCTAAAATCAATTAATACTAAGACAGGTATTAACCAACGACCATACCACGTCGAGTTAATCGGTTCTCGTGATAAATAAGTTGTTCAGGAGGAAAGATCACAATGATATTCCTTGTGTTCGAATCTCCCAGACAGCAGAGAACAGACAGACAGTACTGACTGCTGGAATAAGTCCAGAAAGTGTCGCTTCAAACGACGATTTTTTCGTGGTCGAGGACCCACAGGAGAAAGTGGATTTGCTGGGCGCTTGTTTCGAGGCCGTGTATACGGTGAACAATCCTGTTCGCCGTAACCACGACATTGAGAATAGAGCTCTAGTGAGCCACTTCTATCTCCGCACCGAACTTGAGAATTGGCGATCTGAGAATAACGGATTCACCGTGTTCACTGATGAAAACCATGCTAATGCAGTTGTCGCCAATGGCCGAGATGCATCGCACTTGTTCGTGTCGAAGGATGATCTTCTGTGCATCTTCGAGTCGCTAAAGAATAAAAAGTCGGCGGGGATGGATGGTGTCCCAAACGTCGTATTGAGACACCTGCCTCTGGAGGCTGTAGATATTTTCACCACGTTGTTTAACAATGCGCTGAATAATGCACATTATCCGGCGCATTGGAAGGTAGCTGTGGTACACCCTATCCCGAAAAAAGGTAAAGATAGGACGAACCCTGCCAATCTACGGTCAATTAGCTTGCTTCCGAATATTAGCAAGGTCTTTGAGAAGGTTGTCAATAGAGCCCTGTTAAAGTGGGTCGAGGACAATAACATAATTCCGGACAACCAGTTTGGTTTCAGGGCGAGGCATGACACTATTCATGCCGCGTCGAAACTGGTTTCCGACATTCAGTGGAATAAATGCAAGAACCAATGCACGGGTGCTTGTCTGGTTGATTTTGAGAAGGCTTTCGACACCGTATGGTTAGAGGGACTTTTCTACAAGTTGACCAGGCGAGGGATGCACAAACCTTTGCTATATGTAATTTATAATATGCTTATGGGAAAGAAGTTCGTTGTCAAATGTGGCAATGTGACTTCGAGCAGAGTCTTTGAAATTAAAAACGGTTTACAGCAGGGGGCGGTCAATTCTCCGATCCTGTTTAACATTTACACGAGTGATCTGGTAGGTTCACTCAGACATGCTATAGCGTATGCCGATGATTTGGTGGCATACAGATCAGGTCCTAAAATCGAGGTCATTAATATCCTTTTGCAGCGTGACTTCGATCAAATTAAGCGATATTGCGACGACTGGAAGTTGAAAATCAACTTTCAGAAGACGGAAACAATCTTGTTCAGAACTCCATTGGCTGGGGCCTCTAGGGATACCAGAAAAAACTGGAAAAAATTGGCCATTATTGGACAAAATGGGCAGCCATTGGCGGTGAGAAGCGTAGTTAGATATCTAGGTATCTGGCTTGACCAGTATCTATATTTCGATAGACATATAGTTGCTTGTCTTGCTGGGGCCAAGAAGGCTTATGCTTTGACAAGGAGACTGTTTCATAGCAGTCAACTTGACTCCAAAGTGAAGGTCATTTGCTACGTGGCCCTTATAAGGCCAATTATCGCTTATGGTTGTCCATTGTGGTTCAATATAGCGCCCAGCTATATGGAAAAGATTCGGGTTTTGGAGAGACAATGTCTTAGGACTTGTCTCCGGTTGTTCCGAACGCCTGAATCCAATTATATTAAATACTATCCCAACAAGGTCCTATACGATGGGGCTCAGTTAAATAGGATTGACAATTTAATCATTAAGGTGACTCGAAGGCACGTTGCAAGGGCGATGGCCAGCGACAATAGTCTGATATTTGGGGCTTACTACCCCAATGAAATGTACATAGAGAGTACGCTCCGGTCTGGCTTTATCCCGCCAGAGGCATTTATCTATATTGACGCAAAAGGGCTGGTACAGACGAGGGATGGTATCCCGGTATTATACCACCGCTTTCGCAGCGCGAGAGATAAGCGGCTCATCCGCGGCGAGGACGTCGCCAATGCTCATGAGCTCCTCCGTTTTAGTACCGCAATAGCGGAGAGGGATAAATTCGATACAGAAAAACAATTTGCCGAATTTTTGTGGCTTTTTGAGGGGGGAGGGGTCAACATGCCCTCCCAAGACGGTGCGTTACTCTAGGTAACATCCTCTTAGTTTATAAGTTAGATTAAGTTAGCTAGGGCGTTTCTGGGAGAGGCCGGGCTCGTCAACTTGTGGTAGTGCTTCCGGGAGAAGATTGAGGCTGTAAGGCTTCAGTTAGCTCAGGGTAGCGCGTGTGCACGTTGACGATTGCCAGGCGCTCGGAAAGCAATTGGGATTTTGACCACTTGTTGCGCAAGGCAACGAGTGCTCAGAATCATAATTATAGTTAGAATATGTTAGGTAGTTTAAGTAAGTAGAATAGGTAGTTCGTAGTTTGTTTTATATAAAAAATATAAAATCTTAATAATGATACCGAGTTTTAATTGATTTTCTCGACGAATACATATATGTAAGATTAGTTTGTAAATAGTTTTTAGGCCGAAAGGCAATAATTATAAGATATAGTTAAGTTTAGGGCGTCCGCATAAGGACCAATAAATAAGAATAAGTATCCTGTTAATTTTAAGTTAGATTTAATCATTTTTGTCTAGTACGTAAGTTGATATTCAGTAACAATTAAAAAATGAATTTAAAAGTAAGTAAAAAGTAATCGGTTCTCGTCAGATCACCGTAATTAAACGACGTTGGGCGCGGTTAGTACGTAGATGGGGGACCGTTTGAGAACAACCGCGTGTCGTTGGCCAGTCCCATCTACAGAGTTGAGGTAGATAATATACGTGGTATCACAATGGACCTAAATTGGTATAAGTGTGTCGGCTTCTGCCGACAGCCACATAAACCTAACCTAACCTAAGACAGGTATTTTTCATTCAATAGGGATCCACACTTTATTGACAGATGTCAAATCGATGCCAAATCGAAAAACAACAACAGTGTGGAGGGTAAACAAACAAAATAATTATCAGCGATAGGCGGGAAAATAATAGGAATCAGCAAACAAAATTAAGTTTTTTTTATTAATAATCAATAGTTTCTCGATATATTTTTAGGAAAATGAATTCATTAAAATATGCAAAGAAGTTGGAAGCAGTAAAGAGAAAGAACTGATCTGCAAACTTGTCTTTATTTGCCAAATTTCAGGTGAAATCTCAGGTATTTTACTCAAGAAACTGATGCCGTCCAAGTGAAACAACCTGGTGATATAAACGTTCATTCATCATTGTATAATTCGCTTTCTATATGCGATTGCATTTCAATGTGGACCCAAGTTCGGCGTGTTTGCTGGGAGTGCATACTCAGACTCGTCCAGTAATCACATCAGGCCTTTGGCAATTTATTAAGACACATAAATTATAAGATGCATACGAGCGTTAATCAATCATTGATCCCAACTATATCTGGGGATGAAACAGTGGGTTTAAACGCTTCGGTGATCAGCAAACTTCATTCGTGGATAACCAAATATTTGCTCCAGATATTTGTCACAGTTTATTTATTGACGCTCGTGTGCATCTTATAATTTATATGTCTTAATAAATTGCCAAAGGCCTGATGTGATTACTGGACGAGTCTGAGTATGCACTCCCAGCAAACGCGCCGAACTTGGGTCCACATTGAAATGCAATCGCATATAGAAAGCGAATTATACTATTATTTTCCCGCCTATCGCTGATAATTATTTGGTTTGTTTACCCTCCATTGGTGTTCTGACATTTGTCAGGGCAAAAACAAAAAAAAAAAACAAAAAATTTGACAGTCACCTGAGAATCCCTATTACACAAGCACTAGGCAAGGAATATGATAGCGGCGATTCGTGGTATGTGTGTGTGAAACTTGTTTTAATTATTTTTTTTTTTTTTTTTTTTTTTATAATTTGCTTACGCTAAAGGGATTTTTTTTCTGTTGTTACAGTACCCTTATAATGCTAAGAACACAGTGTAAGCTACTTGGTATTAGAAAGAATAGAGAGATCGGAAAGAAGTATTTGGGTGCAGTTGTAGGGTTTTTCTCCACGGATTTTTCTCCATTATAAGCGGAGTTTGATTTCATTCTTCTTTTTGGTGCCAATTTCACCATTTTTATTCATGAAAATAAAATAAAAAAGATGGTCGACGGTCAAACAATGACTTTAACCATCCCAAACCCAGCGGACTAAGGCATGGGCAACCAAATCTTAAGCTACCAAAAAGTGAGGAAAAATAATCGAAAAAACTTGGAAACGTATTGAAAATTGTACTAAATAGTCGCCTGAAAAGTAGGAAATCAAGTTCGCAAGGCACTAAGAAGACTTACATAAGAGCCTACACATTTTTTGATTAACCAAAAAATATTGTTAAACAATCTATACCTACTTGAGTTTTCAAATTGAAATTTTAAAATGCTCGTTCATTTGAAATTTATTAACAATAAACGGGGACCCCCTACAACCTCAAATGCGCTCCGGTACCGCTATGCGACTTGATTCAGCGCTAATAAGATATGAAAAAGTTAATCTGATGCTTCGGTGGCGTGCAAAAGGCTTCAAAACTATGAATATCTCTTCGACTCATACACCTGCCGGCCTTTAAAATTTTGTATATGTTATAGGTAACGCATGAAATTCTATAGAATGCCGGCTTGTTTTGAGCAATGTTGATTATGATTTTTTTGAAAGTTATACTCGTACACTTTGCGTAGGCATTTCATAGATTGCTGAGTTGATGTTAGGCAAAGTTTGAAATAAAAGAGGATGTTAAAAAATCGACCGGATTATTAATATGGGAGAAACCCTAATATAGGTGACATGAAAAAGTAATTAATTCCGGCAAGGTTTTACTCCTTTTTACTTTACACCAATAAAAAAAATTCAAAATGGATGCAATGAGAATAGTAGAGTATCACAAGTAGATACCATAAACAGTGCAATGTGTATGAGCGGACATGCTGCCCTCTTCCACCCCCCCTGCTTAGGCTCACCGTTGCATAATGCAGTAGGGTCCAGGGAGGGTATATCGCTTTTGCATTGTGTCTTTAAAAAATGCGAGATACGGATATATATTGTTCAGCCTCATCCAGTTGAAGTCAACAAACAGAGTTCAAAGGTTTACATCAATAAATCCAGTCCATTTACCAACATTCTTTCTTAATTCACACTTTATCTAATATTAACTCCGCATTCTAAAGAATACAAATAAAATTTATTCAATTTATTCAATATTTCAAAGCAGTTCTCTATGGATTAGGAACGGTCGATACTAACACGTTAAAAGATGAACTTATCAAGCGTGATCTTAAATGTATTGATATAAAACCAATAACCAAAACATATGAACAATACACCGATACATTCTATATCATCTCTTTTGAAAGTGGTTCGGTTAAGCTAATCGACTTAAAAAAAAATATTCGATCACTTCTGCACACGCAAATAAAGTGGAGCTTTCAACGCAGGCACAAAAATAAAATCACTCAATGCCGTAATTGTTCAATGTTCGGCCATGGAGAGAAAAATTGCAACGTCAATACATATTGCGCTTACTGTGCTGGTCCGCACAAAACTGAGACATGCAACGAAAAACAGCACTTTAAGTGTGTTAATTGTGGTGGTAATCCCAAGTCCACCGATATCATCTGTGAGAACAGAAAAAAATACTTGGAGATGCGAGTAAAAACAGCACACAAGAACACGTCAGTACACAATGCACACTCGCATTCTCACAACAACAACAACCCTCCCACCTTCCAATCAATGAATGACTTTCCCGCGTTACCCCAGCGCGATGTCACAACTCACCCGATTGTCAACAATGCTACCACTTCGAATGCCTGGAAGAATACAATGAATATTCGGTGCGGACCAGCAACGCATCATTTACAATTCCACCAACAACAACCAGCTTTTCACGATGGAAGAACTTAATTCTCTGGTGATGGAGATGATTAGTAAGTTAAGTACATGTAAAACTAAATTTGACCAGTTCAATGTTGTCACCCAATTAGCTTCTAAGTTTCTGTATAGTAATGTCAAGTAATATGGTAGATAGTCCAATTAATATTGTAACTTGGAATGCTAAAAGTATTCAAAATAAATATATAGAATTCTTAAATGTTTTAAATAGCAAAAAAATTGATGTTGCATTGGTCACGGAAACCTGGCTTAAAGCAAATAAAAAGCTCCCCAGCTCCGAGTACAAGTGCTATCGTCTGGATAATAATGCTCAAAGGGGTGGAGGAGTTGCCATTATGATTAAGAAATCAATTCAGCATAGACTGTTGCCAGTAATTCCTACTAGTCTAATAGAAAATGTTGGAGTAGAGATTAGATTAAGTGATCAAAGGTCAATCTGTGTTTATTGTGTATACTTTCCTGGAAAAAACTCGTCCGCTTTAAGAAGAAATGCCTTTCGAAATGATCTGAGAAAGCTTTTTTCGAGAAATAACGACTATATCTTTGGTGGTGATCTTAACTGTAGACACAGAAACTGGGGTTGCATTAGAGCGAATGTATGGGGAAACATCCTTTCAAACTTGTCAAATTTTTTCCCGTTTCACGTCGTATTTCCGTCAAGTCCTACCTATTTTCCATGTGGGTCCCGTGGTATTCCGTCTGTTTTAGATTTGTTCTTAACAAACACAGTCAATTTGCTTTCGCATCCTGTTGCGTTAGCGCAACTTAGTTCAGATCACAGTCCTGTCTGCTGTAAAATATTGCGCTCCTGTGAAAGAAGGGAATTGTTTGTTTTTGATTTAAGGAAGGCTGATTGGGGTCGTTTTAAATCACAGTTAAATAACAAACTAAGCAACGTTCCATGCAACTTGGAAAATATAACATCAGTTGCAAATGTTAATGACAGCTTAGACAAATTTACTGAGGATGTTTTAAGTGCGGCTGAATCTAACATACCCAAAGTCCCAAAGCAAAATAATAATGCATACATGAAAATTCCGGATTATATCCTCAATTATATCCGCATTAGGAATTCCCATAGACGGCAGTGGCAGAGGTATCGCCAACCTATGCACTACGATCTTATGAAATACTTCAATAAAATCATAGCCACTGAAATTTTATATTATCGCAACAAAGAGTGGAATAAAACACTAAGCACATTAGATACAAATTCGAAACCTTTTTGGAATATTCTTAGAATCGTCAAAAATAGAAACAGACAAATTCCCAGCCTTCGTGTTTCGGACAAGGCCTTTCACACAGACAATGAAAAAGCAGATGTATTTGCCACTTCATTTGTGTTAAACCACGAAGTTTCTGTTAACCTAGGCGATGCGGTTACTAATCGCTTAGTGAGTGAATCGTCCTCAAGAGTTATGAATGAAGAAGCTGTGATGTCTACAACAGAATATATATCACAACAAGAAGTAGAGGATATAATTAAAAGTCTTCAAGTGAAGAAAGCGGAATCGATAGATGGTATAAAAAATGTCTACTTAAAGAATTTACCGAGATCGGGAAAGAATTTTTTAACATATATATTTAATTCCTGTATAAAAATGCAATACTTCCCAGATCGCTGGAAGATTGCCAAAGTGATACCCATTCCCAAGCCGGGCAAACCATCTGAAGACCCTAGTAGCTACAGACCGATAAGTCTTCTTAGCAGTCTCAGCAAAATCTTTGAAAAGATTCTAAAGAAAAAATTACTTGTGTTAATTGAGGACAAGAAACTGTTTCCCAATGAACAATTCGGATTCAGAAGCCATCATAGTGCCATTCATCAAGTCTATAGAATTAACAAATATGTAAAAAGTAAAAGGTCAGAACATAAATCAACTGGTTTGGTGCTTCTAGACATTGAAAAGGCGTTTGACTCTGTGTGGCATGATGGTCTTGTCCATAAAATGTTGTCTTTTGGCTTTCCGTTGTACATAGTTAAAATCGTTCGAAGTTTTTTGACAAATAGACGTTTTTGCGTGTACATTAACAAGTATTGCTCTGAAATGAAATACGCTACTGCTGGTGTTCCCCAAGGCTCAGTTTTGGGCCCAATTTTATACAATATATTCACGTCCGATTTTCCAAAGCTTCCCTCCTGTGAGTCAGCAATTTTTGCTGATGACACAGGTTTATTCTCGTCGCATGAATTTGGTCTCACAATTGAGACTAATCTGCAAAATGCAATCGAGATATTACTCAATTATTACAACAAGTGGAAAATTAAAGTTAATACTAGTAAAATGCAAGCAATTTTTTTCACCAGAAAAAGAAAAGCTTGCTATTTACCTAGTAATCCACTTAACGTCAGGGGAGACTCCATAATTTGGCAGTCATATGTCAAATATCTGGGAATTTATCTGGACCAACGGCTTACTTATAGAGAGCACTTTGCGAAAACAAATCAAAAAATTCAAATTGCAATCAAAATGCTCTATCCATATATCAATAGAAGGTCTGAGCTGAGCCTTGGGAATAAATTAATATTATACAAAGTGATATTTCAAGCAATACTATTATATGGTTGCCAAGTATGGGACGATTGTGCAATGTGTCATAAGAAAAAGCTGCAAGTAACGCAAAACAAAATGCTCAAGATGATGCTTAATCTTCCTCGATACCACTCCACACTAAACTTGCACCTTCAGGCGGATGTTGAATTGATTTCTGATAGGCTGTACAAACTAAAAGAACGTTTTTTGAATAACTGTGATATACCAGATAATCCACTAATTAACCAACTAAAGGTGTAACTGTAATGTACGTATCTATATATATGTTTTTTTTTTTTTTTTTTTTTTTTTTTTTTTTTTTTTTACAATATATTATATTCTACATGTTATTTATTATTATATGTTATTATTTATTACTATTTGTTAGTATTTATTATTGTTTGTTATTATTTATTATTATTTATTTTTATTAACTGTTATTGTTTATTTTTTACTTAAAATTATTTATTTTATTTATAATTATTTATTATATTCTACATGTTATTTATTATTTTTTGTTATTATTTATTATTATTTATTATTATTAATTATTATTAATTGTTATTGTTTATTTTTACTTATAATTATTAGTTTCTTACTTTTTGTTATTTATTTTATTTATAATTATTTATTACCTTTTTTGTTTTTTTTTTTTTTTTTTTTTTTTCTTTTCATAAAGGTTTTTCTCGTTGGTTTCCTTTAAAATACAGTTTCAAGAAAAATTGTAGAAACGTAAAATGTACAAAAGACAATGCTTCAGTAGAAAGATAAAATAAGTACTATATCAAATCTCTGTGCTTCTATTTGTAAATTGGGCGATAACCTATGTAAATTTTATAACGAATAAATGATCTATCTATCTATCAAATAAAATTTATTTCATACATCGCTTGGCCGTTGAAGGCATTCTTAACAATGCCGGTAACATATATACGTCTTAACATTAAACTTTGAAGTCGACTATTTACTAAATCTATGTTTTGTAATAAATAGTATTTATAACATATCGTCGCTTAGATAAAATATTGTTGTATGTGCAAAATTGGGGTGTTTAGTTTTAAATGTAGTTTTGCATTTCTATTTTTTTTCTTTCAAACAGTGGAAACCGTTTTTCGATATCTATTTTGATTTCCGAGATAAACAGTAGAAATTCACGAGAGTTCCGATATTTTTTTTTATGTGCAATAAAACAGTTAAACATATGTCAAAACAGACACATATGCCATTTTTAACATTCAAAGTCTGTTTTTTCTTCTATCGGTAAAATATTTTCGTATGTGTCTGTTAAACATCTCACGTAGGTAGGTAGGTATGCTACGGAAGGTTAACTCAAACCTTACTGTTTTTGACTTCAACCGCAGCACACCTTCCCTAAAAATCGATCTCCTTAATTATCTTTAGACTTACTGCTTAGTTAAAGGCTCTAGTTTTAAACCATAGATTTAAGTCGAAATAATGGGAGATGATCCATTGGGTACAATTACGTTCATACGGCATCTAAAAAGAAATCATTTTGCAAACGTTACTTTAAAACTGTTGCAGGTGAACCAGCAGGAGTTAAAAAATCATGCTTCAAAACCAGAAAACTTATTTTCAAACAGATTCGGTATTTTCTAATCAGATACTTCTTTTTTATCAAAATTGTTATAGATTAAATGGATCAAAAACATCATTCAAGGATCTGTGTTATATTTATTATGATTTGACAAGACAGAAATAAGAAAAACGGTTTGAAGAGTGTGATTCCGTATTTCGAAAACGAAGAAGACAACAGCTTAAAATACTTAAACCTTATCAACCAGAAGAATTCGGCTACTAATTGAACTTGTAAAATAATAAATAAAATAATATACAATTTTATTTTAATTTCTACAAAAGCTGTGAATAAAAAGGGTTTCTAAGTGAGTCGGTATTAGAATAATTGGATTAGTAATTTATTTTCATTAAATTTATATATACTCGTAATACCCAGCCAAACTGTGCATTTATTTCGATATCTTTTTTGAAGAGTTAAAAGTGCAATTTTTTTTTGTAATGAAAAAATGAATGAATTAATTAAAAGTTAGTTTTATTCTGCTTATTAAAGAACCAATTTTATGTGCTTCATTTCAAATTCAATTTGTAGTACTTTTGTCGTATGTGTTGCAGTTTTGTCGTATACGATTTGTTTTTTGTAGTACAGTATGTGCCTGAATGTTGTCGTATGTGTTTGACCGACAAAAAACGTCGCATAGGACACTGTCAAAATTGAAGATTATGGTGGATTTACACCATCACGCACGCGCATTTTTGCAACAAAACCGAAAAGAGAGATCCGTTTATCCGCAGTCAATGCTAATAAGGTGTAAGAGTTAGATCACTTACTTTAACTTGCTCTAACATTATTATGGAGATTTGACAGATCACATGTAAACAAACAAATTTATTTTCATCGGTTTTGTTGTAGTAGAATTAAAAAATAAATAAAAACATGGATCTCGTAAAGGCTGCCGTATTAATAGTGTTTTCCATCTTGAGTAGGTACAATCGGCGATGTGAAGCAGAGAAATGTCAAAAATGTATTATGGCGATTAAAACATATGATAGCAGCGCCCATTTTGTTTTATAGGAAATCGAAATTTCGTAAGCCATCGCTATAAAAATATCAACATGCATAGCTTTCCCATAATTCCTACCACGTAAACAAGATGGCCGACCTGAATACGTGTCACGTTTTTTTGCATGTAAGGTAATACTGTCCCTTTCAGTCACACGGATATTTAGTATTTAGCATCCCTTTAATCTTACATGTTAGGAATGTGTGACCGTGTAAATCCACCATTATTGTTTTCTGAATTGCAATATTCAAACTTCAACACACTTCTGTTGCCAAAAATGTTTTCTGCTATTTTCATATTATTTTAAATTGCATCAACCGTAAGGTTTTGGAGAGACAAAATTAGTTTTCCCAAGACTAGTCGAAGCTAACATACGAAAATACTTTTTGCAGACGACGATATGTAGTTGTTAATTCTAATTTTCAAAAAGTTTTGCTTCTAAAATATATACAAATAAATCAATAAGAATTCCTTTTACGATTTCTTTTTAACAAAGTGTCATAATCTAAGCAAAATTTATTTTAAAGCAGAAGATGCTTCCACTCAAATTCGCGTTCAATTTCATCTACCATATGCTCCCACCCGTTTTCCGATTTTAACACTTGTCCGAGATAATATCAAATTATTTGTTGATGATGCAGAAGATGTCCTTAAATTATAATAAACAACTCCATATCAACATGTATTCAGTATTGCCTTTTTGGCCCAATAGAAAACGAATAAAATAAAGTTATTGCACTTCCTCCCTAAAAAAAACTCACCACATTTAACAACTTGAATTTGGCATCACTACATCTTCAATCTACAAACTGCATACCCAATCTGTCAAACCAAAAATCAAATGCTTATTGAATATTTTCCAACATTTCTCCTAGAAAATATTAAATAAATCGTTGAAAAAAAAGTTGATCTACACAAATCTGACTGAAAATGGCACTAGCCAAGAAGCTATTCTACCAGCAATGGAAATCATTGCATGTACTATCAAGATTTGCACTATTTCGTAAGTTTTCTTCCCACTTGATTTTTGTTTCATAACCTCTGTCAATAAAATCGCCGCATAGGTCCCATGTCCACAACAGAGTCGATTGCCAAACGAAATGACATTTTCGACGAGGAGAAAACTAGACAACGGGATAGTATCGGCCGCATTGAAAAAATCGAAGTGCGCTACCTCGGTCTTCCAGAAGACGTTACTCTTATGATGAATCGCGATATCTCTACTCCGTACAATTGTGCACAACACCTGACTGAAGGCCATTGCAAACGCTCCGCACTAGCATTGATTGATGGAAACATTCCATGGGATATGCACAGACCCCTAAAAGAATCTTGTACATTGCAGCTGCTAAATTTTACTGTCACCGATCCGCATTTGGTCAATAAGTAAACATAATAAGAATCTGCATTCGAATATTGATTGTATAGTAATTTGTTACGGTTTTAAGGGCATTTTGGAGGAGCTGTTCGTTTTTACTGGGGGCTGCGCTGCAGCAGAGTTTCAAGGAAGCAGCCGGCCTTCAACTTCACAGTTTTCCAGGACCCAATAGTATTTTTGATAACCCCGCTATTTTTTCCAGCGTCTATAATGGTTGCCTTTTCAGTTAAGTCTGGCAGTTTTGTCCATGATGTGTTCCTCTCCTCCCAAGGTTGGACACCTTCAAATCAAGAACTTCGCGCCCTATCCGCCGAAATGGTCAAACTGGCTGCAAAAGACCTCTTAATCGAACGCCTTGAAGTTAACGGCGACTTGGCAATAAATATGTTTGCCGACAACCGCTACAAAAAGGAGCAGTTGCCCAGTATCCTGTCCCAGAATCAAGGTCGGGTTACCCTGTATCGGGTGGGGTCACATATTGATATATCTCGTGGGCCGATGATATCGTCGACTCGATTTCTGGGCAAGTGTACTATCGCCGAAGTGCATGAGGTGACCAAGGAGGGCCAAAATGGAAGCATTTATCGAGTGCAAGGCGTAGCGCTACCCGCAGGTATTATTATTAATCACTTTGCCTACGGAATTCTGGAGAAGAGAGCGAAGAAAATTGTAAGTGTTGGAGCGAGACATTCGTTCGTGTTCCGTAATGTGAAATCTCTATTTCAGAATCCTGCCCGATTACCAAACGAGCCGTTCGAGGAGCCAGCAACCGAACAGTTGATTGCGTAGTTAGTAAATAGATGCATCCTGTTATTTATACACAAATATAACAAATATAAAAAATCGAAATTTTAACCATTTCTTAAACAACTATCAGCACAGCATAAATCTTTTTGCCAAATACTGTGGTTTCAATATAAGGTATTGTCATTCAGTGAGAAAGAAGAGGTTTGAATTGTTTTTGTGTTTGTCGTCTGATAATGGAAGAGATAACTAGGGCCCCAGTTATAGCCATATGTAAAATGCTGACATGCTTTTTTGGTGCACCTAAAGCGAATACCTATATCAACCCATTCTTTGTCTTAATATGTTGCTTATGCATTATTAAACTAATTTGGCACAAACAATTTTGAAATTGCACATGAAATTGGTTAGAGAACGAATTCATTAATTTTTCAGTACGGAACAGTTTTTCTGTTCGACTTCTCAGTCAATTCACAGAAATCATACAAATCGTTCCTATGATGTGTTTGTTTCAATGAGTTTACTATTCCACTTTTTACGTATTGCCGTAACTGGGGCCTTATGGACTGGTAGAAACAGATCAACACAGCCACTCCGACAGCGATTGGCGCGAAGTTTTCAGCTCCCGTTTACACCCTACCCTATTCTAAGGGCATATTAATTTTAACGCTTAGTTTGTAAAGATGTGTCCACACTTAACTAAATATAAATTTTTCAGTTGTAAGATCAGACTTAACGATCAAATCTCTGTGCAAGCTGTGCAAATATTTCAAAAAATGCAATGTTATTTATGATGAAAACAATAAATATCTATCTATCTATCTATGTGTCCACACCAAAGAAACATTTCAGGAAACATTGTTTAAAAAACGTTTCTGAAATGTTTCCCATTTGTTTAAAAAACATTTCAGAAACATTTCATAAACATTTCAGAAATGTTTCGCGAATCGTCTAGACCAAAATAATCATTTTTTAAATATTTCGGAAACATTTCAGA
Source organism: Portevinia maculata (assembly GCA_949715645.1). Taxonomy (NCBI): domain Eukaryota; kingdom Metazoa; phylum Arthropoda; class Insecta; order Diptera; family Syrphidae; genus Portevinia; species Portevinia maculata. The sequence continues at coordinate 107,814,780 of OX454525.1, read as the reverse complement.
AATGTTTCTTTGTTTCTGAAATGTTTCTTTGATGTGGACACACCTTAACATTGCCCGTAGACCCCTAAAAGTTACTATATTCGTGATCAGCATCGATAGTAATGTCGATTTAGCCATGTCCGGCCGCCCGTCCGTCCGTATACATTAGGACATATAAGGACTTTAAACTGGAGCTAGAAAGCTGAAATTCAAACCATATACTTTCTAGGTGCCCGAAATAATAAAGTTTTAGAATTTTTAAAATCCGCTACACAGCGCCCAGAATCTTAAAAAAAAACAAATTTATCGAAAAAATCGAATTTCGAGCTAGAAAGGTGACATTTTTAATATATGGTCTTTAGTGGCCCAAAATGCTTGGGAATTTAAATTTTTATTATCCGCTCACTATTAAATAAACAAATTTTACCGAAAAGTCAAAGTTTGAGCTAGGAAGCTGAAATTTGTAATACATTATATACTTTCTAGGGGCCCTTTATGCTCACGTTAAAAGATTTTAAAAAAAACGCCCAAAAAAATTTTGTCCAGAAAGCTAAGTTTAAGCTAGGAAGCTCACACTTGGAATATATACTCTTTCGAGGCTCATGCCCACTTTTAAGAGCGTTTTTTTTACCCAAACTTTGTTTTGCCAATAAAATCCTTTAACCTTCCTACACCCGCGCGTTGGTCTGTCAGACCACTAATTTAAATTTTTGTAATTTTTTCAATAAAGGAGAATGCTATCGCAATGACCTTACTGGTAGCTTCATCATTCGTCGCTTACTTCAATTCAGTATGGCGCGAGCACTTATGCCAAAATCGCGTGGGTCAGTACACGGCATCAATCGGTCGTTTCTTTTGGAACATGTAATTACGGAATGCTCCGACTGCTGTTGTGAGACGTCTGTGGAAAATTAGTTTATATAACTTTTTGTCTAATGTTGTAATCCTTAAGGTTTTTGATATATTTTCAGTTTGTTTTGAAAAATTAAGATTTTATAAAATTTGCATTATTCGTCAGAAAAACTGTCTATTTTCAGAGGCTGTAATAAAAAGCTGTTAGTCACTAATTAAAACAAATATTTCCCCTTTATTTTATTTAATACTTTTAAGCGCATCCATTAGTATTCTACAAATTTATTTTGACTAAGACTTTCGTATAAAAATATGCCAAATACACTCTAGAAATTTCGGTCCCAGGGACCGCGCGCGGGTACCTATATGTGTTATTTTTTTTGGCGCGGGTATAGGAAGGTTAAATGTTGTATAACCAATGTATGTAATGTATGCTGTCATGACCTAACTTAACCTCATTTTCTCATTCTTTTGATACATTTTGAAACTACGATAGTGCCGCTTGTGTGGACACACGGTTACCGGACCCGATGCCCCCACCCGTGGATCCGCTACTGGTATAGCCTTGTATTAGTGGCGACAAAAATCCCAGTCAAATGAACACAACAAAGGAAAACAAAGAGTGCACAAACACACTCCCTCACTTATCTATCTCGATAAATTCACATTTACATTGTAATTTTCAATTAAACCACCAACAAATTTGTGATAGGATTGAGTGAAGGAGCGAAAAGGCTGACAGATTTCTATTCACCATCAGCATTGCCAGACGCTGACAAAAATGTCCCCCAAATCTTAAAATTTTATTTTTAAGATAAAAATTAATTTTTTTTTAGTTATTTTTGTGAAGTAATCGAATTTAAGCTTAAGAAAAATAAAAGTTTAAAAACAAATAGGTAACCCTTACACAAATAAATTTTAAACATTTTGTTGAATATTTTGTGCTGTTGGAGCGAGTTGTACACATATTTTCCAGGAGCATTGTGTGGAAGAGAAGTTCGATGGGAGATTTCCACTTTAATTCAAGCTTCCCCTAACTCTTCAAAAAAAATTCTTCGCCTGAAATGTTTTGATTTTTTCCAGTTGGGAACTATAGATATGCATATCACGAAAGCGATGTGACTGATTTTGTACAGTTGTAAAATTTTATTATTTCTAGTTTTTTTCATCAGTTCAGTTACATCTTTATTGGATGCAAAGTGCTCATTAGAATGACCATCTGTTTTTTTTCGAGATATATGCAAAGTTGGCTGTGTTATTATCATTATCAAAAAAGAAATGGTAAATTGCAGAGTTTTTTTCACATCCAAAATTTGTGGTGGAAAACATGTTTAATTTGTTCTCACCATTCCAACTAAGGTACGTTTTATTTTTATAGCAACACTATTCCTTTTAGTGGATGTATTTAAGTTGCATTTCCAACAGCTGCTAAATGGGCATCATGTGGGGAGAGTGATAGGGCAAGAAGAGAAGCCACGTCCTGTCAATGAAGAAAAGATCATCAATCAAGTATGGGTGGAAGAAAGCATGCCCGATGACTGGACTATCAGCACCATATGCCCCATCTTTAAAAAAGGCTGTCGGCCCGTCAGATCGACAATAGACTAAATCTTCACACTAAGGCAAATCCTGGAAAAGACCATCGACTTTAATTATTTTAATTTAATTAATTTTAATTTAATTTAATTTTTAATTTGGGGGGCGCATGCGCCTTTATTTATTCAGCTTAATACAAGCTATATGTCTTTAAACTACAAAACTAAGACTTATAGCTAGAATTATTAAAACTAATACTTACAAGCTAGAGAAAAATATACTAAAACTAAAGACTACGACTTAAATTAGGCTTTATGGAGAAGGAGGCTAAGTTTAATGGAGCGAGTGCTGCGGTTGAAATCAAAAATGGGAATGTTTGAATTTACCTTCCGTAGCATACGGGAAATTGGTTCGTTGGAACCATAGAACGTGCGGTCAGTTGGTAGATAGAAGAGACGGGGATGTCTTAAATTACGAGGGTTAGTATTAAAGTAGATGGAGTTGTAAAGGGACTGGCAATCGATAGAGCCTGAGAGGAGGCGATGAATGAAGGGAATGTCTGCTGTATCCCTGCGGTCCTCAAGGCTATTCAAGTTAATGAGTTTGAGGCGGTCTTGATAGGGAGGCAGAATTAGGGGATCGTTCCAAGAAAGACCGCGGAGGGCAAATCGAAGAAAACGTCGTATGTTTTCGATTCTGGTTATATGAACTTGCTGAAAGGGTGACCATGTTTGGGTGGCGTATTCGAGGAGGGGCCGCATATGATAGCATTTATCGCCAGGAGCTCTACATGTCGATGGCCGAATTCGAGATCCCGGCAAAACTGATCCAAATGTGTCGCGTGACACTTGAAAACACGCCGTGTAAAGTGAAGCTGATCCGCCCAGCTACTCGGGTATGCGGACGATACCGACATCATCGGCCGTTCTAAGCATGCCGTGTTAGAGGTTTTTTTGGCGATTGAAGAAATTGGTTGGTCTTAAAGGAAATGAGGACAATATCAAGGACATGCTATCAACAAACAAACAAACATCTGTCCATCGAGTTGGTCCTAGTCACTGTTGATAGGAATAACTTCGAGGTAGTTAAGGAGTTCATATACCTAGGAGTAAACATCAACTCCACACCATTTCACACCTTATAGTGGAGATCCGGCGGAGAATTACCCTAGGAAACCGCTGCTAAATCGGTTAAGCAAAAGAAATGGGTTTAAAACTTCTCACTCGAAGGACAAAATGCTTTCCCTATCGAACCTTAATCCTGCCGGTCCTGTTTTATGGTGCCGAGGGCAGGACGATAAGTTGAAAAGGGAAGCTAATATTGGGTTATTTTGAAAGAAAAATACAGGCAGACTCTTCACGGGTCGGGAGCCCGTTAAGGAAGTATTCCTTATTCGTAGGAAGTGAAGAAATTATTGCACGATAATTTGTTCAAGTCTTTTATGAGGTTTAGATATATTACCAGCCTTGATTTCGTTCGGGATGACAATTTCTATCCCAGAGATTATTGAATTATCATCTCTGTTCTATCCTTACCGGTGCAAGCTTCCAAAGACCATTCAAAACTGGTTTTACTATCGCATAGAGCACATAATCTTACTCCATACTTTTCTGGCTTAGATGGAATATATTGCGTGGACCTAGCCCGCTTAGAAACAAGATTACCGCTTTTGTTACTGATTGTTCACAGTAACGCGCTCATCTGGGTTGAATGTTTTTCGTACTTCACCGTTTTTATTCGAGTAAAGAATCAGTTCTAACGGAGAAAATCTTAATGTCACATGTGAAGTGTCAACAAAAGAAATTGAAAAAATATCAAATTTCATCTGTGAAGTATCAACAAGACAAATTGTTTTGATTTTTTTTCGAAACAGACTGACATTTTTAATGATTTCGAATCAAAACAAGTAGAAAACATAGGGACGGACTACAGTCCGCTTGGGCGAACTTTTGAGTACCCTATTCAATAAAATTGTTTTATTTAATTGTGGGCGTATCAGTGGGCGGATTGAATATATATTTAAACATAAGTATAAAGGGTACATAGAGAGTCTATATTATAAATTTCAGCTCCCTGGCTCAAACTTTGGTTTTTCAAAAAAAGTTTTTTTATTTAAATTGTGGGCGGATTTTGAAATTATTTACACATGAGTATAAAGGGCCCCTAGAGAGTATATATTATAAATTTCAGCTCCCTAGCTCAAACTTTGGTTTTTCAATAAAATTGTTTTATTTAATATTGTGGGCTTGTCAATAGGCGTATTTAAAAAAAATATTTAAACATAAGTATAAAGGGCAGCAAGAGAGTCTATATTATAAATTTCAGTTTCCTAGCTCTAACTTTTACTTTTCAATAAAATTGTTTTATTTAATTGTGGGCGTGTCAGTGTACGGATTTTAGAAATTTTATCTCCCGAGCAGTTTTAGGAGTCAAAGATCATATTTAAAAAATTTCAGCTTTCTATCTCAAAATTAGATTTTTTCGATAATTTCTTTTTTTAGTTTGTGGGCGTGTCTGTGGGCGGATTCAAAAATTGTTAAACTTGATTATTTCGGCCCTCTAGAGAGTATATGGTTAACATTTCAGCTCTATAGGTCCAGTTTAAAGGCCTAATTTTTGCCGACAGAAGGACGGACGGGCCGACGGACATGGCTAGATCGACATTACTATCAATAGAAAATAGGGTATAACAAAATTATTTTATTTATTTGTGGGCGTGTCAGTGGGCGGATTTTGAAATTTTTATATCCCGAGCAGTTTTAGGAGTCATAGATCATATAAAAAAAAATCAGCTTTCTAGCTCAAAATTTGATTTTTTCCAAAATTTTGTTTTTTTGAGTTTTTGGGCGTGTCTGTGATTCGTAAACTTGATTATTTCGGGACCCTAGAGAGTATATGGTTAAAATTTCAGCTCTCTAGGCCCAGTTTAAAGGCCTAATTTTTGCCGACGGACGGACGGATATGGCTAGATCGACATTACTATCGATGCTGATCATAAATATAGTAACTTTTAGGGGTCTACGGGCAATATTAAGGTATGTTACAAACTATGCGTCAAAATTAATATACCCTTAGAATAGGGTATAAAAATAGCTTCCAACAAGAAGGAAGTGACTGCTACTGGTGGTGGGCCTAGTCCATCAGTTTCCTTGTATAGAAAAAGCTGTAAATGTGCTACTCGATCTTCAAAACGCGATCGATCCACCTCTCCGTACTTTCAAAGAAAACGGAGAAATATCGGTGCCTCAATTGACCGAAAATGTCAAAAATGATGAAGAGCACCAAAATACGCCCGCAAAGTAGTGATGGCAAAAAAAAATGCATTAATCGATTAATTGATTATGTGATTAATCGAAGGGAGCTATTATTAATCGCGATTAATTGCAACAAAATTAACCAATTAATCGGTTTTTCGGTTAAAAGTTGATATTATCATGAAAAAGAAAATAATTTCAAAAATAAATTGTTTGCTGAGTACGAAAATAATTTATTAAGCGTTTAATTCACTAAATTTAATTTAATTTATACATGAAGAAAAAAAAATTGTTAAAAAACTGAATTCAAAAACAAGAGTTCTGACAGGTGTTTCGTCGTTGAACGATTACGTTTTTCCGTAGCAGTTGCATCTGCTTTGGAAAAAAGCCGCTCGGATGGTACGGACGTCCCAATCAAAAAGCAATATTTTTTGGAGAGAGTGTATACTGTATAGCTTAGGGTAAACGGATTTCATATCTTCCCATCAAACACATTTCGTTTTAACTCGAGAACCGGAGCATTGAGGAAGAAGCTTAGCTCGTCTTGAGGATGGTCTAATTCATTGTCCGTTCTTCATCGTTTGTGGGCCAAAGTTTTATGGTGAGCCCATAAATCGAATTCATTATCACCCGTGTAAGACGATTCACTTCAACTCCCAATGCTGTCGTCTCCATGTCCAATTTCAGCTATTTCTCTTCTGATGGGTCTCATATAACTTTGGACAAAGCTATGGGATCCTGGAAATGGATTTGTTTGAATAGTTTTTCTAGGAGTGATTATGCTGCCAGTAGAAACGAATGTTACATTTGTCGAAAGCGGCGGTCAAATTGGTTCAAAATATTTGTTTTTAATTTGTTTGCTACCACGGATGTACAACAAATTTTTATTATTTGTTCACGCCCACAATCAGCAAGTGGAATTACTTGACTTAATGTGACGTATTTCTCTCCACTTATTTGACTAGTCATAGCTTCCAATGGTCTTAATAAGGTAAGCATTTCCACAATTTCCTCTTTGTTTTTTATTGTTATCATGAGTGTTGCATCGGAATAGTTTATTAAAATTTGGCTGATGTGTGGTACTAATTAATTAAATTTTCGATTCAGCGTGACATCACTACCGCAAAGACTGCTCTACTTAGTAGGTTCTAGTCGAGTGAGAAAAGGTAGTGCACTAAATGAGGACGCTAAGCTTCAAATTTTCGAAGATGAAATTGCAACTCAAAGGGAACTCCTAATTACAAGCAAGTAGATGCAAACAGCTTTATTAGACATGGCGAGATACACCAGAAAATCCTATGAATTGAAAAAGGAAAAACTTCTGTTATTGCAAGCCAAAGAGAAGAAGAAGAATTCTGGACTTGCACGTTATCTGGAAGCTGTAAAGGATTTGAACTGTCTCGGATTCCTCGACGCAGTCTGCTCATTTCCACATTTCTTCCTTCGTCGGAGACATAATATGTCTCACATATTATGTGAAGAAGAGTTCCGTGCTACTTATCATTTTGTATACCCTATTCTAAGGGTATATTAATTTCGACGCGAAGTTTGTAACATACCTTAATATTGCCCGTAGCCCCCTACAAGTTACTATAGGTATTTATGATCAGCATTGATAGTAATGTCGATCTAACCATGTCCGTCGGCCCGTCCGTCCTTCTGTCGGCAAAAATTAGGCCTTTAAACTGGACCTATAGAGCTGAAATGTTAACCATATACTCTCTAGAGGGCCGAAATAATCAAGTTTAACAATTTTTGAATCTGTTGTGTTCAAATTAAGTCAATTTAAGTCAATTAAATGTTATTAATCTATGTAGTGCAACTTGCCCATTCTGGTTAAAATTTATGTTGAATGTCAGAATATTGTCGATTATGAGAAATGTCATTTTGCTAATACTTTAATAATGTAAAATTAGTCATTCGTTTTCCAACCACTAATAAAGCAAGTTGCAACCCAAGAAGTGCTTAATACTTTAATCAAATACGAATTCAAGTTATTAAGTTCACCAAACAACATTTTGGTCGCTTCAAGCCGGATTTATTTTACACAAATCGACAATTAGTTTTTTTACAATTTGCAACTTCAAATCATTTGTGCTGTGGAATTCCTGGGATTGCTGTTGGAGTCTCATCCCGTTGCAGTTTCGTGCCGTTGTATTGGCATCCCGTTGAAGAACCGTCCCGCTACATCGTTGGAACTGTGCATTTGGTGTTCAAATCCAAATCTGCCTGCTGGAATTGTTAGACAAATTAAGTTGAGTTGCATCCAAGTGGAGTCCGAGTACCTGCCAACAAAGGAAAGGCTAATTAAACAAAATTCATGTGAGTACGTCGTTGATGTTCAATGCATAAAATAATCGTCCATATAAACTTTATTTGTGCTGTGTTTTACGTACGTCGTTTGGAAGCTTATCCCGTGTTGGAATATCGTCCCGTTGGATTGACGTGCCGTTCTTTATTCATCGTTGGAGTCTTGTACCGTTGAAGTCTGTGCCGTTGTCTTGCACCGTTGAAGTGAATACAGTTCCAGTCCGTAACATTTTGAGTGTCGTCATTTGTACCATTGGAGTCCACAGTACCTGAAGACAAGAAGTCAAGAAATCATTAAGGGAAATTTAAAGTGAGTGCGATTTTACTTACATTTTTATTATTCGTCCATAAATTAAACAAATTAAAATGAGTGCTGTTTCAATGAAAATATTTAAGAGATTGTGCAATCTAATTGGCAAAGAAAGTATAAGCTTCGGAAAAGTGAGTGCTGAAATTAAGACAAAAAATTATTTGATTAGTAGATTAAACGTTTTAGAGGATAATTTAAGGAAAATATGTGACCATTACGATGAAATGAATTCTGAGGATAATGAAGAAATTTCGAACGATAGTGAGGAATTATACGATGAAGCTATGGAAACTTACTTTCTGTATAAAACAATGTTATTGAATGAGCTAGATAGGTTAGATAGTCTCAACGAAAATTCGCGAGTTGAGAAGACAGCCAAAACTCAGAAATCTAATTCAAGCAATTCCGACAAAACTTCATATTCGCATGAGATTAGACTTCCATCCATCACTCCTCCGATTTTCTCCGGTGACTATAATAACTGGCGTCCGTTTCACGATCTTTTCGTCACATTGATACATGATAATTCGTCATTGTCTAAAATCGAGAAGTTAACATATTTAAAATCTTGTTTGAAAGGTAAGGCTGCGTCATTGTTAGATTACCTCGAGGTCAACAACGATAATTATGATCAAGCATGGTCAATTTTAACCACGCGTTACGATCATAAGCGCATTTTGGTTAGTACGCAGTTGAAAATATTTTTCGATCAACCAATTATCAATTCTGAAACCGCAGATTCTATTAAGGGTTTACTGGATAAGTCAACCGAGGTGCTGCATTCGTTAAAGGGCTTAGGTGTTCCAATCGAGCATTGGGACACAATAATAATTTTTACCTTGCTTCAAAAGTTACCTAGGTCTACACAACAAATGTGGGATTTACCAACATTTAAAGAATTTTCGATCTTTTTGGAAACTCGATTTCGTTCTTTGGAAGTTGTGTGGCAACAAAAGGTCATTTCAAGGACATCATTTCAAGGAGATCAGAACAAGATGAAGTCAAGGGTGATGCATGTCAACTCCATTCATAAGGAAAAGCACAATTGTTCTGTTTGTCGTAGAGGTCAACACTCCCTTCGCTCCTGCTATGGTTTTTTGAGGTTAGACATTAGCGCTAGGGTTAAGATGGTGGAACAGCTAAGAGTTTGTGAAAATTGTTTGGCTTACAACCATAAGACCCAACAATGTCCAAGTCAGAATCGATGTTACCACTGCCAACAAAAACATCATTCGCTATTACACTCCTCCAATGAACAAAATCGTGTTCCATATAGTCACAACTCACACGGTCAAAACTCTAAGCCTAGTCATTTGCCACATTCAAAGCCACCATCTGCACCCGCTCAATCACATTCGAATTTCGATCCACAGCCGTTTATACCCAATTCCAACAACCAGTCATATCAGGCCTCAACCCAAGTTAATCCCAGCGCACCACCATTCAAACCATCGCATGATCAAGCTAGTACAAGCAGGGCTGCTCGCAACTACCACATTTCGCAACACAGAAACACACAAATACTGCTAGCGACAGCCATTGTGATGATACAATCTTCAACCGGAGACTACATCAAGTTGAGGGCGTTGATAGATCCAGGGTCGGAGGCCACTTTTATCACCGAAGCAGCTGCACAACAACTAAGGCTTAAGAAACGTCGCACATTTACTGAAGTCACTGGATTGGGTAACACTAAAAGCGGGTCTTGTCAAAACTACGTTGACTTTAAACTCAAATCAGCACAAACCGATTTCGTTACCGATGTTAGGGCGTTAATTTTCAAAACTTTAACAGGGCTGCTACCAAATAAGGAATTGGTTCCAAACAAATGGAGTCATATCCGAGGGTTAAAATTAGCTGATCCCTCCTTTCATAAGCCAAGACATGTTGATTTGCTCCTAGGTAACGACATCTTTTGCGAAATAGTTTTACCCGAAATAGTTCGAGGAAATGAGCCTATAGCTCCAATTGCTCAAAATACTCAGCTTGGGTGGATTGTTCTAGGTAGGGCCCCGATTGAGACCTGTCGAGTTCATCTGCAGACTTTTGACGTAGACACACAGATACGTAAATTTTGGGAAATCGAGGAGTCCCCGTTTAAGGAACCTGAGACGAAAGAAAACGCTGTATGTGAAGAGCATTTCCAGTCACACACTAGACGTCTGCCAGGAGGACGTTTTGAGGTTTCCTTGCCATTCAAGGACGGTATTCACCCAGCACTAGGAGAAAGTCAACAGGGAGCGCTACGCAGATTCTACCAACTGGAAAAACGATTTGAAAACAACCCATCGCTGCACACTCAGTATAAGAAATGTATAGGAGAATACTTACAGCTGGACCAGATGATTGAAGTAGATGTCAGCCGAGATGAAGTTCTTAAAACACCGTTCCATTACGTTGTGCCACATCATGCTGTGTTTAAGGAGTCCAGTACTACAACAAAATTGCGGGTGGTTTTCGATGCTGCCTTTAAAACCACAGACGGGACTTCCTTAAACGAACATGTTATGGTCGGACCTAAAACGCAAGCAAACATTATGGACATCATCTTAAAATGGAGGAAGTACAGGATTACCTTAACAGCTGATATCGAAAAAATGTACAGGCAAATTAAGATCAGTCAAGCAGATTCTTACTATCAGCTAATTTTCTGGCGGGAGAGCAGGATGGATCCTATGAAGATGTATAGACTGAAGACCGTGACCTTTGGAACAGCCTCTGCACCATATCTGGCTACTCGCACTCTAAACAAGTTGGCGGATGACGAAAAGGAGACTTATCCATCTGCAGCAAAAATGATACGAGAGGAGTGTCGACGACTTAGTCAGCGGAGCAGACACAATTCTGGAGGCCCAACAGAAATTAACGGAAATCAGCAATTTACTTTCATCGGCTAGCTTCAATTTACGCAAGTGGGGAAGCAACTGCGAAGAAGTTTTAAGTCTCGTCGCACCCCAAGAACGAGAAGTCAATTTTCTGCTGCCGTTTGAGGCTTCGGAACATATCAAGACATTAGGTATAAAATGGCTTCCTTCTAGCGACTCATTTTCTTTTCAGTGGGTTCACACCGAATCTTCTGACGTCACAAAGCGAACCATACTTTCAACAATTTCCAAACTCTTTGACCCACTAGGTTGGATATCTCCTTGTATAATCTCGGCAAAAATATTTATGCAAAAGTTGTGGCTGAAGGGTTTGACATGGGATGTACCGGTTCCAGTTGAGGTCCAGGAGGAATGGCTTTCTTTGCGATCACAGCTACCATTGCTGGAAAACATTCGTATACCACGTTGGATTTTCACTGAAAGGCAAAACAAGGAACTACAGCTACATGGGTTTAGTGATGCTTCTATGAAGGCATATGGGGCTGCAGTGTACCTAAGGGTTTTAGATAGTCAGAATAGAACTCACACTCAACTCATAATGTCAAAGACCAGGGTTGCACCACTGAACACCGTTTCACTACCTCGGCTTGAGCTCTGTGGAGCTGTTATGCTAGCCCGACTTTTAAACTACATCGTTGAAGTTTTGCAGTTAGGGGACGTTGAAACCTTCGCGTGGACTGATTCGACTATCACGCTGTGTTGGATAACAGCGCCACCATCGAAATGGAAAACGTTCATTAGTAATCGAGTCGCAGAAATTCAGAGACTGACCAATACCAATATTTGGAAGCACGTTCCTACGCAATATAATCCAGCGGATTTGGCTTCTCGAGGAACATCACCATCGGACCTACAAAACAACAGTCTTTGGTGGAAGGGACCGGATTATCTACAAACGAATTGGTTATTTTCTCCCCCAAGTCAACCATCTACGTTGGAAACGGAAGAAGAGAAACGCCCTGTTAAAACACACACACATTGCATCGCTGAAAATAAGAACGAGTTAATGAAGCAAATCTACAAGCATTCAAATCTACAAAAATTAATCCGAATCGTTTCATATTGTCGCCGAATCGCCTTAATATGTCTCAAAAAATCTCCCTTAAGTCAAATTGCGGCACCACTTTCTCCTTCAGACATGCAGGCTTCAACTCTGATTTGCATTAGGCTTGGTCAAAGAGAGATGTTTTCAAAGGAGATCGAGGAACTTACCAAACAACCATCCTCATCAAAATATTTTGGATCTCTTAATCCGTTCATCGACAGCCAGGGCATTTTAAGGGTTGGAGGCAGATTGCAAAATTCGACTCTAGAATACGATCAACAACACCCGATCATCCTCAAACCTGAACATCATTTTGCCCAACTGCTCATCCGAGATGCACATGAGAAGACCTTCCATGGAGGAGTCCAGCAAATGGTTGCATATCTACGCACAAAATACTGGATTTTAAACATTAAACGAAGCATCAAAAAATGTATCCATCATTGCGTCATCTGCTATCGGTACAGGGCAAGGCCCATGCAACAGTTGATGGGAATTTTACCAGCACCTCGCGTAAGGATATCGCGACCCTTCACACACACCGGAGTCGATTATGCTGGACCAATAGAAGTCAAGGCTTGGAAAGGACGCGGAGGCAAAATATACAAGGGATACTTTGCGATATTTATATGCTTGGCAACAAAGGCAATTCACCTTGAGGCAGTTAGTGACATGACCACTACAGCGTTTTTAGCAGCCTTCCGGAGATTCACTGCACGTCGAGGAGTTTGTTCGGAGATCTATAGCGACTGCGGCAAAAACTTTGTAGGAGCAAACACCGAGCTACAGAAGATGCTCAAGGCCGCAAACATTGATTGGACTGAGATAGCCACAACCACAACGAACATCGGAACAAAATGGAATTTTATTCCTCCTGCTTCTCCCCATTTTGGAGGACTATGGGAAGCAGGAGTGAAATCCGTCAAATTTCATTTGAAAAGGATCGTCAAAAACGAAACACTGACCTTCGAGGAGCTCAGCACGTTTCTTGCTCAGATAGAAGCGTGTCTTAATTCGAGACCTCTATGTCCCCTTACCGATAACTTCGATGATTTTTCAGCACTAACACCAGCACACTTTTTAATAGGTACCTCAGCTCAACTCATACCACAAGCCGATCTATCAACAGACAATGCGTCGTACATAGACAGATGGAAGAGGATTCAAACCGCCGTTCATATTTTTTGGAAGCAGTGGAGCGGAGAATATTTGTCTCGTCTACAACAACGACCGAAATGGTTAAAAACCGAGTCACAGCCCAGGGTCGGCGACTTAGTTTTATTGAAGGATGAACGTTTACCACCCTCGAAATGGATGCTTGGCCGTATCACCTTACTATATCCAGGAACGGATAACTTGGTTCGTGTTGTCAAGCTTAGAACGCAAACAGGAGAATTTAAAAGACCTATCACCAAAATATGTCGTTTACCATCTAACACGAGCACCGTAGAAAACACAGTTATCTAACAAATGCCAAAAATCTAGCATTCATTCAACACACGCGCTCAGTTGCACAGATTCATTTCATTCTAACAAGTCAACTCACTCATTTACTCACAAAGTCACATTATTCAAATACTCATTCAACTTACACGCTCACAACAAATCATCAGAATAATGATACCAAACTCATTAAAAACAATCACTCAAACTTATGTGATACTACACTCATTAGAAACAAGTACTCAAGACACTCAAATGATATCAATCACATTACACTAATCAATACACTCACTCCATGCACTCAATTGATATCGAATTCACTCAAAACATTTACTTAAATACTTAGCATCATTCACACTTTAAACACTAATACGATGTCACATTTATTTAAATGCATTTAAAACAATCACACTTGAATTCAAAACAAATTACTACTTAGCGACCACTCACATTCTTAACTTACCAGCACTCAACATTAACTATATTTTTAAATCTACCACTCTATAATACTACAAAAATTATATTAATCATAAAAATATCGAAACACCCTGCACAAGTTGGCCAGCGCAACACTTATACACCTAGCAACATTTATTTGGCAACATACATCCGCAAAATAAAATAATAATAATAACATGATCGTTATCATACATATAATACAGTCCACTTATTCAATTATATATAAAAACAACTCAGTACGAATACTCCGCACCGCAACCCGCAAACACCCACGAATGCAACCATCAACAAGAAGAAGGAACGTGCAAAAGGGGAGACGACAAAAATAAAAATTCCATTGACAAATGGGCATACACACAAACACATGCAATTGTAATGGAGCTCATTTTCGCAAAATTAAAACACAATTTTTTCATCGAAAAACCTTAATAAACTGATATAAACTCACCTGAATCCTTCATTGCACACTAAAACCTCTACCTTTAATAAATAAAATGACACTACACGCACTTTAACAAATAAAATGTTTCAATTAAATACAGTACCGACTCGACTAAAATTAACAACACAACGAATTTACTACGAGAAACGCTAGTTACAGCAAGAGTGTTGCACTTTTAGTCAGCTATTGTGCAGTATGGGAAGGAAGGAGATGGAATGTTTGTTGTTATTCTCGTCTCCGTACTCAGTTTTTGTCATATACATGTTTCAATTTCCATGTTATAATGTTTTCTCTATTTACATGTGAGCTGAAGAAGATAACCAGACACTTACTAGTTGAGAAGATGTTGAAGACAATGATCAGAGGTGGCATAAAGGCGATCTACGTAACATGACGTAACTGATGAAAATTGCGAACGTCGTTCACAGGCGGGGAGAATGTTGTGTTCAAATTAAGTCAATTTAAGTCAATTAAATGTTATTAATCTATGTAGTGCAACTTGCCCATTCTGGTTAAAATTTATGTTGAATGTCAGAATATTGTCGATTATGAGAAATGTCATTTTGCTAATACTTTAATAATGTAAAATTAGTCATTCGTTTTCCAACCACTAATAAAGCAAGTTGCAACCCAAGAAGTGCTTAATACTTTAATCAAATACGAATTCAAGTTATTAAGTTCACCAAACAACAGAATCCGCCCACAGACACGCCCACAAACTAAAAAAAGAAATTATCGAAAAAATCTAATTTTGAGATAGAAAGCTGAAATTTTTTAAATATGATCTTTGACTCCTAAAACTGCTCGGGAGATAAAATTTCTAAAATCCGTACACTGACACGCCCACAATTAAATAAAACAATTTTATTGAAAAGTAAAAGTTAGAGCTAGGAAACTGAAACGGACATGGCTAGATCGACATTACTATCGATGCTGATCATAAATATAGTAACTTTTAGGGGTCTACGGGCAATATTAAGGTATGTTACAAACTATGCGTCAAAATTAATATACCCTGAGAATAGGGTATAAAAATGATTTCGATCCAATAAAATTTAAATAGCCTTAACCGGTGGTTAAAAATGAAGCCACTTACTATGTACTGATTACAAATTAGAATCAATTAAATCAACGAAATGTGTTACGGATTTGCAATGAGACTATATTGTAGCGCTTTAAGATCAAATTTCCTAGGAGACATATAAATAAAACACAAGCATGCTAATTACTCCCTGGCGGCCTGGCCAACATCCGTCATATAAAATAAAAATAATAATGTTATCAAAATTTATTGGATATTATAAGTGCCCTCATTAATAAGCACGCTTTAATCAATTTTTTTTAATTAGTATGTATTTAGTGCTTAAGTAGTTAGGTATTTAGGTTTTTAGTTGCCGCACAGTGGGCCGGTTGTAAATATGTAAATGTTTTGTTTTAATTTGAACGTCATTTGAGTATCTACAAAAGCGCAAATATTATATTTTGAACTGAAAAGCAATTAAGAGGAATACATAGTGTTTCAAGTAGGACTGGGAGTCGAAGATCCTCTTGGCTGGAGCATTATTGTCCATTCGCTCAATGTGGCCGATCCGATGTAGTCCACGTGATTTTGCTCTTTGTACTACATCCACACAGCTCATAGAGTTTCCGGTTGTATCTTCTCCTCCATTACTTATCGTTCAGCCCTCGGCAACATAAAGCAGGACTGGCAGAGTAAAGCATCGATAGAGCATGTATTTTGTCCTTCGACTGAGGAGTTTGGAACCCACTTGTTTTTCTAAACCGAAGTAGCAGCGGTTTCATAAGGTGATTCTTCGTCGGATCTCCACTTAGGTGTCATTCGTGGAGTTAAAGTTTACCACTAGGTAGATGAACTCCTTAACTACCTCGAAGTTATTGCTATCAACAGTTATTAGGACAAAAGCGATGGAAAGATGTTTGTTTATTTGTTGACAGCATGTCCTTGATATTCTCCTCATTTCCTTCAAGACCAACCAATTTCCCCTGTTCTTCAATCGCCATAAAAAACTTCTAACACGGCACGCTGGGCCGATGATGGCGATATTGTTCTCATACCCCCAGTAGCTGGACGGATCTATTGAAGATAGTGCCTTCCTTGTTGACACCTACTCCGCGCACTATTTTCTCCAAACAAGATTGAAAAAGTCACATTTCAATTTTGGTGGGGCCCCTATTTATTCGGCTTAATACAAGCTAAATGTCTTAAAATTAAACAAAAAACTAAGACTTATAGCTAGGACTTAAAAACTAAAACTGATTAGTGGGGGTTGTGATGGAGGAGGGCTGATTTTACGCAAGAGGTGCAGGAATTAAATTAAAAGAGGAGGGGTTACTTAAGAAGATCGATTTTTAGAGAGGAAGTGCTGCGGTTGAAGTCAAACACATTAAGGTTTGAGTTAACCTTACGTAGCATACGTGAGATGGGTTCGTTGGAGCCATACAACGTACGGTAGGTTGGAAGATAGAAAAGTGGGCAACATGTGGCGCATCTCCTTGCCGAAATCTGGTACAAGTTTGAAATAATTCACTACACTTTACATCGTGTGTTTTCAACTGTCACGCGACACCACTGGATCCGTTTTACCGGGATCCACATCCCCAATACGGCCATCGCCACGTAGAGCTCCTGACGATGAATGCTTTCATGCGGCTTTAAAGTCGACGAAAAGGTGGTGCATCTACCACGTACGGCCTTTTATATCACACTGTATAAAGAATTAAAGTACATTGGGGCTATATTTAAATTTCCTTTCGTCTTTTCTGTTCAAAGTAACCTGGTTAACTGCCTTACGATTTTAAAAACGTGTTTTTTCATCGGAAAGTGCGTTATTGGCATTTTAAGCTGGCTGGAATTTTTGATGCGTTAAGGTTGTGAATTGTGAAAATAGTGTTTTAAAATGAACATTGAAGGATGCTTATGAACTTAGCGTTAGTTATTAATAAACGAAAAAAAAATCGATTTAATGAAAGAAAAATTAAAGGTGAAAATAAGAAAAATTCTGTAGATCCTGACTTCCGGAAAAAAGTGGTGATTCAGAAACTGAAAATGACTAGCGGTAGGGAGGAAGAAAATCATCAAGAAGTTATCCAAACACCAGCTATAATTGAACATTTAGAGTAAGCAGAAATCAACCCAGGACAGGCTGCGGAAATCCTCGGAATGTTGAAATTGGGTGGCTTGGCTGGAAATTGTGCGTGATTAAAACCCTCTATCTTACACTCTAGGGTTTTCCAAGGAAAACAGCTGCGCTATTCATGATGTACCAATGAATATTGCTCAAGGATAATTTGCACCTCTAGTTGATAAGCGTGGACGATGCGGTCGCTCAGTTGCCCGATTGGACATTGAAAAGATGGAGGAGTAGATTGAGTCCTAATCCAACAATCTCAAACTATTGGCGCGAGCCTGCTCCCTTACGTCATCATCTTCCAAGTGACGTTACTATAAACGGGATGCACAATTAACTTATAAGTAGCCATCCCGACCTACAGACTTTGTATAGTCATGCATGACAGCAACCTGAACATCGAAGCCCATTTAGTGGTGAAGCAATTGCAAAGCTTGGACTGATCACAAGAACCGATTAGCGTTAACAAGAGAGATTATCAAAAGCACAGCAAACTGCTTCGATGCGGACTTGCAAAAAGTGATCATGCTACCACGTTTGGAAGGTTTTAATGCTGTTTTCTTCTCTAAGTGTATTAAAGCTTTCAATGAAAGTTTCATGCTTCTTGAAGGAAAGTGCAAGGAAATACCTTTGCTGCAATTTGGCAACGGGTACATCCGGACGTAAGAAAGAGGATATAATAAGCACTTTTCATGCTTTCTTTTTACACCATCGGGATAATGTATACTTAATTGTATGGGTTGATTATTGGGCGGCTCAAAATAAAAAACTAGGCATTATTTTCTTACCCCCGTATTAATAAACAACGGATAGCGGCGAGTTAGCACTAGCACACGTGTTACGAGTAACTCTTAATTTTGATTATTAAACGTGTATTAGCTTTCACTGACATGTGATATGTGATAACGAGTGGATAACTTAACTCACCGAATTCGGCGTATAAGGAGCGGATAACTTCACCCATTCTCAGATTCTAGTTCATGCATTCACAAATTGAGAGGATGCGCATGTATTTGTAGAAACATTGAGAGGATGAGAGAGAACACTGTCACCCATTTGGGCATATTACTCTTTCATAATGCGTTGAATCCATAGTAGTCCCATCGTATTGGAATGGAATACACAGAAATGAATGTCAACCGATGAAATATGACAGATACACTTGATTTTTGAATATAATTTGGTTAAGTGCTGCCGTATTGTAGGCGAAGTGCTACCGTATTGCAGGTGATAAAGAGCAAACAGCTAACACAGGGAAAACATATTTTTATTAATCAGAAAAGTTATCATATGGACAAGTTCGCTATCCGTGTGTCAGCTAACTCGTGTATTAAGGAGCGGATAGTGTTTTTCTATAAATATGGCTATTACTGATTTTTCTTTACGTTAAACTTTGTTGAACCTGGTCATTCGTTGATATCTGCTGACAGTTTTCACCATCAAGTAGAACTGTTCATGAAAAGGAAGGAAAGCTTTATGACTATCAGGAATTTTTTGATTGTGTTCAAACCGCAAAGTCTTCTAACGTTTTTGTAAAGAAAATGGCTGCAACTGATTTGCTGGCCCGATTGCTTATCTGCTTCCAAAAATCAATAAAGCCACACCGATACCATATTCTGCCGATAAATTTTATTAAGGTCTTAACTAACATTCTCATGCTTTTGAGATGTAAACATGAAATCGCTTAACGCAACCTCAATATAAAAGGTGTTCAAATTTGACGTATCATTTTAAAATGGACGACAATTTTTTTTACCGCTATTCGATTATACCTACCGAAGTTTTTTTTCAGGTATGAAGTAAATACATTCCCGTTAGCTAAAATGGATCGGTACATTATTGAGCAACGTGTTTTTATTATTAAAACCTATTTTACATATGGTAAAAGTTTTGCAGAAATTGAAAGAAACTTTCGTTCAAAAAAAGATAGAGAACATTCTCCGTCAAACCTTGCTATTAAACTTATCGTTAATAAATTTGAAGAAACTGGTTCGGTTCAAGATCAGAGAAGTAAAGCCTATCATCGCAGTGGTCGTTCGAGTGAAAATATTGCAGCTGTTAGCAGAGGTGTTGTTGAAGAGCCTAGGGCATCAATTCGTCATCGTTCACAGCAATTAAACCTTAAACCAACAATTTTGTTTAACATTTTGCACAAATATCTGCATGTAAAGGCTTACAAAATATGTACACTTAACACGAGAATCAAACCCAGCTGACCACGCATTTTGTCGGCAATCGGTTAATTGGGCCATAGAGAAGTAACAATAAAATGACAATTTTTTCAAGCAAATTATCTTCACTGAAGTGTCTCAGTTTAAAATTGGCGGTTATCAAGGTTAACACCACTTGATTTTTCCTTATGGTATTTCCTGAAGAGTAAAGTTTATGCCGATAATCCTCAAACTGTTTAACACCTCAACGACAGCATCATCGAGTAAATATCACTTATTGAACCATCATCATTCGAAAAAGTGATTCAAAATGTAGGTAAAAGGTTGACAGTCTACCGAGCTAGCAGAGGAGGTCACTTGGACGACATTCTTTTTCATTATTTACAGAAACCAATGTACATTAATTTCAAATAAAAATAAATACCGACTTCACACACACCGACTTCACACAATTTTTCAAAATTTAAAATGATACTCAAATTTGACCACCCTTTAGAACACAAAAAATACCAAAAATATTTGTTTTAAACTTGATAAGTGATTAATTTTTTTCAGCTGTTTCAATTAAAAAATTGGTAAGAATATTTAGGAAATAGCGTAAATAGGGCTTTTTACTGTTTTAAAAAAAGATTTTCAAAAAGCCATACGTATAACCATGTGCGTTATAGCTTTATTCAAATACTAAATAGTGACTGAAATGTCAATGAAAAAAAACATAAATTTACATTAGGTGTATAGTAAATTAATCAAAAAAAAAATAAAACTTTTTTGTAACATTAAATCATAAAATGGTGTCATAAAAAAATTATGAGGTACTTCAAAGAAAAATTAAAAAATAATTATATATATAATTTTAACTTTAACTTTTTTATAATATCTGTTTCTCGAAAGCCTCTTTTATAGTATATAGTTTTAAAAGATACTGCGGATGCGTCCGAAACTATTTTTCTTTCTAAACTATTGATTCGAGAATGTAACCTAAATTACGGTTTGCTTCAGCTTCGGTCACGGGAAGGTTATTCCGGAAATTGTTCCGTTTTTCAGGAAACAGTTGAAACAGAATTTTTTCAATATCATTTTTTCATTCGATGGCTATTCCTCTTGGTTGAGAGCGAACAACTGTTCGCCAACTTGTTGTGGTGCTTCCGGCAGTCGACTCACGGCGGCGCGTGCGCACGTTGACGACTGCTAGGCGCTCTGAAAACAATTCAGATTTTGACCACTTGTTGTGTAAGGCAACAAAAAAGTCCAAACAGACTAGAAAACTCAACCATTACTTAAAAAAAACAAAGATGTCCTATTATATGTATTTTCATGAAAAAAATAAACATAAGTATATAGGCTAAAAAATATTGTTTTTTTTCCTTCCATTCCTTTCTTTTTTTACATTATTAACCATACATTGTGCACATTTTAAGAAGGTATTTTAAAAAGTGAATTCATCTGCTTTTTTTTTCAAAAATTCATTAAAAATAGCTTTTAACAAATTTTTACTAGTCTGTCAGGCGGATCATGTTATTGGTGAGAAGGTACAACAATTTTCGACCTTCAAATTTGAAGTACTCGATGTTTGTGCTATGGGAGCTTAGTCTATCAGGACCTGTATGGGTTGCTAACGCCAGTATTAGTAGTAGCAGCTACCTTTTCTCATCAAGTGAAGAATTTTGCTTTTTCTATACCTATGCAAAAATTACATTTTATATTTCTCTTTCATTAATATTTAGAAACAAATATATTTTTTTAAATCAACGATAT
The DNA here is from genome assembly GCA_949715645.1 of Portevinia maculata. NCBI lineage: Eukaryota > Metazoa > Arthropoda > Insecta > Diptera > Syrphidae > Portevinia > Portevinia maculata. Next base: position 107,793,190 of record OX454525.1, on the reverse strand, counting down.
CAGGGGTCTTCTCACGTAAGGCGATGATCGTCTGACGATACCGTTTTGCTGATGGTTTTGCTTCGTGTAACCCTTAACCTTGTTGACTTTAAAAAAAGAGTAAAAACTGCTTTAGTTGTCTGAAAAATATGTAAGCTAATGCAAGACGATATGTGAAACTTGTTTCCCTTTCGGATTTCGCAGTCCCGTTTTTTGCCGTTCGGTCTATTACCATATGTCAATACCATATGTCTTTTTCTTTGAAATACGAAAATGAACCAAAGACATTTGATTGTTCTTGTACATTATCAGTCCAGAGATGGGAGGGTAAACTTGCTCACGCAATCTACCTGGTTGACTAAGTTCCACAATTAACTACCTTAAGCGACGTCAACTGCTTGCAATAGGAAATTCAAAACTATTGCTGTCCTGTCTATGTTAGTGACTTTAAGACGTCAAATTGATAACTGAAAAACTACACAACTACAGTAGTTGTTAACTACGTCTGCTTCTTGCAACAATACTATTTCTTCGGCAACTACATGTATAAGAAGCAGGAGTAACAAATTTAGTTTACCAAAAAAATTACATTTCAACTATTTCTGCTTATCACCAATACAATATTATGTCGATCTCTATACTGTCATTGAATTGTTGAATGATACTTAAAAGATTCAATCTTCAAATTTGAGCGATTGACACGGCTAATTAAGCGCTAATATTGAATTGATATCATTTCAAATTGATGACGGGTAATACAACTGCTTTATCTAGATTTTATGTCAGCAAATGTAGCATATGAAACATTCGGAAAATCAGTTACCACTAAGCCATTCACACGAATCGGTACCATGGACATCGTCAAGTGTCAGATTACTGTACTTCTGGCTGTAACTTTATTCATAGTTTATAACAATGTTATCGTAAGTAAAATTCTATCAATTTTAAAAACGTTATTTTTAGTAAGCACTTCGAATGTAACATTGTAGTGGAGTAATCAATAGTAGTGGAAAATAATATTTACAAAAAAATGCACTCAACGACGAGAGAGTACTTAAAAAATGTATGGATTTTTCATAAACGTTGATTTCGGTCAGTCGGTTAATAGAGAAAATGCGGTATTTGCATCTCTCGGGCAGTGCTGGGTTTATAGATTTATTACAATTTTCATTAGTATTTATTTCAGCACCTTTATTAATTCTAAACTACCAGCGACACATAACATTGTTTTTAATTATATATTTGTATAACTTATAATTCGTTTTGTACTTCTTATTTAAAGGCAGAAAAAAGTATAAAATTGCTGCGGACATATTGCATTATACACGATCCGATTACATTGCAGAACGTCAGCTGTTGGCAGAGTCAAGTCAATCGCACTTTATCTTTATTCAATTTAAGAGCTAGCATTACTCGAGTTATCAACGATTCTTTAGTAAGCTTTTTCTTTTATATATCTTTGTTTAATCATTAAATTACTAAGCACATATTTACGCTCCAAAAATTGAGGGAAAAGTGGCATGACATCCTTTTTTGTTTTGACGCTATGAAACCCTTTCGAAAAGTTTGATCACAAGAAAAACATAATTGTAAAATAAGAACCAATTTCTCCTGTACAACAACAAGTCAGCGATGAAAAGTTGTCAGATCTTAAAGAACCCCAAGTCATTCGATTTCGTACACTTTTGATATATGTGATGTGTTGCAACATTTTAAAAATGGTAGGCACCTATGTATGTTAAGAAAGAGCTTGGTAATAAGATATTTCACAATTTTTATTTCCGATGTTATACTGAACAAGTTTTCCATTTGTTACCTGCGAAAGAACACAATCGTTAGAACCTATTAGAAAATCAGTGTTTTATTTACCAGTAGTATAGGCAACATTTTTTATAATAGAACAAAAAAAGGGATGATTTACTCGTACTTCGGAATTTTTGCCTTTCGGGATTCTGGATTTTCGCGATTTTGGACTTCCAGGAATTTGTATTTTCGGGATTTAGGTTTTTGAGACCCTAACCCGTCCGATACTCCACGATGCGTTTACATTATTTCTTTTATCAAATTTGCTTCCGCTGCCGGTTCATCATGTCGCCTTGGTATGCAAAGCATTTTTATGTGCTTTCAAATTGACGCACAACTATTTGGCTTCTTCACTTAGAACTTCGTTGGTCAGATGGTATCTACAATCCACTGAATCGCTTTTGTAGTCAAAAGTTTTGGTGGAAGAGTGGAAGAGAGGGTATAGGCGATATTTGTTGAAGTATCTTTGCCGTCTGTGATATTCATTACTAGCTGGCTAAACGCGAAGGCCCGCGGCAATTTCAGTGGATAAATTAACTAATCCAGTCGCAACATGATCGGTTTCGTGTGAGGACAGGGACAGCTCGATTGCCATTGTGTTAAGTGCAATTAACATAGTGCCCGATTTTATTAAGATTTCACAATATTGAATTACGAAGCGAAGCGACAGCAGAATTACAGTCTACTCCGCTTAACTCATAACAACTTGCCACAATTTTTCATATACGTGAAATAATTATTCACCTAACCGAAGTTCCTTCAACTGAAAAATAAATAAATCAATTAACGAAGCTGGAAACAAAAGGAATACAAATCGCAACATTTTTTACATTAGTAAAATATTTTATTAAGAAACAAGGCAAATCTATCAGTTTTATAGTCGGTAAGATTGGAAGAGTATACCAACTGCTGTTCATTGCTTTCTTAGGGACCTTGAAAACTATGAAAAAAACTGGAAAGGAAGGGTTAGCAAAGTAATAACAAGCCAGGATCGAAGGGTGATACTGAGAGCTGCTTCAAATTCAAGGCAAAAACTGAAGTTGAAGATAGTAGATAAATTGTTCATTACGTGATACATCAGGCCAACCATGTAAGACACCAAAAAATTAAAAGGAAACAGTCATTGAACGCAGCACGTAAAAGCAAATGATCGATATCCACCTACGTAGGTACTAACTTTGTACGAGACTCCTGTTTACGGCTCAACATGCATATTGCAAAGAGCAATATTTTAAAACAGCTCTTCAAACACTAGTATGTTCTATCGAATATTCCCTTCATCATAAGGAATATACACTGGTAGCGTTCCTTGACATAGAAGGCGCTTTTAACAACGTGAACACATCTGCGATCGCAGCCGTACTCTAAAGGTAGAGCTCGTGAGTTAATTATTCTAGTGCCCACAAGCCGGACCATTAACTTAAAACTGGGTGTGACATCTGCCAGAAGATCTGTCAGTAGAGGAACCCGGCGTCTCTGAAACTTGTGGTGAGGGAGCTGCTGATGTACTGATGTGTGGAAAGGGAAGGCTACAGAGTGATTGACTGTGCGGACGACGCTACAATTGCCGACTCAGGAAAGTACATGAACACCCTGAAGAACTTCTTCAAATTGCTCTCAGCCAGCTAAAGGGACAGGTAGATCGTAGTAGTTTAGATGTTAACCCCTACGAAATTGAACTTTTCATTTTCACCAGGAAGTACTTAATTCCACAAACCTGGACTCAAGCCTAGTATTTTCTGACGAAGCCTTATATTTGGGTCTGACAGCAATCTTGCAGTAGATCGAGCAGGAATTTGGCAACTCGCTTTTCTGAAGAAATCCAGCAACACTTCACAAGACTTCACAATCCCCCAGATATGTTTTGGCGAAAACTTCCATCCGCTCCAGATGATTCTGGGAAGGAGGCGCTCCCTTGGAGGATGTATCGATCCACATTAACACCGATGGATCCAAAACGAATAAGGGGTTAGGTGTAGGTGGAGGTGGAGGTATGTTCTAAAGGCAGGCTAAATTTCAGTCCGACATTTCATCTTCCAAATCACTGTAGTGTAATCCAGGCGGAAATTTTGGCGATCCAATAAGTCCTATCGTGGTTGAAGAGAATCGTGATAACGGACAGTCAAGCTGCGATAAAATACCTACAATCAGTCTCTAGAAATTCCATCTTAGCCCTAAACTGCCGATCATCTCTTGCGGGGATGGCAGAGCAGTTGAATATTCATCTGTGTTGAATGCTAACTGCCTTTTCTACCTCATAAAGCTTCCGTCGCCACATGCAAACTCATGTTTAAGCTGGATGCCATCAGGAATATTAACCTTAGGTGGACAAATGGTACAACTTATCCTCTTCACCAGGTAATCGAGCTCCATCTAGGAGCTTGCTTCTCTCCTGATTTCATCAACATTGACATCATAAGATTCCTAAGTCATGTATCTTACGCTAAATTAAAAGCTCTAACTGGTTCTACAAGTAAGGTGGAGATAGATACACTTGGTATCACAATGAACGATCTATCTTTTATTGGTCTAATTGTGTCGATCTCTTCCGCTTCCACTTCCTAACCTAACCTGACCTACCCATACCATTTATCTTCCTCTTCTCCTTTAACGACGAGGTTATGTCGAGACTAGACGGATCATAACCTTGTAACTTCACTGCATCCCTACGGCTCCCTGAAATTACGCCAAAAGAAATTACACCAAAAAATGTTTTGGAAAAAAGACCAAAATAATTGGGGCGTAATAATTTTGGCAAAAACGCCAAAAACTAAAAATGAAAATTCGCCAGAATACCAGGAAATTAGGCCAAGTTTTTAGAAAAATAGCACAAACATAAAATGGAAATTACGCCAGAAAAAGTTTACTCTTTTGGCATAATTTTCGAATTTGATTTGGAAAGAAGACCAAAAAAGCAGTTTTTTTTGCTAGAATTTGGGCTTATGACGCTTGGGGTTATGTCACGGCACCAAATTAGGCCCAAAACTCGTTGTGGACTTATTTAGCCATAGTTCTGGTGAAATAAAACTAAAGATTCTTGAGGAAACGCGGGGGGGGGGGGGGGGGGGGTCCGTCGCGCCAGGCGGCTCCCGCTCCGCCCCGCCCGCGTCGCCTCGTGCCGTTCCGCGTTCTCTCTTATATACACATTTTTTTTTTATATATTTGTTTCTGCACAAAAGTTTACTATTTTTTTGTTTTTAACTTATTATTTCATAATTGAAATTTTCCATTTTATTTCTCTTTTTAAGATTTCACTTAAACGCGATTAAGCGAAAACCCACTAACTTATATACTGATTACGCGTTATCGCACGTGCTACATCAGTGCTCTTGAAATTAGGTAAAAGCATTTTTAAAGTACGGCAAAACAACATAAAAAGTAAGACAAAGAATGCAACTTTATGGAGCTTTTTCCTAAAACAAAAAAAAAATTTTTGGCGTATTTTCCAAAATATTTTTTTTTGGGCTTTTTTTCATTTTCCTTTAATGGAAAAAATTCCCAAAACATTTATGGAAAAAAGCCAAATTCCGCGGCATTTGCGGCAAAATATTTGGGCATTTTTTCCTAGGAAGAAACACCACAACTTTGTATGGAGATTTTTGGGCTTTTTTTCTATTTTCATTTTTTGGCCTAATTTCCTTTGGCGTAATTTCATCCCTACTGGTACGCGCTGTGAGGTTTGCCGATTTGACCTCAAGAAATATCGGCAGGCCTCCGGGTTTGGATCACTTTGTGTTCGTCACTGAGGCCAAATGATATTGCGTTGGTGTGATTCACGATTTCTTAAGCCGGCCTCTTTTTCATACATACAGTCCCTGGCCAAATTATTAGACGCATTTTAAGGTTCCATGTAAAATCTTAATTATCAGGTGACCTTATTCAGCTTTAATTTAATTACTAGATACAATGTATATTTTTTCATTATTAACCTTATTATCTAATTCTTGAAACAAATAAAACATCATAGTAATAGAAAAAATATGTACTTACTCGTATGAACATGAAAATATTAAAAAGCTACAGTGCGTGTAATAATTTGGCCAGGGACTGTATATAAGCCGTGTTTTGTTATCGCCAAATGATCTGTACAGATCTTCAATTTATATGCTTTGCAACAAATTCACATGATCTTGCTATTCATCCGGAGGATCACATTTTATGATCTATAAATTAGTTCTCACTATTTGCCACTAGGTGTCTTAGGTGCCAGTAGTCAAAAAGCCAAACATTATAAGATCACTATATTCCATGAAATGAGCATACTGCGCTTTTTTTATTGCACCTTAAGACGCATGAATCATTATCAAATAAAATAAAAAAGGTTTCGCAGCGAAATTCAATCCATGTACTGCATCTGCTCGAAAACCATTAACGACAGGAAGAGCAAAGTTTTAATTTTATTGACATTTTTGATTGTATGGTGGCTCCGGGCTTGATTTAAGATTGTAAATTCAGCTCTGCTAGTGTTTGTTGATCCATACTGTTTAATTATCGTCGGTTCATTGACATTGCCGTTTTGACGGGGCTCGCGGAAACTGTCTTCTTTTTCTTATTCGATTAAACTTTGTTCCTCCTGCTGTCATGCGAAGCATCCTCATCAAAGCTACCTTTTATTTGCCTTCATATTGATCTTAAAATATTTGAGTGCGTAGGTGCAAAACTGAGGTGTAGAGTCTTTCTTGGCTAATTTCCATTTTACTTTCTGGCTCTTTTTCCAAACCTGTTTGGCGTAGTTTCCAACTTTTCTGGCGTATTTTCCAATTTTGATTATATACAAATCTGGCGTATTTTCGAAAAAAAAATGTTGGCGCAATTTTCGGGAGCCGATCAGAGTGGATTAGGGACCGAGCAGCACGGTTTACTGTCCTTTTCGGACTAATGCGATATCCATTCGCCTCCAGAAAATCAACCCATACATTGTCATCAATGAATAATTGATACAGTTTGTAGTCCGTCTCTTTTCCTTCAAGAAAATGCCTATTTTCAGCGAAGTTTTTTTTTCTACTTTTTAATACATAGAACACAGCTACGAGCACGATATGGCATATTAAAAATTTTCAATAATACTATAGGGAAAAATAGGCGCATCCCACAAAGAAAGATCTCTGAGCGTGCAGAAATTTTTTATGTGGGACAAAAAATCTTACTTGGGCTCTCCGGAGATTGCTGAGACAAATATGTTATGGACTCATTTCTCCATTTTCTTGGTCAGAGCGCTCAGAGGTTTTGTTTTGTGTGGAACGCTCTTAGTACATATTTGACCCAAACTCTCGATGCTGACAAAAGTAAAGCATTCAAGGGTGCGGTGCGAGGCAATGATTTTAAAATTAACTTAAATTATTATTATTTTTTTAATTTTTAAGATTTCCATTCAAGTTTTCAAAGAATCAAATCACAAGTTTAATAATATTGTAAATATTACTGAGGACTATTGTGATTTTATTAGCCATAATACAGGTGGTCATTTTCTAAGGGTTTTGGGCAGGATATATATGCCTTATACAAATTGGAAACGTCCTTGCCCTTATACTGTAAGTTACAATCTTTGTATACACATATAAATTATATTCTTTACATTACATTGTTTTATTTTCTAGGGCGATGTGTATGTAAAAGATCTTCCCATTGTATTGAAAACGGTGCCAGCGTTATGGCCGCCTGGACAATATCACTTGGAAGTCATATCGATTGTTAATAGTGCAAATTTTAAAGCTCGAGTTAAGACTATAACGATGCAATTCTTTTTTGAGCTGAAAGATAAAATTCGGCGCTGGTAAGCGCTGAGCACGCCTGGACCTACGTGTGCATTTTTTTGTTCTTAGTTAACACACAATTGAACGAAGTATGCCAATTATATCAAAGTAGTTAAGTAATAAAGTTAAATAATCATGAAATATTTTGAACAGACTACATTTTTCGAACCTGACCGTCCTGATAATACATAGTTTATTCTACGTAGGCAGCTGAATACCCGTGTTTCGCTGGGGACTAAACTTTACGATCATAAGGCTGTGGTTCCGGTGCAGGCGAATGTAAGCGAATCTCACTCCCACGAATTCGTAAAGTTCGCTGAGCTTATTCAAAATTACGCATTTTCTATGTTGTGGTTCGTGTGAATACAATTTTCTATGCGAGTCAAATTTTCGATGGCTTTATTTATTTTTTACTCGCGCGAACAAGGGGCATGATCATTTTTTTGTGTTTCAAAGGAATTGTACTTAGTTGTGCTCTGAATTTCGTGCGAAATCGACTCGAAAAAAATGTTTATGAAGGTAAAAACCGAGCACAGTTATGGGACATGAACATAAACGACTTCTGCAAAAAGGCAAAACTGTGGGATGCAATAGCTGTGGTAATAAAATTTCCAAAAAAGTACTTTTAAAAGTTTTTATTAGTTTATTTATGTATTTATTCGTTTTATTTATTTAAATTGTGAACAAAATAAAATTTATATAATTCACGTACTCCCAATGCATTCAAAGAAGACCGATTGGTGTTAGCTCTCTGCGCTCTTGTTTTTGTTTCGGTTACTGTTATCGATACCTTCCTTATCAATTATAATATTATGAAGAAGCCAGATACATTTTGTGATGCAGTTTCAACATTTTCGTCTCATTCAAATCAAACTTTACTAAAATTGGCCACTACTGATTATAGATGTGTCCAAAAGCATACCTACTCTTTAGTTTGCCTTGCTTCTTTCAAGAATCTTTTCATTCGTTAAACTTATTATATGGTCTAAACAAATAATGTTCTTAAACGATGCGCTTCTTCACTAATCAATACCAATTGCGCTTCTATATTATATCCCGGCATTAAGATCATAATAATTTCGATGATTCGAATTCCGAATACACCACCATTACTTTGTTTACCAATCGCTCTTCAATGAACACACATTTATAGTTTGCGTCAGAAACTTTTTGTATGACAATCGAAAAAAGTGTTTGTAGGTAAAATAAATGCTCTCTGTCTGGAAGGTTTGTTTTAGACGTATGTAATTTTTCCGTCTATAGAGCCAAAACAATTTGGAAGGCCCTATTTTATATAAAAGTCTCCGCGATGTTGAAGAGCCCCTGCTGACTTGGTGGTGACAACTGAATTGGCAATAATTTATTCCAACTAGCTTCAGTAACCTCCTTTATTAATCGAGAATTCTTACAATGTGCTACCCGGAAACTAAATGCCAAACTTCTGTACGATATTCCTATAGACAGATATCTAAAAAATAAGAAAATAATATTGCATTTAAATATTATTTACTCCGCATTTATAAAATGGAAATTTAACACAATATTGTTTTTTTAGAAAGCGAAGTTCAGAAAAAAGTGGTAGAGTTTAAAAGTTGCTTAATTGAATTGAAAGAAGTCGCTAAATTCTTCAAATCTGGCGGTGCATCGCAGTGCTCTAAAAATAACAGTGGCCATATTTTAAATAAATGTATCTTTTTCCGAAAATCATGGAACCAGCATCACTTTTCGGTAGTCTTGGCGACGAAGAACCGCAATCGGAAGCTAATGATTTTGTGCAGGATGAAGATATTGGCTTCAAAAGTCGAAGCGAAATCATAATACATCAAATGGAACGACATAAAACTGTGTCAAAGAAGCCGGAAAAGGTAATCTGTTAAAAATCGCTTCTTAGAAATAGAGAAGGAAAAGCAAACATTATTAAAAGTAATCAGGAATTGAAGGTAGATGGCGACTTCAATTTCTTGATCAGTTTCCTTCCCATCAAGAAAAACATGACTGAAATGCAAAAGCTTATATTTCGCTCTAAAGTAAGCAACATTGTTGTAGAGGTAATGAATAATAGAAGTTCAACCTAAAACAAGTAGGGTTAATACTCCTGAAGTTGATCCTTTCTCAAACGTACGAAATGTGTGCTTTTCACATTCCGATGATTTGCTTCAAAATAAGTTACATAAATATAGTATGCATTATTAAATTATAACAATAAAATTTTTATTTCACTTACCTAAAAGTAGGAGCTAACTTCTCTTTAGGTGAAATCGGCATAACAAAATTAGTTGACATTTTCTCTATCGTGGGCTCTAACTTGACAAAGTAAAATGGAATGTATCTGCCGTCATTATATAATATTCAAAAAATTCTTTTTGTATGAATTGAATTAATGTCACAACTCTTTTAAATGTAGGTAGTTACTGTTCCTCACAAAGCGGCATAATAATTTTTCCCCAAATCACAGCACATTGATTGATTGTTCTAGGGATCTTTTGGGGTATCACGCAGCAGTTTTGTTAGTTTTGAATGTTAGAAATAACCGGCTCGAATGTTTCTGAGCGACTTTCTGCGAAGATTTTATTTAACAATGAAAAAGCAAAAAAGTTCAAGACTTTTGTAAGTCTTAGTCGCTGAAAAATTTGGGTAGTGTTTCAGCTCGTATAGTGGTTAGTTCATACGATTTGGCATTTTGTACCTGTTCGGAACACAAAAAAACACTAATAAAATGTTTTTAAATATTTTGTTAATAAATATAATCGTAGAATCCATTTCCGCGGGTCCAACATTTTAAAACGCAGTTTTATAGATCCCGATAAAAAAAACACAAAATTGGTATTTGGTAACAGTCTATTTTTTGCCTATTTTAGGTGATACTGAAAGTCTAGGGTTTCCTATAGAATTTGTTTTGCAATTTCAACAATTTTTTTTCCAAAGAAATTGCGTATTTATAAGTGTGAGGAAAATTTTGATTATTTCTTCAAAATTCTAGCATATTCTTAGGCTTGTTAGAAATTCCGCGGATACTTAAAGAAAAAGTTAACATACTCTTAGGGGTTATGTATAATATTAAATTTTCAATTAATCTAATAGAACTTAGAAAACAAATCAACTTGATCAACTCAAATGACCGGACACGGCAACCAGGCATAAGAAGTTAAACCGCCAAACCTGATAAATACATTATACATAAATGTATTATCGCCACTAGCTTCTTTCACTTTGTCATACTGTTTCATCCACAGCGATATGAATAATGCTGCTGATAAGATAACGAACATAACTCACACGGGGTTTAATTCCTTATCCCTTACGGAACAGGTACGTGTGTTGAGCCTTTATCGCAAACTTAGCAAAACCAAGAGGCGTGGTACTGTTTAGCCAAGTTTTCTAGAGATTTGGCACTACACCCTTATTTGCAGAAACCAGCTCAAGCCATTTTGAAATCGCTGGTGTCCGTATTTGTTGAGGGTTAAGACTTGAGACACTGGAAAACAGACATCTGAAACTAGTGGGGTGAGTGCGACACATGAGGTCCACACGATGAACTTCCCAGCATGATATGAACATGATAATCAATACAAAAATGAAGAGTTAAAGGATGAAATAATAATAAAGGACAGTACGCAGAAACTAAAAAAAATCAATATTATTTAAATTCGTCTCCTCATTCATTACTTACTCGTATATTGATTATTTATTGGGATCTATATTTACATTTTTTATGGTTAACCTGATAGCTGCAAGCTGCTCTTAGATAAAAAAATCAATGAAAATATCTGATATTTTGAAGTACATAATGGATTGCAACCAGAACAAATTAGATTGGATAATTCTTTCTCAAGAAATTCTAAAATCTATATTTTTCAATCTTTAGATAAATATGCGTCGATTAGGACGAGAACGAAATCGAAATTATTTTGTATACGCGAGATAGGTGCTATGAACGAAAAAATGTTCACCAACTTACTTACGTAAGTACGTACATACACATACACATACACATACATCTCCTAAAAAACATTTAAAAAATTATTGCGACCATCAAATTATAAAATATGTTGTAAATTACGATTTTAATTTTTGGACCAATTAAAATAACCTCCCCAATGCTGCGATGTTAATCAGTCTTTTTGTTATAACAAAAAAACGGCTGGACCGAATTCAAAATAATTTCTTCCGGATCATATTTACATCCATATACGTCGATTGGGAACTGGACGAAGTCATATTTGGTAAAGCGAGATAACGTGAACGTAAATTTGATCATGCACGTACACATACACGCACACGAAACATTTAAAAAACATATTGTGAACCTTAAAATTTTAAAATATGTTGTAAATCAAGATTTTCATTTTCGGACCAATTGCAAGCTTACCCAGTACTGGGATGTTAAAAATAATAACTCACTGATTTAGACAGATCAACAAAACATGCAGAATCTATCCTAAGGACATGCAATTTCGAAACTTTACATGGACTCATAGCTTGAACCATGCCTTAATAACAAATCCCAATGTCAATTGTCTTCTCGCTTTTCGAGTGTGATTTTGATTTCTTGTTGATTCTGAATTCTAAAACAAACTGCGCATATGTTTTGTTTTTTTTTCACACAGAATTTCGGCTGGTAAAAAAATGAAAACTGTTGTATGAAAATATTAGTCAAATCAGAGCATTTGGCTTGTGGAACTAACTAATCAAAAGCATCTTCACTCTCACTTAAGGGTTCATTTACCCTATCGAACCATTTGCATTAAATAAAAGAAGACACATTAAACATACGCAAAGGAAACAAATTGAAAATCGACTGGTATCAGAAACCTATGGCCACAGGACGACTCATCAACTTCTACTCCAAACATCCGAAAAGAGTAATAATAAATACCGCGAATAATTTTATTAGAAGAGTACTAAATATAAGTGACAAACTATTTCACCACGACAACATCAACAAGTTAAGGACAATACTAGCTAAAAATGGATTTCCAAAGAAGACAACGAGGGACTTAATCAATAATTATTATAAAATGGACAACATTGAGCTGAAAGAAAAGCCAAACATAATATTTAAATCAATGACGTATATTACTGACTTCTCGGAGAGATTGACTAAATCGGACATATATGACAAAGATAAATATCAAATCGCACTTAAGACAAATAATACTCTACGACAACTATACAGCAATACAAAAACAAAAATAGACAAACTTGACAAATCGAATCTGATTTACAAAATATCTTGTAATGGAGACGGGTCCAATGTATGCAATTTGTTGGGACAACAAAAAATAAACTAAGGACAAGAATAGCCTCACATAAATCGGACCAAAAAGCTCTCTCGACACCTATAGAACAAAAAACTGCATTAGCTGCCCACTGCATTAAATTCGGACATTATCCTGACTTCGAAAACGTTGACATACTACAAGAAGAATCAAATTATATGAGGAGGTACACAACGGAAATGTTACATATAATAAATGTACCAATACAAAAACGACTTAACTATAAAACGGACACCGAAAAATGCGCACACATCTACAGACATCTTATAAACAAACAACGGAAGACGAAAATAGTTATAACTCAGCCGGCATCATAACTTTATGTTTTGTGTTCGTCATACCAAAAAAAAATTTGTTGTGAAATGTAATTATTTATGTTGTACAATAAGTTGTGTAAGTTTCACAATGTAAATGTAAATTGTTCATTTTATTGTCATAATACTTTTTCTTGACAGTCCCTGAAGATGACTTTCGAAGAAAGTCGAAATATTGGACAAAATATATAATTTAAAATACAAAAAAAGAGTATTTTTAAATTAAGACCTACAGCCCGTTAAATAAACATTATTTAAAAGAAAATTATTTATCGGCGGTGGTGGGAGGTGATAAAAGAAATAAGTCCCATGCGTATTTGTTTGGCGGGACACATAATATGTACGTCCCATTTGTGCTGAAGAAATGATAATAACAAAGGTGCAATGAAACCTAACTAGGACACATATATCCCAACAAAGAATACGATATACATTTATACGCACCAAACATAATATAAATGTGCTCACAACATTTATTTAAAGTATAATCTACGAGAAATTACTTATGAAACCCACGAAACCCACGAAACCCCACTTTGGCTGGAACGTATGTATCCGAACCGGATCGAAAGGGTTAAAATGATATCATCTGAATACCTCAAACTTTGAAGTTTTTCATCTTTTTACGCAAATGGGTTCACTTACTTTGTTTTTTGAAATGAGAGGCACTTGACACTTTTCGTTTTTTTACACATAAAGTATACGAACGGACCTAATATTTGATTACGATTTGGATTTAAAAGTAACAGAAATATACGGCAAAATGGGACTCACTTAGTGTAATATAGCTTGTTTTCAATATTTAGGATATGTTTCTGAAAAAATTACTTTTGCTCTTTCAACTTCAACATATTCCTGATAAAATAAAGCAAAAATATTTATAAAAATGCTCTATAATTAGGATTTATTCATGGAAGTTTCGAAGCTTTTTTTTTTTTGGAAAAATCGCATTTTTTAGAATTAAAAAAAAATATATATAAAAAAAATTAATAAAAAACTAGCAATTCACTTTTCAAAACAGAAAAATAACGCTTAAATCATATTTGATGCAAAAAGTAACTGTCTCCATATGAAGAAAAAAACGTGCAGGTACTCAAATGCAGACTTGATTTCAGAAGTTTTTGCAGTTTTTGCATATTTTGCGGGAGCATCCCAGGCGAAATGTCTTCTTCCATGCGCAACAAAGGTATGCAGTCTTAGTCCTCTTTTTGTAGCTGCAAGCATGGCAGTATTTTCGCTCACCTTTGGGAAGTTTTTCTTCTGTAGCCTCGGGGGCGTCAGGTATTTCTCTTTTGGTAATCGATGAAATTGATAGACGTAGTTCAAATGGCAAAATAGTGTTGTATAAACCCGAAATCAGGTTACTTCTGTTAAGATCTTCACCAGCTTGGCCTGGTTTACTTAAATCCATACTTATCACTCAATTTCTCGCAAAAAAAAACAAAAAAAACATAGGGGCGGGCTACAGTCCGCTTGGGCGAATTGTTGGATACCCTATTTTTATTCCTATCCCTCATAAGTCGGCGTGACAAAAGTCTAGGTATGGTTGAATTGTTAAGAACGCTCTTCATATTTTGTTATATAACATTTAAAGGATTTTATCGAAAGAAAACGAAGTTTTTGTAAAGAAAACGTTCCCTAGCTCAAACTTTGGGATTTCAATAAAATTATTTTATTTAATTGTGGGCGTGCCAGTAAGCGGATTTAAAAAAAAATTAACACGTGAGCATAGAGGACCCCTAGAGAATATATATTATAAATTTCAGCTCCCTAGCTCAAACAGCCTTCATTGGGCCACAACCATCCATAGGATGCTGCTCATCCGTCCACAAACGTGAAATGGATTCGGCTCTACGCCAACAACATTCCGAATACTGGCATGACCTGGTCTCATGCAGGTATTCGAAGAAGCTAGTGGACGGTCCAAAAATCAGCAGAGCTAAGTTTTTGCTTGGACTAAACAGGAAAGATTTGAGATCCTTGATTGGTCTCGTCACCGGTTTCAGTCCTCTTAACGAGCACCTCAAAACCATTCACATTAGGAGCTCGGGCCTATGTGAGTGCTGCATGGAGGCGGATGAAACGGCATCTCACTTCATCTGTGAATGTCCGGCTTTCGCCAGAACCAGGCTCACCACTATAGGCAAACAATTCGTTAACGAAGATGAGATGGGGGAAATTGAACTTGCAAATATTCTTCGCTTTGCCAAGGCTACTGGCAGGTTCTCCCTCACTGAATCTTACTAATCGCCAATAACCAGCGAGCGGGCAGCTATGCTGAAGTACAATGGACCAATAGGTATAAGTGCTTGTCATCTACTGATGACCCCACTGCACATACAATACAATACAATAGCTCAAATTTTGGGTTTTCAATAAAATTGTTTTATTTTTTTGTGGGCGTGTCAGTGGGCGAATTTTGAAAATTTTATATCCCGAGCAGTGTTAGGAGTCATAGATCATATATAAAAAATTTCAACTTTCTAGCTGAAAATTCGATTTTTTCCAAAATTTTGTTTTTTTTTTAGTTTGTGGGCGTGTTTGTGGGCGGATTTCAAAAATTCGTAAACCTGATTATTTCGGGACCCTAGAGAGTAAATGGTTAAAATTTCAGCTCTCTAGGCCCAGTTTAAAGGCCTAATTTTTGCCGACGGACGGACGGACGGACTAGCTAGATCGACATTACTATCGATGCTGATCATAAATATAGTAACTTTTAGGGGTCTACGGGCAACATTAAGGTATGTTACAAACTATGCGTCAAAATTAATATACCCTTAGAATAGGGTATACGAATAATAAAGCGAACACATATACAAATTGTAACATAAATACCTACCTGAGTCCCTGGGACTCACGTCAGTGATCAGTGACCCTTCCACTTATTGTAAAAACACATCCGACCAGAATCGCGTCATTTCACCACACTACATGAAGGTACTGCGGATCTTATATGTGTGTGTGTAGAAATGCACGATCTGAAAGAAAAAGATGGGTGAGTCCCAGGGACTAAAGGGAATAAAGGGTTAAAAATGTTTGATATTTCAGACAGCATGAAGTACGTACCTTATTAAAGAAAATTTAACAGGATTTTCCTTTACCGGAACAAATTCAAAAACATATTTTTGAATTCTTCGTAAAACAAGATCAACCACAAAAGTAAACAAATTTATATAGTTTAAGAGTTATAAGTGAGGTGACCACTTTCGGTACGAATCTGCTGGGTTCCTGGGCACGTTGGTGTGGCGAGAAACAAGTCAGCCTATATGCTGGCCAGATGCGACTCTGATGTGATAAATATAGGTAAGAGCTTCATTGATGGTGTCACGCTAAGATTGGCAATGGAAAAATGGAACAACGGTATAAACCAGACACTGCGTAATCGGAAACATGGCTAGAAGGCTAGAGATCGTAAAGTCAAGAAAAATTTTAATTTTATAGTCGGATTTAGAAAAGCCGTACCACATTTTTAAAAGGCGTCCGATTCTATTGATTTTCTAAAAGATGATTCCTTGAGTATAGACGGTCAAAAGAAGTCAAAAAGAATGCTTAAGCGTCCCGAAGGTAACGATGGCTGTCGTTGCGATTTTACTAATTTTCGATGGATTGAAAGAATATTTTTTGAACAACTTAAGCAGTTCAATACTGTTGAAAATCTGTTAGATCCGTTGGCGAACATCTTGTTGCTTTTTCTTCGCGATCCAGTGCGTAAATAATTTTCATTTATAATATAAAAAATATATTTACGTTTGTGTTCAATCGTACAGTGAAATTAATTGAAAGCGACTCTATCTGGCGATGTTTTCGTAGAATCGATCGAATCACGACAGAAAAATAATTTTTTGTCCGAAGCCATGCAAAAGGCAATTAAAAGAATTGATGACAATACTATAACGAAAGAACGAGTTAGTAGTACTCATAATAGCTCGACCATTTTACGGTTCGTATAAATATTTTTAATGATCCGAGTATCTTGAGTGTTAGCTGTTTTGATGTTATTTTTTCAATTTACATATTTACAGAGTGCGTCGAATACATCCAAAAGTGGATTGATCAATTTAATCACTGTTTGGGTTATAATTCGAATTCAATAATAATGCGAAACCGTTCTCTAAATAAGTAATGTAAACTAGTTCCTAAAATCAATACGCACTCTAGACACAGATGGCAATTTACTGATTTTTTTTAGGACTCTCAACCCGATGCCACGAAGAGTTTGGGAGATAAGAATATGGAAAGGGTATCTAACAGTTTGCCAAGCGGAGTATTTAGACTATCCTTATGTTTATTTTTGGATCTTGTCTTCGGTTCTTTTTATCTCTCCCCGTGTTATATATGTATGTGACACTCGAATATTCTGTAGTTCATTGTTGATCAACGCATTCGAGTTCTTTTTTGTAATAGAAAATAGCCCCCCAACGAAATAACCCCCAAAATGAAAAATGAAATAACTCCCCAAATCGAAGATGACTTAGGTATTTCATAGTTGAATTTGGGGACTTATTTCACTATGAAATAACCCCCCAATTTGAAGTATGAAATAAGTCCTCGAACACCAATGAAATAAGTCCCCAATTTTGGGGGTTTATTTCATATGGAATAAATCCCCCACCTCCATACAATTTGTTATTTCATTTTTCGTTTGGGGGGTTATTTCCTGGAGCCACATAATATCACCGAAAAGTTGTTCCATTTGTTGTCGCTTGATAGATTTTTGTCTAGATAACCGTTGTTTTGAAATATTTTTAGTCTTGCCATTAGGTTTCGATTCCCCTTGCCAGTTGTTTGCGTATTCTTTCTTAAACAGCTGTAAATTGCACTTACTGCAGTCAAATACGTATTTCATAATAATTTTGTGAATTTTGCTCTGTGCTTTTCTTGCGGTAGAAGTGTGTTATTATTAATAAAATTTGTTGATAGTAATAACTGAATAAATAGAAATGAAACGACAATATTTCTTGGAATCCTGTATAATTTCCTACCATCAATGATTTAAGCGCCATTGTCCCTGTATCAAGCGACAATCTTTAGACCATACAAATATTCTAAGCGACGAAAACCTCTGTATCAAGCGACAATCTTTAGACCATTAAAATGTCATAAGCGATAAAAACTCTTTATCTGATTGAAATTTCGTTTATGCAATAATTAAAAAAAATTGCGGTGCAAATCTCAATCAAAATTATACAAATAATTACCTACACAGGAAGTTTTTTTTGTGTATTGTAAAATTTTTAAAATGTCGCTTAGTACATTCTTACGGGAAGGTATCGAAACATGTATACCCTTAATTTATTGACTAAAGTTGGTATTTAAATTAAATAATTCAAAAAATGAGTGCCAATCTATTAAAATTGAATGCATTTGCAAGCACATAGGTACCGATACAGCTTATTAAATATCGACGAATGTTCGTGTTTTTTTTTCTAAATATTCTGTATCGAAACCTGCTAGGCTGAAAAACGGAGTGGTTTCCAAAATGTCTTGTGCGATTCTAGCTCAAACCAAAATTACTTTCTAAAATGATAATATATGTAATAATATAATTCATTAAAGTGAACTGAGTCATACTTTCGAAGACAAACTCGTACACTCCGTACCACTTGATTAAGGACAGGTAATTTTTTTGGAAAATGTTTTTCTTTTGTGAATGGTGAGAAGGATATAAAACGATCATATTGTACTTACTCGCTGCATTAAACTAACTAACTCGTTCCATTTTGATCTCGTTTTCGTTCATAAGACACTGCTAAGGAATATATACGAGCAGGGTATGAATTGGAAGACAAATGTCGATGACAGAATGTCATGTGGTAGCGGATGCTTTCTACTCTGGCCACTGTAGATTCGGCAGAGAGCAGGGACATAACCCCAAAATAATTCTGTAGATTTGTACGGCAATCGTGTTATCAATACATAATCAAATATGGCAGCTTATTCTAGTAACAAGTCGGCCAATGATGTAACGAATTTCAAATGAATGACAAAAATACAAAACGATTCTTTATCTACTTTCCCTGGATATATGGACTTGGACATGCAGAAATCGGTTGCCAAATGTGCCTTGCGGATAGCCATATACCTCTCTTAGCGCATGCACAGTTTTTGAACAAATACGTAGAAGGCGATTCCAATTCTGACTAAAAGTAACCATACCTAGACTTTGACATACCTACCATTATACTACTCGTTTTTTGAACAGGGAAGAATATAACATGATCAACGAAAAGGAAATCGATAAACCATCTTTTCAGATGCATCAAAGATGGACTTGTTGTGGACTATTCTCGGCGGAATTAAACATACACAGCTAGATCAGGCTCCATGATTCCAAGGTATCAATGACAGCGATACTACCCAATTAAAATCCAAGCTTGTTCGCCGCTGTTGCGAAGAGCTCGAGCCATATGACTTGCAGCATATGATGAATATCTGCTGGTTCCCTAGATATAGGGACATCCCCGGAGCTAACTGACGAGCTGGATCAAACATAAGGATCTGCAATAGACCACGAACAGGCATTTTAGTTGATATCCTAGAGAAAAAGTAGAATGCAAAATTAAGGCAATGGACAATATTAACCACCTGCGACATATCAAGGAAGGAATAAGCGAAAAGTAACATAAAAGCTGTACCAATAAACTCCTGCGATATGACAGAACATCACTGTCCGAGTTGCTGGCGCTCTCACTGGTTACAATTTAAATAAACAAACAAAGAATGCTCCAACAGAGCATAATACCTTGGTTTTCTTTTACCGGGATAGGTATGCCAGCTTCCCGCTGAGATGAACGAAATAACTCTATATAGACATCTATCCAGGCTACGGTGACGATGAGATTCACGACGATACGCCTTACTTTCGCTGTTATTGCCTGATTGTCTGTCATCTGAGGAACATTACAAATGGAAGCTGGTATTTCCAAGAAATGCATGAACTTTCTGATGTCTCACTATCAAAGATCAGAAAGGTTTCTGGGAGTGATGAGCCTCTGCATCACTTTTTTTTTCACCAACCCAAACCCTAACCTAACCCTAAGTTGACGCATAATTTCAAATTGCATTTAAATGTAAGGTCTTTTAATTCAAATGCCAAAATTATTTCATGTTTGGTGATTATTTCCCGTTAATTATTTTACTTTGTTTTTCCTATCCAGCGTTGTTCGTTGGGTCTTAATTTAGTAAAAAATAAGAATTTTGTGTAATGGAATGGAGCTGATGTTCAACTTAAAAATGGAAAAACATCTAAAAAATAAAGTAGATAACGCCAAAACAATCATTTGTTTTGATCGGAAAAGGGTGTTCAGCAACAAGCTAATAGCTGTAGCTCGAAATACAGTGTATTTGATGCTACCGCGAGGTCAATCATTTTGTATTGGGCACAGGTTCTGGGTTGCCATCGGTATGAGATAGTCAAATATCTGCTTCGTTTCTTTATGCGAAAACTTTTTCAAATGCCAATTCGTACACCAAATACATAAATCACCTGGAATCGGGCCTTCCAACAGTTTTTATTTCATCTCTTAAACTAAACGCGGATTATTTATCAAGAGTGGTAATTATTGATGATTCCAGACTACCAAAGCTTATTTTGCGTTACGCAATATAGAAGACGTTACGCAATATATAACACAACTTCTGTTTATCAAAGATTGGACTGAACTTGCTCTGCGGACGGTGGGGTTACGATAAACTCGACTGAAAGTAACACTGGTCAATGGAAACAAATGTTTGCGTTGTTATCAGGATCACTGATAAAAATATGAGGAGCTCCTTTATAGAAAAAGCACGAGAGTCAGCAGAGCGGCTATGCTATTCCAACGTCAGTTACGAGTATAATCATAATGAAAAGTAGTACTTTAACAGTAGTTAATCATGCTTTATCATGGAAGCAAATTTCAAAATAAGAGGAGAGATGGTAAAAATCATGGGATCGAAGGAACCGATAACTGTACTCTATACATCTTACACGACAGGTACTGAAAAAGATAAGGCGTTGTTATTTTGGGAAGAATGTGCTCCAGGTCGAAGAACTACTAATTTATCTTAACGGCTTAAATTCGATACAACTTTTTGAGTACTATGAAGCGAGTGCATACAGAAAGAGAATACTCACCGAAAACTTCTAAAAAGAACAAAAAATCCATTTTTTGTTAAAAAAAAATATATAGTAAATATTTGGCATTAACGGCCCAAACGTAGCGTCTCCAGTCACTTGTTTATGTGAAGTGGAACTGACCTCAATTTTAAGCCGAATCCAAACAGCAAATTTAAGAAGCTTCTCATGACAATTGATACACTTGGATATTTGTCAGACGTTTGCAAGATGTAGGGCAGTGGAAAAACTCTAGATGCTAATATTGGTCGCGGCACAATTTGAGCCGGGGACCTTTCGATTAAAAATCCGAAACGCTTACCACTGACTCATCGGACAATTTTTGGTTTTAACTAATCTAAAAGTTCCGAACTATAAAAATTCAGTTTTGTTTTAGCTAAACTAAAAGTCCAGTAAGATTCCGAAATTGATACTGTATTTAAACTGTAATAATAAATTAAGAATCATTTGTTTTTATTTAACTTCAATTGTAAAACTAGATATTTAAAAAAATATATATAAAAATAATAATAACAATAAGAATAACTGAAGTCTTACCTTACAATCAGGCTTTTATATCCTTCGGGCAGACGGCGAAAATGGCATGCCTTACATTGTTCAATGATTTTCCTCAATGTATAATATTGTTCAGTTTATTAAATTGAATAAAATGTAATCTAATCTAAATCTAATCTAATCTGAATCTAATCTACTCTAATTAATTATATGTTCACCTTATGCCGACTATGGGGTTTAGCATAAGTAATGACGAGAACATCCTTATTTAAACTGTTGATAACTTCCTTTCACCAACATGAACATCAGACTCTTCGTCAGCGTCGTCTAACTTGTTTTCGTTTTCTAGGCCATTTTTCAGATCCTCTCTCATCAACATCAAATAGAAGTTAACCTTTCAGCCATTCCTCTTTCACATCACTTTTGAAAATGGGCTCTACCAAAGCAAAATAATATGTTCTTATATTGTTTACTTTGCTAAATAAATAAAAACACACTTTTATATAAATTTTTCAATAAGAGAAAGATCGACATTTAATTTGTGTAGACAAGTGTAGACAAATCAATAATTGTCTCCACCAGTGGCGGACTAACCAGGGGGCGGAAGGGGCGGCCGCCGCGGGCCTCCGGTCTTGGGGGGCCCCCAAATCCTTCAATTTATAACAAAATGGGACTTCAGTGAATCGTTACCCTGTATATCGCTCATACCTCAATACTTCTTGACCATTTGCATATCGGTTGCATTATGCGAGAGGAGTTTTTCGAAACTTAAACTTATTAAAAATTATCTTTGATCTACAATGGATCAAGAGCGAGTGGTTAATCTAGCCGTGGTTTCAATAGAAAGTAAAATTTCCAAAGAAATCGATTTCACAGAAGTTGTTGAAGAGTTCAGTAAATTGAAAACACATATAACACGCAACAAAAAATAAAGAAAAATATTTTTGATATATTTTATCATTTTATCAAATTTTTTTTTGTTGATCGATTAGTATTTTATTTTCGTCACCCATATCCATTCTATATTGTAGGTATGTATGTTTATTTAGCCTAAATAATTTAATTCGATTTTAAATTTCACTTGCCAGATTTTAACGAAATAAATATAAACACTTATTTATACATACAAATGTGAACTAAATAAAAAGCTTTTAAAACGGCTGGGGGCCTCATTCAGCTTTGACGCCCCGCCCCTCTGACGGGCTTAGTCCGCCACTGGTCTCCACCTTTTGTATATGCGTCGACAATTACATTGTCCACATGGCGTAATCTACTCAAAACAACGGTGTACATATCATAAG
This sequence comes from Portevinia maculata, assembly GCA_949715645.1. NCBI lineage: Eukaryota > Metazoa > Arthropoda > Insecta > Diptera > Syrphidae > Portevinia > Portevinia maculata. The sequence goes on along the minus strand of OX454525.1, from coordinate 107,770,150 downwards.
CCGTTTTCAAAATCTCAATTTGACGATCAAAGACGAGTGATAGTCATTTTATGACGCAGAAGCTGCAATCGTCGAACACGCAATCGTCATGTTACACACATGCTTTGATCATCATCAAATGACTTTTTTTCTACAAACGCATTTGACGATTTCAAACACAAACAAAATGGATCACATCAAGTTGATCCGGAAAATAGTTGAGAGCTTCTACAACAATTATTATATAAAACAAAAATATTCTTAAGAAAAATAAAGTTTATTATTTTGAAAACACGAAATACCAACAGAAAAATTTCGTATTCGTATTTAGTACTCATTTCGGCTGTAGCTAGGTATCTATTGATTGTGAAAAATCTAATGATGTGAAATAAAACAAATGACTTTAATACACTAAAAATAAATAAACACATTTAATAATTAAAATTTATCCTTTTCGACATCAGCCAATCAATTTTTCCAGCTATTAAAAAGATATGTAACGTCGGATTTTATATTGCACATCTACAACGCAGATGACATTTTCGAAATAATGATTTGCCCAAACTGCATTATCGAACATAATGCTAATGCAAACAAATTAGTGTTTGCGTTTTTGAACAGCTTACTTCTGCAGTTTGCGTTTAAGAACATTCTGCACGCGCATTTTTGACGCAGATGACGTTTTCGAAAACGGTTAAAGTAAATAGGTAGAATTGAAATTAAGAACCAGATTTGTATAACCTTTAGAAAGAAGAAAAAAGCGGCAGTAATAAGTACGCACACAACAAACTTGTTTGTAAGTATCAAATCAATGCCACTACAAAATCAGAAATACTGGTACATTTAACCACCACCAATCCGTAGCATTAGTAAAGTAATCTCAGTCAGCAGTCGCTCGTAAGTCTCTGAATGCAGAAGTCGGTGTTTGTCTTAAATCTCTTTTTTACAACAGTGGGAAGAATTTTTGAAAGTAACTTGCGTTGTATGAAACAAGTGTTGACTAATCAAAAGAAAAAAGGAAACATTTAAAGTGAAATAATTAAAAGATTAAAAGTGAGAGATTATGAGTGATGATAGATAAATAAAACTGATTATATCGTAAAGATATGCAATAGCGGAACCTTCTAACGTAAAATCTTAAAATTACCTTATTTTTCTAACGGATATTTAAACAGGTAAGAATATTCTTAAGAAAGTAAACATTATGTACAAATGTAGTATATAGTCTCCTGGAATACACGAAAGTAGGTAACTCTTTTTGATAAGTTGATTCCAACACATTTCTTCTTGTATAACGGAAGATACATTTTTCAGCTATAGCACACCATTGCACTCGAATCTAGGTGTAATTTGCGAAATTCAAAAAGTGCATGACAAGGGGCGTACAAAACTTTCTCGCCTTTATTGGAGCGTTTTTGAATTGTATTTTTAAAAATTATTGTTATTACCTATATTCGCACGCAAATTTATTCTAAGTTATAGTATATAGTCAGCTGAAATGCTGAATTTATTAAAATTCCCTTCATCCGTTTTTGAGATATTGTCGTTTTTCTAAAGTACCGGTTTTCAAATCTTTCGGAGGAAAAACTAAGTAGGGTAAAGTGCGGTACATTTGACACGGGAGCTTGACTTTGCAAGTTTCAATATGATTTCGTCCTAAAAGTCAAGCAATTGAGATGCAGAAAGAAGATTAATTTAATTTAAAGAAACGTCACAAACTTTGACAGTCTGCTGCTTTTTCCGAAGTACCACGTGTGTTTGTGCATTTGAGACTGTAGTTGTAGTTTTTCTCAACCGGTAGTCACTGGTGATAATTTAGCAAAATTTTATGCTTTGGAGGCCAACATTGTTCATGGAGCACTTTCAGCTGGAAGTAAATTACCGATCAAATGATAAACTTGCCCCTGCACACGACGAGGTGTTCTTCCTCGCTGGCAAAACTATTGCGAATCTTCTTTTCTCTCCTCCTACCGACCAATTGCACTTGAAACTCTTCTTTCCAAGGTCATGGAAACGCAAGTGTTTTGTGAAGTAAAGCAACTCTTTTTTTTTGTGATTCAACATATTTCCTAGCACTACCTACTCTTAATATAACATAAGAGTGAGTATTATGACAATACTACTATATCAATGAAAAAAGAAGTAAGTAGTTATTAAGAATATTTGGGGGACATTTGACATTTGCCAATGTGGTAGGGGAGGGTAGTGAACCTTGGACCAATTTTTTTTATATAAGTACTTTTTCCTTTTTTAATGATTGATTTATCAACTTTAAAATAGTCCGAACCAACACTTGAACATATGTAATATTTTCATAGCAAAAACACGTTTCTGATTTTACCTAGGACACCCATGTCATGCCTAAATCGAGCTTAAGAAAAATGCATCTTGATGGACAAGTCAGTGTGTACCTTCAACCGCTCACAATAAATACGCGATCTTAAGCAAAAATAAACAAGAATCAAACCAAACTAAAAAAGTGGTCTCGGTGTGACCCGCACGGTCCACACGACTAACTTTCCAGTGACGCTCTATATTGATTTGAAAAAAGTCATATATTTCATAAAGTTCACGAACAAAGTAACAATATAGATTGCGGAGCATTTGCAATCTATTTTGCAACATTGTTATGCTACAAGAAATTACCAGAAACCAAATTCCGTATGATGTATCAGTTAAGAGGAATCATATAGTTACGATGCTACTAAATAAGAAATTATTTCCTGTCCCAAATGGTGGACATCATAATATGAGTGTAACAATGATTTAATCAATGACAAATGACAATAAATAGTACAAATAAAGGCAAATTATTTTAGTTATTTAATTACTAACAAAAAAGGGCAGGACCGATTTCGCTGGAAGCTTAATCAGCTCTGCGTTACGTAATTAGGCTTCGAATAAACCCGGTCGCATGTCAATATCATCTTTGGTTCTCGAGATAATCGTGGCGAAAGATAATTCCGATCGGACATACGAACATACGAACATATGCACATACGTACATACACACACACAGGCATCTCTATAAAAACGTTGGATCTGGATTCTGGTGACCTTGAAACGTGGAGATATGTCAAAATCCGCGATTCACAAAATCGGGCCCATTACAAGAACTTCCACTTGGAAGTTAAAAACACTTTAAAATGCTTCAAAAAAGTAAACGCATTCAATGATCTTTGGCTAGCTAAAAAGTTCATCAATGGTAATGTCATGGCATCCGCTAAAGTGCGCTACGCTACAGTCATCATTTTGTTTCACGAATTTTTTTATTTGCTTTACTTTTCGTGGTTTTGGTCTTTGGGGATTAAATGGCAGCTCAATGATAGCGTCGCTTTCAGATGATTCAACTAACACTTTCTTTTTCACCGGCTTTTGAGCCCTCCCGTTGCATTTGCGTTCCTTGGATAGGTCCATGGTGTACAGAAAAAAATGAACCAAGGTACACCATGCGTCTTCGTTTTTTAATGTAAATGGCTGTATTTTTTTCAAGATACAATAAACGTAAGCAGTGGGGGAATCCAGGTATTCATATACCAGTAGCACGCTTCCTACAATTCCTGAAAAAAATGTTGGTTCACGAAAACAGTTCTTTAGAATTTCTGTCCAACTTGTGCAAAGAGAAGTCGGTAACTTCATAATGCTGACATGAAATAACATGTGAAGTGGAGTTTTGAGCGAGAATACTAACTTTGTAGGGTAAATGCACACGTTAAAGCTTTTGGTCCGAGGTACACTTGTTCCAAGGTATATTTGGAAATTATCAAATGTGCCCCATACTGCCATTTATTGTTTATGTACAAACATTTACTATTTTTTTTGTTCATATATTTTTAAATTTTATATGAATATGGAAACACTGATCATGCGTATGCAAAAGCAGGACCCATTGGAAGATTTCCCTTTTCATTCCAAATAAACAAAACGTCAAGCCTTAACAAAGCTACAAGAAAATGATTTGACCAAATACGCTAAAAGTGCTCGTCTTACGCATATGGTGTATCGTACGTATTGTATAATAATGTGAGTGATACAATAACATAGGCTGTCCACCAAGCTGGAAAACTTAAAAAAAAAAACTGACTTTATCGGTTTTTAAAATGAAATCCGACGCTCTCACTAAGTAAGCTAAAAAACATGAGCTTAGCCAACCCAATGGTATTGCGAAATCAGCGTTGATGGCTTCTTCGTAATTCTTTGGGCTTATCCATGCCTGACATTCGTGTCGTTCTAAGGCCGGAATTGTAAATAGATATTTTTCTTATTTATTTCTTAACCATACCTCACTTCCTTTTGGGTCAGGATAACTACCTAAGATATTTGCATTGAGAATAGCTTTTTCTCCATTCCTTTCTACTCAGTCAGTGCATGACTTTTAACATAGTTTTAATTACTTTTATCGGTTATTTTACAGTTATGTTCCAGACATAACTATAGGTAGGTGTGTGTATATGTTACGTTTAGGGTCACTTTCTCAGACGACGTCATAAACAGGCTTGTCAAATATATTGTTTGGTATTGTCAGTTTTGTGTCGAAATAGGTAACTGTTTCAGTGCATTTTTCATTTTTTCATAAAATGTATGTGGGCCATTTTGTGACCCGAAACGCAGCACATGCAATTTTAACTGTATTTTTCAAAGCTAGTAAGCCTTATACCTACTACCTATTTGAAAAGGCATAAATTCCGATTAAAATAAGACAATCCCCTAAAGTCAAAAGTTGGGTCAATCAATCTTTTGAAGGTTCGATCTCGAATATTCAATGTTTTGAAAACAAACACAAATTTTGAAATTTAGTGTTAAATGCACCCCAGTTGCTTAAAATCACCCCAATTATTTCAAACATCAAAACAGATGGAAATCGATTTAGCGGCTTTTGAGAAAATCTGTTGTATGCCGTCTATAGTCGTAATATTATACTGAGTTCAAAACTTCAGAACGAAAGCAATATTTTTCTCTTAAGTATACTAAGTTATATAAGAATGAGCTATCTAGTGTATTGTATTTAGATGAAGATAATATAATCACACATTGCAATTCATCAAGTCATTATTTGTGGTTTGAGTCTTTGTGGCAGTAAACAATTTGTAATACAATTGAGTGTGTAGTGTATTTTTGTATAATGTACATTGTAGGTACATACAAATTTACATGTTCGACAAATTCATGGCCATATCTCATTACCAGCGAATAATATTCAAAAAGATTAAGAACTGATTTACGGTACATGTAGGTATAACTTGCTAACTCCGTTTGGTTTGGTATTTTACTTTAATTAAATGACCTTTCTGCCTGAGGTTGTACCTACATTTTTTTATTTGTGGGAAGTGTCAGTTAATTGAAAGGTCATAGCATAACTATAACAACATCGCATGTTTTAACACAATGGTAACATGGATAGTGAATAGATATTAAAAACTTTTTAATGAAATACTCTTGCACATGTATTTAAAAAATTATATATACATATACAGGCGATCTTATTACCCTTTTAAAAAGGCTGACATGCTCGTAGATAATTCTTACTTTTTGCAAATTTAATTTTTCGATTAATACTTCTTCTGGTCTGGGAGCAAATGTTAGGAATGCTTAGGATTCGCACGTGTAATATGATTACATTATGACACATTTCATTCAGTTCCTTGAAACCATTGCTATCAGCACGTAATTGAGATGCCATCAGTTAGATAGAAATTTAATTGTTAGATATAATTGCTTTTATATTTACCTATCTACTACGAGTGTTTAGTCAAGTATTTTAGCTGAAAAGTTAATTCTCCAGCATAAAGCCAGACATCTATACCTAATCAATTTACTACAAACTTTTCAGATGATAAAAAAAACACACACAAAGTTGTTTCAGAATCAACTGTCTCTTGATAACCCAGTTTTACCGAACCCGGTTTTTGCGATGCTTTTATAGCAAAAATATTCTACAATTTATACAATGTTTAGTTGTCTGAAGCTTTCGGTGCATAGCCAAAAAGTTTATTCCAATCGCTTTAGCTGTAAATACCTACGACTTTACTTTTTGAGGACTCAGTAGCATGCATATTTCCACAATAATAATACATTTGAGCAAAGTTTACATTATTATTTTGATTGTTTGTCAATCGGCGCTTGTTCCTGCATTTTTATTTCAAATTCTGCGAATTAGTTGGTAAACATGCGTCAAGGTGTGTGAGTTAAGATGCAAGGTTTCATGTATCTCAGCTTTCTTGTCACCAATGCGGAATACATCGGGAAGCACGACTTAAAAACAGTATTGTTGACTGAATTGAATATGTAATATTCTTCACTCAATATATTTTGAACCATTCAACAGTAGCTCCGCGAGAATATAATGACACTATTTATTCAATAGTGCGATTTCTGTATTGACTTCTTCAAGAAGAACCGAAATCGTCGCGCCACGGCATAGCTCGTAATACTATGTACTCGTATGTATGTATATGTAACTTTGATGTACTATGGTGTCCCCATCACATGTGGCATTGATTCGCTTAATTCATTCTTAAAATTGAACAAATGAAGGAAAAAGGAAAATAACGGATTTCGCAAAATGTCGCGAGCACATTTAGTATAAAAGTTAATTTACCAGCTGCACTTTTAGTAGACACACTTGACCAGACAAATAGAAGGCAACACAATAAGCAAATCGAATCGCCTCACATATTAAGCACATTATTCAAGAAACCAATATGTACCTACTTGTTAAGTCAAGAAAAAAGTTGATTGAAAACGAAAGTTAGGAGAACACAAGTGGCGTACTATATAAATATTTACGTAAATCCTATACACAATAATAATCATGATTGTATTTATCTGGAATTCGAATAACTTGCCATTGATTACTGATGGCTGGTTGAATATATTTTCTGCTTAATTTAAAAATGCTAAACAAACAAACACAAGAATATAAAAAGACATGCAAAGTTCTTGATTCAGCCTACCTAAGTCGATTGTAAAAATAATGCACAACGTCATGAAAAGTAAGGTCTATTACACACTCTGTTCTGCACTTAATGGAACCGTAACCACATGATTTACAAGATAGATGTTACTCCTCACTCATGGGACATATACCTACTCCTACTTCTATCATCGTACCTAACAAACGCGAGTTTAGATCAACAAAAACCGATTCCATACGAAAATACATATACTCGTATATCATTGACTGGTTAGTTATAATTATATATAATTAATTATAGTTTGTCAGATACCTGTATACTTTAGTAAACTTGTTCCCTACTACACACGGTGTGTAAATGGGAATTTGTTATGAACTTGTCTCAATTCAAATAAATGCAAAATGATTTTTTTTATACAAATCAGAGTTAATATAAAGAAAGGAATGAAATGGGTTATACATTATGTGTATTGATAAATTTCAAAGTTTGTTATTCTTTTTTATATACATATTGAATATTCGAGATAAAGCGTTTAAAAAGTTACTGACTTATAAAAAGTGTTTAACTTTTCTATACAAACTATAGGCTAACAAACTTGGACGTTGGTTGAATTGACAAATAATGTGGTGAACTTTTTATCAAAACGTTTTATTTCAAACAAATAAAATAAAAGTCATTTGTTTCAGAAAAACAGAGACATAAAGTAAATCAGCAATAAGACAAATTTGTTTAATCATTAAAAAAAAAAAACAATTACATTTATTTCATAAACACTTTGCACCGGCACGGCGAAACATTACAGCATCGATTTAAAATGCACAAAATTCCAGCGATTGCCGTAAGATGCAAGATCACAGAAGTCTGATACCAGCCTTAGCTAAGCGGCGGATTTCAATAAACTCATCTTTATGGAAAAACTGTTAACTTTAAACGTGTAGCCTGGTTCTGAGAAAAGCTCGCTAAGCTGAAACTGAAACCACGGACGGGACCTAAAACAGGATCTAAAGTATCTTATATTCAGTCGGAGCAGATGCTTTGCTGTGCTTCCCATTGATGGCGATTAAAGGCTAACAATGAGCCTTTCCTGCTACAGCCTCCACTATTTCATTACCCTGGATATAGATAAGTGTGCAGGAACCCAGGTCAGTCTTGCAAAATTACACCTGCCCTGATTTTGCTACCTAATAACATTTGGGGTGGTCGTAGCACCCGAAAAGGCTTTGATCCCGACCCTCAGGAGCTCGATCTTGACAGTAATATATTTGACAAAAGTTAAAGAGGTTTTGTTTGGGTCTTCAACTTTTTTTTTCTTTCATAAACCTTATCAAAGAAAGAGGGAAGTCGTTTCTAGTTCAACTCCTTGACATTCCTGCGGCTATGCTGTCCAGAGTGATTGCTGATCAGGGATTCCACCGCATTTGTCACCTCTTCCCGTTGAGGGCGTTAAAATACCCGTATCCGGTTAGAAACGGGTTGTCTTACTTCATCGTGGGCTTTAATCAGCCTATTACAATACCTTATAAACCATCAGCATAAAATAAAGTGTTCAGAATTACAAGCTAAAGTAACTTACTGGCTGACAATTTTTGAATTTTTTTATGCAGTCAATTGTTCTTAGTTCTTGTGTCCGGCAATCGATAAACTCTTTTCCCCTAAAATCAATTAGGAATGTGTGCAGTAAGTGCTTCGTCGATCTCCCCTCGGAAGAGTATTTAATACCGTGCCATAATCAAAATTATGTAGAAAATGTTTTATTTATTTTGGTTCAGTTAATTATCATAATCAATCGCCTATCTTCTTTTATAAAATACGAAAAACACAAAAAGGAATATGTTGAAGTAAGCTGAATACCTATGTTCCAAACATAGGTACAATCATCTTTCTGCACTTATAAGCTGGGCAAATGAGAGAATAAACCTGAAATCGAAATACATAATATTTTTGTCAATACAAAAATCCACAAATGTAATACACGGACAGCTTTTTTTATTAAAAAAAAACACAAATTCACCCAAAATGTATTGTATTGAATTAATACATATTTCGATTGCAAGTTTATCCTATCACTTACGTTCTAATATCTCATAAGTCGGAGTGCGCAAATTTATGGAAATTCAAACCCGATTCATTCATTCGGATCCGAATACGAAATATATATAACTGAACTGTTACTATATTTTTTATAAAGCGAACATGACATTTATACAATTTACTTTAAACCTTCACTAAATTTATAATTGTAAGCAAGGAACTCTCCAACTTACCACCGTGCGTTTGAAGCAAAATACCATAGTGTTCAATTTCCCCCTCAAAATTATGGTGCGAACGGAATAAAAAAGGATTTTGTTGTTGGTAAAACAAAATGCCAAATTTGGCCTTATGCCGCTTAGCGACAGCGTCATACAGTGATTAAATTTGGCCTTATTTCGTTTTCCAATAGTGACGAGCACAAGATTTCAATATTCGTGTAAGCTCTCCTAATGCCAGTGAACATACAATTGCATCAAAAAACAACAGCTAAACACTCATCGGGGAAATGGAAATGATGGGAAAATAAATGTATGAAATTAAGACGAGCTGCGGTTTTATATCCAGCAAACACAATCAAATTGACCAGCGTGTGCCCCTGAATAGTGACATATTTTAAAAGCTGTCAAACGACATATGTGACCTAAAAGAAAACCAAATAAAGGGTCAACAAATTCTTAAATTGGAAACAAAAGTTTATACACTGGAGCAGCTAATACTAAAAACAACAGAGAAACAAAGAATATTACATCGACGAAAATGTATCCTACGTGTTGTGTTCAAATTAAGTCAATTTAAGTCAATTAAATGTTATTAATCTATGTAGTGCAACTTGCCCATTCTGGTTAAAATTTATGTTGAATGTCAGAATATTGTCGATTATGAGAAATGTCATTTTGCTAATACTTTAACCCCCCTATTAATAAACAACGGATAGCGGCGAGTTAGCACTATCACACGTGTTAACTCATAATTTTGATTAATAAACGTGTGTTAGCCTTAACTAACATGTAATAACTAGCGGATAACTTAACTCAACAAATTTGGCGAATAAGGAGCGGATAACTTCACACATTCTCAGATTGTAGTTCATGCATTCACAAATTGAGAGGATGCGCATGTATGTGTAGAAACATTGAGAGGATGAGAGAGAACACTGTCACCCATTTGGGCATATTACTCTCTCATAATGCGTTGACTACATAGTAGTACCATATTATTGGAACGGAATACATATAAATGAGTGTCATCTGATGGAATATGACAGATGTACTAGAATTTTTAGTACAATTTGGTAAAGTGCTGCCGTGCGTTCATTGATAAAGAGCGGGTAGCTAATATGGAGATATTTTATTTTTATTAATCAGAAAAGTTATCCTATGGACAAGTTCGCTATCCGTGTGCCAGCTAACTCGTGTAATAACGAGCGGATAGTGATTTTTTATTAATACGGGGGTAATAATGTAAAATTAGTCATTCGTTTTCCAACCACTAATAAAGCCAGTTGCAACCCAAGAAGTGCTTAATACTTTAATCAAATACGAATTCAAGTTATTAAGTTCACCAAACAACATTTTGGTCGCTTCAAGCCGGATTTATTTTACACAAATCGACAATTAGTTTTTACAATTTGCAACTTCAAATCATTTGTGCTGTGGAATTCCTGGGATTGCTGTTGGAGTCTCATCCCGTTGCAGTTTCGTGCCGTTGTATTGGCATCCCGTTGAAGAACCGTCCCGCTACATCGTTGGAACTGTGCATTTGGTGTTCAAATCCAAATCTGCCTGCTGGAATTGTTAAGTTAAGTTGAGTTGCATCCAAGTGGAGTCCGAGTACCTGCCAAAAAAGGAAAGGCTAATTAAACAAAATTAATGTGAGTACGTCGTTGATGTTCAATGCATAAAATAATCGTCCATATAAACTTTATTTGTGCTGTGTTTTACGTACGTCGTTTGGAAGCTTATCCCGTGTTGGAATATCGTCCCGTTGGATTGACGTGCCGTTCTTTATTCATCGTTGGAGTCTTGTACCGTTGAAGTCTGTGCCGTTGTCTTGCACCGTTGAAGTGAATACAGTTCCAGTCCGTAACATTTTGAGTGTCGTCATTTGTACCATTGGAGTCCACAGTACCTGAAGACAAGAAGTCAAGAAATCATTAAGGGAAATTTAAAGTGAGTGCGATTTTACTTACATTTTTATTATTCGTCCATAAATTAAACAAATTAAAATGAGTGCTGTTTCAATGAAAATATTTAAGAGATTGTGCAATCTAATTGGCAAAGAAAGTATAAGCTTCGGAAAAGTGAGTGCTGAAATTAAGACAAAAAATTATTTGATTAGTAGATTAAACGTTTTAGAGGATAATTTAAGGAAAATATGTGACCATTACGATGAAATGAATTCTGAGGATAATGAAGAAATTTCGAACGATAGTGAGGAATTATACGATGAAGCTATGGAAACTTACTTTCTGTATAAAACAATGTTATTGAATGAGCTAGATAGGTTAGATAGTCTCAACGAAAATTCGCGAGTTGAGAAGACAGCCAAAACTCAGAAATCTAATTCAAGCAATTCCGACAAAACTTCATATTCGCATGAGATTAGACTTCCATCCATCACTCCTCCGATTTTCTCCGGTGACTATAATAACTGGCGTCCGTTTCACGATCTTTTCGTCACATTGATACATGATAATTCGTCATTGTCTAAAATCGAGAAGTTAACATATTTAAAATCTTGTTTGAAAGGTAAGGCTGCGTCATTGTTAGATTACCTCGAGGTCAACAACGATAATTATGATCAAGCATGGTCAATTTTAACCACGCGTTACGATCATAAGCGCATTTTGGTTAGTACGCAGTTGAAAATATTTTTCGATCAACCAATTATCAATTCTGAAACCGCAGATTCTATTAAGGGTTTACTGGATAAGTCAACCGAGGTGCTGCATTCGTTAAAGGGCTTAGGTGTTCCAATCGAGCATTGGGACACAATAATAATTTTTACCTTGCTTCAAAAGTTACCTAGGTCTACACAACAAATGTGGGAGGAAAAATTAGGGATGAGTAAGGATTTACCAACATTTAAAGAATTTTCGATCTTTTTGGAAACTCGATTTCGTTCTTTGGAAGTTGTGTGTCAACAAAAGGTCATTTCAAGGACATTATTTCAAGGAGATCAGAACAAGATGAAGTCAAGGGTGATGCATGTCAACTCCATTTATAAGGAAAAGCACAATTGTTCTGTTTGTCGTAGAGGTCAACACTCCCTTCGCTCCTGCTATGGTTTTTTGAGGTTAGACATTAGCGCTAGGGTTAAGATGGTGGAACAGCTAAGAGTTTGTGAAAATTGTTTGGCTTACAACCATAAGACCCAACAATGTCCAAGTCAGAATCGATGTTACCACTGCCAACAAAAACATCATTCGCTATTACACTCCTCCAATGAACAAAATCGTGTTCCATATAGTCACAACTCACACGGTCAAAACTCTAAGCCTAGTCATTTGCCACATTCAAAGCCACCATCTGCACCCGCTCAATCACATTCGAATTTCGATCCACAGCCGTTTATACCCAATTCCAACAACCAGTCATATCAGGCCTCAACCCAAGTTAATCCCAGCGCACCACCATTCAAACCATCGCATGATCAAGCTAGTACAAGCAGGGCTGCTCGCAACTACCACATTTCGCAACACAGAAACACACAAATACTGCTAGCGACAGCCATTGTGATGATACAATCTTCAACCGGAGACTACATCAAGTTGAGGGCGTTGATAGATCCAGGGTCGGAGGCCACTTTTATCACCGAAGCAGCTGCACAACAACTAAGGCTTAAGAAACGTCGCACATTTACTGAAGTCACTGGATTGGGTAACACTAAAAGCGGGTCTTGTCAAAACTACGTTGACTTTAAACTCAAATCAGCACAAACCGATTTCGTTACCGATGTTAGGGCGTTAATTTTCAAAACTTTAACAGGTCTGCTACCAAATAAGGAATTGGTTCCAAACAAATGGAGTCATATCCGAGGGTTAAAATTAGCTGATCCCTCCTTTCATAAGCCAAGACATGTTGATTTGCTCCTAGGTAACGACATCTTTTGCGAAATAGTTTTACCCGAAATAGTTCGAGGAAATGAGCCTATAGCTCCAATTGCTCAAAATACTCAGCTTGGGTGGATTGTTCTAGGTAGGGCCCCGATTGAGACCTGTCGAGTTCATCTGCAGACTTTTGACGTAGACACACAGTTACGTAAATTTTGGGAAATCGAGGAGTCCCCGTTTAAGGAACCTGAGACGAAAGAAAACGCTGTATGTGAAGAGCATTTCCAGTCACACACTAGACGTCTGCCAGGAGGACGTTTTGAGGTTTCCTTGCCATTCAAGGACGGTATTCACCCAGCACTAGGAGAAAGTCAACAGGGAGCGCTACGCAGATTCTACCAACTGGAAAAACGATTTGAAAACAACCCATCGCTGCACACTCAGTATAAGAAATGTATAGGAGAATACTTACAGCTGGACCAGATGATTGAAGTAGATGTCAGCCGAGATGAAGTTCTTAAAACACCGTTCCATTACGTTGTGCCACATCATGCTGTGTTTAAGGAGTCCAGTACTACAACAAAATTGCGGGTGGTTTTCGATGCTGCCTTTAAAACCACAGACGGGACTTCCTTAAACGAACATCTTATGGTCGGACCTAAAACGCAAGCAAACATTATGGACATCATCTTAAAATGGAGGAAGTACAGGATTACCTTAACAGCTGATATCGAAAAAATGTACCGGCAAATTAAGATCAGTCAAGCAGATTCTTACTATCAGCTAATTTTCTGGCGTGAGAGCAGGATGGATCCTATGAAGATGTATAGACTGAAGACCGTGACCTTTGGAACAGCCTCTGCACCATATCTGGCTACTCGCACTCTAAACAAGTTGGCGGATGACGAAAAGGAGACTTATCCATCTGCAGCAAAAATGATACGAGAGGACATGTATGTCGACGACTTAGTCAGCGGAGCAGACACAATTCTGGAGGCCCAACAGAAATTAACGGAAATCAGCAATTTACTTTCATCGGCTAGCTTCAATTTACGCAAGTGGGGAAGCAACTGCGAAGAAGTTTTAAGTCTCGTCGCACCCCAAGAACGAGAAGTCCATTTTCTGCTGCCGTTTGAGGCTTCGGAACATATCAAGACATTAGGTATAAAATGGCTTCCTTCTAGCGACTCATTTTCTTTTCAGTGGGTTCACACCGAATCTTCTGACGTCACAAAGCGAACCATACTTTCAACAATTTCCAAACTCTTTGACCCACTAGGTTGGATATCTCCTTGTATAATCTCGGCAAAAATATTTATGCAAAAGTTGTGGCTGAAGGGTTTGACATGGGATGTACCGGTTCCAGTTGAGGTCCAGGAGGAATGGCTTTCTTTGCGATCACAGCTACCATTGCTGGAAAACATTCGTATACCACGTTGGATTTTCACTGAAAGGCAAAACAAGGAACTACAGCTACATGGGTTTAGTGATGCTTCTATGAAGGCATATGGGGCTGCAGTGTACCTAAGGGTTTTAGATAGTCAGAATAGAACTCACACTCAACTCATAATGTCAAAGACCAGGGTTGCACCACTGAACACCGTTTCACTACCTCGGCTTGAGCTCTGTGGAGCTGTTATGCTAGCCCGACTTTTAAACTACATCGTTGAAGTTTTGCAGTTAGGGGACGTTGAAACCTTCGCGTGGACTGATTCGACTATCACGCTGTGTTGGATAACAGCGCCACCATCGAAATGGAAAACGTTCATTAGTAATCGAGTCGCAGAAATTCAGAGACTGACCAATACCAATATTTGGAAGCACGTTCCTACGCAATATAATCCAGCGGATTTGGCTTCTCGAGGAACATCACCATCGGACCTACAGAACAACAGTCTTTGGTGGAAGGGACCGGATTATCTACAAACGAATTGGTTATTTTCTCCCCCAAGTCAACCATCTACGTTGGAAACGGAAGAAGAGAAACGCCCTGTTAAAACACACACACATTGCATCGCTGAAAATAAGAACGAGTTAATGAAGCAAATCTACAAGCATTCAAATCTACAAAAATTAATCCGAATCGTTTCATATTGTCGCCGAATCGCCTTAATATGTCTCAAAAAATCTCCCTTAAGTCAAATTGCGGCACCACTTTCTCCTTCAGACATGCAGGCTTCAACTCTGATTTGCATTAGGCTTGGTCAAAGAGAGATGTTTTCAAAGGAGATCGAGGAACTTACCAAACAACCATCCTCATCAAAATATTTTGGATCTCTTAATCCGTTCATCGACAGCCAGGGCATTTTAAGGGTTGGAGGCAGATTGCAAAATTCGACTCTAGAATACGATCAACAACACCCGATCATCCTCAAACCTGAACATCATTTTGCCCAACTGCTCATCCGAGATGCACATGAGAAGACCTTCCATGGAGGAGTCCAGCAAATGGTTGCATATCTACGCACAAAATACTGGATTTTAAACATTAAACGAAGCATCAAAAAATGTATCCATCATTGCGTCATCTGCTATCGGTACAGGGCAAGGCCCATGCAACAGTTGATGGGAATTTTACCAGCACCTCGCGTAAGGATATCGCGACCCTTCACACACACCGGAGTCGATTATGCTGGACCAATAGAAGTCAAGGCTTGGAAAGGACGCGGAGGCAAAATATACAAGGGATACTTTGCGATATTTATATGCTTGGCAACAAAGGCAATTCACCTTGAGGCAGTTAGTGACATGACCACTACAGCATTTTTAGCAGCCTTCCGGAGATTCACTGCACGTCGAGGAGTTTGTTCGGAGATCTATAGCGACTGCGGCAAAAACTTTGTAGGAGCAAACACCGAGCTACAGAAGATGCTCAAGGCCGCAAACATTGATTGGACTGAGATAGCCACAACCACAACGAACATCGGAACAAAATGGAATTTTATTCCTCCTGCTTCTCCCCATTTTGGAGGACTATGGGAAGCAGGAGTGAAATCCGTCAAATTTCATTTGAAAAGGATCGTCAAAAACGAAACACTGACCTTCGAGGAGCTCAGCACGTTTCTTGCTCAGATAGAAGCGTGTCTTAATTCGAGACCTCTATGTCCGCTTACCGATAACTTCGATGATTTTTCAGCACTAACACCAGCACACTTTTTAATAGGTACCTCAGCTCAACTCATACCACAAGCCGATCTATCAACAGACAATGCGTCGTACATAGACAGATGGAAGAGGATTCAAACCGCCGTTCATATTTTTTGGAAGCAGTGGAGCGGAGAATATTTGTCTCGTCTACAACAACGACCGAAATGGTTAAAAACCGAGTCACAGCCCAGGGTCGGCGACTTAGTTTTATTGAAGGATGAACGTTTACCACCCTCGAAATGGATGCTTGGCCGTATCACCTTACTATATCCAGGAACGGATAACTTGGTTCGTGTTGTCAAGCTTAGAACGCAAACAGGAGAATTTAAAAGACCTATCACCAAAATATGTCGTTTACCATCTAACACGAGCACCGTAGAAAACACAGTTATCTAACAAATGCCAAAAATCTAGCATTCATTCAACACACGCGCTCAGTTGCACAGATTCATTTCATTCTAACAAGTCAACTCACTCATTTACTCACAAAGTCACATTATTCAAATACTCATTCAACTTACACGCTCACAACAAATCATCAGAATAATGATACCAAACTCATTAAAAACAATCACTCAAACTTATGTGATACTACACTCATTAGAAACAAGTACTCAAGCCACTCAAATGATATCAATCACATTACACTAATCAATACACTCACTCCATGCACTCAATTGATATCGAATTCACTCAAAACATTTACTTAAATACTTAGCATCATTCACACTTTAAACACTAATACGATGTCACATTTATTTAAATGCATTTAAAACAATCACACTTGAATTCAAAACAAATTACTACTTAGCGACCACTCACATTCTTAACTTACCAGCACTCAACATTAACTATATTTTTAAATCTACCACTCTATAATACTACAAAAAATATATTAATCATAAAAATATCGAAACACCCTGCACAAGTTGGCCAGCGCAACACTTATACACCTAGCAACATTTACTCATCTGGCAACATTTATTTGGCAACATACATCCGCAAAATAAAATAATAATAATAACATGATCGTTATCATACATATAATACAGTCCACTAATTCAATTATATATAAAAACAACTCAGTACGAATACTCCGCACCGCAACCCGCAAACACCCACGAATGCAACCATCAACAAGAAGAAGGAACGTGCAAAAGGGGAGACGACAAAAATAAAAATTCCATTGACAAATGGGCATACACACAAACACATGCAATTGTAATGGAGCTCATTTTCGCGAAATTAAAACACAATTTTTCATCGAAAAACCTTAATAAACTGATATAAACTCACCTGAATCCTTCATTGCACACTAAAACCTCTACCTTTAATAAATAAAATGACACTACACGCACTTTAACAAATAAAATGTTTCAATTAAATACAGTACCGACTCGACTAAAATTAACAACACAACGAATTTACTACGAGAAACGCTAGTTACAGCAAGAGTGTTGCACTTTAGTCAGCTATTGTGCAGTATGGGAAGGAAGGAGATGGAATGTTTTGTTGTTATTCTCGTCTCCGTACTCAGTTTTTGTCATATACATGTTTCAATTTCCATGTTATAATGTTTTCTCTATTTACATGTGAGCTGAAGAAGATAACCAGACACTTACTAGTTGAGAAGATGCTGAAGACAATGATCAGAGGTGGCATAAGGGCGATCTACGTAACGTGACGTAACTGAGGAAAATTGCGAACGTCGTTCACAGGCGGGGAGAATGTTGTGTTCAAATTAAGTCAATTTAAGTCAATTAAATGTTATTAATCTATGTAGTGCAACTTGCCCATTCTGGTTAAAATTTATGTTGAATGTCAGAATATTGTCGATTATGAGAAATGTCATTTTGCTAATACTTTAATAATGTAAAATTAGTCATTCGTTTTCCAACCACTAATAAAGCCAGTTGCAACCCAAGAAGTGCTTAATACTTTAATCAAATACGAATTCAAGTTATTAAGTTCACCAAACAACACTACGGAACGTTCTAAAGCAGCCGGAAACAATAAAATTTTAGATAAACGCTTCTTATTTTGTTGACATATACAGAAAAAATAAACAAAACACAAAAAAGTCGATTATTGCTTCTGTTTCTGTTCCCTTACTTCAGTAATAAGAATTAAAAAGACTGTCAGAATGTCAGTGGTGGGGATGAATTCTATCACACAGCGAGAAATGTACGAAAAAGTATGGGGACGCTTTTGCTGTCAAAAGTAATAAGTTGTCAAAATTAACATTGCAAGTTATATTGTTAAAATGTTAATCGAAAGCCAATGCGGTCTTAGTGCTTAATCAGAATCTGACGGCAGCGGCCATGGAAGTTCCGAAATATTAATTGTTCTCGGATGAAGTGACGCATGAGTAATTGGACACGAATATTACGCCTGAAATAATGGAACTCACAAAGGCTCTATAATGCATCTCAGATGGTAGACGGACGATTTATTTAATGCCATAATGCAGTTCAGCCGAAGGAAGTCAAAGCTGGGCGGAGTTGTTTTTATATGTAAACTTGTATTTTTTTGTTAAATAATGTCTTAATGTTGGTTCTAAATATCTCAATCGGTATTTTAAGATTTAGGTACTGAGATTAAATTAAGCAGTCGTATTTTGGCATGCCAAATAGCAGTCTAGCATTACCTGCTTTTACATTTATTCCAAAGTGTGTCCCTTGCGATGCATCCCCTTGGTGTAAACGAAGAAAGTGCGTCACTTTAGAATTCCGAGCACATCATCACGATCACACCACCATTTCTCAATCTTGCGATTTCTATATTTTTTTGTGATAATACACCTGCATTTTTAGGATGCTTCCGTTAATTTCCCTTTTGAGTTGTTTTGAATGAACAACTATATCTTACAAATGATACCACTTGAAATGGACGGCTGGAGACAAAGCGCTATTTCACGGTTCGCCACAAACGATCATCAGACTCCTTCTTTCTGTGGTGTTGGTCTGTTTTTCCCATTCATTATTTTCGAAAAACCCTTTACCTCCACTGGGATTCAAAAATAGACCAGCGTCTTCTCAAGCAAGCACTCACGCATTTCTATATTTTATGTTATTCAGTTTATTGAATAAAATATATTTTTTCTATTGTGAAATCATGTCAACTTACATGCATTTGACAGATTTTCTTATTCGTGAAATTGACAAGCCAGATTTGTATGAGCCCACCCAATGTGTTATAAATGTGTGTTATGTTAAATGAAGATTTAAGAAGATTGACCGAGTGGTTTAATTTAAAATAAATGCCACACTGACACTATCTAATTAATAAATCCAATAAAATGCTTAGGTTTGTTAAGACAAAACAATTAAGAATTAACGGATCCTTACTCACTTAAGTCTCTTCAGTTTACACTTCCCTAGTACACAGTCAGCTTGAATATTGCAATATTGTTTGGAATGGAACCTATACTATAACAACTCGTGTGCGAGAATTGAAAAAAATCCAGAGAAAATGTATAAGCCATATTTTACACATTAAATTGAACATTTCTTCCTATAAAACGAGGAATTAGTATGCAGAGTGTTGAAAGTCGACGGACTTAATCTTCGATAATGTTTATCAGAGAAAAATATAATTTATAAACATATTAAATGTCCTCCATTGCTTACCTTTATAAATTTGCATGAGCAATTCCATTTGACAAATTATTGTCGTAATGAAACAATCACTCGTTCCATCAGAGAAGTTCATTAGGTTTGCAACATGTTAGACTTTTTTGTAAATTGCACTAGAGATACTCTTAAGCTTTGCATATTTTCTATTTTAAACTCAGCAATAATATGATACTAATTATTATTAACTTGTTTTTAGTAGTTAACGGAAAATGTTTTTCTTAATAGAATTATTTAATTGAAGTGCTGTTTGTAAATTTGCTTGTATTAGTCTGTAACGGAATTGTGTTATCTGATTGAAGAAATAAAGAAATTTAATGAAAAAAGCTGCAAAATCGAAAAAAATATTCGAATAAATATTTTTTTTAACGCCGTTTTCGAGTCCGCCTTCCTGAACGAGTTAAATGAAAGATTGAGGTTTGGAATGGCCTTAACCCGGAAGATACGGCTTGCCCACTCATTGACGGGCAAGCCGTAGAGATCCTTAGTTGGTCTCGTCACTGGTTACAGTCCTGTAAACGAACATCTAAAAACAATCAGCGGACAGAGCTCGGGCATATGTGACTGTTCCTTGGAGGCGGATGAAACGGCATCGCTTTTCATCTACGAACGCCCTGCTTTTGCCAGATAAAAATAAATAAAAATAAATATTAGGCATTAACGGCCTATAGAGGGCCTAATACCTAGCTTCTCCAACCACTTTCTTTGCGAAGTGGAAGGAAGCTTCTCATGACAATCGATACTCTGGATGTTTGTCAGACGTTCGCAAGAGGTGTGGCAGTGGAAAAAAACTTAAGATGTTATTTGGCCCAGGCGGGAATTGAACCGTGGACCTTTCGATTAACCATTGAGCCACTGCTTATGGTTCACTGCTTTTGCCAGAACCATACTCAATATTCTGGGTAAATATTTTGTCTAAGAAAATGAGTTAAGTGAGATAGAGCTCGCAGGTATCTTTTGATTTGCCTAGGCCACTGGCAGAATTTCTCAAACTGCCTGTAATGTTCAAAGCTATTGAACAGTGAACAGGCAACTATGCTGGGCTGAAGTACAATGGACCATAAGGTCTAAATGCTTGTTGTCTACTGATGACCCCACTTCAAACACAATACAATTCAATACAAACACATTTAATTACATAAGCATTGATATATATTGTACATCTTCTTCTTCAACCGAATATTAGCCGTATTTTATTATGACCCATGGTCCATGTAGATCATTGGTTTGTATACATAACAACAGTACTACGAGATCTTGCTTTTCATCAGAATCAATTTTCCTGATCTAAAAATAAGTTTGCGTTATTTCTCACTCGGCTATAGTATCTATTGAGAATGTTTGTAATAGTTGGCTATTATCAAGCCAATATGTTGCCAGATAAGAATACGAAATATTTATTTGCAAACGAAAAATATTCAATATTGTAATGTTCGAATAATTTTATTTTCTTATCATAGTGGTTTAAAATTATTAAAAAAAACTTTGAAATTCTGAAACTTATTGAGTGAAAAGAAACAATTTTCGATGAATTGGTACTGGTAAAATACACTTTTTTTTAGTCGGGTTACGAGACTTTCTACACTGGTGCACTCAGACTCAGTACCACAGATTACCTATATAAGATCGTCAGCTTCCAAAATGTCTTTCATTTTGCCACCGAGCGAAAAAAACAGCTGTTAAACGACCTTTTAACGTTTGTGTATTGGTTTTTGCATAGAAATCCAATTAGTACCAGTATTCCTACATGGGCGCCGCCATTTTGTATACCCTATTCTAAGGGAATATTAATTTTGACGCATAGTTTGTAACATACGAGTACCTTAATATTGCCCGTAGACCCTTAAAAGTTACTATATTTATGATCAGCATCAATAGCAGTGTCGATCTAGCCATGTCCATCCGTCCGTCCGTCTGTCAGCAAAAAATAGGCCTGTAAATTGGACCTAGAGAGCTGAAATTTTAACCATATATTCTCTAGGGTCCCGAAATAATCAAGTTTAAGAATTTTTGAAAAACTCAAAAAAACAAATTTTTCGAAAAAATCGAATTTTGAGCTAGAAAGATGAAATTTTTTATATATGATCTATGGCCCCTAAAACTGATCGGGAGATAACATTTTTAAATTCCGCTCACTGACACGCCCACAATAAAATAAAACAATTTTATTGAAAAGTCAAAGTTTGAGCTAGGAAGCTGAAATTTATAATATATACTTTCTAGGGGCCCTTTATGCTCATGTGTCAATATTTTCAAAATCCGGGAGTTAGGAAGCTGAAATTTATAATATACACTCTCTAGGGACACTTTATGCTCATGTGAAAATATTTTCAAAATCCGCCTACTGACACGCCCAGAATTTAAAAAAAAAAAACAATTTTATTGGAAAACCAAAGGGAGCTAAGGAGCGGTTTTTTACAAAAGCTTCGTTTTTTCGATAAAATCCTTTAAATGTTATATAACAAAATATGTAGAGCGTTCTTAACAATTCAACCATACTTAGACTTTTGTCACGCCCACTTATGAGGGATATGAATAAGATATACAACAGTTCGCCCAAGCGGACTGTAGCGCGTCCCTATGTTTATACCCTACTCTAAGGGTATATTAATTTTGATGCATAGTTTGTAACATACCTTAATATTGCCCGTAGACCCCTAAAAGTTACTATAATTATGATCAGCATCGATAGTAATGTCGATCTAGCCATGTCCGTCCGTCCGTCCGTCCGTCCGTCCGCAAAAATTAGGCCTTTAAACTGGGCCTAGAGAGCTGAAATTTTAACCATATACTCTCTAGGGTCCCGAAATAATCAAGTTTACGAATTTTTGAAATCCGCCCACAGACACGCCCACAAACTCAAAAAAACAAAATTTTGGAAAAAATCGAATTTTGTGCTAGAAAGCTGAAATTTTTTAAATATGATCTATGACTCCTAAAACTGCTCGGGATATAAAATTTTCAAAATCCGCCCACAGACACGCCCACAAAAAAATAAAACAATTTTATTGAAAAACCAAAATTTGAGCTAGGGAGCTGAAATTTATAATATATACTCTCTAGGGCCCCTTTAAGCTCATGTGTAAATATTTTCAAAATCCGGCCACTGGCACGCCCACAATTAAATTTTTTTTTTTTTTGAAAATCCAAAGTTTGAACAAAGGAGCTGACATTTATAATATATATTCTCTAGGGAGCCCTTTATGCTCATGTGTAAATATTTTCAAAATCCGCCTACTGACACGCCCACAATTTACAAACAAAACTTTTTTTGAAAATCCAAAGTTTGAGCTAGGCTGAAAATTATAATATATACTCTGTAGGGGTCCTCTATGCTCATGTGTTAATTTTTTTTAAATACGCGTACTGACACGCCCACAATTAAATAAAATAATTTTATTGAAAAACTAAAGCTCAAACCAAAGGGAACGTTTTTTTTACAGAAGCTTCGTTTTTGTTTGATAAAATCTTTTAAATGTTATATAACAGAATATGTACAGCGATCTTAACAATTCAACCATACTTAGACTTTATGAGGGATAGGAATAAGAATAGGGTATCCAACAGTTCGCCCAAGCGGACTGTAGCCCGCCCCTATGTTTTTAATGTGAAGTTAGGAGCAAATTTAATCGAAGAGTTAAAATCAGAGATGGTAGAGTAATCCACCTCACATAAGAAACTGAAGCCATAGCTGATGTAATAAATGGATTATTTTGTCCTAAAAAAAGCCCTTCCAGCCATCGCTGGACAGGACTATTGCAAATAAACGTCCGGTAATGACAATTTTATGTTTCACAAAATCACCGATAGGGATTTCCAGACACCATTTAGCACCGCTCATTTCCGGGGAATAGGTGAAGGGTATGTGGAAGCGATTATCTATTAATAGGTAATCTGTGCTCAATACTGGCCCATTATACTGCGGTAAACCACACATAGTCCTACTAATATGTATTAAATTATAATAAACATATACAATTTTTTTTTATAAAAACACGTAAGCTAGAAAATATTATACGTGGTGTGTATATGTTAACTAAATATCTTTAAACAATTTCTTCATAAAAAAGCAGCGCCATGGATTTTCATTTAAACAAATATTCAGTCGCATGGCAACTTTGCACTTAACTTCTAAAGGCACCTCAGCTGTGCAATGATTTGTTGATGTTAATAGTTGAATGGAAAATTCACTGTATCGAGCTACGAGCTTTCAGCATTAAAAAGCGCAAAACCGGATGAGCTAGTTTCGTCGCTTTTATTTCTGCTTTCAAATAGGAACTATAGAATAAACAAATACAGGCTGAAAAAGTTAATATGTTTACCTACCTCGATTGCAGCTGTTTTCATTTTTTTTTAACAGTATTCCACGTTTATAAGAAACAAGAACTTTCATTCTTATACCCGATTTTTTTTTTATATCTATATAAACAACGTATAGAATATATGAAATTGTTCTAAAAACATTAATATAATAAACAGTACTACATATGGATGCCACAATATGATGGAACTCCAATTCGTTTGCAAATTTGTAAGCGTACTCCAGCTATATATTGGTCGTGTTACTTTTTAGCCTTCTTCTCGGACATTTTTTCAAACCACTTGCTCATAGTTTTATTTAATAGTTAATTTTTTCGGTTTCCTTTTAATTTTTCAAATTCCTATAGATAATTTTTTTAGTTTCTACTTTACTGGCGTTTTTTCATTATTTGGCACAATAAACTTTCATAAATATCTGAAATGTTTTTGCCACTTCTTTTCTTATGATGTTTTAATTTCTGTTGATAATAAGGCTGACGGACTTGTATTTACGAACAATTTATAACGAATGTCATACGTTAATTTCTGGTTGGTCTTGATGTAAATGAGGACAAAACCAAGTAAATTCTATCAACAAACAAACAAACATCTGTCCACTGCCTAGGACAAAATGTTACTGTTGATGGCAATAATCTCGAGGCAGTTAAGGAGTTCATCTACCTATGAGTGGAGATCCGGCGGAGAATTACCTTGGGAAACCGCTGCTACTTCGGTTTAGCGAAACAAATGGGTTCAAAACTCCCCACTCGAAGGACAAAATGCATGCTATATTGAACCTTAATCCGACCAGTCCTGCTTTATGGCGCCGAGTGCTGGATGATAAGTAGAAAAGAGGAGCTAAATTGGGTTCTTTTGAAAGAAAAATACTCCGTCGGATATTTGGTCATGTGTGGGAGGAAGGCGAATGGAAGAGAAGATACAACCGCGAATTCTATGAGCTGTACCAAGATGTGGATGTAGTCCAAAAAGCTAAATCACGTCTACTACATTGGCTCGGCCACATTGAGCGAATGGAAAATAATGCTCCAGCCAAGAGGATCTTCAACTCCCAGCCTCCTGGTTCGAGATGTCAAGGAAGACCGATCCTTCGTTTTAAAGACCAAGCCAACTGGAAGCAGCGTGCCCTGGATCGCAGAGGATGGAAGGCTGCAGTTTCTCAGGCATTCACGGGTCGGGAGCCCGTTAAGTAAGTAAGTAAGTACAGTGGGTGATCAAATTATTACGGCCACCTTAAAAAATATATTTTTTTCAGGATTTAGTGCAAATAAATTAATTATAAGACCTTTAAAATAGATTTATTTTATTTAAAAATGGATTTATCGGTAATAAGCTTTTAAAAAAATAATAAGTCTCAACACTAAGCAGTGCTTATTTTTTGGCAGCAATTTTTCAAAGTGGATGCCTCATTTTTTTATGGGGTAAGCTTTTCATTTCTTGAGCTTTTTAACGCTTTTTTTTTTTGAAAAATCCAAGGTTGCTGTTTCGGAATCGGTATTTATGATAAAAACAGGCTGTGTATTTACTTATTTTTAAGTTTGTGTGCATTCAGTTTGGGTGTGAAATTTCTTATAGAGCTCTTTTGGTAAGGACACCGTTCAAGCCATGGGTAGAAGAAAAGACCTTCCGCCGGCAAAAAATTCTGAAATCAAGACCCTGCTATTAAACACTGAGCATTCTCAGAGGAAAATAGCAGTAATTGCAGGAGTGGCAAAGTCCTCTGTGGACAAAATAAAAAAAAGGTGACCAAAATGCTGCTCTTTCGCCTATGAGAGCCGGAAGATCTGGGCGAAAAAGAATAACAACGCCACGAAATGAGCGCAAAATTAAAGAGATTTGTGATAAGAATAGAAAGAAACCACGTAAGGTTCTAACAAATTTGATCCATGAGTCAGGAATTGAGATTTCAGATATGACAGTTCGACGTCGCCTAAAAGAAATGGGTTTTGCTTGCCGCCGTCCAGCAATGAAGCCACTCCTTACAAAGGCGATGGTGGAAAAACGCCTTAAATGGGCTAAGGCTCATAAGGACTGGACATCCGAAGACTGGTTAAAGGTGAGAACTTAATATGTCGGCTTTCAATAGATTTTTTTTTTATATTTTGGAGATATTTTAACGATTTTCGTGGCACGCATTTTTTTGTAGGTCTGCTTTTCCGATGAATCAACGGTTCAGATTTTGTCGGATAAGTCCGAGTTTGATAGGAGGAGGGCAAACGAAAAATATAAAAGCGAATGCATAGTAGAACGTGTGAAACATCCTCTAAGCATTATGGTTTGGTCAATCATCAGTGGGCAAGGAACTGGACGTCTCTACATTGTTGAAGGAACCATGCGTCAAGACCAGTACATTCAGGTCTTATCATCGAAAATGTTACCACAAGTGCAGGAATGGTTCCCAAATGGCAATTTTGTTTTTATGCATGACTCTGCACCTTGCCACAAGGCAAAAAGAGTGAAAAAAATGTCGAGGTTCTGGAATGGCCGGGAACCTCTCCCGACCTTAACCCCATAGAAAATCTTTGGGAACTGATGAAGAGAGAAATAGGCAAGGAAAAAACTTCAAATAAGCGAGCATTGATCGAACGTCTTATCGAAGTATGGCATAGGAGCGAATGCATCGAAAGTATGTCAAAAAGGGTTAAGGCTGTTATAGCAGCAAAAGCCAATGTAACAAAATACTAATTTTGTTCAGTTTTACTGTTCTCTTTCTTATTAAAACTACGTTATTGTATTAGCTTATAAGTCACTTCTAATATGAATAAATAAATAAAGCTTTAAAAATACAAATCACAAAAGTTAAGTTGGTCTATCTTTCAAAAAGTTATATTTTTCCATGTGGCCGTAATAATTTGATCACCCACTGTAAGTTAATTTCTTATATGTGTAATACTTTCTTCGTGAAGAGAAGGGAAAATAGTTTCTTCAATAAAAAATGCTATTAGAACTTTTTGTTTTAATTACATTCATGTACAAAAATGCTCACCGTGACATCACTAACTGGCAAAGAAAGTCCGCTTAGCAAACCGACTTTGCTTTTAAAATTGAGATTTATCGAGGCATTTGTTTTTTTGGAAACTTGAATCCAAACCTCTACCACATCGTCATTTGGTATTGGTTGAGGTTGAAACTTTTCAATATAAGATTTTGGAGACAGTTGCCATGGAAATCAGGTTTGCAGAATCGTTAGTTAGATAGTAACAGCGGCATAAGTTTGATAATTCTTTCATTTATTACATATTTTAAAAAAGTTGTCAGGCAATATTTCCATGTCTTTTTAGGGTTCCGTAGCCAAAAAACCGAAACCTTATAGATTCGTCATGTCTGTCTGTCCGGGAATGTCACAGCCACTTTTTTCCGAAACTATAAGAGCTATACTGTTGAAACTTGGTAAGTAGATGTATTCTGTGAACCGCATTAAAATTTCCACACAAAAATAGAAAAAAAACAATAAATTTTGGGGATTCCCTATACTTAGAACTGAAACTCAAAAATTTTCATCAAACCCATACGTGTGGGGTATCTATAGATAGGTCTTCAAATGATATTGAGGTTTCTAATATCATTTTTTTCTAAACTGAATAGTTTGCGCGAGAGACACTTCCAAAATGGTAAAATGTGTGCCCCCCCCTCTCTAACTTGTAAAATAAGGGAATGATAAAACTTAAGAAAATATATTATGTAGGTACATTATGCAAACTTCCACCGAAAATTGGTTTGAACGAGATCTAGTAAGTAGTTTTTTTTTAATACGTCATAAATCGTAAACCGCAATTTACCTTTCATTCAATCAACTCAAATATAAAAAAAAACATTTGATTTCATAAACATAAGCCTTATGCGTAAGCCGTGAACCATTATTTTCTAATAATAAATCTGTAATATGTGCGGAACCCTTCATGGGCGAGTCCAACTCGCACTTGGTCGCTTTTTTTTTATTTACAGTGTTTTAGTAATAAGTTACATCTCCATTTGCCGATGGCATTTCAGAAAATAAGATCATGTCAACATCAATATTTGTACATATTCTTTAAATATTAAATACTCTTTAAATATTGTTAACCTTGTACTTTATATTAAGCTTTTTTCGTTTAAATTAACTTTATTATTTACAATCGTTACTTCTTTTTTGGTTATAAATATTATATGCATATGTCCAATTGTAAGCTTTGTTATAAACAAGATGTTAATCTTAAAATCAAGCTATGATGATAATAAAATACAAATACAAATACAAATTATATAAAGTAAGCAACTGCTTAACGGTTCGCTTTTGTAAAAAAAAGACATATAACCAAATTCAATCGAATTGAATAATGTTGTTTACGAAAACTATTGAGTTGTTTGGTGCATTTTTATCTAACTAAGCTATTAAGTAAATGGATCGACCAACAATACCGTATATCGTATATTCATTCAAAAAAGTAAACAGCATGAACCCATTAATTATTGCCCGCCGTTCGCAGAGAAAACATACTGCCAAACATATGAACTATTTTGACATTTGTACCATATGCCCTTATAAGTATTCTTCTTCTTTTTCTAAATTGGCTATTGATGAGTTTCATTTGAAATTTTTTGTATGGGCGTAATTGGAAGGAATTGGTTTTGTTGCTATTATAGACAAACTCATGGCTGCATCTATTCAAAAAACACGCGATATAATCATACTTTTTAATATTTAAATGGATGACTTAGCCAATGAATAGCTCGCAGGTCTCTGTTCATCCTGCTAATGAGTCTGCAAAATAAACCCATGTTAACCCCATTCCTTGTATTATAGATATTTTAGAATGCCATCAACTCTATGATCTGTTTGCTCTGCGACTTTTATTACATTTTTTTTTTCCTGAGACTGTTTGTTTCAAATGAAGTTTTCTGATGTTTTTTTACAAAACCGAGATATAGAAAAATGTAACTTCTCTTAAAACTAGACTTAACGCAATCGGCGTTGCCAATTTAGTGCTCAAATATTTATTTTAGTACAAACAAAAATCGTTTTGGTGCGGGGAATTTATTTTGTGCTTTTTTAAACGCCGAAGCCACGAAAGGCACTTTTTCCTCTGGGTGCAATTATTCCATAAGCAAATTGTTCAATGTAATATTTTGTTTAAACGTTCAATCCAATGGCACTACAAATTCCTTTATCCTCTTATAATTATTAGGGGTCTTTCTTTCATAGTTCAGAGCACATCACTGAACAGAGTATGCAAATGTGGAGCATGATCTGAACCGAGCGTATTCATAGCGTTCTGATTTGTTTATATAAAACATACTCGTTGTGTCATATAGCTGTTCGCTCAATCATGTTTCATGTTTATTTTTTTCACAAAAAATATTTTATTAAATTGAACTCCTTTTTACGTCAGAAAATTAACCCCGACCATTTTTAATTGTTTTGAATTTTTTCTTGTTTATTATTGGTACTCTGCAGGCATATAATGAACTACAGATACATTTTACTGAATCAATTTAATATATTATATCTTAGTATTTTTGTCATTAACTGTAATCATATGAGGAATACATCATCAATCCTTAGTTATATTCCTATTATGTTACTACACTTTTTTTTTACTTCTAAGCTTTTATAACGAACATTTCAGTATTGGTGTCAAAGAGCTCAAAATTGACGCTGAACTTTTGCAGAACGGTTCTCAAACGACGATATTACTTGGCGACACTGAGCGCAACTAACATTCTCTGCATTCTCTTTTTCGGATAAAGCTTAAATAACAGAAGAGAGTTGTAGTTTGCAGTGGTTTAGTTTGTATTCTCTTTTAAATGCAGGGTTAAAAATTAAATTTAGTTAGTGAAATAGGTAGGTACCATTAATTATTTATGTAGGTATTCCATACGATACCTTTGCTGCGACCTAGATGGGTAGGTATGTATTTAGATAAAAATATTCTATATAATATTTCTAAGGTCATATGAATATCGAAATTTAATTATATAAGACATTTCATTTATTGGCGAAGTCTGGCAAGTATTTGTCTACAATAATAACCTTGGCCTTGCTAAGGCTTTTACGGTGAATACATCACTTAAGAAAAGAAAAGTATCTCAGAATCGAGTTACTTTCGAATTTACCAATCTGAAAAAGACTGTTGCTTAATATGCGTTCTGAAGGTCAAGGAAGAAAAAAGTTTGTAGCCTGCAAATGTGTAACAATAGAAGTTTCGAAACCACAACAAGTCGCCCCTAGCTATTTAGGTACTTAGTACGTATACACAATTGGATCAGCAGGTGTTGATGCGCAATTTTTAGAATTTTCTTCGATTTTAATACAAAGGAAAACTCTCGCAAGTTACCCAACGCATTGAACTGGGCATCCAATTTATGATGAAGATTTCCCGATAGACGATATAGTGCGATTGTCCTTTGTCACTTGTTTTTCAACAGTACCCAGAGGCAGTTTATATAATTGCGTGTATTTGTATGATAATGCAGCGCCACGTCACGATTGTTGTTAATTCGCTTGCTAAACGGCCGCATCGTAAAAGGATAATCATTTTCCACAACGACGATTTTGAACTTATCTCGAATTCGACTGGAATGAGCCAGCGCATAAATCTAAGGAGGAAATTGATTGTTCCGGTTTGTTGGGCACAAACTAATCGAACGCTAGTCTCTGCATTCGTATTTCGTTGCCTTTCGGATGTGAACCAGGAAGTTAGGAAATTTATTCTGACAAGTAGAAAGGACTCGTCAATGCGACTTTCAAAAGTGGTAATATGGAAACAAATTCCAAAACGATCATCAGCGTAGAGTTCACTCCGGCCATTCGGTGCTTGTTCCGATAATGGGGCCATTGGGCTTTTATTTGGATTGTGTTGTGCAGCGTGAACGTTGCAAAAGGCAAATGGAAATGCTAATTTATTGGAGTAAGACGAAAATATGCAAAACGGTATACACAGATCTTCTTTTTGTTGGTACCTATGGCATGAACTTCGTGGTTACCATTCATTTAAAAAAAAAAAACAGATTTATGTATATATGTACCTACATCTATAGGAAGGTACTGCTGTACTTTCCATACATGTAGGTTTCTATGTAGTCCGTAAACGACTTGTAACCAAATATTGTAAAACTGAATTTTTTTATTATTTTTCTTTTCTATTTTATTCAATTTTTTTAGTCTTGGTTGAGAGTCTTTGTCCATTCGAACATTTTCTCTTCCTGTTAAGCTGAAATTAATAAAACGGGATAAGGTTTTTGTAAGAGCGGGCTTGTCAGTCGGCAGATTTGAAAAATGTTTAAAAAAATAAATAAATATATATTAGGCACTACCGGCCCATACAGGTTCTAAGACCTCGCTCCTCCCACCATTTGCTATGCAATAATTGATACTCTTGGATGTTTCTCAGCTGTTCCCAAGAGGTGGGGCAGTGAACAAAGTCTAGATGTTACTTGGCTTCGGGGGATTTGAACCGACGACCTTTCCATAAGTGGGCCAACACACTAACCACTGATCCACTACGCCCACAAAAAAAATGTTTACACTTGCTAATTTCGTGCTCAGAATTTATATTCCAGGTAT
Organism: Portevinia maculata; assembly: GCA_949715645.1. NCBI lineage: Eukaryota > Metazoa > Arthropoda > Insecta > Diptera > Syrphidae > Portevinia > Portevinia maculata. The sequence goes on along the minus strand of OX454525.1, from coordinate 107,738,536 downwards.
CAGCTTTCAGGCTAAAGTTTTATTTTTTTAAAATTCTTGACGGAAAGCAAATGGACTGACAGGGCTTTATCGTCATAACTTTCGATGCTGATCTAGAGGTCTAATATAAACTACTCAAAACAAAATACATAGGGCCCACCCAAGATTTATTTTGTATTTTGCCTAAAAAATACTTAATTGGTAAACATTATCGAAACGAATCATTTTATTGTAGAGTTTGCATGTGTATGAGTCTTTATCAATGCTTTAAACAGCAATTTTACAGTTGCCTCCAAGTGAGTACCTAGGCAAAAAAAGTCAATGGCTCGAAAGAACAGTCAATTCAAAAATTATTGCACTTGTTTTCTGAGTCCGATTCTAGATTAAATGTGATTACCATGCCCGGTTCTAGACGGCATTTGGATACTGAAAACGCAATTAGAGCGGCAAATATGCTGGAGCAAGCAGAGTCTCAAAGGGTTGTTGCAAATCTTATCGGTGTGTCGAGGCGAGCTATCCGAAACGTGTGGAAACGCTTTCGGGAGACTCGTAGTGTAGCAAGGAGACCTGGATCGGGAAGAATCAGAGTCACAACTCGGCAAGAAGACCGGTACATTTGAATAACTGCACGTCGCTAGCGTAGCGTAACCGCCCTGGCTTTACAAACTCAACTGCGGCATTCAACTGGCACTCAAGACAGCGATCAAACCATTCGCAATCGACTCCAAGAAGGTGGTCAACGTTCCAGAGTGCGTGCTATTCGCCCGAAACTTACAGTGGCGCATCGGGCAGCGCTCTTAAGGTATGCCCGTGAGCATTCAAATTGGATCATGGACAACTGGAGGTCTGTACTCTTTACAGACGAATGCAAGACAACGTTTTTGAGTAATGATAAACGAGTACGCGTGTGGAGAAGACAAGGTGAGCGTTTTACCGACCCGTGCATTGACGGAAGTGACCGATTTGGGGGCCGCAGAGTTATGGTATGGGCTGGAATAAGTTTGCTAGGCACAACAGAGCTATTAATTTTGGATAAGGGCATCTTTACCGCCGCCAGTTACGTTGAGATGGTAATACGACCTGTTGTGATCCCATTTTCACATAGAGTTGGCGATGGGATTATTCTTATGCAAGACAATGCTCGCCCACATACGGCCCGTAGCAAGCAAGCAGCTCTTTCTGACGCCAATATTTCACTTTTGCCATGGCCAGCAAAGAGCCCAGACCTCAATCCCATCGAACATTTACGGGACCAATTAAAAAGATCCCTCAAAGAAAACCACAGCCATGTCAAGCGCATACCCGAACAAAATGTAACGCATCTGATCGAAAGCGTACCAGATAGGCTAATACAGTGCATATAGAGTAGAGGAGGCTCTACTCGCTACTAAGCAAAACAAATCAACAACAAATCATAACTAAAAAATAGTGATATGTAAAGTTTTATTTTTCTTTATTTTTCGAAAATGTTCCCATAAAAGGTTTTTTGTGTGTAAATTGAATTTTGAATTTGTTTTCCCTATTGATTATGTGTACTCAATTTCTTAATACTACTAAGCTAAAACATTATAACCAAAAAAAATATAATCACAAATTTTTTTTTTCAAATGAAAGCCAAAAAACTTAGTGGGCCCTATTTTCTTTTGAGTAGTTTACTTACAGTATAAGAGCATTAGAATTTATCCCCTGCGGTCAAGGGAGCAAAAATGCTGTTTAACCGAAAAATGTGTTTTTTTTGGTAATGGGCTCATTTGTAGGAACAAATTAAAATTGCCTAATAAGTTCAATTTTTATTTTAATTTTTTATAGCTTCCCAGAAACATTTTTCAATTTGTCAGCAGTTTGTTGTTTTTATTGCCGTGCGCACCTTGCATCCATTAACTCGGTGAGGTTTTTCATGCGGTTGTAGGCATGGAGTTTCATATCTGGATTTGTTCATTTTTCATGCCTTCAAGTGACTCTGGACGCTTCATGCAGTCTGAAGAATCATGATGGAGCTGATATTCTTGATTAGATTGAGTTCTGGGCTATAGGGAAGAATTCTTCAAAGTGCTTTTATCTTAAAACCAGAAATAAAATATAAATATTGTTCTTAGTCTTATAAGCTGTTAAACTTATCTCAAAGCTTATTGTTCAAATCGTTCATTTAAAAAAAAAATAAGTCCATACCTACGATTCGGATGTATGGAAAGAAGTATTGACTTGTTGAAAGACGAACCTGGATGTGTCACCAAAAAGCTCTAGCGTGCAGGGCTCTAGCTCTTTTTCTAAGACCCGTAGATCAACTGCTGCAGTGACTTTGACCTTCCCACCTTTTTCATTTATAGAGAAACAACCCCATACCATCTCACATTTAGTTTTGTTAGCGTCCGTAAGAGGTATTCAAGGCTTAATCTATCATTTGGTCCCTTTCGCTCAAAATTGCAACCATCTCGAACATGCAGCTTGAACTTGGATTGATCGGAAAAGATGGCATTGTTCCACATTTGTTGCATCCAAGTAAGATGCTCCTAAGCTCAAAGTAGCCCTTTTTGTCTGAATCCTTTTGGCGAATCCGGCTTTTGTACTGCCTTGAATGCTCTAAATCCACCTTGATCTTGCAGAAATTCCATTTCCTGTAGCGCAAAATAGATCATTTTGGAGCACCAAAGAACGATCCTTTCACCCTTCTTTCTGCTTGTGGACCCGGCCTCACGTTTTTTTTTAATTCCATGCAACAATTCGTTGAGCAATATTCCAGCTTTCAGACGCGCCAAACACAAAATATTAGATTGGTACTACGAACTGATTTGGTTCGTCTTGAACGGCTATCACGAACTAAATCTACCGTAAATTCATATTGTATGCACTTTAATACACTATTTAAATGACATTTTACTAAATAGTGCGATTAAACATCATAGCTCTCATAAATTCCCAGAAATGCCACAGAAAAGCGTAAAAAAGTTTGATCAACATTTTTCCAACCCTTAGGTTACGGTATACAATATTCTGTTATCATTGTAAAACTCCAGCTTGCGATTCCATAAATTTCAGTTGTGGAGTAGAACGTTGCATATTGAAAAAACCCTGAAAATACACTTTTCATTACAATTTTACCCTTTGTGAATTCGTGATTAGGATTGGAATATATAATCACCCCCACATCGACCATATACCTAACTTTTTAAGCAAGAATTTGCTTAGTGTCACGATATTTATTTCCAATAAGCAATGGTCTTAAGCTCCCGTCGTAAGTGGAGAGTGGAGCCTGTTTTGTGGGTTTATTGGCTAGCTGAAGCGAACAATTCACAGTTCATATTTATGACCAACACTTTGTTGGAATTACACTTTAATTTATTCCACTCCTAACTCAATTATTTCATCATATTACTTTTTATGACAGTACTTATTTAGGTTGTAAAAAAAACACCTTTAATCGAAAGGGACTGGTCAAGCCATGAAACCAATTTCGTTGGATTTATTTTTTTTATGTGGAAACTTCTCAAACACAAATGCCTTAAGTAGAATCTTCTTGTGTTTCGAAAATCGGAGTATCTTTTGTTTACATTAAGTGTCGTTTCCATTAATTGCCAACCAAATAGGAAACCAGCCAGCTTAGGGAAATGATCCGCCTATTTTACGTTTTGTTGAAGTTTTAAACAACAAGCCGCATTAATTAACTTTTAATAAATGACATACAAACTTAAACTTTGATTTGATGAAAGGTGAACTGAGGCAGAATAATCATTTCCATTGAACTGTAATCTAAGAATAGGAAGATAATAAAATATGCTTATTCCAATTAAAGTCTATTGTTTAATAATGCTTAACATAGATACTTAGGGGATAGCAATATATCGGTCATTAATTTTCTTTTATATATTGTATACATGCAAACATTTGCAAGAACGTTTAAGGATATGCATGTACGCGCTTGCCTTTGTAGGTTATCTTATATAGTAAGATATAGACTTCTATTAAACTGGTACATCATTAAAACTCTCTTTAAGTCTATAGAAAATAGCCGTATAAAAATTGTACCCATCAAATTCTATACAAATATCCTGTTTTTATGACCAAAGCCATTATTTATCTCAACCTTCAGTTAGCTTACGCATTAAACATTCTGAGGTTGTGTTCTCGGTGTTTATAATAATAAATCATAATAAAAAGCAAATATAGATAGAACGCATAGATATTAAATAACTTTAATATCCCTTGCGGTAGTATTCCCAGTATCCATATTTAAATACATATAGCTAAGTGCCTTTATACATGATAAACAAAATAATAAATCGCAAATACGAAATTTGGCCGTTTAGATATTTTTACTTCTACTTTAAATATATGTTGATGCACGTTAAATTGACGCCGCGCGCAATGTTTGATTCATTGCATTGTTCATATATTTGGTTAAGTTATATTTTCTTTGTTTTCTAAGAAAATCATACATAGCTACACAGGAAAAATAATGTTGTGGTCAGAGACGTGTAAAAAAACTTTATTTATTATATATTTTGCCTAGAAAATTTTATTTTTGGAAAAGTGGGAGTGTCAATAGGCAAACTAAAAAAAGTGGTCTGGGTGCGACCCGCAAGGTCCACACGACTAACTTCCCAGTGGGATCAATATGATTTATGCGATTAGTGGGAAATTTTGAAATTGTGGTTAACCATAATATATGGTTAAGAATTATTAACTTCCCAGTGTCTTGTAATGGGGCCGATTTTGTGCATCGCGGATTTTAACATATCTTCACGTTTCAAGGTCACCAGAATCCAAATCCAACGTTTTTATAGAGATGTCTGGGGGTTTTTTTTTTTTTTTTTCTTGGCTGTGCCAATGGATGTGGTAATCTTCAAAAGATGGCATGCACGATTCGCTAACCCGAATAATCGATGCCAGGAATGCGCCTACGTACTAATCCACACCCAGCAGACGTCAACCACTCTCCCCGCGGGACTGCCGTTAGGTATTACTTCGCGGGCTGGTTAGCAATTCATGCTATGCGTCTTGTCTTGTGTCAGTTGCTTCTGACGCTTCTGCTGCTTCTGATGCTCTCTTTAGCCTTTCTACTCTCCGCAGCTCATTTTGGATGGTTGTTACCAGATTACAAACTGTCGTCCAATTGTCCTCCGACTGCAACATATGGTCTATTACGAAAGATGGATTGGGCAGATTCGTTCTCCATGATACGAATGGCCTACAATGAAAAACTGCGTGTTCCGTGTCTTCCTCCTGGTCTGGATAATCTGGGCAAAATGGCAAGCTATCGTGTCCATATCGATGTAGGTATTTGCGGTAGCCGCCGTGGCCAGTCAGGAACTGCGTAAGGTGGTAGTTGCTGTTTCCATGTGTTCGCTTTGTCCAGGTCTCGATTGACGGGATCAGCTTGTATGTCCATCTGCCTTTTGTAGTGTTGTTCCACCTGGTTTGCCATATAGCAATTGAAGCTGCGCTTTCTTCTACTTTGATTCTTGCCATTTCACTTGTATCTTGTCCGCCCGGCGTTTTTCTGTTGTAGATCCTCAAAATCTCGCCCGCTAGTATGTCTATGGGTATCATTCTAGCTATGACGAAGGCCGCTTCGTCCGAGATGGTTCGAAAACCACAGATTGTCCTTAACGCGCTAAGCCTGTATGCGGATGATAGTTTCCTTCTTGTTTCTTTCATCGCCAGTGCCCCCTGGAGCGGCGTAAAGAAGGACTGAACTGACTACTTTTGATAAAACGTTCCTCCTAGCGTATCCAGGTCCACCGATGCAAGATAGTATGCGTGAGAGAGCTCCTTGTATTTGCGATGCTTTCGTTGTAATATACTCCACGTGCGTCTTGAACTGCAGTCTGTTGTCTAGCATGACTCCAAGATATTTGACTGCTTCTTTGGATCTGATGATCTGGTTCCCCACCTGGAAATTGGCGAATTCAATGGTTTTTCGACTTGTTATAAGGACAGCTTCTGTTTTATGGTCGGCTAGTTCTAGTCCGGCGGATACTAGCCAGTGTTTTATCCTGGAAATTGCTTCATTTGTAGCTGATTCCACTTCATGGATCTGTTTAGCTACTATCACGATGGCAATGTCGTCGGCAAATCCAATTATCGATACTCCGCGAGGTAGCAATAATCGTAGGACTCCGTCATACATGATGTTCCACAGAAGCGGCAACAGTACGGATCCCTGTGGGACGCCCGCGGTAACCTTGTAGTATTTGACTCCTCCGTCGGTATAATACCTTAACTTCCTGTTGTTAAAGTAGTCCGTCACTATCCTCAGCAAGTAATATGGTGTATCCATTCTGGCGAGAGATATTCTTAGGAATGACCAGTTCGCGGAATTGAAGGCGTTTTTGACGTCCAGCGTAACTACTGCACAATACTCCTTTGTGCCGTAGAGCCATCTTACTCCTTCTATGGCACTTTCAGCTATGTGGACGAACGCTCTTATTGCATCAACTGTAGAACGAGCTCTTCTGAAGCCAAACTGTCGGTCTGAGAGGGCTCCTTTCTCTTCAGCCACTGCGAGAAGTCTATTATAGATTATCTTCTCGAAGATTTTTCCCATGGTGTCCAATAGGCATATAGGGCGGTAGGACGATGGTTCCACTGGAGGCTTCTTTCCTTTCGGAAGCAGGACCAAGTGCTGCATTTTCCATTTCTCAGGAAAGGTTCCCTACTCTAGGCACCTCTGCATTGTTGATATGAGGAGGTCTGGTCTCTTTGTAACAGCCACCTTCAATTCCTTGTTTGGGATTCCGTCTGGTCCTGGCGCCTTGTTGTCACCTATCAGGAACTGCACACAAAGGGTAAAGATTGGCGCAAGCAGGAGCGAAATTCAATTTGGGAGTACCTCAAGGCTCTGTGTTGGGACCCATATTATTTTTAATTTATATCAATTCACTGTTTAATTTATGTTTTAGAGGATCAGTTACAGCTTTTGCAGACGATGTAGGCTTTTCTTATGGTTCTGACAGTGCCCTGAATTTGATATCTGATATCAACTGGGATTTGCATTTATTAAGGATCTGATTCGCTGATCACAGCTTACTCATAAGCTCTAAAACCAAAATTATGTTTTTTAGTTTATCTCAGTTGAATCTGATGTAGATGTTCACTTTAACGCACCGGAGTGTCAAAGATATAAACTACCAGGCTCCTCATGACCTTCCGGTTTTCCTACCACTACTTTTTGCAGCACTGTGAGTTGCAGCGAAAAGTGTTTTTTAATTGAAAAAGTTAATGAGTTTAAGTACTTGGGCCTCACTTTTGATGCTAGGATGAGCTTTGCAAATCATACAGAGGCTTTAAGGAAATATTTTCGTTATACCCTCAGACATTTCTATCACCTACAAAATATCTGTTCTCAAAAATTATTGTTAACTATTTATTATGGTATTTTTCATTCCAAACTTCAATATGGAATTGCGTGCTGGGGGGGTTCTTATATGAATAAAATTCAACCCCTACTAATTTTACAGAAAAACATATTGAGGAAAATATGCCGGAAACACTGTCGGCATCCCTGTTATCCTTTATTTCGTGATATGAGAATTCTTCCAGTTCGTCATTTGTATTGTTTCAAAGTATTAAAAACGTTTTTCATGAGATCGGAAAATCTTAATTGCAGACTAATTTCTGATTATAACTTACGTTGAAACTTTTCGAATGTTGTATCTATACCCGCTTCTCGTACTACTGCTTTTCGTAATTCTTATATGGTTTCATCTTACCGCCTATTTAACAAGCTGCCGCAAGCAATAAGATCATTGACCTCTTCTGGAAAGTTTGTTAAATCCGTAAGAGCTTGGATTTTTGATTTTGACTATGATAGCTTAGAATCCATTTTTTCTGACATTCTGGTGTAACTAAAGTTTCCTTGTATCTTTTTTTCAATTTTGCTAATTAATATTTGTATTTCTTTTTTTTTTTTTTCTTTGTGATTATGCATATTTATTATGTATTTACTTTTGTTAAAGGGTCACCCCACCCATAATAAAAATATCTTGTTGTAATGCACATTGAAGTGGCATTTGACACTATTTTTAATACTTAAGTATAAAAAATAAAAAATGTCATTTAAGTTATTTCTTAAATCTATACTTAAACCTACTTATATGTAAGCAATGAAATAATGTTATGAACTTGTATGTGCATGGATTTGTGGGAAATAAATTTTGTATCTATCTATCTATCTATCTATCCTGCTGCATGCCTTTTAGCAGCTCCTCCAGAGTAATAACAGGTAATAACAGGTATATCGTCTGGATTAACCTCTCTTATTATGCTGCACATAGTAGCTGGTCTTTTGGGGAAAAGGTGTTCTACTATAGATCTCAATATTCTTGGGCATGTTATTGGGGGGGTTCTACAGCCCTTCAGCTTCGTCATAACCATCCTGTATGCTGTTCCCCAGGGGTTAATGTCAGCTTCGTCGCATATACGCTTAAAGCATTTTGCCTTACTTTCCTGGCTAGCCCTTTTTAGTTCGTGCCTCACTATTCTAAAGTTATTCAGATGTTCTTGAAAGTCAGCTCTCCCCCTGGATCGTTGGAACTTTCGCCTGGCTCTTAGGCACGCTGCTCTCAATGTTTTAATGTCCTCATTCCACCAATAGCACGGTGCACGCTTTTTGCTGCTTACTCTCCAGGGCATTGCTGCATCGCACGCTGTAGTGATAGTACGGACGAGTTGGGCCGACATGGCTTCTGCCGTTTCGTTCTGTCTCTGGTTGTCTGTGCTTATCAATTCTTCAAACATATCCTTGTCAAAGAGCGCGTCTTTCCATTTTGGTCCCGCTGGATTGGGGTGTTTTAGATTATTTTTATCAGCAGTTTCAAATATTATCGCTTGGTGGTCGCTTTGCGTATATTCTTCACTGACTCGCCATTTTATGCTTCGTAGGATGGAGTTACTCGCGAAGGTAATATCTATAATCGAACCCATTCCTGCTTTACGATATGTATTAACCCGGTCTCTATTTGCCAAGCCTATGTTCAGAGGTGCAAATGTTTCCAAAAGTATACGTCCTCTGGCATTGGTTCATTTGCTTCCTCACTCTGTTTCCCATGCGTTGAAGTCGCCAGCAATAATAACTGGCGACCTTCCATAATCATCCCTTGCCAGGTTATCTAGCATCGTTTGGTATTCGTTTGTCGTCCTACTCGGTCTAGCGTAACAACTGTAGAAGTTTATTCCATTTATTTTGGCTCGCACGAAGCCGTTCGCTTGTTTATTTATTTATTTATTTTCGTCTACCGAATACAAGATTCTTACAGACTACGCTAAACCTAGATTACAATAATAACTTACATCTAAATTAAATTTGAGCTATGTATTTACATTATTTAATTTCTTTTTTACAATAACTCTGGAATCAGAAAAGACAATTTCATTACAAACACTATTAAATGACTTGCAACAACGATTAATTGGCTCATTTTGACCGTAAACTGTTCTATGTGCTTGCACAAACAGTAAGTGTCTATCGCGTAATGATCTCTAATGATCTCTGTGGAGCGTAGAGACTAAATTTCAGTAGAAGCTCTGGGCATGTCGTTTTTGAGCTAAGAATGTCTCTTACGAAGAGAATTTCAATATTTTTCCGTCGAACAGACAACAGTTTTAAATCGATGAGAAGACATCTTTGCTTATAAGAGGGTAAAAACCCATCCCAATTAAATTTACGTAGCATGTATCGAGTGAATGATTTCTGGACTCTTTCAATTCTCAAGATATGAATGCTGTAATATGGATTAAATATGACAACACAGTATTCCAAAATCGGCCGCACAAGAGAAATAAATAAAGATTTAAGAGTATAAGGATCCGAAAATTCCTTGCTAGTCCTCTTAATAAATCCCATCATAGAGCAGGCTTTTCTGGTGATTTGATCAATGTGCATGTTAAAGTTGAGTTTTTCGTCAAACATAACGCCCAAGTCATTGACAAATTTACAAATGATAAGAGCATTATTATTAAAGAGGTATTGAGTGTGAATAGGAGAGCAATTTTTGTAAAAGGAAATTTGCTTACACTTTTTAAGGTTTAGCAGCAACTGATTTTTGTCGCACCATATAGAAAATGCATCTAAGTCATTTTGAAATAAGACTGCATCAACCGGAGATTTGATTTTGGCAAATAACTTAACGTCGGTCGTCCGCGAAAAGTAGACACTTGCAGAATGATAAAGAAGCTGCAATGTCATTTATAAAAAGAAGGAACAGAAGGGGTCCAAGGTGACTTCCTTGAGGAATTCCGGACTTGACATCAAAGTATCTAGAATAGATTCCGTTTATTGCAACACATTGCTTTCTATCGGAAAGATACGAATCCAGCCAATGCAGCATCAGCGAGTGAAACCCAAAAGTTTTTAGTTTGTGGATCAATAAACAAGTGTTGACTTTATCGAAGGCTTTTGAGAAGTCAGTGTAAACCGTGTCGACTTGATACCCGGCTTCTATATTGCAATGTAAGAAGTTAGAGAATTGCATCAGATTGGTAGCAGTTGATTTTCCTCTTAAAAAACCATGCTGTTCTGGTGAAATTAATTCTTTCACGAGGAAAAATAATTTGTCTTTGACGATGGACTCAAATAATTTTGGGATTTTGTGGATCTTAGAAATGCCCCTGTAATTTTCGACGTCGACTTTGGAACCATTTTTATGAATTGGTGAAATATATGATACCTTCCATCTATCAAGAAAAATACCTTCCTTTAATGAGGCATTAAACACAATAGTGAGAGGCGCAAATAGCACATTAGAACATTGTTTTAAAAATGAGTTTGAAATGCAATCGGAGTCCTGCGATGAGTTATCAACAAGTTTTCCTAAGGCAGAAAAGACATCTGATTCTGTTAATTACAGCGAGTCTGTGGTTATTCCGTTAAAGCTAACATTGGAGAAACTACTTACATCGATGCAGTTTGAATTGTAAACAGACTCAAAAAAGCTTGCAAACAGCTCCAGATTACCATCTAAAGTTTTTGACACTAAGCCTTTATATCTCATAGAATTGGGAATACCTGTTGTCTTTCTTTTATTATTTAAGTAGACCCAAAATAGTTTACTATTCAACTTTATCTGGCATTCGGTGTCAAATATATATTTATTATATAAAAATTTGTGCAGAGTTTCGAAATCATTCCTTAGCTTTTCAAATTTTATCCTACTTTCAGCATTTTTTGATTTTATATATGTTTTATGAGCTTTATTTCTTGCATTTTTTAAATTTAGGAGGGATTTATTATACCACGGAAGATGTTTTCTCATCGTTGTTTTCAGTGGGACATACAAATTCATGCATTCATGTATAATATTTAAGAGGATTGCATACATCTCCCCAGTGTTTTTATTTTGAAACATATTAAGCCAGTCAAAATGAGCCAAATGGGTTTTCAGAGCAGGGATATTAGCTTTACTAAAGTTGTATAGTTTAATATTTGGATGTTTTTGAGCGACAGAGTACTTATAGCAATCCACCTTCATATTCAATATTTTGTGGTGCGAATCACAGTCATTTATAGAGTAATCACTTTCCGATACTTCCGCAATTAATTCATTGTCTAAGAATATTAGGTCTAACAATTTATTAGGTTCATTAAATATTTTGTTTAATTGAGCCAAGTTTATACCAAAGAAATTATCAATTACATAGATTTCTTTTTCACTAGAAATATTAAACGGAACCCACATCTTATCATCATCAAAGAACTTCCATTTAATATTAGGTAAATTGAAATCACCAATGACGCAAATATATTCATTTGATTTAGTGGAAGCCGATAAAGACAGTATATTATCAATATGCATTTTATATAATTCCAAGGAACTTTGAGGGGGAATATAAATTGCACAGCAAATTATATCAAACATTTCAGCTGATTTATAATAGCAAGAAAAGCGAACACCAATTTGGTCAATTAATTTATTATGATCGTTTATCTTTACATCGTCAAAATGCAGGTTATTTTTGATTGCGATAAGTACTCCGCCACCAAAGGCATGACCTGTCATTTCTGCACTTCGATCTTTCCTAAATACTTCATATTTATTTAAATTAACAAATTCAGAGTTATTAATATCGTTATGTAACCAAGTTTCTGTAATAATTATAACATCGAAATCACATTCACAAGTAAATAAATAGAATTGCTTTAGCTTAGTTCTCATACCTCCAATATTTTGGTAATAACATAGGGACGGGCTACAGTCCGCTTGGGCGAACTGTTGGATACCCTATTCTTATTCCTATCCCTCATAAGTGGGCGTGACAAAAGTCTAAGTAATGGTTAAATTGTTAAGAACGCTCTACATATTATGTTATATAACATTTAAAGGATTTTATCAAAAAAAACGCTCCCTAGCTCAAACTTGGGTGTTTCAATAAAATTGTTTTATTTAATTGTAGGCGTGTCAGTAGGCGGATTTAAAAAAAAATTAACACATGAGCATAAAGGGCCCTAGAGAGTATATATTATAAATTTCAGCTCCCTAGCTCAAACTCTGGATTTTCAAAAAAATTGTTTTATTTATTTGTGGGCGTGTCAGTGGGCGAATTTTGAAAATATTTATACATGAGCTTAAAGGGCACCTAGAGAGTATATATTATAAATTTCAGCTCCCTAGCTCAAACTTTGGATTTTCAAAAAATTGTTTTATTTATTTGTGGGCGTGTCAGTGGGCGGATTTTGAAAATATTTATACATGAGCTTAAAGGGCCCCTAGAGAGTATATATTAAAAATTTCAGCTCCCTAGCTCAAATTTTGGTTTTTCAATAAAATTGTTTTATTTTTTTGTGGGCGTGGCAGTGGGAGGATTTTGAAAATTTTATATCCCGAGCAGTTTTAGGAGTCATAGATCATATATATTTTTTCCAAAATTTTGTTTTTTTGAGTTTGTGGGCGTGTCTGTGGGCGGATTTCAAAAATTCGTAAACTTGATTATTTCGGGACCCTAGAGAGTACATGGTTAAAATTTCAGCTCTCTAGGTCCAGTTTAAAGGCCTAATTTTTGCCGACGGACGGACGGACGGACGGACGGACATGGCTAGATCGATATTACTATCGATGCTGATCATAAATATAGTAACTTTTAGGGGTCTACGGGCAATATTAAGGTATGTTACAAACTATGCGTCAAACTTAATATACCCCTAGAATAGGGTATAAAAAGGAACATTGTTTGGAACCAACACAATTTGTGCTTATTTCACCGCCAGCAACAGCGGGAGATCTATCGGACATGTTTGCAGCCGTAACCACAGTACGACCAAGACCAGCAACAGGCCAAGAGGTAGTAGCAATAGCAACATCATCATTTTCAGCAGCAACAGCACCAATTCCAACGACTGAACAAGCAGTAGTAGCTACAGCCACACTTTTAGCAACAGCAACAGTGATTAAATCAGATTCTCCCCGGCTGATTTGAGGGAGCATTCTCGTTTTTTGGAAAAAAATTGAAGCGCCGTACGGTGATACCCTCTGGCCACAATGATGGATTAAGAACATCATCCATTTTTTGAGATGGCAAAGATAATTTAAAGCTCATAAATTTTAATTTATTGACATCAGTGTCTTTCTTTACTAAACGGTGACATTTGATTTTGTTTATATCAACGTCAAATTTATCAGCAACATGTTTAGCTAATGCATTCTCATCAATGTTTACATTTACGCGGGAAACATGTATACATTTAGTCAACGGCACTCCACTAATTTCGCATGGTGTTTTGTCACACCCAATAACTTTTTTGTATGAATTTTTTTTGTTTTACTTGTCACAGTTTTCCAGCTGGGTTCAATGACATTCGAAGGTGCAGCAGAATGAGCAGATAAAATAGCGTTATCGAACTCTGAGACAGATAATTTTATATTACCAGTGCGAGTTTCTTTAACAGCAGCAACGTTTATTTGTGTGTTGTCCCATTGATTTACTGAATCATTCGATAAAGATGTATGTTTATACGGATCAGTGGGGACGAGGGATATAGAATTTTTTGCGGCAGCAGCGACAGCAATTTGTTGTTGGTTCACTTGGTTTACTAAGCCATTTGAAGGTGAAATATGTTTATGCAGGTCAGTGGAAACGATGGATTTAGCGTTTTTAGCATCACTAATATCGTCACTATCTTCAATGATTACAACAGGTAGGTTTTCATTTTCCTTCTCAGCAGCACGTGGACAACCACTAATAGATTTAGTTGATTCAACTTTATTATTATTTGTGGATTGGAGCAGCGATTTAATGTCATTTCCAATGTCATTTATCTTTAGCATTAGTGGTTCAATAGACGACTTGGATTGAAGAAGAGCAATTGTAGACACAATGTTTATTTTTGCGAATAATGCCGAAGGTTTCACTATTCAGGCCAGAGCATTCAACATGAAATTTACGTTGGCAAAGTGATTTGCACTGCACTTCGTCACTACGAATGACTGATGAACATTTCGAGCAAATTGACTTCTTAGACATTGTAGTAAAGAACTAACCGCACTCAACGAATACGTCTGATCACAAGCACGGTTGAACGTGAACTGAAGGTGTCTTGGAGAGCATGTCTTCCAGTTATCCATATAGAAGCTTTTTTCGATTTGTCACAGATCCATACGTTGCTATCGAGAGTCTTGTACGGTTCGCTGATCAAAATTATGTCCGCTTTCTTATCTTTTGCTGTTTGTGCCAGGAGATCCTGGGCTGCTTCGCAGTGATTTAGGTTTATTTGTATAATCTTCATGATTTTCTGGTGGTGATGGCTCTCCTAAATACCGCGCATTTACTGCTTCCGGCATATGCTTCGCCTTTTCTGGATGGTTCTTTTTACAAAACATGCACGATGGCTCCTTTAAGCAGTCTTTTGCTATGTGGCCTTCCGCTCTACATCTCCTACAGAGCTTAGATCGATCTTCTAAGCTTTTGCATTGTTTGGCTAGGTGGCCAAACTCTAGACATTTGAAGCATTTTCTAAGCGATATCCGCTCACGTATGCGGCAGACAACCCAGCCTCTTTTTATTTTCCTTGTTTCCAACAGTTTACCTGCGCTTTCTGCTGGAAGACTAACCGCTGCGGTCTGTGTACCGCCGTATGCTTTCCGCAGGGACAGAATATCTGTTGGCAATACCACTGTTCCAAATTGCGCTTTAATTGCCTCGCATATGTCTTCTTAAGAGGTAATCTCATCCACGTCCTTGAACTCGATAATAACGCGATGAGAGAGCGATCTTACGCTTACTCGCTCCTTTAAGGCTTCACTGATGACCGTTTTGAACTCAGCAGTTTTGTCTCCAGCTTCTTTGAGCTGTATGAGAAGTTCACCTTTCTGTGTCCTCCTAATCCTGGATACTGCTTTGACCATTTCTTCCAGCTTGGGGTCTGCCTTAACGCTGCGTAGTATATCCGCGTAGGACAAGTCCCCATTTGATTCGATGACGATCGCATCGGGTCTACCTTTCTTAGCCGGCTGGTGCTTCCTAGCTAGCTCTTTGTGGGCGATTTTAGATCGACCTTCTTCCTTGCGCAACTGCTTGTTTTTGTTCTTATTAGCAGCGTTGGCCCTCTTTTGCCTGTTCCCCGGGGTTCTAACGCCGGCCACTGCAGCTTTCTCTTTGGATTCTACTGCAGGGTTTTCCTGTTTTCTTTTCGGCACAGGGGTTTCGATTTCTGGATCCTGTCTTCTTTTAGGTTCCAGGGTCGTCTTAAGCCAGGGTGAAGTTTGTGAGGAGTTGTTTTTTCTAATCACCTCCTTTGCCCTCTCGTCTTTCAGTCGAATCGCAGATAGTTCGTAGAGAGCTTTTATGCTTTCGATGGCATCTCTCATCGGTTGATGAATCGATCGCCTTTTTCCATCTTCCAGCATGTCCACTAACGCTCTAATCGGCTCTCCAAGTTTATGAAAATCAGATCCTCGCGTTGCCTCATTGTTCTCTGCGCGAGGTAGCTCTCCTTGCACCGTGTCCATTTGCAGTGCAGTTACTTGGCCCGATGGTGACCGCAGCATTTTTGAATTCCTCTGAAAGAGATTCACTCCATTTTCTTCTCCGACAATTCCTTCTGTTGTTATTGAATAAAAGATATTTAATAATTTTCACTTTATTTATTTTTCTTTTTCTACTTTTTAATTCTCACAACTTTAATTTTATTTTTAAATTATCGCTACGCGTTTCGAAGTACCTACTTCATCGTCGGGCGAGTACTTGTAGGTACTTCGAAACGCGTAGCGATAATTTAAAAATAAAATTAAAGTTGTGAGAATTAAAAAGTAGAAAAAGAAAAATAAATAAAGTGAAAATTATTAAATATCTTTTATTCAATAACATTTAAACACAACCGGAGACGAAAACAACCATAATGAACCCTCTGTTGTTATACCCTATTCCAGGGGTATATTAATTTCGACGCATAGTTTGTAACATACCTTAATATTGCCCGTAGACCCCTAAAAGTTACTATATTTATGATCAGCATCGATAGTAATGTCGATCTAGCCATGTCCGTCCGTCCGTCCGTCCGTCCGTCGGCAAAAATTAGGCCTTTAAACTGGACCTAGAGAGCTGAAATTTTAACCATATACTCTCTAGGGTCCCGAAATAATCAAGTTTAAGAATTTTTGAAATCCGCCCACAGACACGCCCACAAAATCAAAAAAACAAAATTTTGGAAAAAATCGAATTTTGAGCTAGAGAGCTGAAATTTTTTATATATGATCTATGGCCCATAAAACTGATTGGGACATAAAATTTTCAAAATCCGCCCACTGACACGCCCACAATTAAATAAAACAAATTTTGGGAAAAATTGAATTTTGAGCTAGAAAGCTGAAATTTTTTATGTATGATCTTTGGCCCATAAAACTGCTTGGGACATAAAATTTTCAAAATCCGCCCACTTACACGCCCACAATTAAATAAAATATTTTTTTTGAAAAACCAAAATTTGAGCTAGGGAGCTGAAATTTTTAATATATACTCTCTAGGGGCCCTTTATGCTCATGTGTAAATATTTTCAAAATCCGCCTACTGACACGCCCACAATTATTTTTTTTTTATTTTTGAAAGTCCAAAGTTTGAGCTAGGGAGCTGAAATTTATAGTATATACTCTCTAGGTGCCCTTTATGCTCATACTTAAATTTTTTTTAAATCCGCCTACTGACACGCCCACAATTAAATAAAACAATTTTATTGAAAAACCAAAGTTTGAGCTAGGGAGCGTTTTTATTTACAAAAGCTTTTTTTTTTTTTTTTTTTTTTTTATTTTTTTTGTCGGGATGTGTGAAACTTTCTGCACTGGAGCACTCAGACTCAATACTGGTCCATTGTACTGCCAGGCAGACACACCACATTTTACTGTGGGAATTTACTCGTTTTTCTAAGAAAAACGAGAAGGCGCTTCAATGATAAGGAGCTTAGGTTTACAGCACTCACCATATCCGCACCAAATACCTGCCACCTGATACGAGCAAAAGCAGGACAATCACAGACGAAATGTTCCGCAGTGTCGTCGCTTTCTCCACAGGCTTCGCAGTTGGTGGTGTCGCTTAGGCCTAGCACCTTAAGGTGTTTGGCAAAAGCGTAGTGTCCCGTAAGAACGCCAGTAGTCTGTCTGCAGTCTTTTCTGTTGAGAGACAACAAGAATGCCGCGGATTTCCCACAGACGTCGGGGAGCATTTGCTTAGTCTGTCTGCACCCTGGAGAGTCATGCCAACGGCGATTGTGTTCATAGGAAACCCAACCGTCAATGGAAGCCCTGACCGAGGACGCAGGCAGACAGATCGCTGGTTCAGGTCCTGAGAGGTCCCCCTCTGAGCCTTGTCTAGCAAGTTCATCGGAGATCTCATTTCCCGTGATCCCGTTATGACCCGGGACCCAGACAAGTTTAAGTGAATTCAGCCTTCCGACCGAATTCAGAGATATCTTGCATTCACGTACTATTTTGGAGGTAGTTAAGGGTTTGAGTAAGGCCTTAAGCGCAGCCTGACTGTCGCTACAGACGCAGATACTTCGCCCCCTCCACCTGTTCCTCGTAACATAGTCCATGGCCATTAGGATAGCATAAGTCTCTGTTTGGAAGACTGACGCATGTTTGCCTAACGGAAAGAAAAGTCTAACGCTATCGCTCTCCACGAAGACACCAGCACCAGATCCTTGATCGGTTTTGGAGCCATCCGTAAAGATTCGACTGCATTCCCTTCCAGGTTCAGAGTCCGGCCAGAGCCAGTCCTGGACGCGAGGAAAGTCGACCTCGTATTTGCGCTCTAGCCGAAGTTCCGGTGTCATCGCATCAGACGGCATATCCATAAGACAGGAGTCGAATGGCAACCGTTGCGCAAGTTCATCAAAACTCCAGTGCGAGTTATACCAAAAGCCACCTCTTGTAAGACGTGAGATAGCCTTGATTGTACAAAAGCTTAGTTTTTTCGATAAAATCCTTTAAATTTTTGTCACGCCCACTTATGAGATATAGGAATAAGAATAGGGTATCCAACAGTTCGCCCAAGCGGACTGTAGCCCGCCCCTATGTTTTTTGTTGTTTTTGTTGTGTTCATTTCTGTTGGGTCCCAACTCAAAACCGTTATCGATGTCCGAATGTGTAGTCACCTAGAGATCCCATGGTTATCTATGCAAGCAGTGAGGCCATGCGAGGGTTGACACAAGCCCTTAAGAGGTTTTGTGCCAGTGCCAGATCGGTGCTAACCAGGAATATTACATCTGGACCTACACCACCAACTAAATAATGACGAGATATCGAGCGTTTTTTGAGGCCTGCCATGGTTTTAACGGGACGGGGGCGTTTGCAGCATTAGCCTGAAAGCCATTTCAACCGGATTTCACTCCTGCCTACTCAGGTAACAGAATACTACAAACGTCAGCCCACATATCTTAAAATCCGATTCGTTCTTCCAGTATACCGTAATTACGACCTTACTGGGCTCAGTCGTAATGCCTAGAGCGGTGGTGCTCAAAGACGATTCCATTGAAATATGGTTTCCCACGAAGCCATCTCTCGACTAAGAGTTGAGAAATGGGGTAGCACTTTGTTAAAGACGGCGCTGACTCGTCTTGTCACAGAAAGTTCATAGGGGTTCCTGCAACCTTTTCAGTCACACCCTCCTTTTCTGCCGCTCTTGGTCGTGGACTGCTTATTGGTTATTTGCAGCTAACCTGCTAATATCTGCAGGCCGTTCACCATCCGCCACCTGTGACCCCCACAGTAGCCTGAGCACGAGCCCTGTGGGTGTGTGTATGTACGTATGTGCGTATGTGCGTTCGGAATTATCTTTCACCACGATTATCTGGAGAACCAATGATGCTATTGACTTGGAAATGACATGTAGATATGTCAAAATCCGCGATTCACAAAATCGGGCCGATTACAAGAACTTCCACTGGGAAGTTAAAAATAGTACAAATCATCAATTTCAAAATTCAGCTAGTTTGCCTTTATTTTTTTAGTTATTTATTTACTAACAAAAAACGGCTGGACCGATTTCGCTGGAAACTTAATCAGTACGTAATTACGCGATTCACAAAATAGGCCCCATTACAAGAACTTCCACTGGGAAGTTAATAAAACATAGGGACGGACTACAGTCCGCTTGCGCGCGCGAACTGTTGGATACCCTATTCTTATTCCTATCCCTCATAAGTGGGCGTGACGAAAGTCTAAGTATGGTTCAATTGTTAGGAACACTCTACATATTTTGTTATATGTATGTATAACATTTAAAGTATTACATCGAAAAAAACGAAGCTTTTGTAAAAAACGCTCCCTAGCTCAAACTTTGTTTTTCCAATACAATTATTTTACAGTGAAATCTCTCTTAAGTGGACAGCCTTGGGACCGGAGTTTTTTGTCCACATAAGAGGGTGTCCGCTCAAGGGAAATTTTAAAATTATAAAACGCAAATTTTATCAAGAACACAAAATTGTTTTTTTTTTTTAATTTAGGCATTAATTAGGACATAGTTCATAGATATTTTTGAAAAAAATCCATAATCCGGCTCTGATTAAGATTACAACCGATATCTAAAACTGACTAAGAGTGAGTTCGGAGAACAGATGTCAGCTGCATTGCCTTTTCATCCCCAGCTATTAAAGCGAATTTGCACAAAGATTCACAAGCGCACGGCGCCTTCTTTTAGAAGTAAGAATCTTTTTCAGTGTCTGCTCCTCATCGTTACTTTCGTTATTCACACTAATAACGTTTAAGACGTCTTTGGTCAAGTTCTCATTCCAGCCCTCATCTGTCTAAACATTTCTGTTGCATGTGATATACTCTAAGGTCTAAGTAATCAATTTGATTGCAGCCGGTTTGTCTGACTAGCGAGAATACATTTTTTTAGAATAAAAATTAACCCAGCAAAAACCAAACAATTTTCTGCGCCTGCTGCCAAAAATTAAACTTTCACATTGACTGCCTTTAAAAAATGAAAATCTATTTCTTCAAGTTAACGATTTACGAGCAATATGATCTTCATTATGCATCATTCTATGTTGCCGTTAATCAAGCAGACTGTGCCTGTAGCCTTGCATTCATTCTTTTTAGCATACATAAATTGAACACGTACAATGTGTGCGTATCTATACCGACAACTGTTTGTGAAATGTGCACGCACCACGCACTTTGTTACTGTTGCACAAATACATGCACGAGTATGCAATTAAAACTAAAAGAATAAACCTGTAAATAAAAGAACAGACAATAACATGCTTATGTTAATAAGGCATGTCCATTTAAGAGAATATTTTTACCAAATGAACATGAAAATACTGTCCATGTCCACTTAATAGAATTGTCCACTTTAGAGGAGAAAAACTCAAAGAAAATCATAGCAGCCAACCATCACACTTTATATGGTCCGCTTAAGGGAATCGTCCACATAAGAGAGGTGTCCGTTAAGAGGGAGTTCACTGTATTTATTTGTGGGCCTGTCAGTAGGCGAATTTAAAAAATATTTAAACATAGGTATAAAGGGCACCTAGAGAGTTTATGTTATAAATTTCAGCTCAATAGCTCAAACTTTGGTTTTTCAAAAAATTGTTTTATTTAATTCTGGGCGAGTCAGTGGGCGGACTTTAGAAATTTTATCTCCCGAGCAGTTTTAGGAGTCAAAGATTATACATAATCGATTTTGTTGATACATTTTTTTTTTGACTTTGTGGGCGTGGCTGTGAGCGGATTTAAAAAAATTCTTAAACTCAATTATTTCGGGCCCCTATATGGCTAGGTCCAGTTTAAAGGCCTAATTTCGGCCGACAGACGGACGGACGGACATGGCTGAACGACATTACTATCGATACTGATCATAAATATAGTAACTTTTAGGGGTCTACGGGCAATATTAAGGTATGTTATGTACAAACTTCGCGTCAAAATCAATATACGAGTACATACCCTTATTGTCTGTATTACCAATTAGCAATTTGAACCTTCTAGGTCTGAAAACTGATGAGAGATGGAACGCAAGTTAATTCGTAGAGTGGAAAATATCGCAATATCGAAACAAGTTTAAGGAGCTCTATAAATTAAAACATAGGAATTTTAATTTTTGGCAAAACTTTTCGCACTTGGTGCCACTGTGCTGAATTAGTAGACAAATAATGAACAGTTTGTGGCGCATAGATTAGTGTGTGAATGTGAATCTTAAGGTCACAGGTGCAAATCCCGCCGTGGCCAAGTAACATCTTCAAAGTTTTTCCCACTGCCCAACCTATTTGCGAACGTCTGACAAATATCCAAGAGTATCAATTGTCACGAGAAGCTTCTCAAATTTGCCGTTCGGATTCTTCTTGAAATTGTAGGTGCCTTCTACTTGGAAGCTAGGTTTTAGGCCAGGTATGGGCCGTTAATGCCTAATATTTATCTATTTTCAGGAACAGTTTAGTACGCAAATAAAAAAAACACGAAGCCCGAATACATATTTTGTTCCTTTAATGTTTTTTTTCTTCTTGTTCTCATCTCCCGTGCAGCGACGGGCTAGGAAAATCACTTTTAGGCAATTTTCACATTCAGGTGAGCCTTGCGGTTGCGACAAATTAAACATTTTAAAACTCTCCCGCAAGTGTGCATGTAAATCCGAGGTTGACACGACTGGAGATCACCGGTGTCGAGCAATCAATAATATTCAACAAACAGGATCATGCACGTGCAGGAATAAAAAATTATAAAAACGATTTTTTTCTATATCCAGAGAGCGTATGTAAGAAAAATGTTTCTTATAGGTAAAAAAAATGATTGTGATACACTTTTTGAAAACTCACAAAATAAAGAAATTAAAATAAATCTCAACAATTGCTCAGGCTGTATTCATTTTATTTGCAATTTTTGTATTGCAACAATTGCTCAGGCTGTATTCATTTTATTTGCAATTTTTGTATTGCAATTAAATTTCGTCTAAATATACGGTATTCCATATAAAGGTCATTATTGGTCCATCTTAAAGCCACTTTGTAAGCTTCAAGGTGTACTATTGCATATGTAAATGTGTATTTAAACATCCTTCTGAAACAGTCCAAAGATTTACTCTCCGTTTTACGACCTGCCAAGGCCGATCATCGAACTCCTTTTTGTATTGCTATTCTTTTTCTCTCGATATTCTTGAAGAACATTTACGCATTAGAAACTCGAACCTGGAGCAGCGGCTCCTCAAGCAAGCATAATACGCACTCTACGCACACCACGCTCCGCCTCAATGGGGTTTTCCTTTTTATCGATTTATAAGGAACAGATCAACCCTTTTCTTATTCATTCGGTATCTTCCTATTCTTGCGTGTATTAACCTAACTTTATATGAAGTATAAAAAGTTGTCCGTACACATTGTTTCTTTTATACATGTTTTTCTTATTTATGTATCGATGGCCCCATGCAAAACTATACTAAGTGCAAATATTCCATTTTTCAGAATTGAAGTTTTTTTGAATATATAACTTTTTTCTTACTTAATATGTTCCTGAGCTAAATACATCAATCATTTTGTTATTTTTATACTTTTTTTGGAATAAAACATCGAATCTGTGTTACTGTGTCTTCTTGGTTAAATCGGAGTTGGTATATTTATTGCTGTATATCTCTTACTTTAAACGATTCTATGTCACGTTAGTATTTTACTGCACGGAAAGCAGATACTTGAAATCCAGCTATTTTAAGTTGACTAAGTGTGAAAGTGGTTGCAACATTTTAAGAACTCAGGGCGCTAAGTGTTACTTAGAACTGTTTATTTTGAATCGTTTGCATTTTCAATGTATCATAATACAAAATATAAAAAGAACGATTAAAGAAGATTTATTGTTTACATAACATAGTTATGTTGATTTAGTCATCATTGTTGGTATCTGATGGAGCTGGAACAGAAGATGCGGTTTTAACGTCCTGTAGAATTCCTTTAGTTAAAGTAATACGATTTTGTTCGCAAAGCCAAATTAGGTTCAGTAGACGGCAATAGGTTCCTTGTAAACTCGTTCAAGCACTTCATGCGGAAACTTTTCTGGTCGGTTCGTGTTTCTATTTTTTGTTTTTGCAGCGTTTAATTCTAACTTTGAATAATTTATCCTCAAAAAGTATTTGTAGCTCATTTCATAATGTTTGTCAGCATTGAAATATACTTAACGAATTTTGCTTATTGTCAGTTTTTTAGTTTTCGCTATTTTTTATCGAGTTCAGAAAATTTTGTTTGTTGAATAAATGTAGATCATTTTCAGATTTTGAAGCTATTTCTTCTTCGGGAGTCATGTTTTCGAATTTCCGACAGACATCGTATTAACTTTTTTTGGAACATAAAAGCTTAAATTAAAGTTAAAGTTAAAGATGCCACTATACTGCCTTAATGTTACTTTATATATTGAATCGTAATATCTTAATTAAAACAATTCGGTAGTAATGTGAATCTACTAATGGAAAGGACTCTATGTGTTTCTTTACCAACATTTTTGATGTTTCTCTTAACTCATTTACTGGCCTTAAATGCTGACCTCTTTTGTCTGAACTTAGGGTTATTCCATTACTCATTGAAATCTTTTCAAAAACAGTCCGAATTGTTTGTGCGGAAACGTATTTAAGAACTTTTTTTTGGCAAACTTGAACTTTGTGTTCGATTTTATCTTTAATGAACTAAATTATACCTTCTAGTTCGTTTTTATACCCTATTCTAAGGGTATATTAATTTTGACGCATAGTTTGTAACATACCTTAATATTGCCCGTAGTCCCCTAAAAGTTACTATATTTATGATCCTAAAACTGCTCAGGAGATAACATTTTTAAAATCCGCCCACTGACGCCCATAAATAAATAAAACAATTTTTTTGAAAAGTCAAAGTTTGAGCTAGGGAGCTAAAATTTATAATATATTCTTTCTAGGGGCCCTTTATGCTCACCGAAAGACTTTCCATTCTCGGTATGTGTGTTAATGACAACCTTCGTTGGAATGACCACATATTCGATGTCGCCAAGAACGCCACGAAATGTCTAGGCTTCCTTAAGCGTTGTAAGAAATATTTCACCCCTTCTGATCTGGCTACAATTTATAAGGCGTTTATTCGCCCGAAACTCGAGTACAACGCTCATATCTGGTCCGGTGCACCAATAACTTATTTGGAGCTACTTGACAGGATCCGAAAACGCGCGCTCCATTTTTCCTACACATTATAACCTACAGACATTCAAAACCAACGTGCATCGGCATCTCTCCTTTTCCTCTCACGCTAATTTCATTAACGCCCGAGCTGTGTAGCTAATACATTATAAGGGTCCCAACAAATCCCTTTAGTGCGCGCTAATTATAAAAAAAAAAAAAAAATGTGTAAATATTTTTAAAATCCGCCTACACACATTTTTTTTTTTTTTTGAATTCCAAAGTTTGAGCTAGGGTGCTGAAATTTATAGTATATACTCTCTGGGGCCCTTTATGCGCAAGCTTAAATTTTTTTAAAATCCGCCTACTGACACGCCCACAATTAAATAAAACAATTTTTTTTTTTGAAACACCAAAGTTTGAGCTAGGGAGCGTTTTTATTTCCAAAAGCTTCGTTTTTTTTCGATAAAATCCTTTAAATGTTCTATAACAAAATATGTAGAGCGTTCTTGACAATTCAACCATACCAAAACTTATGTCACGCCCACTTATGAGGGATAGGAATAAGAATAGGGTGTCCAACAGTTCGCCCAAGCGGACTGTAGCCCGTCCCTATGTTTTATCATTATTTTCCACAAGCCTTGACAAAAAGTCCCATTGCTTTGGTCTGCATCCAAGTTTATAAAAGCTTAAAAAAGGTCATAGCTGGTCTGCTTTGAAATTAAGCCGTCACAATTTATCCTGCAGGTGTCTCCACAGCCTTTAAGCATCCGTTTTTCTTCTCTTGAAATACCTTTTTTAGGAAATGAAAGGTTTTCCTGAATTCTTTAAGCATTTGGCTTGATTCCGTTTCCAAAGTTTTTGATTAAGAGGGCGCATTCTTCCAGATTTGGTTTTGAGATTTTCGGGAGTCTCGTATTGATGGTTATGATCAACATTCTTTTTAGGTGGTGTCAAAACACTATGTGCTGGCGTGGAAATGCTGCAGTCAGACGAATATTCATTGTCTGTGGCATATTCGCTTCCACTATTTTGAAAGGGCTCTATAAAAAGAAGCAATTAGTTTAGAACAGAAAGTTTTTTCTACCAAGCTACCCAACAAATCTAACTCTTCACAAAATTCAAGGGTATTTGGAGCTGCAGAAGTAGTCGGGACATATATTCAAATAAATTGTTTATTTTCCTTTAAATAACATTGCCTTTTGAAAGATAATTTACTTATATTCATGGCGTCGAATAACTTGAAATCACCAGTTTCGTTCTCAGAACAGCCCATAGTTTCATTCGAGTTGAATTATATTTTTTTAACATTGTTTTCCAGCATTTAAGTTTTGTACTTACTCATTTCATTGGATTTTCTTGCATAATCAAGCATTTTTATAAGTTGACTTAGTATAACTACTATCTATCTCTAAGTGTATAGTTTTGCTTGGGAGGGGACCACCGATATATACAAGCTGACCCGCCGACTAAGCTTGTAATCTTTATTAATAGGAACAAAAACCTAAATAAAAATGCGACTTTTAAAAAATTAAGAAACTCATTTTATTTTAACATAAATATTTAATTATTATTTCTTCGTAATAGTGTTAACATAAATGTTTAAAGTAATTAAAAACAGGTTTATTCTTACAACCATACCTATAGACGAGTTTTATCGGTAACTTATAGCAAGCTCAGCAATGGAAGTTCCAATAAAACATTATGTTCACTTTAATATCCACCTTTAATTGAAGTGCCAAATCCGAAATACATACAAAATCATATACATTTTACCACTTTGGAAGTGTCTCTCGCGCATACTATTCAGTTCAACAGTATAGCTCTTATAGTTTCGGAAAAAAGTGGCTGTGACATTTCCGGACAGACAGACAGACATGACGAATCTATAATGGTTCCATATTTTTATATTGTACTCAAGCTTAGGCCGAATAAAGGCCTTATACATTGACTCTAAATCAGATGGGGTAAAAAATCTCCAACCGGTGCAAAGAAATTGCACTATGCACCTTTCTGACATAGAGGGTGATTTTGACAACACTGAATACGATTCCATATGAAATGGTTTGCAATATGATTCCAAATGAAATGTTGCACAGAAATATAGAGCAACCCACTATAAAATGTATTAAATCGAGAGTAGGAAAATAACTGCCTCATCAGGACCGACTTTAGTATCAGCCGTAAGGGGCAGTCCACAGGGAAGAGTGCTACCCCCTCATATTGCCATTGGTCATTGACTTGCTCCTAGGATTGAGCAATTTAGGCTTCAATACAATTGGATCATAATTAGGGTCAAAGATGCAAACGAGGTCACAACACGTATACAAAACGCCCTTAAGACAGGTCAAGACTGGTGCAACAGGGAAAATCTTTCCATCAATCCCAGCAAGGCTATCATAGTTCCCTTAACCAAAGGAACAAATTTAAACCACGTCAAATTTCAATTGACTGCACGATCGTCGAGTATTCCGAAGAAGTCAAATATCTCGGAGTAATCTTAGACAGAAGGCTAAATTGGAACTCTCACAATAACAACGAAACAACAGAAGCTACCAGAGTTTTGTGGGCCAGCCGCCGCTAGTAAGGCAGAATCTGGGGTATATCTCCAAATTCACCAACTGGATCTATACTATGATCACGTCCGTATGGTGGCGACGGTGTAGAGGTTAGTGTGTTGGTTTGTGACCCGTGCGGTGCAGGTTCAATCCCCATGGGGAACAACAACATGCGCCACCCATTCACATGCCTCTACACCAAAAAGAGGATTTCTGCCTGGTAGTACAATGGACCGTTACCGAGTCTGAGTGCTCTGCGATATGTATTTCCTTTTTTATCAAAAAAAAAAAAAAAAAAAAAATGATCAGGTCCATTTGATCATATTCAATCGCATAGCTCAAAAGGGTACAACGGCTTGCAAGCCTAGGTATCTCAGGAGCCATTCGAACTTGTCCCACAGCTGCTATAGAAGCAATAAAAGGGCTACCCCCCTCCACATATACTTACATAAAGTGGGCAATTAGCAGTGCAGCAAATTTAATACAGCCTAATTAGATAAGGCTTAGTGACCACCCGGAACTAATGACCCTATTCACTGAATTTCCGGAACTTGACATGAACTGCTCGGTCACAGACCACCTTCATAAGAACTTATGCTTTAGTAAATGGTTCTTAAAGAGATCCCAAATAGAGAGGCATGGGCTAGCAATAACCCACCAAATAGCCACAACGGCATTTAGTGGTAATACGGATGGTTCTGAAATGGAAAAGGATGTGGGAGCTAGTATTTAGGACCAAATTGTACACATATTCCGGGCATTTATTAATATGATGGTAAGGAAAAGGCCAACAAACTGACCAGGAATCCTTCTGCTGAACTCCCAGATCGGCAGCAATCGCAGCAATAAAAAGCTAGGAACATATGAAATTTATCTTATTTTGGGAGAACATCCCAGGTCTTAGACAGGGAAATGGAGCCATTCGGCCCATCAATAACAATGCCAACAGATGTCTAAATCTAAGTATGCGTGATATCAAAATCTTAGTAGGTTATCTTACTGGTCATCACGGCCTGCGATACCACTTAAACAAAATGAAAAAAGTCGACTCTCCAGAGTGCCAGCTATATTTTGAAGAAGACCAAACAGCAGAACACATATTATGTGAATGTCAAGCCCTCACTGGATCTGGGAACTAGTTCAGTTAACAAATGAGTTCCAAAGATATAAGGAACGATTTTTATATGGAAAGTTGAAATTCTACTAGCCGAAATATTATTTGGCTCCTACGGCACAAAAGATCTTATTAGTGGAAGTGCCTTTTTCATGGCATTGGCGAGCCAGAATTAAAAAAAAAATACTACATATATAAGCTTCTTTACTCCACTCTTCAACTGTTTATTGACGGACATGAATGCATCTTATTATAATAAATATATCTCAAAAATCATTAGCTAATATTTCACTATGTTACAAGCTGTGTGCGAACTTAATATACATTGTATAATAAAGGTACGTCGTCTTTTGCCTCTTGTGTACGGCGTCTGTATACTCTTGTGTAAGTACCCAACCTATTTGATAAAGAAAGACTCAAAAAGTAAATTTAATGGCCAACTTGACGTGCATCTATACACTCGTACACAAAACCATCCCCTAAAAATAGATGGAAAGAAGGTACTTACCTATAACGTAAGAGTAAGAGTTTCTGCAAAATAATTTATATTATTAAGAATTTTTCTAGATTTTGGTTAAAAAAATGCTCCCATAAATTGGGGACATCTGGCATCGTTATTTAAAAAAATTTAATCGGACAATATAAATCCCCTCCCAATATATTCCCTTGGTCCTTGCTGTAAATCAATAATATAGAGCTTATCTTTCAACTTGTAGGTATAGTTACGGACAAAATTAACAAAAATCATTTCTTCTTTTTCACTTTTCAGGACTACCTCAGGAGCATTATTTTCGGTTCATTTAATAACGAATTATTTTTGTCAACATTAAGTAGTGGTTGAATTGGACTTTGCAGAATCTCTGGACGAACAGCCGTCTGTGGTCAATCAAGTTACTCCTGCAGCTCAACCCATCATTGCGGTAGGCAATGAAAATGACCACAAATAATGGGACAGTTGAATCGATAACAACAGACCAGAATCCTAATGGAAATACCTCATCAGTGGAGAAATATAAAAAGTCTGAGAATGTGCGAATTACTAAAAATGTTGTCATTGTTGGCATAGCGTTCATGATACACTTCACTGCGTTTCACGGAACATCGAATCTGCAAAGTTCGGTGAATTCGGATGCGGCACTAGGTACCACGACCTTGGCCGTCATTTATGGATCACTCATATTATCGAATATATTTCTGCCGGTGACAGTTATAAAGTGAGTATTGCAGGGGAATCGGCAGGGGGTAGTTTATTTTTTATAGGTCGTTGCAGGTCATAACCAAATTTTCGAAGATTTTCTTATTATATTTAAATATGTAAATAAATAAATTTTGTTTATTTTGTTAAATTATGTGGGCGATATATTTTAGCATAAATAAGCATCAAGGCACGTAAGACGTAATCTCAATCGTGACAATTTACCAATTGTTGTTCCGTATGTAGGTGTGTTGAAAACAGTACGTGGTCAGATGTCAGGAATGACGAATAGGTAATTGGATCATTGTATCCATTTATCATAATGATGCAAATAAATGTGTGTTGACTGATGAGGAATGAATTGATGGGATAATTATATGACTTTGAAAAATGAAATAATCGGTATATGTGTGTAGTACCTATGTCCTTTGCAGCAGCTTCCAGGGATTTTCATTAAGTACGAGTTTTGCATTTTAATGTTATTATCTATCATATTTTACTTAGGTATACATAATGGTTTTGACAATGCGAGTTTGATGTTTGAAAAACAATTTTGTCTAAATGCCGTCCATTCCTCCCACCTCTGTTGCAATCCAACTCTTAAATCTGTGAACGCTCGAGATCAAAGCGTTGATTCAATGTCAGCAACTTCACGGCAGATACCTATATTCTGAATTGGGACCGAATTGTTCGCTGATTGGTGCCATAAATCCCACAAATAAAATTGCACTATGTTAGTCCAGTGAACGAGAGCCCCAAACTATGTCTCCGTACTTGCTGATTAAAGTATTGGAAACTATTACGCTCAGCTTCTCCATTGAAGCTCTAGCTGTGTGTCCGCCCTGCTGAAATTCGGTTCTGTTGCTGAACTCGGGAAACAGCTGCAGTTACGGTACCAAAAACTCTTTTAACATTCAGCAATATACGTCAGCACTGACTGTATATCGCTGGTTAAAAAATAAGGGTAAATAAACGGTGCCGTGACATAACCCCAAGCGTCATAAGCCCAAATCTCGAAATTTGGCCTTATGTCGCATTGTGAAAGTGACATAAAGCAACATTTTAGCATTTGGTATTATGACACCTTGAAAAAGCGTCATAAGGCCAATTTGGCTTTATGACACTTTCGCTTGGTGCTGTTTTCAACAATTTGCCCTTGCAGCTACTCCAAATCAAACAGTGACCCCTAGCAGGGGGGTTGCAGGGGGACAGAAGGCCCCCCATATGCATTACAATGTTTATGGGATTAGTTACGAAATGGCAAGTAGATTTCATAAACAGTGTAATGCTGACCCTGCTTGGGGTCACTGTTTGATTTGGAGTAGGTGCGAGGTACGGTTTTGAAAATTTGGCTTTATGTCACTTTCCGAATTTGGGCTTATGACACTTTATGAAAGTGACATAATACCAATTGCCAGAATTTGGTCATATGTCACTTTCAAAAAGCGACATAAGGCCAAATTTCGAGATTTGGGCTTATGACGCTTGGGGTTATGTCACGGCACGGCACCAAATAAACTCTCGGGCAGCAATTTTATACCACACTGTGGTTTTTGATGGCTTTCCCTAGGGTCAACAACACAGGCACCAGGATCTCATGTTTTGTTCATCAAAACAGCCATTGATATGAAAATGTGCTTTGTCAGTAAACAATATGTTTCCAGGCGTTCGCTAAGTTTTCTTCGAAATAATAGTCATTTTCGTTGAGAAACTGCATGGCTGAAAATAAGTTTCTTTTTGAAAATAACGTGCACTGGTTATTTTGTTATTCCAGTATAGGCTTTAATCTTCCAATCGATTAACGCGGATTGCACATACATAATTTCAAGTGGAAAGTTCTGGTGTCACTGCTGACGTTGATGGTAACGAAGGTTTTGGTTAACAGTTGTCCCTTATTGTCTAAGCTGTTGAACCCACGACCAGATAAGTTGCGTGCTCGGCCCATAACTTACTCGTCAAATATAGAAGTAAGTACAAAACGCGCGACGCGCTCGAACCAAGGAATCACCGCAATTTAAATATTGCTCAACCGCGAACTGTGCGCTCCCGACCATTCTCGCAATGCACTCACGTCGAACGATATTCCTCTCTTTTACCGCACCCTGTTAGAAATTACAATTTAAACTTAAATTTTCCTCTGGACACCCTTTAGTACTCACAATAGTTCATAACTTACAACGGTCCTTAACGACTGACCTCTTCCGAAAGCCTGTCAGTCACCCACGACAATAACCAGAAGCTTTTCCTCTGCCCGTGTATGTTAATTGTTAATAAGAGTTTGTCCAAACTTGACATGAGGCACTGCTTCCCACTTTTAGTGAGAAATAACTTCACATCGGAAAAGTGTATTGATTTCTCATTTCCCGTGAAGGTATCATCATTGAAATGTAAGAAATGCTTTTGTGTAAAGGAATCAAATATTGCATTAATATATCTGTTTAAAAAATTTAAAGCAAAAGGCTTCGCCACACAGATCGCGTTTTAACGCCGCCTACCACCGCCGCGTTGTGTTATACTGGAATACAGATAGCGTTATTGACGAGCGGTGGTGATATTATTTTTCGACGCCTGCCTGCGCGTTAAATGTCATTTCAGTTTTTTGTTTGAAATGTAAGAAGAAAGTTTATTAGAAAAATTAATTGAAAATTAATCGTGGATCGTGGCACGGCAAATAATAATACAAATTCGTCATCCTTGCTGCACTGCTCACCGCTCGAGGTGTGACATCTTCCAACGGGCCCGTCAGAACCCCTAATAAATACGCATTCTGTGTGGCGAAGCCTTTATGAATAATGTTATACATAAACTTCTTTTTGACACCAACTGCTTACTAATTGTTTTAAAGAGATTTGTTAACAAAGCGATAATTATAGCAAAAAAACACGGGACGCAATATAATTATATATCTATTTTCATATATTAGGTATAATAATTACCATTTGTTTGTTTTTGAATAAATATAAATACAAGAGCATGGCTATATAAGCCGTCTGCCGGTTAAACTTTGAGAAAACTATGTGAGGGAGATTAATTTTAAATTGTAATTTAACAATAAATGCTATATTTTTTTAAACAAAATCTGGCTTTTAGAATAGCTAAATCAACCAAATAAAAATAAAGTTTAGGAGAAGACTTTAACAATGCGGGCTTTTAGATTAGCTAAATTAAAGTATGGCAATAAGATATAACTACTCGGGAATTAAAACCAAAGAAAGAGATATCCTCAAGTTTAAAAAAATTAGAAAATAAAATGCCATATTCTATCGGGCATTAAGTTTGGCTAAGGGAGACTAATGAAAAATATTCATGTGAACATAGATCCAAAAAAATGCAAATCTTATTTCTAATCCTAATTTCCTTAACGCCCGCGCTGTGTAGACAATACATGATAAGGGTACTAAAAAAATCCTTAAATTATAAAAAATAAAAAAAAGCAAGACGATAAAAACTGGACTTTAAATTAAGCTAAAACAAATGAGATATAATACGTGATTGAGTAACCATTCGGCATAAGTATTTCCGTAATACATTGCATGCCTAACAAAATAAATAAGTACCTTGCAGCCCGATTTCCGTTTAATATTTGGACACATTCTTCAATTGACAGCAGCAAAGTATAGTCTGCGAAGTCCCTACAGGACTGGGCATACTGCTGAATAAAGAAGAACCTCTTCGTTCTGGTGTAGATTGCAATACGGGCAGATTAGGTTGATGTCGTTCCTATGCGTTCCGTGACTAATCTCAGGAATTTAAGTGCGAATTTCGAAAATGAGACTCATTTCAGGTACTACAAACTTCGAATTGAAATAGTTTTCTGACCATACAGTAGTGGAAATTCCCATAAAAACACATGGTTTTTACGCATTTTTTCTTTGCTTTATGCAACTTTATTATAAATTTTTATGAACATAGTTAAAATACCTTAAGTTAAATTGTTTTGTTTAACGACCTCGAATTGTAATAAATAATGTTTGTTTAACGGGCTGTAGGTCTTAATTTAAAAATACTCTTTTTTTGTATTTTAAATTATATATTTTGTCCAATATTTCGACTTTCTTCGAAAGTCATCTTCAGGGACTGTCAAGAAAAAGTATTATGACAATAAAATGAACAATTTACATTTACATTGTGAAACTTACACAACTTATTGTACAACATAAATAATTACATTTCACAACAAATTTTTTGGTATGACGAACATAAAACATAAAGTTATGATGCCGGCTGAGTTATAACTATTTTCGTCTTCCGTTGTTTGTTTATAAGATGTCTGTAGATGTGTGCGCATTTGTCGGTGTCCGTTTTATAGTTAAGTCGTTTTTGTATTGGTACATTTATTATATGTAACATTTCCGTTGTGTACCTCCTCATATAATTTGATTCTTCTTGTAGTATGTCAACGTTTTCGAAGTCAGGATAATGTCCGAGCCAAACATAATATTTAAATCAATGACGTATATTACTGACTTCTCGGAGAGATTGACTAAATCGGACATATATGACAAAGATAAATATCAAATCGCACTTAAGACAAATAATACTCTACGACAACTATACAGCAATACAAAAACAAAAATAGACAAACTTGACAAATCGAATCTGGTTTACAAAATATCTTGTAATGGAGACGGGTCCAATGTATGCAATAAAACATACGTTGGGACAACAAAAAAT
Source organism: Portevinia maculata (assembly GCA_949715645.1). Lineage (NCBI taxonomy): Eukaryota > Metazoa > Arthropoda > Insecta > Diptera > Syrphidae > Portevinia > Portevinia maculata. The sequence goes on along the minus strand of OX454525.1, from coordinate 107,704,473 downwards.
AAACTAAGGACAAGAATAGCCTCACATAAATCGGACCAAAAAGCTCTCTCGACACCTATAGAACAAAAAACTGCATTAGCTGCCCACTGCATTAAATTCGGACATTATCCTGACTTCGAAAACGTTGACATACTACAAGAAGAATCAAATTATATGAGGAGGTACACAACGGAAATGTTACATATAATAAATGTACCAATACAAAAACGACTTAACTATAAAACGGACACCGACAAATGCGCACACATCTACAGACATCTTATAAACAAACAACGGAAGACGAAAATAGTTATAACTCAGCCGGCATCATAACTTTATGTTTTATGTTCGTCATACCAAAAAATTTGTTGTGAAATGTAATTATTTATGTTGTACAATAAGTTGTGTAAGTTTCACAATGTAAATGTAAATTGTTCATTTTATTGTCATAATACTTTTTCTTGACAGTCCCTGAAGATGACTTTCGAAGAAAGTCGAAATATTGGACAAAATATATAATTTAAAATACAAAAAAAGAGTATTTTTAAATTAAGACCTACAGCCCGTTAAACAAACATTATTTAATACCTTAAGTTATTATAAAAAAGTAAATGTATTCATTTTTAACTAAATTAAATAAAAGTTATGAACAGAAAACGAAAATAATCTAAAAAAAAGTGGAAATTCCAATAAAATTCCAATAAAAAATTTTTCAACAAAAATTTCATGGAATTCAGTAAAAAATAGTGGATGAAATTGCAAAATCTGAATTCTGTGGTTAATTCAACATTTTGTAGATCCACCAATTGCTCTAACAACCGCCAGCATCCGCCTCGGCATTGAATCAACAAGGTTCTTTAATTCTGTCGTGGTAATCGCAGCCCATTGTTCAAAAATACGGTCTCGAAGCTCTTGAACGTTATTAAATTGGGTCCCATTGGCATAAACACGCCTGGCCAGTATTCCCCAGAGATTCTCAATAGGATTCAAATCGGTTCTTCGAGACGGCCAATCGAGAATTGTAATTAGTTTTTTGGGATGAAAACAGTTTGTTTCTGACCGCTTCACTGGATATCAATCGGACTTGACGTGCTGTGAGTTTTTTATTTTGTGCATGGTTAGCAATTTTTCCATAATTCTAACTTAATCTTAAAAAATTATTAATGACTGTATTTGATCTGCTAATTTTTCTGCCGATTTCACGATCAGAAAGGCCACAATCCTTGTATGCAGTGATTTTGGCCCTTTCTTCCGCACTCAAAATTCTCCCACGCGGCATGTTTAGATTCTGCAAACAAAATTTATGCTTATGTTCTTTTTAATACAAAAACAATAATTTCCTACCCGTTTCAATAAAAAAAACTACAGATAAACCACTTTTAATTCGACTGTTTTTATGCGAATTTCCACCTATAGTGATCACTTTTTAGACATCAGTTTGCAAAACAATATGAATAATTTTCCAAGATGAGTAAATAACGTTGAAAACATAACGTTTCTTTTCCCATTGGTCTGACTGATGATTGTGGATTAATTGAATAAAAAATGCTGCCAAGTTGCAGTCGGTGCAACAAGTTTTATATGGGATATAACAGTGTTTTTATGGGAATTTCCACTACTGTAGGTGCTGATTAAGGTGTCTGTAAGTTGTTCGGGAAGCTGACAGTCTTGCTTCTGGTAAATTCTATCATCAGCAGCTGCAATACAGTCATAGAAAATACTTTTCCATTCGCCATAGTTCCTTTCATTTCATGTCATTAGCCGTGTTTCTTTGCACGCGGATATAGGCATGGCATCAGAAAACGACCATCGCCGCTTAAGAATTCATCAAAAAAAAATTGGCAGCACACATGAACCTATGACGTTAATTAGTGACACAGCTGGAAGTTGAGTTAAGAAATTTGTATGGAAAATCGTGAAATTCACAAATATTAATTTCCGATAGTTGAAATTAATGCCAAACATATTCTAAAATTATAGAAAACAGTTTCACATTCACAGATTTACTAAATTTTGAAAAAAAAAAAAAATAATAATAAATATTCGGCGGGATATGCCAGTGGTCGGCGGGATGTCAAACTTTGCCATTTCCTGCAAAATTCATCGCACCGATTCATCAGAAACGAAGAAAATGGGTTTTGGAAGCACTGTTTATCCCCGTTAAAGGACTTAGCGGCGATAGCTATCCCCGCTAAAGTTAGCGTATATAGGATAAGTTGTTGTTGTATTTTACATGCAAATTTCAAATTATCCCTATATCCGCGTGCAAAGAAACACGGCTATTGTCAAATTTCGCAAAGTTTCGCAGAGCTACCTGATTCATATTTGTTTTGCAAGCTTTTACCAGACCTTTCAAAAACTTCACAAATATAATCTGCACGAGTCTTCAAATTACTCAAATAAATTGGAGATTAGCCTGATTCAAATTCAAAATAATGGCGTAGTTTGGTGTAGTCGGAAGCTTAAAAATGCGCTTGAAGAAGAGCCGTTGGATTTTCTCTATTTCTTCTAAAAGCTTGTACCGTACACTTTACTTGCATAAAACCCCGCTTTTGATAGTAGAATTGCAGACCTTAAATTTTGTTTGTGGATCAATAAATCGGCAACAAAAGAACTGGGACCCAATGGAGTTGATGGCCACCTTCGCTATAGTAATCATTTCTTTGATATGCCAGAGGATATTCAAATTATATATATTTAGTAGGAAACCAAATTATTTGTCCGTATAGGGACGGGTTAAGAATATTAGTACATCGTACCCTGATAAACAGCGCTTGTCGTAAAAGACGACATAGGGGAAAATCGCATCTAAGCAATTTAAACATCCAGGTGAGCCTAGCGGCACATTTAACATCTTAAAGCTGTCCCGCAAATGTGCATTCCAATCCGTGGGTTGACACGACTGGCGATCAACGGTGTCGTAACAGCAAGATCAAACAAGCAATAATAGGATCATGTACGTATCGGAAGAGAGGCAGGCCCAACAACTCCTGGATCACACAAATGCAGCAACACCAGCATTTGATTGGCCTCAGTGATGATCAACATAGGGAGGCCTGCGTTATTTTCTGAGGTCAAACCGGCGAACCCCACATGCGGAACAGTAGGGATGCAGTTGAGTGGGAGGGTTGTGATCTCTTTTATCCTGATCATAGCTTCACCACCATTAAGGAAGAAAAAGAAGGAAACCAAGTATTTGAATTTGTTGATTACTTCGCTTCTGTCCCCATCTAACGTCCATCTCCGCTCGCTTATACCAGTTCTATTTTGCGACCTCAAAACCCTTATCTTTGACTCATTAACGTTCATTTTAAGGTCCCAAGTAACACAATATTGCTTTAATTTGTTAATCTGTAGCTGTAGGGTTGTCGAGCTTTAAGATAGACTAGCTAGATTGTCAGCATATAAAAGTACTTTGACATCAACCTCACCATAGCTAATGCCGCCGGGTAAACTGTTACACACATCATCTATATAGAGTGAGAACAATATTGGGCTTATCACACAACCCTGTGGTACCTACGCCGGTTTCCGTGCTGAAGGTTTCCGATCTGTTTTCTCCGTTCCACACCGCTGGGGAAGTATTATGGATAAGCTTCTTACACCTTAATAACTTTTCGGGTAAGGTGTATTGTATAAACATAATATTATGTTCTTTAATGTTTCGTATCGTCTTAAAGTTACGAACAAATTAGTTCCAATTAATAATTTGTGTCTACTAAATAGGAACTTTTTCCTGAAAGCAGTGGACACTAAAATATTTTTGTGAATAGGTGTTATCTCACATTATGGCAATTTCGTTCGAAAAGCCGAAAAAGGCACCGTGGCCGAGAGTGTGTGACGCATCAAGACCAACCAAGTTAGAAATGCATATTTTACTTACCAATGAATGAAGGAATATACTCGTAAGATTAGGACACTTGCGACTTTTCACTTTGTTGTTGTAAGTTTGACATTTCGGCGTGACGTAGCCAGTGAAAAGTAAGAAAAAATAACTTTTCTTTACTCCTTCAAATTACATTTTTAATAAAACAACTAATACTAAACAAAAAGAAACCTATTTCAACTTCCCGAAAGACCCCGCGCTTTTAAAAAGCTGGATATATATATTTTTGCAAGCGGCAGGATATGCAGTGACTACTTCACTGCAGAGGATATAGAGAAAGAATTTCAGTTCGCAATTGGTAGGCAACAAATTGTTGATTGTTTTAAAAGGTTTTCATTGAAGCTTAGTTATGTTTGTAGGCTTCAAAGGCCAGAAACCACTCCGCCGCAAATTGGGTCCTGTGCCATCAATACACCAAAAATGCACATATTAGGACGCACCGAAGGTATTATTTAGGAGAAGTGATACGAAAAGACCACTCTCTTACCTGTAAGATTTTTGATCATGCCAATTGTAAAGGAAATAATGCATAATGTGTTGCTAGGTCTAATACCCAAAAGTATCACTTGGGAACCGGAGGACGATGTTAGAGTGGTCAATATTAAGATGAGTTGAGGAGCGAAAGGCCAAAGAACGCAATTCAGCTTTAAAAAATATTCCAATGGCATCTTAATCGTGGGTGTATGAGTATAACCTAAGTGAAGCAGGTTTGTCAAACCCATCACCCACCATGATGAATCACTTAAATATGTTGGAATCCATCTTCAAATCCTTTGATGGAGAGGACTTGTTGAATTGTATTAGGTTTCAATGAAATCTGCTTGTTTTGGCTGAAGGTTTGGACTGTGCTCCTAAAATAAAAAAATACCACTAGATCAAATACCAATTTAAGATTTAGCGAAAACAAAAACCAAAAATATAACAAAATAGCGACTTAAGAAAAATGTTTCTTTTATTTTTTATCAAAGATAAACAGAAAACTTTACAAGGCAAACAATTATTGTTTCTTTTTATGTCCAACATTTCTCTTTCACAGCACTTTAAAAGAAATTAAGCTTTCTTTACTTCAACTTTTGTTTCTATAAATTTAAATATTTTTCTGGTTAATAAATTAAATAATCACACCATAAAGCTTATTTCAACTATCAAATTATACGATTTGCTTGAATGTCACATTTTTGTATACATTTTCTTTTCACTGGTGACGTATACAACAAAATCGAATCGTCTTTTCTTTCATTCATGGGATTAACAAAATAAAAAAATATTTAATTTAGCTTTTCACACATTCTACTGCAGAGTGTGGGATGTGCTCTGCGCATTGCAATTTAATAAAGCCATTCATCATGGATGTATTTGCATAATATGATAATAATGGCTTTTACATTTCTATTTTCCAGATGGTTTGGCTATAAATGGACAATAGCTATATCATTTATCGCCTACATGCCATATATTGCTGCTCAGTTTTATCCACGTTTCTACACATTCATTCCCGCAGCATTGGGGGTTGGGCTTGGTGGCGGGCCACTGTGGTGCGCCAAATGTACTTATCTATCCATTGTTGCTGAAGCCATGACCCGCGTCATTGGGAATGACAGCAAACAAGATGTAAATGTTGTCCGCTTTTTTGGATTGTTCTTTGTTTTTTACCAAATGGCACAAGTGTGGGGTAATTTAATTTCATCGTCGGGTAAGTTAAAATAAAGGAAGACATTTTGTATTATTTTGACATAAAATGATTGATATGTAATTTTTCGTTTCTTTGAAGTTTTATCCTTTGCTACAGCAGGAGATTCTGATGACATTAGTGGAATAATCTCAAATCTTACGACTCACAGTGGAAGCAAAGTAGCAGAACTATGTGGTGCAAGATTTTGTCCTGGTGTTGGTGCGGGTCTTAATCCAAACTTATTACCCCCAGAACCGGCTAAGATACAAATGTTATCGGGCATTTTCTTGTGCTGTATGGTCGTTGCTTGTTTGCTGGTTATATTTGGAGTAGATTCATTGAAAAGGTAGGACGGTGGAAATATTAATTAGCTTTTTTCAAATTGATTATGTTGGGACGCCTTTAACCTCCATCCCCACATGTAACCGAACTACTTTATTCTTATTCATACTTCGTAGATACGGTATGGATCGTCAGCAAGCTGGTGAAGGACAATCCGGATGCAAAATGTTATCTGTGACAGTTAAACTTCTATCAGAACGCTATCAGTTACTACTTCTGCCAATTACTATGTTTATCGGTCTAGAGGAAGCCTTTGTGGCAGTTGATTTTACAGCGGTATGCACAGACTTGTACAGATTCCACTACAGAACTTAACAAAGCTCTTAATATAACTCTATTCTGCTACTTATAGTCATTTGTGGCTTGCGGTTGGGGTATCTCTCGGATCGGTTTCGCAATGATTTGTTTCGGTGTGGCAAACGCAGTCGCCGCTGGAGTAGCTGGAGCTTTGGCCAAATTGGTGGGCCGAATATCCATAATGGTCACAGTGCTTCTACTTCATGGCTGCCTCTTGATTTGGATGCACGAATGGGTTGCAGTGGAGGGAGATTATGTATCTTATTGTGCAATGGCCGCAGTATGGGGCGTATGTGATGGAATTTGGCTGGTGAATGTTAATGGTGAGTTTTGAGACAATTTAATTAATTTTGACAGGGCTAACTATCATATGCATTTCAATCTTGGCTATATTTCATTCACTGACTTTAATATTTGAGATTTCGTCAAAAGTAAAAAAAATGTGTGCTTTTTGCTTTGTCACTAAGGTGTAATACCACCGACATTTCCCGGTAGGCGGGGATAGTCTGGTTGGATCTGTTTCCATATGTTTATACCCTATTCTAAGGGTATATTAATTTTGACGCATAGTTTGTAACATATCTTAATATTATCCGTAGACCCCTAAAAGTTACTATATTTATGATCAGCATCAATAGTAGTGTCGATCTAGCCATGTCCGTCCGTCCGTCCGTCCGTCCGTCCGTCCGTCTGTTGGCAAAAATTAAGCCTTTAAACTGGACCTAGAGCGCTGAAATTTTACCTATATACTCTCTAGGGTCCTGAAATAATCAAGTTTAAGAGTTTTTGAAATCCGCCCACAGACGCCCACAAACTCAAAATTTTTTTTGGAAAAAATCGAATTTTGAGCGACATTTTGAACCAAACTCGATTTCGACCTTGGCAGCGAAAGGGTTGAGAACGTTTTCCTACAAAAACTTTGGTTTTTCAATAAAATCCTTTAAATATTGTATAACAAAATAAATAGATCATTCTTTACAATTCACCCATATTTAGATTTTGTCCACGTCCACTTTATGGGGGATTTGGATACAAATAGGGTATCCAACAGTTCGCCCAAACGGACTGTACCCTTTCCCTATGATTTTGTTTGTATTTATATACATATGATTACATTTCATTTGGCTCCTTTAGCCAAACTTAATGCCCGTTATTATTGCATCTTCTATGTTTCCTTTGTTTGTATTGAGGATATATTTCTTTTTGGTTTTTATTCCCATGTGGTTATTTTCTAGCTCTTTTAATTTGATTTAGCTAAACTAAAAGCCCGAATTGTTAAAAAATCTTCTTCCAAAGTTTATTATTATTTTGTCGACTTAAGTAATCTAAAATCCCGATATAGTATAGTATTGAATGTTAAATAACAATTGTATACTAAAAATAGATCAATCTCTCGCACAAAGTTATTTGCAAGTTTAACCTGCCTATATAGCCATGCTCTTGTGATGCGCGAATAGCATTAGGATAACTCGTGCATCTCATTAGATACAGAATAAAATGCTAACCAGCTCCAGAACAGGCTACGATTTTCAAACCCATTTTTTTTATAATGTAGACAGGCGCACTCAAGATATTTTTTTCGTACCCTTATCATGTAGTAGCTGCAGAGCGCGAGCTTTAAGGAAATTAGGATTAGAAGAAAAGGAGAGATGCCGATGGACGTTGGTTTTGAATGTTTGTAGGTTATAATGTAAAGGAAACATAGGGACGGGCTACAGTCCGCTTGGGCGAACTGTTGGATACCCTATTCTTTTTCCTATCCCTCATAAGTGGGCGTGACAAAAGTCTAAGTATGGTTGAATTGTTAACAACGCTCTACATATTTTGTTGTATAACATTTAAAGGATTTTATCAAAAAAAACGTTCCCTAGCTCAAACTTGGGTGTTTCTATAAAATTGTTTTATTTAATTGTGTGCGTGTCAGTAGGCGGCTTTAAAAAAAATTAACACATGAGCATAAACGGCCCCTAGAGAGTATATATTATAAATTTCAGCTCCCTAGCTCACTTTGAATTTTCAAAAAAAAAAAAAAAAAAAAAAAAAATTGTGGGCGTGCCAGTGGGCGGATTTTGAAAATATTTACACATGAGCATAAAAAGCCCATAGAGAGTATATATTATAAATTTCAGCTCCCTAGCTCAAACTTTGGATTTTCAAAAAAATTGTTTTATTTATTTGTGGGCGTGTCAGTAGGCGGATTTTGAAAATTTTTTATTCCGAGCAGTTTTAGGAGTCATAGATCATATATAAAAAAATTTCAGCTTTCTAGCTCAAAATTCGATATTTTCCAAAAAAATTTTTTTTTGAGTTTGTTGTCGTGTCTGTGGGCGGATTTCAAAAATTCTTAAACTTGATTATTTCGGGACCCTAGAGAGTATATGGTTAAAATTTCAGCTCTCTAGGTCCAGTTTAAAGGCCTAATTTTTGCCGACAGACGGACGGACGTACGGACGGATGGATGGACATGGGTAGATCGACACTACTATTGATGCTGATCATAAATATAGTAACTTTTAGGGGTCTATGGGAAATATTAAGGTATGTTATGAACTATGCGTCAAAATTAATATACCCTTAGAATAGGGTATAAAAATAGATAGTGAAAAGGTATTCCACGTTCGTGTTGTACGGCTGAGGAAAGATTCTTTGAACTTCACTGGATGTCCGAATACAGGCTTGAAGGTGAACTGATCTGCATTCCTTGCATGGCGGGTATTATGGTTGAAATGTTCAAGGAATGGAATGCAACTGGCTATTTCGTTTGAGCACTTATGGTGGAAATTACGAAAGACAGGAGACATTACGACATTGACCAAGGGCGCGTTTTTGGATTCTGTCAAGTAGCTCCACTTAAGTTATTGATGCAGCAGACCAGATATGAGCGTTATACTCGAGTTTCGGCGGATAAACGATTTATAAATTGCAGCCAGATCAGAAGTTGTGAAATATTTCTTACATCGCTTAAGGAAGCCTAGACATTTCGCATCGTTCTTGGCGACATCGAATATGTGGTCATAGGTTGTCATTAGCCGTGTTTCTTTGCACGCGGATATAGGCATGGCATTAAAAAACGACCATCGCCGCTTAAGAATTTATCAAAAAAAACATTTGAAACATCAAACGCAACGATTTTACTTTCACCACCTTGGTGAAGGATTTGGTTCCATGTCATCAAGACACCGGTGGACCCGTTGCTGCGAAAACCATATCGGTTATTAAGAAGTTTTCGGGATGCATGATATTTCATTAGCTGACGGTTGATCAGCGTTTCCATGACCTTAGAAAGAAGGGACGTAAGTGCAATTGGTCGGTAGCTGGAGGAAGAAGAAGATTCGCCTTTTTTTTGGTACGGGCTGGACAAATGCTGTTTTCCATCTTCTCAGAGAGACCACCGAAGAATACGACAGATAGAACGATAGGGGAAATATACTAGCGGATTTGTGAATTTCGAGATCTGGAATTATTCTAGCCACTGTACGAGTGCGAAAGTGGATTGGTCCCATGGAGTATTGTACGCGCTCGAGTACAGCGGGAAATGAAGCACAATCTGGGAGCGTTGAGCTAGATACAAAGTGAGAAGCAACTAGATTGGCTTTATCTATAGAGCTAACAGCTTTAATGGAAATGGAAAAAAATGTGTCTGGCGAGAGCTTTGTAAACTGTAACATTGACTTGCGCTCAAAGCTTAAGTCAAAGATTGGGAATTTCGCATGCCTCTTTTGAAAAGCAGCCGGTTTTTATTATTGCTTTTACTGCAGTTCAAGTTATTATCTTATCTTAAGGTGTGTCCACACCAAAGAAACATTTCAGGAAACATTGTTTAAAAAACGTTTCTGAAATGTTTCCCAATTGTTTAAAAAACATTTCAGAAACATTTCATAAAGATTTCAGAAATGTATCGCGAATCGTCTAGACCAAAATAATCATTTTTTAAATATTTCGGAAACATTTCACAAATGTTTCTTTATTTCTGAAATGTTTATGAAATGTTTCTGAAATGTTTAAAAAATGTTTCTTTGATGCGGACACACCTATACATATGAAAGATGTACAGTCATATATGCAAATTAGAATAGGGTATCGCACGATGGAATCCCGTCCGATTCAAGCCTTTCAAGAAAAATGTGTTTTTAATTCCACATCAGAATTAACTTAAGAAAATTATCAGAAATTATGGAAAAGGTACCCAAGAGGTAGAAAAAGGTATCCAAGAGAGGTATAATCGCGGCAATTACAGTAAATAAAATAAGACCGCACAATTGAACTACAGACTCAATTTAGATACCACTTTTGCCATTCCAACTAAGAACGGATATATGCAAATATGAATAAATCATGTCGGTGCTTCATTGAAAAAAAAAGACGTATTTTAATTCCAATTATTATGAATTTAATTGGTAGGAGTAGGTGTACATATATGTTCTTCACAAATAAATGGAATATGGAACAAAATTAAGCTATGCTACTGTGCATTACACCAATGTACAGATTCAGTGTTAAAATTTCCCTTTACACAACTATTACAGTTATTTTCCAATAGTTGGTGATTTTAAACAACTCATTTGCCTAGCAAAGACCACTTATAATTTTGAAATAGTTGGTGATTTTAAGCAACTTAGCAAAGACAACAGCCAATCATAATTTCGAAAATGAATTAACAAATCACCAACAGTTAGAACAGTTTGTTGCCTCAAATATTGGGTTATTATTGGTTATTGTCTTTGCTAAGTTAATACGTTATTATTATGCGATTTGCTAATAAAAAAGTATCAGAGTTAACTTTTTAATCTAAAAAAGTAGGAGATACTACTTTTTTTTAAAAAAAGTATTGAACAGTGTTTGGGAAAGAAATTGTGGGAGCTTTTAAAAATCATGGTATTTTAGAAAATTGCCTTAGAAGTTTGAATATTATGTACGACACATTTTTTAATGAATAATGTGTGTGACGGAGATTTGAAACACATCCATCTGATACAGACATTTTAATGGAAAATAATCCACAGAAGATCGGGATGAAGAATAACTTGCAAAACCCGAAACCACAACTTTTGGCGATGAAATGAATTACATTAGGTATTCTTCAAACGTACGCATCGTCGGGTGTAGTTTACCCGTCATTGTTATGTCACTATCAATTATTTAGATTATTTAGATTATTATTTTGTTTTCGGGTTCAAACTATCCGAATAATTATAATATAATATTATAATAAAACGGCTGAATAATGATTTTCATGTTTCATAGCACATTTTAATCTTTTGTCTGCCGTTTAGTTTCAAATACATATGTAGTTAAAAGTTCCCTTTGAAGCAGAAAAGGCTAGAATTAAACTATTTGGGAAAAACTACATTATTTGCTACGTCTGCAATGTATTTAAGTTGCCGTAGATAACCTTGTTATCCCCTGATGGGACGGTCTAAGCGCCCCAGAAAAAACACCCCGTAAGAGCATAATAATGATAAATATATATCTAGGCAATTTCAATATTCATGTAAGATTAGCGACACAGTTAATATCTGAAATATATACCTTGTTGTAAACGGATGAACAAAAAATGTGGAATAACAGGAGCATATACGTAGAGAAATTGTAAAATAAAATGAATGGGTCAAACAAATCAAACAACACCAGCATTTGTGCTATGATCCATCTAATCCCGGAGAACGTAGAAAAATAAGTTAAATATAGCAACAGTAGCATCAACTATGAAGAGAATTTTAATGTCAGACTTAGTTTATGTATGTATCGGTGTGACGAAGAGAGTTCTGAGATACTGTTCGCGAACTCCTGTTCGCATTGTTTTCGTCCCCAGTTTCCCACTACGTTGTTGAATTAAATGCAATTAATTTAAATTTTTAACTGATACAATCTCGTGTTACATTCGTCCTTCCTGCTTTTCATAATCGATTGAGCGGACAAATAATAATACTAACATGCAATCTAATAATGTTATCGATATTGAAGAACTGAATAGGACTTTTACCAAATTACCTGTGTTTTCTGATGTCCCTTTGTCCCTATCCGAAAATGTTATTGTAAATACCTCTGACATTGCTTTTCTGTTTGATGTTGTTGATCCGATTACCGTTGAAATGGCGATTCGGTCCATTAAATCTGACAGCGTGGGCATGGAAAACATCTCACCAAAATTCTTAAAAATTATTTTACCGTATATCCTTAAATATGTGACGTATATTTTCAATACCATCCTTATGACTTCCACCTATCCACAGCTTTGGAAACAAGCTAAAATAATTCCAATCCCCAAAAATAGAAACGGAACAGAATATCGACCCATTGCCATTCTACCTTTTCTATCTAAGGCGTTTGAATCAATTATTTGTGCTCAAATTAAACATTATCTTGACTCAAAAAACTTGTTAACGCCTATGCAGTCTGGTTTCCGCTCTGGTCACAGCTGCGTAACCGCTTTGCTTAAAGTCACAGACGATATACGGTAAGCTATAGACCAGGATGAAGTAACTTTGGTAACGTTGGTTGATTTTTCGAAAGCATTCGATTCCGTTCGTCCTGATATACTTTGTAATAAACTTCTGTCTAACTTTAATTTTTCCCACCTTTCTGTAAAGTTAATACTGTCTTACTTAACTAAAAGAGTTCAATCCGTCTTCCACAATCAGTCGTTATCGTCTGCCTTACCTGTTCACTGTGGTGTGCCCCAAGGCTCAATAATCGGTCCTTTGTTATTCTCTATGTTCATTAATGACCTACCACTTGTGATTAAAAATTGTCGTTTTCATATGTATGCTGACGATGTACAAATTTATATTAATTTTCCAATTGGTTTGATAGACGACGCTGTGGAAAGAATGAACGAGGACCTCGCTTCTATAGTCAAGTGGTCTTCTGATAACAGGCTTCTCCTAAATCCCTCGAAAAAAAAGTCTATCCAAATTTACAAGCATTTACTTTCGTCTCGACTACCCCCAATTTTATTAAATGGTATTCAGGTAGAAATGGTGTCTAAGATTAAAAACCTTGGCATTATTTTCAACAATAATCTAACTTGGAGTGACCACATTAACTCTGTGATATCGAAAATTTATGGTGCTCTGCGGGGTCTATCAGATTGTCGGGACAACTTACCTACTACTGTCAAACTGAAATTGGTAAAGGCTTTGATCGTACCACTAATCATGTATGGCTGTGAGTTGTTTGTTAGCACAGATGCTAACTTAGGATGCAGTCTTGACCAATTTTTAAATTTTAGAGCTTGCGCAATGGTATTCAAAATTTTAAACGAAAAACAACCGGCTTATCTGTATAGTAAAATCGTTTTCTCTCAGTCTCTTCGTTCTAGTGGTATCAGGACTAATGTTTACACTTGCACGATTTCACGTAGGCAATTTTTCATTCATGCCATTCGCCTTTTTAATCAACTTCCCCTTAATATAAGAACCAAGGTCAAGCACATGAGTTTTTTGTCTTTAGTCTTTTCTTATCTTAGTACTCTTCATTGATGTTTTTCCCGTTCAACGTAGCTTAATTTTTCTTTTTAATGCGAATGTCCATATTATTTATTTTATTTTTAGTTTTACTTAAAATGTTCCCATATTTGTCTTTATTATTATTATTATTTTTTTTCTATAAAGGCAAAATATGTCGCCTTGTATATCCATATGTTAACTGTGCACTCTTAAAGAATGTTGTTCTTATTGCACAGCAAATTATTGATATAAATAAATACAAATACAAATACAAATATGTCTTTAGTTAGTATTTCGGTTTTTTCACTCAGACTGTCCGTCCGCATAAATACCAATAAAACAGTACTTTTGATACAAAAGAGAGAGCGCCGAACAGCTTAAAAGTAGCGAGTTAAGTCCGTATAGAGTATATATGACTGGCTGGAGAAAAATGCTCTAATCTAGGGTGGGTGTGTTGTGTTTTTTAACCAGTACTTACTTCAGACAGTGATATATGTCAAACCAAGTGTCAGATTGCAAACTGTCAGTATAATTTTTATTCAGTAGTTTACAATTATATCATGATGACAAACGTGCTTCCAACCGTTACCAAATTTTTAGAAATCTGAGACTGTGTTTAAAAATTAATTTCCCTAAATAGCATTTTTAATGAAATTTCATGTGTTTCCGTAAAATTTAAAGAAACAACTGGCATACAATCCAATATACTATTTTATGACAAGAAGCTAGTACTTGACTTACCTGAGCTTTTGATATAGAATAATGAATAGTTTTTTTTTTGTAATGAGCGTGCGTTAAAAGGATTTCTTTTACTGTAATTGAAACAGTACCTACCCTTAAAATGGTAACCACAGCTTAGGCGTTTTGTTGCTGTAAGCAGCACTCACCAAATGATTCATTGTCAGTTTTTGTAGGTGCTACTTACTACATGAAAGATTAGGAGGAAAGAAGTTTGGTGCGATAGGGTTTTTTCTCTACAGGTGGCGCCTTACTGAGAATATTATGATCTCTTCATCCTGATCATAATCTCACCCTTTAAGATGACGAAGAAGAAAAAGATTAAACAAGTCCTAATGCAGTCTTAAAAAAATATTCCACAATATGTTTGGTGAACGATATTCACAATCGTACCTAAATGTTTCGTCAATGTACGGACTGTATTAGACGTATCTGAATATTAAAAAGACAAGAAAGGGTTATAGAGCGGGTTCCTTTAAATTACAAATTACAAATGGTCTCGTTATAATCAACTGCAATTTATTGTCAAGTATTTTTATTTAAGACTAAGCATAAAAAAAAAACGTGTTCCGCACTACTATCGCAATTCCAATTGAAATAGCCACAGAATGTCCAATAGGTGTAGATTGTGCAGAAACAATAAAAAAACCAAATGTGATATTCTAGGAAGAAGAAAGGAAGTACTCAGATAATATCTCTTCGATGATCCACTTGCCAACTGAATGATTGAAACCGTTGTATATGCTGCTCGTTTTATATTTTTTACAATAGTAATGTTTAAATACAAGGCTTATATTGGTGTGTATACTTAAAATAATTATTTTATAGACTAAGTGTAGACAAAAGGAAAACAAATCAATTCAATTATAATTCATAAAGAAATAAAACATAAAATACAGGTTTATTTTTGTTTTAAATTTAATAAATAAACCCATTTTTAGTAGGTATATAGGAGAACGATTTATAAATAATAAAAAAATCATACATGATGGAGCGGATTCTATAAGTACTTTTTTATTCATAACATTATTTCGCTTCATTTGTACCCAAAATATATTAGTTTGCAAATTTGTGTCAAGCCAGTACACGATGGAATTCAACCTATTACGCTGGAACGATTACTGCATCAGAAACGAGCAATTATTTTATATGTCACCGAGAAAGACTTTGTAAATACAGTAATCCCCGGATTGTTGCGTCGGGGAAAATGAACAATTTTCAACGCATTTATCCGAGGAACGCAATTACGAGAATCCCGCTTAAGTGCATTGTCGACGCAATAAGGAAAACCCTGCTTTATTGCATTGAAAATGCAATAAATCATTTTTATTAGCATCTTCATACACGCATTATAAGTTAAGCCAATTAATGTAAATAAATATTTTATTAACGAAAAATTAATTGTATAATTGAAGTTGTGTTAGGTGGCAGAAACTGTACCTATGTACACTAATATTTCTTAAAGTCGTCGTTGTTTTGTGAGATGTCGCATTGTCCACGAATAGAATAATATTTCGATTTTGACTTAACGTATCTTCATCTAATGAAACTAAAATTTTATTCCAGAGCACCTGCGTCAATTATGCTTTTTTATGGGAGTAGTATTTCAGTGGTAGGATTTTGTTTTTAAGCACCGTGGATTCTTTGATTTTCCGATAACATTGCCCTTTTTAAAATCTCCGGCAGCGTTACAAATAAAAAGTATTGTCAAACGTTCTTTCGGTACTTTAAAACCACTTATTTGATGTCCTTTTTGGCTAAGAGATGATGTCGGCAAGGCTTTATAAAAAAGATCGCTTTCATCGACCTTGAAAATGTCTTTGGGTGCATAGTTTTTAATTAAATTGGAGAGAACATGTGTATGAAAATCTTCGGCACCTCCTACATCAGCAGAGGAGCCTTCTCCATGTATCTTTTTCAATGAAATTCCTTCTCGTTTTTGCCAACGCCCTAAGTGTTTTTTTGTGTGTTCATGGCTGCCTGGAAAATATGTTAACGAAACGCTTGCAAGAATTTGTAACACAAATGTTAAATTTTTTCATACAAACCTGTAGATATTTCTAAATCAATCCACGGCACACGTATGAAACTTTGATTATTTTGGGGCACTCTAAACATATGTTATGTCATTTTGACTTGATGTGACAAGTGTCTTTGATTTTATTAGAGCTATAAGCACAACAAGTTTTAAATGCTTTTGTTGTGTGTGTTCATTTAACCGGGAGATTTTGTATGACGTTAAGGAGAAGCTTTACTTTTTGTAGCGCAATTAACCGGGTAACGCATTTAAGCGGGACGTATTTAAACGGGAAAAGTTGTGTACATTTGTTATGGAATGCTTTGTTTGCTCAGTTTTCGGATGAATTAAGCGAGCAACGCAAATAAGCGAGGGCCACTTATCCGGGGATCACTGTAATTTGACAGCTTACCATTGTAATTTTTTGAACGCAACTCTTGTATAGACCCGATGTTCAAGGCAAACTTCATGGGTACTTATTCCTTAACTTTAAAGTCGATAACCGCCAAAGCGATTATGCTAGATGGCAACTGTCCGACAAATTTATTGTTTGCAATACCAATACAAAAGCGTTTTTTAGAAGACGAAACCGTTAAACAACACTGGGATATTTCAACAAAATTATAGAATAAACATATGGACGGGCTACAGTCCGCTTGTGCGAACTGTTGGATACCCTATTCTTATTCCTATCCCTCATAAGTCTGCGTGACAAAAGTCTAAGTATGGTTGAATTGTTAAGAACGCTCTACATATTTTGTTATACAACATTTAAAGGATTTTATCAAAAAAAACGCTCCCTAGCTCAAACTTGGGTGTTTCAATAAAATTGTTTTATTTAATTGTGGGCGTGTCAGTAGGCGGATTTAAAAAAATTAACACATGAGCATAAAGGGCCCCTAGAGAGTATATATTATAAATTTCAGCTCCCTAGCTCAAACTTTGGATTTTCAAAAAAATTGTTTTATTTATTTGTGGGCGTGTCAGTGGGCGGATTTTGAAAATTTTTTATCCCGAGCAGTTTTAGGAGTCATAGATCATATACAAAAAATTTCAGCTTTCTAGCTCAAAATTCGATTTTTTCCAAAATTTTGTTTTTTTTGAGTTTGTGGGCGTGTCTGTGGGCGGATTTCAAAAATGTTTGCCGACAGACGGACGGACGGACGGACGGACATGGCTAGATCGATATTACTATCGATGCTGATCATAAATATAGTAACTTTTAGGGGTCTACGGGCAATATTAACTATATACAAACTATGCGTCAAAATTAATATACCCTTAGAATAGGGTATAATAATGAGTTTATTATTAATATATGTTTTTTCAGGTGCATTAGAAGAGATAACGGATTGGAATCATTTCTTAATTGTCTCTGTCTTCGAATTGTTTAATTTTTTTTTTATAATTTACACTTTTATTTTGTAACAACAATAAATTATATCGCAGACACGTTTTGTTTAATTGTGTTGAAGGTGACAAGCTCATGCATATTTATTAGATCAAAATCAAAATCAATTTTAAGTGTCGGAGTTGTATTGGTAATATTCTTCTTTCTTCCTTTTCTTTAACGACGACGTTATGATCTGAGTGAAGCCAATCAAATGCTAGTTATTTTCCATTTGAATGTATTAGTTGGTTTAAGGTTTTTTTTTGCATTGATAGTTGTGTTGATAACATTCTGTTATATTAAAACATAGGGAACGGCTACAGTCCAGTTGGGGCCCCTGGAGAGTATATATTCAAATTGTCAACTTCATAGCTTGAATTTTGACTTTTCCATAAAACTGTTTTGTGTTTTTTTTTTAATTTGTGGATTTGTGGCACATTTCGGTTTTTTCGATAATTTTTTTTTGAGATTTTGGCGTATCAGATTTTAAGAATTCTTACACTCTATTATTTCGGGCCCCTAGAGACTATATACAAGGTGGCGCAAAAGTTGTCATCTGTTTACTTCACAAATGTCGAAGTAAAATTGACATTTGCCGCCATTTGCAAAAATTATAGCATCTTCCGATAGGGTTTTCAGCCCTTGGGTGGTCTTAGGCAATTCTGTGTGCCAATGTTCTAAATGATCCACGACGTTTGACATCTATCCTATGTAGTTTTCAGTCGGATTGGTGAACGCCACTGGGTGATGACTTTTGCGCCACCTTGTATATAGATCAACATTACTATAGCTATCGATGCTAATCATGGATATATTTACTTTTAGGGGTCTACCGGCAATATAAAGTTTTGTTACAAACTATGCGTCAAAATTATTATAGCCTTAGAATAGGGTATAAAAAAGGCTACGCTAAATTGTTCATTTTAAAAGTCAAGAGAAATGGTTTAATAGTATACGAAGAAAAATGGTACCTCTTTAGCTTTCTCGCAAATGCTATTGTATTGCCGATATCACCAAGTCGATTATTTAGTTAAGTGAAGCAAATTTTAATTCATCAAAAACGATATCGACCAGATTATAGCGATTATTGAGGCAATATAATACATGACTATCGCTGAAACATTGTCGTCCAGACGATAGACGATAATTAAAGTAACGTGATACAATCCTATCGCCGAAGCAGTTTTAATGAGGTCTAAGCGAAAAGTTGTACTGGCAATGAGCGTTAATTACATATTAAAACAGTTAGGATGGGTCGGAATAGTTATCATTGGGGTATGAACTGGCCCAACAATTCCCAATTTAGTCTATATTAGTCAAGGTGTATTTTTCAGCTCTGTGTAGCAGCGTAAACAGCGAGAGGCTCTTTTAATCCAAATCGTTTATTTCATTTCAATGCAGAAAAGCAGATTTTTCTTCATCATTATTTGTCCTTAGTAAACTTTCTGTACTAAATGGTATAAATAAATTTTAATATTAAACTAGTCGTTTATTCTGAAAAATAAAACGGTTAAAGTATAGCTTTGATGATTTATTTTCTATCCGCGTGAACCGTATTTAAATCGAATTTTTATAAATCCGTTCTAATCAGTTTTTTTTTCTAATTTCACATTTTCTTAAAATGTAGCATTCAGCGGCATTCTGTTTCCGGGAAAGGAAATTGCAGCATATAGTAACTTTCGGTTGTGGGAATCAACTGGTTCCGTGATTGGTTATATCATTAGTCCACTTTTATGTACATCAACGAAACTGAAGGTGCTCTTTTTAGTGATGACTGTCGGTGTCGTAGGGTGGGTTAAATTTCAAAAATATATATTAATTTTTTTTTTTAAATAATATCTATTAAATACTTTTGCTTTGCTTTTGCAGATATGGTGCTATAGAACGTATCGAGAGGAAACAAAAAGGTTCAATAGATCGGAAAAACGTTGAACTTGTTGAACAAATGGATAATTATCCAGATGCGAGTTATTTGTAAATTTTAAGAAAAGATAGATAAGTATTTTAGGTATATTATGTTTTTGTACTTTATATAGTTATAACAATAAGAAAATATGAAACAAAGAAATATTTGTTTTTAACAGGAGTTAAATGTGTAAGCAAATTAATAACTATAATAAGTGACTGCAATCCGTCAATAAGTTGAAAAAAACGTAGGATAGATTTTTGCTGTAATGTTTTTTTACTCGACGGGAGAATATCGTCGCCTGAGAATTGTTTTGTTCCATACGCCTTTGGCACTTTTTCGAGAAAAACGCATTTAAAGGTTTGCGTACTTGGTACTCCGAAACTGTGTGATACGATTTTTTTTTTATTTTTTTAATTTGAAGTTAGTCTTATAAAGAGTTCACCTACCAATTTTCAAAGTGTTTTGCCAAACCGTTAAGAAGCCACGTTAATTAACGTAAAAGTCTCCTTTTTTGACTTGTGTCCCACCTCCTACATTTTGAAATTGATTTTTTTTCATACACGTGGAACACAAAAAAATGGATATGGCACAAAGCAATTCTCATCCAAAATATATGAAAGGCATAAAAGCATGGAGTTGGATGCTACAATTTGAAAAGAAAAATCGATTTCATCTTTTTGTTAACAAAGTTTTTATTCAAAAAATACAATAAAATAAGAAAATTATTTAAAGTGTTTAGCATTAAACCACTGAGTGAAAAATGCCAGATCAAATCAGATCAGAAAAGTACAGCTTCGAGTCATAATTTTCTCCTCTCAACTGCGAAATTTTAAATAGATAATCCTCTTTGTTGTCTAGTGAATTTCGGGTTTTGAGTGAGCATTGTACAGTCAATGTTTGGCCTGATGTCGATTTGATCACTATTTGAACTCGTTCCATGTTATTCTTTCAATTTTTTTTAAATAAATATGCGAACATTTGTAACATTAAACTAAGAAATACGATATCTCATGAAAAACAAATAAATCAGTTGGCATAGGTACAATTTGAATTTTCAAATCTGACACATTTCACTCACTTGCCCTACCTCAAAACTAGGTACAGAAAAACTTGTGCTAAACTGATCTGCACAGCTTCATGGAACACAAATTGACAGAATGTAGATTGTATTGTATTGTATGTGCAGTGGGGTCATCAGTAGATGACAAGCACTTAGACCTATTGGTCCATTGTACTTCAGCATAGCTGCCCGCTCGCTGGTTATTGGCGATTAGTAAGATTCAGTGAGGGAGAACCTGCCAGTAGCCTTGGCAAAGCGAAGAATATTTGCAAGTTCAATTTCCCCCATCTCATCTTCGTTAACGAATTGTTTGCCTATAGTGGTGAGCCTGGTTCTGGCGAAAGCCGGACATTCACAGATGAAGTGAGATGCCGTTTCATCCGCCTCCATGCAGCACTCACATAGGCCCGAGCTCCTAATGTGAATGGTTTTGAGGTGCTCGTTAAGAGGACTGAAACCGGTGACGAGACCAATCAAGGATCTCAAGTCTTTCCTGTTTAGTCCAAGCAAAAACTTAGCTCTGCTGATTTTTGGACCGTCCACTAGCTTCTTCGAATACCTGCATGAGACCAGGTCATGCCAGTATTCGGAATGTTGTTGGCGTAGAGCCGAATCCATTTCACGTTTGTGGACGGATGAGCAGCATCCTATGGATGGTTGTGGGCCAATGAAGGCTGTTGAAGAGCCCTTCCTGGCCAGAGCATCCGCTCTTTCATTACCCTCGATACCTGTGTGCCCAGGAACCCAGGCAAGTGATACCGAGTTACATCTTCCCAGACGGTTAAGCCTAACCATGGTTTCCTCAACTATTTTTGAGTTGAGAGAGCCAGCCGAACAGGCTTTGATAGCGGCTTGGCTATCTGAGCAGATGTATAAGGTTTTACCCTTAATCCTTCTCCTTAACAGGATATTGGCGGCAGTGGCAATCGCAAAGATTTCTGCCTGAAAAACAGTTGTTTGTCTACCCAAGGCTGCAGATAGATTTATCCGACAGTCTCTAGAGTAGACCCCGGCTCCGGAGATACCGTCGATAAGTGAGCCATCAGTATAGACGATGACATCACCCGGCCTAAAGCCATTCCAGCCCTCACTGTTCCATTCCTGCCGTTGAGGAAGGATGACCTGAAAACGGCACTCAAGGACTTGCTTCATGCACACAGTGTCAAGTGCTCCTCCCCGATGGCCAGGTAGGCTGTCATAGAGAGCTCTGTACCTAGCACCTCTGGCCCCATCGCCGAGATTGACCTGCCGTCCAAGTACTACACACATGCGGTATAGTGATTTTCTGGCCTCACTTTCAGCAAGGAACTGCAAGGGAGGTAAACAGAGCAACACTTCCATAGCAGCAGTGGGAGTTCCTCTCATCGCACCTGTAATGCATAAGCACGCAATGTGCTGTAGCTTCGACAGTTGACGTTTGAGGATGTGAGCTCTAGCCCACCATACAATCGCACCATACATAAGGTATGGCCTAACAATGCACGTGTAAATCCAGTGAACCACCCTGGGACTAAGTCCCCAGGTTCTGCTGAACATCCTACGGCACTGCCAGAGAATGTTAGTTGCCTTCGAAATCCTAGCAACCAAATGTTCAGAAAAGTTAAGCTTTGGATCTAGAACAATACCCAGATACTTAACCTTGCTTGATAGCTTTAGTTGAGTGCCCTGGAAGTAAGGCCACCTCACTTGAGGTATTGCCCTTCTACTCGTGAACAGCATCATCTCAGTCTTCGCGGGGTTGACTGGCAGAGCTTGCTCGCGGCACCAACTCCCAACACTATTGAGCGCTGTTTCCATCCGCTCACAAAGAGTTGGTAAACTCCTGCCGCTGACAATAATGCACACATCATCAGCGTACCCAATAACAGGGTGACCTTCCCCATCAAGTCTTCTCAACAAGGAGTCGACCAACAGGTTCCACAATGTAGTGGAAAGTACACCGCCCTGCGCAAAGCCTTTAACAGCGCGCACAGTTCTGACGCAGCTGTAACTTCTCTGCTCCTAAGCATTTCCAGGATCCATTCCACAGTTGTAGAATCGACGCCCTTCAGTGTTAAGGCAGACTCAATTCTGCAAAAGGTGGGATTGTCAAAGGCACCCTCAATATCCATGAAGACAGCAAGAGCATAGTTCTTGCGGTCGAGCGCCCTACGCATTCTGGCCGTCTTAAGCCGTACGTCAATCAGTTTTTCAAGGCCCTTTAACAGAAATGATGAAAGGCTAATAGTCCTGAAGCTTTTGGGAAGATCATAGGCGGCCTTTCCCGGTTTGGGAATGAAAACCGCCCTAGCTCTTCTCCAGGCTAAAGGAATATGTCGCAGAGCAACGCTAACTCTGTAGATTCTAGTTAGCAGTGTGAGCAAAATCTCGATACCCTTTTGCAAGAGTATGGGGTATATGCCATCAGGTCCAGGAGCTTTGAAAGGAGAAAAGGACAGGATAATAGCTCTCGCCCTCTCTCTCGTAACAATGCTCGCCGCGACCCGCCACTGCTCAGTGGTAGTTCTGCCTTTGTTTGGCCACACGCAACTATCCACGGCTTTGCAGCCAGGAAAGTGGGTGTCCATTAGCAGTTGAAGTGCCTCCTCATTGGAGTTGGTCGAGGTGCCATCAGGCTTCCGAAGGACGTCAAGCCTGGGTCCCGGATCAGCTGAGAGGACTCTTTGCAATCTCGAAACCGCGCCAACATCCTTCAGTTTTCCGCAGAACCTCTGCCAAGATACCTTCTTAGCGCTCTTAATTTGCCTCTTGTACTCCTTCTGCGCATCCGCATGAGAAGACCAATCGGCTGCCAGGTTAGACTTCCTGGCCCTGTTAAACAGCCTCCCCACTCTTTTCCTGAGAAGGGATAGCTTAGCGTTCCACCATCGGGTTGGTTTCGCACCGCCAACCTCCTTCTCCGGGCAAGCAGTATGAAAGCCCGTAATAATACCGCTGTGTAGCGTGTCGGTCGCCTTATCCAAGTCATCGCTACTAAGGATCCTGATAGGCAGGGAACCTATCTGAAACCGCAACTCCGTGGAATAGACGTCCCAGTCAGTGCGTCGCACATTCCTGATTTTGCTTAGCTTAAAATAAAAATAAAATACCGATGATCAGATGCAGTTTCTTCCCTTGAAACCCTCCAGCTCGAAACGATGTCAGATGCAGCAGCGGTTGCTACTTTCACATCAATAACTTGCCGCCTCAGCCGAGTGACAAAGGTTTGCTCATTACCAGTGTTCAGTATATCGAGCTGTGTGGCAGCAAAGAAGTTTAGTAGGGATTCACCCCTGCTATTTGAGTCAGTACTACCCCAAACGCGATGATGCGCGTTCGCGTCCATACCAACGATCAAATGCTTGTTACCTCGTCGGGCATGCTCGACAAGCCTTACCAGTTCTACCGTTGGAGGTGGGGCCAGTGAGTCAAATGGGAGGTACACTGAGGCTAAAATAATCTCAGTAACCAACCCTCCTCGCTTAAGACACATTTTAATAGCTGTACAGTCTCGAGAACTGAACTCAGGCATAAGACTAGCATCTAAGCCCTTTGCTACAAAGATGCACGTGCGAGTATTAACAATCCCAGGCTTTACAAAAATTGCTTCTGGTACACCCGAGATGCCACTTACCGCCCCCTTATACAGAGAAGGTTCCTGTATGAGGCACACCTCTGTATGCAGTTTTCCAAGACGACGACACAATGTAGGTGAAGCCGCCTTGGAATGTTGCAAGTTGATTTGAAGGACCTCCAGTGATGAGCTAGCCATAGAGCTAATTACCACTGGAAGTTCCAGCCTTCTCTCCCCTCTTTTCTGGCCTGAAGAACAGGCGACCAGTGAGGAAAAAAGGCCGGTAAGAGCACTTCCCAAGCATCTTCGCCGAATCGTCATCAACACCAAAAGTATACAGGCGGCCATCCTTCATTTTGTTGAAGTGATAGACCCTCCACTTATTGGTGGATAGACCCGGGTTTTCACCCTTGAGAAGATCGATGATTTCCTTAGTCTCCAGATCAGTTTTTGGGACAAAGACCTTCATCTTGGTATATCCCACTAGCTCTGACGGGTGAAGCCAGACAAGGTCACTCCCGTCAAGCTTAGGGAAAATCCGAGCAAGATCAGCTCTGACCCACGCATTCGTGACTTCATCACTACAGCAGAGGACAAAGCCTCCATTAGTCTTGATGATGCGCTCAAACGCCGGGCTATTGCCTTCCTTGACTCGCCTCCTTACAGCGTCCTTCAAGGCCTCGTCCAGAATGCAGATGTTTTCCGCAGTATACTTCCTCAGGTGATCACCCGGGAAAACAACCGCCAATCGCAAACCAGACAGGGCCGAGTCCGTGTAGCTCTTCTTTGGTAGGGGGGGTCCTGCATCATTGCTAGTGCAAGACCTCTTTGTGCCTTTGGATGCTGTACCAGCTACCTTAGGTGACCCCTTAGCCACTCTTGTGTCCGTCACCTTCACAGACTTCTCTGTTTCCGTGACCGTCTCTGAGACATTGGGAGCGGACATTCAGAGGCAGTAGCTACGGGGCCAACAGGTTTGGGGTCGGCATTTACTGCAACCCTACTCTCCGAGTCCACCATTCCTCCTCGCTTCTTCCTCTTACCACTCTTCCGTTTCTTTCGCTTCCTACAGCCTGATTCCTTGGTGGTTTCAACGCTAACCGATTCGCAGAGCTCATCAGTCGCGGAATCCTCCGAGGAGCAGCCGAAAGGAGCCTTCTCGCATTCCTCAAGAGAGAGTTTCTTCAGCTTTTTCCTGAGGGCCGCCTGCTTCCTGGAAGGGCTGCAGAGGGGAGCATCGCTGGACGTGCTGGACAGGAAATCCCGTGCTCGCTTCGTCAGGTTCTCCGCCCCCGCGTCATTCACAGGAGTAGTAGCGGCGTGATCTTTGGGCAGGGAAGCCCGCTCAGAGGGACTCAAGGACACATTTGTAGCGTCCGAGCTCCTCTTAGCAGACTCCCCACAGAGTTCGCTCTTACCAGCAGTCGCATCCTTGTGCCGGCCAGGATCGGCCAGTACGCTGGGTGCATCCGCCAGCTTGAGCTCCGAGCTTAATCTCGTATCAGCGCTTAGCGCCGGAGTAGAATTCGTCTCGTCCTGTCTTGTGGCCTGTTGCGTCAGTTTGTTCAGTTCTCGTTGCTTGTTCCGTTTCTTGTTTCGTTTCGTTCGTGATGTCGTGTTTGTCGTGTTTGTCATGTTACTTGTGTAAGCCGCTGGCGACTTATCGCCCCCAATAGCTGGAGGCGCCAAGCCCGTGCCGGTAGCCGCGGTCTCTACCGACATTTGAGCGGATATCCCCACTCGAATTTGTTCCTTTTCTGTTGTGTCGTTCATGTTTCTTGTTGTTGCTTTTTTAGCCTAGTTTTTCATCTAGGGGTCAGGATTTTACTAGGGATAGGATGGAGTTCCCCCCGTTACCCTAAACCCTCCTCCTTTATCCGGGCTTGGGACCGGCATAGAAATCTATGGCGGAGTTACACAGAATGTAGAACACTTGGCGGCAAGTTTTTTACTCATGGAACACCAAATCTTGTACTTTTCTCATTTTTTCTGTACTTATCTGTGCAGTAAGGTTCATTAAACACATCTATTGAAACCATATGTAATAATAAATAACAAATTCATTATTAATAGTATATTGTGTAATTGTGTGTTGAGAAAAAATAATAATTTTAACAAAGGATTTAATACTTTCATAGTTTAACGTAAACAACCAGTCTTTAACCTTTTTGATGTAACGTGAAAAACGAAGTGTATCTCTTATAAATAAGGGCAATTTATTAAAAAAAAGTAGTCATTCAATGATTTCCTGCTCGTACGTCTGCAACTAGGTTTTGCGTTTGCAGCACTATTCATCACCGCACCGAATTCATATCTTCATAATATCGAATATTATCTACACAACTGTAATGGAGGTGGAACAAACCAATACTAAACTTTTGTTTGCGATCAGTGTTCCACATACATAGCTTTTCTTTAACACGAGTGCACGTAGGACAAATCAATTCTCAACTTTGTTAATATTTTCTGTATCTCTTACTTTTTACTTTTAAATTCATTTTTATTAATTATTAGCTTATATCAACTTAAATACTAGACAAAAATGATTAAATCTAACTTAAAATTAACAGGATACTTATTCTAGATTATTGATCCTTATGCGGACGCCCTAAACTTAACTCTATCTTATAATTATTGCCTTTCGGCCTAAAAACTATTTTACGAACTAATCTTACATATTATGTTTTCATCGAGAAAATTCTTAAAAAAACTCGGCATCTTTATCAAATTTTATATTTTTATATAAAAAAAAAAACAAATTACAAACTACCTACTCTACTTACTTAAACTACTTAACATATTCTAACTATAATTAGGATTCTGATCACTCGTTGCATTACGAAACAAGTGGTCAAAATCCCAATTGCTTTCTGAGCGCCTGGCAGTCGTCAACGTGCACACGCGCCTCCGTGAGCCGATTGATACCTTACAGAATCTATCACCTCCCGGAAGCACCACCACAAGCCGGCGAGCCCGGCCTCTCCCAGAAACGCCCTAGCTAACTTATTCTAACTTATAAACTAAGAGGATGTTACCTAGAGTAACGCACCGTCTTGGGAGGGCATGTTGACCCCTCCCCCCTCAAAAAGCCACCAGAATTCGGCGAATTGTTGTCGAATTTATCCCTCTCCGCTATTGCGGTACTAAAACGGAGGAGCTCATGAGCATTGGCGACGTTTTCGCCGCGGATGAGCCGCTTATCTCTTGCGCTGCGGTAGCGGTGGTATAATACCGGGATACCATCCCTCGTCTGTACCAGCCCTTTTGCATTAATATGAATAAATGCCTCCGGAGGGATAAAGCCAGACCGGAGCGTACTCTCTACAGCAAGGATCTTTAAGATTCCCTCATCCAGCGTAGCCATTTGATTTATGGCACACCAGACCCTACAAACAACTCCGAATAGATATAGTCAATTCGGGCCGCTTGTTCGTTTAATTGTGCCTGGAACTTATCGATCTTTCCGTGCAGAGACAGAAGGATCGATTTTAAGTCCAGGTCCACCTCTGGTGCCTTTTGGGCTACCTTTGGTGGGTTTGATGTTATTTGGGCGTGACCCGATCCAGCTGCCATTTGGGCAAAGGACACGTTGGGTGCCACAAAATTTGAGAACGAGCGACCCTTTTGACGCCTATTGTCTTCAGACTGCTGTTTGCGGGCCTGGACTCGCTTTTTCAGCTCCTGGTACTTTGGGCAACCCCTGAAGTTGGCGGGATGCCCAGTGTTCCTGCAGAGCACACAAGAGAGGACACTCCGGTCCTCAACTCTCTCCTTACCAAGAGGACATTCTCCATGTATGTGATCCCTATCGCACTTGACACATCTAAACTGCATGTTGCAGTTAGCTGCGGCGTGCCCGAACCTTTGGCAGCGCATACATTGAAGTATGCGATCCGACCTTTTAATTTTCTCCCATCTAACAGCGTGGTAGTACAGGAAGCGGATATTTCGCAGCCTGTCAATTTTGCTGTCGGGAGTAAGCTGCACTAAGAAGAATGGTAAGTAACGGTTACCACCCCTTGCCACAGCCGAGGAAAACGGCTTGACCCCCACGAACTTGAGGTCGTCGCTTTCAAAATTTTTGAGCTCTTTTTCTTTTTGTTTGCTGGCTGATAGCCTTTTCACATGAAAATTTTTCGTGATTAATTTACATAACCTTATGCTATCTGTAATTTCAAAATTACTCACATTTATAGGTGGGACTCTTACCTTTGCTTGTTTCTTTTGTTGCTGGTGTTGCTGTACCTCAGTCTGCTTTTGCTGCTTTGATTGTTGTGGTTGTTCTTGTTGTTGGTGCTGTTGTTGGTGCTGTTGTTGTTGCTTTTGTTGTTGTTGTTGGTGTTGTTGTTGTTGTAGTCGTTGTTGCTGCTTCTCCTGCAGCTGTTGCTGCACTTGCTGTTTAAGCACAGCTTGTTGTTGCTGTTGCTGCATCTTCTTTCTGCGCAACTGGTCGCGCTTCTCCAGTAGCTCTTTTATGAGCTTGTCCAGCTGCGCCTCCCCGTCCACTTCTTCGTCCATTTGGACGACTTCCTCGTCATCAACCGGTAGGTCCCTGAAGGAATTTCCTTCTCCGACGTACCGGTCATTGCCACTCTCAAATTCATAAGAGCTGGAATTTTCTGCATCATCATCGGCTCCAGCCGCCGATGATGTCACATTATAGCCTGCCAAGTTAACCCTTCTCTTGGCCGAAAGATTCGGCTTCGGCTTTAACTTGCGTCGCCTCTTCTCAACTTGCCTGAACTCCTCGCTTACAGCTTCTGGTTTCACCGGTGTAGTGGAAGCTTTCGTTGGTGCTTCTATAGCTTTATTTTCAGCTACCATTGGTGCTGCTTTTATTGCTGCTGTTACCTGCGAGACCACCCGCCTAGTCAACGACCGATACGCTGTTGTTTTTGTTGGTATTGTTGCTGCCAATTCAATTTCATCTGCAGCTACTGCCTTTGGCATATATACTGCTGTTGCTGCCGTTATTGTTGCTGTTGTTGTTGTTGTTGCTGATGTTATAGCTGCTGCTCTTCCTGATGTTGTTGGTCTTGCTGCGGTTGTTGTTGCTGCAGATGATTTTTTAGCCAGCTCGCGTGTTTGCACCACGCGTCGCAACGGCACACCCACACCCGTACGCGGGACCACCGTTTTTCCGGGGTCCATCGCCTACCACCGTACGGCACTTTTTTTTACACTTTTGTTATTTTCTCTATCAAACTTTCTCACATAAATTATAAAATTAAAAATAAAATTTTTCTTGCTGGGAATCGAACCCACGCTTCTGACAACAGTATATTGCACTTGATCGCTTATAATCTTCCGTAACTAGCCGTCCTGTCTCTCTACGTGTTGCGGAACGACTATTTTTCTGTATCTCTTGTCGCCGTGATATGCACGTGGAACAAAACAATTTTCACAAAAAAAAAAAAAAAAAAAAAATTGCGATAAATTATATGGAAAATTTGGCCCAAACGCCAAAAATGGTATATGGCACAAAACAATTCTACAAACTGTTGATTTTGGTGGATATGGGAAAAATTGTTCGATATCTCGGGATTGGAAAGACTAAGAGCAAATCGAATCACAGATTTAAAAGGAGCATACAAATTTACCATAGAATCTGTAATGGAGGTGGCGTAGAGGAGAGAAGAGGAAGATGGAATTGTCTCGACAGGCAGGATAAAATTTAAGGGGAACGGGATAAAGGTTTGGGATAAGTAAAAAGGAGAGGAAACGGGAGAGAAAACAGTTCGGTACTATAGGAAGCGGGGTGCATGCCTTGCTGGTCTCAGCTGAAGCTCGGGGGGGGATTCTTGCTTCCGAGTTACCAAACTAATCACCACTACATAAAAAAAATTGCATGCTCTATATTCCAAGAAAACACAAAAAAAAATAAAAAAAAGGTGAAATTATGGACGGGAGGTCTAACATGGCCATATGAGGAACTGATGGTCGCCCTCGCAGCGGATCCGTACGATCTGTACCCACCCTTCCTTGTTCAAGTATCGCTGAAAAATAAAAAACTTGCACCCATTAGGAAAGCCCTATGCTTCCATTACGACCAACCACAACTCTGCCAAAGAAATGAGACCATCGATTTTAACAACTCAAATTATCATTTTTATTCCATTAATAAATTAGGTATAGGTAGGAAGAAGAAAAATGTACGTTCATTGTAAGTAGACAATGCCAAAACTAAATTATAAAGGTATTATAACTAATATAGTAAGAGCATGGAAAAAAAAGGAGATTAGATATTACAAAAGAAATAAAAAAAAGTATTTAGGTAACTATGCATATGTAGTAAGCTAGGATAATTAATTTAAATGTAGTACTCTTTTGTTTTAATTAAATTATAAGTAGGTATATAAAAAAACTCCAATGGTATATAGGCAATTCATAACCTTTCAATTTTGCACCGTGGCGACAACCCTAAAGGGGTTGCAGATCAGTAATACCACACGTGTATGGGTGTGTTCGGGGGGAAAAATCAAAAAAAAAATCCAGATTGATTGCTCTTAGCGCTAATGAAACAATGTAACCGCTATGTTTTGGCTTACCTGGTTATCCACTGCGTCAGGCCTGTCGAAGAGGATTTCCTTGGCGAAGCTGCTGTTGGAAAAAGAACCAAAAAAAAACAAAAATCGCGGTGGGGTTTGGAGGTTTACCCCGAACAGAAAAGAAAACCCTCGATACACACTTCCTAACACGAACGCTTATACCGGGACAGAAATTTTTACTTTTATGTATGTATTATGTAATCATTAAAATCGAGAAAAAAAACCAAGTGGAATAAAATCATGCATGCATTAGATATAAGCACTATAGAAAAACAAAACTAACGCTAAACTTAAACTACGGTACTCGTGCTGGTGAAGATTCTGCGTCGGGGAGGTGCGTGCACGATCGTTGCGCAGGAAGAAGCGCTGTTTCGTGGTCGGAGAGATGTAGTCACAGATGCCGGGCACTCCAGTCAAGACTCTGAGCCACGGGGTACGTTTTGGAGTCCCAGAGGTGCGCATGCGGCCACGCTGGGAACTGGGGTTCTGGCCCTTTTTGCCACTAGCAGGTGATGTGGGGGCTGTAGCTGTGCTCGCCGCTTAATGGCGCGGGGGGGGGGGGGGGGGCAAGCGGAATACTATAAGCCGCACCGCAATATCCCTCGTAATTCGATTCGTATGGTCGCGGGAATTTTTGCGGGGAATTGGTTTCAATTGTCGTTAGTTGGGACACGTGGGTGACGCCGCGTTAGGTGTATTGTATGGGGGTGTTTAAACTTTATACACGCGGCTTAAAATATTTGGTCACTGGCTTGTTGGTCATGCGGTACACAAGATTATCAGGGGGAACTTATACTTTTTTTTTACAAAACGTCGATTTCGTTCACTTGTTCAATAAATTACAAGTTACTACAATAGAAAAAAAAAGATTTGCCACGCGCGCCCCGAGCGATCATGAGATCACGTTTTGGTTTTTTGTTTTATATTCCGCCACGGATAATAACCGCGGTTATTGACGAGTACCGACTGACTAACTTAAGTCCTCGCATTATTTCTCCAGCGCTTAAGCTGGTGGCCCATCAAGCGCTATCGTTCGCTTTTCAACCGGGGATTGCCCTCGCACTCTTTCGCATCACCCGTCCCTCGCCAAGAGCATGGACAAGCGGTTTTGTCGAACGATCAGACATTTGGTCATTTGTCCGCCCCCCAACACATGATTCTTCTCTCCGAACACCCACAAGCATAATCTCTTTTTCCCACTGGGTTTTTTTTTCCCTTCCTTTTTTTTTGAACGAAGATTCCAAAAAAAAATGAAGCGGGACCTCAGCAGAAACAAAGTTGGGGAGATGTTCGATCGGTTAAGAGATTGGAGACTTTTTTTTTTCGTGGCTTGGGGTAAGGAAAAAAACGGAATTTGCGCTATTTGAATAGACGTAGATGTTTACTTCGCAGACTGACTTTCGATGAAACGAAACCAAAAAAAAATGTTTCCCAGGCAGCCGTTACAAATCCGTTCCTAACTCAAAAACGACAAAAGCGGCGCATGGAACAAAACAATTCTCAGGCGACGATATTACAAAACATATATAAGACTCACACTCTGTCCTATATATGCAGATAGTAGACTTCAATGTAGGTAATTATAGATCCTATTGGATAGGTTCGTTCTTAGGTTGCATGCTGCACACAATATTTTGCTCTTGCTTCACTAGGTCGAGCGTAGCTACCCCACGCTGCGAACCAGTTTAGTATGCTTAAAACCATTGAAGTGAAAAAACGGCTCATCTTTAAGGATATGTTTTGGTGTCGATTTATGCATACAAAGTTAAATTAAATAAACACCATAAACACAATCAGAACAAAGATTCAATGATATTAAGAGGACAAAATTACTTTTCATAATGGCGTAAAGGGTCGTTTTAGTCCAATCCAATCGGGACCTATAATTTATATCTAAATTGATTTTGACAAACCCCCTTATCATCCATAAACGTTTTCGCGCAGAAACATCAACCTTTATTTAGAGGACTCAATCCACCAATTTTTTGTATTTATTAGTTATTCGCACAGTTATACATTTGTTCTTCACTTTATTCACTCGTTTCCAAAAACAAAACATTCAAATACCTATCTAAACATTTTCTTTAAATTATATTTAATTTATATTTTGCTAAAAACCTGCAAATGCCCCTTTTAGTAAGCCAACATTATGCAAGACGATAATGATTTTACTATCGCTCTTATTCAGTTGTCGATGCGACAACATTTGACAGTTCTGTCTGTTACGTGAAGCAGAAAATAAATCGTCGAAACGATTACGTTGAGACGACAGCCATTTAGGTTATACGAAGCACAACTATTGTCAAAACTATATCGTCAGGCTGTATGAATAATCACCCAAAACACGATCGCCCAAATTACAAAATGATCAGTCGCCCAAACATTTTTGGAGCAGAATAACTTCCGCGGAAATATGGCCAAAAAAGGAAATAAAACCCACGGCATTTATTTTTTCTTCGAAGTAGCTTTGAAGCTGTGGTTTTAAATGTTATTTCCTTGTGGAATTATATGGCGATACCGGATACTACTTATAACGGTCCTGCAAAAGAACAAGAAGATAAATAATAAACTAGGCTGCTCGACGAACAGTACGTGCCGGACGGAGGGTATATGTGAAGCGAATGACGCACCAGCTTACCATTCAACATGGAATGT
This sequence comes from Portevinia maculata, assembly GCA_949715645.1. Lineage (NCBI taxonomy): Eukaryota > Metazoa > Arthropoda > Insecta > Diptera > Syrphidae > Portevinia > Portevinia maculata. The sequence continues at coordinate 107,670,979 of OX454525.1, read as the reverse complement.
ATGGGACGGAATGGACCTCAACCATCAACTATAGAGGCATAAGACAGCGCAGTGGATGACAGCGTTACACACCACAAAGCATGTCACAGCTTATTAAAATAGAAACAAAATCCCTTGCCCATAGAAATTAAAGGCGTTTAACCTACAAACAATTAGGCACTTGGAAGCTAAGTTTGAAGCCAATGTGCCATTAACATTGGCTTCAAAATTAGCTTAACTTAAGTTAGAAAAGCAGCGAAAACTTAGATACTACGCATGCATTCGTTTCTTTGACAAAAAGTGGGGACCAAACTCAAAAATAATTTTGTGGATGTTGACGGCAATCGTGCGACCAATACTCACATTCGGTGGCTTTGACTGTTGGTAAGCCACGGACAAGGTTACCAATCTCAAGTTGAGGACAAAATTGCAAAAACTAGCAGGTATAACACAACTACCGCAATGAGAACGACACCAACCGATGGCTTGAAAGCAATTCTCAATCTACCACCTCTGGATCTAAACATGTAGGAATCGGCTGCTAAAAGTGCTTCGGGGACCAGCCAAACAAATAGCTCAGCCCGAATCATATAAGGCATACACTGCTTCTGAACACATGTCTCTTACCTAGACTTTGAAAGACCATTCTCTTGCTCGATTCCGAGCAGGGAGGAATGGAACGTAACGTAAATAAACTCACGAAAAGGACATCAATATCCATCTTCTAAGATGGATCAATGATGAACTGTAGAACTGGGGCTGGATTAGTCTCATAGGAATTAAACATGCATAGGTCACAGATCGATCAGACTACCTGATCACTTTAGTGTATTTCAAGCAGAAATTGTAGCAATCACTGAAGTTGCAAGCATAGTTTCAATGATTGCGGTACCATGAAGTGATTTATCATATTTATTGATAGCCAGGTGGCCATACAAGCGGTATCGGATTGTTCCTTGCTGTCGCGAAGAGCTGAAAACTCTTGGCTCGCAGCATAAGACGAATCTCTGCTGGATTCCTGGACGCAGGGGCATAGCTGGTAACGAGCAAGCTGATGAATCGGCAACTAAAGGGTCTGCGATGGACCAAGAATAGGCACTTCAGTCAACGTGAATTAAGAAAAAGAAGACCAAAGATGGAGGACTAACTAACTAATGGCAGAACAGCGAAGCCAACACTCTCACCGATGGGTACCACAATGGATCCACAAGGACCTAATTGTGGTGTAGCAGAATTACTCTGTTCCGCCAACCCGGAAACCTAGCCTTATCTGACTCGTGATATGTTCATTTTGCCCATCTGTTTCAGATATACACTACACAGTCTATGGATCATTTAATACAATATTCAAAATACTAAACAATTATATTACAATATTTTCTTTATTATTTTTTCGTTTTTATTTGCTTTGCATTCTTGTATTATTTGTATTATAATTATTTACTTGTATACTTACAAATACCTACATTAACATTATATTTAATCGTTTTTCCTTTGTATATTATCCACTAGTTTGCTCCATTTATACTTTATTCATAAATTATTACTTTACAGGTTCATAGCTATTTTACATAAATATTTGTATTATATCGGTAGTATTACATCAATCCTAAGAATACACTTAAACACATTAAATTATCTGACATTCACGCTGTTTTTTGTCCATGAAAAACTTTTATTAGATATTAGTTTTTTTCCAGAAAAAAACAAAAAAAAAACAGAATGTACTTTTATACCTACTAATCACATACTGAAAGGAGGGAAGGGAAAGAAATTCGCAGACATTTATTTATATTGTTTTTTGTTTGTTTTAAATTCACAATAATTGCATTGCTTGATTGGAATATATTTACACACACATTATACACAATATGTTATGGAATGGCACAGGTTGTTTGTTTTAAAAACATAGAGATATTTGAATTTTGTAATTTTTAAAATACATAATGTATGAGATAAAACTTAAAGGGAAATTCGTGATAAGAAGTTCAACTTCCGTTTTGTTAGATTCTTTCAAGACGTTTATACTTAGATTTAATTGTATTTTTCATGGCATTTTTATAAATAAATTTTGCTCTTCAAATAAATGGGGAAAACAATCTAATTCTTGATTGAATGTATCAAAATTAATTAATAGATTTAGATTATATTCGTAGATCGCCTGAACTTGATCGTATACATAATTTACTTCATTCAGTTATCACAATTATTAAACTGGAAAAACAAATTGGAAAACTACTTACTATGTAAATATACATATTTTCTTTCGATTAATTTTTAAATATCAACTCAATATTAATATAAGTGTTTTATTTACAAAGTGAACCATACACCTTTCAGATGGCATTCAGATGGCATCAATTAGCGATGTTATAAAATTTACACCATCCCTTTGGACATCATTCGTACGGTATTCTTTAGCGCTTGGCGTTTATTACAAAACCAAATTCTTATAACTTCGCGTTCATAGCCTAATTGATGAGCGAGACCTGTGATCTCGGTACCTGTAAAGAAAGCAATATAAATAAGTTTAAAAGAGAAAAAGAGATATTATCTATTCGGCAAATGTGAACTTTCATCTTATTTAACTGAACTGAATAGTGTGTGCTATTCAGCAATGCAGATCGCCGAAAAAACCCATCAACTTGATCAGTGAAAGATAAGATAAACATTGATAATGCAGCAGGGTTCTATGGTTTACAACTTAGCACACAACATGGTTAATAAAAAGTGCTTAATTGGCGCACAGCTCAATGTAAAGCTCTGCTGGGTTCCCGGTCACATTGGTATGCCGGGCAACGAGAAGGCTGATGAGCTGGCCAGGCAGGGTTCACAACTCGAAACAAACCAGGCCAATATAACAGTGAGGATTACCTGTAACTTTAAACGGTTGATTGGGGACAAAATACTAAAGGTGACTTATGAAAGATGGAGCACACTTCAATCCTGTACAACAACCAGGAAACTTTGGCCGCCCTACAACAAATTTCAAACCGAGAGTTTACTACAAATGAACAAAAAAGCTTTTCCTTCTCTCGTGGGCGTAATCACCGGCCATAACACACTGAAATATCATTCCAAAAGGATGAAAATCAGCAAAGATGACTTACTTGTGCAGACGTTGTGGCGATGAGGAAATGCAGGAAGTTACCCTTCACTCGCTGGACAGTGGGAGGTCCAGCACTCTTCCACATCAGAAATAAATTTCTCGGAAAATTCCTAGAAGAACTTCACGCAGGACCGTTTCTGAATTATTTAAATTTATAAATGAGTCAGGATGGCTTGAAAGTCCCAAGGGCATTACAGCAGATCTACGCTGATATAAGTGTGGCGGGTGCTGGTTTCTCCTGCCAATATTTAACTGTTGTAAAAGACTGGTGCCTCAATCTCTTAAGTAAATAATTGGTCACTTGTTAAAATAAAATTTACAGACCCTCTAGACTTAGAGCTAGTCAAAAGAAACTGAGCTGATTTGTAACCGAAGTCACTAACCAGTTACTGACACATTTGTCACACGAGGCAATTGGAGAGAGATCGAATCCAGTAATTTCTTTGGAGAAATAATCGATATTTGTACCAAACCATATCCTATCCAGTTATTACATTTTGTCCCTTCATCCGCGCCTTAAAGTCAAGAAGAAATGCAACTACGCTTGAAAAATAACCTTGCCATGAGCAAACAGGGTAACTGACAGGCCCAGATGCTACTAACTGATTACAAGAAGTTTATAAATAGTAACGGCGGTATCAATAAAAAAATTAATAAGACTCAATGCGGATTGCAGAGTTATAGTAATAAGCATCCCTTGCTACTTTGTTTTGAGTATATCTTTATATGTGAAGTCTCCCAGCTGAAGGAAATTGAAAAATCTTGTGATCAAAACAACATCCGGAGATTTTACAACCGAAGCAACTGACTGCTAGATTCACGACCGGAATGCAGACTTTTCGAAAGAGCGACGGAAACCTAGTCACCGCACGCAGGGAAAAGAAAATGTGTTTAAGCAACATTTCCAACAGCTACTAAATCGGCATCATGTGCAGAGAGCGATACCGCAAGAAAAGAACCTACATCCTATAAATGAAGAACCGACTCCACCAACCAGTATAAATGAGGTTCGTTTAGCTATAAAAAAGCTTAAGAACAACAAGGCCACCAGCTCTGATCCCTTACCTGCGCAGCTCTTAAAATACGGATGTGATCGTTTGGAAGGGCGCATTCACCAAACCATCAACCAAGTATGGGATGGGTTGTAGAAAGCTTGGCCGATGACTGACAATCAGCTCCATATGCCCCTAACATATCCATATGCCAGGTTAATAATGCATATAAGATCCTATTCAATGTACTGTGTGAACGTCTCAAGCCGTTATGCAACATACGTTCGGCACGTACCAGTGTGACTTCCGATACGGCAGATCGACAATAGAAAATAGAGGCAAATTCTGAAAACGACCAACGAATTTCAAGTCGCAGCATACCATCTTTTCATAGATTTCAAAGTCCCTTATCATAGCATTCGTCGTCAGGAGCTCTACATGGCGATGCCCAAATATGTGATCCTAGCAACACTGGTCCAGCCGTGTCGGATGGCATTTGAAAACATGCGGTGTAATGTGTAGGTTGGAAGCAGCTCATCCGAATTATTCTAAACTTGCACAGGATTTCGACAAGGAAATGCGCTATCATGTGACTTCTTCAATTTTGTTCTGGACAAAATAGTGCACAGGGCAGGTGTTAACACGAATCACTATTTTAAATGTATCTGTCAACTACTGGGGCACGCGGAAGTTATCGACAACATATCGATTGAAAAACAGGCGACATTTTTTGGTCTTAAAGTTATTGGTGACAATACTAAATACACGGTATCAACAAACAAACAAACATCTGTCCACCACCTAGGACAAAACGTCACTTTTGATAACAATAACTTTGAGGTAGTTAAGGAGGTCATCTACCGTATAATTTATATGAACTTCAATAATGACATCTTAGTGGAGATCCGACGGAAAATTACTTAAGAAAACCGCTACTATTAGGGTTTGACAAAGCAAATGAGTTCAAAACTCATCACTTGAAGGAGAAAATGCATGCTTCATCTAACCTTAATCCTGCCAGTCCTGTTTTACGGTGCCGAGTGCTGGACGATAAGTAGGAAAGTAGAGCTAATATTGGGTTCTCTTTACCACCGCGCAATCTATGAGCTGTACCAAGGTGTGGATTTAGTCGACTTAGGACAATAATGCTCCAGCCAAGAGGATCTATCGAGACCACAAGGAAGACCGAACCTAAGCTTTAAAGACCAAGCTATCTCAGATACTAGAGGGCTTGGTCTGAACAACTGGAAGCAGCGTGCCCGAATCGCAGAATATGGAGGACTACAGTGTTTCACGCAAAGACTGTTCACAGGCCCGTTAAGTAAGTATCTTCATGTGTGTGAAATTGATCATCACTTTTTTTTATTTTTTTTTATTTTTGGCAGTCTCCGCCGGATTCATACCCATTTCATGAAATTTTAAGGCAAACGAATTCTGTCATGAAAAGTAACTAATGATCAAACTTACAAAACTGAATTTTAGATTTTTCTCATTACCATTATACGCATTAAAAAAAGTTAAGAAAAATACAAATTAAAATTTAAAAAATCTTGGGCATCAGATTCAAATATGATGATTTCTTACATTCATCCCAAGCGACATTTTGGAAGATGTAAGGCATGGTTTCGTTTTACATATCCTATGACACCATGATGATATTATTTTCTATGCAAGAAAAGATAATCGCGAACGGCTAAACAAGACAACTTGGCGACAAAAAGAGGTTTAAAGGAGAACAGATAACCATAATGGTTGTTGTTTTATGTGTACATTATAATGCATTGTATCCTAAAAAAGTGCTATTCGCAACAACTACCTACCTGACGGATGTGTATTTCGTTCAAAATGAGCATTCAGTAACTCTAAAGCTTGAGGTGTAAACGATGTTCTTCGTTTTCTTTTCTTCGAAGGTTCCACGCCAATATAATCTGTTAAATGGTTTTGGCCTGTTTTGTATCGATTCCAGTGACTAAAAAATGTAAATTATTCATCATTTTAATTAAAAACAAATAAAATCATTATCATTACCTCTCTTCAGCTTCCTTCATCCAACGTTCGAGGACGGGCTTTATCTTTTGGGCACTCTTGGGAGTTATATCCAACTTTTCAAACCTACGGATATTTTTTCAAATCCATTAGTGTTAAGTTCAAAAAACAACACCAAAACGATTAATAAAAATAGAATAACAAAAAAAGCCTTGTATGCGCATTATCAGTGCCAGGACATTGTCGTAATTCAAATATTCAACTTAAAGAGACATTTTTTGTAGCAAATCATAAAATAAACAAAAATGAGTATTATTTTGTTTCAGAAGATCTTACACAAATCTGTGAATATATATACTCTTGGCAATGCCCTGGCCAGTGATTGTTTATTATAGAAGTAAGCACATACACATACATTAATTTAGAGATTAAAAATTTAATTACAAGATATTTATTAATTAATTAGAACTAAAAGATAGCAATTCCAAATAAGGCTTCGAATTAGCATATTAAGACCCAATTAAGTGATGTTCTGTTTCTGCTAAACTCCCACTTCCCAGATCAATGAAAGAAAAGATAACTTTCAGTTTCATTCGCTTTATATCTCCTGGCAAATGTTAATGATTTCGTCTTCTACTTTTTTCATGAAAATAGTGCCACATTACGTTACAAGTGATATTCTTTTCAAAGAAGAAGACCACCATCGTCGTATCACCTTCGTTGTGGTGTTAATTATATGCAACATAATGTGTATACATTTCCCACTTTTATGCGCGCCCATACATATACCTTTAGAGGTGAATTGATTTTCGCACAACCCAATTTATATGCATACAAGAAGACGAATGCTTGAATGTACCAAAGTGATAGAGAATATCTCAACTGGTTTTAACTTAATTAGGGTGTTAATACAAATTCTTTGCTCTTTTATTATTTATCATTCTAATTTAAGGATCAATTTCAGTATAAGCAAATGAAAAAACAAATGATTTAAAATAAATATAAAGTAAATTAATGAAAATAATTAAACTCTTGGAGTTGTTTTTATAGTTTTGAAACGTACATATTTTGTTGTTGTGATGAAAGCTGAGCAGCATACATCTGTGCAGCAAGGGCACTGTTGATTGCGATTTGAAGAGAGTCCATAGCATCCGCGGCAGATTATGTTTAAAAGGAGTTGGTATACATTTTAGATAATTATTGTTCAATTTTCAATCCAAAAAAGAAATAAAATAAATAAAAACGAAATGAAATAAAGTGTTTATAAATAGCTTCTTTTGTAAATGTCCTGGCACTTAAATTTAGGAAAGGTTAATCTACCAAAACAATTAAGACGAGAAAAAATAAATAAATAACAACCAGTTCGCTGCCGAACTCTTTCGTTTAGCTTGAGAGTACATTTCGTTAAATGTTTCTATTGACTTTAATTGCAATCGAGCTTACATTAACATTACAACATTAAGCAATTTGTGTTATACTACGGCGTAAGTTCAATCATCACTAGTGGAGGGCGAGATAGAGTCACTGCTAGGATGAAACGTAGAATTTGCATCTGAAATAAATTCGTTGACTTCGGTGATGCCTCTGCTAACCACGCCACAAGATAACATGCCTTAAAGTGTGGGTTTTCTACTGTTGAACTGCTAATTTATTGCTAATTTATTGCTGCTAAGAAATGTATATGTATATGGCTACTCCACGGGACCAATAAAGTTGATTCATACTATGTGAAATATTTATATTAATCTGCAAATGAAAAGGACTGCCAGAGGACTTTTGAAAAGCATCTTAGTAAATTTCTAGATAAGTCCAATGCCATCAATCAAATGGTCGCAGAAGTTTTGTTTTAGGCCCTGTTTGGGCCTAATATGTAATGCCTCATATTTTTTGTTATCAACGATAAGTCACTGGTCCGAAGAACAGCCTGCAAAAAATAGATGTATGATAGATGTAAGGCCCCTCAAACGACCCAGAAGACAATAAAATACATGTTAAACAAAAGATATAGATGGATCGACATCGATTCACATTAATTTATCAAAGAAACTGGACTATCTATGGATTAGCTCTGTAAGACGGAACTAGTCTTTCCAAGGTTTTATCTATAACTGTCATTATAACAAGGTGATCCAGTTAAGCTATCTTTTTCTTATTCAGAAAGAAAAAGATGATATGCGAAACTAAGACCATCACACACCATGTAGATCGATGCATTACTATTAGACGTCTGATTGCAGAAAATAGGCGCTACACCGCAGTTATGCGCCCTGCGCTCGCTTGCGGTGTATATGAAGTATGACATCAAATTAGTAGCAACAAAGGGGAAGATATTTCGCATGATTACAAAATTTATAAAGCGTGATCCAATAAGAAACAAAAGTAACTATTCATGTCAAAGAAATAATCTAAAAAAACAGCACGGTTAGCTCGATTTGTGCAGTCATTTTCAAACAATAGACCCTATGAACTTCGTCAAAGAGGCGAAATCGCAGAAGAGAGCTAAGCCTTACAATTCCTCGATCTCACAATTGCAACAGCAGCAATGATTGGCCTTATGTGCTGAAGTGATCCAAAACCGGTTGATCTGCTTATATATTTTGAGGTCGAACCAGCGAACTCCACAGGTGGGTCAATAGGAATACAGTGAAGTGGGAGGGTTGTTAATAAAAAGCGTTTCTGGGTACATCGATATAACCTACTTACGAAGTCGTCGAACAAAAAAACATAGACGATGAATATTTTCCCAAAGATAACGGATAAGGGAGAATTTCTGGAACTAAGAAAGATGTACCTAATGAATTTGTGTCAGGACACTGCGGTATAGAAGGTAATAAGGTAGCCGATGAGCTGCCAAGAACAGGAGGAGATAGAGATAGCAGTGAGGTAGTGGTTATCAAACCACCTCTCGGCGTTGCAAATGCCATTATTAGGGAACAAATCACAAAGACTGCCGGCCTGAAGTGGGAGAGCCTTAGTGGGCACAAGGCATTTTAGCCACACAGCAGAGGACAGCGAAGGACACTGGAAGGTATCTTGTCAGCAGACTGTCTCCTGAGGAAATATTCCAAGCGACTCAGACTGACAGATACGGACTTGTGCAGATATTGCAGGCATCTGTAAGAAGAGGAGGATATAAAACACTTATTGTGTGAATGCGAGGTAGTATCGCAAAACGAAGGAGGTTCTTAGGAAGGTACTTCTTTGAGCAATTAGATGAAATAAATCACACAAACCGCTTAGATTCTGCAGGAAAATTGGGTGTTTCTCGACAGAACGCGTGTAGGTATGTATTCCGTTTTGGATTAATTGGTTCTCCAGGGATTGCGATATGCCCATTATGGTACCACTATTTAACAAAAGCTGCCCAAATTAAAGAAAAACTGCAATATAAAAAAAATGATTTAACTTTTGCATTCGCGTTATTAAAAATTCAAGATTGAATAGAAAAACTTGTTTTTTTTAAAGAAATTCAATGCTTAAAGAGTATAAACTATGGAATTAAAAAAAAGTAATTTGTATCTTTTTTTTTATTTATAATATTTTAATTTATTGTATCTAGAATTATTCAAATTATGTATATTGTAAAAATTAATTAATAAAAGGAAACTATTTAAACTGGTCCCTGAGATGAAACAAAAGAGAGATGGGACCCACAAAGCAATCGCCTTTGTACTGTAGAATCAACTTTGGAGCCAGATGCATATAAAGAGTAATTTGCCCCAAAGAAACCTGACACTGGTCGTCGGTCAATTCACATCAGCAGGGACTGACATCCTTGAGATGAAAGATGATATGGGAGACTAAATTAAACCAAATATTACCCTTCTTTTCAGGAAAAAATTGGAGGCTCACAATCAACATACAAAATCATTGACTACCACCGGATTGGTGAAACAGACAAGCCGTCGTTAAGTGTGCGTGAAATTAAAACCAAAGAAACTTGACTTCTTGATGCTTATAAGAGACAACTGGATAAAAAATCAAAGCAAAATGGTAATACGCTTCGAAACCACTTTTCTGTGTGGTCTTTAAGTTAGTTAGTGAACAACGTAGATAGAGTCCTTGAGAAGCCATTTACAAAGGGTGACTGTAAGGTTCATTGTTGGTCCCTACTTTCTTTAAAAGGAAATCGGGTAAAAGCATTACATTAAACGGATCGCATTCCAGAGACTAAGACAAAATGGATTATCGGGATGATTATTGGCCAAGCCATTTACATAATTTTTTTCCATAAATAATCGGAAGCAGTTAAAGAAACCAAATTGCGTCATATCCTTAAAAATTGTAATGTTGGCACATTGTAAAACTTGTAAAACTAAACTTAAATTCGTAAGCTAAACTCAAACTTTCTGACTGCGATTAACATTTTGATACTTATGTTATAAGTATAATGTATAAATGTAAGCTAATATAAATAGGGTCAATGAAAATGTCAAAACTTTTCCAAATCACAAAACAGCCCAAATAGTTCTAAATTTAATTAAATAACAATTTTCAAGTTTTAATATTTACAAAGCTTTGTTCGGCTTTATAAAAACAATTTATATCATTACCTTCCAAATGAACTAAATAAATGAGCTAATACCTAACTCGTCCATTTCTACGAAAAGTCAATGAAGCATTTTGTTTTGATTAACTTTTCCTAAAGTTTACAAAAGAATACTTTTTAAACAATAAAACAAAAATGTTCTACATAACTAAACACATATTTTAAATATTATTAGTTTACACTGAGCACACTCTACCTCACCTGCATATGGCACTTTGACTATACGCTGGACCCTCAGTCACCGACAGTGCCTGACCAACCTGCGTCTGCGTCAGTCCCAATGATAATCTCCGTAATTTAAATGCTTTGGCAAATTCCTTAATTTCATCCAAATCAATACCATCAACAACATTGCTCGTGGCTTGATTGATGGTTTGTTCGTCTGAAAAGTATCAAAGAAAAATAGAAAAACGAAAAAAAAACAAAAGAAAATCATGATTAAAGTTTCCATACTGCAATGCTGCTGCAAAATATCTTGATCGCAAGGTGTACAACACCCACATCAAAAGCACCACTAATTACAACTAATTACTAAGTCGACCATTATCTTCTTCGTTATGTACGCGCTGCTGTAGCAGCGTATATATTTAATGGATACAAAATTAGTATATCCTGTAGACTTGACGCGAATATATGCACGGTAACAGTTTTACGAGTATCAAATGACAGACCCTAGCTTAAAACAACAACAACATAACAAGAGCGGTAGGAACATCAGAAATAATTAGCTTAGTGCAACGTAATTGATGGCATAATGCATATTTAATTGCATAATCGAATATCGGTTGTTAGCTGTTGTGTTACCGTAATTAGTGCATGTCAAACTTAAAAGGCGAAGTCATCTGACTGTTATTTGTGCACCACCAAAGATTTCTTACCAATTTACGTATACACGACAACTACTACGACGATACGGTGATGGTGATGGTGATGTGACAAACAACGCGGCTCTGACAGCCAAACAAAATGAACACTAAACACCTTTCGATGTAGGTACTTTTCGTGTCTTATATAGTGAATTATTAACTCCGAGCCACGACGATGACGACGACGACGATACGTCGTTTCTTTAAGGACACATGCAGTCATCCCTTTGTATGGATTTAGGCCTGTTGGGTATGGGGGTTGCAGGTGGGTAATTTGCCTGCTAGATGCATATTTCATAGTCAGATTTTATTAGACGAGGATTTATACATTCGAGTGAGTACGAGTTGTAGTGCGGGGAGGTAAAGGTACATATAAATCCATTTAGATATTCCCTGAAAGCCTATCACTGCGTATTAATTTTCAGAGGTGTTAAGTTAAGCATTGGAAGTACAAAATTAGTGTTGGAAACACAATTGCTTATAGGTAGGGATACGGTTTGATATGTTTCGAAGTGAATTTGCAAATTAGTCAGTCAATTATTAAGTTTTCCTGTTCAGCTGCGAAGCAAAAGAAGGAAATGCAAGGCATGTAATGATAAAACTTTCAAGATAAAATATTTTAAGTGCGATGATGGGGAAACGTACCTCCTAAAACACAAGACAGATCCGCCTTGTTTACTAAATTACGGAACGTATAAGAATTAGACCAAATGTAATCGCAAAGCAGATGATAGTTGTCTTAGAAGTCAAAGTTCCTGCTTTCGTTTTTTTGGAACGAAAAGTTTGGTTTCTAGCTCTGCGCTGTTAAAAGTTTTTTTTTTTTTTATAATTTGAGTGTCAAAATGGAATTTTTGATATCCTTTGATACCGCGTTCTCGCATGCATCGATTTTAATACCTAAGAACTTGCTTATATTGCTATGCTTGTCGTAGACATAGAAGGCGCTTTCAACAACGTAAACACATCTGCAATCGCAAATGCACTAACAGAACTGAATGTGGGTGGCTCGCTTGGTGAACTGATCAATCTTTTGCTCTCAAGCATGATTATCAACTAAAACTGGGCGATTCATCCGTTAGGAGGTCTGTCAGTAGAGGTACGCCACAAGGCGGTGTCCTTTCCCCCTTCTGTTTAACTTGGTAGTGAATGAACTACTGATATGCCTGGAGGGGGAGGGCTGCATAGTGATTGCCAATGCGGATGACTAAGGGAACTACTTCAAAACGCTCTCAATAAGCTGACTAGTTGGACAAGAAGCTGTGGGCTGATTGTGGCATTGGTGCGATGGTAGTGTATTCACTAACTGATTGGCAGGTCGTGCGTTCGAATCCCGGCCAGAGCCATGATTTTTATTTGAATTTACATAAATAGAGATCTCCCTAAGCAATTTAGGCGCCACCCGTGGAGAAAAAAAATACTAAGCACCAAAAACTTCTTTCCTATCCTCCTATTCGTTCGAATAGTAAGTATCACCTAAAATCAAGCAATACATTACTATTGCTAGGTGCAGCTTACTGTTCAACAGTGTGTTTAACACTATAAGGGACAACAGGAACAACAAATAGCGTAAGCGAATTATAAAAAGAAAAGAAAAAAATCGAACTTGTCCTCTTCTCAAGGAAATATATAATCCCTCATATCGAAATTCCTTCTATTAAAGGCACAAGCTTAACCTTTTCCGATGAAGCTAAATTCTTGGAAACCCAACTTACAAGAAAGAGTAAAAAAAGGGGGGCCCCGCATATCTTACTGGCTATACGTATCGGTAGTGAGACCGATTCTGATATAGGGTGGTTGTCTGGTGGACTGCTCTAGACAAAGTGGTAAACCGTGAGAAGCTGAGCAAGGTGCAACGTACAGCTTGTCTGTGTATCAGCGGAGCACTCCGAACGACCTCCTCCGCTGCACTGGACATCCCTGGATATTTTCAGTAGGCAGGTGGCTGCCTGTTCCGCTGTCCGCTTAAAAGCCACCTCACATTGGATCAATACGAATATTGGCCACTCTATCATTCTGGACTCACTTGGGTCCCTACCAAGAAACACTGACTACCGTACAGTTCGAAAAGAATTTCCAAACCACTATCCCCACCAGATCATTCTGGGAGGATGTTGATTGCACGGAAGATAAATCGATCCACTTTTACACCGACGGATCAAAAACTAGTGATGGGGTAGGTGGGGGTGTTTTCTCAGAAAGACCAAATATTAGTCTCTCTTTCCGTCTTCCTGATCATTGTAGCGTGTTCCAGGCTGAAATCATGGCGATTAAGGAAGTCTTGTCGTGGCTGAAGAGAAATGTGATATCCGCTAAGGATATCCGCATATTCTGGATAGTCAAGCTGCGCTAAAGTCCCTGGACTCAGTCTCTCCAAACTCCATCTTAGCCATAGACGGACGTTCATCTCTTAAGGAGATGGCGGAGCAGTTCAATATTCACCTCTTTTGGGTACCGGGGCACAGAGACATCCAAGGGAATTGTAGGGCAGACGAACTCGCCAAAAAGGGAACAGCATTACCTCTTCTACCTGATAAAGGTCTCCTAGGTATGCCTATCGCTACTTGCAAACTTATGTTCAAGCTATCCGCAGTCGAGAGTACAAACCTCAGGTGGACAGGTAGTGACTTGTTTAGCGACTAAGCAAATCTGGTCAAATCTGGCCAAAGCTGGATCTGCGACGCTCTTTGAGTTTGATCTCACTTAACCGACTGCACATTGGCTCTGCCATAGGTGTCATTACAGGACACTGTCTAATAGGCAAGCACGCATTAAGGCTTGGTGTCTATTGAAATAATTTCTGCAGAAGCTGCAGGGATGAAGAGGCGGAGGAGACTACACTGCATCTCATCTGCACATGTCCTGCACTCTCCCATAAAAGAAATCTCTATCTAGGAGCCTTCTTACTCAATGTACTCAGTGACTTAGGTAACACATATGTTAGAAGTCTATCGCGATCAATGGTTTAAGCGAGTAGTGGTCGTAACTCCCGATCCATGTGACATCACAACGGACCTCATTGGTCTAAGTGTTTTGGCTTTCAGCTAACAGCCACCTTAACCTAACCTAAGCTGGTATGCTTGTTCACAGATTCTATATCTGTTTTTTCAATATGTTTGGTATTGCATACCTTACCTTACGGGACATATATATGTCCCGCGAGCTGCATTCATATGACTTAATTGCAATTTTCCCTTATAAATCCTATTCATGTTTGCGTCATCTGTAAATTGCACATTACTGCTACAAAATGACTATATTAAGGTTAAACTTTTCCGTTGATTCTCATTGAGTATCTTGTCTGTGAAAGGTGACCCGTATTTCAGTTAAGTTTTGCTAAGAAAAGTTAAGTGTTTATCATTGAATTTGTCTTAAAAATAAGAAAGAATGGACAGGTAAGTGAATCACATGCAATAAGATTATAATATTTGCAAAAAGTGATAAAAAAGAACAGGAATTAAGTGTGGGAGATATTATTTCCAAGAGTAACAGTTTGTAGAATAAATAGATCCCACTAGTTACAAATTTCATTTGAATTTTGACACAAGGTCTGCTTTCACCGATAACACTGACGATAAAAGCGACGTACATATACCAAAGCTCCTCTGAACTAGATATTTTCTTACAAATTTTATTAAGAAAAAACCAAATTCAAAGTCGGAAGAACAATTTTCAGATCTATTTGATATGATGATTGGCATTGGCATACATTTAGTTATGTCTTATAACCGGAGTAGCTACCTCAAATGCGAATGAATTGGTCACAAAATGCTACTTTGCGCAATGGAGCTATACAAAATGCGATTGTTCGCGATTTCTGATGCCTAATGCGAAATTGTATTTCAATAATTCTAAAGAACAAGATTCAAGAAAACATTTTTTGGGTACCAATTCATGCGGCGTCGTAGTTCCATTTTCGTAAAAATGTAAATTTACGACGTACTTTTCATGAACATCCCTAAAAACTGCTTGCGTAAAGCTGTTGGAGTCGCGACTTTGTAACCCGTTCAGTTCGGATTTATTTTTTAAAGATGAAGCAGTGGATAGGTTTTTGTGAAGGAATTTCGTCCTTGTTATTACATTAGCTATCACCTTCTCGCTTAATGACGGTGACGCTATGATGAGGAATAAAGAGATTATTACACTCCCACTTAACTGCATCTCTACTGGTCCGCATGTGGGGTCCGCCAGTTTGACCTCAGAAAATAACGGCGGGCCTATAGCTTTCGAATCACTCTTTCGCTGAGGCCAATCAAATGCTGGTGTTGCTGCATTTGTGTGAGCCAGGAGTTTTTAGGCCTTCCTATCATCCGCGTTTGTATGGGAACGCTGATTGATATTACGTTTTTGACAGGGTTCGTAGGATCTCTTCTATGAACATAGCGGTACCAACTGAGCCGGTCGCGTTTAATTTTTTATGAGAAAGGTTCTTTGATGTGAAGGCTTCCTCGGATCTTGGAACTTCTTATTCCATTAATCTTTCCTACTCCTGCTGTCATGCGAAGCATATCCATCTCAGCTGTACTTCAGTTACAGTTTTTGAATGCTGTTCAACCTGGAGAACCATATATGAGAACCGTTTGTGAACACCCGGAGCGCAACTGCGGTGTAGAGCCTTTCTTTCAGCTTAGGGAGCATTTTTCGGTCATAGAATATGGGTTTTGCAACATTTAATGTCGTCATTATAGCTTGCTTCGCTATTGCTGATAGATCTCAGATATTTGAACGTTTCGCAATTGGAAATCACTCTCCATTCATATAATTATTTGGAATGGAAATCCGTTAAGGAATCACGACGTTATTCCATCATGATCCTTATACTTTGGATTGCATCTTTGGTTGAGTATGAAATTTCTCCTTTTATATCTGTCTGAAAAGAAGATATACACTCCTCACCACTTGAATAGGACACCCCTTACGTCTGTTTTCTATCCTTCATTGCTCCCAAACCAAGCATGCTAGAGACTTAATTTGTTTTGTAAATTAAAGTTTATTTAATTGCTCTAATTTGATCAAAAGGAAGATTCAATGCTAAAGCATTAAGTTTTAACAGAATATTATCAACCAAAAACCGGCAAAATGCGGGGTCGAAAATTTCCGCCACTTGAATAGGACATACATTTAGTTTGATCGTTATCTTTGGCACACGGACTCATATTCTTCGTTGATCGATTTTTTTTGTTGATTTGGACTATTCAATTTAAAAAAATCCTAAAATGGGTCGAGGAAAATCATTAACCGAGGCGGAAAAAGGACAAATCAAAGCTTACAAGGACGCTGGCTTATCTATTACCAATATAGCTAAAAAAATCGAGAGGAGCCGACACGTTATATCCACATTTTTAAGTAATGAGTATGATTATGGAAAAAACATGAAAGGTCAGACACACAGCGTTAGTAAGCACGTGGAAAAGCGACTTATTTTAAGAAAAGCGTCAAATTCTAGCGACTCTTTGGCAAAAATCAGGGATAAATGCGATGTTAAGGCAAGTCTCACAATTATGCGTCGTATTATATCGAAAGCTAAAGCCACCTCTCAACCCGATTCTAAAAGAGCAACGCCTTAGTTTTTGTCGCGTACATATGACCTGGACTTAGAGTAGTCTTCTCCGATGAAAAAAAAATTAATTTGGAAGGCCCCGATGGCTATAGCTACTACTTTCATGACCTCCGCAAAGAAACACATATTTTGGACCGGCTGCATAGCAGAGTTGGAGGTGCGATGGTGTGGGGGCCATTTCCTATTACGGAACCTGAAAACTACAATTTATGTCAACCACAATGAATGCGTTGTCTTACAATGGCATATTGAAAAAGGCCTTTCCATACTTTCATACCCTTTTTGGACCTCTGCCGTAGATTTATCAACATGATAATGCGCCAATACATGCAGCTCGTGTAGTTAAAACCTATATACAGACCCAAAATGTGGAGACACGTCAAGTATACGGATCAGGACAACAATATTCGAGTATACCCGAACTAACCCAAGCCATCGAATTAGCTTGGAGCTCGTTTTTACTGATTTATTTGGATATTTGTATACATCCCTTCCAAACCGGATGTGTGAAGTTTTGGAACAGCAAATTGGCTCAACACACTATAATTTTTTTTTATTGAATGTGTAATACTCTAATTATCTTAAATTTAAGTTATTTTTGTAATAAAAAGAATCAGAAATCTGTAAAATATTTTTTTTATTAAAGTGTCCTATTCAAGTGGCGCAAATTTTGACCCCCATTTTGCCGATTTTTGGTTGATAATATTTTGTTAAAACTTAAAGCTTAAGCATTGAATCTTCCTTTTGATAAAATTACAGCAATTAAATAAACTTTAATTTACAAAAAAAATTAAGTCTCTTGCATGCTTGGTTTGGGAGCAATGAAGGATAGTAAACAGATGTAAGGGGTGTCCTATTGAAGTGGCGAGGAGTGTAAAAGGTGGGCGATCGGCTGGCTTCTTCTTAAAATTGTTATAAAGTAACACCGTTCAATATTGGACACAGTTTGGTACTTCATAAAGCTCTCCCAACCGACATTGCACTAGCGCATTCTGTCAACTTAATGTTGGAGAACATTTTCGAATTTTTTAGAACGTTCTTTACAAATAGCTCGAACAATATTTAGCTTAGTTGGCTGATTTGTTTCAGGATTTTTAGCATAACGTCAATCTTGACTATTCAACTCTCGCCGCTAAAATTGCTGACTATACAATATTATTGAACAAAGTGGCTATTGAGCCACAAAGTTCCATCCTGTTGAAACAAAAGCACTCCAAATCTCTCCTCATTTGCATCGCCCTAATGCTATTCTTGTACCAAATTTCTAGCACATAATAGATGACACATTTTTGACTTTGTCATAATTTTTAATTTGTCATAATGGCTTCGGAAAACTTTTTTATCACATTTTCTTAGTCTTGCCTCAATTATTTTAAACTTAAAAAAGCGGCCAAGTGCGAGTCGGACTCGCCCATGAAGGGTTCCGCACGAAGTATATTTATTATTTACTTAGGCACCTATTACAGGTTTATTATTAGAAAATAATGGTTCACGGTTTAAGGTTTATGTTTATGAAATTAAGTGTTTTTTTTTTATATTTGAGTTGATTGAATGAAAGGTAAATTGCGGTTTACGATTTATGACGTATTAAAAAAAAACTACAGACTAGATCTCGTTCAAACCAATTTTCGGTTGGAGTTTGCATGGTAATGAACATCATAATTTTTTTTTTGGTTTTATCATTCCCTTATTTTAGAAGTTAGAGGGGGGACACATTTTAACACTTTGGAAGTGTCTCTCGCGCAAACTATTCAGTTTAGAAAAAAATTATATTAAAAACCTCAATATCCATAGATACCCTACACGTATGGGTTTGATGAAAACTAAAATTTTGAGTTTCAGTTCAAGGTATGGGGAACCCCCAAAATTTATTGTTTTTTTTTTTTCTATTTTTATGTGAAAATCTTAATGCGGTTCACAGAATACATCTGCTTACCAAGTTTCAACAGTATAGCTCTTATAGTTTCGGAAAAAAGTGGCTGTGACATTCCCGGTCAGACAGACAGGCAGACAGACATGACGAATCTATAAGGGTTCCGTTTTTTGCCGTTTGGCTACGGAACCATAAAAACAATGAAAATCGTAAGAAAATCGGTGTCGTAAAAACAAGTTATATGGTAGGTACCGTTATTTAAAACGATAGAACACAAACAAAAAATGGCCTCGAAATATAAGCCTAACACCACAAATCCGAAGTCTCAAGTCATTCCGTCAACTCATCGTGACTGAAGCCTCGGTCAATTGAAGGCTGACTGACCGATGAACGAAAATGCGGGACACAGTGTTTCGTTTTTCACTATAGTCGTAAAGAAAATAAAAAATAATTATTAGACAGAAACGGCCCATATAGGGCCTAAAACTTGGCTTCTAGAAGAGACCTACAAATTTAAGCCGAGTCCGAACGGCAAATTTGATACTCTTTGATTTTTGTTAGACGTTCGCAAGAGGTGGGGCAGTGGAAAAAAAAACTTTGGATGGATGTTACTTGGCCTAACCGGGAAATTAACCGGTGAGTCACTGCCCCCGACAGTCGTAACTCGTAAATTGAAGCTTCATATCTCACACTCAGTTTGAGTTCAAAATTTTAGCACAATTGCAATATCTTTCTCTTTAGAATACGGAAAAATACGAGAAAATTAAAAATGAATGAATCTCTTGCGATGGCTCTAACTTTGAAGATTCAAAATAAAGCTAAACACATATGTAATACTAAAAATATTATTTACCCCGTAATAAAGAATTACATTCACATATTAATTAATGAAAGCAGAGAATATATGTATGGATATTATATTTATATTAAGAATTCGCCACTGAAATTGATCTAAAGCTCAAAAATGTTGAACATTTTCGTCACAGTCAATTAATAAGAGAATAAAGGACCACCACCCATTTCGCGAAAGTTAGACGAACAAAATAAAGTTTTTTTCTTTTTAAACTTACTTGGAGAATCCACTAGCAAATCTGTGCCTGAGCCATCTGTGCCGTTCGGTGAGATTTGTTGCTGCTGTTGCATTCCTGACGACGATGACGAAGGACTCATTTTTAACGAATTCCCACCAGAATGATGATGGTGATGATGATGTCCGCCGACATGTATAGGATGATGTGAATTCTGTTGGTGCTGTTGCTGTTGGTGTTGTTGTTGTTGTTGCTGTTGTTGTTGGTGCTGCTGCTGCTGGTGATGTGAAGACTGGTGATGAGGCGATGGTGAAGACGATTGGGCTGTTGAGCTTGGACCATGTGATTTTGTTATTGTTAATTCGCCATTGGTGGATGTAAGTCTGTTGTCGTGGAACCATGAAATTAGAAGGAAAAACGAGCAGAGTGCCATGCACACGCACACACATATACACACGATAAGTAAGACTAATACAGAAAATGGACTTTCGGTTTTGTCGAAACAGACAGGTAGCTCACCTATTGATGCTACTAAGTACACTGGATGCGGACGCTTGCTGCTGCTGCTGCTGTTCCCGGGACTGATGTTGGATATTTGATGGCGATGGTGTGGATATGGATGTTAGATGCTGACTTCCACTTGGAGAGTGACTTCTGAACAATTGAGAACTTAGTGGTGAGGAGGAGTAATGATTGCTCGAGGATGCACAGTGGCCGCCACTGCTCAGTGCCATTAGTACGGGGGATACGGGTGATTTCTCTGGCTGCTGATGACTTAGATTAATTCCTGCCGGGCATTCGCGTTTAGGACTTTGTTTCATATGGAGAGGCATGATAGTCTGTGAGTTTGCTACTGGCGGTTGTGGCGACATTGACGTTGACCTCCGACAGGGAGACGTCGAGTTATAATGCCGCATTGGTGGTGACGGCGATTGGCAGTCCTGAAGTGATTTAATCGCGCCTGATTCTAACTTTGGCGAGAGGTGATGATTATCAGTCGATTGGTGCTGTTGCTGATGCTGATGCGGGTGGTGATGATGCAGATGTGACAACTGATGACCTGAACGATGTGCAACTGATTGTTGATCACGCTGTTGCTGCTGCTGTTGTTCTTGTTTTAACTGTTGGATATGAAACGATTTAGCTGCCGCTGCAGCAGCTGCATGATGCTGCTGCTGATGGTGGTGGTGGACATCTGCAGCGGTCGCCAGGTGGTTGGCGGCAGCGGCTGCAAATAATTCTGGGTGAAGAGCTGCTAATAATTGCTGTACACCATTCGAGAAGAGATTTGGTTTAAGTAAACTTTGTGGCGGCGGCGGCGGGGGTAAAGGCGTCGCGAACGCTCCACTGCCAAAGTTCTGGGCGAATTGCTCGCTCGTGTTAATTTGCTGACTCACAGGAATGGTAAGAATAGTTTGAACTGCAATTCCTAGAAAAAAAAGAAAAGCAAACAAAAAACACAACACTAAATTGGGATATGTTAAGCCAGCGTCTATGCCGCATCATTTACCTTGCGCTGTTGGTATTAATAGTTGCGCCCCTTGAACACCTTGAACTAATTGTCCTGATGCCAAAATTAATTGTGGCATTTGTGCACTAGCGGTAGCTGGACTACAACCGCCTGCAATTAAACTGCTGGCCACAGGTGAACCCCCAAGCCCAACACCAATATCACCACTATGAGGTGGTGACGATGTCATTGGTACTGATGTAGATATAGATAATGACGAAATGGGCAACGATGACGATGATGACGACGATGTAGAAGTTGATCCAACTGGACCATGGGGTTTATTATTATTGATACTGTCAGTCAGGCCAGCTGATGATGATAAACTTGCTGCCACTGCTGATGTTGTTGAACCGATACTCAAATTCAAAGGTGAATTTAAAGCTACTGCAGATGAGATACCGGCTAATCCCTGAAGGCTGGCAAGTGCTGCAGCGACTGGAGGAACGACAACCGTTGAATTCGTTTGTTGATGGTGGTTGTGCTGCTGATGTTGTTGCTGCTGTTGATGATGGTGTTGCAGGGTAGCTAAATTTTGTAACTTTTGCAAATTTATCATGTCTTGCACTGCGACATGGTGTTGAGACGGACATGGATATGAGTAAACGCAAGCAAAAGAGAGAAAGAGAACGAAACAAAAATTGAAATTGAATTTTAAGTCCGTTTAATTAATAGAACTTCATTCCACCAGCAAGTGTATGAGCAGTAGGGACAGGTAGTTGCCATTCAATTTTGTTGCCAGTCAATAAAATGGATTACTGTCTAAAATACTGCTCATATGTACCATGCTTGAGGGAATATCATAATGCTTAAAATTTGATGAGAAATTGGATCGATATGTACTCACTAGTTCCATTAAGATGTACATGAGCGGCGGCCGCTGCAGCTGCTGCTAGCGCTGATGCGTCCGCTTGGTCATGCGTTGGCGGAAGACATTCCGTTGGGCCTTTAGACGCAGCTGTCACGTTGTTTGTGAGATTTTTGTAAAATTCGAAATCTTTGAGAGCATGGTTGGCGGGTGGTGAGATTTTCTGAATGGTCATTTCCTTATCGTAGTTCTGAAAAAAAGAAAGATGCGTTTGTAAGAAAACAATTATGTACTCTGTTAAAAAAAGATTTAAAAGAAAGAAAAGTTTCACAGTCAGGGACAAATTTGATTCTGATTTTGTGGATTTAAATTGCTGAATGCTAAAAACATTGGATCCTGTGCTGTATGTGGCTTGACATTGAGCAGATGATTTTACGGTTCACATTCAAAAAGCTTATCCGTCTTAAAGACTTCAGCTCAATGCCACTAAACTTGCCATTACTATTACGTACGGGTATTGTTATTTATAATTTAATTAATCTGATTGTAGAGAATTTGCCAAACAGCGAATTGGAAACCAAATGCAATGGGTCATTCTATGATCCTACAGAAATACTTGGCCATGTACCAACTACGGACTACATCACGCCATACTTAGACTTCACAAGACCTTTCTCGAGTGCCTATCCCAGCAGGGAAGAATGGAGAAGCGGACTCGTCCCCGACGCATAAGCCATAGCCGTATTTACGGACGGCTCAAAAATGGCAACGGGGGTGGGGTCAGGTGTCTTTTCCGCACCACTGGGTATATCAAAATCGTTACGCCTACCCGACCACAGCAGCGTCTTCCAAGCAGAGTTCCTGGCAGTGACAACAGCAGCCCGTGAGTCTGCGGTAAGGGCAATACCACCCGATGGTATTACCTTCTATATCGACAGCCAGGCAGCAATAAAAGCCGAAATAAAATCAAAGCTTGTGAAATGCTGTCGAGAAGATCTCAAGGTTATTGGTACCCAGCATAAGGTATCGCTCTGCTGGGTCCCGGGACATGAAGGCATTCCGCGCAACGAGAAAGCGGACGAATTAGCAAGACAAGGTTCGGAAGCTGTGACAGAACAAGCTGATCCCTCTGTAGTCATCCCGCCTTGCTCACTCAGGCTTGAAGCAGGGAAAAAGGCAATAAGAGAGGCGAACCTTAGATGGACGGCACTAGATACTTGCCACACCACTAGAATGCTATGGCCAACCTACAATGAGGCCAGAACCGAGAATCTAATGAAAAAGGATAGAACATCACTATCCATCCTCGTAGGTATTTTCACGGGTCACAATACTTTGGCGGTACCATATAAAGAAACTACGCTTGACGGAAGAAGAACTCTGTAGCAGCTGTGGCGACGAGGAAGCTCTGGAGAACACTACCCACTTCTTGTGTCGCTGCCCGGGTCTCCAACACATCAAGTACAGATTCCTGGGGAGACACTTCTTCCACGACCTAGACGAGCTCCCCAGCACACCGATAGACAAAATAATGAAGTTCATCAAATCTACAGGATGGTTTGCATCGAACAGCACAGCGAGTAATTAATCTCAGCTGTTTATAGACAGGGTTAAAAATGAGTAAGGGACTACCCTTCTCCCCCGATGGGCATCACAATGGGTCAGCATTGACCTGAGTGCGGCACTATGCCACCCCACCTACCTAACCTAATCTGATTGTATGCTTTTCATGAATAAAGTATGTATAACGTCGGGAGCCGATGGAAGTAAATCTGGTCCGGCTTCCAGTTTAGAAAGACAATTTAGTAGTGCATGCAAGTCTTAAACATTTTGGGTACATCTGTTCAGCTACAAAAAAGTCATGGCTCCTTTAACTCAAAATTATGGAAACTTGTTGTTCCATTTTTTTACTTTAAATTTGTATCCTTGAAAAATTTCCTTATATTTATGCAAAGCAACTTTCCAACGTACGATCAACAGAATTTGTAGTAAAAGCCATTTTTTGTCAGACAAAAATGGTCAATAAGAGGTGTACCTCTTGAATTACTCTTAAAATCTATTAGATATATTTTTGTGGTCCTGAAAAGGACCTTTTTGGACCAGTTTATGGAATAGTTAATAGAAATTGTTTGAAGTGCCTTCCTTCCATTTGAAAACAGTTTCAGGCGCGTTTAAGCATTTCGGATGGCAAACTTCTTCTTATCTCTTCTGAAATATCCATTGGTGTTAGGTCAGGAGATCTGCATGGCCAAGGGTTTGGGGTCGAATCGACCAATCCATCGTTCGTTAAAAGTATGGTTGAAAAACGAAGTTACCCCGCTGCTACTGTGATAAGTTGCTCCATCTTGCTGAAAGAACATCGCCCTTCTCTGAACAAGGAACATGCGAGCCTACTAAAGTATTTCCTATTACCCCAGCCCAAACATTTACACTTAACCTCTTAAGCAATCCTAATAAGCAACACATTTTGAAGAACTTCTTCACGGTAATTCAATTCTTATCTTTGAAAGGATAGTGTGCGTATTTAATGGGGATTAGAGTCTGAACAATGGTGCAAAATATGGTGGTTTGTAATCCCATCTCTTGTGAATTGTGTTTCGTCAGTCTACAGAAAGTTCTTGGGGAAGTGCCCTTCATCTGCCTGTTTGCGCAGTAGCCATTGGAAAAATTGCACTCTTCTTTGCGCATCTCCTGGTAACAAATTCTGTTTCGGTGTTAAATGGAAAGGGTATAATCTATTACTGCCAACGACCTTGCCAATCGGTTCGATCACCGCAATTAAGCGTCGTAGGGCGTGATTAGTACTTAGATGGGGGACCACTTGGTAATACCGCGTGTTGTTGGCACCTCTTGCGAAAGTCTGACAAACATCTAAGAGTATCAAATTGTCATGAGAAAGCTTCTCAAATTTGCCATTCGGATTCGGCATAAAACTGTAGGTCCCCTCCACTTCGCATGAAAGTGGTTGGAGAAGCTAGGTTCAGGCCTAATATGTATGTATAATCTATTATTCTGTAGAGTTCTGTGAATCTTGGTTTTTGGAAGTTCTAACAGCATAGCTGGTCTGCGAACGCTGACTGCAAGCTGAACATCCACACCCTCAATTTCTGCCGCCGCTGAATCTGAACGTCGTTCCTTTTGTTTTGTGCAACTGACCCGGTATCAACAAGGTGCTGATACATAGCCGGCTTCTACGATTTTCGGATTTTAAGAGTAATTCAGTAGGTACACTTCTTTTTGACCATTTATGACTTTTACTACAACTACTGTTGATCGTACGTAAAAAATAGCTTAACATAATTTTTTTAGGGATAACAATTTCAAAAAAAAATTTAAAATTATAAATTTGAGAAAAATGCATTTTAGGTAAAAAATGAAACAAGAAATTTGTATAATTTTGAGTTTAAGGAGCCGTTTTTTGTAGCTACAAAGATGTTCAAATGTCTTTCCAAAATGTTAAAAATACCTAATGTACTTGAAGTTATAGCGTTTAAAATGGTTCCACCTCCAAATTAGAGGTCATCCACTTTGATGGGCTATAACTTGAAATGCGGTGATAATAGACCCCGACTGCCATGCAATTTTTTGTTCGGCGGCACTTCAGGAATCTTTACTTAAAGTAATATATAACTGGGAAAGCCTGTATAATTTGAACAGCTCTTCTTTTAAATTCAAAGCAGAAGTGCCTATGATAATTGTCAGTAGCCTACGAAAAGGCAAGGGAAATTTTAAGTTTTGTGATTCGCCACGAAATTCATATTGCAGCGAAGATAGGTAATAGACTATTGGTCAGTATTCTCCACTGCCAAAAGAGCTTATCTAAGCGTTAAGGCGTGGCAGGGCGCTTATTAATAAGCCATCTAGCTGAGTAGATTTTATGATAAGCAATCTATGTAATGATTGCAATCTTCCATGATTTGTAGAAGAGAAGCTGTAAATATGCACACTTCGTTGCTCTACTAATTTCAACAATTTTTGAAAGTTTTCTAAAAGTAAACATTTAATAAATAGGTATTTGTTATTTATTTTTGTATTTATTTCTTTATCTATTTATTTATTTATTTATTTATTTATCTATTTATTTATTTATTTATTTATTTATATAGGTATTTAGATATTTATTTGTTATTGTTTTTTTTTTGTCAAATGAAGGTTTTTTTTTTCGTATTTTCCTTCGATAAACTTTTTCGATCATTCATAGTTATTTATTGTTTGCCATACAAGCAAATGTTTCAGTAGAAAGATAATGTATCAAATCTCTGAATTGAAAAATGTGCGGTCAAAGACTTTTTGTAAAAAAGATTGTTACAAAATAAAATGAAGAATGTAGGAAACAGTAATCGATGTAATCTGTTTTTTATGTAAACACAAATTTGGTTGAAGTTTTGGGCACATTAAATCTTTAATTGAATCTTTACAGTAATGTAGTGTTTCTTTTTTGTCTGCGATACAAATTGCATCCCTTGATGTAATATCCAACAAAATATAAGTTGTCTTTTCAGGAGGAAGACGTTCCGTACTTTTAAGAGGTCAGGTATATTTTAATGAATATTTAAATTAGTGACTGCATAGATCAGAGACTGCGAAATCACCTGAGTTTATGAAACCAAGGGTTTTAAACTTAAAAAAAATTATACCAACAAAAAAATTATTCAAACCAAGAATATATTAGGTACAAACATATAAAAACACAACATAAGGTAAGGCTACAGTCCGCTTGGTGAAGTTTTGGATACTCTAACCATATTCATATCCCCCAAAGTAAGCGTGGCCATAACCAAAATTTGTTCAAAACGACCCCAAAAGTTACACGTCTTGTTAAGAAGGACA
Source organism: Portevinia maculata (assembly GCA_949715645.1). Lineage (NCBI taxonomy): Eukaryota > Metazoa > Arthropoda > Insecta > Diptera > Syrphidae > Portevinia > Portevinia maculata. The sequence goes on along the minus strand of OX454525.1, from coordinate 107,643,892 downwards.
TTAGCTTCATAATGTTAGTTTTAGTTATGAAAATTTTATTTAATTGCATATAGATAAATAAGCATTTCCAACTTGTTGTAACTTTAGTTTAAAATGGTTTGTCCTAAGGCCGTCTACAAGATTGACATTTTCAATTATAAACACATTTAACAGTTAAAGTTTTTTTTTAAAGTCGCCATATATGTACATACAAGGTGGCGCAAAAGTAATCCTCCTATCAGAAAATGCTATAAATTTTTGCGATTGGCCCCTAATGTCAGTTCTGTTTTGACATTTGTGTAGTAAACACATGCGAAATACACGTAAATACACAATGTTACGCTACAATGCTCCAGAACGCGGAATATTGGTGACTATTTTTTTAATTTTTTTTTTAAATTACAGCCAAAAAACATCGGAAGGTTATTTTTGCGCCACCTTGTATAATTCATATTCTATTACTTATTGGTCGTCGTTGCATATTTATGTAAAGCTTCCCAACAAAGGTTACCATGCAAAATGCACAAGACCACACTCATATCGATCGAAGGCTTGTCGAAGAAGTCACACGAAACACTCTAAGAATGAGCATTTTGCAATAAAATTATAAACATCTTCTCGCCCTCTGAAATTACAAAGGTTGCACAGAATTGGCAGGTCTTGGACAATATGTCACCCCACCGGTACAATAGTATTTTGAAATATGGCGTTGTGTCGAAAAAAATATGGCCTTATGACGCTTTCGCAAAGGCCATACGTTAAAATATGTCCACCTTCCATCCACTTAGGCGCCTTTTACAACAGGCGCTATTTTTGGGTTCGGAGCGGTTATATTTTTAGCTCGTCCATGCGCAGGAAGGGAGGATTAACCTCTTATGGCTTTCAAATAAAAAAGACAACTTCATAGGGCACTTTGATTAGTTTAAACTTCAATTAAATTAATTCTACACATTACTTCAAATCCCACTCCTTTTTACCTTAACGAAGTTGCGCAGTCATTAGCTCATCAAATATTTTTTACAAATCATAATTTTGTTTAACCTGTACTAAAAAGTAAGTTATACATAACTGTGTGTGTTTGAATGACATATCAGACCCTAACAAAAAAAAGAGTCTTTTGCTTACTCACGTAGCAGTATGCTTCACAATTACCACCCCACCTTACCCCACCCCAAACAGCCTTCAGCCCCCTCATCATTGCATTGGCAAAAACAAATACAGCGATAACACCGACTATACAGAGGAGCATCGCACTGCGAGTTCTTAATCGAAGTCAACTTTCAACACCATCGTCCATCTGTTAACAATAGAACTCATTTGGAAACTTCATTATGTCAATGATGTAAATCGATGAATGCATATGTTATGGCCCATTTTTTTCTGCAACTGCTACCGCCACCGCCACAACCGCTTCTGCTTATATATAAAAAACCTCCATTCATCCGGTTCGCGCTGCTTGTGGCTAGGACACTATGTGGTATGTCAGGACATGTAGACGCCAAATTGAATGATCATCGTTTAAGTTGTGCCCCAGGATGGCTGCACAACAATGCGGCAGGCGGAGAGCGAGATGAAGGTAACGTGTGGATATTTTACAAGGGCATTGTTTGATGCAGAAAAAATAAAGTGCACGATTGGGTCAAACAAAACTTTCTCGCTTTTATAAGAATTGGGTTCGAATCATATTTATATATATTAGCCATTTTCTATACTCATAAAATCAGGAAAAAAATTAGTTATTATGTAGAATATAGATCTGATATTTCTTTTTCCGCTAGCCCACTGTAGCAGATAGGTGTCGTATTAATTTTAGGCCTGTATGTCTATGTATAGACTGTATAAGATCACACCGGTATATATTTTTTGAACTTAATTTATTTAGGATATATAATCAGTCGATTCCACGTGACCCAAGACCATGACTTGGGGCCGCTTTTGAGATACGAGTAGGTGAGTGCAATTTTCAATAATTCTAAGAACTGCTATAATATGAATGAAAAAATTATAAAAACATGTTTCGAAAATCCAACTATGCAAATTTGTTTTAAATGGTAGTATTAGGGTTGCTAATTTTTTTCAGAATTAACTTGATCTGCTTTGAGATAAAGTAGGTGCCAGTACCATTCCACTTATTTGGGAAAAAACGTCATTGTCTTAGGCCTACCTCAATTATTTTATACTACAAGAACTATCACGATTTCGATAGCCGTTTTCTGTGAAAATGAGTGTCGTAAAAAACAGTTTTAAGGTTGGTAGGTACAGTTAATTAAAATGATACAATGAACAAAAAAAAAATAGCTGTGAGATATATGCATAAAAATCACAAATATGACGTTCGAAGAAAATCCGTCCACAATCCGACGTAAAGTGGAAGTGGGGGACACAAGTTTTTCGGCGTCTCTTAAGTCGTAATATCATACCTCTTACTCGGTTTAACTTCGATCGCAACATCTCTCTCTTTAGTATACTGAAGTAGCTATACGAAAAATTTAATAAAAGCTGATTCATAATATCTGACCGAGAATAATACGGGGCTAAGGCTGACTTATAAGAAAAGTAAATGTAGGTACATTATAGCTGAATGGTTGATGGTCATATCAACATATTTTTTTTGTTGGCATGATACAAGTACATACGTACATAATAATATGCATAATGCAACATTGGTATTTGTGAAAATCATAAAAAACAAGGTTTTCCAATCAAATTTAATATTAACATAATAGGCATTCCTGTCGAGTAGCTATGTATATTGTCTCCAATTGAAAATTATAAGTTTAAACGAATTATGGTAAATTAGAGCATTTTAAAATGGAGACACACGTTATATTAGCTGAGCTAATGATGATGAACAAAGTTACGACAGTTAAATACAAATTTATTGTTGTCATTTTTGCTGAAGTCAGGGTACTGGCTGTGTGGTTTGGAAAATGCGTTTGAGCTACTGAACAGTGGCTACATGTTCATATCCCCCCTGTAACACCTCACACCCAACCTCTTGCGAAAGTTAAACAAACTTTCAGGAGTATAAACTTGTTTTATGAGAAGTTGTCCCCATTGCCGTTCGGAATCGGCGTTAAATTCTATGTCCCTTCATTTTTCATTTATGCCAAAAATATGCTTTGCACCATCAAATGATTTGTGGAGCTAGATTTGTGTCCAATATTTATTTTTTATAAATGTTAAAAGCATTTCAGCTTTGAAGATGTGTCGGGATTGGAAGAATCGTGCACTTGAAGTTCTTCTGCCAGTGGACCAATGTAGTGATGTGACTCTCTAACTGTCGCACTAGAGGCTTCCGGCGTAAAATATTTATATCAATAGCAGGTGGCAATGGTGCGATGGTAGTGTATTCACTAAGTGATTGGCAGGTCGTGCGTGAATACACGCAACAAAAAGCTGATCTCCCTAAAGCAATTTAGGCGCCACCTGTTGAGAAAAAAAAATCCCATCGCACCAAACCTCTTTCCTATCCATCTATTCTTTCAGTAAGTAGCACCCAAAAATAGGCAATGAATTGCTGGGAGCTACTTCCGCAACAAACTAAATGCCTGCGCTGTGGTTTTACCATTATAAGGGTACTGTGTCACTACAGAAAAAAGAAATTCCTTTAGCGCACACAAATTATAAAAAAAAAAAAAATGATATTGCCGTGTTTACAATTTAAAAAAAAAAGTAGCTGAAAATATGAGAACTCATTTCGCATACATACACCGGTTGCTTGATGAAAGAAGCTTTTCTCGACTGCAGTGGAAGGAATTCTTTTGCGTCAAATTGTTAGTGCTGATTGCTTTAACTCCTAACCACTTAAGTCCCGTTTACTGTCTTTTTGAAAAATAGAGAAACTATAACAAAACAGGATAATGGATAGTTGAGACCTCCAACAGAAAGGCAACAGGATGTAAGAGAAGCAATTTTCAAGAATATCGGTTTTCCTATTCTTACGCAGAAAACAGAAATTTTCGCTTTAAAAAATTGAGATAAACGTTTATACCCATTCATCATTTCTATCTCTAAAAGTCGACAAACCCCACGGACGGACCAGTAGGGATGCAGTGAAGTGGGAGGTTTAGTCCAAATCATGACTTCTTCATTAAAGAAAAGAAGAAGAATTATTGAAATCATCGTCCGATTCCCAGCGTGCCGTGTTAGAGGTTTTTACGATGTTATTGAAGAACAGGTGATATTGGTCTTGAAGTAAATGAGGACAAGACTAAGTACATGTTATCAACAAACAAACAAACATCTATCCACCGCACAGGACAAAACGTCACTGGTGTAAACATCAACTCCACGAATAACACCTTAGTGGAGATCCAACGGAGAATTACCTTAAGAAGCCGCTGCTACTTCGGTTTATCGAAATACATAAGTGGGTTCGAAACTCCTCACTCGAAGGAAAAATGCATGCTTGATCGAACCTTAATCCTGCCTGTCCTGCTTAATGGTGCCGAGTGCTGGACGATAAGTAGAAATGTGGGTGAAATTGATTATTATAATCACACTGATACTTCTGTCAGCGGGCGTAAAACTTTTTTTTTTAATTATTCTTAATAGATCAAAATAGGCACAATCTGAAATTTCAAGTTCTAGCTCAACGGGAACGTGTAGCCGCCGATAATGGGTTAAAGTGTTCTTCCATTCAATTGTGTACAGTTTTTAATTTCTGACACCACTGTTTAGTGTCAATAAACCTTATTTTGTTAAGATTCATCCAGACCCCATAAAGAAAACTAATACAAAATGTTATCATAATCCATCGAGCGGTTCATGAGTCGCTATAAAGGGCACACAAACATGGTTTCATTTATATACATAACGAAAATAGAATAAAGTTCGTTTTTTATGGACTACCAACTCATATTTTGAACACGAAAACAAGGGATATATCTACTCGTATTCAATCCATACCCATAGTAAGCTTTTTGTGTAAGAAAAAATTCACATAATAGGGGTATCCGCGATCCGATGCAACTGGTCCAGTATCACAAGATACCCGGTTAGTAAATTATAGAAGTTTGATGAGCTTCCCAATTATGACAGAAGATGCTAATTAGTTGGTATTCGAACCCTTTCAGACGGAACGCATCTGCTGTCATGTTTATTCGCGATAATATTAATTATCATATTATTTCACCAGAATTATCTATTAAAATATATGTTTCTATTATTTATTAAAATATATGTTTCCCAAAGATCACTGCTTGCTAGAAGGTTATTTTTCACTGGCAGGCAAAGAACCAATTATGATAACAATTAGCCTATTGCAAGACACATAAGCTGTATAACGAAATTGACTTTTGCTTCGCCCGAGTAAAATTTAAAAAAAACCCATTTTTCATTGATTCTCGATTAGTTTAGAATTTATTATTATTTGAAGTAGCTGTCTATAAAATTGAAAATTGGTAGATGATCCTAAGTTCGCGAAATAAACAACAGTTGTGCAGGGCGATACCGAGAGTATACACTAGAAAACGTAGTGCTCTGCGTGCTCTGTGAAGAAAAAAAACAGGATCTCAATTTCAGTATCTTTTAAAATATTGATGACCAATGGAAATAAACAATCCAAGCAATAAGTGCCGTTGGGAAAAGCCAATTAAAAACATAGGGAAGGGCTGCAGTCCGTTGGCCGTTGGATACCCTATTCCTATTCCTATCCAAAGGTGGGCGTTGCAAAAGTCTTAGTATAAGTGAATTTTAAGAACGTTCTACACATTTTGTTTTACAATATTTAATGGATTTTATAGAAAAAACAAAGTTTTTGTAAAAAAAACGCCTCTTGAAAATGGGCGTGGCAGAAGACTTTATTTAATGGAATTGTTCAAAACGACTTTATCTACATACTTTGCGAAAAGTAAGACTTTCGTGTACAATGATTTCTTCAATATGTAAAACTTAATAAAGATAAAATGCATGCTATCTTTTTTACAAGAAAAAGAAAGCATTGCTTCCTTCCAACCACCCAATTACAAATAAATGGAGTAAGTATTGCTTGGGGCTCTTGTGTTAGCTACCTAGGGATACACCTGGATTCAAAATTAATATTTAATGACCACATTAACAAAATAGTAGATAACAAGGTCATAATTTGTGAAGTTATTTGTCAGGCAATTCATCAGGAATGGCATCAGGAAATTGCGCAAAGTGCCACATAAAAAAACTTCAAATATGCCAGAATAAAATTTTATAACTGATGCTTAATTTACCCTGGCATTTTTCTACCTTGTACCTACACTATAGAACGAATGTTGAATTTATCCACCAAAAATACAAAAAAAAATAAATCCAAGTTTAATGATCTATGTAGTCTTGCTGACAACCCACTTATTAATGAATTATGTACCAATTATTTTTTTCTTTTATTGTTGTTATACACCTATCATATGTTATATGTCAGTGCCCTTGGAACTTAGCTCGATGAAGTTATTTATTATTTATTTATTTATTTATTTATTTATTTATTTATTTATGTATTTATTTATTTATTTATTCTCAGTATTTATGTATCTATTTATATATTAACGGTGTTTATTTCTTTGTTGTATATTTATTTATTTATTTATTTTTCAATATGTAAGCATATAGGTATGTTATTACTAACAAACTTTTTGTATCTTATCCTATTCTAGTTATATATATTTATTACTAACAAACTTTGTCGCTGTCGTAATCTATTCTAGTCATATATATTTAGATATATGAAAATATATACATACATACATATTATATAACCTTCAGTTTATTTACTAATTTATTAATTATTTACTAATTTATTAATTTACTAATTTATTTATTATTTACTAATTTATTTATTATTTACTAATTTAATTTTTTATTTATTATTATTACGATTTTTTCTTTTTTTTTTCTTTTAATAGGTTTTATCGTGTTTTCCTTCTAAATATAACTATATTTTGTTTTGTTAAAGTAATTTGTAACCTTATAAATAATATTTCAGTGGCACGATAAAATTATCAAATCCCTGTAATGTAAAATGTGCGGTAACAACACCAATGTTAAAAATTATACGAAATAAAAACATATCTACGAGTATCTATCTACGAGTATCTAAAACCATTTTTCTTAAATCGTTGGCGTCTCAGTGAGCGGATTTTAAAAATATTTTAACGTGAGCATTAAGGGCCACTAAAGAGTACAAATATCAGCTTCATAGCTCAAAATTCGTTGTTGTCGAAAATTTAGTTTTTTTTTGAGATTTGTGGGCGTGTCAGTGGGTGAATTTTAAAAATTCCTAATCGAGATTATTTCGGTCCCCTAGAGAATGTATGGTTAAAAATTCAGCTTTCTAACCCGAGTTTAAAGGCGTAATCGTTTGCCGACGGAAAGACGGACATGACTAAGTCGACATTACTATCGAAGCTGATCAAGAATATAGTCTACGGCAATATTAAGATATGTTACAAACAATGAGTCAAAATCAATATATATATATGGTATAATATGGTATAAAATGGACATCAAAGAACATATTGATATTGATTTTGACATTTGGTTCATCGACTAAAATGAATAAAAAAAATTGCAATTTAACTAGACCTCTTGCACCGGATCGTGAAAACCCCTAATGCGTTTATTCGGGTACACAACCAGTAAATTAATCGGCTCATGCACATCATGATTTTATTTAAGGACAATAACTAGCAAAAACAGTAGTTCTCGTTCGAAAAATCATATTGGTTTTGCCTCGGTTATTCGTTTAGAATATTTTCAAAGAACCATTCACCAGTCGAAATAACGTCACATTAAAACCACACTATTTCCCCAGCTGTATACCGAGTTTAAAACTGTAACAAACTCGTTCACAGATCCAAGCTGAGTATACCTACCACTATTGTAATTCTCATTGATTATCGTTTACATTCCAAACACTTAAATACAGCAGCAATGGATGACATGATACAAAGAACAAAAAAAAAAGGAAAACAATAATTAGATTATTTTAATTAAACCATTCATGAAGAGAACATGCAACTACAATGCCGACGATACACGGACGGATAGTGGCGTTAATATTGTTTTACTCCATTGCGTTCACTTTCCTTCTCATTTGAAGCCTCCTGTTGCGTATGTCATTTTGTCACTGCCATATTTAAACTCATTATGATAAGCAGGCAGTGATGAGGTGGCAGCCTTTCTATATAGGAAAGTTTGTTCTATATGCATGCCTCTGGCCCAACATCCGACTATGGTTCATTCGAGGATTTGCCGTATGTCATGCTCGAACTATACAGTCGTGTATTATACCGTCAACGTTGTATTCATCAAGTTACCATGTATGATAACATGTGAATGAGAACACTAGTTACAGCCACTTATTTATAACGCATGTAACACATAATGAATTACGAAAATAATTTAATGAAAATCCGTTTTAATTCATTGTCCGATGGATGATTATGTATGAACATGTCAAACTGAATATGATATTGGTATGGTAGGTCTCCCCATAAAAATACAAACGTTGACGAACTCATACATCTGTGCGTATATCTGATTAGTTTATTATTAAATAGATGTGTTATTGATGATGACGAGTTTCCTTATTAGGCAACCAATTTAAAAAATTGAAAGTCATCATTTAAAAAAAAAGCTTTTCTTTTTTCAAACACATAAAATGAATACAATCTTAATTTTTTTGACTATCATGATTCTGCCAAGGCAATAAAATCATGGCAAACAAACAAGAGCGAACGCGTCATGTGTAGAAATATGAAGCTTTGCCAAATCAGAGAGATTAAATGGATGAATGACAATCTGTTGCAAAAACGGATGTATTGGATACATTTTTAATACATGCATGAGAATATCAGCGATTAGACAACCATGAATTCTGGACATCCCCATTGAGATAGTTTTGGCGGCAAAACTATTATTTAATACTTTAGATTTAGACGATTTTCGGTGTTTGAAAGTCCTTCTGGGTATACTGCTGGATCTTCTGTTTCTTAAACCATTAGATTAGATTAAGTTCTGACCTGCGAAATTTAAAGGACAAGTGCCAGTACCGTGACTTGTACTTATAGTTCAGTACTCTGATAGATTACTTTAGGTTAGGCTAGGAGGGTTATACGCCACTTAGTGTACCTACTTTGTTTTTTACATGGTTATACATGTGACTAAAAAAAACATTTGGATCTGCCGTTTTGACCTCAGACCTCCCGGTTTCGGATCACTTTGCACTAAGATCAACCAAACACTGATGTTTTCGCATTTGCGTGATCCAGGAGTATTAAGGTCTGCATATCTTTCGCGTTTGTATAGGAACGTTGATTGATATTGAATATTATAGTACCAACTGAGGCGGTAGAGCTTGAAGGCTTCCCGAATATGTGTGGTTCTTATTTATTAAAACTTTATGACATACGAAACACCTTCACATCAGGTGCCGTGGAAAATAAAAAGGGTATTGAAGAATGCGACTTTATGGTCTAATGTGTCTCCTTCATAGTCTTTGGAGAGGTTTATTCACTCTTTCAGTTCCTCTTCAAATTATAATTCTTTTATCAGTTATATGTGCGATTCTTGCTAACACCAGGACACCACCTTAGGGCACAACATCCAGCCCATAATTTGATTTTTTTTTAATGAATTTGGGAATGAGCTGTCGATCCTTGGTTTGTAGGTCGGTTGGGGTAAATGTAAACATGGGCTAAATGTAAACGGCCGTTATTTTCACATTTTAAAAATAGTTCTCGGAACCCAGACATAAAAAAAATCTGAATTTGAAGTGTCGCGACACCGGTGCATGCAATATTCTTCAGTTGTTGTTCGGATTTCTTTCGCAATTTTAGTCGTGGAAAGAACCTTTAACTGAAAAGTTAAATTCAAGTTTGTGAGTATTTCTGCCTGTTGAAAAAAATTGATTGTATTGAAAGCGTGAGTAAATTTGTCCTGTTTTATATATAAACTAGCTGTACCCGCCCGGCGTTGTCCGTGCTCAAGAGTCTAAATACTCGGTATTCTCTGCGCCTAACAAAAAGAAATACTTGTCTTTTTGTGATGAGAAACTAAATTGCAAGTCAAACTTGGTGGACCGATTTTGACCAAACTTCACAGAAACATATTCAAGTCAATACCAAAGCTTGCCGGATTTGAGCTCAATCGGTTCCGTGGTTAAAGGGACTGCACATTTTTCTGCGCTTTGCTTAGCCCGATTACGCTACTTCGTTGCTCCGCTAGGGGTAGGTGCTACTTGCCTGGCAGGCGCCTATGTCACCTAACTTTTTTGAATCGAACAACAACACAAAAGAAAGAAACTTCGATTTTTATTTTCTTTCAATCAATTTGTTATGCGCACGGTTTAACAACATGCAGCAATTCTAATTTAATGTCAACAACGTACTTGACAAACAAAAATGAAGGATTCAAACACCATCCAACAAATCAAAGTATCGACTCCGTTTCAAAAAGTTACTTTGTGTAACATAACAAACATAAACAAACTTATTAGGTATATTTAAAAAAAAAATTCAAAATTGTTGACAACAACAATTTGCTTGGCAAATAATTAAAATAATTGACAACAACAATTGCTTTTAAAATATTAAATATTTTTTTTTGTGTTTGAAGTGTCACTACTCGATTTCTACCCAGTTTATTTTTCCCCAAAGTGCATTTCCCCATACAAACTTTTTGGTAGACCACCATAACCACTTAGTGGTATAAAAAGGGTATGAAAAATAGATGTTGGCCGATTCTCAGACCTACTCAATATGCTCACAAAATTTCATGAGAATCGGTCAAGCCGTTTCGGAGGAGTACGGGAACGAACATTGTGACGCGAGAATTTTATATATAAGATAAAGATGCATTGAAGCAGTTTCTGTGATTACACCGCACTCTTGTGTATTCTTTGTAGTTTTTTGTGCGTGTTTACTTTTACCCCAGTAATATGAGCGTATGGGGTAAATGTAAACAAGTTTTTGGGGTAAATGTAGACGTCAATTTTTATGAAGTTTTTTTCGGATTAATCTATTTCTAGTCTTTAAAATACCGCGAACATATACAAAACAAAAACCACAAGTTAATTATAATATTACGATGTTAAAAACGCTGTAAGAGATGTATGCAGAAGAAAATGGCATACCGTCAAGCCCAAGAACGCTACAATGTCCCTAAGTCTGTAGTATTTTATAGAATTAAAGGCCGGAAAACATCATTGTATTTAATTGGTTCAGGGCGAGTACTCTCTCTTCCAGAGGCAGCTGAAAATGAGATATTAAAATGCTTTGTTACTCGTTCAAATATGGGACTGCCATGTGACAAACTTGAGCTTAAAACACTGGTAGGAGATGTAAAATTCATCGGTATCAAAACCCAATTCAAGGACGATATCCCCGTCAAAGATTGGTACAGAGGCTTCAAGAGGCGGCATCCCACGTTAACAATTAAAAAGCTAAAACACGTTCAAAAATTGAGGAAAGATGTCAGAAACCCGTTCGTTGTGTACGACTTTTATGGCAAGCTGCAAAAGGTGATGGAGGATCATAAGTTAAAAAATAAACCACACTATGTTTTTAACGCAGACGAAAGTGGATTTCACCATGATCCCAGCCACATTCATGCGTTGGATGTTCAGGGCAAAGCTCTTGGCAGAGTTTCAGGTGGATCTGGACGGGAGTCTACAACAGTCCTTGCATCCGTTTCTGCTGACGGCACCACATTACCAGCGCTAATAATTTTTAAAGGTGCTGCTATTCAGGCAAGGTGGACTTCGGAGCTGGTTTCCGGGAACTCTCCACGAGTCGTCAACAAACGGTTGGATAGAGGAACCACAATTTTTCAATTGGTTGTCTAATGGTTTTATACTTTTTGTTCAAAATATACGTGATGGAGAAGGTTTACCAAATCAAGCTGCATTGTTGGTGTATGATAGTCATTGCAGTCATATAAGTGTCCGTATAGTAGAGAAAGCTTTAGAAAATAATGTGATATTGATGCGCCTACCTAGTCATCTAACCGATAAGCTGCAACCATTGGTAGATGCGTTTTCGGCCCTTTAAAAACAGCTTGGGAGAAAAAACTGATTGCTTACGGGAAATTTCAAATCGGCAAAGGTTGTATGCGCTCAGTAAAAAAATGTTTTCGAAACTTGGAAAGAGCCTATGATTACTGACAACATAATAACCGGATTTGTCAACACCGCAATAATAGCTCTTAATAGCTAGGTACCTACCTTATTTGTATCTTGTTCCTATTAATCAATGTCCTTTTTAATGTGATTAAATATCATTTTTTTATTTAAAAATCTATTTGTTTTTATTTAAAAACAGCATTAAGGTACTTTTCCGATTCTTCTCTGATGGATAATATACATATATGGGGTAAATGTAAACATTATGGTAATCGATTTTTTAAGAAAATAATACAACCGAAATTCATGTCTGTTTACTTAAACCCCATAGGCGAGCTCCTAGCTCTAAGGGGACAGAAATTTGTTGTCCTCATTTACCCCAGTATTTTTAAAAACTATGGGGGAAATGTAAACAAGGAAGGGGTAAATGTAAACATTGCCCTATATCACTTTTGGGTTCTTATACCTTTATTAAGTCATCATAAGTGAAACATCTTGTACCTTATTTTATAATATCTGTTTTCAAAAGTTAAAAAAAAATTTAATTTAATTTATTTTATAAATTGCCCCCATTTACCCCAACCGACTATCTTTAGTTTTTACTTGTTTTTTTTTCAAATTTGATTATCATGTCGGTCAGCGCCTCACATGACGGTTACGCTACAGAGACCTTTATCTGATAAACCCATTTTTTCAAAAGTGTATTAGAATGTCTCAGACCTTGTAGGCTTAGAACTGTTACCTTTTCCTCCAGTTTCGTAGAGAGAAAAGAGGTTCAGGGTTTACCCAAACTGCTTCAAATGTTTTAACTCGGCTTAAGATCCTTAATACGATTTGAACAAAAGCTGGACAGCTACCATCGGTCCAATCCTACTGGCTAGAAGCGCAAAATAATTCAGTACCTACAATATTTTGAAGTCCCGATTGCGGAGAGAATACACACCTGATGACATCTGACACAAGGATGGAATGTTCTGAAACCGACACGCCTTTGCTATAAGTGCTGCTAATGTTGGACCATAGTTTACCTTCATCGTCATCATTAACAGGGACTACTTTGACTAAGGACAAGACACTATATTGATTTCATATTTATAGTGGTTTTATGTACAACAATGTTCATCCTATCAACTCAGTAGTCATTAGTTTTATCTGAGTACATTAAGGTAAGATGTGGAATGGTTTATGTAAACAAAATAAAAACATAGGGACGGGCTACAGTCCGCTTGGGCGAACTGTTGGATACCCTATTCTTATTCCTATCCCTCATAAGTGGGCGTGACAAAAGTCAAGTATGGTTGAATTGTTAAGAACGCTCTACATATTTTGTTATATAAAATTTAAAGGATTTTATCAAAAAAAACGCTCCCTAGCTCAAATTTGGGTGTTTCAATAAAATTGTTTTATTTAATTGTGGGCGTGTCAGTAGGCGGATTTAAAAAAAAACAACACATGAGCATAAACGGCCCATAGAGAGTATATATTATAAATTTCAGCTCCCTAGCTCAAACTTTGGATTTTCAAAAAAATTATTTTATTTATTTGTGGGCGTGTCAGTGGGCGGATTTCGAAAATTTAATATCCCGAGCAGTTTTAGGAGTCATACATTATATATAAAAAAATTCAGCTTTCTAGCTCAAAATTCGATTTTTTCCAAAATTTTGTTTTTTTGAGTTTGTGGGCGTGTCTGTGGGCGGATTTCAAAAATTCGTAAACTTGATTATTTCGGGACCCTAGAGAGTATATGGTTAAAATTTCAGCTCTCTAGGTCCAGTTTAAAGGCCTAATTTTTGCCGACAGACGGATGGACGGACGGACGGACATGGCTAGATCGACATTACTATCGATGTTGATCATAAATATAGTAAGTTCTAGGGGTCTATGGGCAATATTAAGGTATGTTACAAACTATGCGTCAAAATTAATATACCCTTAGAATAGGGTATAAAAAGTATTAGGCATTAATACAGGGCCTAAAACCTAGCTTCCCCAACCATTTGTTTGAGCAAAGTTGAAGGGACCTACAATTCAAAGCCGAATCCGAACGGTAAATTTGACACAGTTGATTCTCATGACAATTGATACTCTTGGATGTTTGTTAGACGTTCGGAAGTGGTGGGCCAGTGCAAAAAAAATCTTTTAGATATCACTTGGCCGGGCGGTTTTTAAACTTGCGACCTTTAGATTAGTAGTTCAACACACTTAACTCTGTGCCACTGCACCCACGGAATAATTTATGTAGTTCCCTTAAATTATTTAGTGCACAGATAGATTAGTGGCAGACGCCAATCTTTGAAACATCACCTTGAAAATGTCCCTTTTCTACCCAAAACCTAACATAAAACATCTTTACGTAAATCCACTCATTTCCCAGATACTTTGTCAATATTTAGAGAAAACATTTTCACCCTTTGCCATTTTGTGCAAAAATTACAAAAAAATAAATAAAAAAAAACAACTGAATCCACTTTCGGAGGCACCTACTTCTTTTTATGATTCATTGACCATCGTTAAATCGACAATTCTTACTCATTATGCACACCATCACCTTTCCGAATGACAAGCGAAACTCCATCTCCATCCCGCTTTTATTCTTTGCATTACCCCGACTATACATGTTGTCCCACCATGAACCCACGCGCAGAAAAATCACCATTAAGGAGCATCGTCATGAGCATCAAAATCATTCGAAACGTAACTGCTTTTGCTCTGTAATAATTATTTACACGACCTCGAAAAAAAGAACCCATGCAAGACAGCAACAACAAACCAAGCATTCCGCTGAACAAAGTGAGTCTTTTTTTAAATCCGGTCCCAACAGGGTTAAGATTCGCGATGCAAAGCAAAAATACCCACTATACCTACGATAGCCTTTTGCAACAGCATTATATTGTCAGTGTATAGGTACGTTCTGGTGCATGTGTGTGCTTTATTCATTTCTAGTTAACAATATTCTCAATCATATTTAATTGCTCATTTCTACATTTGAAATACTTTTTTTGATGTGTGGGTGTGGTTTTATATGCCGCAACCCTTATGGAAAACGTAACCAACAAAACACAATTCGCGGGGTTGCGCGCACATGCAGCCAAAATGCATTTGGCTGCTCAAAAAATAAAAAATAGAAAGAAAACAAAAAAAAAAAAAAATTAGAGTTTGTTAGTAGCTATTTTTTCGCGCGAAATATATTATACAACGTAAGCCCAAGGATGGACGAAAAAAACATGTCCCCAACTCACAGAGTGAGATACAAAAAATACCTAGCAGCCGAATGTACAACATCCAATCGCCTTTCATCTGATAGCATGGGTCCTAAAAATAATCTGACAAAAATTCGTAGCTGTAGAAGAAAACAAAGAATTACCATCGCCAAGCATCCCCCGGAAAAAAACACTGCAAATCAACTTCGTTTACACCCCTTTTCGATAACTGAATCGATGTTCAACTCTACGCCGGAAGTTTACCTACAACTCTTCTACGAAAGAGATCGAAAAGAGCCACCCCTCTTTTTCAAAAAGGACCAACAAAAACAAATATTTTTTTTTTAATTGAGACGAGGAAAAGAGAGAACGTATACGAGAATTATATCCGAATCCACATTTAAAAAAACAAAGCTGAAAAGTAAACTTGCGTCAGGTTTAAAAAATCCAGTATTTCACCCCCACAAACTTGTTGTTTTCTATTTTATAAGAGTAGATACGCGCCCCTAAATGTGAGGTATCTACATATGCATACGATATCAAGTACTCAGTGCTCACGTGTGATAAGTTAACGCCACTGCAATTCTGGTCCTTTTCTCTGTAAACATTGAAATGAAGCAAATTACGTAATGTGGGAGGTGGTGATGCAAGAGCACTAGACGATGTATGGGTGGTATAGTTATTAGTATCATGCAGCACAAAGTTTTCCAAATAAATGAATTCAAGAGTTAATTATGCATTTATGCCAGTGATGTTAGGTAGGGTAAGTTATATTAATTTTAATTACTGTAAGAACATAATGTAGTTGATTTTCCGGATATTTCGAAAACGTATCGGTCATTCGGCAGAGGGAGCCGGGTTACCAAATGCCAGTGTCTTACAAACAACATGATTTTTCTTCTTCGTAAACGAGATCTGATCCGGATAGAGGGCACTTGTCCGCCTGTAGTGTTCCTTTGACATCAAAAATCTTTGGAATTGTGAAGAGGCCAATAAAATGCAGGCGTTATTTCATTTATATGATTCAGGAGTTTTTAGGCCTACCTTACATTCGCAATTGTATAGGAGCGCTGATTTTCACGTTTCATGAACACGCGACACACCTAAAAACTGCTTACGTAAATGATGGTAAACCAATCAGTTGTTGGATATGCGCTTTTGTTTCATCTGTCGAGTGTGACAGGGATAAAAAGATTACCACGTTTACCATCTTGATTTGAACACCAAATTCATGTCGTTACCTTATCAGATTGCTGTAAAAGATTTCCCATACAAATTTTGACAGATCATTTACCACGGCGTAAACTTCGACGTTTACAAGAGTGTTTAATGACGTTTCATGAATACAATTTTTGTCTTTTTGTAGGGGTTGGTTCGATCTCTCATTTCAAAATGGCTGTGAGAACAGAGCTGCTCGCAATTGATTTTCATTGAGATAGGTTCTTTGAAGTAATTACTTCTTCAGATCTTCTTCTTTTTCCCAATGCTTGGCCCTCAAAATTTGTGTACGCTGTTTAACATTGTGAATCGAGATGCAGACCACAAAGCCTTGCTTTCAGCTTAGGGGGCACAGAATTATCACGAAATTTCATCCACCCAATTAATGTCGTCGTCTAGTATAATGTGTAACCTTACAAGTTCATCTGGATGGCTGAGTAACAAAGCATCAACAATTGTGAATGCGATACCTTAATTCTCGGTTTATACAATTTGTGCACGTCTTGGGTGAAAAAGACGATTTATTTAAAATATTTGTCAAAAATAGGAATCCTTTTTAGTGAATGCAAGGACTTGGTAAATTTTTTTTGATCGCTTTTTTGGGGGCACACTGAAAACGATTTTGCTTGCCCTCAAGGTTAAATAATTCTGTACCAGTTGCCACTCACTATAGTCTTGGTCCATTGAAATACATTAAATGATATCCAAAGTCTTCATTTACTTTTAACTTCAGATGAGGTGTTGGAATTTTATTTACTTGTAACAAATTCCTAAACAAAATTTAAAATAGGAAACAACTCTTAACACTTGTGAATGAGATAAACACACACACACACAGGTTTTTGGTTTAAAATATCTGGGCCTGGCTCCAAACAAGGCCCACAGTTGGCGATGGGTCTATTTTTAATAGTCTTTTTTTTTTAGTTTTTCATAATTGTGGCCTTCTCAAGGCCGTAGCCAAGGCATGGATACGATAGACGCGGTGTACGAGTGTGCACAATTTTATAAAAAAAGGACAACCACAACAACTAATCGTTTGTGTGTTCGTGTAAATATTTCACATATTATATCTTTTGATGATGTTACAAACATACATATTAGGCTCGACTTCCCATAAGTTACAACTCAATTTGTTTTGCAGATTATTGTTTATAACTTTGTAAACAAGAGAACTTTGTGTCGTTAATAAGGATCCCTTAAATGTTGGCGGGCTGAGAAAGTTTGGTTAGCTAAGACGAACACTTAGGAAAACATCACAGAGAGGTGTGCCGAAACAAACAATTTAAACAGCCTTTGCTTTTGACGGCCGAGCAGGAAGATCTGATGAAAATAGTTTAGTTTGCGGAAAACGGAATACCACTTACCGCCACAATTTTAGCGGCAGTTGTTAGAAATAAATGCAAGCTGTACCAACTAATAAAATTAGTAAGAGATACTGACAAAATACTTTAATCGGGTAATATGTAAATTTAAATGTAATTGATAGATAGTGCTAGAGAGTTAAGTGTGTCGGGGTGAATGAGCACAGGATGCACGAATATGATGGGAGACAAACAAAAAAAAAACACACACAGCACACATGGAAGGTAAGTGTGGCTTTGATATGACTAAAACTCAGTAGGCTATCTTAAAAATTCTGCAAAGCGCTGAAGTCGAACCGTCTTAAATAACTTTAATTAAAAAGTTATTTCTTAGTCATTAAAAATGCGTTTCATCGATTCTAAACGTCAGAATTTTTAAGAAAAGAGCCTGCTGTCAAACTCTGTCAATGCTTTTGAAATATCTTTTATTCACCACCAAGAGAGCCAAACACATTCGTCCTCACGGTTTGACAGCGTTATCCAGTCAACACCCGCATCGTTTTCGAAAAAATAACGCCCAATTTTCAGAAACCACACCAAACAGTAACACGTTGTAGATGGAAAGGCTTCTCTACGGTGTAGTGACATAAGGCCACGTGGCATTAGGCCATATTTTGAAGAATTGTCTTACGTTGCATTGTGAAAGCGTCAAAAAGCCATATTTTTTGCGATCGTACCGGTGGTCTGATATTATTCCATGGACATAATAGCACACCACCGTCATGTCCGTTTTACAAAGACACAATGTTCGTGTCGCAAATAGCCCAACCTCGCACCTACTCCAAATCCAGCAGTGACTCCAAGCAGGGGTGTTTCAGGGGACAGTATACCGCCCCATACAGATTGCGTGGTTTAAGGGATCAACCGTAAATATCACAAGATCTACTTGCACCTGGGTACTGTTATCTGATGAACTATTTCATACCTTATGAGGTTTGAAGTACGCCGTGTAGCGCCCTGAGCACATGCAGGTGAGGCCGAAGGCCGGCCGGTGTATGAGACAAAGAGGTGTCCATAAAAAGGAAAATTTATGGAATTTATGTCTAGAAAGTTACATAAGTTACATAAGCCCATAATGGCTTTATTACTCTTTCGCAAAACGTTCCGCAACTCCCGAAGAGACAGGACGGCTAGTTACGGAAGATTTTAAGCAAGCAAGTGCGATATAGTGGTGATTAGCCAAATTTAATTCTTATAGTCAATTGGCTCAGTAGACTAAGTGTCAGACTCTGACGTCGAAAGCGTGGGTTCGATTCTCAGCCGGGAAAAATTTTGTTTTATTTATTTGAGAAACAACTAGAGTCAATAAAAGTGTAAAAACAAAAGTGGAGAATAAAAAGTGACGGTAGGCGATGGACCCCGGAAAAACGGTGGTCCCGCGTACGGGTGTGGGTGTGCCGTTGCGACGCGTGGTGCAAACACGCGAGCTGGCAAAAAAATCATCTGCAGCAAGACCAGCAACAACAGGAGCAGCAGCAGCAATAACAGCAGCAGCTATAACATCAGCAGCAGCACCAACAACAACAACAACAACAAAAACAACAACAACAAAAACAACAGCAGCAGCAGCAGTATGTACGCCAAGGGCAGTAGCTGCAAATGAAAATGAGTTGGCAACAACAACAGCGGTTCGGTCGTTGACCAGGCGGGTGGTCTCGCAGGTAACACCAGCAACAGCAATGATATCATCAATGGTAGCAGGAAAAACACCAGAAGCGGTAAATGTAAGCGAGGAGCTCAGAAAGGTTGAGAAGAGGCGACGCAAGTTAAAGCCGAAGCCGAATCTTTCGGCCAAGAGAAGGGTTAACTTGGCAGGTCACAATGTGGCATCATCGGCGGCTGCAACCGATGATGATTGCGAAAATTCCAGCTCTTACGAATTTGAGGGTGGAAATGACCGGTACGTCGGAGAAGGAAATTCCTTCAGGGACCTACAGGTTGATGATGAGGAAGTCGTCCAAATGGACGAAGAAGTGGACGAGGAGGCGCAGCTGGACAAGCTCATAAAAGAGCTACTAGAGAAGCGCGACCAGTTGCGCATAAAGAAGCTGCAGCAACAGCAACAACAAGCTGTGCTCAAGCAGCAAGTACAGCAGCAGCTGCAGGAGAAGCAGCAACAACGGCTACAACAACAACAACAACACCAACAACAACAACAACAACAACAACAACAACAACAACACCAACAGCAACAACAACAGCACCAACAGCAAGAACAACAACAACAATCAAAGCAGCAAAAGCAGATTAAGGTACAACAGCAACAGCAGCAACAAAAGAAACAAACAAAGGTAAAAATTCCACCTATAAACGTAAGTAATTTTGAGATTTTAGATAGCATAAGGTTATGTAAGCTAATAACGAAAAATTTTCATGTAAAAAGGCTTACAGCCAACAAGCACGTAATTTTATGTGAACAAATAGAGGAGTACCATAGGGTTCGTGCCGCCTTGGGAGAGGTTAAGACCGAGTACTTTACGTACACCACAAGGGAGCAAAAGCTAAAAACCGTGGTATTAAAGGGAATCGATCCCTCAATTAAAACAGAGGAGCTCGAGAAAGAGCTTAAAAATTTTGAAAGCGACGACCTCAAGTTCGTGGGGGTTAAGCCGTTTTCCTCGGCTGTGGCAAGGGGTGGTAACCGGTACTTACCATTCTTCCTGGTCCAGCTTACTCCTGACAGCAAAATTGACAGGCTGCGAAATATCCGCTACCTGTACTATCATGCTGTAAGATGGGAGAAATTAAAACGATCAGATCGCATACTTCAATGTATGCGCTGCCAAAGGTTCGGGCACGCCGCAGCTAACTGCAACATGCAGTTTAGATGTGTCAAGTGCGATAGGGACCACATGCATGGTGAATGCTCTCTAGGTAAGGAGAGAGTCGAAGACCGGAGTGTACTCTCCTGTGTGCTCTGCAGGAACTCTGGGCATCCCGCCAACTTCAGGGGTTGTCCAAAGTACCAAGAATTGAAAAAGAGAGTCCAGGCCCGCAAACAGCAGTCTGAAGATGATAGGCGTCAGAAGAGTCGCTCGTTCGCAAATTTTGTGGCACCCAACGTGTCCTTTGCCCAAATGGCAGCTGGACCGGGTCAAGCCCACATGACATCAAACCAACCAATGGTAGCCCAAAAGGCACCAGAGGTGGATCTGGACTTAAAATCGATCCTTCTGTCTCTGCATGGAAAGATCGATAAGTTCCAGAAACAATTAAATGAACAAGCGGCCCGAATTGACTTTATATATTCGGAGCTGTTTGTGGGGTCTGGTGTGCCATAAGTCTAATGGCTGCGCTGGATGAGGGAAACTTAAAGATCCTTGCTGTGAATGTTAATTCACTAGTCAGGATCGAGAAAAGAACGTCACTTGCCAATTTGTTGAAAACCGAAAACCCGGATGTGCTTTTGGTTAGCGAAACTAAGCTAAATCAGAAGCACAAATTGGGATACAAAAACTATCATGTAATAAGAAGAGACCGGCCTCACTCCACTCAAGGTGGTGGGGTTGGAATCTTAATTCGAAAAGGCCTGCGCCATAGGGTTATATATAGCGGGGACGTGCGTAGGTTCCAGTTGTTGGAAGCATGCATCATATGCATTCCTCTCCATAGCCGGAGGAGAATGTATGTAGTGTCGCTTTACGCACCTGCAGCACCTCCACCCAACCAATTTATGACAGAGCTCGAGACACTTTTTCGTAGTCTGCAGCTGAACTCGGAGGAGAATTATTACTTCTTGGCCGGAGATATTAATGCCAAACATGCGGCATGGGGAAATGTTACTGCAAATCCCAGGGGCAACCAGTTTCACGACTGGTGGCGCCTCAATATGATTGAGTACAAACTCGAGTTGTACGCGACGGATATCCCTTCCTTCCCAAGAAGCGGTGCTTTCCTGGACTTGGCCTTAACGGACGCAAGACTTCAACTGACAAACATAGACCAATACACGCGGAACTGTTTACGTGCGTTTGAGTACGATAGTGACCACTACGGACTCGCCGCCGCAATACGGATCCCGAACGAGCAAACGCTGCTGGAGGAGTACGAAGCAGTGTGTTCATTCGATTATCGGAGGGCACAATGGTCGCGCTTCTCCAGATTGTTAAAGCGAGATATACGTTCGAGTGGGATTGACCCACCGACAAACAGTAACATGACAAATGATGACATTGATCGGCATTTATTGCAAATGGACGACGCCATCAAACGAACTATGGAACGAACTATTCCTCGGGTAGGACGTTCCGACGACGACCAGACAGAAAAGTACAGAAACCCTACAATCGACGCACTATACCGACAGAAAAGTAGACTGCTCTCGAGGCTTAAACGGCTGTACAGGCAATTTACTGATCGCGACCACCCGGAGGTAAGGATGCTGAAGTCAGAGATCCGAATCCTGAAACAGCTGATAAAAGAAAATTACAGAAAATCTGTAAGTCTGTATTGGGGCAATAAAATTCGGGCTATTAAAACCTGTAGTCCGAATATGTTCCCACAGATAAATAAGTTGTTCAGGAGGAAAGATCCCAATGATATTCCTTGTGTTCGAATCTCCCAGACAGCAGAGAACAGACAGACAGTACTGACTGCTGGAATAAGTCCAGAAAGTGTCGCTTCAAACGACGATTTTTTCGTGGTCGAGGACCCACAGGAGAAAGTGGATTTGCTGGGCGCTTGTTTCGAGGCCGTGTATACGGTGAACAATCCTGTTCGCCGTAACCACGACATTGAGAATAGGGCTCTGGTGAGGCACTTCTATCTGCGCACCGAACTTGAGAATTGGCGATCTGAGAATAACGGATTCACCGTGTTCACTGATGAAAACCATGCTAATGCAGTTGTCGCCAATGGCCGAGATGCATCGCACTTGTTCGTGTCGAAGGATGATCTTCTGTGCATCTTCGAGTCGCTAAAGAATAAAAAGTCGGCGGGGATGGATGGTGTCCCAAACGTCGTATTGAGACACCTGCCTCTGGAGGCTGTAGATATTTTCACCACGTTGTTTAACAATGCGCTGAATAATGCACATTATCCGGCGCATTGGAAGGTAGCTGTGGTACACCCTATCCCGAAAAAAGGTAAAGATAGGACGAACCCTGCCAATCTACGGTCAATTAGCTTGCTTCCGAATATTGGCAAGGTCTTTGAAAGGGTTGTCAATAGAGCCCTGTTAAAGTGGGTCGAGGACAATAACATAATTCCGGACAACCAGTTTGGTTTCAGGGCGAGGCATGACACTATTCATGCCGCGTCGAAACTGGTTTCCGACATTCAGTGGAATAAATGCAAGAAACAATGCACGGGTGCTTGTCTGGTTGATTTTGAGAAGGCTTTCGACACCGTATGGTTAGAGGGACTTTTCTACAAGTTGACCAGGCGGGGGATGCACAAACCTTTGCTATATGTAATTTATAATATGCTTATGGGAAAGAAGTTCGTAGTCAAATGTGGCAACGTGACTTCGAGCAGAGTCTTTCAAATTAAAAACGGTTTACAGCAGGGGGCGGTCAATTCTCCGATCCTGTTTAACATTTACACGAGTGATCTGGTAGGTTCACTCAGACATGCTATAGCGTATGCCGATGATTTGGTGGCATACAGATCAGGTCCTAAAATCGAGGTCATTAATATCCTTTTGCAGCGTGACTTCGATCAAATTAAGCGATATTGCGACGACTGGAAGTTGAAAATCAACTTTCAGAAGACGGAAACAATCTTGTTCAGAACTCCATTGGCTGGGGCCTCTAGGGATACCAGAAAAAACTGGAAGAAATTGGCCATTATTGGACAGGATGGGCAGCCATTGGCGGTGAGAAGCGTAGTTAGATATCTAGGTATCTGGCTTGACCAGTATCTATATTTCGATAGACATATAGTTGCTTGTCTTGCTGGGGCCAAGAGGGCTTATGCTCTGACAAGGAGACTGTTTCATAGCAGTCAACTTGACTCCAGAGTGAAGGTCATTTGCTACGTGGCCCTTATAAGGCCGATCATCGCTTATGGCTGTCCATTGTGGTTTAATATAGCGCCTAGTTATATGGAAAAGATTCGGGTTTTGGAGAGACAATGTCTTAGGACCTGTCTCCGATTGTTCCGAACGCCTGAATCCAACTATATAAAATACTATCCCAACAAGGTCCTATACGATGGGGCTCAGTTGAATAGGATTGACAATTTCCTCATTAAGGTCACTCGAAGGCACGTTGCAAGGGCGATGGCCAGCGACAATAGTCTGATATTTGGGGCTTACTACCCCAATGAAATGTACATTGAGAGTACACTCCGGTCTGGCTTTATCCCGCCAGAGGCATTTATCCATATTGATGCAAAAGGGCTGGTACAGACGAGGGATGGTATTCCGGTCTTATACCATCGCTACCGCAGCGCGAGAGATAAGCGGCTCCTCCATGACGGGGACTTCGCCAATGCTCATGAGCTCCTCCGTTTTAGTACCGCAATATCGGAGAGGGATAGATTCGACACGGAAAAGCAATTCGCCGAATTTTGGTGGCTTGTTGAGGGGGGAGGGGTCAACATGCCCTCCCAGGACGGTGCGTTACTCTAGGTAACTTCCTCTTAGCTTATAAGTTAGATTAAGTCAGCTAGGGCGTTTTTGGGAGAGGCCGGGCTCGCCAACGTGTGGTGGTGCTTCCGGGAGTTGACTGACGCTGTAAGGCTTCAGTTGGCTCACGGCGGCGCGTGTGCACGTTGACGACTGCCAGGCGCTCGGAAAGCAATTGGGATTTTGACCACTTGTTGCGCAAGGCAACGAGTGCTCAGAATCCTAATTATAGTTAGAATACGTTAAGTAGTTTAAGTAAGTAGAATAGGTAGTTTGTAATTTGTTTTATATAAAATCCCAATAATGAAACCGAGTTTTAATAAATTTTCTCGAGGAATATATATGTAAGATTAGTTCGTAAAATAGTTCGTAGGCCGAAAGGCAATAATTCTAAGATATAGTTAAGTTTAGAGCGTTCGCATAAGGACCAATAAATAAGAATAAGTATCCTGTTAATTTTAAGTTAGGTTTAATCATTTTTGTCTAGTATGTAAGTAGATATTTATCAATGAATAAAAAAATGAATTTCAAAGTCAAAGTCAACTCTTTCGCAAAACGACATAAAGCCATACGTTAAAATACGTCAGATACCATGCTGCTGAATTTTATGTTTATGGGCTTTACGACCGAAGTCTTTAGGTAAATCTCGATGGAGTGTTGTTTGTGATTTTCCCAATTCCTGAGGCTGACCTGGAATCTTCAAACCTTTGATTCGGCTACTCTTTGAGCCATGAAAGCAATACCATCAGTTGAAACTCTGATTTTTTATATCCCTAACTTATTTCAATTCAATTATGAGTATATTATTATCATGAGAAGCTTCTTAAATTTGCCGTTCGGATTCGGCTTTAAATTGTAGGTCCCTTCCACTTTGTAGAAGCAAATGTTTTGAGAAGCTAGCTTTTAGGACTGTATGGGCCGGTAATGCCTCATATTTATATTTTTAACTTATTTCAATAGCTTACATGTCATGGCCGAAGAGAAATGTGATATCCGCTAAGGACATCCGCATATTCTCGGATAGTCACGCCGCGCTTAAGTCCCTGGACTCAGTCTCTTCAAACTCCATCGTAGCCATAGACTGCCGTTCATGTCTTGAGGAGATGACAGAGCAGTTCAATATTCACCTCTTTTGGGTGCCAGGGCACAGAGACATCCCAGGGAATTGCAGCGCAGACGAACTCGCCGAATCCTATGTATGCCTGTCGCTACTTGTAAACTTATGTTCAAGCATATCCGCAGTCGAGAGTACAAACCACAGCTGGACTGGTAGTGATACGTGTCTAGCGACGAAGCATATCTGGCCAAAGCCGGATCTGCGACGCTCTCTGAGTTTGATCTCACTAAACCGACTGCACATTAGCTCTGCCATAGGTGTCATCACAGGACACTGTCTAATAGGCAAGCACGCATCAAGGCTTGGCGTCTATTCAAATGACTGTTGCAGAAGCTGCAGGGATGAGGAGGAAGAGGAGACTACACTCCATCTCCTCTGTACATATCCTGCACTCTCCCATAAAATAAATCTCTATTTAGGAGCCTTCTTCCGTAATAAATTCAGTGATTTAGCTAACACAGATGTTAGAAGTTTATCATACCTCATTATAAACTCCAAATGGTTTTAGTTGGTAGTGGTCGAATCTCCCGATCCATGTTGTATCACAACAGACCTCATTGGTCTAAGTGTGTTGGCTTTCAGCTAACAGCCACCTTAACCTAACGTAGCCTAATAGCTTACATTTTTCTTAACATTTAACAATTTCAGAGCGTTGTTGAAGCTTATATCCTTCCATTTTGTGTCATGAGTTATAATGTTAATTATGAAACATTTTGATAGTTTAATCATATTAATGACAATTATATTGACCGTGTAAGGGTCGCATAATTGGAAAACCCAATTCAAATATTTTTATTTCATTTCAAAAATCACCAAAATAGAAAACGATTTTTTTTTTTAAGTTTTTGAGTACTAATTACAAATTGTATATAAAAGAGCTAAATTAAGTAAAAATGCAACTTAAAATAAATATCAAACAAAAAATAAAAATTCCGAGCTACGAGTATCTTTCTCCCAGGTGAAATGTTACATATCTCAACGCGATGATTGTGCTCAATGCTACAAAATAAAGTCCATGTAGGTACGTATCTTTTTTTTGTTTTCTTGTTGCACGCTCCCGCAGGAGATTGGTCGCAGACTTTGTTCTACTTTCTTTTTTGGGAAATCGTTTTTAGCTTTTGTTTTGCAGAATATACAAAAAAAATACATATATTGGCAGGAGGCTATAACATAACATACAAACACCATCAACTCCAGAGGCAGTCCAATTGCTTGCATAGCATGGTATAAGGGTGTATATCGAGAGAATTTTTTTTTTGTGCACGACCATGGGTTTTTTGTGGCAACCTTCTTTCTCACACCTGTCCACTCATAGCAGAGTGGTTTGCAGAAAGTACAAATAAAGAATGGTTTGAGTATTCGGAAATTGGTGGAGTTTGCTTGAATTATGTTCCATCTTTATACCCTATTCTAGGGGTATATTAATTTTGACGCATAGTTTGTAACATACCTTAATATTGCCCGTAGACCCCTAAAAGTTACTATATTTATGATCAGCATCGATAGTAATGTCGATCTAGCCATGTCCGTCCGTCCGTCGGCAAAAATTAGGCCTTTAAACTGGACCTAGAGAGCTGAAATTTTAACCATATACTCTCTAGGGTCCCGAAATAATCAAGTTTAAGAATTTTTGAAATCCGCCCACAGACACGCCCACAAACTCAAAAAAACAAAATTTTGGAAAAAATCGAATTTTGAGCTAGAGAGCTGAAATTTTATATATGATCTATGGCCCATAAAACTGATTGGGACATAAAATTTTCAAAATCCGCCCACTGACACGCCCACAATTAAATAAAACAAATTTTGGGAAAAATTGAATTTTGAGCTAGAAAGCTGAAATTTTTTATATATGATCTTTGGCCCATAGAACTGCTTGGGACATTTTTTTCAAGACAAATTTTCAAAATCCGCCCACTGACACGCCCACAATTAAATAAAATATATTTTTTGAAAAACCAAAATTTGAGCTAGGGAGCTGAAATTTTTAATATATACTCTCTAGGGGCCCTTTATGCTCATGTGTAAATATTTTCAAAATCCGCCCACTGACACGCCCACAATTTTTATTTTTTTATTTTTGAAAGTCTAAAGTTTGAGCTAGGGAGCTGAAATTTATAGTATATACTCTCTAGGTGCCCTTTATGCTCATACTTAAATTTTTTTTAAATCCGCCTACTGACACGCCCACAATTAAATAAAACAATTTTATTGAAAAACCAAAGTTTGAGCTAGGGAGCGTTTTTATTTACAAAAGCTTAGTTTTTTCGATAAAATCCTTTAAATTTTTGTCACGCCCACTTATGAGATATAGGAATAAGAATAGGGTATCCAACAGTTCGCCCAAGCGGACTGTAGCCCGCCCCTATGTTTTACTCTTCGTTTTGTTATGTCGATTATTTTACTTTTTTTTCTGAATTTGTGTCCACGTTCGTTAACTCTCCAACTCCAGGTAATGTGCCTTTGGTGTGGGCTATTATCTTCTGTTTTTTTAAAGCGAGAAAGGCAGCCGGCCAGCCGGTAGCTAACTGGTACTTTCTAGTGGCCCATCGATTCGATTGAGGGTGAGTTTAATATATGCAGTTCCGTTTCGAGTTCGGAATTATTCTAGCTGGGACATTTTCTTTCTCCTTTTCGTTTTGTGTTCAGTTTTGTTAGAAAGCGCTATGTGAATATGTAAAGTCATCAGTCTGGTTTTATTGGGTAGAATGTCTTCTACTTGCATTGTGGTCAAACCATTTTTAATAGTACATAACTGCAATATTTTGTTTATTTATTTCAACAAATAATTACAATCAAACTTTTGCTGCAAAACGTTCTGGCTTAAGATACCAGTTTGTCACTTTGCACAGCTATTACAAAAAAAGGAATCTTTTCCGAATAACTGCTCTACTTGAATGTTATTAGTAAGGGCATTAAACAATCTGCAAAACGCATGTCGATGGCATTCGTGCAGCCCTTATGCTTAAGAAAAACAGAAATTTTATTTTGTTTCCCCCTTTTGCATTATTCCAAAGCAGGAACAATAATATTAAATAATATTGGCTTTAAACAATAGGCATTCCCCCATTACTTGTATACATAACTTTATACCCTAATGGTCCGTTTTGTAAATCAGTGGCGATGAAACCCTTTATCATGCGACTTGTCAAAAAATTAACCAAAAAAAGCAAATCTTACCCTCTTGTTTTTCAAATTTATTACAACACGAATATAACATACATATTCGCCGATAAAGTGCAAATATATATTGGGACAGGGATACAAAAAAAAAATAAAATAAAAAGAAAAGTATAACACGATACAGAAGACAACTTTTCTGTCCATCGATGTTATTTGGTCTGTCAATGCTTTAGTAAGCTTTGTGCGACCATTGTTTCCCTTAATTAATGTTTAATCAGCAAGACTTACGCGAGGGGGTAAAAAAAATCCCCTGCACAACCATCCCCAACTCGCCACAAATATGCGTTAACTCCTAGACCAAACCATGACAACCACCAGCAAATGCGCTGGACAGCAGAAAAAATAAATAAAAATTAAAAAAAATCTATGTGTGTATGTAAACGCGTTTTCTTTTTGTTTTGAATGAAAAGTGTACTTTAACCCCCTTCTCTGACCACTATTTTTGCAAACGTATTCAATCACCTAAATGTGTGCTTGTAGGAGGACCATTTGCTTTTTCCTTCATAATTTTTCTTTTTGGCGGTTGCCCTTAAAAATGATAGCACACACATCTACTGCATGGGCAAGGGGGTTAAGTTTAACATATGAGTCCTGCTGAATTCGGAGTTCCTGTTTTCCGCGTACATACAATGTGTCTCATATATCACGAGAATTCCTCAAAATAAAAAATAAAAACACTACCTTGCTAAAATAAAAATATCTACCCCAAAAAAAAAACAAAAAAAAAAAAACGCCATCACTTCAAACATCGTGTGCAATCCGAAGCACATATAATCATAATATTTCGATGGCGGACAATGGTCAATTGAAGAGTTAATGGCAATTGCAGGAGGGAAACGGGGCCTGGTTAACGGAAAGAAAAAGGAACACGCAGGCAAAATCACTACTCATTCCTCACGTGAGCAGGCCCCCGTGTATGCAAAATTTATTGGCAGCTTATTTTATTTTCTTCATTTTCGCGAGCCGCGACCGACGTGTGCATTGTTTTTTAAATTTTGTTAGGGGTTGCCAGAATTGGAATTTTCGGCGACGGTCATGATAGACATTACTCGTGACGTACATACGAGTACATAGGAATGATTTTTCTTTGCTTTTTTGGATACAAAATGAGTTTTCTTTGTTTTTTTTTTAGCAATGGAATAAATTCACTCTACACCTACTTGTATTTGTATTATCAGACGAAAGGGGAGGAAAGATGGACGTTTGATGCATAACAACAATGCGATTATTTCGAATGCAAAAGGTGGAAGCGAAAAAGCTGACATTTATTCAAACGTTTTTGTATGTGGGTATTGGTTGCTCCTTTCTTTTTTGTGATATAATATGTAGGTACAAGTCCTATGAACATTTGAATGAGTTTGCCTGCTTCTACGGATGTGTTAGGATGAAGGTGGCAGAGTCAATGGGAAAAGGTTGATATGAAGGAGGAGAAGCAGTCAGCTAATGCTCGTTAATATATTTTTCTTTTCAATGTCTGTATGGTACAATCAAAATTTTAATTGTCATCGATCAAAGGCTTTGTCACGTGGAGAATGGATTTTTTTTGTTTGTATTCACATCATTAGCAGAGCTAGGTATTTTGAACATTTTGAACAGGAAGGAAACTTATGAGATTGAGTTGGAAATTTCAACCAAAAGCAAGTTTGACAATGTTATCAAGGAAGCGCTTAATATCCGTGAAGGAAATCTCAGCAATGCCATATTTATAAATTTATACTAAATGTGCTCAGTGCCTATTCCTTTGGACTCCTAATTAAGGGATCTCAGGTTCAACCCACGTCTGGCCCAGTAACAACTTGAGTTTTTTTTATCCACTGTACAACCTCTTGCAAAAGTCTGCCAAACATCCAAGAGTATCAATTGCCAAAAGCAGCTTCTCAAATTTACCATTTGGAGTCGGGTTAAACCTGTACCTTACTCCCATTTCGCACAAGCAAATGGTTGGAGAAGCTAGGTTGGCGGCGCTGTACGTAGATACCTAATATTTATTTATTTAATTAGAAAATGTGATTCGAAAACAATTCTTATAAAAGCGAGGAAATTTCCCATAACCCAGTCGTGCACTAATTTTGTTTGCTCCCAGCTAATATCATAGGTTTTTATCGCAAAATTACTAGCACATGCAAAATATGCAGCAATCATTTTTTTTTATTAATTTTTGTTGGCGTTGTCAAATTGAAATTTTGTGAACCTCTGTCATTATTCGTCAAAGCAAATAAATCAAACAAAATGAATCTCGTAGGGTTGCCATATATGCAGCACTAATAAAAATTTAGCTAATCCATTCATGTTTCGTGTTTCGGATGGTTCAAACAATCCATTTATTTTTACCTAAGATTTAGTTATCGATGCTTTTAACTGCGATTGATATAACGGTACAATCTGCCAGCTCCATTGAGTATGTCCTTTACAACGTTGGTTTGCTATCAGGAACCTTTGCGAAGTACTAAAATTCTTAAACTCTCCTCAGTGATAAAAAAATTATCTGGTGGAGGTTAGTGGTGATTTTATTTCTCGTCCCGATCAAATACTTTATCGAAAACATTTCACTGTTATTTTCTCCCCTGACAATTTTCCAGTGTAATTTTTGAAATAGTGGGAGACTTTTCCATACATTCAAATGGCTACGTTGATGTAATCAGCCCATCAGATTATTATTAACTGAAGCTAAAAGGTAGCTTTAAAAATATCTTGCAACTTTGTCTGATCTAACTTTTACGACGTACAAATGTATAGCTATCCAGATCCAGTAGCTACGAAGCCGCTCAAGATTCTACTGACCCATTTAAACTACATATTAAAATCTTGAACATTTTGTTATTTACTTACTTACTTACTTAGGTGGCGCTATAGTCCGGGGTGGACCTGGTCCTCAACCAATACGCCTCTCCAGTTAGCACGATCTTTGGCTAAGTTGGTTGAGGTCCCCTTCCAGTTGCGAGCGCCACTTTAGGCCAGGTCTTCATCTACTGCGTTGTCTCTCCGGGTTTGAATCGAAGACTCTTCGGGCCGGAGCGTTGGTGTCCATTCGCTCTACATATCCTAGCCATTTTAGTCGACTGATACGTACTTTTTTGACCAGGTCGATGTCGCTGTACAGGTCGTAGATTTCCCTGTTAAATCTCCTCCTACAAAGCCCGTCAACGCAAACGGGACCGAAAATCACTCGAAAAATTTTGCGTTCGAAACGACCAAGAAGATCTTCATCCGCTTTTGCTAATGTCCACGCTTCTGCGCCGCGCCGTAGAGCAGGACTGGGATGATGAGGGTTTTATATAGAGTCTCCTTAGTGTTTCTTGACAAGGCCATACTAATCAATTATCGTCTTAGGCCAAAGAAACAGCGTTTGGCAAGTGTAATGCTTCGTTTGATTTCCGCTGTGGTGTCATTATCAGAATTAATAGCGGAGCCGAGGTAGACAAAGTCCGTAACTATCTCAAAATTATGTTTATCTACTAAATTTTGTTATTTATTTCATTTAATTTTATTTATTTATTGCAAACTAGAAGATAAACTAATACTACAAGATATAATATTTTAAAAAAAGGTGGAAGGGACCTACAATTTTACGCCGAATCCGAACGGCAAATTTTAGGAGCTTCTCATGACAATTGATATTTGGATGTTTGTCATAAGTTCGCAAGAGGTGGGGCAATGGAAAAAACTCTAGATGTTAATTGGCCCCGGCGGGAATTGAAACGGGGACCTTTCGACTAGCAGTCCGACACACAAACCATGGCAAATTAAATCAAAGTTTAATAATAATAGTAATGTAATTGAAGAATGCAAAATGGTTCACCTGGTGAAAGGCAAAATCGTTAACAGAAACGAAGGATACCAAATTGAACAAGACGAAATAGTAGAGGATATGCAACATGGGATTCTTACAAATTGGGTTTCTTCAGCTCAAACTAATCAACCATGTTATCATCAAGAAATGGTTGATCCCACAATTTCAATCACGCTGGAAAGCAATAATGAAGTCAAACTTCAACGGAGAAAATAAATCTGAAGCCATTAACACCTGAGCAATACCCCTGCTAACTTAATCATTTGAGCTATAAAATAGTCCCCTACCGACATCTTACGCCTTTAAACAATGATCGACGATGACAAAATAACGAAGCCATCATCCGCAAAGTGCAATAGAAAGAACGTTGAATCTCAATTCAAACACTTTAACCTATCCACGAAATGTTAAGGGCGTTGACCAACAATTAATCTCGTGGAAATCAATGTCCATTCTCGGAGTGCATCCACACGAACTTTATATGGATCACATAAATCTACACGGCTCAAACTTATGGCTCACACAGGGTAAACTGTTCTCGGAAATGGAGGGTTTGTTATGGCAATACAAGACAGGGTAATTGCAACAAGAAACTATCTTATCTTTGTTGTCAAAAAATCTCTGGTTGTCGAATGTCGGCGATGTGGGTAGTACGGAGAAACACTTATGAGTGAACGCACCAGCATCATAATATTGCCAAGCTAATCCACCAGCAGTTAGCACTCGACAGTGGCCTTCTCACAAAGTACCTACCGTACTACAAATATCAACCAGTCCCTGTGCTTGAAAGCTCAACCAAAGAGCTCCACTGGGATAGAGCTATAACAACGGTCCAGCACGTACCAGCCAATAGGAACGATATAATCCTATCTAATAAAACCGAAAACAGGATAGAAATCTTTGATTTAGCACTAACACTCAATCGAAATCTACAGTCAACTTACTGCACAAAGATTTCCAAATATGCAGCCTTAGCAGCATAGCTAAGAGCAATGCATAGTGCTTCTGCCATATGCATCACCCTAAAGTTCCTAAACAAATGTGGACTAATTCGGAAAAGTATAAAGTTGGGCATCTTCTCTCAGAAACACAAAATGCTATTTCTATTAGACACTTGTAGCATCGTCCGAAAATGTATGAATCTGTAAACATCAACCACATATCAAACAATAATCCACAAGGGCGTGGAATTTGGAATACGCTCAACCAGAGCCTAATTCGTTGGCATTTAATACCCGGGATATGCAATCGTCGCCTAAAACTAAAAAAATAATAATATTAATAATAATAAAAAACATAAGGAAAGGCTACAGTCAGCTTGGGCGAACCGTTGGATACCCTATTCCTATTCCTATCCTTCATTAAGTGGGCATGAACAAAATATAAGTATGGGAGAATTGTTCAGAAGGATCTCCATATTTTGTTATACAACATTTAAAGGATTTTGTTGAAAAAAATAAATTTTTGTTAAAATACGCCCACTAAAAGAGGGCATGGCAGAAAATTTAATGTAAAGGAATTTTTCAATACGACTTTAACTACATACTTTACGAATGATTACTTCAATAAAACGGTTTTTTTTTTAAAGTGGTCGTGTTAGTTGGTGAATTTTGAAAATATTTACACTAAAGTATTAAGGGCCCATAAAGATTTCAGTTTCCTAGCTCAAACTTTGATTGATCATTATCCTTTTCGATAAATTTGTTTTTTTTAAGATTGTGGGCGGATTTTAAAAAATCCTAAACTTGATTTTTTCGGCTCCCTATGGAGGATGGTTAAAATTGCTGCTTTCTTGCTCGTGTTAAAAGGCCTTAATTTTTGCTGACGGACGGACATGGCTTGATTGAAATTGCTATTGACGCTGATCACGAATATAGTAACTTTTAGGGGTCTACTGACAAGTTCAAGACAATACAATATAGAAGTGATTCTGGGTACATGCAACATTGTGAGACGGTTTATGGAGCATAAGAAGCCATCAGAGCCTAATCCTTTTCATAATTTTATATCTGGGAAAGGTTAGTTTCCAGCTTCAAGAGCTTAGAAATAATGCAATGCAATAATAATTATATCTAATTAAAAAGAAATAATGTAATTCAATAATAATAATATCTAATAAAAAACAAGAAAAGGTAAAAGTCCCAACCACTGCAGCTCGTCCCAAAACTCAGCGCATGTCGAAAAAGGCGACTTAGGGGAGAAATCACTTCAGCCCATTTTAACATTCAGATGAGCCTAGCGATACATTTAACAACTTAAAACTCTCCCACTAGAGTTCATGCAAATCCGTGGGTTGACACGAAAGGAGATCACCGGTTTCCGGAAGCGAGAGGCCTGCCGATGTTTGTGGAGACCTTTTGATTAATAGTCCAATACACAAACCTTGCGCTACTGCATCCACGGATGCTTATTGAGGCCTAACAGGCAAGCCCCACAAGCTAGTAGGAAGGCGGTAATGTGGGACAGTAATGTTCCTCTTAATCCTGATCACAGCTTCGTTCAATAGCCGTTGTTTATTATTGTTACTAATCTTTATAGATCATCCTATGACAATAAAATGATTCAGATCATCCAACATTTTTACTCTGCAAGTTTGGCACGCGTGATTAATGTTTTCGTTTGATCACATTTTATTTGCGTTGCAATTCGTGTGTTCTATTTTTGTTTATTCAACTATTGGAATTCTTGATCACAATACGCAATTACAAAAAAACTGCACCCAGCATCGATACTATTTATTGTCATCAGTCAGAGCATTTTAATCAGTCTTACAGACTTAGATAAATACAAATTTATGTATATAAAGTATAGAAATATAATATTTTATTAATAATCCATGACATGGGCTATTTATTGACCAGCTTTTTGATGGATGGTTTCAGGATAGAAAGGATGCGCACCTGAGAGCAAACTGCCACAGTTACTAAAAGTGTTAAGTTCAAATTTGGCTATTCATATGCAACACATTTTCATTATAACCCTTGATTTAGGCTTACAAGATCTAGTTAATGTAAGAATTGATCATCGCTTCTACCATTCGTTTTACAAGGCTCATTTTTGGCTAAATGGAAAATTGGCATGTATGAAGTTAGGAAAATAGTCGTTATACTAAAGAGATTCACTTTCGCCGAAAAAAAAACACTATACAGTTCGCAATGACCGCCAACGTCAACGTCGGTCTTTATGGCTCTAAAAATAAGAAAGGTGACCGTATGACTCGCAATGTTGAATGATTTTCCTTTCCAAATACAAGAAGTATAAATTTGAAAAATTTGAAAGACATTTCAAACTGGCTTCAAATATCATACGATTTGACGCAATGGAGGTTCTTTCATTGCGGATATCTAAAGTCGTTGGCTTATCCTTATGCCAACAAACTAAGATCAGTTGCAACATTGCAAGATAAAATATTATAACGTACCTATTGAGACCTTTAAAATTGTATTGAGAGTAAAAACTGCTATTTCATTTTTATACCCTATTCTAAGGGTATATTAATTTTGACGCATAGTTTGTAACATACCTTAATATTGCCCGTAGGCCCCTAAAAGTTACTATATTTATGATCAGCATCGATAGTAATGTTGATCTAGCCAAGTCCGTCCGTCCGTCCGTCGGCAAAAATTAGGCCTTTAAACTGGACCTAGAGAGCTGAAATTTTAACCATATACTCTCTAGGGTCCCGAAATAATCAAGTTTACGAATTTTTGAAATCCGCCCACAGCCCCACAAACTCAAAAAAACAAAATTTTGGAAAAAATCGAATTTTGAGCTAGAAAGCTGAAATTTTTTATATATGATCTATGACTCCTAAAACTCGATCCCAAACTGGTTTTTGCCAAGCATATCAATTTTATTGTTAATAAATCTAATTCTATGCTGGGCTTCGTAAAAAGGTGGGCGAAGGAATTTAATGACCCATACGTTGCTATGTCATTGTACAATTGTTTTGTCCGTCCGATTCTAGAGTATGCTTCACAAGTTTGGACGCCGTTCTACAAAATTCATTCAAATCGAATAGAGGCCATTCAACGTAAATTTATTCGATTCGCATTTAGAGGACTTCCATGGGATGATCCATTTAACCTTCCTCCCTACAGTCAACGTATCAAGCTTTTTCAAATGTTACCCCTTTCTCAACGAAGGCTTAATAGCGATATCATTTTTTTACAGCAGCTTATATCCGGTCAAATAGATGCACCTGACTTGCTGTCGTCTATTGGCTTTAATTTTCGTGGTGGTGCCCATAATTTACACAGTGTTGAATTATTGTTTAGCCCCCATCATAGAACGAATTATGGGAGGCATGAGCCTATTAGTCGCATGAGTAGAATCTATAATCTAAATGATCATGTGATTGACTTGTATGTTAGTAAAATTAAGCTAAAAAATATTTTGCGTATTAATGCTTTAATGTCTTAAATTGTTTGCATTATTTCGTGTTTGTGTTAGTATTTTATAGGTACATAATTATTGTATTTTTAATTGTTTTGTCCTTACTAACACCTGCACTAAATGATGAGCCTGTGAGTGCACTTTCAGTGCCGGCAATTTCTGCTCGTGATAGTTGCTTGCTTTAAGCACTCCACGACACAGAGCTGATAGTGTATTTAAAAAAAAAAAAAAAAACTGCTTGGGATACAAAATTTTCAAAATCCGCCCACTGACACGCCCACAAATAAATAAAACAATTTTTTTGAAAATCCAAAGTTTGAGCTAGGGAGCTGAAATTTATAATATATACTCTCTAGGGGCCCTTTATGCTCATGTGTTCTTTTTTTTAAATCCGCCTACTGACACGCCCACAATTAAATAAAACAATTTTATTGAAACACCCAAGTTTGAGCTAGGGAGCGTTTTTTTTTATAAAATCCTTTCAATGTTATATAACAAAATATGTAGAGCGTTCTTAACAATTCAACCATACTTAGACTTTTGTCACGCCCACTTATGAGGGATAGGAATAAGAATAGGGTATCCAACAGTTCGCCCAAGCGGACTGTAGCCCGTCCCTATGTTTATTGCCATCGTTGACATGAAAACACCTGTAAGATTAATTATATACTTCTTTGTGAAACGCTTGTATTCTCAGTGTGAGCCAAACAGGAGCTTGTACCTGTAGAATTGCAGAATATAAATTGTGGTTTTGTGAAACAGGACCCAGAAGTCCCTAAACGATAAAAAAAAAATAACCCGATAATATAGGCTTTCTTAGAGCCAGCACAGGTTGCCAGATGTCAAACATCATTGTTAAATATAAAATGTGACCGTTCTAACTTTCAACTGAAAAAGGCAATTAATGTCTTTATATTAACGTCTTTAGTTGTATGTCCATATAGGTACCTTTCAATGAAATTTAAGATCAGATCATCTTCCCAAAACATTTTTTATAAATGCCATTCCATTATATGAGAACCTATCATATCTATTTTACCAATCATTTGGTTACTGCATTTGAAATGCCTTCCTTGCTACCTATTTAAATAGTAATGTAGTCAAAAGTTACTTGTAAATAAAATAAATGTTCTCTTCAAAACCCCCAGAAGCGCAAACATGGACGCAAATTTAAATATCATTTCTAAATACCTTCCAATACCCTCGAATCTACCAATTATAATCACATGAGCTTCATCGACGAATTCCCTAAAGGTGTTACGCTAGTAACCCTCGCCGTATCCTCGAACACATTAGAAATCGCAACCATTTAAGGTATAGGATAGGTCACCATCAACACCACCCCCAATTTTTCCTCGTTGCTGTGCGCAGGTAAAATTACCATCCGTTCGTAAATTTCACTTCATTTTCCTGTTATTTTTTTTTAATTCGTCCTGTTTCCTGCATATTTAAACGTCTGCCTTCGTGCGTTTATCATTTCATATTAACTTAGAGTTTGTAGTTTTCTATTCTCGGACATTGCGTTGTTTGAATGTGACGTACACGCAGCTATTGCTTTTTGCGATTGCTATTGCTACATATGCAGTGCATGGGTGATGTTGATGAAATTTACAGTAATATAATTATTATGCATATTATACGACATACGAGTACTCGTACTTCCAACTTGTAGTCGTATGTTCTAGGAAAGAACTTCCACACCTTGTTATTATGCAGAAAATTAAAATTGTTCGGACAAATAATTAGGCCCTCGCAGGGTGAGCGGTAGGAGCGGGTTAGTATGGGAAGCCTTCTAATGCAATTGTCCTTGTTTAGATGCTTTTCTGTCTACTTCTACCCTTTTTCACCCTAGAGAAGGGATCCCACTACCACTCACCGTCTCACTTAGCATTTTCGTATAACAGTAAAGAGTGAAATACCGTGCCTGTGTGACAGAGTGTGTGGGCTGCATATACTTTATACAAAACTTACATATGCCTATGGCAGAAGTAAAGCATGAGGACCGCATGCATGCATGCAGGGACATGTAGTCACATTTACTTATTTATTCGAAGAAAATTTATCTATATATGTATATATATGTGAATTGGTGGTGGTGTGGTAAAACGAAGAAGAGAGTGTTGGCTGGGTCCACTCGAATACATACGATAGCAATGCGCATAAGACGTATTAAAACAGGCACAACATGGATTAGCATTTCTCATTAATGCTGACTGGAAGCTTAATTGGGGACTCAAAATTGTCCAGAATATGTCGCCTATAGTATCTACTATCCTACTTTCTGGCTCTTCACACTTAGAAACCTTGAACGAGTGTGCCCAGCACATGGCCAACTTACTAACAAACCAAGCAACTGACCAAGCTACATCATCATCCGACGACCGACTACCTACCGAAACAAACCAGACCAACAAACTGACAACTTTTTATATAGGAGGTTTAAGATTAAGGACGTGCATTAAGGAAGGGCGTTTGTATGTATGAACGTTATTGGAGGACGAAGAGAAAGATATGTATCTTGGTGTGATTGCAAATTGTATTTTGGTATGTAGTCCAACCAGCTCTAAGACTGGACTCCTTCGCAATTAGGTTGTTTGCCTCCCTCGTGCAAGCCAGCTCCGGTGTTAAATATCTATGCAATTTGTATTTGGAGGGATATTTCTCCCAATAAAGGAAGTACAAGTTGGATGGCACAGCAACAAAAATTGGAGGAGTGCTTTGCATTTTCAACGAAGATTTAGTTGCTATGGGCTCAGGAGTTTCACGGAGTGTTATCTCCAGTAATAAGTATCAACTAAGAACATATAACCGATGAAACAAACTTTGCATAAATGTGGCGGATTGTTGCCAAACTGAAAAAAACACAACGGAAAAGTCATTGCCAGAGCGGCACAACTGATTTTAAATGAGTAAATAATTAAAAAAAAAACTATTTTTAGATATATTGATTCAATGTCGAAATTCGGATTAACATATCCAAATCATTATGGCTCCCGGATTCCTCTATTGTATTCCAGGTGGAAGTACTAGCGGTCAGAGATGCGTGTAGGATAGGTACTTACTCGTTACCCCACAACCAAGCGAGATGTTGCTATATTTATTGATAGCCAACCAGCTATAAAAGCTCTCTACTTACAATACATATCATCCAAACTAGCCGCACAGTGTAAAGATGTAATCACTTGTTTAAGCGACCACTTCAATATCTCTCTCCTCTGGGTTTCTGGCCATAGTAATATAGAAGGAAGTGAAAAGGCAGACGCGCTAGCTAGGCACAACTCTACCCATGAGAGCGCCCCTCCCATATGGCGGGAGTACCTTCAACCTTTCAAGGGCGAATTCCAAATGTAGCACCCTAAGGAGCTGCGTCAAATTCAAGGAAGATATGGCCCTTCTGTTACGCAAATATAACTGGCCCTCTAACAAACAGAACCCGAAAATTTGGCATTACTTTTAACCCATACTGCCCCAGTAGGAAAAACCCACTGAAAAAGAAGATTATTTAATTATTTCCTCTGCGAATGTTCTACTCTAGCTTGAACCAGACAACGCACACTCGGCGAAGCCTTCTTCGAAGACCTATCAGAATTGATGTATATACATTGACATTAGTCACTTGAGTGGTGGTATCGAAACGGCGCATAATATGCACAAATTGTGCCCTGGTTCGCAACCTACATACCTGCCTAGAAACTCTAACGGATATATTATGCACTCATTTTAATCCAAATTAAAACTTACAACCGGGCTTAAGTGAGTTTAACAAGAACATTTTAACCAAGTCCATATTATTCACTTGTTAGAGTCAGTTCTCAACCGTCTAATCTGACTGAATTCAACCTGTCCTTTGGTGATCAGTTAAAGTTTTTTCATCCGGGTTAAAACTCAATTTCAGTGAATATTACACTCATTTTTTTGAAATCACATTGGGTAGGTATTTCTTCATTCACAGGAGGCAGAAAATTAAAAATGAAAGTGATAGTAAATAAATGTTAAAACCAACGACCATACCACGTCGAGTTAATCGGTTCTCTTACAGATAAATAAGTTGTTCAGGAGGAAAGATCACAATGATATTCCTTGTGTTCGAATCTCCCAGACAGCAGAGAACAGACAGACAGTACTGACTGCTGGAATAAGTCCAGAAAGTGTCGCTTCAAACGACGATTTTTTCGTGGTCGAGGACCCACAGGAGAAAGTGGATTTGCTGGGCGCTTGTTTCGAGGCCGTGTATACGGTGAACAATCCTGTTCGCCGTAATCACGACATTGAGAATAGAGCTCTAGTGAGCCACTTCTATCTGCGCACCGAACTTGAGAATTGGCGATCTGAGAATAACGGATTCACCGTGTTCACTGATGAAAACCATGCTAATGCAGTTGTCGCCAATGGCCGAGATGCATCGCACTTGTTCGTGTCGAAGGATGATCTTCTGTGCATCTTCGAGTCGCTAAAGAATAAAAAGTCGGCGGGGATGGATGGTGTCCCAAACGTCGTATTGAGACACCTGCCTCTGGAGGCTGTAGATATTTTCACCACGTTGTTTAACAATGCGCTGAATAATGCACATTATCCGGCGCATTGGAAGGTAGCTGTGGTACACCCTATCCCGAAAAAAGGTAAAGATAGGACGAACCCTGCCAATCTACGGTCAATTAGCTTGCTTCCGAATATTGGCAAGGTCTTTGAAAGGGTTGTCAATAGAGCCCTGTTAAAGTGGGTCGAGGACAATAACATAATTCCGGACAACCAGTTTGGTTTCAGGGCGAGGCATGACACTATTCATGCCGCGTCGAAACTGGTTTCCGACATTCAGTGGAATAAATGCAAGAACCAATGCACGGGTGCTTGTCTGGTTGATTTTGAGAAGGCTTTCGACACCGTATGGTTAGAGGGACTTTTCTACAAGTTGACCAGGCGAGGGATGCACAAACCTTTGCTATATGTAATTTATAATATGCTTATGGGAAAGAAGTTCGTTGTCAAATGTGGCAATGTGACTTCGAGCAGAGTCTTTGAAATTAAAAACGGTTTACAGCAGGGGGCGGTCAATTCTCCGATCCTGTTTAACATTTACACGAGTGATCTGGTAGGTTCACTCAGACATGCTATAGCGTATGCCGATGATTTGGTGGCATACAGATCAGGTCCTAAAATCGAGGTCATTAATATCCTTTTGCAGCGTGACTTCGATCAAATTAAGCGATATTGCGACGACTGGAAGTTGAAAATCAACTTTCAGAAGACGGAAACAATCTTGTTCAGAACTCCATTGGCTGGGGCCTCTAGGGATACCAGAAAAAACTGGAAAAAATTGGCCATTATTGGACAAAATGGGCAGCCATTGGCGGTGAGAAGCGTAGTTAGATATCTAGGTATCTGGCTTGACCAGTATCTATATTTCGATAGACATATAGTTGCTTGTCTTGCTGGGGCCAAGAAGGCTTATGCTTTGACAAGGAGACTGTTTCATAGCAGTCAACTTGACTCCAAAGTGAAGGTCATTTGCTACGTGGCCCTTATAAGGCCAATTATCGCTTATGGTTGTCCATTGTGGTTCAATATAGCGCCCAGCTATATGGAAAAGATTCGGGTTTTGGAGAGACAATGTCTTAGGACTTGTCTCCGGTTGTTCCGAACGCCTGAATCCAATTATATTAAATACTATCCCAACAAGGTCCTATACGATGGGGCTCAGTTGAATAGGATTGACAATTTCCTCATTAAGGTGACTCGAAGGCACGTTGCAAGGGCGATGGCCAGCGACAATAGTCTGATATTTGGGGCTTACTACCCCAATGAAATGTACATAGAGAGTACGCTCCGGTCTGGCTTTATCCCGCCAGAGGCATTTATCTATATTGACGCAAAAGGGCTGGTACAGACGAGGGATGGTATCCCGGTATTATACCACCGCTTTCGCAGCGCGAGAGATAAGCGGCTCATCCGCGGCGAGGACGTCGCCAATGCTCATGAGCTCCTCCGTTTTAGTACCGCAATAGCGAAGAGGGATAAATTCGATACAGAAAAACAATTTGCCGAATTTTGGTGGCTTTTTGAGGGGGGAGGGGTCAACATGCCCTCCCAAGACGGTGCGTTACTCTAGGTAACATCCTCTTAGTTTATAAGTTAGATTAAGTTAGCTAGGGCGTTTCTGGGAGAGGCCGGGCTCGTCAACTTGTGGTAGTGCTTCCGGGAGAAGATTGAGGCTGTAAGGCTTCAGTTAGCTCAGGGTAGCGCGTGTGCACGTTGACGATTGCCAGGCGCTCGGAAAGCAATTGGGATTTTGACCACTTGTTGCGCAAGGCAACGAGTGCTCAGAATCATAATTATAGTTAGAATATGTTAGGTAGTTTAAGTAAGTAGAATAGGTAGTTCGTAGTTTGTTGTATATAAAAAATATAAAATCTTAATAATGATACCGAGTTTTAATTGATTTTCTCGACGAATACATATATGTAAGATTAGTTTGTAAATAGTTTTTAGGCCGAAAGGCAATAATTATAAGATATAGTTAAGTTTAGGGCGTCCGCATAAGGACCAATAAATAAGAATAAGTATCCTGTTAATTTTAAGTTAGATTTAATCATTTTTGTCTAGTACGTAAGTTGATATTCAGTAACAATTAAAAAATGAATTTAAAAGTAAAAGTAAAAAGTAATCGGTTCTCTTCAGATCACCGTAATTAAACGACGTTGGGCGCGGTTAGTACGTAGATGGGGGACCGTTTGAGAACAACCGCGTGTCGTTGGCCAGTCCCATCTACACAGTTGAGGTAGATAATATACGTGGTATCACAATGGACCTAAATTGGTCTAAGTGTGTCGGCTTCTACCGACAGCCACATAAACCTAACCTAACCTAATAAATGTTAATATATTTGCAAGTAATATAAATTAAAACAGATAATCAATAAATTTAATATATTGTAAAAATAAAGTAGCTATAATCCAAAATTAAAATGGATTTTATTCGTGACATTGACGATTTATGTCGCTAGAAAACGAATTCCGA
The DNA here is from genome assembly GCA_949715645.1 of Portevinia maculata. Classification (NCBI taxonomy): domain Eukaryota; kingdom Metazoa; phylum Arthropoda; class Insecta; order Diptera; family Syrphidae; genus Portevinia; species Portevinia maculata. Next base: position 107,599,973 of record OX454525.1, on the reverse strand, counting down.
GACGACCTGAACGACGACAATAACGAGAACAACTTGGTCAAAAATAGCCTCGTTTATTTGAGAAATGTATCCACGGTTGCTCATGAGAACGATTCCAAGAATTATGCCCTGCAGCCACAAATTTTGGTTGCAGCAAAATTATTGTATGTATTTGCAGCATGTACCCAGATCCCTGTTGTGGATGTTATCGACAGCTTTCACCAGTATTGCTGGCGATATAATGATTGAAATAAATAAAACATAATATCTTTTATTTTATTTACTAAACATTAAAAAAATATTCATTTACTGTGAACGTGAGGTCTTCGTTTATTGATTCGTATATTACACAATAAATAAATAAAGCAAATACATAAAAAAACAAAATGTTTTCAAATTTAAATTAATTTTAAGCGAAGCTCACAACAAATATTATTTTTGAGTGAATAATATGCACTCAGGTTTAAATTGTCGGGTAAAAAAATGGGATTTAATGGTTGGATTTAAAATTTACTTAAACCTGACTTACACCCAGAGTGAAGAATATGACCGTAAATCTTTATTTGCTCAATTCATCCCCTCTTATGCATTGCATACACTCACGTAGTGCTATGTAATGGACTTTTTTGATGTTGTTTGTATGTATGTATGTGTGTTTATATTTATTTATTCAGTACAATATGTATAGTAAATAAATATTCGCATTCATACATAGAAGCAAGGCTTATATCAAGTGGGACTTTAATCATGTACATGTTGATTCACTTCAACGAGCCCTTTCATTGTTTTCCACTATACGCTGCACCTTCGACCTACGCGTAAATTTGTTTTCTTTCAAGCCGCTATTATATATTTATTTATTTAAACTATTTATTTATTTATTATTATTTATTAAAACAAAATACAGCATAAATCGCTGTTTTAGGTACCTAACTTTAAAATCTCAAACTTAAGAAGAAAAGATATGCTGCGTTTGGAAAATGGAAGTATTTCAGGGTTTCTGAAGCTGTGTTTCTTATAAAATTCGAAGACATTTTTTTTAACAGACAAGCGAAATTCTTTCAGCGAGCCCTGCAATTATTAACTCACCGGCAAACTTCCATAGGAGATCCTGCTGTGACAAGGTTTTTTTTTAGTAAAATATATTCAGGGATTTATAAAGTTGATCCAAACCAGTTTAAAAGTGATTTCGTCAAAATATTATCGACTAGCACTAACGCATCTCAATTAGTCCTAGGTGTATGAAATGGCTAATTTGAATTTCAAAAGTTAAAGAAACAGAACTTATCATATCCCCCCAAAGGGACGTGTCATTAGATTATGGCCTTTTAACTTTTTTTATAAATGGGTCAGTAAGGTCTTGAGCATGTGCACATCTTTTTATACGCATTTTAAGTAGTTCATTGTTTGATCTTGGCAAATTCCAGCTGTCGTTTCTTATTTAACCTTTAATTTTATGACCTACTGTTGGGAAAATATGTACCTGTTTCCAGGTAGTAAAAGTTTCCGGGTATAAAATGTCCAACAGGTATGAAGACTGAAAATCGATTCCAAAATGTATGGCCTCATCCTTGTGATCGCCAGTGTATTTGCCTTGTTGTATATAATTTTGCAAACCAAATACAAGTGTTGAAAACATTTGTGCCAAACAAATACTTTAGTTTCAGTTAATAATTAACTTATCAGTTGTTTACATTAATGTAGACGCAGCAAACTATCTTAATTCAATGTATGGAGAAGTCTCCCACCATGGAAAAAATTACACCGGAAAATTTATCACAGAAATATTTGCAGTAATGTAGGTATTTGAGATAGACGCGAAATTAAAGCATTTCCAACTAGACATTTGCAACCTTAAGTAGCCAATATTTCGATCACTGGGTTAAGTTTTAGAATTGGTGGGACGTGAGTTGACGTGAGTATTTCATGTACCTGCACGCAAACCAATGTTGTAATGCCTGAAACAGATGTGAACTAGTGACGCAAGCAGAGAAATTCAGTATGCTTTTTGCCTGACCTAATTATAACTGAACGAACAAACAGACTAAGATCTTCGGTATTGTCATAGAATTTCAAGGCACGAAATTTCAAACCGTAAAAGTGGTGCCAAATTGTGCTGTTCGACTACAATCGGTGCAGCACAATTAGAAAAAAGAGACATGCATCAAGATTATCAAGGGCGTACGCAGGATTTTAGTGTGTGGGGGGGGGGGGGGGGGGGGGGGCAATCTCAATCACCACGAACCAACAAAATGCGACACTTTAGAATCTTACCTTACGTTAAGTTTTAAATAGTGTATACAAAAACATAGATACAATTACCGTTGCGGTTGATTAAGAAATGTTTGAAATTCTTTCCAACGTTTCTATTTCTTTGAAAGTGATACCTACATACAACAAATTCTGTGAACAATTTTATTGAAATTGTTTAGCATTATCACGTGCGAACGCACAGAACAGTTGACAGTTGTTTTCTCAAAAGAAATGATTTATGAATAATAATAATAATGGTGATTCAGATGTTTAACAGTGTTGACATACTCTGGGCAAAATAAAACATTTAAAAACCCAATGTTTGAAGGAATTGATTAATTTGTTAGTTCTACTCCATAGCTCTACAGTCGCGAAACGATAGTTTTTGAAAATGAATTCTATAAAAAATAAAACGACAAATAAATTGCTTTCTGTAACAATACTAAATAAAATGTTTTAAAAAGGATTAATTGGAAAAGACAGTAGATAATTATATATACATTTATAAGGCATGTAAAGGGTAATACTTCATTTTAACTTTATGTAACTCATTTTGTTGTACATTTCTGAGCACTGGCCCAAATTGTCTTACCAAACTTTAAAGTTTAATTTGCAAGGAACAAATATATTAATTTAAATTTAAATGCCTACGCTAAATAATATTTGCATTCTATTAAAACTTCATAGCGAATATTCGTTGCATATCGTCAAACATTGTTCATGGCGGTTAGATTTCGATTGCGCATATTGCAGTTTTCCTTGGAACAATTTGTTTGGCTTCAACATTTTTTTTTAATATGTATAAGTAAGTTGCTTAATTATTTTTATTTATTTGTTGAAAGTAACTTATACCGAAACTAATTTGTTTGTTAAAGATTTTAATAAGAAAACCAAAGGAATGAAGGAAAAATAAGCAAAAAAATCATCGTCCAGCAGATACAACTTAGACTTTGGATTTTTAAGTGAGGTGAAAACTGAAATTGTATATTATATTTGAAATTTGATATAATGGCTCTTCTTTCGCCGAAATAGTTTTCTAAAATCTTCAAATGGGCTAGTCTTTGAAATTGAAAAGCCAAAGCAAAGTAAGTAAAATGATAGCACTGCCGCTTCAATTTTCGCGTTGGTTTCCCAAATGCTTTAAAAAGACAACAAATGCGTTACATTTTTAAATCCTAAATAAATTACTTACACCTCAAGTTAATTGCCTTAACTTTCTTTCCTCTGTTGTTGTTATGCAAAGGTTTAATAAATATATTATATTCCCAATTAAAATGAAAAAATGACTGAATTTTCCATGTTTCCGATTACTTTTGTATTCGAATCAAAACTTTGCCATTTCTCACCTACTGAACTGACATATACCCCGAATTTAATTTGCATGTGAATTTTTATTTGTAAGAACAAAAATATTGAACCGCTGTCATTTCTGAACCACTTGTACGATAGCGGTCAACTTCATACTCTTAAGTTGCAATTCTCTAATCTGAGCAGTATTTAGAATTTAATTTCCAGGTTAAGTGTATACTTGTTTGACTGAAAATACCAAAAATCGCAAATTGAAGCCGGTGCTACTTGCGAACCACTTGCCCTATAAGGGTCAACTTAATAATTTTAGGTTGCAATTTTTTTGCAATTTGGAATATATACTCTTTAGGGGCCTTAATACGATTTTTAATCTGAGCAGTATTTTTGAATTTAATTTTAAGGTTCATCGTACTCTAGCTTGACTGAAGAAACAGCCGAAATGTCAAATGTCAGCCAGCATAGTGCTGCCAAGTCGAAGTCGAGCGTTCTTTCTCTATTGCATCTGAGCCCGTATACGCTAGCATACAAAAATCACATTTTGTACAATCAGCCCTATTAGATAATTATTGCTGGCAACACTACTTTAGCTTATATTAATAATATTCAAAGTAGCAACCTTTAATAACCCATAAGCCGATTCTGCCCAACTGTTTACATTGGCCATCCTCTTACCTAGTCCCGTAAAGTTTCTCGGTACCGCAAATCAGTTTTACCGACATCTCTACCTAGTCGATGTCTTCGTTTGTTTGCACATCTTTTCGTACGAGTATACATGGAATTTCTAGTATCGTTCCTATAAGGTGTAATGAGACTTTCGGATAACCTATAAAATGGTCCTAGATCTACATTGACATTCCCTTCCCTCTCGGCCGAGCCACCTATACTCCGCATAACATTCTCCTAAAATGCAACATTAATTTGTCTATATGGGCCGATGTTGTTATATTCATCTGCCATGCTAAGCCTCCCCATAAAAGCGTCCCTCCATCAGCACTGCCCAGCCGGTTAGTCTCATTTTGGAAGTTTTAAGGCGGTTAGTTGGTTCTACAAACTCAATGAGATTTTCGCAATGAAGCATATGGCTGTACGACGAATATAGTACGAGCAATAGGTCTGAGATGTAGGAAATTATTTGTGAAGAGGAGGAGGACACACCGATAGTGTAAAACTCCCACAAAACGTCTCTGTGTACGACATTATCATTTCACTCAGGTGGTGGTGGTGATGGTGGTGAATGGGGTCCTTCTGGTAAAACAATTGGGAATGGTTGGTGGATTAATGTGGCGTACAAGCGGGTGGCGCAGAAGAGGTTGGTTACAGTCAGTTACCACCGAAAATTGCATCAAGCATTCACTTTTGTGCAAGAACGGATCTGTGCCAATATCTCCTTTGGATTTTTGGGTAAAAATTATTCTCAATGCAAGGGTGAGATGGAATGGATGGACGTGAATGTGAGAACGAGAGGATCCACTTCTATGTCGTTCAATGTTTGAGTGTTGTTATGCATAAATTAGAATTAATGCAGACGTCCGAATCGCAAATTCAAGTAAATTAAATTGCATATAATGTCTCTTCCATTGTGTGGACTCTTCAAGGATACGAAAACTTGCACAGCCCAACAATCTAGTCGAAATCCTCTCCGACATTTGCAGCCTCATCCTCTGTAATATAAGTGCATTGGAGCTTAAGAGCAATCTTCTTCGTTTTGGGCAAAGGGGATTACTCTCTATATACCTATATGCGTTTGGGTGTGTTATGTGTGTGTCTTTTTGCAGTGCGTATAGTATTATGCGTGGGTAGCTGTATGCTCGGTACTCGTTCGTATGCGTATTTTAGATATTATGATGGCTTACGAAATAAATGTTCATTATTTCTTCCGGATGTGTGGGTGGGAGTGTGTGTTTGGACGTATATACTTATATTATACAAACCAACTTGTAATAAATGAGATGCAGTTCGTACAACTTTACGGCCACATTCCAGTCACAAGGACATTTCTTCTCACTAATCACCAACAGAAAATTAAATGAGAAATTAACATTTGGTATTCTTGTAAAGAGACATGAAATAGAAAACAACACTGAAGAAATAGGGGTTGTTATGCTTCAACATAGTTGGTATGCTTGTAGTGGTACGAGAGGAACAAATTATAATTTTACCACAACTGTCATTATAATTAGATGCAGCAACATCTTACTTACCTAAAGTGACGACTAACACTGTGAAAGACGAACACTGTATTGTTATTGTGTGCATTCAGAAAGGACATTCTGCACATATTCATTATTTATGTAGCTGTGGAGAAAAGGGTGTATTTTCGTCGACGTCGTGTAATCGGAAAGGACATTAGAACGGGGTGTAGGTACTACTTGCTACAACGACGTTAAACAGGAAGATGAGGAATCGCGCCATGATTTCCAATGTTGAATGCAAATTCTGTTTCAGAAAAGGAAATGAGATGACTAATGGTTGAGTTGGAAAAGATGAAACTACATATATATAGCTTCAATCGTCTTCTGTACGAATCCAGTTGCAGAAGTGTTAGATCTGACATAACGCAACTCATCATATAGTGCGTAGTGCGTATACAATATACATATTTAATATACCCTGATATCGTTCAATTATTATGCTTTGCGGGCACTACTGAATCAAGGCGGTGGCGAGTGTTTTTTAATTATAAATCTAGTCACCAAGTAGGTACCTACACCTGTAAGCAGTTGTATTGTAACTGGCTAGGGGACAGTATGCTTTTCAAAGAAACGTCCTTTTTTATCGCAATAAAATAATTTAAACACGTGGAGAAGTAGCCTATAATAACAACGAACAACGATGCTCAGTACAAGAGCATCCGAGGCACTAGCCGTGTTTCTTTGCACGCGGATATAGGGATAATTTTCAATTTGCATGTAAAATACAACAACAACTTATCCTATATACGCTAACTTTAGCGGGGATAGCTATCGCCGCTAAGTCATTTAGCGGGGATAAACAGTGCTTCCAAAACCCATTTTCTTCGTTTTTGATGAATCAAAGCGATGAATTTTTCAGGAAATGTCAAAGTTTGACATCCCGCCGACCACTAACCCATCCCGCCGAATATTTTGTTCGGGATTTTATTATTATTTTTTTTCAAAATTTAGTAAATCTGTGAATGCAAAACTGTTTTTTATAATTTTAGAATATGTTTGACATTAATTTCAACTGTGGGAAATTAATATTTTTAAATTTTACGATTTTCAATACAAATTTCTTAATTCAACTTACAGCTGTTTCACCAATAAACGTCATAGGTGCATGTGTGCTGCCAAGTTTTTTTTGATGAATTCTTAATCGGCGATGGTCGTTTTCTGATGCCATCCCTATATCCGAGTGCAAAGAAACACGGCTACTGTCTATGGATTTACAGCAGCTTTCAAACCCCTTTTGTTCATCAGATTCTTTAATTGACATTGGTGTGTAATGAATAAAGTTTTGTGTTTGGTTGTATTGCCCCAGTCAAAGGTGGATTCCAACAAGAATAGATAAATGTGTGCCACACGGTTCTGACTATTGTTGTTTCAATATTTGGCGGGAAAAGCAAAGCATACCAGGCCCCGGGAAATTACACCATGCGAAGTTACGGCACATTCCTTTGTGTGTTGAAAATCGAAAAAAAACATAAGGAAAGGCTTCAATGCGCTTGGGCGAACTGTTGGATACCCTATTCCTGTTTATACAGTGCTCTTCACTTGATTAGACGCACACATTTTTTTTACATAAATTTAATTTTTTTGTTAGTTTGTGTAACAATTATCAAAAAATTGCATTTATTAGAAAGGTTATTAAGTTCTCAACAAAAAAACACAAACAAATGGTAGGTGAGTGGAAGTTAACGGATATTTTTTTTCTTTCTTGCCTATGCTGTACGAAAAAGTGCAGTTTTTTTTTGTTTACATGATTAGACGCACCCATTAAATAAGTTAGTTAGTCGCGATCTGTTACGTAGATTTTAGTTAGCTACAAAGTTTAAGAACAAAGGAGTGTTTTCTATTAATTTTCATTAAAAATGGGGAAAAAAATGTTTTAACCGCGGAAGAAAACGGCAAAATTGACGCCTTGCATTCTGAAGTGCTTTCAATGAGAAGCATTGCCAAGACAATAGGCCGAAGTGACCTCGTTCTGAGAAATTACATAAAAACAGTGCTTCATACGGTAAAAATTACAAGGGAAGGACAAAAACCGCTTTAACACCTCAGGATAAAAGAAAAATCAAAAGAATAGCGTCAAATTCAGCTGACTCCACAAACCCCACTAAATGCCGTAAGAAAAGAACAGCGGCTGAAATTCGCACGGCTTCACATGACATGGGACACCTACCTTGGAAGAGCGCTAAATTGGCGAAATGTGTTTTTTCAGATAAAAAAAAAATTTATTTGGATGGTCCTGATGGTTACAACTACTACTTCCATGAGCTTAGAAAAAAGGAGAAGTTTTTGACACGTCACCATTCGAGGCAAGGAGGAGTAATGGTTTGGGGAGCCATTTCGTACAATGGGGCGTTCGATTTGGTTTTCATTTCCAACAAAACGACGGGAGTTTCCTACAAAACCCTTTTGCAATCAGCCTTCCCCACCATGAAAGAACTGTTAGGACCTCTACAGTGGTTATTACAACAAGACAATGCGCCAATCCACAACGCTCGTGTAGTGAAAAGCTTTCTTACCGAAGAAAATGTGGAATTGTTGCCGTGGCCACCTTATTCACCTGACCTCAATATATTTGAAAATGTTCTGGGATAGCTCACGCGTAAAGTTTACGAAGGAGGTAGGCAGTATGAGATCTGTGAAGAGCTAACTGTCGCAATAAAAGAACCCTGGACTACGATTCCCTTAAATTATTTAGGACAACTTTATGATTCACATAAAAATAGGATTTTTGATGTGATTTTTAAACATGGTGGTTGTAAAAAGTACTGAAAATATATAAAAAAAACAAAAATAAAAATACAAGAGAAAAAAGTAAATTAAAAAGTCTATGTTTCATTTTTAAGATTTTTTTTTATAGGTGCGTCTAATCATGTGAACAAAAAAAATGCACTTTTTCTTACAGCATATTCAAGAAAGAGAAACAATATCCGTTAACTTCCACTCACCTACCATTTGTTTGTGTTTTTTTGTTGAGAACTTAATAACCTTTCTAATAAATTAAATGCAATTTTTTGATAATTGTTACACGGACTCACAAAAAAATTAAATTTATGTAAACAAAAATGTGTGCATCTAATCAAGTGAAGAGCACTGTATTTCTATCCCTCAAAAAGTGAGCGTGACAAAAATCTAAGTATGGGTGAATTATTAAAAAGGACATACACATTTAGTTTTAAAACAATCAAATGATTTTATCGAAAAACAAAGTTTTTGTAAAAGACGGCCCCTTAAAAGTGGGCATGGCAGAAAACTTTATACAAAAGAATTGTTCAAAACGACTTTTTTTATATACTTTGCGAAGAATAGGTCTTTCATTTAAAATGATTTCAACAATAAAAAATTATTTTGTTAAATAATCCGGGTGTCACTGGGCGGATTTTAAAAATATTTTGACATGAGCATTAAAGGCCCCTAGGGAGTAATATTCCAAATTTCATATTCCTAGTTTAAACTATGAGTCTTGACTGTTTTTTTTATATTGTGGGCTTGTTAGTGGGCGGGTTTGGAAAAATCTTAGCACACGAGTTACTTTTTTTTTAAATTAAAAATGATGACATAGCTATTTTACTATGTTTCTGTAGAGATAATGACACGGATGTAGGTAGGTACTATTTAGGTAGATATGCCTTTTTTTCAGCTAGCACACTGAAGGAGATGTAAAGTACAAATTTTATTTCTGTCACATTTATACATATCTTAAAGCTGTCCCGTAAGTGTGTATGCAAATCTATGAATTGATCACCGTTGTCGTATAAGGTCGATCCAACAATAATCAATAATGCACGTGTCAAAATCGTTAAAATGAGGCAAACCTAAAAACTCGTGGATCATGTCCAGCATTTGATTATCCTCAGTGATGAAGTAATCCGAAACCAGGAAGCATGTCGTTGTTTATTGAGGTCAAGCCGGAAAACTCCACAGTCGGACCAGTAGTGATACAGTAATTTGGGGGAATTATGATCTCCTTAATACTGATCGTAAAGGAGGAAGGAAAGTAACTTATAAAGAAAAATCGTTTGAGAACCTGAGTATGCAAATTTCAGACTGGAGTGTAAAAACCCCACCTATTTTTTAATATTGGGTAAAACTTAGTACGCACACCTCAATTATTTTATACTTCAGAAACGATAAAAGTCGTAACAGCCGTTTTTGAGGTACCGTTATTTAAAATGATAGAATACAAAAAAAATTTTGAAGTCTGAAGAAAATCCGCCATTGTGGCAGTAGCCTCAAACACGAATGGACAGACATGCATACGGTTGCAATATTGTATGACCTAAATGAGCAGTAGCTCAGGTCGGCAGAATTGTAGGGGCAGGAAATATCGTTATAGCGTTAAAAAAGTACCTAAATGAAGTCAAAAGAAGAAACATACCAATTGCCGATTGTGAGAATTGTCGTTATCATATAAGCGTGGCATTGTCGAGAGCCAAATAATATGTTTTCATTTCTTCATTATCTCATAAAAGTGTAATTCGGTGTATCCCGATAATTCAGTCACGTTGTTTAATAGCTTCGATTCGAAGAGAATTGTTGATTTCCATTCATCGTAGAGTAGAACACTATCTTCGCAGTACTATATGGCCCAAACGCGATTGAATTCCTTGGTCGTGCTCTCCATAGAAAATTATCCGAGAAATGATATCGACTTTTCGGATCTGATCCTTCGCCAAAAAGAAAAGTTATTAAATAATTAAATAATAGTTCTGTAAGTGAATTTCCGCTTTTAAATTTAAGTATCTATAAGTTAAAATACATAATTAATATTTTTCTGGGAAAATATTTTTACATTTTTTATAACTAATATTTTATGGGAAACATGTGAGGATTTCCTGCCCGTGGGGGCGGCAACATTTAGGCAGTTCAGGGGGCACTGAACCTAAATACGCCACTGAGAATACCAAAGTATCTTGCTATACAATAAAGTTAAAAAAGAAAAGCTTTAAATTAATAAAACTATTGACACAATTGTTGATTTATATACAATTCGCAACTTGAGTGAGTGAGTGTTAAAACATTAAAGATGTTAAAACGAATCGCCCTCCACTAAATGCAACACTTAATGCTGTTTTTAAGGGAAGATAGTTGGTATATGTATGTAAATTGTATATTCCCTCCCAAGAATTAATACTTTCACCACCCTGATGAACGAAATTGTGGTGGGGGTTATTTTGTATTACCAGTCGGGTATCGAAAAGTCGTCAAAACAATTAAACCAAGCGAAGCAGTATTGATTAAAAACAACAATTTATTAATTGGTAATAAAACATTTTATTTAGACAATAATAACAAACTTAAATATAATAACACAAACGGAGAAAACGAACTACAGAATATCTACGGAAAACTCAATTTTAATGCTGTCAACGAAACTATGTTGTCAAACAGACGTCAGCGTGAATGGCCCAAACCAGATGCACCAGTGATGCCACTTTACACCGAAGGTCCGGAAGGTAGTAGTGTCATACAAAACTGAGAATTAAGCGTCGTCAGCTCAAACAAATTTATCTCTGCAAATATTTTATCTTACAATATATCTGGATTAAGTAATAAATTATTATTTGTAGATTTTTTTAACTATGTTAAGAACTTTGAAATTTTCTTTTTATTTGAAACACATTTAACAAGTGATAATTTAAGTAATTTTAATAAATATTTCGATGGCTTTAAGTTAATTTGGAGCGAAGCAAGTAAAACCTACATAAAGGGGCGTGCAAGTGGAGGAAGCCTGTACGGGATAAAAAAATCACATTTAAAAACTTACGATTTTGATGAATTTGAAGGAACTACCGTAGTAAAATGTGTGACACAAAATAATAATACATATATCGTTCCATCATATATAAACTGCAACAAATGGACTCACGACTTTGAGAGGCTGTGTAATACAATGTCATGTTTAGCTAGCAAAAGCGTTATGCTGATTGGAGATTGGAATTCGAGAATAAGTAACTCACAAACCACTATAGTGCAAACTGTAACAAACCCTAGTATATGCTGTACCAATAGGGTATCTAAAGACATAGTCTACAATAAAAATGGAACAGATGTACTAGAGCTACTCCAAATGTATGATCTTATTGTGTTAAACGGCTGTACCGAAGGTGATAGAGAAGGGCATTACACATTTGTCGGAGGGCAAGGCAATTCAGTTATTGATTTTTGTGCTGTTAACAACGACTGGACTGGGAAAATTAAAAAATTTGAGGTACAATACAAAACTTTTTCGGATCACATGCCAATCGTGGTTGAAGTTGATAGTGAAACACTCTCATATCACAAAAACCTGCCCCTGCTACCAAGACTTAAATGGAAATCCGAAAAAACAAATACCTACCACAGATTATTAGACAGCCTGCTCTCAGCAAATAATTCGATACCAGAAGAAACAGAAACACTCGCAAACCAAATAACTTGTTATATAAGAAGTGCTGCATCAAACAACATTTCAAATATAAGGTCACCATTTAAACAAAAATGGTTTGATAAAGAATGCATAAATGCTAGGAAGAAATCATTTGCCCTTTTGCGTGTCTGGAGAACTTGCAATGACCCTGATGTTAAAAAGTGGTATAACCAAGTGAATACCCACTACAAAAATATATGCCTAGCTAAGAAAACTGACTTCGATAATCAGCAAGCTCTCTTACTTAGTCAAACCAAGTCTTCGAAGGACTTCTGGAGAATAGCAAGGGAGATTAATGGTACAGTTTATCAAATAGGTACAGGAGTATCTGCTGATGATCTATCCATATATTTTAAACATCTTCTACTGGATAACTCAAACCTTTCTTTCTCGTATGCGGACCCCCTCATTTTCGACGATTCCCTAGATGGTGAGGTAACAACTGACGAAATTAATAATGTTATCATGAAATCCAAAAATGGAAAGGCGCCAGGCGAAGATGGGATTCCATACGAATTCTACAAAAATGCTAGTCCAACATTAATCAACTATTTGAAAGTTCTCTTCAACAGTGTGTTCTCGAGCGCAGACATCCCTTCATCGTTTAAGAAGTCCGTAATATTCCCCATCCACAAAAAGGGTTCACTAGAAAACGTAGAAAACTACAGGGGAATCTCATTCATGAATGTGTCAGCCAAGATATTTTGTGGCATACTTGTAGGACGATTAGAAAAATGGGTAGATGAAAAAAATATTCTGACAGAGCGTCAAGCTGGATTCAGAAAAAACTTTTCAACCGTTGACCAAATATTTACATTATCTGCGATTATAAGAGCCTTTCAAGCCAGAAACAAGAAAATGTACAGCTTTTTTGTAGATTTCAAGGCAGCTTTTGATCTTGTTAGCCGAAGCGCACTCTTCTATAAACTGTCTCAGTTGGGTATCTCTACAAAATTTCTTAAGACCATTAAAAAAATGTATGCCGAAACAAGTGCAGCAGTCTGGGATGGAAAAGATTTCTCAGAATGGTTTAAAACACAGACTGGTGTAAAGCAAGGGTGTCCTCTTAGTGCCTTATTGTTTTCTCTATTTATAAACGACATAGAAAAAGATTTGCCTGGTGGAGTACGAATTGCTAATACCGTGGTCAATGTCTTGCTATATGCCGATGATCTTGTTCTACTCTCTGAATCTCCTGAAAATCTCCAATTGATGATAAATCGTCTAGCCAGCTACTGCAAAAAATGGGGACTAACCATCAACACCGAAAAATCTAAAATTATGGTCTTTTCCCGTTCATCACGAGTGCAAAATGGAAATAGATGGTTTTATAATGGAAGCCGATTAGAGATTGTGAAGGAACTCAAATATTTAGGAGTGAAACTGAACCCAACCCTAGAATTTGGTAAACATCTAACGGATAAAGCCAAGTCTTCCCAAAGCTTAGTGAATCTATCATGGAAAAATGTTTTTGCAAATAAGCGGATTCTCCTCTCAACGAAATACAGAATATTTGATTCAGTTGTTAAATCAACTCTTTGTTACGCCTCTCAAGTTTGGGGATCAGACGAGTACGAAGTAATCGAGAAATTCCACAGGAACTTCTTGAAAAAATTATTCAACTTACCAATGAAATCGCCGAACTACACAATCTATTTGGAAACGGGTCTTCCAATGCTTTTTACAAGCACTCTCAAATCGCAAGCGGATTACATCATTAAAATAGGTTCGTATCCAGACTCCCGAATAACCAAAAAAATGCTATCTTATGAATTAAGAAACAAGGACTGGTGGGCGTCAAGATGGTTAAGAATTGGAAACGCGTGTGGAGAAACTATTTCATTCGATCTAAACAACCTGGACAACTTAAAGAACCAACTTTATCGAATAATAAATAAAAATGAAGATGCTATTCGTGTGCGATTTATAGAGAAAGCTCGTGAATCAGATAGCAGAGTATTGTATTCTCACCTGAACTTCAATCTAAAGGATAAGAACTATTTCAATGACTCACTCAACTATAGTGAAATATCTCTTATTTTCAAAACAAGGTGTGAGTTGATTGGTTTAAATGGCAGCCCATATAATGGAAGCTTCAACCAGTTTTGTAATATCTGCAACTTAAAAGCGAAAGAAGACTGCTTTCACATTATTAGTGTTTGTCCAATCTACAAACCACAGAGACTAGCTTACTTCGGAAAAAAATTCCTTACCATGCAGGAGACAATACAAATTCTGAACGAGTGTGATTGGAAAAAGTTATTTTATTATATTAAATCCATCTACAAATACAGGTCGCTATTAATAACAGAGTATTATGATTGATTAAGTTTATTAAAAAAATAACTATATTGTTAAAGTTACAAATGTAGGTACATGTATAAGCATTTTGCTAACCAAGCTGACGGCTAAGCCATAGCTTTAAAATTCATTCTAACTTGTAACTTATGTAATAAGAAAATATTAAATAAATGAATTTCTTACTTACTACTTACTTACTTACTTATTACCAGTAATTGGGATCATGATAATTCGCCAAACAAGCCAAAAGATATTTTGCATAAAATGTAAATGTGGGCAAAACTCTTGGTATATTTATTTTTGTGTTTTTCTACTTTTGGTGTGCACTTCAATCAGCTTGCATTTTTTTCGGCTTGATTGGTGAAAAAGTTTTGTATATTTGCTGCAGTTGGCCAGTGGCTACTGGCCACGTCCCGATTTTGCTATACCTCTCCCCTCTTTACCTGTCAGCAGAAAAGTAAAGAAAGCGAGCCAATCGATTTGTGGTTGGTTGGAAAGTATCACGTATTATTTCATTGCTGGATCACTGAAGGCGGGATTAAAGTAGTTGTAAACAGATGCTGTCCTACCTATATGTGCCCATTATTTCTGTTTTTAATCCAAACTTTTTTTTAAGCCAGTCAGTGTCTGTTAAATCCTTTTTTCATTCTCAACTAAATGCGCATAATTACATTTATCAGCGTTTAGTACGAAATTCATTAAAAATGCAACGAGATGGCCAAACAAAACATCGTGCGCTGGAATGGAATTGCAAGAAAAACGAAGGACCGCTGTGTTTTTTTTTTGGGCGGGGATGGGATAATTCTGTGTAATTTGATTCTCTGACGAATGCAAATTTGTGTGTTTTTCTTTTGTTTGGCTGATGAATTACTGCCAATAATCTTGAGAAATAAATGCAAATATCAAAATCAATCAGAAGCAGAAGCAGATGCAACGTGGATTATAAATGCTATGAAAGTGTGTGTATTTTATTTTGTCCGAAAATGTTTTACCTACCTTGACCGGAATGCCAATCTAGATAGATGGAATATATCTGGCATTCTAGAATGGAGCGCAAAAGCTCGACAATTTTTATCTAAAACGAAACAGTTAGATACTACAAAAAGTGAACATAAATCAACCTGCCGATATATTAAAGTATCAAAGTTTGGAGTCCCAAAGAAATCGAAATCGGTGTCAAATTGTTTGGCAACTTCTTTGGCATTCAGTATGGCAATCTAATTTTCTTGTTTTTGCAATATGCAATATCAAGCTTCTTATGACAATTGATAGTCTTGGATGTTTGACAGATGTTCGCAGGAGGTGAGCCAGTGTGATTTTAACCTGAGACCATATGATACGAAATTCAACACACTAACCACTAAGCCCACGCCAGATAAATACAAGTCGACAAATGCAATAAAATCTACCATTTGATTGGCCTGAGTAAAGGAGTGATCCGAAAACGGAAAGCTTGCCGATGTTTTTCGAGGTCTAACCGGTGAAATCCACAGGCGGACCAGTATATAGGAATTACCGCAGTGGGAGGGTTATGATTACTCTAATCCAAATCATAACATCTCAGTAAGGAAAAAAAAGCGGCCAAGTGCGAGTCGGACTCGCTCATGAAGGGTTCCGCGCGAATTATAATTATTATTTACTTAGGCACCTATTACAGATTTATTATTAGAAAATAATGGTTCACGGTTTACGCATAAGGTTTATGTTTATGAAATTAAATGTTTTTTTTTTTTTATATTTGAGTTGATTGAATGAAAGGTAAATTGCGGTTTACGATTTATGACGTATTAAAAAAAAAATACTTGCTGGATCTCGTTCAAACCAATTTTCGTTGGAAGTTTGCATGGTAATGTACATCATATATTTTGTTTAGTTTTATCCTTCCCTCCCCTTATTTTAGAAGTTAAAGGGCATTTTACCACTTTGGAAGTGTTGCTCGCGCAACCTATTCAGTTTAGAAAAAAATGATATTAAAAACCTAAATATCATTTTTGAAGACCTATCCATAGATACCCCACATGTATGGGTTTGATGAAATTTTTTTTTTTAGTTTCAGTTCTAAGTATGGGAACCCCCAAAATTTATTGTTTTTTTTTTATTTTTGTGTGAAAATCTTAATGCGGTTCACAGAATATACCAACTTACCAAGTTTCAACAGTATAGCTCTTATAGTTTTGGAAACAAGTGGCTGTGACATTCCCGGACAGACAGACAGACATGACGAATCTATAAGGGTTCCGTTTTCTGCCATTTGGCTACGGAACCCTAAAAAAGGAGAAAATATACCACAGACACAGGTACATTTTCTCGCTCGAATATGGGTGTGTTTATACCCTATTCTAAAGGTATATTAATTTTGACGCATAGTTTGTAACATACCTTAATATTGCCCGTAGACCCCTAAAAGTTACTATATTTATGATCAGCATCGATAGTAATGTCGATCTAGCCATGTCCGTCCGTCCGTCCGTCCGTCCCTCCGTCGGCAAAAAATTAGGCCTTTAAACTGGGCCTAGACAGCTGGAATTTTAACCATATACTCTCTAGGGTCCCGAAATAATCAAGTTTATGAATTTTTGAAATCCGCCCACAGACACGCCCACAAACTCAAAAAAACAAAATTTTTGGAAAAAATCGAATTTTGAGCTAGAAAGCTGAAATTTTTTGTATATGATCTATGACTCCTAAAACTGCTCGGGATATAAAATTTTCAAAATCCGCCCACTGACACGCCCACAAAAAAATAAAACAATTTTATTGAAAAATCAAAATTTGAGCTAGGGAGCTGAAATTTATAATATATACTCTCAAGGGGCCCTTGAAGCTCATGTGAAAATATTTTCAAAATCCGCCTACTGACACGCCCACAATTTACAATTTTTTTTTTTTTTGAAAATCCAAAGTTTGAGCTAGGAAGCTGAAATTTATACTATATACTCTCTAGGGGTCCTCTATGCTTATGTGTTAATTTGTTTTAAATCCGCTTACTGACACGCCCACAATTAAATAAAATAATTTTGTTGAAAAACCAACGTTTGAGCCAGCGAACGTTTTTTTTACAAAAGCTTCGTTTTTGTTTGATAAAATCTTTTAAATGTTATATAACAGAATATGTAGAGCGTTCTTAACAATTCAACCATACTTAGACTTTTGTCGCGCCCACTTATGAGGGAAAGGAATAAGAATAGGGTATCCAACAGTTCGCCCAAGCGGACTGTAGCCCGCCCCTATGTTTTTATACCCTGTTCTAAGGGTATATTAATTTTGACGTGAAGTTTGTAACATACCTTAATATTGCACGTATACCCCTAAAAGTTACTATATTTATGATCATCGATAGTAATGTCGATCTAGCCATATCCGTCCGTCCATCCGTCCATCCGTCCATCCGTCCATCCGTCCACCCGGCCTTTAAACTGGACCTAGAGAGCTGAAATTTTAACCATATACTCTCTAGGGGCCGGAAATAATCAAATTTAAGAATTTTTGAAATTCGGCAACAGACACAAACTCAAAAAAACAAATTTATCGAAAAAATTGAATTTTTAGCTAGAAAGCTGACATTTTTTGATATATGATCTTCGATTCCTAAAACTGCTCGGGAGATAAAATTTCTAAAATTCGCCCACTGACACCCACAATTTAATTTTTTTTTTTGAAAAATCAAAGTTTGACCTAGGAAGCTGAAATTTATAATATAGATTTTCTAGGTACCTTTTATACTTATGTTTAAATATTTTTTATATCCGCCTACTGACACGCCCACAATTAAATAAAACAATTTTATAAATTTTATAAACCAAAGTTTGAGCGTTTTGAGCGTTTTTCTAACAAAAGCTTCGTTTTTTCGATTAAATCTTTTAAATGTTATATAACAAAATATGTAGAGCGTTCTTAACAATTCAACCATAGGGTATCCAACAGTTCGTCCAAGCGGATTGTAGCCCGTCCCTATGTGTTTACTCAAGCTTATATACGCTTATTCGCATTTGCATATTAAATACAACAACAACTTAGCCTATATACCCTAATTTTAGCAGGGATAAGTAGCGCCGATAAGTCCTTGAGCGGATATAGATCATCTAAACACCGTTTTTTTTGAAAGTTGATATTTCTCACCTACTAAACTGACACATACCCCCAAATTGTACTTGCGTGTGAAGTTTTATTTTTTGCAAATAATTATAGGGGTCAACTTTATACTTTTAAGTTACAATGTTTTCACCCTACATAGTGATCTAATAAGATTTGAGTCTTGAATCTGAGCACTGTTTTGGAATTTTCGAGGTCAATATGCCATAGTTTGACTTTAAAAAAAACAGCCAAAATGTCAAATGACAGCCAGCAGAAAAAAAATTGTAAGCATAATATGCGCTTGAGTTAAAAAACGTAAAAATGTACATAGTTTTGCGGCTATGAACTACATAGATGCTATTTTTGACATTTTCGATAAAAATCGAAATAAATTGGCTTGGTAGTACATTTTCAAGTTTCTCGTATATTTAAGTACATATAACTTTGATTTGGAAGAAAACAAATGAAATTGCATGAAATAATCTGCAATTAGTTAATCAGTTTTAAAACATACTTGTTGTGCGAAAACGGTCAACAATACTGGGGATAGCATTCTCTGAAAGTCAATTGTGTCCGGTGTAATATGTTGCAAGTGTCCAAGTTTGGCGGAAAAACAATAATTTTGAAACCAAATTTCTAAAATTTGGTAACGTTTTTAACAATAAAAATAATCACAACAAAATTTCAAAGACTACTGAATAAAAGTCATAATGACAGATGCAATCTGACATTTGGTTTAACAGATAAAATTGTCTGTACTGCGCTAAAAACACAGCCTTTACTCAATAGAAAGGTATATACACTCCGTTCCACGTGTTTACGAACAGGTAGGTTCTTGATTTCATTTTGTGAAATTTTCTTAAATCTTTCCATTATATTATGTTTATGTTTAAAAAAAAATTGGGGTTAGGCAGATAGTTTGGATAGAATACACAACAAGGGAGGTGGAGTAATGGTATGGGGAGCAGTTAGCTTTTACGGAACTGCAAACCTTGATTTTCAAAGCTCAAGAGGTACCGCAATCACCTACAAATCCATACATCAAGGGATTTTTCAACAGCACAATGCACCGATCTTAACCGCAAGAATATCCAAATCTTGGATTCAGAGTCAAAATGTGGACCTACTGGCATTTTTTATACTGGCCGCCATATTCACCGGACCTGAACATCATGAAAAACGTATGGGGATCGCTTTCAAAAAAGTTCTACGAAGGAGGATAGCAATTCTCCAAACCGGAAGAAATAATTGAGGCCATAAAACAAGTCTGGTCCGAAATTTTACTAAATTACTTGGAAGGGCTATTATCTAAATTAAACACGAATTAGTTCAATCCAAAAAAATTGTTTGTTATATTACCTTTGAAGCATCTAACAGGTAGATTTAATAACTGTTCCTTAACAGGTGGAACGAAAAAAGGACTAACATTATGACCTTATTGGGAAAGGCAGCATAAAAATTGAATTAATCTGCCAAATCAAAAGTTTTTTTCTACAATATAAACATAATATAGCCTTCTTTCCTCTTGCATTTGGTTTTTCCCATATTAGGAGAAGGATTTAAAATTATTTTAAAATTAAATCAAAAAACTACCTGTTCGCAAACACGTGGAACGGAGTGTATGTACGAGTACATATTGCAGTCGTGCTGAAATTTCAAAATTAAATTAAGTATGAGGTATGACATTACGACTATAATTAGGTCCAAAAAAGTGTGAACCGCATTTTCGTCCGTCTGTCTGACTTGTGGTCTGTGACGAGGCTCCTACAATACATGGACGGAATTTGTTCAAGCATCGTATTTGGGGTTTTTAAGCTGTTCTCTAATAAAATGTTATTAAAAAACATTTCAAAGTTTAAGCCAAAATTTTAGCTTTGGCGGCCTGGAAGAAACCGAGTGAGGAGGTTTTTATGCTTAAGTTGATTTTTTTTTATTTGTAAGAGTGTTCAAATTAATTGTTGGTGACTTTTCCTTTCATGGAAAATATATTTTGAAGGCTCCGCTTCATTTTACACTTCCGTTCAAAAGTGCCCCGCATGGGTGGTACCTTTAAACATAAGGACTTCCATCATTTTTAAATAAAAACCAATTACAAATCTTTATTAAAATTACGCAATTATTGGTCTTAATCAAAGTTTATTTTCATTTCTCAAAGTGATAATAATTTGAAAAAAGGAAATCAATAAACTGTCTACTAAGAAAATAGAGGGATAAAAATCATCATAAAAACATCAGTTTGGGGGGCTCGACATATCATCTTATCTATGCATTTTGAGTTGTATAAAATCCAGCAAAGTTCGTTTTTTATAATATCCATTTTTAATAACTTTTAAGAGTAAAAGACCCACCGCAAACATGAATTGGTATAGCATGCACCTAGCAATGCTCATTAGACAACTATCAAATCAAGAATTAATGTACATTATGTACCTTCATTTAGTAGTAACAATGAAACGATCTTATCCACATTTGCAGATACCTTCCCTTCTCATAACCCGATAATTCATTTTTTTTTAATTTCTGTTTATTTATCACAAAGGGAACCTTTCAGCCCATCCCATTTTATTTTCATCGTTAAAGTACTAATCATTCGTTATATTGTATATAAGTGCTTTAATCAAGAGTAAGATACATCCACCATGCAGTGCAATTAGCTGTCATCTATATTACAAGCAAACACTATATGCAACATCACAATAAATAGAGTATAAAAAGAGCTGCGACGCCGACATACTGAATTGAAACACCCTGTAGCCATACAGCGAACTCATTTAAATCACCGTTCAGCATTATACCCCTTACCCGATTGCACTGCATGTCCATGTCCGATGAAGAATTTTCGAAGGAGCTTACAATTTCTGTCCCAATACCAGATAGATGCTGGTACCGTCTATCGAATCTCAATTTACTACCAGAGGTACAGAGCAAAGAGACAAGTTACCCTGATTATAATGCTAAAGTATCTTGCTATATACGGTACGACTTCGAGTAGGTATGCATCTATATACAAGGGGGTAATTAAAATCCTTTGATTAATATGTAAATTTAATAAGATTTCAACAAGGACCGAGGTGGATAAGGGGGATATCAACTCTGAGATTCGCAAGCCTCCAGGCAGGACAATATTCACGAAGACCATAAAGATTACCACCGCGCGCCGTCGTCGGTTTACAACGGTGCGGGCACACAAGATAAACCTTAATGATATTCCTCTCAGTTTTAAGCGAGTCGAGTGGATGTGTATCTTTAACTGCATGAACCTATGTCAATGCCGGTTGGCAGTTGGTGCTGATGACGATCCTCACATGATGTTGCCACTTAATTGTGCGAAGCTACGACCAAAGTGTTAAGTATTTAGTTCTACCATCAGAATCTACAATTTATGTATGAAGCTGCGACGTACTCATAGATACAAACGGACTTTGAATTTCAAAACTATATCTTAAAAATGTGATTGTAATTTATTTGGAAACACCTACCTTAATCAAATAATTAAAATTAACATACATCATTAGGGAGAATAAGAGGGGGGCAGAATATCTGAACTAATAATAAATCTAATCCAAACCCACTTTACTCGTTTTATTAAAAAAATCTTCGTAACGGGATGGCAGCAAACTTCGTGACGTTTTCTTCGATCATTCTTGAAACGAAAGAGATTACACATAGACAGGAGTAACTGTTTTCGAACACTTTAATTACAAATGTTTATGGTGATTTATCGCGAGCGATGTGTTGAAGCAGGTCTGCGTTGACGTCAATCGGGTTAACATTAATTTCAGTTGATTTAACACTACTTTCTGTGTGTTTCTAATTGATTAGTGGTTTTGTAAATGCGTTTTAGGTGTTGATAATATGGAGCAGTGCTATTTATCCGTCATCGGACCAGCCTTACAATTTATGAAACATTTTTACTGGCATGTGCGCAATGCGAAGTAAGTAAGAGAAAGAAATATTCACATAATGGCGAATGGGTAAGTTTAGTTAAGCAGGCACCATAATCGGCCCCTCATTTCCCTTGGTGAAATCAACTATAAAGTAAATTGTCAACATTCCAAACCTCTTCCAAAAAAGTATGTGAATTTGTCCTTTTATGAGAGCCTTAGCCTTCTGGCAAGCTTTTTAAAAAAGCTGTGTCCGGACAGGCTGCTGATTGTCATTCTAAGCTGACATCTGTTTAGATTCAAGATCACCATAGTATACTCCTCGTACAAGTAAGGCCAAATGGCCTTGGACGGTGCAAGGAAATAAATCCACGGGAACTAAGTCCACTGAGGGACTTAGTTCCCACATAGTGGGATATAAAACCACTTTCGCGAAGTGGACTTAGTTCCCATGTAAAATGGTAAAGTAGGAAATAAATTCTGAAAACTCTGAGTGGTTTTAGTTCCCGTTTAATGTAAAGTAAATATTCACTGTCGACTAAGAACAAAATAAAATTAAAGAGTCAAGTAGGTACTTTGCAATTTTTATTAACAAAAGAGAAATTAACTTTTAACTGAGACAGAGTAATATAGGTACCGTGACCTTGCACCTACTCCAAATCAAACAGTGAACCCAAGCAGGGGGGTTGCATAGGGGTTGCAGGGGGGCAACATGCCCCCCATATGCATTGCACTGTTTATGGGATTAGTTACGAAATCGCAAGTAGATTCCATAAACAGTGTAATGCATATGGGGGGCATGCTGTCCCCTTGCAACCCCCCTGCTTGGGGTCACTGTTTGATTTGGAGTAGGTGCGAGGTACTGTTTTGAAACTTTGGCTTCATGTCACCATGATAACTTAAGATTTAGCTTGAAGAGTGTGATAACTAACTGCACTTTACAGTTTTTTTGTCTAATTCTAAATGCTGGATGTGGCTCATTGCAGTATCACGCACAGGGGCATTGTTCATCGTGCGACAATACCACATCAGTTCTGGTCTGATGAAACATGATTCCAGCGAGTTAAGGCGGCTGGACCGTACTTTGACAGTGATTGTGATACCCCCATTTCGACTTCATAAGCTAGCGTTTAGGGCCCTAAATACTGCCAGAAATTTCGATTAAAAGATACTGCAACTGTTTGGAAGTCCTATGGATTTATTCAGTTCTATTTCCGCAGAGTATATTCCGGATCCCGTTCCATAATCGGTTTCAGAGCCAACAGTTCAATTGTTTGTATTAGCGTATAAGACGAGGAATACGGCACTGTGACCTATAAGATCTATTGTGCAGTATGATCCAGAAATTATTTAGGTAGACTAGTAGCATTTCTTCTTTCCGTATAAAGCAGATTATTGTATCTTATGTACCAAAATAAGTAATTACGCTACACAACTCTGATTTCCTTTTTATATATTTCTTTATTTACAAAGTTAAGATACAATTAGGTAGGTAATTCACTGATATTTTTTGATTAATTTATTTGATCGCGGAGAGCGTAGCTACAGCACCTGACTATGTTGATCACCAAAATCCAACTATACTACGTGACCATAATGAGCACAAAAGATAAACGAGTTTCTACCGTAGATGATTATAAAAAGAAGTTTTGGTTGTTTTGGTTGCGTTCACTTTTCCGGCGCCATGGCTAGCGCTTTCTTTGAAAACGTCACGGCGCGCTAGTACAAAATCGTTCAGGGACCTTAGCGTTTTAAAAGTTTGTAGTTTTAATTTGAACAATCAGTAATGTAGAGGACAATCCACTACACAGATAATACTACCAGCGAAGGACTTCTTTATATCTTCGGAGCTCAGTTGTTCTCTGAAGAATGTCTTCCTTTTAGTTCATTGCGGGCTGGACATTCGCATATAAAGTATTCAGCTGTTTCGTCTTCTTCAAGACATTACCATTCTCAACTAAGTTCATTTTGTTGATACCACGCAAGCCGTGGTGACAATTAAGGCCCGTTTGGCATGTCTAAGACCTGGGATGCTCCCTCAATATGTGATACCCAGCTTTTTAAATCAGCAATAGCTGCCGATCTAGGAGTGTAGCAGAAGGGTTCGGCACCTACTGCGTGAATACTGCAATCCCATATTGATTGATGACTGCATTATTTTGCCACTTTATTCTATTAGATACACCAATGTGTGGTGTATATCGGAATCTAGCTTTGTTAAGAATCTTAGCAGACCTGGCAACGATGCCTGACAAACTTAACTACTGGCAGTGACACAACATCGTCGATCTGACATTTTCATTTGCACTTATCAAGGAGAGAACACGACCAGGCGATTAAAAGGAGAAAAACGTAGGTTATTAATATATTAATAATAATGTATAAATGAAATACTTAAATGAATTATATTGTTATTATCCAATAGGCTTTTATAACATCATTAAAAGTTAAAAAAGTGGAAATAGTTGTTTCTTTTCGCAACAAATTATAAAAAGCGTTTGTGTCAGAACACAAACCGTAACCCTCTCGGACGATTCTAACCTATCAAGGAAAGTGCAACGCCGCATGGTTTGGGTACATTCATAGAAGGAAGTCCGACTCAACAGAAATTGAACATCGAGTGCTAACTTCTCCCAGCCAGAAGGCAGTTCGACTCAACAAGAACTATTCACCGAGTGCTACCTTCTCCCAGCCAGAAGGAAGTTCGACTCAACAAGAACTACTCACCGAGTGCTACCTTCTCCCAGCCAGAAGGAAGTTCGACTCAACAGAAATCTCCCTCGGGCCACTGCCAGAAGGAAGTTTTGGCTCAAATAAGGTAAGCCATTTCCAATATAAACATTAATATGCCATACGCAAACTGTAACCCACCGCCAATATCACCACCACCTGAGTTTAATTGCCAATCATGCAGCCTCCCTGATACTGACCTCAAACCACTGAGGTCCCTAGGACCCCATTCCAGAAAACATCACAGCAACTAGGCGAACCAGAGCGGGCGATAAACCCTAGACCCGAGCCCAGCTCGAGCTGGTCGGGAAATTGTGCCAAGAAGTTTGCCCCAATGAAATTCCAACTCGAAACAAACACGAAATTCCCGGCAGTTCTACGGGTCGTTATGCAGACACCGAATATTTCAATGAGCACAACGTCTTAAGCAACCAACAGCTGGCCACTAGATTAGTGCTGCAGAAAGAACTACCGTGCTTTTCGGGTCATATAGAGGAATGGCCCTTATTCATCAACAGCTTCGAACATTCAACAAAGTCATGCGGTTTTACTAACGACGAGAATATGCTACGACTTCAAAGGTGCTTAAAGGGCAACGCTCTAGAAGCAGTAAGAGCGAGACTGCTGTACCCCTCTCAGGTCCCACAAGTAATAGACACGCTACGAATGTTGTATGGGAGACCCGAAGCTATAGTTAACTCCATGATTTCAAAAATTCGCAGCGAACCCCCACCGAGAGCAGATAAAATAGACTCGTTGATACCATTCGCACTCTCAGTACAGAACATCGCCGCCACTATGGAGTCCAATGGCTTGCGTTACCATTTAGAAAACCCCTGCCTCCTACAGGAGCTAGTCGACAAACTCCCATCCCAAACACGCTTGAACTGGGGACTATACAAACTGAGCACGAATGGTGTTAACTTGTCTACGTTTAGCGACTGGTTATTACTAGTTGCCCAAGCAGCGTGCGAGGTGTCTGCAACAAATATGTACGAATCAACTTATACGAAGGCAGATCGAAGGCGTACGGGAAATGCTCATTCCAATCTTCATCAAGAAGTTTATACGCAAGCCGAAAACAAGACAGGAACATGTTTGAGCTGTACGAGTGACTGTAAGACTTTAGAAACATGTAGTCGGTTCAGAGCCATGGGCCTGAATGACAAATGGGCCCTGATTAAGCGACATTCATTGTGCAGAACTTGCTTGGGCACCCATCTTAATCGAAGATGCAGTGTTACGGCCGAGTGCAACGTTCTTGGCTGTACTTACAAGCACCATCCGCTACTTCATAAATACACAGAGCCAAATGAAGTCCAGAACATGCGAAGTGGTAGCTTGCATTTTCACCAGCAGAGCCGAAAACTGCTTTTCAAAATCTTGCCCATCACTGTCTACAATAAAGATGTCAAGATTAAAACATATGCACTCTTCGACGATGGATCTAATGTGACCCTCATAGATGAGCAGCTAGCACAAGACCTGAAGGTAAGAGGCGAGGAAAAGCCGCTGTGTCTAAAATGGACCTCAAACAAACATCGATTGGAAGAAAACTCAAGGGAGGCCAATATTCAGATATCGGCCTCTAATGGCAGTAAAAGATTTGTTCTGCATCGGGCCCGAACGGTTAAGTCACTCGACCTGCCAAGTCAGACAATGAACTTCCGCCAGATGCAAAGTCGCTTCCCTCATCTAAAAAGTCTCCCGGTAGAATCTTACACGAACGCACGTCCACAAATCTTGATAGGGTTGGATAACTGCAGCCTCACCAACGCTCAAAGGACTCGCGATGCCAATGCGAATCAACCGGTTGCAATGAAGACAAGACTGGGATGGACAGTGTTTGGGAAGAGTGGAAATCCTGAGAACACAAGCTCCGATGACCGCAATTACCATGTATGCGAGTGCCAAGCGGTAGCTAACGCTCAACTTGACGAACTAGTTAACAGATTCTATAAAACCGAACACATCGGCTCGAAAACGGTCAAGCGAATGATGAGTAGTGACGACGTGAAGGCAGAGCAACTATTGGAAGAAGGCACTGTACGAATCGGGTCCCGATTCTCAGTTCCCCTGCTGTGGAAAACTGACAAAATTAAATTACCTGATAGCAGACCAGCGGCTAAGCAGAGGTTACTATGCTTAGAACAGAAGCTTAAAAAGGATGTGGTTCTTCATTCAAGCATGCACAACCAGGTCGCAGAGTATGTATCTAAAGGATATGCGCGGAAGCTTACCCAGAGAGAGTTGCAAAACAATGGAAAGAGGAAGGTATGGTACCTGCCAATATTCGCAGTCACCAACCCTAGCAAACCGTCTAAGATACGTATGGTCTGGGACGCTGCGTCCAAAGTTGAAGGCGTGTCACTAAACTCTCTGCTCCTAACCGGCCCCGATAATCTTCCACCACTGACGACAGTATTGTTTCAATTTCGCCAACGAAAAGTTGCTATCTGTGGAGACATAAAGGAGATGTTTCACCAGGTAATAATACGTGAAGCCGATCAACACGCGCAACGATTCCTGTGGAGGAACAGGATGTCTGGCCAAATAGAGGATTATGTGATGCAAGTCATGACCTTTGGTTCCACCTGCTCTCCTTACTGTGCCCAGTTCACGAAGAATAAAAATGCATTAGAATTCAGGTCAAAGAATCCGCGGGCAGCTAAGGCCATTTTGGAAAACCACTACGTGGATGATTACCTGGATAGTTTTGACTCCGAAGAGGAGACCATAGAGGTGACCAATGACGTCACGTGGATTCATCGGCAAGCGGGCTTTGAGCTAAGAAACTTTATGAGTAATTCACCCAAGGTTCTTAAATCGCTGCAGCAAGTCACAGACTCCAGCGTTCACCCACTTGCAACAAGCAACAAACTTCTCGGTCAGTCGGAGAAAGTTCTTGGAATGTGGTGGTCCCCACGTGATGACTTCTTCTCATTTCTCTGTAATAAAGGCATACTCGGTTGGGAAAATGAAAGGGAGCAGCTCGCACCTACGAAAAGACAGATACTCAAAACACTCATGAGCATTTTTGACCCACTTGGACTCGTAGCACATTTCCTCGTCTCCCTTAAAATTTTATTACAGGAAATATGGCGCACGGCGGTAGATTGGGACGAAGAAATACACCAAGAGCACTGCGAGCAATGGCGCAAGTGGTTAGAATTACTTCCCAAAGTGAGGGCCATCAGAATTAAGAGACCTTACCTAGAGCAGCTGCGCTTTGACGACGATCAACACGCCGAGTTGCATATATTTGTTGATGCCAGTGCATCAGCGTACGCCGCTGCAGCCTACTTTAAAGTCACCAGAGAATCTCATACCGAGTGCTCACTGGTCTGTGCGAAGACGAAGGTGGCACCCCTTAAGCCTATTTCTATACCGCGGATGGAGTTAGAAGCAGCTGTTCTAGGCGTGCGAATGGCCAGAATGATACTCAAGGGTCACTCTATAAAAATAAGTAGGCGCATATTTTGGACGGATTCCCAGACAGTTCTATGCTGGATAAAGAATGGCAACAAAAGGCTCAGACAATACGTAGCATTTAGAGTTGGGGAGATTCTGGAAGAGTCTAGCCCCTCTGAGTGGAGGTGGATCCCAAGTGCTGAGAATGTTGCCGATGACGGAACGAGATGGAACCTGAATCTGGACCTTACTTCAGAGAGTCGATGGTTTCTTGGACCCAGCTTCCTACATCAGTCAGAGGAAGAGTGGCCCTCACAGCACATCGATCTTAGTACGCATGAGGAAGTCGTGTTGCTGGTCCGCGTAACAAATGCAGAACCTCTAATCGATTGTTCCCGTTTTTCCTCCTGGAACAAGCTGAGGAGATCCATGGCATTTGTCTTTGCCTTCGCTGACCTAGCTCTAAGAAGGAGGCGACGTCCGAAAACGGGTATTATTATCCAGATCAAGGACCTTACTCGAGCCGAGAATTATCTATATGAACTCTGTCAGCGCGAAGCGTTCCCACAAGAATGGGCTATACTGAATAAGTGTAGGGGAGACAAATCCACAAACCCGTCCTTAGAAAAGACTAGTCCTTTATATAAGTTGACCCCCTTCCTGGATGAATACAATGTTGTTCGGATAAGAGGACGCATTGATGCCTGCACGGATGTACCAACCGACTGCCAAACGCCGATCGTCATGCCAAAGACCCACCATATAACATCGCTACTCATCCAGTATTTTCACGAGAAATTTCGCCACCAGTTCCATGAGACCGTCGTGAACGAGATTCGGCAAAGGTACTACATAGCCGGATTGCGAAATTCCTTGAAACGGATTGTTCGGAATTGTCAAAACTGCAAAATTTATAGAGCTATGCCGCAACAACCGCTGATGGGTGAATTGCCAGCTGCTCGTATGCAATCCTTTACAAGGGCGTTTTCGTTTGTTGGAGTGGACTATTTCGGGCCAATGCTAGTCACGGTTGGCAGACATAGTGAAAAACGCTGGGGAGTTCTATTCACCTGTCTGTCAGTGAGGGCCATACACATCCAGATCGCACATAGTCTGTCGGCTGATTCTTGCATCCTGGCACTCAAAAGATTCTGCTCAAGGAGGGGCACACCGCTAGAGATCTGGAGCGATAATGGCACAAACTTCAGGGGTGCCAGTCAAGAACTGAAAGGCGCTGTGGCCTCATTAAATATTGATAAGATGTCGGAGGAGTGCGTGAACCAAAACATAGATTGGAAGTTTATACCACCAGCTTCTCCCCATATGGGGGGGAGCTGGGAGCGACTCATCCGGTCAGTTAAGCAGGCGTTATCGAGGAGCACTACCGGCCGCAACCCAAAGGACGAATTGTTGCTAAGTATGATGGCGGAGGTGGAGAAAATAATAAACGCTAGACCCCTTACTTACGTACCGATTGATGGAGAAAACGAAGAAGCATTGACACCAAATCATTTTTTACTGGGGTCATCCGATGGAGCGAAGGTGTTTGGTGAATTGGCTGGTGATGGTGGTTTATTGAAAAGAAATTGGCTTATCTGCGAACAGTTTGGTAATATGTTTTGGAAGCGATGGCTTAGGGAGTATTTACCGAGCTTATGCCGTAGAACAAAATGGTTTAAATCAGTTAAGCCCATATGCGAGGGCGATATCGTAGTAATTGCTGATCCAGAGCACCCTAGAGGGTTATGGCCTAAGGGAAGAGTTATACATGTGCAAACCGGCAAAGATGGACAGGTTCGTTCAGCCGTCGTACAGACGAACTCAGGAGTTTACACCCGGCCAGCGTCAAAATTGGCAGTTCTCGATGTCAAGCAGTGAGTCTAGAGAGTAACCCGGTACCCAGCTTACTGGGGGGGAGTGTTAAGAATCTTAGCAGACCTGGCAACGATGCCTGACAAACTTAACTACTGGCAGTGACACAACATCGTCGATCTGACATTTTCATTTCCACTTATCAAGGAGAGAACACGACCAGGCGATTAAAAGGAGAAAAACGTAGGTTATTAATATATTAATAATAATGTATAAATGAAATACTTAAATGAATTATATTGTTATTATCCAATAGGCTTTTATAACATCATTAAAAGTTAAAAAAAGTGGAAATAGTTGTTTCTTTTCGCAACAAGCTTAGAGAGGGTATAATCCGATTTTGTTTCATTACCGACATTAAAAACGTCCAGAATAGAGCAGCGGCCACGTTCACAGCTTTTGAATAGGCCGCAGTTGAGACGTAGCGCACTATTACCTGCATTTCAACAGGCAGAATTTGTAGAGACATGTTGTATGCAAGGCAAATCGCCCTTGATAGCAAAACTAGTCGTTCTTTGTATAGCTGCTAATTTCCCCTTGTATAGTTTTCTTTTATATCGAAGAAATCAAAATTCGATCTGTAAAGCTGAAATTAGGAACATATAACACTCTCAAGCGGCAAGAACGGAATCAAGTATAAGGGGTTTTAAAATCTGGAGACTGACACGCCCACTATTTAAAAAAAAAATCGAAGAAATCAATGGAAATTAAAGTCCTGTTCTTCGTAAAGTATATGTAGAAAAAGTAGTTCTTAACAATTCCTCCTTGAACACGTAAACAACATGTATGTATTACAAAATATGTAGACAATAATAATGTGCTTCAAATTCTTTGTACCAAATCGTATTTTGCCACGCCCACTTTTTGGGGGACATGAGTATCCAACATAGGGTATCCAACAGTTTGCCTAAGCGAACTTAATAAATAAAAACAAAAAAATTAAATGTATATGGTCAGGTGAGTTAGTTATATCCAGGTACTGGGACACTTACCCTAGGTATATTTCAAATCGCTACTTTTAAGTAACAATGCCTTGAAAAGATGACAAACGTTACTTGTTGCTCAAACTTTGTTTGTTTAGTACCTACATAGGTCCATTAGAGCCTATTAGTGCAAAATAATGTCCAACCCGTTCCAATTAGCATTAAAAAGTCAACTAAACCCATAACACATTTCTCATTGTATTTCTGCTCATGTACTTGAACACACAAAGCAAAAGCTTTTCAATCAAAATAATTGCAATCCAATCCAATGCAGAGTATAAGTCGGGATCAAATAACAGTCCCCTGGCGTCAATGCCGAGCGGCGGTGTTGTAAATGATTAACTCGTAGTGGCACAAATGTCTCCAGAGGCATTCTTCAAAATTAGTAGTTTCCTTTTTGCTCAAAACAATGCGTAGATGAACGCTTTGTAATACAGTGCAATGGCGATGAGATACAAGATAACAATAAACAAACCTCTCTTCGTCTGCATTGCATTTTAGTAGATGTAGATGATACTTGTCCCACAAAAACCAATTTATTAACCTTATAATTCTTTGAGCAAAGTATTCTACGTATGCATATGTACGTTTTCGCATGGCATTTCTCCTCGTTTTGAGGAGTTGCGACTTCGGTCTAAAAATGCAAATTCGCAGCATCAACGACGAATAACCGTCTCCATAAATAATGCGACATCATTATCTTAAGACCAACTGCTTTCTTCTTGTTTTTTTATTTATGCTTCTCATTCATCCTTCGTTTATCTTGAAAAGTGATTTAGATCACGAATCGTTATCGTCCGCGATGGATACATTTGCTATCTGCTTGTTTATGTATGCATAAGCATAATCATATCATCCAGGCATCCAGCCGCCATCCGTGTTTCGATGCGTGTGTGTTATTTGTTAGCATTGATTATTAATCAGTTTAGATACAAACGATATGTGGTTTCATTTCATGATTTCATAACAAGGAATTGAGATCAATCTAAAGTACCTTTCGCCCCATCCCCGGGGCGAAAGAGGTATTCATGTGTTTCAGATCATTTGACAGAGCACATTGTTTTAATGAATGTACTTGAGCCTACCCGAGTGAACCCTTCTTTTACTTTTGTTGTTTTGTATCTTCAGCAACCGCGATTACTTCGATCCATTAAACGAATAATAAATCTAATGAAAGTCACAGAGTCACATGGACGAGCTCCTCGTAAGTATCATACCTACGTCAGTCGGGGCCTCGAATGCGCGGATAATCCTCGCAAGAGAATTTCATTAGCATATATGTTTACGTTAATTCGTGGGCATCGGTATCTTATTTGGTTGAATAGATGAGCGCGTTCAAGCTTCTTTTTGACGGATCTCGTCTCGTGGTTGTAATTTTGTATTCAAAATTTTGAATTGACAACCATAACGACAGGCATCATTTGACGTTGCCATCGCCTTTTCGAACATTGAATCAGACTTATCATCATCATTCAACCATCCGGCCTTGGTTATCTCCTTGTATGGATATGGTAAGGAACAGGAAGAATTTCAAACGTGGAATGATGGGTAAGAGCACAAGAGGGAGAGGCTGCGATGGAAACTGCAGATACATGTTGCATATATTAAATTAATTTAAGAATATATGAAAACCACATTGGTTATGTAAATAAGAACCAAATGCGAGAAGCGAATGATTACAGATGAACAATTTTATTCGAGCAATCATATGATGGAAGGGTATCTTGGGGAGGAGTCCTCCATACGAGTAAGTGCTGAATTTAACTCTAATTGGGAATTCAATTAAGAATTCGAGATGATATGATTTTACGGATAGGTTTTCGCAATTAGACACGAATCTACATACATATAATGCCGGTTGCGATATAAGTTACTTAATTACAATACAACAAAATGCCAATGAAGTGCAACCAATGGTCAATCCGAATAAAGAACTAAAAATATTTTAAAGATATTTTAAAGAGTTAGCTAGATAGAAGTAAATGTCACGTCTTAAATATAACGCATACAAGAACAAAGGTTATAAAAAAAACACTGATATAAGAGACTAATTCCAGTATAAAATGTCATTGATTGAACATAAATATAAACTATACGAAACTATCACGTGTAAACCACCGAGTCTCTTTTTTTAAGTCTGTCTATTCCCCAGTTAATGTCGTTCCCTTCAACATCTCAAATATCCACCCAATTATTGACATTACTGATGTTAATATCTACAGGACTGATGTCGAGGAAGCTCTTCTTAGTCTTACAGCTATTAAAAATGAGGGCCCCGATGAGATTGCTCCCATTTCCTTAAAAAATTGTGGTAGAATTCTCTCTAAACCTCTATGTATTATCTTCAGAAAGTCTGTCGCCTCCGGAATGTTTCTGAATGCTTGGAAACTTTCCCATATAATACCAATCCATAAATCTGGTCATAAGCAGAAGGTCTGCAGTTATAGGCCTATATGCAAAATATCTGCAATCACCAAATTATTTGAGAAGATTGTTTCCAATAAAATTACATTCTAAATCCGGCCTGTGGTATCGGATTACCAAAACGGGTTTATATCTGGTAGATCCACTACTACTAACTTAGCTCTATTTTGCAATTTTGTTGTGAAGAGTTTCAGTCGTGGCTGACTTGATCAAAAATTATCTTCTCTTGGTTTTCCCTCCAATATTTTGTTATGGATGTCATCTTATTTAATGAATCGCACTCAGTTAGTAAAAATTGATGATATTCTTCCAGTGCATACAAAGGTAACATCGGGGGTTCCACAAGGCAGTCAACTAGGACCTCTTTTATTCCTCTTATTTATTAATGATCTACCCAGTGTGATAAAACATTCCGAATGTCTACTGTTTGCGGACGACTTTAAATTATTTCGTTCTATAAATTCTGAATATGAGCAAAAATCAACCGATCCCATAGATTCTGATCTTGACAAATTGAATCAAAAGTTTGCAAGTGCCTCCATTATATCTGTGGCGCCTCGCGCAGAATTGCCTGCAATCAGTTTTAGGCACGGTACCAGTTTCAGCTTTAATAGCGTAAACATGGGTGAAGTATGGAAAGCTGTTTCCGCAATTAAATCCGATGCGATTGGCTTGGATCTAATAAACACTAAATTTTTAAGAACTATTATCGCACATATATTACCGTATATTACTTATATCTATAATAGCATTCTTACTAAGTCAACCTACCCTACAAAGTGGAAAAATTCAAAAATAGTTCCACTCTTAAAAAGTGGTAATAGTAACATCAAAGAGTATCGGCCTATCGCAATCCTTCCATTTCTATCGAAGGTATTCGAAAAATTAATTAACTGGCAAATCGTAAACTACCTGAATGAGCAAAAATTACTCACTGCTTGTCAGTCAGGATTTAGAGCACACCATAGCTGTACAACTGCAGTATTAAATTTAGTAGAGGAATTGCGTGTGGAGATGGAAAAAGAATGCGTATCGTCGTTAGTGCTATTGGATTTTTCGAAGGCATTTGACACAGTTCCCCACAAGATACTTTTATATAAGCTAAAGAACTATTTTAATTTTGAGTGGACGGCACTGAAATTGATAGAAAGCTATCTCACCTGTAGAATCCAGGCAGTCTCTGTTAATGGAAATATGTCCAACTTCCTAGCGACTAATGCAGGAGTTCCTCAGGGTTCTATCCTTGGACCATTGTTTTTCACAATGTTCAACAATGATCTACCACAAGTTCTTAAGCATTGCAAGATCCAAATGTATGCGGACGATGTACAAATTCATCTTAGCTATCCTTTAGGCCTAGTCGAAGATGCAACAGCGCGAATTAATGAGGATTTAATAGCGGTATCCCAATGGTCAACAAAAAACGGACTTAGGCTAAACTCAAAAAAGAGCCAAGAAATTGTAATATCCCGCAGCGCTGTTGACACATCGTACTTCCCAACAATTGAGGTAAATGGTGCTGCTTTGGATTACTGCAGATCTGTTAAAAATCTTGGGGTGATTTTGAATCAAACGCTCACTTGGACTGACCACATAACACAAGCTGTAGGGAAGGTTTATGGTGGACTTCGGGTTCTCTATCTCTCAGGGTCATGTCTCCCTTTAAATATTAAGATGATGCTGATAAAGTCACTTTTGATACCAATCCTGTTTTACGCGCAACCCGTTTTCTGCGACCTGGATAGCTCAAGTAAGCGAAAGTTTGAAGTTGCATTTAATAACATGGTGCGATTTGTTTATAACCTACGTAGATATGATCATGTCTCTGGATACACAAACAGTGTATTCAAAATGCGATTGCAAAGCTATCTTAACTATAAAACAATAATGTTTTTGTTCGACTTAAAGTTCAAAAAAAGTCCCCAATACCTTTTTGAGAGACTCCAATTTGCTAATTCGGAGAGAAATAAAATTCTTATATTGCCGAGTTGTAGATTCAGATCAACTCAAAAACAATTTTTTGTATATTCTGTAAGGCTATGGAACTCACTTCCCCTCAGCGTTAGGGGATTGGTCAGCAGGAGCGGTTTCGAGAAGGCACTGATACGGCATTTGAATAGTTAAAAAGTGTAAATAACTATGTTTAACTTAAACAATCATGTGTTTTAACTTCAGTAGGGTTTTAGGGTTTAGCTTAAAATTAAATTCATATATTTAATAATAATAATAAATTTAATTAATTGTGAATTATGTAATACAGTATTAACTTAAAAGACTATTCGTCTTACAATGCTTTATGTGAATAAAATAAATAAATTGAAATTGAAATTGAAATTGAAATTGAAATTGACTGCGAATTACTGCAAGCCGATGTTGCTGCGGTTGCACACCACTCAACGGTGTGACCTGAACAATCTATTTTTTAATTTTTTTTTTTAAATGCCAGTGCTTCACTCGTATTAGATCGAAGGTACTTATTCCGTACAGATACTTCATAAAATCTACACAACTTGAAAGAGTGTATTCAAAGAAAGACTTAAGCATTATTCTGGACTCGCGCCTTACTCCAACTCCATGTTGGGCTTCGTCAAACGTAATTCTAAAGATTTTACGGATCCTTACACACTAAAATCGCTGTACGTATCTTTATTTAGACCCCACTTTGAATATTGCAGTGTAATATGGAATCCGTATTTACTCTAAAAGGATTGAAAGGGTTCAAGGAAATTTTACTAGGTTCGTAATACTCGTATGCAAGTTAAATTGGACAATTGACACATCTATTTATGAAACT
The DNA here is from genome assembly GCA_949715645.1 of Portevinia maculata. NCBI lineage: Eukaryota > Metazoa > Arthropoda > Insecta > Diptera > Syrphidae > Portevinia > Portevinia maculata. The sequence continues at coordinate 107,563,365 of OX454525.1, read as the reverse complement.
AGATGTTCTTTGATTAACTTGAACTCCCTCGTATTCGACGTTAATATTTCTCGGTCATGTTTATAAGAGATTTAATTCAATATCAAACACGGTGTCCTGAATTGCTTAGTATGATCAATTTCCCTCTGTGCTCTCGTCGTCTTCGCAGTTATTTTAACTTTCGTGAAGATCTTCTTACTACCAATTTTTATCGTAATGAGCCTATTTCCCGCTGCATCAAAGAAGCAAACTCAATAATGACCTGATCGATTTGTTCGGGAGTTGTAGCAGGTTGGATTTTAAAAACAAACTTCTTCTAATTTTAAGACAGACTTAGTATAATTGCACTATTGAAATCTTATCGTTTATTGTTCTTTTTTTCTTTATTTTTTTTTCTTTTTCGTCTATATATAAATTATCTATTACTATTTAAAAAAAAATATATTGTTATTAGTCTATATAGAGAAATGTATGTTATTTCAACCTTCGAACTTGTGTGAACACCCTTATGAAATTATGGCAGAACACAAACGTCATTGCAAGAAATGACAGATGAGTCAAAAAGAAAACAAAGAAGCACTTACATTTGTTTATTCGTACATATCTGTCGGCTTAGTTTTATTTATTGTTTTATCTGGTTAAAATGTCGTCTTAGAACAGAAATACAGTTGTTGTTAAATGTGATGATTAAAACAAAATTTTTCTTCTACTTAATATCACTTTTTTTATTTTACAATATCTAATTGTCACAACTTTTTTATTAACGAATCGTTAAGTGGTAGCAAACTAATAGATTCAGTCTACGCCCGAAGATGAAGCTATTGCTTCGAAACGCGTCGTCAGTTTAAAAAATAAACAATAAAAATAAAAAAGTTGTGACAATTAGATATTGTAAAATAAAAAAAGTGATATTAAGTAGAAGAAAAATTTTGTTTTAATCATCACATTTAACATATACAACACAACCGGAGACAAGAACACAAAAAAAATGGAGAAATACAGTGTCCATTAAAACAAAACCCATAATATTAAATAAGTGCAATGAATTAACTCTATTTATTATACCCTATTCTAAGGGTATATTAATTTTGACGCATAGTTTGTAACATACCTTAATATTGCCCGTAGACCCCTAAAAGTTACTATATTTATGATCAGCATCGACAGTAATGTCAATCTAGCCATGTCCGTCCGTCCGTCCGTCCGTCGGCAAAAATTAGGCCTTTAAAATGGGCCTAGAGAGCTGAAATTTTAACCATATACTCTCTAGGGTCCCGAAATAATCAAGTTTACGAATTTTTGAAATCCGCCCACAGACACGCCCACAAACTCGAAAAAACAAAATTTTTTGAAAAATCGAATTTTGAGCTAGAAAGCTGAAATTTTTTATATATGATCTATGACTCCTAAAACTGCTCGGGATATACAATTTTGAAAATCCGCCCACTGACACGTCCACAAAAAAATATTTTTTTTTATTGAAAAACCAAAATTTGAGCTAGGGAGCCGAAATTTATACTATACACTCTCTAGTGGCCCTTTAAGCTCATGTGTAAATATTTTCAAAATCCGCCTACTGACACGCCCACAATTTACAAAAAAAACTTTTTTTGAAAATCCAAAGTTTGAGCTAGGGAGCTGAAATTTATAATATATACTTTGTAGGGGTCTTCTATGCTCATGTGTTAATTTTTTTTAAATCCGCTTACTGACACGCCCACAATTAAATAAAATAATTTTATTGAAAAACCAAAGTTTGGGAACGCTAGGGAACGTCCGCTTGGGCGAACTGTTGGATACCCTATTCTTATTCCAATCCCACATAAGTCGGCGTGACAAAAGTCTAAGTATGGTTAAATTGTTAAGAATGCTCTACATATTTTGTTGCATAATATTTAAAGGATTTTATCGAAAAAACGAAAGCTCCCTAGCTCAAACTTTGGATTTTCAAAAAAAGTTATTTTTTAATTGTGGGCGTGTCAGTAGGTGGATTTTGAAAATATTTACACATGAACATGAAGGGTCCCTTGAGAGTATATATTATAAATTTCAGCTCCCTAGCTAAAAATTTGGTTTTTCAATAAGTTTGTTTTATTTAATTGTGGGCGTGTCAGTGGGCGGATTTTGAAAATATTTACGTATGAGCATAAAGGGCCCATAGAAAGTATATATTATACATTTCAGCTCTCTAGCTCAAACTTTGACTTTTCAATAAATTGTTTTATTTAATTGTGGGCGTGTCAGTGGGCGGATTTTAAAAATTTTGTCTCCCGAGCAGTTTTGGGAGTCATAGATCATGTATAAAAAATTTCAGCTTTCTAGCTCAAAATTCGATTTTTTCGAAAATTTTGTTTTTTTGAGTTTGTGGGCGTGTCTGTGGGCGGATTTCAAAAATTCGTAAACTTGATTATTTCGGGACCCTCGAGAGTATATGGTTAAAATTTCAGCTCTCTAGGCAGAGCTTACGGACGGACGGACGGACGGACGGACATGGCTAGATCGACATTACTATCGATGCTGATCATAAATATAGTAGGTAACTTTTAGGGGTCTACGGGCAATATTAAGGTATGCTACAAACTATGCGTCAAAATCAATATACCCTTAGAATAGGGTATAAACAACAACTGCGATAAAATTCCATAGACGTGTAAGCAAAAAAACATCAACGAGCTTCATATACCGTTTTGTGGTGCGGACAACCTCAAACGCAGAAAAAACGATTGAGATCTGTAAGTTTCTCATGTTTTGTTTCATTGAAATCGAATATTTGATTTTGAAATAAAACCGGGTAGCGAAAAATACTTCTAAAAAATTAAGTATTGTGAATGGTCCAATGGAACATTTTCGGAGTGATTTTTCTTTCCGGAAGACAAACGGAGTATGTATACTCCTTTCTGCCCAAAGGAGAACGACAATAGAATTTGATATATAAGAATAAAATAAAAGAACAGATTTTCGGCTTAAAAAAAGTTAAAGTATATTATTGTAAGTGTATTGCCGTTGTTTCTAAATGATTTTGTTTGGCGTTGTAAGTAAATTTTTAGAAAATTGCTTGTATTTTTTCCCTCTACAAAAATCCATTATCATTTTGCGGCGCCAAGATCCTCACTGCTCTCCAAGCCTTGCACTATTTTTTTTTTAAAGAGTTGATGTTGATATAAAGGGCGAATGGAAGATAAAATACAACCGCGAACTCTATGAGCTGTACCAAGATGTGAATGTAGTCCAAGAAGCTTAAACACGACGTCTTCATTGGCTCGTCCACAATGAACCTCCGTTTTAAAGACAAAGCTATCGCGGATGCCAGAGCGCTTGGTCTGGACAACTGTAAGCAGCGTCCCCGGGATCGCAGAGGATGGAATGCTGCAGTTTCTTAGACAGAGACTTTTCACGGGGCGGGAGCCCGTTAAGGTAAGGTATACATCGGTTAACAAAGCAGTTCATGTGCGCAGTTCAGGTGTTATTTTTATTAACGCTTCAAAGTGGCTTCTAGGATGATTGAGACACTACCACGCAGAAAAGATGGGACGCTGCCCCGATTCACTTGTATCGCTTGTTGGGGAATAAAGTTTTATCTTTTTATGTTACTTTTTTAGCTCAACATGTTGTATAGGGATCATCTGAATTATGTGAAATGCATTCTTGCTCCTTTTTTCTTTTTATTTGTTGTTTTTTTCTTATTTTGTACAAGTTAAGTCTTTTGTTATTCACCATTTTTTGTTAAAAGTCTATTACTTTTTGTTTGTTTAGTAAATTGAAGGAACATTTTATCTTGTTTTGTCGATTTTTGTTGTAGGTCGACTAACGGATTTAAGGACTTGTATTTGTTTTCTTAATGCGATTTACGTGTGCCTTTCCACCCTATAGCTGTCCCATTCCACATGGAAGCAGGAGAAATACGACACAGTGAGGTAGATGCATCCATTTAATTATACCCCGTAATCAGGTAAACCTTTGGTTAATTTTGATTGTTCATATAAAATAAGTCACCAATTTACCTTATGTTGAGGGACAAAATGTGTGCAGAAATGATTTATAAGTTGCAAGTGGGTGATTTTTCTGAAAAGTGTCCCACTCTTTCTTACATACTTTATACATATGTATTTTGGTTGTTTTTTTAATATGTTCATAAATAAATAAAGGCAAGGTTCAGCACACAAAAGGTACCTACAGCATTTCTTTAAAAAACAAAACTAATCACATGGGTCGTAATTCCATATGTGTTTTAACCTATTACTTTGGTGGGATATAAGTCTATTATCAAGTTTTAGACTTATGTCCCGTGGCGTTATGTCCCTGCGCAGCTCTATCGTAGTTAAAGAAGCCAGCCACTATTTGCTAACTTAGTGATAATATTTGCAAAATAACCTCATTTATGCCAAATGGTCTTTGTAATTAGTTGCTTTAAATGCGCGCCGTATCATCATCATCTCATTCATTTTGTTTTATGAAAAATTCTGACATTAACACTAAGAAATAGCCACTCTATACACAAAGATTAATCTTTTAGCTTAATTCAAGCATGTATCAAAACGTCATAACTACCCGTCTACGTCAAAATGAAATAATGACTGAAATATAATTTATAACATCAGAGTATTAATAGTTAAAAACTTATTATTATGCAATGCATCCAACTAATTCTAAAATTATTCTTTTGTACCACCAACTAATGCATGTAGGCATAGGAAGTGGTCGCACGCAAACTATAACCACACCTAGTTTCGTAAGGGTGCACCATATTCCCATTAAAGCATACGGTAAAGCACCTATAGCTACCTGGGTGCAGAAAATAATTAATATTGCAGGAATCATTATAAGCAGCACTACCACCATCACCATACTGTAAGTCACACAATGAAGTCACTTCAAAGCCCTATTAATTAATCATACATTTATTGATTGTCATTTATCATCGGACTGCATTTTAGTCACAAAACCGTTGTCTTCTCAACTCTTTCTAGTTGCCAATTGCGTGTATGTGCAAAAAAACAACAAGCAACACTAAAGTAATAGAAAATTAGTTTTTTGAAAAATTATCTAACTAAATATTCCCATAAAACAAATTTCTAACTTTTAGCTTTGTGCTTGAAGATAATTATGGTGTCGCTATCGAAAAGTTTAGCATGCACTTATGCGGATATAGATTTATTGCATGCGAGGTGAGCAAGGAGTCATGTCATGGGAAGAACTCCTTGAAGTAGGTAATTCTAGAGCACTACAAATCAGTACCACCTATCGTCTTTCACGTGTCTTCGGTCTGGTCAAAAGTGATAGCTTGTGGAAGTTTGGACCTAGTTTGGTAACTGTAATTTCCATTGATTAGGTAAAACTTACTTTAATCACGTTTGCATTGTTTTCACTAAAAGGTCCGTTCTACAGATTTTGTCAAAGCTTTATTTGAAATGCCATTGGGTCGAGATCCGTGTTTTCTCCTATCTTCCTTCGCGTTATAACTTATCTGATTATGTTACATGTGGTGATGCCCTTTGCGGGAATAAGTGTTCTACTATGGTTCCTAGCATTGTTATGTTATTTGTGAAGATCTGTAACCCTTCGGATTCTGCAGAAAATGCAAAGTCTTATCAAAAAACCGGTTAAAATCCAATACAATTGAGGTCTTCCTGATTCCAAATATATGTATTTTATTTCCCCTATTATTGCCTATTTTGAAATATTTTGCCTTATTTGCTTATTAAACAATTTTTTTTATCAAATCGTCGACATAATATTTTTTTGTAGTAAGTAGGGGGAGAGGGGGATGGTGTAAACGCGGGGCAGGTGTAAACATATCATCCTCCGACTACACACTACTATGTAGCAACAACCAGTATTTGGCAGTACTTACAAAAAATAAACACGATTACACTATGTTGATGCGGTGAAGTACCAATTTCAGTGTACAATTTTATTCACTACAGAAGTTTCTCGCTGTCATGAGGTAAAATTTTGAATGAGTGTTAAATTGTGGATTTCAAGTGAAGTTTTTGACCAATTCAAAGTGAAAGTGTATGCTTTTGTAGCGCAGCATTGTAGTTTCAAGTTATTTTGGTAAGTTCTTGTTTGGCAACCTTTTTAAATTGTCAGAAAATTTTCTTCTCAAAAAGGTCAACTGGGGCAGCTGTAAACGGCTTAAAAGGGGTACTTGTGAACGCGTTTACACCTGCCCCATCTTAATGAGTTTTTAAGTTGAGTGTTAAAATTGCAAATATTCATTTCTATTTCTCTGATAGAAGATGGTCCGTACCTACACAAAGAAAGGGAGGGTTGAAATATCCGAATCGGTTTATATGGCTGCTATTCGTGAAGTTATGTTTCAGAAGAAATCTTACAGAGAAACGGCTGCAAAATTTAAAATAAATTTAACAACATTATTTAAGAGGGTAAAAAAGGCTAGAAAAAAATAGAGTGGAGTTTCAGAAGTTGATGAATCTGGTCTTATAGGAGCTGAGGTGTGTCTAGTCTCACTTGGTGTGCAGGACAAACCAAAATATTCTGCAAGACAGATATTTAACACTGACCAAGAAGTGTCGCTTAAAGAGTACCTCATGAAATGTGCAAAGCAGTGCTACGGCCTAACTTTCGCTCAAACCAGAGATCTTGCATATAACTATGTATGCTTCTTTTATAAAAATTAAAATCCCCGAAAGCTGGAATAATAACAAGAAAGCTGGGATTGACTGGATGCAATCTTTTATGAAGCGGCACCCAACCCTTAGCTTAAGATAGCAGGAAAGCACATCACTATCTCGGGCCATTTCATTCAATAAGGAACATGTGCAGACTTTCTTTAAAAACTTAACTACCGTCATGAAAAAGTACCAATTTAAGCCACATAGCATTTATAATTTAGATGAAACGAGTGTAACTACCGTTCTTTCCAATCCAAAAGTAATTTACCTACTACATTATGTGTTCCAAAGTGTGAAACGTCTCTATTTTTAGGTGATTGCTGAGTCAAAAACGAAACAAGTTGGTCAAATTGTGTCACAGGAGCGTGGTGAGCTAGTTACATTTGTTGGCATTATTAATGCTGTTGGTTCAGTTCTCCCCCCAGTCTACATTTTCCCCAGAGTAAAGTTTAAAGATGTTTTTTTAAACGGTGCTCCTAATGGAGGCATGGGACTGGCAACAAAAAGTGAATGGATGACCGCTGATAGCTTTGTAGAAACGCTGAAATATTTGAACACTTATGCAAAGTTATCCTACTTGATAACCACACGAGCCATGTATCCATCGAAGCTGTAAACTATGCAAGAGACAACGGAATAATAATTTTGTCATTTCCGCCACATTGTAGTCACCGCTTGCAACCCCTTGATATATCCGTATACGGCCCATTTAAAAGCGCTTTAAAAGTCTCTTTTCAAGATCGCCTAACCACCAAACCAGGGTCTCCAATCGCGATTTATGATATTGCCGAACTATCTCGGGCTCCATTTTATAATACATTTTCTGCTCGCAATATTAACTTTGGATTTAAGAACTCGGGAGTATGGCCACTGAATACACACATTTTTAATGATGATGACTTTGCAGCTTCAATGCCTTCTGAACAGCCTTACTTGTTGGAAAGGGGAGCTTTGGAAGAACTTTCTATTCCAGTTCCAGGGAGAAATGATCTATCGCAGCCTAATGCCTACAATGATCCCTTAATACCACAATCAGATCATGACTCTCGATAGCTCAATGCCTCCATAGAAAGTGTTCGTCCATTTCCAAAGTTTGTTCGAAAAAATACTAGCAAAAGAAAGCTGGCTAAATCAACCATCTACACAGATACACCGGAAAAAATAAACTTTTAGAAAAATTTAATGCAAAACAACCGAAAAAGAAACAAAATTCAAAAGCTTATCCAAGAAAGAATTTGGTAAGTTTATTTATTTAGACAGATTTTTAGACTTTTATTCACTTTCTTTTTCTGCAGCGACAGCAGGACTCTGAAATAAGTGTGCATTTAAATGATTCATCTGACGGCTCTAACTTTTGTGAAGATTTTTCATCGGATGACTCAAAGAATTGTCCGAAAACTTTATACCTAAGACGTTGATGAACTCAAGGACGGAGAATTTGTTTTAGTCAATGCCGGCCACAAAGGCCGTCCGATTTTTTTTCTTGGAAAGATAGTGCAAGTCCTGAGCCAATTTGTCTTTGACATACAATTTTTAAGAAGGTCTGCATCGATGACTTTAAGTTTTGTATATCCACTCATTGACGATATCTCCATCGTTTCGCGAAATGTGATAAAATATATTCTTCCTGGTCCAGTTGTTCTACCAGGAACATCTCGAGCTGCATCTAGATACACTTTCGACACTGATTTGAGCAATTTCGTCATTCGCTAATTTATTTAAAATAATAAAATTTCATGTTTATACCTACCCCACATGAGTTTTAGTTTTATTTACACATACCCCACGGACGGGGCAGATGCAAACAATATTACATTGTTTCTTAAGGGCAGTGATTTTTATATAGATTCTGATATATTTCAAAATATTTTATACAAATCGAAGGCCAATAGTGAAAAGTTAATTTTTGTGGAAACCCCCGTGATATTTAAAGCTTCAAATTTTTTCTACGACCAAATTTCCGAAATTCGTTTACACCATCCCCTACTCCCCCTAGGTATAGGTCATTTCCATGGTTTGGAAGTTTTTTTTTTTATAATTAGTGCGCACTAAAGGGATTTGTTGGGACCCTTATAATGTATTAGCTACACAGCGCGGGCGTTAAGGAAATTAGGGTGAGAGGAAAAGGAGAGATGCCGATGCACGTTGGTTTTGAATGTCTGTAGGTTATAATGTGTAGGAAAAATGGAGCGGGGAAGAGCATTCCACATTCGTGTTGTACGGCTGAGGAAAGAAATCTTTGAACTTCACTGTACGTCCGAACACAGGCTTGAGGGTGAACTGATGAGCATTCCCTGCATGGCGGGTATTGCGGTTCAAATGTTCAAGGGGAGGAATGCAACTGGCTATTTCGTTTGAGCACTTATGGTGGAAATAACGATAAAATAACGACAGGCAGGAGACATTACGACGATGACTAAGAGAGTCAATCGATCTCGCGATGTCTCGGTCGCCAATGAGTTTTATCGCTCGTTTTTGGATCCTGTCAAGTAGCTCCAAATAAGTTATTGGTGCACCGGACAAGATATGAGCGTTGTACTCGAGTTTCGGGCAAATAAACGCCTTACAAATTGTAGCCAGATCAGAAGGGGTGAAATATTTCTTACAACGCTTAAGGAAGCCTAGACATTTCGCGGCGTTCTTGGCGACATCGAATATGTGGTCATTCCAACGAAGGTTGTCATTAACACACATACCGAGAATGGAAAGTCTTTCGGTTTCAGCGATGTAAGTGCCATTCATAGATAATGGCAGTGTGTGTGGGTTTTGCTTTAATGACAGGAGACAGCATTGAGTTTTGGAAGCATTAAATTCCACTCTATTGGTTTTACCCCACTGAGTTATGCTGTTAAGATAGGAATTTAATGAGCTTAACATACGTTGCCGTTCCAGTTTCACACCCGAAGATGAGGGGCGTGACCCAAGAAACGAATATGAGAAGCTGAGGGTACTGTCATCAGCAAAGGAATGGATTGGATTAGAAGTAACAGACAGTAGATCATTTATAAAAATGAGAAAGAGAGTCGGGGACAGAACAGAGCCTTGGGGGACACCAGCATTTATTTGGTGAGTTGCAGACTTGAAGCCGTCCAAAACAACTTGAATTGAACGGTCTTCGAAAGGTAATTTCTAATCCATTGAAGAAGGTTATCATCGATTCCAAATGCACGCATTTTCGACAAGAGAGCTTGGTGCCAAACTCTGTCAAATGCTTTTGAAATATCAAGCGCAACGATCTTACTTTCACCACCTTGGTGAAGAGATTGGTTCCACTTTTCGGTTAGATATGTCATCAAATCAGCAGTGGACCTGTTGCTGCGAAAACCATACTGCCGGTCATTAAGAAGTTTTCGCGATTCAAGATATTTCATTGGCTGACGGTTTATCAGCGTTTCCATGACCTTAGAAAGAAGGGACGTAAGTGCAATTGGTCGGTATTAGGAGGGAGAAGAAGATTCGCCTTTTTTGGTACAGGCTGGACAAATGCTGTTTTCCATCTTCCCGGGAAGAGTCCTGAAGAATAGGACAGATGGAAAAGCTTACGCAATGGTTTTGCCAGCGAAGAAGAACACCTCTTCAGAACGATAGGGGAAATACCATCTGGACCAGCGGATTTGTGAACGTCAAGATCTTGAAGTACTCTAGCCACTGTACGAGTGCGAAAGTGGATTGGTCCCATAGAGAATTCTACGCGCTCGAGTACAGGGGGAGACAAAGCACAATCTGGGAGCGTTGAGCTGACTGCAAAGTGAGCAGCAAGCAGATTGGCCTTATCTGTAGAGCTGACAGCTGAAATGTCGTTGTAAATGAGTGTCGGGATAGATGACGAGGCCGAATTCTTGATGTTTTTAACAAATGACCAAAAGTTTTTACTACCAGTGGGACTTTGTAGTATTTTTTGCATCAACTTTTGGTCATAGGAGAATTTGACACGATTAATGTGGGCATTGCAGTCATTTCTGGCTCGTTTAAACTTTTTACGGCTTTCCTCAGATGGGTTGGCTTTGAATAGCCGAAAACTTACCTCTTTTAACCTGATAGCCTCTTTGCAGCTCGAGTCACACCACGCGTTAACCTTGGGTTTGATACTTTTAATCCTGTTAGGGATAAAAGTCTTCATACCCAGGTGAATTATGTTTGTGACCATATCAGCAGCAGCATCCACGTCGCTGTCGAGGAAGCACAGCGACCAGTTAAAACTCTTAAAGAAACCGTTTAATTTTTCCCAATTGGCTTTCTCGTACTGCCATACGGTTCTTTTAGGAGTTTGTTCTTTAACTATGTGGTTGGAGTACGAGAAATTTGCTGATATGATGCAATGGTCTGACGAACCTAGAGGCGATAATACGTTCAAAGCGTATTTATCAGGGTGAGAGGTAAGAAACAAGTCCAATGTGTTGGCAGTTTGGCTGCTAATGTCCGGTATTCGTGTCGGCTCATTTACAAGCTGAGTCAGGTTATTTACCTCAGCAAAGATCTCGACGTACCTTCCTTCGGGTGTTGTCTGACCAGAATGTCGAAGCCAGCTTGAATTGTGTATATTGAAATCGCCCGCAATAACGATTTCAGAACGAGGATGAAGGGTCACAATTCTTGTAATAGAATCAGACAGGGCATCAAACTCATTATAAGTTGAATGTCTGTCCAAGTTCGGGCTTCTGTAAATAAAACAGTATCGTATTAATTGCCTACGGACATGGAGTTTTAGCCAAATGAAATTAAATTCTGGGTTGGCACATTGGCCATATTGAGGCTGAAGTTGGTAGGCTACGTCACTACGTATATAAACGGCGATACCGCGATGGGCAAAGAATAAAGGCACTAAGTTGTACCCAGGTAGACTAAACTCTGTTAAATCAGAGCCAACGCTAACCTGGGTTTCACTAAGTGCCAAAACAGCTGGTTTGTTGTGAAAAACATGGGCGTATAATGAAAAAAAATTCTTTCTCAACCCACGAATGTTGCTGATATCCACAACGAAATTCCTACACATTATAAAAAACAAACATAAAAAAAACACAACTCCGACGCTAACTAAGCATAGGCCGTGAATTGAAAATATACGTTAGATTTCCAAAACAATCTACCGCAGGTGTTATGCCCGTACGGTAATTTGTTTGGTCCACTAACAGAATCAACAACTCACGACCCGCTATTCGCCCGATGATGCCTTTACCCAAACATTGCAAGTGCACAAACGATAATCGATCGACACATGCAATAGTCAAGAAAGAGCAACAGCGATGAAGTGGGATGGGGGACGGAAGGAAGACCCTACGCTGTTGCTTTTTTTCGCTTTTTTCGTTATCACTGCCACCGGCCACCGGCACTGGCTCTATGTGGATTTTTTTTTCTTTTTTCACACACACGCGATTTTGTATTTTTTTTCGCGAAACGTATTGGCGAGCCGGTAGGTATTATGTTTGACGGTTTAGTGGCACCGAAATTGCGTTTAAAAGAGGCAACGCGTCCGCACGCGACGGGAGGCAAACAACAACTGAAGTTTTGGAAGTCTACTGCATAAAAAGCAAAAGTTGATAGTTTTTACTTTTTAGACACGATATCTAATTGGAAATTCTCATTTCATAAGCGTAATCAGATTTCCGCAAAAGCTTTTAGTTCTTAAAATATTTAAATTTTCGTCAGAAATGAGTTTGCGGAATACGCCATTAACCCGAGAACACTAACCATGAGTCGAATCGACTCACAATGTTCACATAACTGAGCACACGCAGTTCGCGTGATGCACTAGCGCAACGTCGCGGCGTCGCGCCACTCAAGGTTCCACTGTTTAGTGCCTGTCGAGACGCCGGACGTGTACGTTGTGTCGCTGCTGTCAGCCTGGATCCTGTGACATCATCAACAGCAAATGTAAGTGAATCGAAATGACTCATGATTTTTTAAGTTTTTGACTATACACTAAAGACTAAACCATAAGTAAAGTACATTTATGACAAAAATATGTCATTCATTTTCATGTATACGACTGATGACTGAAATATCATTCTAATTTTGTGATTGAAAAACATTTATTTTTTAAGTTTTTGATTACACTAAGCAAAGTATATTGATGTTTTATAAAAAAGAAAGTTAATTTATTTTGTAATCATCGAAAATAATTAAAGTTTCTTTTACTTTTTTACTTTGTTAAATTAATATTTAACAAAAATGCCTTTGATTTACGCAATTACACTTGTTCACATTTAGTTACATGAAAAATAACTTAAAAGTGCTTTCATAGCATTTTAATAACTGCAATGTAAAAACAAAACATTTTCAAATGATTGAATAAAAAGAGCAAATAAAGAAAAGATTCAAATAATGTTATTGCACCTTATACTCGTACATATATTACACTTAGGTACACTTTATCTTTGCCAAATCGTCAATAATTTTTGTTTTAATTTTACTGTCACGCTTTTCTACACGAAAAATAATTGTTTGTCGTCGACCTCAAAATGATATTCTCCTAAAAATGGGAGGCATTATTCGATATTCCATTATTGCCACACCCACATAATCTGATGATGCGCGCCCACTTCATTAATTTCTCTCATTTTCTCACACGAAAAGTTTTAACCCATCACATCTCCAAGCAGAGAGGAAATAAAAGCCGTGCGTTATTCTAGGTAACATTTTTTTAGTTCATTAGTCAGATTTAGTAAGATAGGATGTTTCTGGGAGAGGCCGGCTCGCCAACCTTTGGTGGTGCTTCGCGGAGGTGACTGACGCTGTATAGCTTCGGCGTGCGTACGCACGTTGTCGATTGCCAGGCTCCTTGTTGCGCAAGGCAACGCTTGCTCAGAACTCTACGTATAGATTGAATACGTTAAGTAGCTTAAGTTAGTAGCATGATATTTGATTTTTATAAAAAATATAAAATTTAATAAAGATGCCGAGTTTTTAATAATTTTCTCGATGAAAACATATAGGTACCTATAAAAATAGTTCATAAAATAGGTTATAGGCCGAAAGGCAATTATAAGATTAAAGTTAAATTTCGAGTGACCGCATAGGGGCCAATAATCTAGAAAAAGTGTCCTGTTAATTTTAAGTTATTTAATCATGTTTGTCTAGTAAGTTGATATTTAATAATCAAAAAAAAAATGAATTTAAATGTCAAAGTCAAGAAATAAAATAAAAGACAGTGTAAATATATCCTTTGATTTCATTTGAAGCTCTGCATTTTTTTACATTTTTCCATTGACACGAAATGCGTTGTGGTTAAAAACATCGGGGCCCCTATTGTGAGCGTCAATAATTGATCGATGAGCGACATCTATCGATTGCACACAAAAACTAAAGCCAAACAAAATTTCAAAGTATAATACATATATTCATAATATTCACATTTTTATTCACATAAATTTTTTTTTCTATTTTGTAACACAATACCAAAAGCAAAATTAATCGGCGCAATCGATAGTAGGCGATTCGATTCCTGATCTACTATCACAACATGGGCTTGAGCCATAACCTTGGGCCCAGTTGTTTTCATCACATGTGGAAAGAACTATCAGATCTTAATATCACCTCAGAGACTGACACAGGCCTTAGCAGCCGCAAAATTAGAAAATTTGTTTACCGTTACATAAATTGATTTTATAAAAGGAATGAATTGTATTAATGTTAATGTTTCGCTATTCATTGTGTGTGTGGAAGCTTAATAGTTTCACGTCCTCTATGTGTTGCGTAGTGTTCGCCATCAGGTATCGCAGATGAATTTTCTTCGGCACTTGGCAGTCCAGAATGTTCCCCGTTTGTTGTTTGTGTTCGCCACTACGTATTGCAGAAAACCTCTACCAATCCCCAATAATTTCAATTATGCGTTTTTGTTTACCTTTTTCAAGTTTACATTATATCTTTTTTAAATTTGTAAACGCCTCAGAATCTGATCCCTGACTATGACCACCGTGCATGCTGTTCCCCAAAGGTTTGTATTAGCTTCATCACACAACGTGATTAAAGCATTTTAGTCAAAGGTATCCAAGAGTTTTTGAAAGTCAACTCTCGCTCTGACTGGCTGAACTTCGTCGGGCCTTAAGGCAAAGCGACAAATCGTGTCAAGCTAAGGTGAGTCTATCGAGATTGTCTATGCATGAGCGGAGCACTTTGCACTAATTGTTTTCAGTTCGAAGTCATCATCTTCTCCAGATGGTTAGTTGGTTTCAAATGGCACTCGATGAGGTACACTTAGACCAAGGTTGGTAAATTGTGATATCCGCGCCGTCTGAAGGGCAGGTGGGTCACCATGCGTACTCCTTGAACCGTTTGCTTTTCTTAATGAATTGTTAATATCAGCAGTGAAGACATTGTTGAAATCATCCAAATCGTCAAAGAAGCATTGACCTAAAGTCGCCATCCTTATGTTAACAAGTGCGGGACACGTGCACTGCCAGTACAGGGCTGTCTCCTGCTTTTCCTCGTCTCTACACCTTCTGTGGAAATTGTTCTAGGGGATGCCCAATCTCTGAGCATCCCTACCCATGGTGGTGTCCAGTGATTATATTTGGTAGGTCAGAGAGGGTTCCTCTCCTATATCGTAGAAGTTTGTTGGATCTTCTCTGCTCCAGCTTTGGCCATAATTGTATAGCGGTGCTACATTAGCTAAGCTGGCTCCATTTAACCCTAGAAAGATAATCTACGTCTGCGAGACGTATGGCCCGCGAAAAAATTGTTATATCCTTTTACCAGCAAGCCGGATCGGGTTGGTTACTTAAACTAACTTAGTCGGTGGTCAGAGCTTGCCCGTCACGGTCGTGGCGCGACGGGAAGTACCTGTGGTAACAAGTTATATTATGCCCTCCGCCTGGGAGACGTGTGTGACGTGTGTCATTCCTACATTTAATTTAATCGCATTTGATGTAAAATTGCTTACAATTATTAGTAGACTTATTTTAAACCAAAATATGCATATTTAACAACTATTAAGTCTTAAAGTCAATTGTAAGTATCCTTAAAAAAACAAGTTATGGCTTTTGTTGATTTGTAATGGAATTTAAATTTTGTGTTTTTATTGTTTAAATTATTATTTGTTTTTACTGAATCATTGATTTATTTCTCTTAATAGAACCACATTAATAAATAAAACCTTAATATTTTATAATAAGTTCATGGGTTTCATTAAATACACTTACAAATTAGCATACGTCTCGGAGACGTATGATTATCTTTTACGTCACAAAATATATGATTATCTTTCTAGGGTTAAGTTCCCAGCAGAGGAGATAGGTGTTTCAATTTTGCATACTTTACATTTAAATTCATTTTGTATTGCTTATTAAATATCAACTTACATACTAAATATAACTTAAAATTAAAACGATACTTATTCTAGATTATTCTTCCCTATGCGGATGCTCTTAATTTAACTATATCTTATAATTATTGCATTTCGGCCTTAAAACTATTTTACGAAATAATTTTACATATTATGTTTTCATCGAGAAGTGTTGTTAAAAAAAACTCGGCATCTTTATTAAGTTTTATATTTTTATATAAAAATAAATTACAAACTACCTTCTCTACTTACTTAAACTGCTTAACATAATTCTTACTATAGTAATTATTCTGAGCACTCGTTGCATTACACAACAAATGCTCAAAATCTCAATTTTTTTCCGATCGCCTGGCAGTGCACGCGCCGAACTGAAGCCTTACAGCCTCAGTTACAACCCGGAAGCACCACAACAAGAAGTAGTCGAGCCCGGCCTCTCCCAGAAACTCCCTAGCTAACTTAATCTAACTTATAAACTAATAGGATGTTACCTAGAGTAACGCACCGTCCCCCTTCAACCAGTCAGCAAAATTCGGTAAATTGCTTTTGCGTATCGGAATCAATTTTGTCTATAGTTATGCTTTTTGTACCAGAGTAGCGTCGTCAACCATTTCGTTAGCTTCACAATTCTCTTGGACATCGCAGTTACCTGGTATCCAGCAAAGGGTGATGTTACACTACACTGTCGCTATCTCGTTAAGAGATACGCGGCAGGCCTTCAGTGCCTTGGATTTCCACTTCAGATCATTCTAGAAGAAAGGCGATATGTTGAAGGATGAATCGATCTACTTCTACACCGATGGATCCGAATCCAATGATGGAGAAGGTGGATGTGTGTTATTAGACAGGCTGAATCTCAGCCTCTCTTTTCGTCTTCCAAATCAGTGCAGTGCATTCCAGAAAGAAATTATGGCGATAAAAGAA
The DNA here is from genome assembly GCA_949715645.1 of Portevinia maculata. Taxonomy (NCBI): domain Eukaryota; kingdom Metazoa; phylum Arthropoda; class Insecta; order Diptera; family Syrphidae; genus Portevinia; species Portevinia maculata. The sequence goes on along the minus strand of OX454525.1, from coordinate 107,546,550 downwards.
GTCCTATCGTGGTTGAAGAAAGACATGTTATCCGTTAACGATATCCTAATCTTTTCGGAAAGTCAAGCTGCGATAAAATCCCTAAAATCAGTCTCCATGAATTCCATCCTACCCCTGGACTGCCGATCATCTTTTGCACAGATGGCGGAGCGTAGACATTCCAGGGAACTGTGGAGCTGATGCACTCGCCAAACATGGAACTACAGTGCACCTTCCTTAGGCATTCCAATCGCTACTTACAAACTCATGTTTCAAAAAATTAACCTAAGGTAGACAATTGGTACAAATTGTTTGTCGACAACACCGATTTTGCCAAAACTGGATTTGAAACGCTTTAAGAGTTTGCTGTCTCTAAACAGAATGCTCATTCATGATTGATGCTACATTCTGTGTCATCACTGTGCACTGTATTATAGGCAAGCATGCAACAAAGCTTAGTGTCCACTCAAATGAATTCTGCAGAAGCTGCATGGACAAGGAGGAGGAGGAAACTAGTCTCCACCCTCTCTACAGCATATGCCCTGCTCTCTCTCAAAGACGAAAACTGAATTTGAAAGATTTCATTTATAATGATTTTAATGATCTCATCAACATAATAAGCCTCTTGTGCTAAATTAAAGGCACGGTATCACAATAGCTTTTTTATTGGTGTAAGTGTGTCGGTCTCTGCGGACTGCCACGTCAACCTAACCTAACCTAACCTAAGGAATATTACTCTGAGTGTTTTTATTTCCTCATTCCACCAGTCACCTGGAGCACATGTTTTGCTACCTATTCTCTTTTGCTGCATATTCCAAAAGCGTGCGAGGCAGCGCTTTTCAGGGTTGGCGGGATTTCCTCAGCCCTACGTAATTTGTCTATCTTCTAGATTCCCGAGTTTGGTACTTTCTTGGTTTTGTGAAACGTTCACATGATGTATTTTCTGTAATACGAACTTCTCGCTCAACGCGATATCCTTTGAGCCATTAAGCTTCCTGTTTGGTGTTAAAAAAATAGGGAATTTAAACTTTATATGATCGGCTGACACTAGCACCAGGATGCCAAACCTAGACAAACCCTTCCTTCAATGCCAACATTTTTTGAAAATTCGATTCAGTGGTCAGTATTATTATTCAGTGATGATTTTTTTCCACTACAAAAAGCAGTTTCGTTGCCGCAGTCATCCACATCAGAGGAAGAATATACTACTCGTATATGTACGTATGTTCCGAACAACAATACCGTCTGATGAAAGGTCTTCAATGTAGTGAGACTAATTTATTGAAAATTTCTACCGGTTCCTAGTTAGAGCTCATTCGTAATTTAATAAACCCTTCTTCAGTATTTTGTGTAATTGAACTCGTCTGTGGAAAACAAAATGGCAGGGCCCCATTCTCATCCTCAAATCCTTTCCTCTTTACTCGTATCATTTTCCATAAAATAGAAAAGCACCAAATAACTATGTAATTGCATTTATTATTGAACCTCGGATCTGAATGTGAAATCAACCCAGACTCAGAGTCATTGAACACGCTATTCATTCCGACTTTAGTGTCCCTAAAATGGCAAAGCTACTTGATACGGCTCGCGACATTTCTAAACAATGTCATTAAGTTAGGCACATTTACGATGACAAACCTCCCTTTGTGGAACACTCTATATTAAACAAGTGCTTCCTTGTTTGCTTATGTATATTCATGTTCATATGCACTCGTGACACCGCATTGGTGGAAAACTCTAACACCGCCTAGAACCACCCAAGAACAATAACTTATTAGGCTGGAATGATGCTGCGCTTGATACTGGTGTGATGCTTGCTAACCTATTGCCTCTTGGTATACAAAACAAATCTTCATATAAATAAAGTAATTTGATATAACAGCGCACCTACCCAACCTCCAATACAGAAGTGGGTAGCCATACGCCAGGACGCGAATGCCCTTGAAAACTATGGATAAAACATTGTTTCATTACTTGCTTTGAATTTTGGTAGGGCATGGGATCCTCTAAAAATGTCAGAAAGAGTGGTATGCTTGTACAAAATATGCACAGACATGGCAGCCAAATGATGGGAAGGGACTTTTGCTAAAAAAAACCCACACATACGTTGATGTTTCTCCCTCTCCACAAGAGACTTGGGAGAACGTCAACTATGACATCGGTTGCTTAGAATAAAATAAAAAAACAGGGACCCGTCTAGCAGAAGAGAAACGATGTCGAAGCAAGAAAGGATGAATGGAGGATGCACGGCACTATAATAGTGAACGTCAAACTTGAAAGCTGAATATAGGAACCAGGAGTATTGGTGGTAGATGTCGACTACGACGACGATGACGACGAACGTTCATGCAAGGGCTTAATTACCCGGTCTATTGATGTTTAGCATAACTTAACCTGCTTTAGTAATTAATTTACTATTGTTCGCTTAAATTAGTCTTCCTCGACATAGTGAAACTAGATTATCGTTTTGTTTTTGGTTGATGGTATGGCAGCGTTGTAATGAGAAGGTAAGTGCACAAGCACACTTCATGTGTAAGGGATACCTGTTCGATGACAATTAAATAAAAGTTGGGTGGAGTATTTTTTTTTTGTTATATAAATAGTTAAGCAAAATATTAAGTTTCGAAGTTTATTCGCGTTTGAACTTCTAAGAGCATTGGCCTCACTATATTGGCACAAGTGTAGACATCGTCATACGTAAGTTGTGCTTGTCGGCACATTGTTCATAACTTTTGGTTTAAGTATCCTTAGTTGGAGGCGATGTTGCTGTTTTAAAAAAGTCTTGAGAAAAAATTAAACTTCGTTGATAAGAACTAAGACTTATTTTCCAATGAGATCAATTTGCCTTATTTACAAGAAGTTCTGCTATTTCAAATGTTCTAGTGTTGTATCATATTGTCCGGTGATTACTCCAACCCAGGTGCAGATGGAGAAGTTTCAGTAGATTCCTTTTTTCTATCAAATTTTGTTAGAATACCAAGGCATAAGTTTACGTTGAGTGTGCATTCACTAGGGCGTAATGGTTGATTATTTCAGTGCTGCCAGCACTACTTTTTCTCGGCTTTAAAGTGAGTTTCATCAAATGCATCTATACTCGTTCAATTTCGCATCAGAAAACTTGCCTTACTTACTTAGTTCCTTACAGATTTTGAAGAAATTTATTTTCCAAGAAGCGAGAGCTAATATTCTTGATAGTTTCAGATGCGTTGACAGATTCTGTAATGATGTGGTGAGATGACACCAAGCTCAATAGCCATTGTGTTAATGACAGGGAGGAGTAAAAAAGATTTCCTATAAAGAAGTGAATCTACGCATCCTACCAGCTCAAGGAAATAGAAGAGTCTCGCAATAGAAGCAAGAGCAGGCTTTAAGACCTGAACGCAGAAGTAGATGTATTGAAGCAGCTGTTAAATGGGCATGTAGAGAGAATGATAGGGCAAGAAGAGAAGCCACGTTTACTCAATGGAGGACCGGTTCTACCACCGAGTATGAAAAGATTGGTTTAGCTGTAAAAAGCTTAAGAAAAACAAAGGTGCTGGCTCTGATGATTTACTATCGTGGCTTTTCAACTGCGGAGGTTATGTTTTGGTAGGATGCGTGGGCTTCAAAAAATAACCCTCCAATGATATAACCCCCAAAAAGAAAATGAATTTACCCGAAGGTGGGGACTTCTTTCATATGAAATAAACATAAAAAATTGGAACTTATTTTATTCGTTTTTGGGAATTATTTCATACTTAAAATTTGGGGGCTATTACTCTAAATCTAACACTGGCCAACGCCTTTTTTGGAACTTGTTACATACTATTCTGGGGACTTATTTCATTTTCGATTTGGCGAATCATGTCACAGTGAAATCATTCCCCAATTCTCTCCAATAATGCTCCATCGAGAAGGATTTTCGACTCCCAGCAACTAGATTTGAGACGACAAGGAAGACGTTTTAAAGACCAAGCCATCGCCACTGCGAGAGCGCTGGACAACTGGAAGCATCTTGCCCAGGAACGCGGCGGATCGACAGTTGCAGTGTCTTGGGCACTAAGCTTTCCCGTGATAGTATTCCCAAATTGTTGTTGTTTGATTTAACCATTCGAAACTGTTTTTCGGATATATCTTCTTGTGTGCAGGGAGAATAGAAGAGATAATATAACCGCCAACTCTATATGTTGTACGGTGCCGTGAAATCCAAGCAAAATAACGCTGACTTAAAATTCGGCCATATATCACTTTCTGAAAGCAAAATAACGCCGAATTTTGCCGTTAGTGATATTAAGGCTTAATTCTTAGCTTAAAAAGTGTTTAAAGAGTGAACCAGATAAATAATCAGGGTTGCATATCTTCGAACAGAGCAAAAGCCTCACTTAAAGCATGTATAGTGCTCAACACATAGCCATCGATATCCTCTATTTCTTAAAAAAACCGCCAAAAGCTGTTGCCCCTTGGAAGTCCGATCCTCTACGTCTAAGAAGACAGTAAGGACCTCAATTCATGGATTGAGCTTATATGGGATTGAGGTGCCTCCTAATCAATCTACACTAAGCTAAATCCTAATTGGTGGCCCGTTTTGTTTACAAGGACTCGATACAGAGCACGATTTTTCTCTTTTTCTTCTTCCTTGTGGCGGTAAGGCTATGATCAGGATTAAAGGGATCATAATGGGCAGGACTCCGGATTTCGATTAGCTTCATCACTGAAGTCAATCAAATGCTGGTGTTGTTGCATTTACGTGATCGAGAGGTTTTGGGTCAGCCCCTCTTTTACAATTTCGACATGTGCAGTTCCAGCCCCTATTATTGATTATTGCTGGATCGACCTTTACTCCAGTCGTGTCCACCCACGGATTTGCATGCACACTTGTGTGTTAGTTTTAAGATCTTAAGCGTGTCCCTAGGCTAACATGAGCAGTAAAATTGCCTAGATGGGATTTCTCTATGTTAGTCTTTTACGACAAGCGCTGTTTTTTGGAGGTCGCTGCATGGATATATTTAGCTAATCCCTACATAAGCAATTAAGGATATTGCAGCGGCCTTTCCTTATACTTACCTTGTCCGTTTTATATCCTCTTTAGCTTTCGCTAAGTTCTCTGCGTCCATTCTTTAAGTTAAAATTTATAATAACACAAAAACATTTATTTAAAAACTGTGTGTCCGTTAATTACGAACAAAACATAGTTGTCCAGTTATTGGACCTTATTTTCCAGTTCCGGAGAGACATTTTATTATTCAGCAAACCCTGTCCGAATACTTAAGATTGGAGAGAGAAATACAATTCCCCTTCATTTAATTATTGAAAACATATAAGTTACCATAAAAGGTTCGATTTTCAGTAGCCGGACATACTGTCCGGAAACTCATTATATCATACATTTTAGTTTCGCAATCCGGACAATAAATAAATTCTCCAAATATTTAAGATATATTTTACGTTTATATGACAATCATGCGAGTTATGTATATTAAATTTTATTGAAAACAAATCATTTTCAATAAAAATAAGTTAATAGCATCGACTAGCATTCTCTTAGAACTCAGAAACTAACGGACACGTAACTCTTACAGCAGACCGTTAATTTACTTTGAGCTTGCATTTGTTTGCGCAATACATACAGGATTGTTATTTCATAGCTCTACGAGGCTATTCCAATCGAAAAGCTTATAGCTTTTTAATATACGACAACGTGCCCGGATACTAGCACTGTCCCGATACCTTACCCTAAATATCTTTCGATGCCAAAAATTGATTAACATTAGTATACGTTTTTGAAAGTCCATCTAAGCTCAGTTGATACAAATAAGAAAACTAGTTTTTTACAAAGCTGTGTCTACTGAGTTTGGACAGACTATACACAATCAATATTTGTTTCGTGTTTCAAAATATCGTTTCAATTAGCCTTAAAAAGGCTATCAAAGCTTAAGTTCAATAAGATTAATTTCAATGCAATTTAAAGAATTCAAGCAAACATCCTTACACCCACTAATTTAGGAGAGCAAACAAAATTGCTATTATTAGGTAATTACTGGAAAATAGATATAAGATCCGTTTTCATTTCCATCCCACCAATTGTACCACAATGGCTATTTTAGCGATTGAAAAAAAAGGATAAGGGTGCCAAATAGACAAAAGATGCAAAAAAAAATATGTTGAAAGAAGAATTTCCATGGGGAGGAGAAAAGAGAGCAAAAAGTGGTTAATTGCGTCTACTTTGCAGGTGTCATGATACCCAAACTTTGTTTTACTTCTGCCTTCCATTCGTCCCTATACCCGCTCTAGGATATGCAAAGCAACAAAAGGAAGGGAAACCTAAAGCGACGGAAACATGCCAATAATTAAGGACAGTAAAAAGCATTTTAAAATTATTTGTTTAGAGTGGTTTTCATTTAGAAAAGACTTAAGTTGGACGGGTAATAGTGGATTGCGGCATCTGTTAATGATACCTTTTTTTAATTGTGAATCGATGAGAAATCGAAGGACTGATGAGTTTTGAGATGTTGGTTGGCGCACTTCTATTCAATATTTTTGATTTTTGTGTTGTAATAAGTGCAAGTTAGGTTGAACACACACCGGATAAGGCAAAACTTTTTTTTTTTGTTTCGTGAAACAAGGGAACATTGTTTCTTATGAGAGCGCACACACCAAAGAAAACGAAACAAAAAACCGGTTTTTGTTTCGAAGTGTTTCGGTGGTGGTTGTCGAAAATACATGCAATTGTATACGAGCAACACACACCGAATGCAACAAAACTGTTTCGACCCAGCGTCGTTGACGATAATTGCCTACTTTCTTATGGGGCAACACACACCAAATGCAACGAAACATAAAAACAAAAGAAAAACAAGAAAACGTGCTTCGTTGCCGATAGGTGACCTGTTGTTTTCTGCAAAACATTGTGGGGTTTTTCTTACTTTTAGACGCATCGACTTGATCCTCGTTGTGTATAAGTTTTCACTACGTGCAGTGGTACCTGATTTATTATACCCTATTCTAAGGGTATATTAATTTTGACGCATAGTTTGTAACATACCTTAATATTGCCCGTAGACCCCTAAAAGTTACTATATTTATGATCAGCATCGATATTAATGTCGATCTAGCCATGTCCGTCCGTCCGTCCGTCCGTCCGTCCGTCTGTAGCCAAAAATTATGCCTTTAAACTGGACCTAGAGAGCTGAAATTTTAACCATATACTCTCTAGGGTCCCGAAATAATCAAGTTTACGAATTTTTGAAATACGCCCACAGACACGCCCACAAACTCAAAAAAACAAAATTTTGGAAAAAATCGAATTTTGAGCTAGAAAGCTGAAATTTTGTACATATGATCTATGACTCCTAAAACTGCTCGGGATAAAAAATTTCCAAAATCCGCCCACTGACACGCCCACAAATAAATAAAACAATTTTTTTATACCCTATTCTAAGGGTATATTAATTTTTGAAAATCCAAAGTTTGAGCTAGGGAGCTGAAATTTATAATATATACTCTCTATGAGCCCTTTATACTCATGTGTAAATATTTTTAAAATCCGCCCACTGACACGCCCACAATTTTTTTTTTTTTTTTTTTTTGAAAATTCAAAGTTTGAGCTAGGGAGCTGAAATTTATAATATATACTCTCTAGGGGCCCTTTATTCCCATGTGTTATTTTTTTTTTTAAATCCGCCTACTGACACGCCCACAATTAAATAAAACAATTTTATTGAAACACCTAAGTTTGAGCTAGGGAGCGTTTTTTTTGATAAAATCCTTTAAATGTTATATAACAAAATATGTAGAGCGTTCTTAACAATTCAACCATACTTAGACTTTTGTCACGCCCACTTATGAGGGATAGGAATAAGAATAGGGTATCCAACAGTTCGCCCAAGCGGACTGTAGCCCGTCCCTATGTTTTTTAAAATGGTTTATGGCTGGTTTTTCTGATTATTTTTGCTAATGATTACACCAAATTATGAACCTCTACAACAACCATTCAGTCAAAAATATAAATGTCCCTACTCATTATATGAATATACTCTGGTTTACTCTGTGCGCAAATTTTAACAAATATGGACGTAGATGGAGAAAAGTTAATTTTTTTAATTGAGGCAAGAAGGCCTATCTATAATTATAAAGATAAGAATATGCTAATAAAGTTACTATTGATAAGCTGTGGATAGAAATAGCAACTGAAAACTATTTGCGTCCTTTTCCTCAATTGCTTCAAAAATTGTATATAAGATTGGCACAACTTCATCGTTTGAGTCCGACCACATGTTGAACAACACTAAAAGCAAGTTACTAATTCAATTTTGTTTTATTTCAACACACACCAAATGAAGCAAGAAAACAAAACGTTTTGTTTTGTTACATTCTGTTTCGCTTGGTGTGTGTTGAAATAAAAAATGTTTTCTTGACTATCGAATCAAAAACGTTTTGCTTTATCCGGTGTGTTTTCAGCCTTAGTGTTAGCCTGAGAAAGTATGCGGATATCTGACTACTTTTGTTGTTGTTGTTTTATAATTTGTACTAAAGGGCTTTTTTCAGACCCGTATAATGTAAAAGCTAGAATATAAGGATGTCGACGCACGTTGGTTTGAATATGAAGGAAAAATAGATCGTGGAAGAGTATTCCACATTCGTGTTGTAAGGCTAAGGAAACTTCACTGTACGTCCGAATACGGGCTTGATGGTAAACTGATGAGCATTAATTGCATGGCGGGTATTGCGGTTGAAATGTTCAAGGGGTGGAATGCAACTGCCTATTTCGTTTGAGTACTTATGGTAGAAATAACGATAAAACAACGAAAGACAGAAGACATTGCGACGATGACTAAGTGAGTCAATCGATGAGGCCGTCGCCAATGAGCACATTTTTGAATCCTGTCAAGTAGCTCCCAATAAGTTAATAGTGCATCATACCAGATATAAGCATAATGCTCGAGTTTCGTCGGATAAACGTCTTATACATTGTAATCAGATCAGAATTGAAAATTAAAATCAATTTATTTAATTATTTATTATATGAATCATTATAATTAAAAATGTAAAAATGGCTTTCTCATGCTGAATAAACCTTAATGAATCAATCAGATCGTTCTTGGTGACATCGAATATGTGGTCATTCCAATGAAGGTTGTCATTAACACACATAACGAGAAACCATACTGACGGTCAGTAAAAAGTTTTCCGGATTCAAGATATTTCATAAGCGTTTCCATGGCCTTTTAATGCAATTGGTCGGTTGGAGGAGAGAAAAGAAGATTTGCCTTGTTTTGGGACTTCCTGGACAAATGCTGTTTTCCATCCTCTCTGGAAGAGCCGTGAAGAATAGCACAGATGGAAAAACGTACGCAGTGGTTTTGCCGGCGTAGAAGAACAGCTCTTCAGAACGATAGGGGAAATACCATTTGGACCAGCGGATTTGTGTATGTTAAGATCTTAAGGCACTGTAGCCGGTATACGAGTGCGAAATTGAATTGGTCCCATGGAGTATTCTACGCGCTCGAGGACAGGTGGAGATAAAGTCCAGCCTGGGAGCGTTAAGCTGGCTCCAAAGTGAACAGCAAGCAGATTGGCTTAATCTAGAGAGCTGGAATAGCTGGAATATCACTGTAAATGAGTGTAGGGATAGATGAGGAGACCGAATTCTTTATGTTTTCAACAAGCAACCAAACGTTTTCACTAGCAGTGGTTCGTCGAGAGAAAATTTGACACGATTTATGTGGGCATTGCAGTAATTTCTGGTCCGTTGGAACTTTTTCGGGTTTCCTCAGATGGGTGGGCTTTATGTGACCGAAAGCTTAAATCTTTTAATCTGATTGCCTCTTTGCAGCTCGAGTCAGACCACGCGTTTACCTTGGGTTTGATACTTTTTATGGTGTTAGGGATAAAGGTTTTCATACCCAGATGAATTAGGTTTGTTTTCATGTCAGCAGCAGCATCCAAGTCGCCTTGGAGGAAGCAGAGCACCCAGTTTAAACTCTTAAAGAAACCGTTTTGTTTTTTTTATATAATATAATTCAAAATAAAATTGTTATGGAATAAATTGCTTGACACCTCTTGTAAGGTGATGTCACGAAAACATATAATTATTTGTTAAAATGCCGCTTTTACGCCGACCAAAAACTGCACTGTGTACACATTTCAGTAATAACGCAATAATTCCTATGAATGCCTAGGCATAGTTTAATTGTCTAAAACGGCCATGTTGGAAAATCGACAAGAATGCTATTCTTTAAACTTTGTTTGTTGACTCCAATTTAATGAGGTTGAACAAAATATATCCATGTTTCGCATGGATTTTAAGAAACTTTGAATACACCCAACCTCGCCCCTGCTCCATGTTCAACAGTGAGCCCAGGGAGTTACAGGGGTGCAGCAGGTCACTCATAGACATTGCCCTGGAATCCTCCTTAGGCGGACATGAGTTGTCCATACAAGAGAAATTCATATTTTTTTGCATTTAAGTAATTTATCTTTTTATTCATCAAAACATATAAAACTCTTCTTGTAAATTTATGTGAACAAATAAACAAAACAAAAATCTTTTAGTGACATGTATCTGCCTCTGCATGTCATACACACTTTTATGATCAGGTTCACCGTTTGGCCGCTAGGAGGAAAACACAAATACAAATTTCGTGTAAAAAAAAGTCCATGTTGCTGTAAGCAAGTATGTATCTTTCAAACGCAAAGGAACATAACAAAAATTCGCTGTGAAGCAACGGAGGATTTTGTTGCTGTTACTAGTGTGCGTTAGGAAACTGTAGATACAGCGCAGGCATTTTTTTTTTGTTGCTGCAAGCAGCACCCCACAAATGATTCATTGCCTGTTTTTAGGTGCTGCTTACTACTTGAAAGAATAGAAGGATAGCAAAGAAGTTTTGGTGCGATAGGGTTTTTTCTCCAAAGGTGGCGCCTTAATTGCTTAAGGGAGATTTTGAATTGTTGTGTGTATTCAATTTTACGAAGCATGGCACTGGTCGGGATTCGAAGACACGACCTGCCAATCACTTTGTGAAAACACTACCATCGCATCATTGACACCCGATGTAAGGAAAATACGTCCGCCTAAGAGGTCCGTAATAGCAGATTCCACTTTACCTTCATAGACGCAAAAATGTCAAGGAGAAAGGCACAGATCACAATACAGTACAAAAAATCTTATTTTAAGGCAAAAGAAAATTAAAAAAAAATAGAATTTCTGTGGCTTTGGTTTTTTAGTGTTTCTGCCAATTCAAAAACAATAAATGTTTTTTTCCGAGTTTCCAGAAAATTATGTCATCCCTTAATATTGTGCCTGTATTTGCTTTTAGAATGACAACTTCTTCATGTTACTGCTCTCAAAATTTAGGTCCATAGGTATCGTTAGTTGTTACTTCTGACTATCGCCTTGTAATCTGTAAGGTGCTCCGAACAAGATTAAATGCCGTATATCTTTCTCCAAATGACAATCAATTAACTGAAAGTGCACAAATCCTACTTATAAAAACTGATTTTCAAGTATTTAGATAGGCATGGCTTAATTTCAGCAGTGCAATCTGTTTAACGGCGCAGCCCACAGGCGGACCAGTAGGGATTCAGTTAAGTGAGAGGGTTATGATCCTTAAAACCCTGATCATAGCCTCACCGTTATTAAGAGAGTAGAAGAAGAAGAATCTGTTTAACAGTCGTGTTCAGGGTCTTTCATGACATCAGAGTCATATCAGGATCTTTGTTTGCTTGATTTTTCCAAAGCATTTGACAACGTAAGTCATGAGATACTTTGCAAAAAGTTGGGACTATATTTCGTGTTTAACGAAAAATCGGTTTAACTATACAACCAGTAAAAACAAATACTTTTATCATCGAAAATGTCTTTAGCATGAAGACAGATTCAGGTCTATATGGCGGATGACCCATCCATTCGATGTTTCGAGTGCTCAAACCATTCAGATCCTTTTTTTGACGGTTGTTTTTCCTTATTTCTCCAAAGACTTCTGACAAACAAATGATGGAGTACCATTCCGAATTGACCGCTCTTTGTTCGTGTCAGACACGATGACGATATGTCCAGTTATTTCGAAGAAACAGACGACCATTTGTCTTTTTATACCCTATTCTAAGGGTATATTAATTTTGACGCATAGTTTGTAACATACCTTAATATTGCCCGTAGACCCCTAAAAGTTACTATATTTATGATCAGCATCGATAGTAATGTCGATCTAGCCATGTCCGTCCGTCCGTCCGTCTGTAGCCAAAAATTAGGCCTTTAAACTGGACCTAGAGAGCTGAAATTTTAACCATATACTCTCTAGGGTCCCGAAATAATCAAGTTTACGAATTTTTGAAATCCGCCCACAGACACGCCCACAAAATCAAAAAAACCAAATTTTGGAAAAAATCGAATTTTGAGCTAGAAAGCTGAAATTTTTTATATATGATCTATGACTCCTAAAACTGCTCGGGATACAAAATTTTCAAAATCCGCCCACTGACACGCCCACAAATAAATAAAATAATTTTTTTATACCCTATTCTAAGGGTATATTAATTTTTGAAAATCCAAAGTTTCAGCTAGGGAGCTGAAATTTATAGTATATACTCTCTATGGGCCCTTTATGCTCATGTGTAAATATTTTCAAAATCCGCCCACTGACACGCCCACAATTAATTTTTTTTTTTTTTTTTGAAAGTTCAAAGTTTGAGCTAGGGAGCTCAATATATACTCTCTAGGGGCCCTTTATTCTCATGTGTTAATTTTTTTTAAATCCGCCTACTGACACGCCCATAATTAAATAAAACAATTTTATTGAAACACCCAAGTTTGAGCTAGGGAGCTTTTTTTTTTTTTGATAAAATCCTTTAAATGTTATATAACAAAATATGTAGAGCGTTCTTAACAATTCAACCATACTTAGACTTTTGTCACGCCCACTTATGAGGGATAGGAATAAGAATAGGGTATCCAACAGTTCGCCCAAGCGGACTGTAGCCCGTCCCTATGTTTTCGAATTGAATTTGACTCCACAGTCGACTGATATTAAGTTTCGGGCTCATATGAAAAGATGCATAATTCGTCGCCCTTCACGATATTATTGACATCTTTTGAAGTACCACGATCGAATTTTTTCAACATTCTTTTGACCAATGGATACGAGAATACTTTTGAGCGTTGCGAATTTTTTTGTTATCCAACGTACAATACTAAATGTATACGAGTTGGACTAATGCTCAAGCATGTCTCAATTTCACGATAAGTCACATGATAATCGATGTTATTCGATCGATAAAATATTTTACTTACATACACGGTGACATACGGTCTCACGCAGCGGATAGTACAAACAAATACACAACGTGTGCTCACTAAGCAGGTTCAACGTGAACTGATGGTGGGGGACGTGAAATGCGGCAGCTACTCGAAATTGCAACAAAAAACATTAACGGAGAATAAAGTTATTCGATTTTTTAACACACCCGGTCTCACAGACCAATAGGTCACCATTGGCGGGTTAAAAGTTAATACCATTTTTTGGCTGAGATGATATTTTCAAATCTCTATGAAAAACGTAGTCGTATAATAAAATGTTCTGGTACCATGAAAAACGTTTGCGATGCTGTTGTTAGATTTGACTCATCTACACCGGCATTGACTTATCTCAAGACTTAAATTGCAATCTCAATTCTAAAGAATGCCGAATAAATGTAAGGCAAATTGCAAAATAAAGAAGAATGTTGAAAAATCGACTGGATGGTTAGGCATCCCCAATACACTGGCGATCACAAGGATGAGGCTATACATTTTGCAATCGATTTTCAGTCTTTATACCTGTTGGAAATTTTATACTCGGAAACTTTTACTACCTGTGAACAAGTACATATTTCCCCAACAGAAAGTCATAAAATTAAAGGGTAAATAAGAAACGACCATTTCACAAGATCAACCAATGAACTACTTGAAAAGCGTATAAAAAGATGAGCACTGGGATGAGTCCATTACGAACATTTCGTTGCAAGAGTTCCCATCAGCGATTTTTTTCACAGTTTTGAAGAATATTTAAAAAAGCGTTGAAAAGAACTGTTTTTATTTAGTTAAAAAAGGGTTCCGGAAAGACTTTGACAGCGACAGAAAGAGGAAAAATAGATGCTTTTAAGGAGTTAGGACTCTCAGCCCGAGAAATTGCAAGAAGACTAAATAGAAATAAGACTGTTGTAAACAGTTATCTTGCGAATCCACAACACCATGGGAAAAATCAAAAAGGACGCACGGCAGAAGCAACAACATTGCGAGAAAAGCGGGTTATTCTACGGCTTGCCCTAAATTCTAATCTACCAGTGACTAAAATAAGGGACAACAACAGAGTACCTATCATCGAGCATAGCAACGCTCCGAAGGATTATACGAAAAGGAAGGACTATATAGAGAAGAAAACTTAAAAGAAACCTGTTTTGAGGCAAGTAGGTACACAAGGAGCATCGAATGAATTTTGCAAGAGAACATGCCACTTGGAGCAGTGAATGGAAACGCGTTGTCTTTTCGGATGAAATAAAGTTTAACCTTGACGGCCCCGATGGTTACAAGTTTTATTTCCATGATCTAAGAAAGGAGGAGCTTATTTTGGCAAGATATTACAGCCGTAAATCAGGTGTAATGGTGTGGGGAGCTATTACCCACTCACGCACAATCGAGTTGGAGGTTCGGAAACAACAATGAACGGAAACAACTACAAATGTTTGCTGGAACGGTCATTTCCAAAAGTGAAAAACACTGTTGGACCCATGTCTTGTATATTCCAACAAGACAATGTCCCTATACACACTTCCAGAGTTGTTAAAAGTTGGATTCAATCAGAAGACGTGGAACTTTTGCGCTGCCCTGTTCACCGGACTTAAAGATAATCGCAAATGTTTGGGCATGGTTATCTTGTAAAGTACCTATATGAAATAAGCAGACAATTTGAAGACTAGGACACTTTAATCGAAGCTATTCGTGATGCCTGAGCCCAAATTTCTCTTAATTATTGAAAAAAAAAAACTGTATGATTCTATTCCAAACCGTCTTATAGAAGTCATATCGAAAAATGGCGGGCATACTTATTATTAATGTAGAAAAATATAGTAAATAAATTTTATAAAACCATAAAATGTAAACATTTCATTCGTTTTTTCCTTTCTTTCGAAGATTTTGTATGTGGCCCCATCCTAATGGCGCATCTTTATACCCTATTCTAAGGGTATATGCATTTTGACGCATAGTTTGTAACATACCTTAATATTACCAGTAGACCCCTAAAAGTTACTATATTTATGATCAGTATCGATAGTAATGTCGATCTAGCCATGTCCGTCTGTTCGTCCGTCCGTCTGCCGGCAAAAATTAGGCCTTTAAACTGGGCCTAGAGAGCTGAAATGTTAACCATATACTCTCTAGGGTCCCGAAATAATCAAGTTAACGACTTTTTGAAATCCGCCCACAGATACGCCCACAAACTGAAAAAAACATTTTTTTCGAAAAAAATCGAATTTTAAGCTAGAAAGCTGAAATTTTGTATAGCTCGGGAGATAACATTTTTAAAATCCGCCCACTGATACGCCCACAATTAAATAAAACAATTTTATTGAAAGTTTGAGCTAGGGAGCTGAAATTTATAATATATATTCTCTAGGGGCCCTTTATGCTCATGTGTAAATATTTTCAAAATCCGCCTACTGACACGCCCACAATTTAAAAAAAAAAAACTTTTTTGAAAATCCAAAGTTTGAGAAAATCCTTTAAATATTAGGTCCGTTCGCGAACTAATATCCAAACGTAAATTTATATAAACTTTCGTGCAAAACTACACAAACGCGTTCGCGTACTGAGAAAATGGTAAAAAGATGAACGAAAGAAAAATGTACTTTCGTTCATTTTTCTTCACACAGAATTTCAGCTGGTAAGAAAATGAAAACTGTCAAATGATGAAATCCTATGAGTTTGCCAGCAAAAAAAAGGTGTTGCTTCTTTTCAAACCAAACTAAGACGTTTTTAACCTTTTTACACAAAAGCGTTCGCGTACTTTTCTTAGAAATGAGAGGATTCTCTCTCGATTTTGGAGATTTGACACTTTTCATTTTTCTGCACATAAAGTAGGCGAACGGACCTATTATGTAACAAAATATATAGAGCGTTCCTTACAATTCAACCATACTTAGACTTTTGTCACGCCCACTTATGAGGGATAGGAATAAGAATAGGGTACGAGTATCAAACAGTTCGCCCAAACGGATTGCAGCCCGTCCCTATGTTTTTATACGTTTTCAAATAGTTCATTGTTTGATCTTGGGAAATTATAGCGGTCGTTTCTTATTTACCCTTTAATTTTATGACTTACTGTTGGTAAAATATGCACCTGTTCACAGGTAGTAAAAGTTCCTGGGTATAAAATTTCCATATACCTATAAGGACAGAAAATCGATTGCAAAATGTATGGCTTCATCCTTGTGATCGCCAGTGTATATATGTTACCGGCAATGTATGAAATTAGTGCAAGCATTGTAAAGTATGCCTAAAACGGCCAGACTATTTTTATGAAATGATTTTTTATTCTATAGAATGCCGAGCTAATGTTGTGCTGTGAATTTCTACATAAAATTATTCATAATAAATTGACACCTTGTTTGTCTGAAAAGCTAAACTTCGCACAATCTGACAGGATACAACAATTTATTCTCTAACTCTTTGAACTCATCGCGACTTTTATTGTATATGCAACCAGATTTTGCGGCTCTCTACCACCTGACATCAAACCAACAATTGGATACTTAAATTTAAAAATACTGCCTAGCAACATTTCTCTTCACTGTAACAGTCTTACCTTTATGTCCCCCACCCCTCATTATTGCCATTATTTTTTTTTACTTTGTACTTAATATTTAAATGTGTTAGTTCGATTATAAAACCAACCAAAAAATATATGTCTTTATGTGGGTAACTACTAGTAGATGTAATTTTTATGTTGATATAAAAAACGTGTATTATTTTTGCATTAGTTTTAAATTAATGAAAAAAATTAACTTTTATGTATGTAGCTAAATATTTTATCGTCCGGCCACATCTGTAACGTACATTGTAAGTCTCTTTTCGGACGATCGTCTTCTGGTAAGTGTTGACATTTTTTAGTTGTAAAATAAAAACAAACATTTTCGTAAATTTATTTTTCCATTTTTTTCCGAAATAATTCGAAGAACATTGTTTACGATTACAAAAAGACATAACGTCCTTAAGACGTTTATGAAAAATCCGTGCACAGTATTTTCTGCAACGCCGAAGGGTTTGCGTGTCCATCAAAAATATATTTACATGAAAAGTACTAATGAATAATTACTGCTTCTAATTCATATCACCATTCTTTAACCTCTGTTCAGTCCGTCTTCTTCATCCTTATTTATGTTATGTTTGTTCGGGCGAACAAGAGAGAGTGAGAGATAGAGAGAGAGAAAACTGGATTGCATAGTGGACACTTACATAACCTCTCCAACATTATCTTGTCCTCCACTGCGCTCAGCCGATAGAACTGAATTGTACTCTTAAGTTTTAAAATTGGCTAGTATGAATATGGGGACTTGGGTTGGTTTCGTTCGGGTAGAATTATGAACAGCAGGGATAGTAGAAACTCGTTCTATAGGCAATTCCAGGAGAGAGAAGACCGTTTGGTGAAGGCCGTTTCGGTTCCACATTTCATAGTCTACTGGGCAGCGAGTGCCTTACGAATACGTACGTCAGTGCAGAGATGGCCTCTACTGCCTCTGATTTGCAATTAATTCACCTCCTCTTACCAGGCTATATTATAAGGAAGGATATGGGGGAGACAATTCGATATAAGGGCTGCCTGCATTTACTATAGAAACAAAATTGGAAACTGAATTAACTTGTATGTTAAACAGACTTGTGGGTCAGAGCAAGGAACGAGTCCTCATCTCTAATCTGTAGGTAGATAGGGATTGCCATTTGCCATCCCTAAAATGGGTATAGAGACAGACAAGATTCTTGCACTTTCTACAAGGCCGCCTAGAACTAAAGACCCCAAAAGTAAAATCGCTCTACCCTACCGCTGACTGTTGTGTTGGTTCGGGGCAGGTTGGTCACACAGAGAAGTCATGGAAGTGGGCCTTGAATTTTCAAATTTCCATAGAGCTGTGCTTGTATTGGTGCAAAACCTATGCATGAGTGCGGGTGTTTTCGCCCTATGTGCAGTGCAGTCCTTAAACAGAGATAGTAGATTGGACTTAAATGAGGTAGAAAGGTAGAAGGAGCCACAAAACTTAGAGGATAGGTAAGGCAGATAGTTAGCGTTCTGGTGTTGTCGTCAAATGAATCTCATTTGCATTTAAATTAGGAATGAAGGACCATCGGATTTTTGGCATATAATTTTGCATATATTTATGTATAGCTAGATGCATAAAGGAGTTTAAGGTATTCGTAGATTGGTTGTTCTTGGTTCGAACTTTTTGGGTATATTCTTCCTCTTGTTCATGTTCGAAATTGGGCACTCCATGTGGGGGTACACCCTATTATCCCTTTCAGCGGTGAGCATTGGCTTCTCATTTCAATACTGTTGTTATAAGTATATTTTTATATGAAGCTATGACCAGAAAAGCCATACACCTCCCAGCAAGTTCACCTTTGCCATACAGTTCGGCGACATATCTCATATTACTGGCCCAAGAAAGTTGGGATTGAGCGTGGGAGTACGAGTTCGAGTGCGTTTCTGGAACAGGCAGATGATAGTCAAAGATCTTATTTGAGTTTTGGAAAATTTCTGACGAAGCATTTTGCTGGTGATAGTGAAATTTAAACGTTTTAGATATAAAATTCAATTTTGTGTTCTTCAGTAACTGGATGTGCCGTTGAAGTAAATTATGCATATTGTATTAGTGCGTATTGTTTACAGTTTTGTGCTATTTTGAAGCGTAACAGTAGGTACCTATTGTATCTAATTTTATCGAAAGGTGAGTACAACCTACATGTACATGTATAATGAGTATTTTGTACATTCAGTGTTGCCGCGAGGTGAAAATAAAAGACCCTTACTTAGCATCCAAAATCCATATGATTCATTTTAAATACAAAAAGCTTTAGTTCAAATAAACAATAGATAAAAAAAAGCTATCATAAATTAATAAAAATAAACGGAATCTGATTCGGACTCATTTTTCACATTTTAAAAATTAATACGGTAATGTATATGTGGATAATATGTATTTCCATACGCAAAAAACAAAATTTTGAAGTTGATGAAATCGATAATGCATTATTCAAAGTCTTTATTAATAGGTTTTACTGTACATACGAGTATCAACAAACAAACAACTGTCCACCGCCTAGGACAAAACGTCACTGTTTGAGGTAGTTAAAGAGTTCATCTACCTAGGAGTCAACATCAACTCCACAATTGACACCTTAGTGGAGATCCGGCGGTGAATATCTTGGGAAACCGCAGCTACTTCGGTGTAGCGAAACAAATGGGTTCAAAACTCCTCTCTCGAAAGACAAAATGCATGCTCTATCGAACCTTAACCCGACCAGTCCTGCTTTATGGTGTCGAATGCTGGACGATAAGTAGAAAATGGGATCAAATATTTGGTTCTTTTGAAAGAAAAATACTCCGTGGGATATTTGGTCCTGTGTGCGAGGAGGGCGAACGGAGGAGAAGATACAACCGCGAACTCTATGAGCTGTACCAAGATGTGGAAGTAGTCCAAAAAGCTTAATCACGTCGACTACATTTACTCGACCGCATTGAGCCAATGGAAAATAATGCTCCAGCCAAGAGGATCTTCGACTCATTGGCAATTGACAATTTATTCCTTAATTTATTTTTGTCAGTTTTCATCATAGGTACTAAAAAGCGTTACACTTTTCGTTTGAATGTGGAGGCGACAATATGACCAATCGAGCACAAAGTCATACATTTTTGTGATCCAGGAGTTTTCAGGCCTGCAACTTTTTTACGACTTCGACACGTGCATGATCTGGTTACTGATGGTTGTTTGTGCCGCTATGGTCACCTGAATGTTAAATTTGCCTAAATGTAATTTTACGCCTTAGTCACCTTTTACGGCAAGCGTTGTTTTGTGGGGTGATATTTTTAGCCCGTTCTTTCTCGTGGAAGGGGCGGTAAATGCTGAACTTTCATAAACCATTTTTTTGTGTTGTAGATTATCTCTGCAAAGGTCAAGTAAATCCGACAAAACAAATATTTTTTCTTGCTTATTTTGGTACTCTTTTTTAGAGCGTAGTGTAGACACTTTTGGCGAGTTATTTGTTTTATGGGTGAGTTATTGTTGCCAGACCTCCCAGTTTATCCGCCAGCATTTTTTCGGGTAACACGCTGAATTCCCAAACAAATTAACTGGGCAATGTTATTTTTTTTTTAAATATTTGCCAAACATATACTGCAGTGAGTTTACCCCTTAACTTATTGTCATTAAAATTTCAATAAAAAGGTTTTTTTTTGTAATTGGGCGGATTTGAAAAATCTTTACATTTGATTATTTCGGTTATCTAGAGAGTACATGCAGCAATCGAATCGTTGAAAAAGAATGAGATGAATTACTCTATTTTTCTGGCAACGACAATGTTTGTATTATGTTTCTGAAAACAACAAAGTATCAACCGACAATGATGACGTTAGGTAGTATGGTCTTAGAAGCTCACAGAAACACTCGCGTCTGGAAAGGAAAATTAAAGATGGAGAAAAGCTTACTATGGGAAATAATATAAACACTTCCAAAATAAAAAAAACGAAAAGTAAGTATAGGTACAATATTTGGTTTTTAGGGTTCCAAAAACAAATTTCCACCGAAAATTGGTTTGAACGAGATCTAGTAAGTAGTTCTTTTTTTAATACGTCATAAATCGTAAACCGCAATTTACCTTTCATTCAATCAACTCAAATATAAAAAAAACATTTAATTTCATAAACATAAACCTTATGCGTAAACCGTGAACCATTATTTTCTAATAATAAATCTGTAATAGGTGCCTAAGTAAATAATAATTATAATTCGCGCGGAACCCTTCATGGGCGAGTCCGACTCGCACTTGGCCGCTTTTTTTTTTGCAGATACATATGCTAATTGAAGCAATGTGAATGAAGCACACAAATACAGGCACGAACCTAGAAATGTTCGGAGAGCACGAAATAACCCAATCTCTTGGCAGACTTAGCACTATTTTCCAAAACAGATTTATTTTTAAATTATTATCTCACTATGAATTTCAAGCGATTTTTAATGGACCTAGATTTTGTGAAATTAACCAAAAACCATTGCAAGGGACGTATGTTTACGGGAGATGTATTTCTTTATTTGTATATGAGTAAATCCATCGAGTCAAATTGTGTAGGGTGGGGCACTTCCGACGGTGAGATCGTAGACGAATTCCAACAGCTCTGCTTCAATAATTGTGGTGGTAAGACCGGTTCAAAGCTGAAATTTGAACCATATACTCACCAGAGGCCCGAAATAATTAAGTCATAGAATTTTTAAAATCCGTCCATAATCTCAAAAAAAAAACAAATTTATCGAAAAAATCGAGATTTGAGCTAGAAAGCTAACATTTAGAATACAATGTCCCTTAATGCTCATTTGCAAATATTTTTAAAATCCGCCCACTGGCAAGCTCCCTATTTAAAACGAAAGTTTTATTGAAGAAATCATTTGCAATTGAATTGTCTTTATAGCATGGGGCACTTTCGACGATGCAAGTATGGAATAATTCGGAACAGCTGCTCCCAAACTTAACGTAACACCGCGTGTTTTCAAGTGTCACGCGCTACAACTGGATCGGTTTTAGCCGGGATCCGGTATTGAAGTCGATGAATGCATGGTGAGTCTCAATTTAAGTTCGTTAAAAGATTCATTTACTGAAATGAATAAGTAGATACACCATGTGTTCAAAAGTTTGATGCACTCTACTAAATGCAATTCTGTCTAATTTATTCTGTTTCTTGTATCATCAAACCGTGTCAAAAATGCTCCACATAGATGACGAAATATCAAATCAAAAGAAAAATCCTTTTCAATATTCTCTTGCAAGAAAGTTATTCCGAATCTACAGAAAAAGTTTTGAATCTGCCCCACCCTAACCTCATTTGTTCATTAAAAACTCAGAGCCCGTTAAGGGTCATTTTCATGAGAGCGACAGGTCAACTCGCTGCGCAGTTTGGGCACACGCTGAATGTTCAGGCTGGGACAGGTCATCGGGCTACACTTGCGATCACTGCCTTAAAAAAGTAACCGCCGTTGATAACATGGGTGACCGGAGTTACATGCATACGTGGCCAATCACGGTCATTTTTATCCTTTTTTGTTTTGGTTACAACTTTTTTTGGTTCAGGTTTTTAAAGTATTTTTAAAGTTAATATTTTTTTTAAAAAAAGTGAATTAAAAGTATGATTTGAATAATACTTTCTGTTTTATTTGAATTTTCATTGAAATGACCTGCATTACCCGGTTTTACCCTACTCATGTAGAAAACGTCCTGCAAGTAATTCTTCGGCATCGCCAGATGAATCGACTTATCTCATTTCTACGATGTTTACTTTATGATGTGGTTGTTGGATAGTTACGAAAAACAATAAGGATTTTTCTATGACACTTCTAATCACTCACAGAAGGAAGAAATAACGAGGTATTGAAGATACACTGGAGATAGCTCGATAACCCACAAAATCAGTACAGCCATTGCCTAAATTATCTTCCAATCCATTCAAATAGACAATCGGACTTTATCTTGTAGTTCCCGCTGCTACACAAACTCTTAAAATAGATAACAAGTAAATGGTTACTATCTTTTTGTTTCCCCCGTTTGTTTCTATTGCTTCATTATAATTCTATAAAACCCTTTATTCCACTTACATTTACTTATCCCATGGTCGCTATCATTCCGCCGATGGTACATTTATTTGTCCAACATCTAACATCTAATACAATCACAGAATTCAAGAATTACCGTACACCGAAACCATTCAAAGCGTTGCTATATAATTAGAAATTATAATAAAGGATACATTCCGGAGTCTTCTTATTAAATATCGCAAAACCTCAAGTAACTTTCACGTCATCCTCCCCCACCTTTCATCACCACTACATTATTATAGCCACAACCGTCTAAGGCTAATTTTCTAAAATATAATTCCAGACTTAGCCAGTCAGTCAGACCATATACTGGATAATGTGTGCTTCTATCGGCACTAGCCCCCACCCAAAGACCCGACCAGACTATCCACCCATTTCCAATGATATAATTTCCATTTGCCAGTACAGCACAATTGTATGTATGTAGGTATGTGCGGCTGATTTTGTGAACAGTGTTTGTAGTTGGCCATATATCTTATGCATATTCCTACCTTCGTCGCATTTATAATTTATTACAGGAATCTCATTAAAGAAAAGCCACAATTTCAATCAAAACACCCACAACATCCTTCTGGAAAATACCCTAACCCCAACTTACCCTTTCGTCGTTGTTCCTTAAGTCCTCATCACATCGTCGTATAATTTAATTCCGAAAGGATATGCCATCACCAACCAACAACTCGCTATACATCTGACAATTCAAGCCCAATGTCAGTTCGTTCGGTCGTTTCGTCTTCGTATCGCTGGTCGTCGCTTTCAAATGCTGGCTGCTCAAAATCTGTGGGTGTATTGAAAATTGTATGTAAATGCTCAGCTACTCTGCGAAAACATTAATATCCTTTCTATCCAGCCTGCGTTGCTTCTGTTGCTGTTAGTCTGATTCCGCTTTCTACTTACATTTCTGCTGACGAACTAGCCCCTATTAATGTGTAGGTACTTTCTTGGTTTAACCAACCACCCTTCTTAGGCACAATTACAAACACATATTCGTATCTGTGCGATATAGTTGTGTCCAATGTGCAACTAACCACCACCTAAAAACAATATCATCATCATCTACACTCCACATCATAGTTTTCCTCAATAGGGTACAAGAGTGAGTGTGATGTGTTGTTTTGCATGCATTAAAATGTAGAGTTGTCCTGGTGGATAAGACGTAGTCTTCCCCATACCATCACCCATCACCCACATTATATTCTATCTGTGTCCATTTGCTTGCTTAGGTACTGATATTAGCAGCTAAGAGCGAGCGAGATACCGCTTGGAGTGGGTTCAACGAAATAAGGATTTGAATTTAACTTTCTTGAAACACTTAACTAAAATTAATTATAAAAGGCGAATAAGGTGTAAGAGCCGGATACCCTATTCCTCAAACCCCATCCGCACACCCACAACATCCGATACAGAGGACGATGTGAGGGGGTGAATTCGCATGTGTACATACTACATACATATATAAACCTGTATGTGCTCTAATTATCCTTATGGTCTTTGATTTTACATTTTATTAGATGGTAAAGAAGGACCGATACGATAGCAATAGCATGCGAGCCGAAGACGACGACAGAGGTGTTAAGATAGTCGTAGTGTGTATGATTAAGAAGTGACGGTTAAGGGATGTTTCCATACAAAGTAAAGCAATAAGATCTCAAAAGTCGATCGTAAGTAAGCACACACGGTGAATACTTTTTGGTCTTTCACATTTTGAATGAGTCAAGAACATGTGGTTATAGTGCGGCCGATAAAGGAACAGGGATTGTGTTTATGGAAATTGGGAAATTTTAATTGAAATTTCGTAGTGAAAGGTCGATACCTCATGATCTTTAAGATAGCGCACATTGCGCATATTGCGAATTAAAGTCTGCTGGTCTATATTTTCATTTGCGAAAACTACACACGCAGAGTTGAGACGTGCTGCTAACACGTTACGTATTTTAGTATCTGAAGTACCGGATTGCAAAATAAACAGAAATCTTACTAACTTAACGGGCTTCTGACCTGTGGATAGTCTCTGCCTGAAACACTGCGGTCTTTCATCCTCCGAAAACCCGAGCATGCTGCTTTCAGCTGTCCAGACCAAGTGCTCTGGCATCCGCGATTGGTTGGCCTCTAAATCGGATGTTCAGTCTTACTTGTCGTC
This sequence comes from Portevinia maculata, assembly GCA_949715645.1. Classification (NCBI taxonomy): domain Eukaryota; kingdom Metazoa; phylum Arthropoda; class Insecta; order Diptera; family Syrphidae; genus Portevinia; species Portevinia maculata. The sequence goes on along the minus strand of OX454525.1, from coordinate 107,521,568 downwards.
TATAACCTAGGGGCTGGGAGTCGAAGATCATCTTCGCTGGAGCATTATTGTGTATTAGCTGTTCGGAGTTCATCCACTTCTTGGTACAGATCAAAGAGTTCGCGGTTGCGTCTTCTCCTCCATTCGCCCTCCTCGCACACAGGACCAAATATCCGACGAAGTATTTTTCATTCGAAACAACCCAATATCAGTTGGCAGTATCAGTGTTTTATAGAGCTTACACTCTTAGTATTCCGGGTCAGGTGTTTTGCCAAACCTTGTGAGAAAGCACGCAAAAAGATTGGGGCTGTCGGAAACGGATACTGCAATGATATTTGTGTCAAATTTTGTTGTCTGGGCATTTCATACAGAGAGAGAGAGAGAGAGAGAGAGAGAGAACGATTTTCATGCAGAGCATCACTGGAGTAACAAGGAACATCACCTCTCATTTGTTTATACCCTATTCTAGGGGTATATTAATTTTGACGCATAGTTTGTAACATACCTTAATATTGCCCGTAGACCCCTAAAAGTTACTATATTTATGATCAGCATCGATAGTAATGTTGATCTCCATGTCCGTCCGTCCGTCCGTCCGTCGGCAAAAATTAGGCCTTTAAACTGGACCTAGAGAGCTGAAATTTTAACCATATACTCTCTAGGGTCCCGAAATAATCAAGTTTAAGAATTTTTGAAATCCGCCCACAGACACGCCCACAAACTCAAAAAAACAAAATTTTGGAAAAAATCGAATTTTGAGCTAGAGAGCTGAAATTTTTTATATATGATCTATGGCCCATAAAACTGATTGGGACATAAAATTTTCAAAATCCGCCCACTGACACGCCCACAATTAAATAAAACAAATTTTGGGAAAAATTGAATTTTGAGCTAGAAAGCTGAAATTTTTTATATATGATCTTTGGCCCATAAAACTGCTTGGGACATAAAATTTTCAAAATCCGCCCACTGACACGCCCACAATTAAATAAAATATTTCTTTTGAAAAACCAAAATTTGAGCTAGGGAGCTGAAATTTTTAATATATACTCTCTAGGGGCCCTTTATGCTCATGTGTAAATATTTTCAAAATCCGCCTACTGACACGCCCACAATTTTTATTTTTTATTTTTGAAAGTCCAAAGTTTGAGCTAGGGAGCTGAAATTTATAGTATATACTCTCTAGGTGCCCTTTATGCTCATACTTAAATTTTTTTTAAAACCGCCTACTGACACGCCCACAATTAAATAAAACAATTTTATTGAAAAACCAAAGTTTGAGCTAGGGAGCGTTTTTATTTACAAAAGCTTAGTTTTTTCGATAAAATCCTTTAAATTTTTGTCACGCCCACTTATGAGATATAGGAATAAGAATAGGGTATCCAACAGTTCGCCCAAGCGGACTGTAGCCCGCCCCTATGTTTTTAGTATGCGATAGAGAGTATGCGAGCACAACATGCTTTTTCTCGCAAACTATCGAAATATAGTTGCGAGAATGGTATCCACTTGAGATAATGGCAGCATGCATTGTGTATGCTATCATTTTAACGCAAATGGCAGTGGCGGATCCCCGGGGGTATCGGATTTAATTTATTTATTTTTTCTAAACTTAATTTGTAAGTTTTATCTCTATCCAATAGTTGTTTGGTTGACTTAATATTTACTTTTATTTATTTATTTGTTGTGTATATAATAAAGATTACCCTGAAGAAGGTGGCAACCCCCGCCGAAACGTTGGGAAAGTAAATGAATTAATCTTTCATTTTACAAAAAACTAAATGACCAAACAGCCGAAGAACACAATAAAGCATTAACATTTAATTTGGTCAACAAATCACACATCGGAATACAACATATTAGCAATAGTGCGAAATCTAGAGAAAATCTCAATCGTTGTTAAAATTCCGCGGTTTTTTGAAGAATTCTTGCAGAATTTCGTCTTCCGTTGGTCCAATTTCAGGATGGATACTCAAAGAAGCGAGTCCATTCAGGCGCTTCCATCCCATTGTACTTCTAAGATAGTTTTTTATTCTTCTTAGGGTCGAAAATTATCGTTCTGGAGTTGCTGTTGTTACGGGTAACACTGCCAATACTCGTAAGATCGTGTTCACGTTTTTGAAACATTTTTCATTGATACCCTAAAAAATAAAGTAACCATTGAAAGTTAAGTATTCGATGGGTTATAGAAACTGATTGAAGTAAAAATTCCGATCTGAAGTTACTCGCTGATAGTGCATCGAGCGCATTTTGAATATCTTGATCGGAGATCCGTTGCCTCCACATTCTGATCTCTGAGATGAAATTCCTTTCTGAACTGTCTAATATTTCGTCATAAAACTTGTAAAGATCTGCACATTTTTCCTCATCAAATTCCTGCTTGGAAGGAAATAGTTGTCCGAGACCGAAACTGTGGAAGATCGATTTGTGTTTTTCGAACCGACTTTGGAGATGAAAAATGTAAGAATCAAGGAATGGAATATTGAAGGCAATTCTGTAATAGTCTTCGACATTTTGTGTTTCAACGTTGCAGCGGTTTTTCTGTTGACTGCAACGACGACGCACTTTCATATTAATTTCGTATTCGGAACAGATTTCAGCAACATTGTCGTAAATGATACGAAAATTTGAATCAACGTTTTCCCGCTTTTCCTTGATATCATTCGCAGCATCATAAGCTAACTTTGTGGGTTCTTCTAGATCTTGATTTTTCGTCTGCAATTCCCGACTCAGAGGCAAGACGATAGAATTGATCGATTCCATTATATGGCAGGAGATTTGAAATTCGATTGTCAAAATCGCGGTCAAAAGCTGAGAAGCCTTTTGTGAATTCTCGCGATCTTTCCACTTTTTTATTTCTTCCAAAGCTTCTATAATGGCTGGTTGAAGTTCTAGGTAAGTTGAAACTGCTTCATGAGACTCATCTTGTAATAGCGAAAGAATTCAATTTTTCTTTTCTCCGGTCACTCTTTTTCGGCATTTTCAAAATTTCTTCCTTTAAAATGCTTTGTCTCTTCGGCCAGTGGGAAAATGCTTCGATTGCTCCGATAGTTCCTAACGCATTTTTTATACCCGATACTTCGCAAGCGCCATTGATAACCAAACTGAAGCTATGCGCGGCACAATGCACGTAGATTGCAACAGGAAAATGAGACCTGATATGGGCTTGTACCTACTCCGTTTACTTCGCCACTCATAACTGGTGCATATATATATCTGTGTATCAAAAAATTATCGACACTGTGGTGAAGTAGATGTTCCGAATTAAAATTGTTTGCAGTGGTAACCGTGTGTTCACACAAGCGGCACTATCGTAGTTTCATGCAAAATGTATCAACAGAATGAGAAAATGAGGTTAAGTTAGGTCATGACAGCATACATTTTGTGGACCCCCCCCCCCCCCCCCCCTCGTCGAGATCCTAGATCGGCAAATGGAAACTGCGTTTCAGGGAAGACATTACGCACATACTTTGTGAATGCGAGGGTATCGCTCGACATAGAAGAAGACGATTGGGCATCTACGAGTATTTCTTTGATAGTGTAGAAGAGGAAGTGTCGATTGGCTGCAACAAATTAGTGAGTTTAGAATGATGACTGACTGACGTTATAGGTGGGGGCCCATTATGGCGCCTAGTGTTTCTATGGCAGAATTGTCATGGCCCTGAGGTACCTAACCTTACCTAACCTACAAAAAAAAATGTTTTTTGCAAAAAAAAATAACGCCCCTTAAAAGTGGGCATTGCAAAAAACTTTGTATAGAGGAATTGTTGCGAACGACTTTATGCACTTTTTTTGCGAACAATAGAACTTTCAGTTCTGACGTGTCAGTGGACGGATTTTCAAAATCTTTACAATTGATCATTTCGGGCCCAAAGAGAGTATGTAGCTAAAATTTTAGGGCCTCAAAATTGACAAAGTATGGAAGAACGGAAATCGCTAGACCGACATAAATTTCGATGCTGATCACAAATATAGCAATTTTTAGGCGTCTACGACTAAAATATTAAGGTATGTTTCAAACACTGAGCCAAAATTATAATACCTTTAGAATTGGGTTTAAAAAAGAGCTTGAATGTGCAACCGAGGTCGTGGCAAACCTTCTTCTATCGATGGATGTAGAACTATCCTTTCAGGAAAAAATAAATGTTTTAAAATCGAAAGGAAATCTATTATTCGTGTATCGTGTATTTGATATTACGAGTATATCATCTTTCTTCAATCAATTTAATCTCTTCTTTAATTGCCTGAATGGTTGCTTTGATGTCGGACAGAGTGCAGATGTCGACGTTGGGTTGCAAGCAAGTGTGTTTTTTTCTTTTTATTCGCTATTATTGACTAAATACTGCCGTTGGCTGCTTTCCATCAATACTTTGAACTGTGCTTCAAGAGTTATGTTTATACAGGTTTGTGCATTGATTCACAAGGCTTGTTAAAAATATTTATCAAACTTGTAGGAGCAACAAGCTTTCGATATCGTCACTCTTCATAATTCTGTGAGTTCGACATTCTCGCCAATTTTTCATATTGCATTGATTAAAAAACAAAAATAAAATAAACTTTAGGCATACAGGGCTTAGCTTCTCCAACCATTTTGCTTGTGCGAAGCGGAAGGGACTTACAATTTAATTAGATTAGTATTAGTGCATTAGGCTCCGATCATTATGTATTTTTAACCGAACGACATTGCAAATATTTTGTTGGATCGAGGACAGTTTTTCTAGCTTATCTGCGAGAGAGCCGCCTAAGATAGCTGTCTGCAATGGGAGATTCCACTGTAGTCAAAAGCTAATCATTTCTAGCAATACATTGTATACGATTAGAATAGTTTCCATTTCCTGAGAATCAGGCACTTTCAGTTACACTTCAAAATAGTAAAAAAAGATTTAAAAACAAAGTTATGCGTGATTCCTAACACGTACTCCAACTGACATTACTCAACGAAAGTATAAATAATAAGCTGCCTAAAAGTTTCAATTAAATAAATGCAATAATTAGATAAGTACAAAGTGCGGAACGAAAGGCAAACACTTTTATTTTAATAATTATTATCTTAATAAACGTATTAATTATCATCAGTTCACATGACGTACGAGTACACCGTCTACTTTGCCCATACCCTAGAAGTCTTAGCCTAAGACGGCAAAGTATTTATCATAGGTTGTTAAATATGCATTAGGGCACATTCTCGCGTATTTAGAGAATTATATCTGTTTTGTATTATAAAATGTATGGCTACATTTCATCATTATACGATAACTAGTTGAATGTAGTTGAAAATGCATATTCATTAATTGGCGCTTAAGTCACGATTGCAACAATGTTGCAACAAACTTGTACTTACATACGTAATGTATCAAAGAAGTTGATACTGAAGTTGATAATGGCTGTTGTAGTTTCTTTTTTTGAAAAAGGGTTACACTTAGTAAATGTAAGAATATATTTTTTAGCACTTAAAACGCACCTTGAGACTACTCGACTATAGAGAAACTCAATAACCACACAAATTTAAACAGGGAAGTTGGCAAAGAGTGTTAAAATTGTACGGAAATCAAACTAGGTAGGTACATTAGTTAGATGAATAAATACAAACACAAATAGTAAGTGACGAGCAATATTTAGGTTTTTGGTTATTGTACCACGCTGAAAACGTGGAAGAAATATGGATTAATTTCCGTTTTGTTTGAAGGGGAATGTATATGTTTTCGGGTAAAAATATCCATGTGCCATAAACAGGCAAGTGCAATTTAAGCATTCCGCAACCTGTTGATAGTGACACCAGATTATTGAATCAATCATATCAGTATTTGTTACTAATCTTGGAATGGATTTATAAGTAATTTCAACAGTGTTAAGTATCTTATGGCTAAAAATACCGTTTTTTGAGTGGTTCTATTCTGATTGAAAATGCATAAATGATTTATCCTCAACTCGATGAGTCACGATCACTTAATATCCGACATTTATGCGTTGAATATGTATAACTTGCTAGCCGTTATGCCATTATAGGATTTTTTTATTTTTTTTTTCTCTGAGATTTTGGTCATAAGTTAATATCTAATGATTCCAAAGATTTGAAAGATTATTCCCCTCTCTTTTTCATCACGAATTCATTGCGTTGGCGTTAACCCTACAAAGATAATCTACGTCTGCGAGACGTATGACGTGCGGAAAAAATGTTATATCCTTCTAACTATAAACCGCATTGGGTTGGTTGCTTAAACTAACTCAGACGGTGGTCGGAGCTTGCCCCTTACGGTCGTGGCGCGACTTTAAATACCTGCGGTAAAAAGTTATAGCTATGCCGTACTTCTGGGGGCGTGTGTGACGTGTGCCATTCTTACATTTAATTTAATAGTTTATTATTGAAAATTACTAAGGCTTATTAGTTGACTCATTTTAAACCGAAAAATGAAAATTTGGCAGATATTATGACTTAATGTCAATTTTAAGGTTCCTTTAAAATATAAGTTGTTTTTTGTTGATTTGTATTGGGGTTTAAGTTTTTTGTTTTTATTGTTTAAATTAATATTTATTTATACTAAACATTGATTTATTTCTCTTAATATGAAATACATAAATAAATGAAACGTTAATATTTTTTTAAGAAGCTCATGGGTTTTATTAAATACACTACCAAAGTGCCATACGTCTCTGAGGCGTATGATTATCTTTTACGTCATATAAATATGATTATCTTTCTAGGGTTAATCTCATAAGCATCGATATCTAAAGTCTTTCAAGCCTTATCAAAAGCTGCAAATGGTTCAACGAGTAGGATGAAGATAGATCAGTGTGGTATCACAATGGACCCTTTTATTGGACTAAGTGTGTCGGCTTCTGCCGACTGCCAGTATAACCTAACCATCCTGGGCACAAGTTAATACACCAGATACAAATAGGCTGACATTTGATAGTTCGGAGGATCTAGTACATCGCATAGTAGATAATCACTGATATTTTCCTGCAAAATTGATGAATCTTATTGGTATTATGTAGATGCACTTTAATAATACAATAAATAAAGAAACTGAAACTTATTTATGAATTTTTATTTTAAATATAATCTAATGTTAATTATTCTGTTAAAGAAATAATGCTTTTCTTTGGTTTTTGAAGTTAGTGATGACTAAGAAAATAAATGTTGGCAATAAGTGTAGACAATTAAATTGTCTGCATTGCGTAGTCTACTTGGAACAACGCTAACTTTAAACTTCAGATCTTTAAATAAACAAGTGACAATTTTCACAAATAACACATTTTTAAACAGTTATTTTCCAAAAACAAACGTGTTTTACTAGTAAATTTTGTTGAGCCAAGTCTTGATAGGTTATAATAAATTCTTAATTGCTGGTAGCAAACACTTTTACTAATTGATGTGCATATTTACTGTGTTAGAAGGGTACATATTTGAAATATTCTAGCAGCTTCATTGTACAATGTACAACTGCAGCTATAGTCTCCACTCAATTCAAACGGTGTTTGCGTATCTATATTCTCTTCTTTCATGTCAAAATTATTGCCGCGTTCAAAACTTCACATGAACCTCATTAATTATTAATTGCAAATTATGAACGCCCACGCATGCGACCACGATAAAACGTCGACGATCATACAAGTGATACCCCACCTAAGGGGGATTTTATACAATGTGCAATTTACCGGACAAGCAGATCTAAATAAAATTATTATTTCCAGTTAATTGCTCGTAGTTCTGCTGTATTTAAGTGTGGGTACCTATCTTCGGCACACTCTGCAGATTACTAGCCACAGGCCCTATACTGGACTCACGATGTCGAATCGTCTCTAAAGATTCTCGTACTCTCGTGGAAATGAAACTCAAAACCAATCCTCTAAATCTAACCTAACGCATTAAGATACCTATAGTACCCTACACCGGTTGAAGCATTCCTACGAGTATAAAGATAGGCTTAACCCTTTAGTCTACCTCCTTTCCGCTTCTTCCTTATCTACATTCAACCAGTTGATTGTCACGTCGCTTCGCGTCGCGTTGCCCTGTGTGCAGCATTATGGATCTCATAGGAAATTCTTTCAATTACGATCTTTTTATTTGTGGGGAGTGGTGAATTTTGATGGCACATAATTGCACGGTTTGAACGAAAAATAAAAACATAGGGACGGGCTACAGTCCGCTTGGGCGAACTGTTGGATACCCTATTCTTATTCCTATCCCTCATAAGTGGGCGTGACAAAAGTCTAAGTATGGTTGAATTGTTAAGAACGCTCTACATATTTTGTTATATAACATTTAAAGGATTTTATCAAAAAAACAACGCTCCCTAGCTCAAACTTGGGTGTTTCAATAAAATTGTTTTATTTAATTGTGGGCGTGTCAGTAGGCGGATTTAAAAAAAATTAACACATGAGAATAAAGGGCCCCTAGAGAGAATATATTATAAATTTCAGCTCCCTAGCTCAAACTTTGAATTTTCAAAAAAAAAAAAAATTAATTGTGGGCGTGTCAGTGGGCGGATTTTGAAAATATTTACACATGAGCATAAAGGGCCCATAGAGAGTATATACTATAAATTTCAGCTCCCTAGCTGAAACTTTGGATTTTCAAAAATTAATATACCCTTAGAATAGGGTATACAAAAATTATTTTATTTATTTGTGGGCGTGTCAGTGGGCGGATTTTGAAATTTTTTTATCCCGAGCAGTTTTAGGAGTCATAGATCATATATAAAAAAATTCAGCTTTCTAGCTCAAAATTCGATTTTTTCCAAAATTTGTTTTTTTTGAGTTTGTGGGCGTGTCTGTGGGCGGATTTCAAAAATTCGTAAACTTGATTATTTCGGGACCCTAGAGAGTATATGGTTAAAATTTCAGCTCTCTAGGTCCAGTTTAAAGGCATAATTTTTGGCTACAGACGGACGGACGGGCGGACGGACGGACATGGCTAGATGGACATTACTATCGATGCTGATCATAAATATAGTAACTTTTAGGGGTCTACGGGCAATATTAAGGTATGTTACAAACTATGCGTCAAAATTAATATACCCTTAGAATAGGGTATAATTATGAGGGAACAACGTACACAGTGTGCATTTGTAGTATACATTTAAGTATCTATACGTAGATGTTGCACTTGGTCTAAGTAGAGGATTTTGGAGTTTGTGTATGTGGATTGTGTTGACGTTGTTTTTAATTTTTTCCGTACCTAATACCACTTTGTAATTGTAGTGTCAGATACTTTCTTGTAAATGTAAATGTTTATTTATTCGTAAGCTACAAAGCTGACAACATTATGTACTTTACGGTTACGAATCTCAGACAAATTAATAAATATTAAATACTGAACTTAGCATCATTATATGCGCATGCTGCGCCTCGGTCATTTAAATTTTGTATACCCTATTCTAAGGGTTCCTATTATAACTTTGACTCATAGTTTTTAAAATAGGTACCTTGATATACCGTTTCCAATTATTAGGCCACTGAAATTAGAGCTAGGAAGCTGAAATTTGGAACATATACTCTTCAGCGGCCCATAATAATCAGGTGCAATTATTTCTTAAATTCCACTCACACGCCCAGTATGCATAACGTGTTTTCTTGAAGAAATTACGGGAATCAAAGTTGATGGAAGTTAATACATATTATCAATTCCTTATACAAAGTTGTTTGCCACGCCCACTTCTAAGGGGCGTTTTTTTACCAAAACTTTGTTTATTTCGATAAAACCTTTTTTTAAAGGGTAAACAACATTTATGTATAACAAAATATGTAGGCAATATTTTTCTCAACAATTCACCCATAATTAGATTTTTGTCACGCTCACTTTCTGGAGATTAGGAATAGGAACAGATTCACCCAAGTGGACTGTAGAATTTCTTTATGTTTTTTTTTCAATAAACTTAGTACTATTTGACTCTAACATTGAAAAACTTAAGAAACACCTATTATGGAATTTATTGAGGGGATACCTACGTTATATGGAGATCAAGTTCCAGGAGGAGTTTTGAATACAGGTACACAATAATTAGTTTCACGACACTTTGACCATTTTGGGTCATAAAATCGAGGTTTTTTTAAACCAGTAAAAAGTGATACCATAAACACTTGAAGACATTTATATATCAATTAAAAAACTATGCCAAATGCAAGTACCGTCAACTGGGGTAACTTTGACCGATGGTATAACTTTGACTGAAAGTTAGAAAGACATTGTTAATGGATTTTACCGCCACCTTTTGGAAGATAAACTAACATTAAATTTATATTTAGTAAGTACTATTCGTTAATAGATAACAGGAAAAAAGTTGGAGGGATGAAATTTCGTTTGACCGTGTTCAAATCGACATATGTCAGAGGTACAAGGTAGCGGTGTTTTTGAGTGTTCCAAACTTTATATTTGTTGTGGCTGATAGTGAATTGATTTACATAACATTTTTGGACTGGTTTGTAGATTATTCAATTATCTTTCAGAAAAGTGTATTTTAGAGTAGTTTTAATTAAACTTTTAATATTTTTGTAATGAAATACAAAAATGTACCAATATTTCGAGTAAAATGGCTAACTTTGACCGACCTCAGTTAGACATGACTATCGGCAAACATTGACCACCCCCTTTTCTCGGGTTTTTTTTATAGAATTTCAAACTTGCTTTTGCCATGCCGCCAAAAAATAATATTAAACCAAAAAGGCGTTACAAAAGCACCACCGAGGATGATATGCAAAAGGCTCTAGACCTTATACGAACAAAACAATGATCAATGATAAGGCGGTCAAAGTTAGACTTAGGGCCGGGAAACATTGACCACCCAGTTTTTGGCCAAAAACTATCCCCAAATATACTATTTATTTTAATTGTGCATATACAAATTGAAGTAATTACCACAGCCCCAAATATAAAGTATATAAGTTCCAATATATATAATTAGCAAAACTGCTGCATTCGTTTAAAATTTGAAATCGGTCAATGTTTGCCAGGTTGACGGTATCCTAAACAAAGAGAAAAATGCTCGGATTTGTGTCTTAAAGGATCAGGATCGTAGCAGCTATGTAAGCAGCGAGATTGAGGGAAGTCACACAGTAAAATTTAAGAAGAATGCACCGCTAAATGAAGAAATCCGAAATCAGCGCCCTAGTTTTGTGAAGCAGGACATACGATTGGATAGAGAATGGTGAATGACGTTTAATTTGGATGGCATCGACGGTTATAATTTCTATTTTCATGATATGAGAAAATATGAAATAACCTTTTATAAAAGACACAGCAAGGGAGGTGGTGTGATGGTATGAGGAGCACTTTCATTTTATGCCACAGTTGAACTGAATTTTCAAAGCCCACGAATGAACGCGGTAGCCTACAAATACATACTGAGGAGAACTTTTTCGAAGTTAAATGAATTGTTTTGAAGACACCGATGGACTTTCTGGCAATCCTAACTAAAGCCTGGATTCAGTGTCAAAATGCAGAGCTTTTGCCATGACCTGAATTGAACACAATGGAAATTGATATGGGAAGGAGGAAAAAAGTTTGAAACCAAGGAAGACTTAATTTCATTAATTCATCTTTAACACAGATTGGAAGTAGTCGAACGTTGTACTAAATTTAAATTCGAGTTTTTTTTTTAGAGTAGGGCATAAAGACTCGGTCAAACAGAACGCGGGTTAGCGTTCTTTTTTGGACACACCAAATCAATTTGTTTTTTTTCCGCAATTTATGTAACGCATTTTTTTGTCACAATTGGAGAAACACACTGGATATAAACAAAAAATTAAAAAATAAAATAAAAAAAACTACTACTCGTATCTGCCCGTCGCGTTCTTCATTTGCCAGGTTGAGTTGGCCGCTTTCTGTTTGCCTGACACAAAAAAACGCGACGGGTAAAATGTTTTCCCGCACCACCAGCCCGCGTCCTATTTAAACGATCACTAAGGTTTTTTTTTATATCTTAATCATAGTCTGTAACATGTATTTAATATTGATCATAGACCCCTAAAAGTTACTATATTTGTGATCATCATCGAAAGTTATGTCGATCTAACCATGTCTGTCCGTCCGTCCGTCTTTCACCATTTTGAGGCCTTAAAATTCGAGCTGGAACACTTAAATTCGGAACTTATACTCTCTAGAGATCATCAAGTATGAAAACTTAGTTTCTAACCGCACCCACATGTTGGGAGTGTTTCAGACGAAATCGTGGTTTTTCGATAAATTCTTCGTCCAAACTAACCTTGTATATGAAAAAGAAATAATGAAAAAGAAAGAACATTGTAGTTTATGTTATTTTTTTATTACTATTGAATAAAATAAATTATATCACATTTTTTTATTGATTTTGTAAACGACTTGTTTCGAAACTCTATTTTCATCTTCATGCACAAATATAATTTTTTGATTAATTATGTTCTTTTGCATCTGTGTGGCAGTTAAGTTTTTTGTACGATGGTGTCTAGTGTTGTTTGTTTCGTTTTGTTTATCGTTTTCTGTTTTACCTATTTGTATTTTTGTTTGCTTTCTTAAAGATTACAATGATGGTTCTGGTGTCTTTAGTCATGTTTTATGTGGTATTTGAGTGCAGTTTCGTATAGTGCGTTTGTTTTAAATAATAATTTGTCATTTAGGACGCTGTACTCTTCTTTCTTGTTTGCCTTGTATTCAAACTCTTCAAGTGCCTCAAGTAATCTCGTGTTCTTGTACATATTTATGGGTGAAAGGTTCGTCTCAAAGTTGGAGTAGTAATGGTTATTGTCAATTAGGTGTAGAGTGTGATTTTGTATTTTGTTTTGGTTTATGCCCTAAAAATTATTCGTAGAAACTTTTTCCTGTCTGTCTTATGTAATGTTTTTTCTACAATCGTCGCATTTTATTTTGTATTCTCCGGATTTCTTTTCGGTTTCTGTTTTCTTTTCTGGTTTAAGGATTGAATGTATGTTGTTATTTGTTTTGAATGAGATATTGACGTGATGTTTTTGAATCAAAAGTGTTCTTTCTCTTTCAGTATTTATTTTGTATGTACATGCACGCAAATGTAGACAAGAACAACAATGAATAAGCCTTGTGTCAAGTCAATGTTTGTTTCAAAGGCATTGTGACCAAATTCGAAGTTTGTTTCAGTTTATCTTAAACAAATAAATATTAGGCATTAACGGCCATACAGGAGACAAAACCTGGCTTCTTCAAACATGTGCTTAAGCGAAGTGGAATTGACCTACAATTTTAAGCCGAATCCGAACGGCAAATTTAAAAAGCTTCTCACGACAATTGATACTCTTGGATGTTTGTTAGGCGTTCGCAAGAGGTTGGACGGTTGAATTTTTTTTAGATGTAACTTGGCGCCGGCGGGATTGGAACCTGAGACCTTTAGTTTAGTAGTCGACCACATTAACCTCTGCGTCCACACTTTTACTTACAAGACTAAACAAAAATGGGCGAAATCAAGAACGCCTCTCAACCCAATGCCACGTCCAGTTTGGGGGATAGGAATATATATTTTTCTGTGGACTTTAACGACAGACAAAAACAGGGTCGATTTTATGACTTAAATTGGTCAAAGTGCCATAAAACTAAAAAAAAGGAACCAAAACTCTTCCTGGAACTTTATCCCCATATTATTCCCAATAAATTCTATAACTAAATTTTTACTATTTATTTATAGTTATATAGAAATCGTACTAAGTTCATTGAAAAATGAGTGTAGCTAAATGCTTGAGACCCAGTGTATATAATGAATCAAAATTGAGAACCTTCAGCGATCATTGGCCTGGTTGTGAATCAGTCGCCTTATCAGGGCATAAAACCTCTTGGAATTGTTAATCAAGTACCGAGATATCTAATAACGCTTTTCACCAGCCAATGGCTGTTCATTTTGTCTAATAATTTCTGGTAACTCTAGAGGTGCCATGACATAACGCCATCTTAGAAAAGAAATTTTATCATAAAATAATTTCTATACCTAAAGTAGATCGCGCACAGGAAGAGGCTAGGAATATATTGCGTCGTCCCCCGCTAAGCTGCGTTCATCGTAAAAGGCAACTTAAGGGGCGAAATCCCATATAAGTAATTTCCGCATTCAGGTGAACTTAGTCACACATTTAACACCGTCATTAAACTGGTCCGCAGGTGTGCATTGACACGACTTGTGATCACAGGGGTCTAAAGAGAAGATGAAATAATCATCAATAACAGGAGCATACACGGATTGAAATCAAACAAAACGTAGCTGCAGAAGACAAAATTCTCTATCACGCCAATGCAACAACACCAGCATTTATTTGGCCTCAGTGTCGAAATAATCAGAAACCGGGAGGCTTGGTGGCCCGCCAATACTTCTACACCTAGTAGGGGAAGACGGGGCACAGAGGACCACCGTCGTACAGGGTACAGGGAGGTATATTGGAAATAATTTCCCCAGAAACAAAATCAAAGAGATCCCACGGAACAATAAAACGGATATCTCGAACTCAATATTCCAAAGAATTGGCAAGTTTTCCATTCAAGAACTAAAGGAAACCAAAGAGGAAGAAAGACAACAGAGGTCATCACTAGCACGTCATGTAAAATTTTAAAAAATTGAAAACATTATCACTAACACGAATGTGGAATGCTCTTCCCCGCTCCATTTTTCCTACACATTATAATCAACAAACATTTAAAACCAACGTGCATCGGCATCTCTCCCTATCTTCTAACCCTAATTTCCTTAACGCACGCGCTGTGTAGCTACTACCTTAAAAGGGTATTCAAAAATCCCTTTAGTGCGAGTACATTATAAAAAAAAAACTAAGTACAATCCCAGGCGCAAAAATTCGAGCTCATCTCAGGAATACAATAATGACGGCATTTCATACATTTTTAAATTTAAAAGAAAATTACGGCTGGATTCAGTGTCGTGCTTGTAAAAAGTGGGCACATGATGCTTGTGCCGGAGCAGAGGACGACGACAGCTATATAATCTGCTTACATTGGGGTTGACGGCAGTTTAAAAAAATATTTATTAACATCAAATTATTTATATTTATATAATTTATTTCATTTTTACCAATAATGTTTTTTTTAATTTGTTTAAATCATTTAATAATAAAATAAATACCATCCATACTTTCTACTTTTAGAGCAGAAGATGTTTCATAGGGGGTAGAGAGAACCAAAAACACTTTTAATGCACGTTTAATTTTTAGAACAAAATTGGTAAAGCTCCGAAAGCCATTATTAACTTATTTAAAGTTTACACCTTAAGGTATGTGGTGAGGAAATTTGAGCCTTTTTTCTTCGTTCAATACATATTAATAAATCGGCAAACGTTAAGTGGTCCTCTGTCCCCGTTCTCCCCTATGTATCATCAATGACCAAATAGATTTCAATGTTGTAGATCTGTTTGTCAAAATAACGAATCACCCTGTTTATTTTATACTATTCTTGGACTCACAATAAAATTGAAATAAATTAATGCAAATCATTTTTAATCACTTGCTCACCTTTCGTGCAAATGATCAACTAAGTATGCAGAGCTCGTACTTATGTAGCAGTGGTAAAATTGGTTTTATACATTGCGTACTTTGGTTATATGAGTACCTCGCCTGCCGCCTTGCATACTCGTAGTGTTTAGTTTTATTTTTTGTTTAAATACAATTTTAATTGCTAATACTGTGGAATCTTCCTGCTGAATGTAATGGTCATAAACAAACATAGGAAAGTACAATGTACATAGCATTGCGTCTTGCGATATCAAATTAACCGCCTTGGACTGCAATAAATTGACCAACATAGAGATATGTGCGGGGTAAGCGGTAGGCCATTCATTTCATTCATGTACTCGTAGGTGTATCGCGTGTATGAGTTGAAAAGATTTAATAGCGGTACGCACAATTTGATAAGCGTGCAAATAAAGGTTGCATGTAGTTAAAGATATGAGGGACCGATTGGAAGTGGAAGGACTCAGAAATGTAATGATTGTGTATATTGTTCTGAATTAGGAGTTAAAAACTCATACGGTGTCGTTTGTGAAGTTAACTCCGAGTCGGGTGAACTATACCTTAAAGATACTGCTATCACCAGTGAAGCTTTGAGTCGTTGGATATATGCTAGTTTATATAAGACAGAATGTGCTATTTGGTACATGCTGTCATTTAACAAAACATTTACAGTACAGTATTAAGTTTTCATGACTAGGTGTTGTATAATTAGCGTAGGTCATTTCGCATTGTATATTATAACTAACACACCAGAGCAATTGTGTTTTTTTTTACATCCTCGCGGAAACCACGGCATACTCCTTATGTCGGCCCAGACTTGACTTCTAGTCACAATAGTAACACTATTATGCTCTGTCGAAAAGGACTGGCTGATGAGTCTCAGATATCTTACGGAGCCCCGTCAGAAAGAGGACGTACGGGGGATCAATTCATGCGAATTGGCCACCAGTATCAGCCAACACGGCAGAAGCATTATACGACCTATATATTTATATAAAGCTGTGATCATTCAAGATTTTCGATACCAACTTAGTTAGATTAGAGAATGAGGGAATGAGCCCGAGTCACGGCCACGGACAACACTTTTATTCCAGAGACGGATTACTGGCATCAAGTCTGGAATTATCTGGACCTCCAGTATAGGGATTGGGCCGTCATCGGCGTCACTTCCACATGACACGGAAGTATGTATGTGAAAACTGTCAAGGCATAATGTCGCAAATAAGATCATATGCAACGTACTTTGTGAACCTTTTAAGCTCCCCTGCAACACACTGATCGCCACTAATCGGTGTGATTGTGATTAGTGTGACAGAACTAATTTACTCACGGACACAAATTCTGAAAAAACAACAATTTTCAAATCGAGACAATTTATCTTTTCACTGACTTTAAATCCGCATCTGATAGCATACATCGTCAGAGGGTCGACGTGGCGATGGCTGAATGTGAGATCCTGGCAAAACTGATCCAGCTGGATTGAATGAAACAGAAAAACAACCAGTGCAATGTGCAATTTAGATGAAGCTCTTCAGAAATACTCCAAATTTGCACCGGAATCCGGCAAGCGAATGGGCCATCGAGTGATTTATTTAAACTTGTTTTGGATCAGAAGGGCACTGTCTTTAAAAGATCCGTCAAACTGCTGAGGTACGCGTACGATAACGACATCATCGGCAGCTTAAAACACAGTTGAAGTTGGTTGACATTGAAAACAAAACTCGTGTGGGAATGCCTACACGGACTGAATAGACTAGGCAAGAATAACCGAATTTCCATCTGCTGGGTACCTGGCCATGTTGACATTACAGGCAATGAGGCAGCAGACTCTCTGGTAAGAAAAGGGGCAGAGGAACCCTTCATAGGACCTGAACCATTCTCCGTGATAGGAGAACACACTCTACGCGAAGAGTTCAGGAGACTGGAGGAAGAAAAAAGGGCCAACACCTTTCTCAACCTCCAAGGTCTGAGGCAAGCAAAGAAACTCTTAGGAAATTACAGCCAAAAGAGATTCAAAGCTTGTATAAGCCTTAACAAAAACAACCTTATAATCCTAACAGGCCTCCTCACGGGGCACTGCAGACTCAAGGAGCACCTGAGGAAAATGGGTATATCAGAGGACGGGCTCTACAGATTCTGCAGTGAAACCGCCGAAACTCCAGACCACATACTGGAATCCTGTAGGGCACTGGCCTACAAAAGGATGAGATATTTGGGCAGGCACCAAATAACAGACAAGAACATTCAAACCATGGACCCATAGCGCATTCTCAGATTCATCAAAGAAACTGGACTGCATAGAGGGAATTTGATTCACACCCCAGGTTTGCGACGCCACAGAAGACTGATCCACTAATTTAGAGACTACGCTTTTCCATGCCGGAGCGCTGCCTGGGCGTTCGGCCTGGAAAAATGGAAGCAACGTGCCTGGGATCGCATACGATGAAAGGATTTACTGTTTCAGGCAGACTCTCAAAGGAGTTAAGGTTGACTTCAAGACTTAGCAGTTTAATATAATTATAAATATTTTAATAAATACATGGGTTAGCGTTGTTAATCAATAAATTGTTAAGTTGATTTTAAAATTTCATAAAGATTGTTCAGCCATCATTCGAGCTTCGATTTTTTCTTCAAAATTCTTTCCTTAGAGAATGGTACTGCGGCACAACGAAAAAGGTTAACTTATGGACACATATTTAACGTATCCCTAAGAGTTAACCCTCGAAATGTTTACAATATAATAAGAATCCAGCAGATTCTTGAAATGAGAAAATAATGTTGTGTACAAAATGTCGAATAATCGCAAACCAAAGTGGTTAAGTTGGTTATAATGAAAATGAGCGAGCAATAATCAACGTAATGTAACAAAAAGACTCAGATTTATCTTTGATAGCTCTGATAAACAAGCAAATTGATCGTTTGTGTTAACAATTTATAAGGGATAAGGGTTGAATCTTTAATGAATCAACGGCCAAAGGATAGTTTCGAGTTATTCCACCAATATCCAAAGACGGCTAGCTTAATTAAAATTTAAAATAAAATATTTATCTGTTAATAGGAATTCTTGAGAAAATATCTACGCAAGCAAATGTCATTCTCATTGATCTACATATATGTAAAATACATTTCTTTGAATCTGCGAGTGGGTCAACACGATATATACAACACACAAGAAAAAGGACATATTTCTGACAAATAAATGAACTCGCGTGGACATGTTGTGTGTATATACAGAGATACTATGTCATTTCAGATAGTTAAGATTAAGATATAGTAACTTTAACTTATATGACTTACCTCAGGTTTCAGATTGATAGGATGATATTGTTGCTGCGACTGAGATTGTTGTTGCAGGTGAGGAGGGTGATGCTGGCTTGTATTTGCTCCGGGCGGTGACGATGACGGAAACGGTGATGGTGATTTGTTCGCCGAAACCCCAGTAACTGATGATATTGCCGCAGTTGCTGCTGTTGTAGCTGCCAATGTTAACGATGAAGATGTTGAAGACGACGACGATGATGATGAGGACGACGATGATGATGATGAAGATAAGGACGACGATGTAGACGATGTGGATGAGGCAGATGATAGATTTGTAACTGGACGTATTGTAGCCGCAATTGGATTGACCGTCGTTGAGCTGGATGTTAGTTGTGAGGGCGGTGATGACGGGGATGGGGTAGGTAAACGTGAAACTGGAACGATTCCGCCTCCCGTACCAACGCCACCCAATGGTGTAGGAGTTGTGTCAAATTCACGTTTTATACCGCCTAACGATGCAGTAATAGTTGCTTCACATGGTAACACAGTGCCTAGCATAGTTGGTGTATCTGCTTTACTTTGGTGACTATTACTTTCAGTTTCTTCGACACCCTCCGCCATATTAGATTCGCATCTCGATTCGTCTGCAAAAAATTAAATGTTACTTTTTCAAAAAAAAATTTTATTATGTTTTTTTTTAATTTTAAAATAACGTTGGCAACTGCTCTAAAAAATCAGAGGTTGGTCAAAATAGTTTGCTCAATTTGTATTCGAATATGTAAATATGATATCCAAATCCCACTTAGACCCGGTTTTTGTACTACGAGGCGAAAGTAAAAGATCATCATATATGATTGAATACCTCTACCACGATATCGTTGATTTTGGCTCCGTAACATGAAGGACGATCTTCCTGTTGATTGGTAGATATAAAAGTCTGCAAGATGCGTAGTTCAGCGACATCAATCAGGAAAGTTGTAACAAGTATTTAGCACGAAAATATTGCAGATTGAGGCGGCCTCATAACTCTCATAACTAAGCTCTTGAAAGCTGCAACAGATGACTTCTTAGGGAATATTTACAGGCAACAAAATGTTGGGCTTTTCATTCAGGCGTTTTATAACAATTACATTTTTACAGCCAACTTGGTTACATTACACATTTAAGTAAAGCTTTGGTTCCTAGCTTCTCGCGTATCGGAAGGCAAAGAATCCGCTAAACGGCCTCTGAGCTACAATTTAGTTATTGGGCTAAGCCCACCTTTTGAACATACGAAAAGATATGACGATCAGAATTAAATGTATCGCAATTCGTAGCATACCCCCTTTATGGCCTTCCTACTGTGGGGTTCACCGGTTCGATCTCAAAAAACATCGACAGACTTCCCTGATTCGGATAACTTATTTACTGAGGAAAATCAAATGCTGCTTAAATTGAATTATGTATGATCCCGGCCAGCCTCTTCAATCATTCAATATTAACAATTTTTAAACATAACACATGGTGTAAATGCATCAGGAGCAAAAAAAAACACGGAAGATGTTTCTAAAAGCAGAATGTCTGTCTTGCAACAACTGCAGTGGTTGCAGAATTTACTTCTTTTCCACAAGAGTAAACGACATAAATTATTTGTGTGCACGTGCTTTCGATACAATTTGGTTTTTCACTGATCATATTATTCCCGGTTAAATTTTCATGTAGCGCAGCTTCTAACTAGAGCAGAAAGGTGAGTGGTAGTTTTAAATACTCGGGAGAGTATTTTGATGCCTGCCCCTTCTTTAACGATTACGATACGTTTCGTGCATGCTTTTATGCCCCCAAAACACAGGTGCAGAAATTCTATATTCGTCTATAAATTTGGTACCACGGTCCAGGGGTAGCAACGGTGTAGAGGTTAGTATGTCTACTTGTGTGACCCGACAAATGACACCTTGTTTTCTACAACCTCTGCACCAAAAAGATGATATCCGCCTGGTAGTACAATGGGCAGTTACCGAGTCTGAGGGCTTTGGAATTTGGATTTTCTATATTATAAAAAAAGCGGCCAAGTGAGAGTCGGACTCGCCCATGAAGGGTTCCGCGCGAATTATAATTATTATTTACTTAGGCACCTATTACAGATTTATTATTAGGAAATAATGGTTCACGGCTTACGCATAAGGTTTATGTTTATGAAATTAAATGTTTTTTTTTTATTGGAGTTGATTGAATGAAAGGTAAATTGCGGTTTACGATTTATGACGTATTAAAAAAAAAACTACTTACTAGATCCCGTTCAAACCAATTTTCGGTGGAAGTTTGCATGCTAATGCACATCATATATTTTTTTAGTTTTATCATTCTATTATTTTAGAAGTTACAGGGTGGGGGAGACACACTTTATCACTTTCGAAGTGTCTCTTGCGCAAACTATTTAGTTTAGAAAAAAATGATATTAGAAACCTCAATATCATTTTTTAAGACCTATTCATAGATACCCCATACGTATGGGTTTGATGAATTTTTTTTGAGTTTCAGTTCCCCCCAAAATTTATTGTTTATACCCTATTCTATGGGTATATTAATTTTGACGCATAGTTTGTAACATACCTTAATATTGCCCGTAGACCCCTAAAAGTTACTATATTTATGATCAGCATCGATAGTAATGTCGATCTAGCCATGTCCGTCCGTCGGCAAAAATTAGGCCTTTAAACTGGACCTAGAGAGCTGAAATTTTAACCATATACTCTCTAGGGTCCCGAAATAATCAAGTTTACGAATTTTTGAAATCCGCCCACAGACACGCCCACAAACTCAAAAAACAAAATTTTGGAAAAAATCGAATTTTGAGCTAGGAAGCTGAAATTTTTTATATATGATCTATGACTCCTAAAACTGCTCGGGATAAACAATTTTCAAAATCCGCCCACTGCCACGCCCACAAAAAAATAAAACAATTATATTGAAAAACCAAAATTTGAGCTAGGGAGCTGAAATTTTTAATATATACTCTCTAGGGGCCCTTTAAGCTCATGTATAAATATTTTCAAAATCCGCCCACTGACACGCCCACAAATAAATAAAACAATTTTTTTGAAAATCCAAAGTTTGAGCTAGGGATCTGAAATTTATAATATATACTCTCTAGGGGCCCTTTAAGCTCATGTATAAATATTTTCAAAATCCGCCCACTGACACGCCCACAAATAAATAAAACATTTTTTTTGAAAATCCAAAGTTTGAGCTAGGGAGCTAAAATTTATAATATATACTCTCTAGGGGCCCTTTTATGCTCATGTGTTAATTTTTTTTTAAATCCGCCTACTAACACGCCCACAATTAAATAAAACAATTTTATTGAAACACCCAAGTTTGAGCTAGGGAGCGTTTTTTTTGATAAAATCCTTTAAATGTTATATAACAAAATATGTAGAGCGTTCTTAACAATTTAACCATACTTAGACTTTTGTCACGCCCACTTATGAGGGATAGGAATAAGAATAGGGTATCCAACAGTTCGCCCAAGCGGACTGTAGCCCGTCCCTATGTTTTTTTTCTATTTTTGTGTGAAAATCTTAATGCGGTTCACAGAATATATCTACTTACCAAGTTTCAACAGTATAGTTCTTATAGTTTCGGAAAAATGTGGCTGTGACATACGGACGGACAGATAGACAGACAGACATGGCGAATCCATAAGGGTTCCGCTTTTTGCGATTTGGCTACGGAACCCTAAAAACGGTCCACTCCGTTTTTTTTTTTATAATGTACAATCACTAAAGGGATTTTTGAATATCCTTATAATGTAATAGCTACACAGAGCGGGCGTTAAGGCAATTAGGGTTAGAAGATAGGGAGAGATGCCGATGCCCATTGGTTTTAAATGTTTGTATATTAGGTATAATGTGTAGGAAAAATGGAGCGGGGAAGAGCATTTCATATTCGTGTTCTACGGCTAAAGAATGATTCCTTGTCTTTCACTGTACGTCAGGCTTAAGGGTAAACTGATGCGCATTCCTTGCACAGCGGGTATTGCGGTTGAAATGTCATAGCGCGGAGTGCAACTGGCTATTTCGTTTGAGCACATATGGTAAAAATATCGATAAAATAACGAGAGACAATAGACTTTGCGACGATGACTAAGGCAGTCAAGCGATCTCGCGATGTTAAAGTCACCAATGAGTATTATCGCGCTATTTTGAATCCTGTCTAGTAGCTCCAAATAAGTAATTGGTGCACCAGACCAGATATGCGCATTGTACTCAAGTTTTGAGCGGATAAACGCCTTATAAATAGTAGCCAGACCAGAGAGATCTTGCAGCGCTTCTTCTTGGCGATATCGAATATGTGGTCATTCCACCAAAAGTTGTCATTAACACACATACCGAGAATGGAAGCCGTTCGGTTTCAACGATGCAAGTGCCAATCATGGACAATGGCATGGGGTTAGGGTTTTGCTTTAGTGACAGAATGCACTACATATGTTGCTGCCATACTTTTAGTGCCACTGCAAAAGAGTGCACACAAAAAGGAGCAAAAACTCGCTCCATTTTAACGAAAATAAAACAAAAGTCATGGGTCAATATTAAAAACGCAAAGCTGTTTTGACTTTTTTAGTGGATTTAGAAATAGAGGCACCTTGCAGACTGCAGTGGTTGCAGAATTTACATCTGTTTTCGCCCATTCAAACGCGTATGTTATAATTTCTCTGTCCGGCAAACGTCTGCTCGTGATAGTTGCTTGCTTTTACCACTCCACGACACAGATCTTATAGTGGCTTACCTGAA
Source organism: Portevinia maculata (assembly GCA_949715645.1). Classification (NCBI taxonomy): domain Eukaryota; kingdom Metazoa; phylum Arthropoda; class Insecta; order Diptera; family Syrphidae; genus Portevinia; species Portevinia maculata. The sequence goes on along the minus strand of OX454525.1, from coordinate 107,498,118 downwards.
TTCGCTCAGTCATATCGCTTCTTGCACGAGTTATTTAAGAATAAAAAAAATATATAAGTAAACATGTGAAGTAAAGTAGTACCTCATGCATTCTGGTCATACTGGACTGTAGGTACTATTACCAGCAACAATCTTTTACCGTATACATTTAACGAATACTCAAAATATTGTGCGTGCAGTGGCCATTTGGCTATGCCAAACTATGCCTACTGAGCGAAAAGTCTCAATACCTAAACTCCTTTTACACTGCCCCACCTCTTGCAAAAGTCTGACAATCATCCAAGATTATCAGTTCAGATGAAAAGCTTTTTAAATTTACTGTACCCTAGCATTCTTGCCGAAAATATAACTTCGCATACACAAATGGTTGGAGAAGCATAACTCATATTGAAGTTTGTTTCAAATTCCAAACGGCAATGTTACCAAATCAACCCATCAATCAATAATAAAAAAATATACTTATTTACCATTTTTTTTTACAATTAACTTTTTTTTTTCTCCACGCGTGTCCGACATTAAAAGTATTAATTAGCGTATTATAATTACGAAGTACAGCGGCCTCAGAATAATAAAATATATACAATGATGTCAGGCTTGCAACTTTCTTGAGGAATGCAACACTGTTGTCATAGAACATTTACCTTTACATGTTAACCTGCGCGTAGCGGTGCAGTTGGTCACAAAATGTATTGTATCATGCTTTTTCTTTATATTCATCTACATGTTGTACTGTGCAAGGCACGTCTATGAAAAAATGGCAAATGAGACTTTTTGCGGAAAGGAAAATTTGACTTCACAATTAAGCTGGGACAATCTTCAATTCAATTTCAATTCAGTTCAATTTAATCATAAAGGATAGTACAAGTAAGACATAGTCTTTTATAGTACATGTTATTGAAATAATAAACAATGAAATTTAATAAAACTAATATAAACATAATGAAATATAGGAGAAGTAGAAAAAGAAACAGAAGTAGAAAAAGAAAAGTTATAAGAGAGGAGAAAGAAAAGAATATTAAGGAAAAGTAGTTATTGTTGTTGTTGTAGATGCTCTATTGCGGCATTTTTAAACTTATTAGCTCCAATTATTTGCTTAGTTCTGGTCGGGAGGGAGTTCCAAAGTCCGGTCGCATGGATGAAGAAGAGGCGCGTAGAGTTCAAATAATTAAAGATTTTGTGTAATGGAGGATTGAACAAATTGAAGTTTCTCGAAGAGATATGCAGGAGATCTAGTTTTAATCAGACTGTGCATAAACTGGCAACACCTGGTATTCAAAAATTGTTGAAACGTGCAACCCAGTACTAGTTTGTGGTAGTGCGATATATGATCCTGTCGATGCAGACCATATACATATCTAATGGCATCGTTGAACACGACAAGCAACTTGTGTTGACAGTGAGAGTCAAGTTTGCAGTATACAGCTGTTGAATAGTCAAATATTGGAACGAATAAAGTCTTGACAAGCCTTAGTTTTGTATCCACTGGGGTGAAACTAGAAGACTTCCAAAGTTTTCGCAATCCGGCATATATTCGCCCAACTATGTAATTTGTTTGGTCTACAGCGGAGAGCGAGCGATTTATCTTGAAACCAAGATTTGTGACAGTTTCGACAAACTTAATTTCGCTATTGTTTAGTAACACGGTAGTTCAATAGTATCATGACATTTTTTTGATATCAAAATCAGTTAAGATTTTTCTGGATTGATGCTTAGCCCATTGGAAAGGGACCAGCTATAAATTTTCGAAAGATCCTCATTAATTCTAGCAATGAGATCCTCTACCAGTCCAATTGGACGTAACAAATAAATCTGGACATCATCAGCATAAAGCTGTTTGTAACGCTCTAAACGAAAAAGGACTAATTTTCCGTTCCACGTGTTCGTAAACATAATGATGTTTGCGTTTGAAAGATGTGTGCTCGACATGGATCCAAATTTATTGACCGCAAAATATACTTGATGGTATGTTGCTTGAAATTTCTTGCACATAATAGATGTCAAGTTTTTCATTTTTTACGAGTAGATATCAATGTGAGGGCAAATATTAGTTTTTGAATTGACCAAAATTAGATGAGATGACATAAAATTCATATTGACCTAAAATTCTGGTGGAAGCAGTCATAAGGGCCATTCAATTTGTGATTGCGAACTTATAAAAGATTTTTAATTTGTCATAACAGCTTTCGATCTAAATGAGTCTATTTGAAGCAAATAAAATTACGAAATTCTATGAAATATAAAAATTTATTTTGATAAAATTTGTGCTAAATCAAAGTGTCAGTTAAAATTCCAAACTTCTTCAAAATCACTATAGCCGTTTTGAAGTTATTACCGTGTTTATAAAGTGTTCCGTGTAGGGACGGGCTCAGAATATCACTGCAGCGCACCCCGATAAGTAGCGCTTTTCGTAAAAGGCGACTACGGTCAAAATCACATTAATACCATTATAACCAATTGAACAGCTATGTGAGAATAGGGACACATTTAGCTTCTTAAAGCTGTCCCGCGTGTGTGCATTTTTAATTTTCTTGTTCAATTTTTTTTGCGACACCGGTGATCTCTATTTGTGTCAACCCACGGATTTGGATTTGAACAAGAATTAAAAGGAGCATGTGCTTGTCGAACTCTTTTAAGCAAATGCACTATGGAAATGTACGCTAAAAGAAAACGCACAGGCACTACTTATATCATGGTACTAATCGCAGGATGGACAGAATCGGGTCGGAGCTTTTCGGTTTCCGGGGTATAGCAAAGTATTGCTTAAGCCTCCAGTGGTGGCGATGGTGTAGACGCTTGTGTGTTGGCTTGTGACCCGGGGGTTGCAGGTTCAATCACCAAACGGAACAACAATATACGCCACCCGTTAAAGAAGAGAAACGAGTAACACCTTGTTTCTCCAACCTCTATTTGTTTATAAAGAGTTTTTCAACAGGGACGCTACAAAAGTAGAGCGACAGGGACAGCAAACAACGCCGAACTTCTTGCCGCTCTTTTGACATTTCTCTTCAGTAAGGTTTGCCATTTCAAGATGGAAAGATATACGAGCCAACAACGAGTCGAAATTATTAAAATTTACTACCCAAATGCGTAGTCAGTGGCTTCAACGTTAAGAGCGCTACGTCCAATTTATGGTCGTCATAATCGTCCTAGCAGATCAACCATTGAGCGTCTAGTGAAAAAATTTTAATCCACAAGCACAGTACAAAATGTTCCCGTGCCAGGGAGACAAAGAAGTGCCCGTAGTGTCGAGAATATTGCTGCCGCTGAGGCTTCAGTTGAAGAAAGACCAAATGTGTCTTTCGCACGTCGTTCTCAAGCGTTGGGCATCTCTGTGACGTCGTTGTGGCGAATTTTGCGAAAAGATCTTGGCTTACATCCTTACAAATTGGCGCAAGAACTGAAGCCGCTTGGCCACCAGAAGCGTCGTATGTTCGTGAATTGGGCTGAGCAACAACTTGAAAATGATTCGAATTTTCATCGAAAAATCATATTCAGCGATGAGGCTCATTTCTGGCTGAATGGCTTCGTCAATAAACACAATATGCGGTATTGGTCAGGCAGCAATCCACACGTACTCCATGAGTCATCATTGCATCCTGACAAAATTACGGTTTGGTGTGTTTTATGGGCCAGCGGCGTCATTGGGCCGTACTTCTTCCGTGATGATCAAGACCGGCACGTTACTGTGAATGGGAATCGCTACCGTTCAATGATAACCGAATATTTTTGGTCCCAATTGGATGATATGGACTTGGAGGACATGTGGTTCCAACAGGACGGCGCCACAAGCCACACAGCGAATGCCACAATCAATTTATTGGAAACCAAGTTTGGAAACCGTGTTATCTCACGAAATGGTCCAGTCGCTTGGCCGCCTCGGTCGTGCGATTTGACGCCGTTAGACTATTTCCTGTGGGGCTACGTCAAGTCAATGGTCTATGCCAACAAGCCAGCGACGATTGATGAACTTCGTATGAATACCGAACGTGAAATTGCAGCAGTATCGGCCGATTTATGCTTGAAAACCGTCGAAAATCGGGTTCAGCGTCTGGACTCTGCAAGCTTGCCCGTGGTGGCCATGCAAAAGAAGTCGAGTTCCATACATACTGGCATCGAACGTACTTTCACAGGAATAAAGAATTTCATTGATATCCAAAACCGTTTTTGTTTTATTTAAAAAAAAACTTTTGTAGCGCTCTTATTGAAAAACCCTTTATTAGTGGCAAATTTCTTTAAAATTTGGGTTTCTCCGGATGCCTGCAGCTACAAGGTGGCGCAAAAGTCATCATCCTATCGGAAGAAGCTATAATTTTTGCAAATGGCGGCAAATGTAAATTCTACTTTGACATTTGTGAAGTTAACTTACAGGAAAAACTTAAGACACCAATTAACATAATCCAAAAGCAGAACCAAAGTTTTTCATTCATAAAAAAAATTACAGCGAAAGAACATCGGGTGACAACTTTTGCGCCACCTGGCAACTTTTGCGCCACCTTGTATAAGCTTTTAAGTGAAATGTTTCCACTCCACAAGAATGTTCGAATTTACAAAACAACGGAAAACAAAACGTAAATAATAATGCCAAATTGTATCTAATGGCTTTATTTCCCTTTTACAAAGTTAGATAAAAAGGGCCAAACGAAATCACTTACCCAAAGTGCAATAAAGCCAAATGCTTAAATAAGGTCTAATGAGCGGGGCAGTGAAATATGTATGGGGGCATGCTCCACCCTTCTTGGAGTCACTGTTGGATTAAAAATTTACCAAATTGGGCTTATTTCATATGGCGTTATTCAACATTTTCTTCATCGCTGGAAAAACCACGGCGTAAGCTTTTCTATCTGTCTATCACTCAGGGATCTTTATGAAAAGATGGAAAACAGCATTTGTCCAGACTGTCCCAAAAAAAGGCGAATCTTCTTAACCCTCTGCCTACCGGCCAATTGCTCCTCTTTTCAAGGTCATGAAAACGTTGATTTACCGTCAGCTTATGGAAAAGCTTGAATCCGGAAAACTTCTTAATGACCGGCAGTATGATTTTCAAAATATCTGTTCACCCATTCTGATCTGGCTACGATTTATAATGCATTTATTTGCCCTAAACATGAGTTCAGGCTCATATCTGGTCTGGTGCACCAATAACCAATAACCGATAAAACTTATAGATACCGCGAAATATGTCCAGTCTCAGAATCACAATGTCTCCTACCTAGCGCTGTCTTGTCGATATTTTTACCACAAGTGCTCTTAATAAATAATCAGTTGCATTGCAATACCCTCTGAGCCAGGAATGCACATCAGTTTATCATTACATCCATGTGAAATATAAAGAATACTTTCTTGACGGTTCAACTCAATTGAGCAATGCTCCTTCCCGCTCTGTTTCTCCTACCCATTATAATTTACAAATATTTAAAACCAACGTGCATCGGTTTCTCTCTTTTAATCATTATCCCCATTTCCTTAATGCCCGCCCTTTGTTACTAAAAAACAAAAATACAAAATAAGGGTGCTTAAAATTTAAATAAAAATAAAAAAACATTTGATCGACAGCCATTAAGCTCGTTTTTTTGAGAAATGTAATCATAGAAGTGCTTGAATTTACACTTTCATCAACAACACTCTATCGACAACAATCGTGTTGATAGCTAGTACTAGAATTTACACGTTAACCAACAACCTGGATGACCGTTTCGCCTTAATTGGTTACCAATCTGTCGATACTTTACTGTAATGCCTTCACAGTTCACAATCGAGAAAAAAAAACAAGTCGACAGCGATTTTGAAAGTCCAAGTCAATCAACGAACATCTTTCCTTCAACTAGTTACAGAAGAAAATATCATCGGGAAGATTAGTTGGCAACACGTCATCAGAAAGGCCGTTGCACTGATTGACGAATTGGTTAAAAAATCACATCTTGAGATTAATTCACAGAGACGATTGCCAACGTGTTTTCAATCAAATATATGAAAAATTGTTTGACCAACTGTATGCGATAACTTGCAGCAGCTAATTAATTTTCTTTTATAATTAAACACACCAGACGAATGAAAGTAAGAACGGAAAAAGTTAATAAGCTATTTAATATGCTAATTATAAACGCAATTTGATAAAATCAATAATTTAAATTGAAGAAAATTACAAAGCTGGAAATTTATAAAGCAGGGGACGTAGTGCGGGCAGTTAGTTTATAAGAGGTCACATCAGGTTTATAATGAGCTTCACACTGAACATTCGCTCAATGATACTTGAGTACGAGTGAATAATGCACAATGTAGCGATATGTTGTGCCGCCGTTGTACAAACAATTTATAACTCACCTTATGCGGTTGTGGAAGTGAGATAGTATGAGTTAAATGAATCGAAGAAAAGTTTGAGAAGAGACTTATGCTACTTGTAAGTTTTGTAGAAATATTAACATAAGTTAAAAAAGTTTTTGAGATTCAAAAACGTATTAATTGTAAGTGACAGGGTAAAGCAACGACCATACCACGTCGAGTTAATCGGTTCTCGTTAGATCAGCGTAATTAAACGTCGTTAGGCGCGGTTAGTACGTAGATGGGGGACCGTTCGAGAACAACCGCGTGTCGTTGGCCAGTCCCATCTACAGAGTTGAGGTAGATAATACATACGTGGTATCACAATGGACCTAAATTGGTCTAAGTGTGTCGGCCTCTGCCGACAGCCACCTAAACCTAACCTAGCCTAATGACAGGGTTGGAGGGTGTTTTATTAGCGCCCTGTTTAAAACTATCACTAAGAAAAAATAAAGTGCATGAGTGGTGTCGTACGAAACCTTCTAGCTTTTATTGGAAGTATTTTCAAATTGTAGAAGGTTTACCAATTAGGAGTTAAGCCTACGTCATTGAAAAAAATTTAACGGAAAACGTTTCAACATAATGCTATGAAATTCTAAAAATTCACCATAATCAATCAATTTGTATAGCCGGAACTCGAAGGTATTGATGTGGGTCATATTCGTTTTAAGCAGTACGGGCGTACAGGCCATACAAGTAGCGAAAAACATTGCTCCTTGCCGAAGAAAGCTGTCGGCCGGGTAGCTTCATTTCTCGGAATGGTTATCAAAATTGGTTCGCGACATTGTGCAATTTATCCGTGTGCATCTTTGTTTTTTGGGTCAATTGAAGCATTCAAAGCCAACATCCGAAAACTATCTGAGGTCCCATTTTCTAATATTTACAGGTTTAAAAGGACATCAAGATTGCTGGACAACGTTGACTAGGCAAAGACGTACAAGGATGGAGGGGCAACGTCAGAACAACGAAGCCAACATGTGTTACATGTGGGTCCACATGGAGTGTAAGAGGTTCATCAGTTCTATCCATCCAACCTAAACTACAATTTGAAAATTAAATTAGTGGCAGAAATTCGTTGATGAAGAAAATAAAATGGGTACCTACATTTTTTAACACCCAGGGTTAAGTTTTTCGAGACTAAGAAACCTAATTATATATTTCATAGTTTTGTATTGTTAAATATTGTATTTGGCTTTAACATTACATTCTACATTGGGGAGAGAAACTGTATCTCTAAGTTATAAAGTTAAAAAGTTGAAAAGAAAAAATTAAGCGTAATTTAAAAAAAAAAAATTCTTTAAAAAAACATACAGAAAAAGATTTTCAGCAGACGTTCAATTAAGAAAACAAAAAAAAATCAAAGGTCTCTTACGAAACTCGTTCTCTAAGGCGATGGACGAAGTGTTAAAAAAAATAAATGATTTTTCGACAATGAGCCTAAATAAAGGACTAAATTTTAGAATAGATTCAAATAAATATCCTGTGCTTATGTTTGTAGATGATATCGTCTCGATTTCTGATATAGTCAACGGGTAGCGCTTTAAGATAAAGAGACTAGTACTGTTCCCATCGTCCCCGCATCGTCCAAAAAACCATTCCTACGATTTTGATCTGGACTTTCATCATGTAACTTTAACTACATGCTGTTCTTCAAGCACTGACTCAATGGACTCTATGACCGTCAAGTTCTGTTACGGTGCGCTGCAAACCTTGGCGAGACACAACGAGGTCAAAGTTGATTGGACACACCTGGCAGAGAAATTGCAGGCAACGAATGTGCGGACAAACTAGCTACGGCTGGATCAGAATCCGCGTTCACAGGACCAGAATTTTATTGCTGAGCCAACTGGACTACCGCTATAGTACTGATTAACAATAGGGATCACCAACTTCGTTTAGCCGATTGGGAAAATGTTCCGGGACTAGATCGTCACCTTGCTTTACGCAACTCTACAAAATGAAAAAAAAAAAATTGTTATGAATCCAATTGAAATCAAATACATTACTCAACTATAAACGGTGCTGTTTCCACTCATTTGGCGAAAAAGCTGATTTTCGGTGAAACTTAAATTTGTTTTCAGACCTTACTTCACGAAATCATGTTAATTTTATTATTGTCATATTTTTTTTTCAGTTTTAACTTTCCAAATCAACTTTTCATTTTACTGTTCATCTACCGTGAGCGAACGAGTGTGAACCGAATAATATCGAAGTAGTAAACTTGTTTAATGTCCGAATTTTGACATAGCTAATCCAATAGCGATATCAACAAACAAAATTATTTAAACAATGCCAAAGAGTTAAATGCATTTAAAATATTCTATTGCATTTGAAAATAAAAATCTTAAATCAATTATGTATTCACCTTAAGTCTGCAAATATATATATATCGATGCATATCGATACACATCACACCTCATTAGCAGGGATGGGATTCTGAGGCGTTCAAAAATTTAAAAAAAAGTCAAAATTAAACGCTGCAAAAGGAAAAAAAGACATTTTTGAAATAATTATAGACATATGTATGTCTTTTTCCTTTTTGACAGATGACAGTTCTCAAATGTAAACAAATAGAGGTGGAGGTTAAACAAACGAAATAATTATCAGTAATAGGCGGGAGAATCAAAGGAATCAGGAAAGTAAAGTAAGTTTTTTTATTAATAATCAATAGTTTCTCGATTTTATTTGCAGAAAAATGACGTTATTAAACTATGCAAAGAAATTGGATGTAGTAAATGAGAATAACTATATTGCAAAGTTCTCTTTATTTGCAAACAAAGATCCGTATATTTTGAAATATGGTGTTTGCCAAAAAATGTTGACTTCGTAAAAGTAAAACACTACTTACTGCATTCGAAGAATGCAATCACCGATGCAAAATTGGAAGCAGTGAAGCCATTAAGCGCGAAAAAGCTGCGAGTGGATGGGTGCAAGCGCTGGCTGACTGTTTGCAAGGCACTACATTTCTGGTTTTGTCAAAGGTTTGCAATTTAATTTCTATAGAAGTTCTTAAATCTTAGTTTTCCTTTTCTCTTTAAAGTCTAATTTAATACATCTGTCATATTCTTACATCTCCATGTGTTTTTTTGTTTGTTTTTGTTTTCCTTACCTTAAATTATTTTTATATTGATCGGATGAACGGTAAAAGGACTTTGATACGTTCTGTGTCGCTAGTCCTTCAGTACATACCTTTTCCGTGGTTTTGCTTGTTTATAATTTAGACGCAAAGCAATATGTTAGGCGGGACTTCCATGAGCGGTGGTAATAATCGAATTCTTCAATCTATGATACGTGTTTTAGGCGACCAAAGCACAGGCTTACAACAGGTGTGCCACATTAATGCACAAAGCCTTTTACCAAAAATTTACGAGTCTAGGGATCTGTTTGAGGGACCTATGGTGGGTCTTATCTGCGTAACGGAGACGTGGTTTTCTGAAGAAATAAGGAATGAAGCGTACACATTGAATGGCTTTAGACTTTTTCGGGGCGATAGAGTTGGAAGAGTGGGTGGTGGTGCTGCTGTTTACGTGAAAAGAAGTTTGAGATTTTCCATTAACTGTAAGTCTGTAACTGCTAGTGAACTGGATTATGTGTTTGTTGAACTTAAGTCCACAATGGGAGATCTCCTCGTAGGATCTGTCTACAGACCTAACAAGTATATCGATGTAACTCCTTTATTTGATCTCTTGGAATCAATATCTCTATGTTATCCCGAAATCGTAGTCGGCGGCGACCTAAATAGTAACCTACCAGTTGAGAGTACTCTTATTGAAGGCATGAGATCACTAAATTTGTTCCCTGTAAATACAAATAATCCCACACACTTTTCTTCGGAATCAAGCACTCTTCCAGACGCTTTTTTTGTTAGTGACTCTAATGACATTTTGTTTTATGATCAGCTGTCGCGGCACCCGTTTTTTCGAAACATGATCTTCTCTTTTTAACGTTTGACTTCGTCAAAAATTGCTCGATCTCTAGCTATGAATACAGAGATTTTAATAATATTAACTATCCTCTGCTGGAAGTAGAGGCCAGTCTTGTTGAATGGGATCATGCTTTCTTCCTATCCTCCCCATTTTATCAAATCCAGTTCCTTAATCACAACATCTCTACATTATTTAATAAGCATGTTCCATTAAAAGTAAAACCGATTAAACATGGCCAGTGTCATTGGTTTACAAACGAAATTCAGCATCTTATGGACTTACGCAATCAGGCTTATAACGAGTGGAAGCGGCACAGATTAGACTTTCAGATTAGACATTCATTCCCTATATCGTACCCGGCGCAATCAAGTAGGTAGTCAGTAAAATAATGGCTGCTAAAAGTAAATTCTTCAAAAACAAACTAAATCCATCAATAAAATGTCGACAGCTTTGGAAAAATCAACGTGCACTTGGAATGGGCAAATAGACCTAGTTTGGATGATAGTTTAGATTTAAACCTCCTCAAAACTTCGTTGCACTTCCTTTCCCCGAACTTAACGTAGTTCCTTCAAGTCTATCAGTCTCTCCCACTTCATTAGTGGACAATTTTGAATTTTCTTGTGTTGCGAGTACAGACGTTGTTGCTAGCTTGTTGTCAATTAAGTCAACTGCAGTTGGTCTGGATGGAATACATCCGAAATTTGTCAAAATTATTCTTCCTTTAATTCTACCTGCACTAGTCCATGTCTTCAATCTTACTTTAACTACTGGTGTTTATCCTTTTCAATGGAAAAATGCGAAGATTTTTCCTATCCCCAAAAGTTCAAATAGTAATGATTACCGTCCTATTTCCATTCTTCCTTATTTTTCGAAGGTCTTAGAGAAGATAATGTAAAAGCAAATAAACTGCCACATTCACTCAAATAGCTTAATTTCATCGATGCAATCTGGTTTTAGAAAAAATCACAGCTGCATAACTGCGGTCATTAACGTAGTTGAAGAGATTAGACAGCCTCTGGATGAGGGCAAAAAAAACACCACATAATGACGCAAGAAAGAGACAGCGCTTGTGTTTCGCGAATGAAATTGAACCCCAAACCATAACGCCTCCTTCTGTGCTATGGTGACGGTTCAAAAACCGCTCCTTTCCGCAGGTCATGGAAATAATAATTATAACAGTCCGGCCCATCTAGCCTTCCGCCAATCATTTGTGCTCGTTCCATTTTGCACATCCCAGCTCATGTGATTTTTCGCGAAACACAAGCGTTGTCTGTTTCTTGCGTCATTATGTGGTGGTTTTTTTTTTAAGTTTCAGACGCTTTAAGTGTTTAGCTCGGCGAATGGTGCGGTAACAGTGCATAAGCTAGCCTTAACATTAGCTTTCTCTCTAATTTTAGCTGCCGATAAAGCTGAATTTGACGCTATTCTGAGGATACTCCGCGTTTCGCGAAGTGTTAAGGCAGAAAAAGTGTTTCCTTTATAATTGTTTGTGTAAGACGAAGGGTTTTTTAAATATTTGCTGACACAATGATCACTTCGGTTGATTTGTTGGGCTATAGCACGGCATTAAAAACCTTCAGAGCAATTACCTTCTATTCGTATCCCTTCCCCCACTGTTAAACATTTTTTTTCCCCATTTTTTTATTCTCAATCAAGAACAATTACTTTATAATACTGTACCGTTTAAACCGAAAAAAACATATTCACTTCATTAAAAAACTTTGATTTGTTCCCTGCTTCTAATCTAATGACTCGATTTATTTCCGCATACCTATTCTTTACTCAACTTACAATTTGTCTTCAAAATTCCGTTAGCTAAATTTCTCATATACACACATTTCATATTTCGTTGTTAATAAAATAGTCTCTCATTTACCATAGTCGTTTTTTTCTAATCCATCATGTAACGGGAGAAATATCGATTTTATTTTTCAAAAATGCCTGCTTCTTACCTTATGACTAGCAGTGTGTATACTCTCTAGCGGCCCTTTATGCTCATGTGTAAATATTTTCCAAATCCGCCTACTGACACACCCACAATTTAAAAATGAGCTAGGGAGCGTTTTTTTACAAAAGCTTGGTTTTTTTTTTGATATAATATAATTTTGATATAATATAATCCTTTAAATGTTATATAACAAAATATGTAGAGCGTTCTTAACAATTCAACCATACTTAGGCTTTTGTCACGCCCACTTATGAGGGATAGGAATAAGAACATGCTATCCCACAGTTCGCCCAAGCGGACTGTAGCCCGTCCCTATGTTTTTTAGATTCGAATTCAATTCGTTCGAATGTCTCTTTTCATTCGAATAAAACCGGTTTTCCTCGAATGAACTTTCTATTCGATCGAATCTCAAAATTCTCGAATTCGACAATTTTTGGAATGTCCAAATAAGCATGAAAGTGTTTTAAATTTTGTACTTACGCAAATATTTAATCCTCGAAACGTCGCCTTCCAGACGGTATTGATTTAAAATGTTATCTGAAACATTGATATCAAAGCAGATATCGAAAACGATATCCTCAGCCGAATTGTGATGAGAGGCGTAAACTTAGCTTTTCCCAAATGACTCCAATGACAGCTCTATATAACTTGTTGACTATAGGCCAGGGGTATTCACGATCTGGTGCAACTGGCCTGGACAATTGCGAAGATTTTTCTTTAGTAAATCGTGAACGCACTTAGCAACACTGAAACACCACATGTCAGAAATATTATCATTATTTTCTTTTCTTTATTGTATTTTTCACTTGTAATAGGGTTGGGGTAGCTATAGGTTAAATGCAAAACTGTTGCAACATTGTGAATATTACACTTTCGGACTTTTGCAATGATACTAGACCAGTTGCATCGGATCGTGAATACCCGCTTTCGACATGTCTGCTTTCGTCTCTTTAAATTTAGAGTAAAATTCTAATTAGACAACAACTCTGCAAAAAGAAACATAATAAACCTGTTTTGTCTCGTCGCCCAGATTAAGTTAGCATATAAAAGCATTCATATCACTTTCATACCACTCAACAGTAATTTCGTTAATTATCGTTTACTGCACATGCATACAGTAATAAATAGGAGAACAAAAAAAAACCAGGCAAGAAATACAGGAAGGAACACAAACTAAGGAGACACAACGCAACGACTTGCATTCAAGCGAGCCAATAACACCCGCATAACAGTAATCGTCCTAAAGGGATCTCATAGGCACTTCCTGCTGCCCTTGCTTCAACTTCCCTACACTACAGTGAGGGCGAATGTCTAAGTATCGATTGGTTCTTCACCACGGTCATCATCATCATCAAAATCGCCACACCACAACCACACCGTGTCACTCGTCGTCGTCGTCGTAGGCCTGGTCATAGTCTTCGCCAACATCGTCATTTGTGTCGTATGCGTGGTTATCGTCCTTCATATGGCCCAATGTAAATGGTTATTCCACAAAACGTACACACAAAGTATGCGCTCACACACACCGACGCCACAGTCATGCAGACACACACAAGAATGCAAAACTCCTTTCCGTGTTTGTGTATATGACTGAGTGCAAATGACCATCCGCTGGGATATGACGTTGCCTTCAATCTTCTTGCACACCCCCAAATAGAAGTACGAGTGAGTGCGTGTTTGTATCTGCAGTGAACCCCTTCACAAATGCAAGAGCCTGAAGGCCCATAATTAATTTCACTTATTATTGCATACGATAGCATACATGCATGTATGTACTTAAAGAAAGTATGTATACATATTATCTGTGTATGCATGGACGTATATTCCAAGCATTCATTCATTTGCCCCTTAAACAGCAGAACAACATTCGAAAAAGACCACGCACCCAAGCAGCCCAACCCCAAACAGAAAACACTAATAAAGTTTGAAGAAAATTGAGAGAACGTTTGATATCCTTATTCGTGAAAAGTTTAAACGGTGTGGATAATGGTCAAACAAATGAGGAGTAAAATCCCCCAATATTTGGCAGAAGGGAAGATGAAGTAAAGGCAACTTCATGCGGATTATATGGGTGAGAAGGAGTCTGAATATTTACCCAAATCATGGTCTTGGTTCAGGTTCTTATCCTATTAGACCTTGAAAGCACATTTAAGCAAAATTCGATATTTGTGTAAAGTTCCCCGGTTAGAAGTATGTATTTATCAAACACCGATGACATGCACACGTTGATAATTGCGTGTAGATATGTGAGTAATAATTTCTATAATGTGAGCTGTATCAATTTGATACAATTTCTTAATTTTACAAATTTAGGGCATTTTGCAAGAGTAAGGGTTTCTTATTATACAGCTGTAAATAGGTTGATTAGGAAGATATATTTATGTCAAAAAAATATCTTTACAATCAAGAATGCAAAATATTCGTTATTTTGGTTAGGTATAAGACTATGACGATCATCGCCCGTACACTACTTTTTGGTTTGCATGGCGATTTGTATTAGGTTAACAGTATCGTGTCATCTGAAAAGAATCTTGTTGTATACAAGTATTTATGTGAAAGTACGCAATTGAGCAGGGCTAATCCAGAGGGGGAGCTCTAAGCAGAATACAAGTTCACAATAAACAAGTAGGTACAAGGTGGCGCAAAAATAACCTTCCGATGTTTTTTGGCTGTAATTTAAAAAAAAAAATGAAAAACTTTGATTTTTCTTGTGGATTATTATTATTTGGTCTTTTAATTTTTTTACATCAAGTCGAGAATATGATGTCATGTAAATGGCCGCCGCCACAGTTGATTGTCATTTGAGCCCTTTTTATGGCATTTTCCATCACTTTGGCCAAAACTTCCGGCGATAGGTCCTCACATTGTTGACGGATATTGTCTTTAAGAGCTGCAAGAGTCTGAGGCTTGTTGACATAAACCCGCGACTTCAAAAAGCCCCACAAAAAGAAGTCTGGAGCGGTCAAATCAGGCGATCTTGCTGGCCAGTGCAAATCGCCAAAACGGGAGATTAGGCGCCCGGGAAATGCATCCTTCAGCATATCGGTTGTGGCACGTGCAGTGTGTGCCGTTGCACCGTCCTGTTGGAACCACATGTTTTCCAATCCCAATTCATCAAGTTGCGGCAAAAAGAACTCGTTGATCATTGCTCTGTAGCGCTCACCATTCATGGTGTAATGGCTCTTCGTTCGTGGGTTACACGCGGATTTTCAGTGCCCCAGAAGCGTAAATTTTGCTTATTTACGTACCCGGTAAGATGGAAATGGGCCTCATCACTCATGATTATTTTTGATGAAAAATCATCTTCCTCTTGGTGGTGATTAAGGATGGCTTGAGCGTATGTTAGACGCGATTGGCGGTCAGCAGCTAACAGCTGATGCACCGTCTGGACTTTGTACGGAAACATCTTCAAATCTTGTACCAAAATTCGCTGTAAAGACCGTCGACTGATACCCATTTGTGTGGCACGTCGTCTGGTCGATGTCGACGGCGCTTCCATGAAATCTTCGGCTACAGCAGCAATATTCTCTGCAGAACGGCTACTCCGGGGTTTGCCACGCCTGGCAGCATCTCGTGTTGTGCCAGTCTCTTCGAGGCGAGCGGCTAAACGTCGCAGTGTTTCACCAGTAGGCGTTGGACGGGTAGGAAATCTGCCACGAAATTCACGTTGTGCCAAAGTCACCGACCGATTATTGCTCAAATAAATAGTCACCAATATTCCGCGTTCTGGAGCAGTGTAGCGTAACATTGTTTATTAACGTGTATTTCGCATGTGTTTACTACACAAATGTCAAAACAGAACTGACATTAGGGGCCAATCGCAAATTTATAGCATTTTCTGATAGGAGGATTACTTTTGCGCCACCTTGTAGAACTAGGTATCTGCTTGCATCTCGGGGCACATTACAACCGCTCTTGTTTTAAGTTTCAGCCAAATAGGTATATGCTAAAGAGCCAAAGTCAAAAGTCACGTTGTTAAAATGTATACCCAATGAGCTGAAATATATTGCAGAAGGTTTCTTTAATTTTACGATGTCATTTTTACGTTTTATTATTTTCCGCAGAACTTTACCAGGTTCAGAAACACTAAATCAAAATCAATGTAATTTTTTTGCGCAAGAGCAACAAGTAGGTAATGACAATTTCTGGGAAAGAATCATATTTATTAGAGAAGCAACTATTCTTTTAATCTAACTTACCAAATAGTGATACATACACTTGGTACTTTAAAAATCAAATGGTTCGTTCTTTGTATTCTCTGCAACGCGATTTAGTCACTGTGGTTCGAGAATAAAATCAAAGAAAAGTTCAAGGAAATAATGGCATTCATTGATTTTATCGACAAAAATCTTTCAAATTTGGATCATGCAACTAGAACCACAAGGGACCTGGGGCCTGGTCCACAGATTATACTTAAGTAGGTTAAATGAAATGCATGATTTTGATAGTTGTGATGTTTTATTCGTATATCTGTTTGATTGATTTGTTGTATTTTCAGTCGTCATGCATCTGTGTATGTAGGTACGAGAATCGAATGGAAAAATTTGGAAAAACATTGTTTGATACGTTGTAGTGATACACTAAACAGTGCATTTTCATTATTTCATTATGTACAGCAGAAAAACATGATAAGGTTGAACGTGGTTGTCCATACCGGCAGGGCCAAAACAACGACTTACCGAATCGATTATTATAAAAATCGATTATGGTTGTTCATTGCGGTTCAATATAGCGCCTAGTTATGTGCAAAATATTTGGGTTTTTGGAGGTACGTCGTTTCTCCGGTTGATCCGAACGCCTGATTCCAACTAGATTATGTACAAAAATAAAGTACTATCCCCACAAACCCTATACGCTGGGGCTCAGGTGATTAGGATTGACAATTTTTTACTTTCACAATGAAATGTACATAGTACCTACCCTCCGGTCTGTGCTTATCTCGCCGGAGGCATTTATTCATATTATTGCAACAGAAGAGGGATGATATCCCTGCATTG
Organism: Portevinia maculata; assembly: GCA_949715645.1. Taxonomy (NCBI): domain Eukaryota; kingdom Metazoa; phylum Arthropoda; class Insecta; order Diptera; family Syrphidae; genus Portevinia; species Portevinia maculata. The sequence goes on along the minus strand of OX454525.1, from coordinate 107,480,929 downwards.
TACCATTGATTAAGAATCGACGAATTTCTCGTACAAACCCCTAGCAAAAATGAAACGATCTAGATTGGAGGGATATGACACGATCAAAAAGAAAATGAATATCAGCGAATCAATAACACTTAAATTTATTTGAACAAATAATATTTGATACCACAGAACTGTTACCAATATGTTACTGCTGCTGTAATCTAAATCCAAGTGAAAGAGACTGCAGACCATCATCCCACATCAACATCGACAATGCACAAAAGCTCTAACTCGAAATGTTATTTACAAGAACAAACGCAGTGTAAATCTTTTTTTTTGCTGCTGTGCGGTAGCCGATGGAAGCTTAGGCATTGCCGGTGCATTGGCGGTGTGATGAAACTGGACTCTAATAAGAAATATATATACAATGTGTCACAACATACTGGTACAAGAATAATTTATGAAAAAATGAAAGATGAGCAATTATGATGATAACGAAAATGAAACTAGAGTTAACTATAATTGAGATACATAAAATCAATATCAATATAATCTTAAACAACCACCGTTATCACAGTACAAAAATAAGCGGCTCTAAATTATTTTAGGTGCCAAACTTTTAGTTTTTGATTCAGTTTAAATTACTTTGGGCATGTAGGCCTATTCTGCAAGTCCCCGGGGGCACCAACTTGTGGTGTTGCTTGGGTCAGGTAATTGATGCTGTACGCCTTCAGTCGGCTCCCGACGAATCGGTAAGCAAATTGAATTTTGGTCATTTTATCATTTTCTGATATGGCAGCCTTATACTCAACGCATACTCGATGTTCGATGTTGCCATCATTGTTTATTTAATTTAATCAATGCGAGATTTACATTGTCTTTTAGATTACAATAATTATAAATAGATGATAAAATTATAAAATATGTACAGAGTGAATAAAACATTTTTTTTTGCAAAAACCTAATGTCCCATTAGTATTAATATAACATTTTTTTTAAAAGTATCTCCAGAGCAGCGCGTACAAACATCTATCTGACTGAGAACGGCGTTAGTCTCTCTGATGCAACGAGCTATTGGTTCATTTCTACCATACTTATTTCTGGAGAAAGTTTCCCGTAGGTGAAAACCTACACGGAGACTCCTGCATGGGAAATAAAAGTTAATTCTCTCAAGCAACACGGACATATAATGTGGATACTAATGACATCCTTCACCAGCATTATAGAATAATACTTCCTCCTGAGCTCAAGCGTTTGCATACCGAAAAGCAGACATATAACATTATATGAAGGTCTATCGATAGACCAATTCAGTTTATTAAAACAGTATCTAGTAAACCTTTTTTTGAATTCTTTCTATCCTTAATGAATGTATATTATAGTAAGGATTCCATACAACACAACAGTACTCAAGGGTAGATGCCACAAAGGCCATATAAAGCGATTTTAGAGCGTAAGAATCTGAGAAATCCCTTGTATTCCTTCTTAGAAAACCTAGCATCTTGTAGGCCTTGTTAACTATGAAATCAATGTGCGAAGTTAACGAAAGCTGCCAGTCCACTTTATCTAATATGATATTATTGACTGAGTTATCAAATATTAATGGGAACGTTTTTCTGGAGCATGTAAAACTTTGAATTTTTGAAGCATTCAAAAAAAGTTGATTATGGCTGCACCATAAAGCCAGTTGTCCTAAATCTTCCTGCAACAAGAGACAGTCATTGGACGATTTAATAGTTCTAAATATTTTTACATCATCGGCGTATAATAGGTATCTTGAGAACTGGAAAATATCAGGAATATCATTTATAAAAAAGTTAAAGAATAAAGGACCAATGTGACTTCCTTGAGGGACGCCAGATGTTACTTTTATACATTTAGAAACAAACCTATCGATCTTGACAAATTGAGTCCAATCGGTGAGATAAACACATATCCAATTTAAAAAATTAGAGTGGAGCCCGAGTTTGGATAATTTGTATATCAATATTTCATGATTTACTCTATCGAACGCCTTGGCAAAATCAGTAAAAATAATATCAGTCTGATAACCAGCTTCGAACCCATTGGTAACTGAATCACACAAAATGGTGAGATAAGTAGCTGTAGATCTCCCCGAAACAAAACCATGTTGAGAATCAGAGATGAGTTGTTTCGTGAGAAAACTAAGCTTATCGCAAACTATTTTCTCAAATACTTTCGGAATAACAGATAATTTGCGAATTGGCCGATAATTACTCACTTTTTGTTTCGCACCGGATTTAAAAATCGGAGATATGAAAGATATTTTCCACTCATCTAAAAATTGTCCAGTTTTCAAAGATAAGTTGAAAATCAACAACAGAGGTAACGCGAGGGACATAGCACATTTTTTTATTAATTTGGGAGATATGCAATTAGGACCAGGACCTTTATTTGCATCAATCGCATTCAAGGCTTCGAATACTTCCGACATGCTGATCTCAAGGTTCCCTATATCAACTACTTTTGTAGGCGCAAAGTCAGTGAGCTTGCTAGATGACGCAAGCATGTAGACCGACTCAAAATAATCGGCGAAGAGATTGCATATAGTAGATACATCGCTGGATGCAGATCCAGAATACTCCATACAGTTCGGTAAATCAGTTGATTTTCTTTTCGAGTTAATACAATTCCAAAAGTTTTTACTATTCTCTTTGACTTGCGATTTAGCTGTCAATACAAATTTGCTATACAAAAATTTATTTAGGACTTCAAAGCTTTTCTGAAGTTTAATATAATTCAGACGGTTAATCAAATTGTTTTTATCCGGTTTGAGTCCTTTATAGGCTTTGTTTTTTTTTATTTTTGAGATTAGACAACCTTTTATTGAACCGTGGTGGGTTAGAATTCTGTGTAAACGTTCTTTTCGGAATAACCATGTTAGAAGCCTGCTCTAATCGCGTCTTAAATATATTAAACGATTTAGCCAGGTCTAGTTTGTCCATTATGATTTCCCATAAAATTGAATCTAAAAACGAGTTCATTGCATCAAAGTTACCGCGCCCATAATCATAATACACAATATTTTCATTGGCGATTGGAATATAGGTTAAGAGCTTACTGACTACGCATATGTGATGCTGAGTATTCTTCACTACTGGAAAATCAACCTTATCAATGCATGCTTCTATCTCTTTATCAAATAAATACTAAATCATAGGTTGCTTAATTTTTGATCATTTATCCCAGATATCTTTTCGGACTTGTAAGGCACTTTTCATTCATATAAATGTCTGAAATACGTGGGAGTGGGTCAGTGAATGGGCAGCATAGGTATTTGGTCTTTTACGGGCAAAACGATACCCATTTCCTTCCACAATATCCCCCCAAAACTTCAAGTGCTTGTTGCAGCGACATTAATCTTCAATATTATAGACGCTCTATCGACAGCAAAGAATAACTAAATAATTCACTTTGGAATCCGTCAATTTCCCTTCAAGCAGATCATCAAGCTCTCTAAAATATCTAGGGGCTTTAGACGCTTTCCTGGTATACACCGGCTTTGATTGGGAACGGTGACTCCAGCGGGGCATAATTTTTTTTTATGGAATAAATCCAAAATCCAGAGCCCTCAGACACGGCAGTGGTTCAAGGTACTACCAAGCAGAAATCTTCTTTTTGGTGTAGAGGTTTGATCCCACTGTCATTCATTTCACTCTATTAATAGGTGGCCTATGGTGTGTTCCCACTGAAGATTGAACCTCTGTCACACGATTCACAAGCCAACACACTGACCTCTACACCTTCGCCACTATGGAGCATTTTTCTCTTGATTTTACTCCCTCATACATATTCATGTTCATATCTATGAAGGTTTCTGAAACTCCACGCTGTGTAACCGCCAGCCATAGCAGATCTCGTGGTTGTTTATCAAAGTCCCTTCAAAATCAATCAATACCGTATGCAAATCTTTTAAGAAATATCGACGTTTTTCCATCATGAATCTTACTAATAGGTACTTTTAATTCCATCTGTGGTTGATTAACCAGCGATAAACCCGCACTGGTCATTAGATTGCCATAATACTTTCCGCAATCTGCTATAGAACGGCAGTTATCACAGGTCGCATATCGCATTTTCGTTTAATGAAAGATAAGAACATGAGCCATCTGGAACCCATGTATCTTATTGTATTTTAGAACCTTTGAACGCCATCAAAACTTTTTCGACCGAAATGACGGGTGTTTCCTCATTATTAGGAACGGCTCTTGCAGAGTATATCTAAGGAAACTGCTCGTATAGAACTCCTTCACAATACTGTTACTACCTGTAGAGTATATGTGCATCATCCACAAGAATCCGCCCTTGGGCATGGTTAATTAACTTTGGCAAATAGATTTCCTGAGCATTTCGCTCTCCATAAGCAGTAATTTTGAAGCGGGATGTTCCCCTGTTCAAGCTGGTTGGTTGTAGTTTGTGGATAGCCTGGTTCGTATCAGCAACCGAAGAAGACATTTCTGCCAACTGCCGACACACTTTGCTTGAACTTGGGCGCACTTTCTCCTCCAGCTTCTCTTGTAGAACCTATATTTCATTTTGAGTCAAGCTTTTTCCCCTTTTTTTCTAGAAGGACACTTTTACCAAGCTTTGAATACCGCTTTATCGCCCCTAATCACCGCTTTATCTTCATCTGCCCAACACCATGTTTCTTTGTCTTTGGAAGGCCCTAGCAGTGATTTGGCTCCGTCCAAGTTCGTTGCTTGTCCTGTGCAGCACATCACTTTTAATCCGCAACAACGCCGATGATGTGATGAAGATAGTTTTCCATTTGGCAATATCTGCTTCGCCTTTTGCTATATCCAGATTGTAAAATTTGATTTTCGCAGATCCTTTAGTTTGTTTATTTTTGTGTGTCCCCATTCTATAAACAAATTTCTTTCAGGAAGTGACGGTATTGCTGAGCAATTGCCTTCCCTAGCATCACTTTGCAATCTTTAACCTGAGGCTACATGAACGTCAGCTTTGTTTGTCGCACATGATATATATATAAGACCGTTGTGAAGATCTGTACGGCATGCATCTTTTTCTCTCTGTTTGCATTCGAATTGGGGAGCATATGCGAGCATATGCACTGGGGAGCATATCTACAGCTCTCTTTGCATTACCAGTTTGAAATACATCAAACGAGCACTGCACTTTGAAATGGTCAAAACGCTGAAAGTAGCTCTGCGGCAATGATGATGCCGATTCCGTTTGTACCCTGTTGCCGTCCTGTTGTAGAACATCTTGTAAGTTTGTGTCCCAACGTCCAGGATATGTGCCAGATTTCGGGTGTTTCGCTATTTTGTTTCTTGAACACACATGATGTTCCCTCGCCTTCTAACTATTATCTCTTCAATGTCGTAGCTACGGCCATTCATACTTCCAACTTTTTTATTTCGCGGCTCTTAGGGTCTATTTATTGATTTATTTATTTATTTATTCTAACATTTATACTAATTTCTAACCTAAAGGTATACATATTGATATGAACTCTTGCTACATGAAATCCATAATATTTTATTTAACTGCGCAGTATATCAGTGCAATTATTTTTTTTTATATCTTAATTCAAAAAGAATACAGAACATGCTCTTTTTATTCTGAGTGACATACGTATATTGAACTACACGTTTGTTTTATTAAAATCAGTAACGAACTCGACCGAGCGCCCTTAACCATGCTTCGATATGGAATGAGATCTTTACTCATCCACCAAAATCATTCCGCCGACCTGCATGTGCAGGCCAGTATTTCTATTATCTTATGAGTGGCTGGGACTTTACCACTCATTATAGTAGAGCGGGTGAACTTGAGTCTGATGTTGGTTAACATGTGTGTGCGCTCAATTCAGCGAACTGCTTAGGACTAACATAGACTGAACGCGGCTCTGACTGTGGTTGTTTGAAAGCATACAAATCCTGAGACGAGATTTTTCAACACTCTGGTTGCGTTTCAAAAATATGAAGAAATCATTGCAACTTCATTCCATGTTGCATTTGACTTGGAGCATAGAAGGAAGACTGGAAACATTAGATATATAATATTTCTACGTAAGAGAAATATGTAAATGCATATAATATCTGAACTTCAAATCCATTATGGTGCTGGAAAATCCAGTGTACTAGTTGTAATCATTAGGTATGCAATAAGACAATGATTTATTTGATAGCCTACAAACCAATTTTTAGAATTAAATTGAGCTGAATGCTGTAGTTATGGCCTTGTTTTGCAGATTTATAATTTGATCAATTCACACAAATAAATTTATATATATATACTCGTATATATATTCTTATAAGATTTGTTTTTTCAAAACAATAACCTCGAATAAAGTCTACATTTTCGAACTAAGTGGTTTCTTTCTTACTTTGCCACTTTTGAATTTATAGCACCGACAACTCCTTTCATTTGACTGAATTCACAACACGTTTGCAATTGCCATTTCGAAATTTAAAATTCAACCGACTACACACGAAAGCAATAATAAGAATAAGTTTTTGTACTCCTCGTATCGTATGCAAGGGCAAACTTTTAAGGATGTGATACATAACTACCTAAATTACGCATTATGATATACATATACTATCACTACTGCGGTTTAAATTGAAAAGTTTTCCTAGCTACACATGAAAAAGGACAATTTTTGCCACTTTGTGCCAAGGTGTAGGTACATAGAGATCAATTTTTCGTGTAAGAAGTTCATTTTGAATTGAATAACCATTGACTTTTAAGTAAGACTGTGCTGCGTGACCGGGCACTGCGACGTAGAAGACAATGAGCTCGCAGATGAGCTACCAAGAAGAGGGGGAGAAATGCGTCTGCAAAGCACTGGATTGGACATAAAAGCTAGGTAGATGTCAGCTAAGAATGACAATGGCATCCATTCCGGACGTTGACTTCTGAGGAAACACGCAAAAAGATCTCTCAGAAACAGGCGCGTGCCGGAAGTAGTTGGGCACAAACTTAGTGAATGCGAGGGTACCGCTCGACATAGAAGAAGACGCTTGGGCAACTATTCCTTTGATAGTCTAGAAGAGGTAGCGTCGATTGACAGCAACAAACTAGTGAGCTTTTGTAGGGAAATAACATGCTTTGAGGATGAGGTTCAGGTTGATGACTGCCGTTATCGTTTATCCATACAGGCATCGTAATGGGCAAATTATGGTGCGTAGTGTTTCTATGGCAGCAATGTAATAGCACTGACTAACCTAAAATAAACTAACTTAACGCTTTTTATAAATCTGGCGTTAGTGTCACTTGTCAAGCTGTTTAAATGATGGTATTGATTTATTTATATTACGTTTTAGAAATGGTGTCTTGGTGAACCCAATGAAAACGAAGCGCATTGCCATGTCAAGGAAGCCAGTGACTATGTCGGGCTTGCAAAAAATCGTGGTTTAACCCTTAATAGAATTTTAACTCAGACTAGCGGCGCAGGAAAATAACTTCACGGTCAATAACATCACATCGAGTGGGAAATAACTTCCTTTTTTTTGTAACAAAAATAACAAAAAAATGTCGTATCGGATTATTTCATTAAAAACCAAAAAGAAAAAACTATTGTTTAAGAAAGAAAAGAACAATAAATAATAATAAAGTCTTCAAGAAGTAACAAATTCAAAGCGAATAAACTTAAATTTCTTATTAAATAACGAAAATAAATTAGCCTTCAGCAAGCAACAAAAACAACACATTAAATAATAATTAATGAATAATAAAACTAATAAGAAAAAAATATAAGAAAATCAGTCTTTCATTCATTCAGTAAATTAATGTGCGAGTTTAAAAAATAGAAGTTGCCGAATATAAGTTCTTTCTGAATACTTATTGGATGAACAAATCTGTTTAACAATATTGTCGTTTTCTTTGAAATAATTTTTGAATTCAAGACAACCTGAATTGTAATTGCACTTTACAATTAATACAGCTTTTAGGGTTTTTACATTTAGCTGGGCTTTTTCGCTGGTCCATACATTGTTCATTATCGAAAAAACTCTTTTCGTGGGAGCATTTGAACCTGGTAGACACCAGCTGAATTTGACAATTTGTAAAAGGTTAGTGAAAGCAATGATTTTTTCTGAGAAATGTGTAGAAATATCTAGCCATTTTGCACCCACTGTTTTCCGTTGTTTGACCATTCTCTAAATGGATCTAAATTTAGAAAATATTTTAAGCAATTAAACTCATTAAATAATGCGAGTCATCAATGTTTGTATCGCTTCTCTTTTCCTTAACAAAAGCTGGGCTTGCTTCTTCATCTGGTCAGGAAGGTATATTTCGAAGACTAACCTAGCTTTAAATTTCAACTTCTTGTAAAATGCATCGAACTGACTCAAATATTCATAGCAGGTGTTATAGATAGACAGATACGGGATATTTATATGTCCCGTATTTCTTAAAAAAAACCGGGACAGGCTATTGAAATACGGGACTGTCCCGGAAAATACGGGACTGTCCCGGAAAATACGGGACGTATGGTCACCGTAGGTATAATAGACAAATTCTCAAATTAGGGGTGTGAAATAATTTCACAAAATTTACGGTGAAGTAATTGCTAATAGTCAGTGGGCAATAACTTCACAAAAAAAGTGAAGTTATTTCCCAGTTGAGGTGAAGTTATTGCCCATGTGAAGTTATTGCCCGTGAAGTTATTTCCCGGCACCCAGAATAACCACATTAATTAAGCAAAGAAGTACTTTTTGAAACTCTTTTACACCTATAATCACTGGCCTATTGCAAACAGAAACCTTAATAATACCACTCCTGACTGTGCATTTTTTAGCAAAAGCGATGCCAGTAAGAGAACACTTAATGTTGCAGTGGTTTTTTGTGTTACAACACAATTGAAGTTGCGTTTTACTATTTTAGTTCAGTAGAACATGCTCTGAACCAAGAGTGCTAAGAGCGTTCTGATTTATTTATAAAACACACTTGAGCGCTCAGCTATCATTAGAAATTGTATTACTTTCTACGCCTGAAAATCAACCAATAACCGTATTTTTAATTGTTTTAGAATTCGTTTTCCTTTATTTTCCCTCCTCTCAGTGTGTCCTTAGTTGTATTCAATCAATTTATTCTAAGCTGTTTGAGCGTACGCTGATCAAGCTCGGAAGAACAAAAGAAATATAGTTCAAACGCTCTGATGTGTCAGAGCTAAATGAGAAACCCAATTTTTTGACAACTTAGGCTCTGCTCTGAACTAAAAAAGAAAAACGCCTATGGTTGAATGAAGAACAGTATCATTAGATTGCTACCACGTGAAGTGGAGGCTCGCCACAACCGATCATCAGACTCATTTTTTCTGTGGTGCTGTGGTTACGAGTTTGGGCTACGATAGTTTGACCCAGTATCTTGCCATTTGTGTAATATAACTTTTGACAGCCACCTGAAAATGTCCCCTTCGGGAAAGTGAAAGAAATCAACCCTAATGGTAAAAACACATCCACAGTTCAACTTCGACTTTGACAAGAGCGTTTAAAGTCGAGTCAAACACATTTGCCGGTACCAATAATAAATTTAATGTGAAGCTAAAATTTGTCGTCTCTTTCACTCCTGTGCAAAAGAAAACTAAAGGGAAAAGAAACGATACATGAAGGAAGACTATTAACAATGATAGTTTCTATGAACGTTTTAAAAAGTTTCAGAAGGAATAAATGAGTATTATATTTGATAACACCGTTCGGAAATAGAGAACAAAAAGGGGCGCACAAATAAAAGAGAATAAAACATTAATAGACGAAAAAAGAAATTTTAAAAAAGATCGCTGGAAAAAAAGAGGATGTGTTCTTTTTAAAAGTAGTCAAAGCTTAAAATTTTTATTAGGCGGAACTTCAATCGAAACGTTTTTTTTGTTTAAGTTTATTTTTTGTTTGTTTATTGCTCTTTTTCAATGTAACACACTCTATGCATGAAAGCAAACAAATATTTAAAAGCATTTGGTAAGTCAAATTGCACACTTTCTTCTTCATATTTATATTTATTTATAATTTCACACGTTTTCCAATAAATAATCACCTGAAGAAGGCAGCAAACTCTGCCTTAACTTCGGGAACAAAATGGAATGAACAAAACTTGTTTGATTTATTCGCCTTATGACCAAAAAAGAAGACGGGCAAATCTTTTTTTTTTAATAAACAAATACATATCTTTTTTTTTTTTTTTATTTTTTTATTTTAAGTAGCAATATAGATTATTTCTTTTACATTTAGTAAGAACATGCTATTTTTAGAGATTTAGGATAAACATTTTCCTTTTCAACTATAGATTTAAACTAGCATATAATAATAATAAGTTGTATAATGAATTTTAATATTAATTAATAAAGGGAAAGCTACAATTAAAACCCTTATTCAACTCTTAAAAAACTAATATTGCAAAACTCCCACGTTAAGTTTATGAATTATACATTTTCAATTACATTTTTTTTTGGCAAATTCATTTAGCCCAATTTCAAAGACTCTATCGAAAACATATAATAAAGTACAAAATACATAATATGTATATATAAATTTATGGTGGAGATAAACATTTAATCAGTTCATTATCAGAGAAGGAACAATTTACATAAAATTTGTGTGTCAAATTTTCGATAAGGGAGTCCAAAAGATTGACATTGCTTTGTTCATGAAGCCTGCAAGTTGAATAGCACCATGGTAAATCAAGCATCATTTTGAGAACTTTGTTTTGACATGTTTGAAGCTTAAGTTTGTGAGTTTTGGCACAATCGTACCAAACAGGAGCACCGTATAGGAGGATAGATTGGAAAATTGATTTGTACATTAAAATTTTATTTTCTTTGCTAAGTTTAGAACTTCTACATATTAATGGGTACAAAATTCTTTTGTATAGATTTATCTTGTCAATAGTTGTAGATATATGTTTGTGAAAATTGAATTTTTTGTCTATTATAACCCCAAGCTATCGACAATGTTCGGACCAGTCAATATTAACAGAGCCCATTCGAAGTTGTACATTATTTGGGAGAAAACAAGATTTTCGACGCCTTGTAAACCAAATAGCTTGTGTTTTCAAAGGATTTACTTTAATCTTCCATTTAAAAAAGTATTTTTCTATGGAAGAAAGACTCATTTGCAACGTGTTGCAGACGTCCTGGAAATAAGTGCCCGATGTAAAAATAGCCGTGTCATCAGCAAACATTGCAATACCAATATTATTTCCAAGATTTGGTAAATCGGAGACAAATATATTAAAGAGGATGGGACCAAGTACTATACCTTGAGGAATTCCATATGGAATATTATGTACTGAAGATAAATTGTCTTATACTTTAACTAAAAATGTTCTCCCACTTAAAAAGCTTTGAATAATTTTTACTGTCGCCATTGGAAAGTTAAATTTAACAAGTTTGTGGATCAATGCGTCGTGCCAGACCGTATCGAAGGCCTTTGCAATATCCAAAAGTACTAAGGCAGTCGACTCTTTGCTACAACATTTTTCTTTTACATGGTTTTTGATTCTCAAAATTTGGTGATTGGTGCAAAGCTTGACTTCGCCACAGTTTTATTGAGGTCTATAACTTAATTCGTGCGGTTTGCTAAGAGATGGCGTAACTTGTATCATTCCATTGGAACATGCATTGGAAAGCTACTGTCATTGTACGTCATTTCAGTATATATCATTCATTTGAAGCGTAAACAACAATAATTATTTTTCACTCAATTGTCGAACTTTGTGCATGAAAAAGTGTTTTTGCGGGGAGTTTTTCTTCATTACTTTAATATGAAGAAAACTGCTGCCGAAAGTCATCGTATTTTGGTGGAAGTTTATGGTGAACATGCTCTAGCTGAGCGAAAGTGCCAAAAGTGGTTTGCACGATTTAAAAGTGGTGATTTTGGTTTAGAAGGCGATGAACGTCATGGGCAGCCAAAAAGCTTGAAGATGAAGAACTGGAAGCATTACTCCATTGTTGCCAATCACAAGAAGAGCTCGCAGAATCTTTGGGTGTCACTCAAGCAGCCATTTGAAAACGTTTAACAGCTGCTGGATATATTCAAAAGCAAGGAAATTGGATTGCACATGAACTCAAGCCGAGAGACGTCGAAAGGCGGTTTTGCATGTCCAAAATGCTGCTGAAACGCCACAAAAGGAAGTCATTTTTGCATCGGATTGTTACTGGTGATGAAAAATGGATCCATTACGACAACCCCAATTGCAAAAAATCATATGTGAAACCCGGCCAACCAGGCAAATCAACGGCAAAGCCGAATACCCATGGCGCGAAGGTAATGCTCTGTATTTGGTGGGATCAGAAGGGTGTGCTGTATTATGAGCTGCTAAAACCGGGTGAAACCATCAATGGACAATGCTACCGAACACAATTAATCCGTTTGAAGAGAGCAGTACCAGAAAAACGCCCGGAATATGCCACCAGACACGAGGTAATAATTTTCCATCATGATGACAACTCTCGGCCGCACGTTGCTATTCCGGTAAAAAAACTATTTGGAAAAAAGTATGGGAAGTTTTACCCCACCCGCCTTATAGCCCAGACCTTGCCCTTTCTGACTACCATTTGTTCCGGTCGATGCAGAACGCCCTCACTGAAATACGGTTCACATCAGAGCAGAATATCAAAAATTGGCTTGATTCATTCTTGGCTGCCAAGCCGGAGCAGTTCTTATGGGATGGGATCCACAAATTGAAAGAAAGATGGGAAAAAGTCATAGATGGGCAATACTGTAATAATATGTAGGTACTATTGTACATGTTTTTCCGAAATAAACGTTCAAATTTTGAAATAAAAAACCGCACGAATTAAGTTATAGACCAAATGTAGTTGTAATATTGATTGTTAATACAAATAATTAGTAAGTTGACTATGTTTGATAAGATAATAAAACTTGTTTCCATTAGGTCCCTAAAATAGTTTCAGTATCCGCCACCGGAATAAATGCATACTCTGGCTAGTTCCACACCATTTTCTATGACTTTTTGCAAAACTTCTGGCACATAATTCTCCACTTCTTGTCGAATGTTCTTCCTTAAGTTCGCCAAGATCTGCAAGTTGTTCAGATAGACTCGCGACTTGTCAAATCAGGTGATCACTTGCTGCAGAATGGTTCTTGCTGCGTGTTTGGGTGCAACGTGCTGATAGAACCACATTTTCTCCAAACTCAATTTGTCTTTGATCACGGTTCTGAGCTCCCCAGTAGCAGTGTCTCCGAAACTGTGCCGTCCTAAAAAAAATATGGGTTAATCACACCGCCGTAAACGCCGTGACCCGTGCGGTGCAGGTTCAATCCCCATGGGGAACAACAACATACGCCACCCAATCAGTAGTACAATGGTAGTACAATGGAACGTTACCGAGTCTGAGTGCTCTGAGATTTGGATTTCCTTTTTTTTAGAAAAAAAAAAAAAAAAAAAGTACCTATCGTAATTTAGTATCTATGTTATATATTTCCCCACCGCAGCTCTTCTGGCTACAACGAACCAATCTCCCGTATGCTGCGGAATGTTACGTCAAATATAACTGTGTTTGATTTCAACAGCATCACACCTCACCTCAATCTTGATCTGCTTCACAGTTCTTAGTCTTAAGTCTATAAGCTAATTTAAGCTTGTATTATGCCAAATAAATGGGGGCTATTGCCCCCACCAACATTAAAATTAAATTAAAAAAAAGTAAAATTAATGGCTTTTAGGTCGTGTATTTTATGTTCGTGCCCTTTAAGCGATCATTTCGCATATTTACAGGAAAACTTTATACCTTCTCTCGGATGGTGTCTTAACGCGGTCGCGAGAAGTGGGCTAGTGATTGAACCTCTTGCTTAATAGTACAACCGGGTAACCATCGAGCTACTGCCTTTTTACTTGATACAAAATGGATGAAATGAGTGATTAGGAATTCCAGCCTAACCTGTACCCAAAACCACTTGCAATTTAGTATCAATGTATTTTGCTTCAAACTAATCATATCAAAAAAGATACACTCAAATAACATCGCCATTTCAATCAAATTTAAATTTCTCCTTTAACCCCAAACTACAACGACTTCAGTATTTAAGGATGAAACCCAATTGCATCGAGAGAGGCGAACACAATAATTACAAGACCTACTTCTTCAACTTCCTCAATAATGGTAATACTAAAGAAAACAAGATCTTATGCCGATACCTTCCCCTCAAATAGGAAAGTTAAATATTACTTAATGCGCATTGCAATGCCTATGCAAAATTGCACTACTAGTTAGCTAGCTAGCTGGGATGGATACACACACATATTCTATACCCCTTCACTTTCGGCAAAAACAGTCAATAATTAATCACTCAACTGTAAAATAAATAAACATCAATTTACATTGCAACTTTAATTGCAGAAACTGTGTAATAAATTTTAAACAATCACAGCCCTCCCCACCTCATCCGCTAGCATTCATTGTACCTTGCCTATTATAATCTGCATGATTTGCTCGCCTGCTAATAAGTCTATTAATGGCAAATTTCTTCGAGACAAAAAAACAAAATTTAACACTGTGTACCACATTCCTTAAATGGTGGTAAACAGCACCGGATCTCAGTTGTGCAGTTAAGACCAGAGTTTGTGCAACAAATTATCTTTAACAAAAAAAAAAAAAAGCGCCTGCAAAATAAAATTAAGAAAAAACAAAATAATAATAATAATGAGCCAGTTTTCCTCGCTCTACGGGGAGAAGGTGAAGGAGTTTCATTAATTTGAAAATCTGGTTTATGCGAAGAGGCAAAGATTGTGTGCTGTGGCAGTAATGAGTCATGTTGTGGTCGTTCATCGCCAGAAGTGTTTTCTGCCAACCAAATGCACAACAACTAACATTCAACCAAGTGAACGCAATCGCAATACACAAATATTTAATTAAATACAATGTTGCTGTAAGCCGTGATTTTCTTAGCTTAATTTGTTTATCCTTTTTTGTACATAGGTGTTTTTTTTTCATTAAGTTTCCGGTTTACATTTTTTACATTTAAGATGCAGAAAAATATTCACGTAACCTATCTAAGGAGAAGTCACAGGATTTACTTGGCTATTAAACATTATGCACAAAACTTGTTATATAATAATCAATTTTGTATTCAAGTCATAATATTCCCGCATTATTTGTTTCACATGCAAGCAAACTCTGTTAGGTATGTAGGTAGGTACTCATACAATATCGCAAAGTTTCTAAAAAAATAAAATAAAAAATAAACTGCACAAATGAGATTTATTCATAAGACCCCAATTATTTCACTAATAAACTTTTGTGGTGTGATTTGAATTAACTGACGACGACGCACGCTGATCCAATCTGCTTTGACAGAGTGAGAAGAACATGAAAATGTGTGTGCGCGGTGTATGTTGGTGTTGCATGACTAGTTCGCAATCGCAAATTGTCTTTTATAGCTAGTTGTCGTTATACGCTGTGGTCCCTTAGAATACCAGGGCGATTTTCTGGACAATGATACGAGGGAGGGTCAATAAGTCCGTGACTTTTTGAATTTCTGACCTCTTTACTGAAACGGCAACACTGCTCCTGTCAACAGGCATCTGTCAGTTGACTCCTGTCAAAATTTAAACTTGCTGCGTCAGTTAGTTTGTGTTTGACAGCTATTTTTATCAGACTACTCACTAATTTGAGGAGAAAATAGAAAAAAGTGAATTTCGTGTGCTTATTAAGCATTATTTCTTGCGAAAAAAAACCATTACCGAGACCAAGGCTAAGCTTGAAAAATACTATGGGGACTCTGCACCATCGATTTCAATGGTAAAAAAGTGGTTTACTGAATTTCGTTGTGGCCGTACAAGCACTGAAGATGCCGAACGTCCTGGACGCCCAGTTGAGGTCTCTACACCCGAAACAATCGAAAAAATTCACGATATGGTGTTGGCCGACCGAAGATTGAAAGTGCGAGAGATTGTGGAAGCCGTAGGGATATCGCATGGCTCAGTGGTTTCAATTTTGAATGATCACTTGGGCATGAGAAAGCTTTCCGCAAGATGGGTGCCGCGTTTGCTCACAGTCGACCACAAACGCAATCGTGTAACAACTTCACAGGAAGGTTTGGCGTTGTTTAATCGCAATATGGAGGAGTTTTTGCGCCGTTTTGTAACCGTGGACGAAACATGGATCCATCACAACACACCAGAGACCAAACAACAGTCAAAACAGTGGGTTTCTAAGGGTGAATCGGCGCCAAAGAAGGCCAAGGTGGGTTTGTCAGCCAATAAAGTTATGGCGACTGTTTTTTGGGATGCACGCGGGATAATCCACATTGACTACCTTCAAAAGGGAAGAACAATCAATGGGGAATATTATGCCAACTTATTGGACCGATTCAATGACGATTTGAAAAAAAACCGACCTCATTTGGCCAAGAAAAAAGTTCTTTTCCACCAAGACAATGCAAGGGTGCACACATGTGCAGTTGCCATGGCAAAAAACCATGATTTGGCTCCGAGCGACTACTTCTTGTTCCCAAACCTGAAGAAATGGCTTGGTGGAAAAAGATTTGATTCCAATGATGAAGTCATCTCGCAAATAAAGGCCTATTTTGAGGACCTCGACAAATCATTTTTTTTTGGAAGGGATCAAAAAATTGGAGAAGCGTTGGACAAAGTTTATAGAGCTCAAGGGAGACTACGTTGAAAAATAAAATTATTTTTTTATCAAAAAATCTGTGTTTTATTCCAAAAGTCACGGACTTATTGACCCGCTTGGCGAACTGTTGGATACCCCATTCTTATTCCTATCCCTCATAAGTGAAGAACGCTCTACATATTTTGTTATATAACATTTAAAGGATTTTATCGAAAAAAAACGAAGCTTTTGTAAAAAAAAACGCTCACTAGCTCAAACATGGGTTTTTCAATAAAATTGTTTTATTTAATTGTGGGCGTGTCATATGGCGGATATTGAAAATTTTATCTCTCGAGCAGTTTTAGGAGTCATAGATCATATATAAAAAATTTCAGTTTTCTAGCTCAAAATTCGATTTTTTGCAAAATTTTGTTTTTTTGAGTTTGTGGGCGTGTCTGTGGGCGGATTTCAAAAATTCGTAAACTTGATTATTTCGGGACCTTAGAGAGTATATGGTTAAAATTTCAGATCTCTAGGTCCAGTTTAAAGGCCTAATATTTGCCGACAGACGGACGGACGGACATGGCTAGATCGACTCTACTATTGATGCTGATCATAAATGTTTAAAAAGCAATGCATAATCTCGTTTGTACGAATTGGGATAATTATGTAGTTTAAAAAAAATTGTTCCCTTGGATTTTTCAACGACAGCACTGCTGCCATTTTAGGAGATTGTGGATGTGGATGCCTGCAAGGGTGCATATAAATAAATTTATGAAGAATGAAATTAATTTCTTTACTTAATGGACATAATTTGTTGCATTTAATTTGAGCCTACATTCAATAAGCACGAATCTATGGTTTTCGAAAACAAAGTTTCTAATCTCTAACAAGAACAAACGTTTTTTCGTTAAATTAAGGTGATGGCACTAGTATTCCGCGCCTAATTTTTTTTAAATGTTTGGTTGGAGTTTAAAATTCGTAAATTCTATTTTTGAATAGAATAAATTGTTTCTATGTTTAGTAGAAATGTTATAGGAGTATTGAAAAAAATATATGGACGGGCTACAGTAGATATGCTTGGGCGAACTGTTGGATACCCTATTCTTATTCCTATCCTCATAAGTGGTCGTGACAAAAGTCTAAGTATAGTTGAATTGTTAAGAACGCTCTACATATTTTGTTATATAACATGAAAGGATTTAATCGAAAAAAACGAAGCTTTTGTAACAAAACGCTCCCTAGCTCAAACTTTGGTTTTTCAATAAAATTGTTTTATTTAATCGTGGGCGTGTCAGTAGGCGGATCTAAAAAATATTTATACATAAGTATAAAGGGCAACTAGAAGTCTATATTATAAATTTCAGCTCCCTCGCTCAAACTTTGGTTTTTCAAAAAAAAGTTTTTCTTAAATTGTGAACGTGTCAGTAAGCGAATTTTTAAAATATTTACACATGAGAATAAAGGGCACGTAGAGAGGATATATTATAAATTTCAGCTCCCTAGCTCAAAATTTGGTTTTTCAATAAAATTGTTTTATTTAATTGTTGGCGTGTCAGTGGGCGGATTTTAGAAATTTTATCTCCCGAGCTGTTTTAGGAGTCAAAGATCACATATACAAAATTTAAGCTTTCTAGCTCGAAATTCGATTTTCTCGATAAATTTGTTTTTTTGAGTTTGTGGGCCTGTCTGTGGGCGGATTTCAAAAATTCTTAAACTTGAATATTTTCGGACCCTATAGATTATATGATTAAAATTTCAGCTCTCTGGGTCCAGTTTAAAGGCCTAATTTTTGCCGACGGACGGGCGGACATTGCTAGATCGACATTACTATCGATGCTAATCATAAATATAGCAACTTTTAGGGGTCTACGTTAAATATTAAGGTATATTACAAACTATGCGTCAAAATTAATATACCCTTAGAATAGGATATAAAAATGTGTCTCCTAAGGTGAGCCCACTTCCAAATAATTAACGAAAAATATACGTTTTTGATTCAAAATCATAAAATATAAGCGATAAATAACCTAAAAATAATTTTTTTTTGCGATTTTGGCTCTTTTCCAAGGTTACATCCATTATTTTTTTTTTATACCAATAGACAATTACCACATACGAAATTTTTTACAAGAAATCAGCAGCTACAACCTGTTGGAAAATTGTTTGCCTGAAAGTTGAACGAGGGCTTTACTATTACGCTGCACTTAACAACGTAGTAGCCGACTACTGGAGGGGCTGACTCTATATGCCATCACCCTATTCGTTAATGTATTAGGTATCGAGTTTTGACAAAAGCACTCAAAGTATGTGTGTATGCATGTATTTATATATAAATGTGACATTGGGGAATTGAACCGGCTTTTCAACACCATCGTGTGAGGGAACATATCTTTCATTATACGTACTGGCGAACAAACAACCCTTGGAATTTAATTGCAGTAGACGCATAGAGAAACACAGGCAGGTATTTAAATGTAATAAGTAAAGCAATATTTGCATGGGAAATAGTACCTCACGATACCTCACGCGCGATGACCGTATTAGCAGCAACATTCAAATTTGAGTGCGACAAATAAATTCGCAAGTTTACCTCCACCCAAGCGACAGAAAAGAATTCGGGGAATCTTATAAGCTAAGCAAGTCTTTTTGACTTTGAAATTTATTTTTTTATTCATTGACAAATATCTACTTACATACTAGACAAAAATGATTAAACCTAACTTAAAATTAACAGGATACTTATTCTTATTTATTGGTCCTTATGCGAACGCTCTAAACTTAACTATATCTTAGAATTATTGCCTTTCGGCCTACGAACTATTTTACGAACTAATCTTACATATACAGTGACCGAAATAAGTATAAAGACACACTCAACTTCAATGCTCGGTTGGATTTAAGTACAAAAATAATAGAAATTATAAGTTTATTTTATCGTAGATAGTAAGTTTATTTTATTCAGTAAATAATGAAACGAAAAAAGAAAATATTTATCACCACAAAGGCTAGTTTTTGAGGTTCACCTTTAGGGAATTCCAAAAACGTTTAATTTTCCTGCGAAATAAGTATAAAGACAGTCAATATTTAAAAGCATTTAAACACCGAATTTTTTGGTTGTACCTATCAACCTGAAAGTTAGTACTTTGTACAACCTCCTTGATTTTCAATAACTTGGAAAATTCTATTAGGCATAGAATTTATCAAGTTTTGTAGGACTTCTTCGGTGATCTCAGACCATGTCTGCGTTATTCCTCTTTTAAGCTCTTCCAGATTTCTGTACTGCTTCCCATTTGAATAAAGGTTTCTTGCCATAATACCCCACAAATTTTCGATTGGGTTAAGGTCAGGACTACACGAAGGCCATGGTAAACACTGAATTTGACTCCTTTCAAACCATTCGCGGACCGTACTGGCATTATCAATAGGAGCATTGTCCTGTTGAAAAATAAAATTTTCACCCGCTGGAATGTCTCCAAATGCATCCAAAGCATATTCCAACATCTCCCTGTATTTTTCACCATTCATTCTAGGTTGAACGAACATCAAGGGGATTTTACCATGAAAACCAAAGGCACCCCAAACCATCAAACTTCCGCCTCCAGAGTGCCGACTCATTTTTATTGCTTTTTCGTCCCTCAAATCACGCCAATAAAAGCTAAAACCGTCCGGACCATCCAAATTAAATTTCTTTTCATCACTAAAAATAACGGATTCCCACTCCCTGGTCCAAGCCATGTGACTTCTTGCAAATCTTAACCTTGCTTCTTTATGATGCTGTTGCAGGTTGGGTTTTTTCGTCATTTTCGTGTAACGAAGGTTATGATTTGCCTTCAACACTTGCTCCACTCTTCTTACCGTCACTGGGAGATCCAACTTGCGCTTTATCTGGCCAGCATTCAGCTTATTACGCCTTGCTTCGTGGTAAATCGTTTTTTTGTTGCGTGAGGTCAAGAGGCTTGGTCGACCAGATCTTCTTGCAGTGCTATAATTTTGGCCCAAATTTAAAAAATTACATACGACGGAAAGAGATCGTCCAATTTTCCTGGCAATGGATCGGTTGGATAAGCCGTGCTCCTTATGAGTCGTAATAATTGCCCTTTCTACTGTCGTCAAATGAGTTCCGCGAGGCATGGCTTAATAGTTTAATGATAACAATTTATTGATAACAATTTTTGTGCCAACAAGCGAAACAATTTAAATTTTATTGTTTTTCACTCTTTTTATTTAAAAAAAATTGCTATAAAATTGGAATACTTTTGGATAACCGAACTTTCTTTATACTTATTTCGCAACTTTTTCACAATTTTTTTATTAGAAAAGACAAATCAGTCTCTTTCTAACACGATATGACCGATAACGGTACAATTTTTTTTTGGAGTTAAGAGAAAATTAATTCTCCAAACATTTATTGAACAATTTTGTTGCATATATTTAGGCGCTAAGCCTACAAGCCAAATTGAAGAGTTTGAGAATTACTGTCTTTATACTTATTTCGGCCACTGTATATTCCTCGAGAAAATTTATTAAAACTCGGTTTCATTATTGAGATTTTATATAAAACAAATTACAAACTACCTATTCTACTTACTTAAACTACTTAACGTATTCTAACTATAATTAGGATTCTGAGCACTCGTTGCCTTGCGCAAAAAGTGGTCAAAATCCCAATTGCTTTCCGAGCGCCTGGCAGTCGTCAACGTGCACACGCGCCGCCGTGAGCCGACTGAAGCCTTACAGCGTCAGTCAACTCCCAGAAGCACCACCACACGTTGGCGAGCCCGGCCTCTCCCAAAAACGCCCTAGCTGACTTAATCTAACTTATAAGCTAAGAGGAAGTTACCTAGAGTAACGCACCGTCCTGGGAGGGCATGTTGACCCCTCCCCCCTCAACAAGCCACCAAAATTCGGCGAATTGCTTTTCCGTGTCGAATCTATCCCTCACCGATATTGCGGTACTAAAACGGAGGAGCTCATGAGCATTGGCGACGTCCCCGTCATGGAGGAGCCGCTTATCTCTCGCGCTGCGGTAGCGATGGTATAAGACCGGAATACCATCCCTCGTCTGTACCAGCCCTTTTGCATCAATATGGATAAATGCCTCTGGCGGGATAAAGCCAGACCGGAGTGTACTCTCAATGTCTCTCCAGAACCCGAATCTTTTCCATATAACTAGGCGCTATATTAAACCACAATGGACAGCCATAACCGATGATCGGCCTTATAAGGGCCACGTAGCAAATGACCTTCACTCTGGAGTCAAGTTGACTGCTATGAAACAGTCTCCTTGTCAGATCATAAGCCCTCTTGGCCCCAGCAAGACAAGCAACTATATGTCTATCGAAATATAGATACTGGTCAAGCCAGATACCTAGATATCTAACTACGCTTCTCACCGCCAATGGCTGCCCATCCTGTCCAATAATGGCCAATTTCTTCCAGTTTTTTCTGGTATCCCTAGAGGCCCCAGCCAATGGAGTTCTGAACAAGATTGTTTCCGTCTTCTGAAAGTTGATTTTCAACTTCCAGTCGTCGCAATATCGCTTAATTTGATCGAAGTCACGCTGCAAAAGGATATTAATGACCTCGATTTTAGAACCTGATCTGTATGCCACCAAATCGTCGGCATACGCTATAGCATGTCTGAGTGAGCTAAGCAAGTCTAGTCTGGTAAACATGACCAGTAGTCGGTGGTTAATAGGAGGTAACATAAGCACAATTGAATTGATGTTGAGGCACAGTTACGGTGCTGGACATCTTCAGCCGGATGCAATTAATGCTTACCTAACTCTTCAACAACGTTCTATTTAGGTTCACAACACGCATTTAATAAAAGATCTGATACAAGTCTATCTACTTCCAGCGCAAGCTATATCATAAATAAATACTAACCATTAACGGGCCATACAGCCTAAAGCATAGCTTTCCTAACCATGTGCTTGTGCGAAGTGGATGGGACCTACAATTTTAAGACGACTCCGAATGGCAAATTTGAGAAGCTTCTCACGACAATTTATACACTTGGCCCCGGCGGGATTTTAACCTGAGACCTTTGGGGTGGTAGTCAAACACACTAACCTCTGCGCCAATGCGCCACACTGAAACTATAGCCGCCAGTATTATGGCACCCGATTTTATGGATATACAGTTAGATACTGATAACTCGATTCTTGTAAATACTCGATACTTGCACAGGCACACCTCGATAATGCGACAAACATTTTTTTTCATTACGTAGGTACTCAGTAGGTACCTACTTGCCACGTCCAAAACTTTTAAACACGATACTTCGATAATTTTGTCTTGTTCTTTTATTTGGTCCTGTTTACGTTTTCTTTAACTGAATAAAATTTGGGGAAAGTACCGTTCATTGTAAGCTGCTGACGGAATGTATTGAATTGAATCAGTTTTGAGCTGTCTTTTGTGTGTTGCGATCTAATAATGGGAAAGAAAAAGTTTACGTTTCTGATAATTAAAGACAAAGCTGATATTAAAAACTAATTGCGAGATTTTCCATCAATGCATTAGCTAAAAGTTTTCACGTGCATAGAGCAACAATAACTCATGTTAAAAGAAATGCAAACTCCATAAATAAGTTCGTGACGAATCCGGCGCTGGGAAAAGGAAGACGCATAAGCCTTTCGGAGTTTGCAGAAATGGAAAAAGCATACAAATGGTTTTCAAAACAAAGACCCAAGAATCACATCTGATATGCCAAGTTATTCCACGACAAAATCCATGAAAAATCAAGTGGCTTCCACGCCAGCAATGGCTGGTTGCAAACTTTATAAAAAGGCATGGAATTCGAAGAATCAAAATATGAGGGGGCAAAATATTTAATTAGACTGCCTCTGTTGACCCATTTTTGAACCAACTACACAAACGAATTATCGATTTAAGTTCTGAAAAGGAGCAGGTATACAATGCCGATAAGTCAGGCTTATTTTGGAAGCTCTTTCTCGATAGAACTCTTGTGCGCTCAGTGTAAACGTTGGCCCCGAGGCATAGAAGCAGTAAAGAAAGAATAACTTTCATTGCTTGTGGAAATCTCAGAATAAAATTAGTGGTTACTGGAAAATCTGTCAATCCATGTTCATTTAAAAAAAAATACGAATTTGCCTGTTGTGTACAAAGGGAATACAACTGCGTGGATGACATTGGCCTTGTTTGAAGAATGGTTTCACAGAACATTTTTGTTCGTCCAAAAAACTTTTCCTTTTTTAATTCAATATTTCCTAAATAAACAGGAATACGAGTTCCTTCGTTCCCAAAACACTTTTACTTATTGAGCTCCAGGCCATCCCAAAGTAGGCGAGTTAAGGGGTCATGATGGCCAAATGTCGGTTCTGCAAATTGAACAGCTCTTTTACAGCCCATGGATATAAGACTTTCCAAACAAAACTACAAGAAAAGCCTCCACAATGTGACTATTGTTCGTCGTGGCAAACCTATAGATGAATCTGTGCGAAAGATTGTCCTGAAAGATGCAGTATGATTTTTAGCTAAAGCGTTGAACGCCCTTAATGTATCTTCGATTCGGTCATCGTTTCAAAAACTGTTTGTAAAATCATCTGACTGGAATAATGAAGATATCATTTCTCTTTCTGAATTACGGTCACAGCTAGCTGATGATGCATCCTATATTCAATCTATTGCAACTTTGCTTCGGGAACTAGAACCATTGCAGCAAACATCACATTCTGAACTCGAGAAATGGTTTATTGAACATAATTTTTCGCCCACCGCACTAAATGAAGAACAGTGTACCGACGATGACCTCAATGGCGATGGAGAAAGTGACGTAGTAGTAAGTACTCAGACGTAGTAAGTACTCAGTATGAAGAAAATTACACCGAAGGAGATTATATCAGCATTTAATATTTCTTTAGAATGGATGGATTATAGCAATGCTTCTTAAGACGATGTTCTGACGCTCCAGAGGCTTAGAAGCAATGTAGTACTGAACAAATGAGTCTGTACAAAACAAACCGAAACTGTAAATAAAAAAAAATACATTCAAATGTACTCATATGGAAAACTTATACAATTGTATTCAACGTAAATATTAAACTTAGATTCTATCTAAGTGCCTTCTAATTTGTATGGAAAATAAAAATTCGGTACTTGCGACAACCTCGAAACTTGTCCGAAGCACGGTTTTCATTACGTGCAAAAATCAAGTTACTACTTCATTAGAATTAATAAAATTCTACAAATTTAAAATAGGTAGATATACCAACATACTTTCAACTTGCATATTTTAATCAATTTCATCTAATCGCTTACAAGCCCACCACATTAGTGCAATCACCTAAAGTCTTCGCGCACAAAAATTTAATTGCAATGTCAGTAAACTCAGGCCAGGTGTTGCTACCTTTTTACTTTTCTCGTAGATTCATTTGCAATAGCCTAATGAATTTATACTTTCTCCACAGCAGGCAGCCAGGCAATTATTTTTAGACCATAGTTCTATTAGTTGATAGGATTTGTCTAAACCTTAAGCTGTATGTAGGAGTGGGTATTCATATATCCTTGTAGAATTATTAACTCCCAGCGTATCTATGACTAAGGTCTAATCACGCATAAACAAAATACGAATCAAAGTATAAATCGGATAACTTAGCGAAAATATATGTGTGTGAAATGCATATAATCCGTTACAAACAAGACGTTGACGGCACATTGCAGTTTATACTAACACTCTCTCATCTATGCAGGTCTATTATTATTAATAATGCAATTAGATCCAGCGCTATAAATGAGTTAAGGTTTTCGCCAGCGGCTAAAGCATGTAATGAAAACCATGCAACGGTGTGATACGAATTGTTGGGGGGATGTGTCTTTCGAGGCAGGGATACGAATTAAGTCCGATTTATTTCTCTATGGCTGCAAAGATTGTATCTGTAACTGAATATGTAGGTACGTGCTATTTAGATACTTTATGCATTGGGCTTGTTGGACGTTGTATTTAACTGCTCCACTTTCACACTTGAATATGTTTGTGCGAGAGAACGAAACAAAACTACAAATAAACAGAATGCAGAAACTATCTTATTAGTTACCAATCATGTGACATTCACATCACTTAACTTCAATAAATATATGTCAATCTTTTCTAAGTGTATCTCCGAGTCTGAAATTTAACCAAACTCATTGACTTCAGAGGTCAAATATCTGCCTGAGTGAATGCATTTTTAGCAGCCTCATCGATAGGGGGATATACGCACCTCTACATACAGAATCAAATCGTAAAGTGAATTCATCTGCCCTGCGCCCATTCCGTATCAAATTCCAAAAATAATACACTGAGTGAGGGAGACGAACAAATCCGACATACTATAAAAGGAGAGAGCTTAATTATAAATAATCAGAAATCAGGGCCTCAGGGCTAATTTAAGTTGACAATCGATTACGGTTGAATCGAGCTTTGAGATACATGTAGATATAATAAAAAATAAATTTTGTTTAAAGAAAGAGAGAGAGAGCAATTCTTTGATGCAGCAATGTGCTACTCATTGTGTGCGTAAGATTATTGCGCACAATGCCACTTTAAGTTACTTTTAATGACGCAATAATGTGCTCTTGTTGACCAAATTATTGGCTCCCGTTCGTTACACTGTCTCCTCATGAACAAGACACACACGCGCTCAAAGTGAACGTAATGAGGTTTCAAAGGAATTGAAGCCCATTAAATGTGAGGCAATCATAAATATTAATTAAGACAATCGATTGTTGATTTTCTCTGAGGGTAGCTACGATGTGCGCACTTGATGACATTTATGTATATCTCTTATATGCACGGTCTGTCTCGGTATTGGTTACCGTTTGCGATAAATTCGAAAATCAAAGATAAAAAGATGGACGTAGCTGGGACTAAATATTGATTTGTCTTACGATAGTGCATGAGCGGTTAGCACTATTCATTTGAAAATTAGCCTGTTGATCGGAAATTTCAAACGATAGCAAAGGTTTTAGCATTTTTCAAAATTAAAAAGGGGAAATTGCATATTCAAATTATGTACATTAGGTATGCATAGTAGATATATACATTTTCCAATAGCTTTAACTTGCAATTCGTCTCACATCAGTGTGGCATTTTAGATAGTGATAGAGGAAAGAACATAAAATAAATCTCGACAGGTTTTTCTGGTGAACGCTATAAATGGCGAGATGAATATTTTTGGGGAGGTTTTGAAAGCAATTTTCAAATTTTGTAATAATGAGATTTAAAAATCCCCGAAAAGCGTGTTCCTATTCTGAACGTAGTTCTGTTTGGGGAGGTGAGAGACTTGAAAGCCCATACCTACACACAAACACTGCGTGTCGTTATCTCTTTTAAGCGGAATGAGTTTAATAAAGTGTGCGTGTGGAAGTGTTACCACTTGCTCCGTCGTAAGTGCTTTGGACTACTTCACGCCTACGTCATTAAGTCAAAGTTCGTGGGGAATGCCTAATCAGACTGAACAAACTAGGCAAGAAGACAGAATAGCCATGATAGATACCTGGCCACGCAAGCTTTATACAATAGGTAACGATGCAGCGGATTCTCTGGCAAGAAAAGGGCCAGGGGAACCCTTTAAAAGAGCTGAACCGTTTTGCGAGAGAGGAGAACACGCCTTATGCGAAGCGTTAAGGAACAAAAATAAAATATTAGGTCTTAACGGTTCACCTAGCTTCGCCAACCATTTGCTTGCGGAAGTGGAAGTGAACCTACAATTATAAGTCGAATTCGAAGGGCAATTTGAAAAGCTTCTCATGGCAATTCATGATCTTGGATGTTTGTCAGATGTCACTTGGCTCTGGTGACCGTTAGATTAGTAGTCCAACGCACTAAACCATGAGCCACTGCCCCTAGAGTTTAGGAAACCGGAGAAAAAAACAAGGGTTAGAAGCTTTCTAAACCTCCTAGGGCTAAGACATGAAAAGAAAATCTTGGGGAACTAAATCCTGAAGAGATTCAGAGCTTGCATTAGCCTGAACAAGAATAACCTACCAATCCTCACAGGTATCCTAACGGGCTACTTTAGAATCTGGGAGCACCATAGACAAATTTGTATATCAGAGAAAGGTTTCTGCAGATTCTATTACTCCAGACCACATTTTGGAATCCTGTGGGGCATTGACTCACAAGACTATCAAATATTTGGAAAAACACAAAATAACAGACAGACATACAAACCATGGACCCACAACTCATTCTCAGATTCATTGAAAACGGACGGACATGGCTAGATCGACATTACTATCGATGCTGATCATAAATATAGTAACTTTTAGGGTCTACGGGCAATATTAAGGTATGTTACAAACTATGCGTCAAAATTAATATACCCTTAGAATAGGGTATATCCCAAGGTATCAGTTTCAGGTCTAAATAACCCCAGTAATGCCTAAAGTTTGTCCCTTGTCTCACCTCTTGTGAAAGTCTGATAAATATTCAACCGTACAAATTGTATTGAGAAGTTTCTCAAATTGTCCGTTCGTAATCAGCGTAAATTGTTGGTCCCTTCCATTAGTGCCAAGAATATAGCTTTGCATACACAATTGGCTGGATTACCTTTTTACCCGACTCAGTTGATCAATAACGAAAATATATTTTCACATTTTGTAGTACATAGAAATTGAGATAAAACACAAATAAGTTGTTTTTTATTCGATGCCTAATCTTATGACGTTTGTAATGAAAGATGATTTAGGACATATGAACCCCACGAGGACTTCTCAGGGACTGCATCTAGGGGCTCCAGTTTTCGACTGCTTTTTCGAGCACTTGAGGACGTATGTTGGTATACCACGAATGGTGCGCTCAATGTTGTCTTCCTAGGCTTGAATCGTGAAAATAGTTAAATCACACGATCTTGGAGCCAGGCCATAGGTCAATTTCATTCCATAATGCTTTCATCGAACACTTCCATCAACTCAATAGTTTCGCTGGCAATATGGTATATGTACGCACCATTCTGTTAGAACCAATTGTTCTGCAGACCATGTTCACGCACTTTCGAGTTGCTACATTTTGACCGCACCAAACAGGGCATTTTTTGGGGTGCATCGGTAGCTGGTCGATTTTCCTTTCGATTTTCGTCACACCAAATGTATAAATTTCGCTTACAAACAAAGCCACAATACATAAGTGCGCTTCATCACTGAACAAAATTTGACGGTAAAAAATTGGATGGACTTCCAATTGTTTAAGTGCTCAATCACCGAACTCGCCACACAAACTATGATTCTCTGACTTCAGTTTTTGCAGCAATTGAAACTTGTAAGCGTGTAAATAAAGTTCCTTGCGCAAAATCTTCCACAAAGTCGATGGACATGTTAGAAGTTCTTGCACACGATGACGAAACTATGAATTAAGGCTCAACTATAATAGAGGGACGAAAACTGAAGCTTATGTCATATTTAAACGAACCGTTCCCTTCCGATCTATCAATCGCTTATGTAACCCATAGTAAAAGTGAACGGAAGCAACTGCCTGTATTTTTCCATTCAAAAACCTGGTTGTCAAATTTACGGACGTAAAGTGTGAATGGGATCGCTTTTTACGAACGTAAGCAGAGCGTAACGAAACTTAACGAAACGGAACAATCCACTTTTATGGGCACACAATACAAATTCTTTGTATTCGCTTAGTTACGGACGGCGCGCCGTTAGCACTGCTCCAACTTTTATAGTTGGGCCTTCGGGATATTCCTCAGCAAAGGCCCCAACCAGTCCAAACAGTGTGACCATAGCGGAATATAATATACAACTTGTAGAATATTTTAGAGCTGCAGAGAATAATGTTTTATAAAAGTGGTATATTTTTTTCTCTAAAACGAATACATATTTAGATAAAAATAAGAATTTAATCTTTCACTTTATTCAATTTTATAACTTCTAAATTGCAAAATTCACGAAGCTTTGAGCTCTGCTAGAACTATTTTATGTCATTTGCGTCTGAAGTAACCGAAGTACAGACAGTCTTTTTTCTGAGCAAGTAGGTGTGTTGTGCATACCTGGTTTTTCTAAGTTTGTGTATGCATTTACATTCAACTTGTGATATGACGTGTTGTCATTCATTGTGTTTTATACAACAAATTGAAAATGGATCGGTCCATCAAAAAGACTATTCAAATGTCCAATTGTATATTACCTACAATATAGGAAGAAGACGGCCATGTGGATCTTGAAAACATTTTATTTTTAACATTTTTTTTTTGACGTGATCGACTTACTGATATTTTTGGTTGCGGTTACAGTTTTTTCTTTATTTTTTAGTTTTTTAAGAAGAGTTATATTTTTTGTTTAACTTGTCTTATGTTTTGTTTGAAATAAAAAATTATTTGTTTTATTATAATCTCGTTTTTAATTTTATTTTATTTATTTTCTTTTGTATTTATCAGTGGAAGCCTAGGCAGCTATCTTGAAAAAAATGGGGCGCACCCGCTCAGTTGGTACCTACGGTCATGTTTAAGGGTGAGATCCTTAGAACATTGTCATAAAGGCAATATCAAATAACGTTTTCATAGAATCGCGAAAGAGAGACAAAAAACCTAAAAACTCCTGGATCATTCATATACAGCAACTGAGGTCGAACCGGCGAACCACACAGGCTGACCAGTAGTCCTGATAATAGCCTCAGCGCCATTAAGGACGAAGGGGTGGCCTGACTTAGTGGAATATTAAAATACTGAAATATTCCACTTTTCTGGCTAAGTGGAATATTGTTGAGAGAAGCTAATGGTCACACTGGCCACAAAGAAACCGATATTTTCCTTTGCGATTACTTAGTGTTTTCTTGTAAATGGGGTGGAGTTCAAAAAGACTAATGTTGTGCGAAATTTTTCAATTGTGTTGCGAATAGCCGATTCTGTTGGTCAATGATGGACACTGATTTTGAAAATACATTTTCAACGCTGCTCGGGGTGATAATTTGCCAAATAATGCCGAATATATAAAGATGGTGTCAGCTCTTAGATTAACTATCACCGTCTCAGTGTTGCCATATTGAAAAAGACGAGGTTTATTTGAATTTACAAAAAAAAACTTATAACTTATATGAAACAGAAGAGTCGCAACGTTCCTCTTCACAAAATAACGAACCATCATGCTGTATCCATTCACATTTTTTTAACCATGCAACAAAAATGCTCGTGTGAGATGTGACTAATATGTACACTTATTTGCCTTTTAACACTCCATAATATCCAAAGTCCTCATAGTTCTTTTTACGACGTCCTTATGGAGCCTCTATACCATTTTTTTCTCAACCTTTTACTAATCCGCTCTTCTTAAAATAAATAAACATATGATGGTATTATTTTGAATTAATATGAAAAAACGGATAATGTTTTTGCTTAAAAAAAACATTCAGCATTTAAGACAACATTCACACAAGAGTAAACTTGCAAGTGCTTGTTGGCTGTTGATAGCATGATGCTACTGGATGTGGATGATGACTGTCACGTTTCGCCCACCCACATATTTTCACGCTTTCATACCAGCTTGTTGAAAAAGGGATTCTCTGAATTTCTTCCTCCTCAAATGCACATATACAAAAAATAACTTGCTTCTGCTTCACACACAAATCGCACTTGGGAATGGGAAATGGCTATAAGCAGGGATGAAGACAAGTCCAGAGAGCGAATTTCATCCTGGCACGCTTATGGCTTATAGCTGGTTTGAGTGCTCTCCTTTTTCAATCGTTTCACAAGCCAACAGGTTGTTGTCGAGACGCCTGGAATGGGCTAGATGGTTGCCCTTTTCTGCGTCTGATGTTTTGTTGATCCTTTTTTTGTTTGTTGGCTCAAAGTGTAAAAAGAAACAAATTAAACAAAAAAATAATATACCCTCATCATATCTTTTTTTTCGCATGGCGAGCCTTTTGTCAGGACACGGTAAATTGTTAGGTTTGGTGTTGCTGTTTTGAATTTGATTTTTTAAAGTTGATAAAATGCATTGTACGAAGTTTTACAATAATAAAGTGAATGGCTTTGGGCATTTATTTTATTTTGCTTAGAATATTCCATTGACTCGCTGATGCACACCTGACTCACTTTCTCTAAAATGATAAATGAACCCTCGGTCCTACAGTTGATTGAGATGTTCTTTTGATTTTATTGCAAGGACCAGGAGAGTGCAGAATTGCTTCTGCTGGGAACTCCTTTGGGATAATACTACGAGTCTGCTATTCATAATAACATCGTCGGCTAGAGACGATTTGAAGTGAGTTTTATTTTTTTCTTGTGAACATTTTACTTCCCTTAGTCGATGTGCAGGTATATAAGTGTGGATGTAACTATTGAAGTAGCTTTGCTTCACCGTTTTCTTTCAGTGCCTGACAATGTTCTGCATGGTGCGGGTGCTGTAAGTAACGCTGGGCTTTTGTATGGCGAGAATGCTTTACAGCGGTTTAAGTAAGGAATCCTGGTTCTGAGAATTTTCACCCTTAACACG
This sequence comes from Portevinia maculata, assembly GCA_949715645.1. Classification (NCBI taxonomy): domain Eukaryota; kingdom Metazoa; phylum Arthropoda; class Insecta; order Diptera; family Syrphidae; genus Portevinia; species Portevinia maculata. The sequence continues at coordinate 107,448,966 of OX454525.1, read as the reverse complement.
ATGTAGATGGTAGGGGTTTGAGTGTTTCACTTTGTTTAGTGTTCAAGGGTTGTGATGCTCGAAGGGCTCTTTATTTTTATTTCACACGCAATTTCACACCCAAACTTGGAAAGTTTCAATAAAGTTTTTGCTGGCGCGAAGAGTTTTATTTTATGTTGATGAAGTTCAACGATTTCGAAGGTTAGTTAGGTATACGTATTTTCCCGGTTTTCAGACTTTTGTTGCTTAGTAAATTACTTCTAAGTTAATTTAAACTAAACGTTTCGGTACACATATAACTGTACAGAAACCAATACAATGTCCTGGACCTAATTTAAGACGAATTGCGAGCGAATGTAAATTGTATATATCACACCACCACAGATTTTCAATTCTTCTAGCAGAACATGCCGCATGGCGTCAGCATGAGGCTGCCATAGGCGATTATGGTGCACAAGTATGAAGAGTGAGTGTATTTAAGAATATTGTATAGAAGTTATGGGGCTACCAAGTTTCATGAAGGATTGAATCTTGGAAGCAATTCCTCTATATTCCTAAGAGCATGTCTCTTGAGCAGCAACCAGATCCCTGACAAAAATAATGGTCATACATATCATTGAATGATTTTGACCGGTTTGTCTGAGTGTACCTGAATGTAGTGAGCAGAATGGGGAGACTTTTTTTTGTTGATTACTTACTATTCCAAGAGCAGGATATGCGACTAGGTCATTTAAATATATTTAAAAAAACAGGGTTCGGAACGGTTTTATTAATCAAATGTTGAATTCCAATTTTTTGCCGCGAACAACAAATTCCTTGCGGCGATTTCTCAAAATTTAGTAACAATCAACAAAAATTTGCCGCGTTCCACCACCATATGAATAAAGTGTCAAACTTTGTTGAGAATAATCGTTCGTACGCGGGGAATAGGGCGCTCTCATACAAATGGTACTTTATAGACGGGCGAAACTGGAACAAACCGTCCCCTTCAGATCTATCAATTACTTCAGTAACCCATAATAAAAGTATATGAACGGAGGCGAATGGGATCGCTATTATGGGCACACAATACAAAATCTTAGTTTCGGACCGTAACGTACGCACCGCTCCAACTGTTATCACTCTTATTATTTTCCAAACTTTTGGAACGCTGTAAACAGGTTAAACGCATTTTTGGTCGCCTGGCTCTGGTCCTCATCCCTATCGATCAACAAGAGAAAGACGTCGCTTCTGCAACTCTTGTTTGTCTGACTCTGGACATCGTCCCCTCCTCGTATACGCCAGCCAAACGTGGTCACCCTTTCAACAAGTTCATGTAACCAGAATCGAAAACACACAACGACGTTTTCTTCGATTTGCCCTCCGCGGACTCTCTTGGAACGATCCCCTAATACTACCTCCCTATCTAGACCGCCTCAAACTTATTAACTTGAATAGCCTTGAAGACCGCAGGGATGCAGCAGACATTCTCTTCATTCATCGCCTCCTCTCCGGGTCTATCGATTGCCCGTCCCTTTACAACTCCGTCTCCTTTAATACTAATACTAATACTCGTAATTTAAGACATCCCCGTCTCTTCTATCTACCAACTGACCGCACGTTCTATGGTTCCAACGAACCAATTTCCCGTATGCTACGGAAGGTAAATTCAAACATTTCCGTTTTTTGATTTCAACCGCAGCACTCCCTCCATTAAACTTAGCCTCCTTCTTCATAAACCCTAACTTTATCTCTAGCTTGTAAGTATTAGTTTTTAAGTCTAGCTATAAGTCTTAGTTTTGTTTTAAGATAGCTTGTATTAAGCCGAATAAATGGGGGCTCATGCCCCCACCAAATTCGAATTCAAATTCAAGCGGTCGTTAAGGGACGAATTTTTGACTCTTCCACCCGCTCCCCAGTAGACAGGTTGAACAAAAAAAATAGTGTGCTTAAGACCACACGACTGAAGTAAAACTTCTTTCGCTCCATCTTATTTTAATTGTGGGCGTGTCAGTGGACGAATTTTGAAAATTTTTACACATGAGCATCAAGGTCCCCTGGAGAGTCTATATTATAAATTTTCTGCTCCCTAGCTCAAACGTTGGTTTCTTACCGTCCGACCTGAAAGTTTGACGATGACGGTGACGCTCTATATTTCCAACAAATGAACTGCGATTCAGGGACACAATGACTTTACTCACTTCCCGTAAATTCCGTCTGTCGGCAACTGTTCTCCTTTGGATCGGTTTAGATAGATGATGAGCTTAGTATTGCCTTCTATTGAGGAGATTCAAGGGTGTTTACCCATTGCACGAACCTTTCGCCGACTAAATTGTATGGGTTGTAACAAAAGAGTGTACGTTTGTCTACACTTTGGCATTGCCGGAAGTCTACGTTTGTCTACACTTCCGTTACACCGTAAGTCTACATTGGTCTACACTTTCGTTGCGCCAGAAGTCCACATTGGTTTACACTTTCGTTGCGCCGGAAGTCTACATTGGTCTACACTTCCGTGTCGCATTCACCAGCTTACTCCCGAAGTCAAGCGTGCGTAAAGAAGTTTTACTTCAAAAAGTATGGCAGAACATTAGGTATGCAGTGAAATGGGAGGGTTATGGTCCCTACTACTCAACATCGTCATTAAAAAAGAAGAAGAAAAATACGAAAAAAGCTCCAGATAAGAACTTACATTCCTCCCAACTGTCTTAGGAAAAATGTGCGTACATGAAGCGGTTTTCTATTTCTACCGTTATCACAATAAGATAATTAGAGGACCAAAGTATCAATACGTAGAACAAGAGATATTATGTGCATCTTTCCGGTGCCCAACACCCTCCTTAGCCGACATCTTATAATGTCATAAAATATGACGAAGGAAAAGGTAAAGCTTTAATCGTCTTTGAATCAAATGCCGACACCATTCTTTGTTAACCACCAGCACAACCACACTCAACACACATATACAGTGCTCCGCTACAGCGAAAGGTACTTCTGCTAAAAGTAGAAAAGGGTGGATGAATGAAATTCAAGAGATGTTGCATGTTGCTCTGCTGTGTATAAAATTGCCTTATGCCGATCCGACGGAGTTTCCTTCTTCGCATAAAAACCAACTGTTGTCGGTGTTTGTTCCGCTTGATGGAATAAAAGAAAAAGGCAAGGTACCAAAACGTGGTCCTAAGGAATGAGCAGGGGTTAATAAGGTACTTTATATAAATTTCATAATAAAAGGGTCGTTAATAGGAGCAAGCACCAAACTGCGGGGTGCAGGGCCAGATCGCTCATTCGTCCTTATCTAAGCGGTGTGTTTTGCTAGGATAATTAAGAAGATTTCTGGTTTTGTTGTATGACTGCGGATTTGCATGGTAAATGGGATTTTTTGTGTCTTTTCATTAGATTACGATTGTGTGTTGCTGATATTCCGTAAAAGTAGACTCATAGCCATTGTAGCTACGTGCATAGGCATAGTCATCATAATTAGTCGGGTAAATTGGCAGCTTTTTTTAAGCAATGTTATGCATAATGAAAGGCAAATCTTTTAAAGTGTTGTTAGTGTTCCGTTCTTTGGGTAGGTACTGATGTTTGCTAACAAAAAAAGGAAAAGGATCAACTTTGTTTTTAGGTTTCGCAGGTGGTTGACATAAAACAACTGAAGAGAAAGAAACAGATTTGAACAGTCGAGGTGATAAAATGGGAAAAGAACCCGCCCGGAATAAGATCAACAGATATAATGTTTTAATCTAAAGATGCAGTCATTAACAGAGAAAAGCTAAATGGCGCAGGCTACACTACCCTTTCAGATCAGTGCTGAACCAGTTTTGAGGAAATAGGATAACCTGTTTTAGAGTTTCGAATACCTACCATCTACCTTTGCAGAGTATGATATTAAGAGCTACAAAATATCCAAATATTTAAAACTAACCTATCTACAATTTTCACCAAGATAAACTAAGGTAAATCAAAACCGATTGTCATCCCAATAGATATGATATAAAATAAGCTTATGACTTCTAATTTGGTGGTACCGTTGCTACCTTAATACATACAAAAGCCGATTCGATTCACATCATTAAGCTTAACCCATAACTAACAGGCGGCAGAAATGTCATAGCATAAATTTGGTGAAGAAATAAAATGGCCAGAAACACAATAACTCCTTTCAGTATAATACCTACAGGCAAAGCTCGATTTACGCAATGCTCGATTTGCGCAAATGCTCGAATTCTGAACGAGGTAAAATATTTACCGCTCGTTTTCCGCACACAAGTAGTAGGTAGTAGTAGTAGTAATTGTGATTTTATTTATTCATATTTAATTCTTACATAATTCACAAAAATGTGCAATGGCAAATGACATCAGCCGGAAAAAGAGAGAACATATTATTATTAACAAGTTAAAACATTTTTAAAATTAAATTTAACTGATATTTTTATAAAAGTTTACACAAATATTATTCTTTTTAAAAAGCTTCATCTACAATTTGTCGATATTTTGTGGCTGCTTTGACATAACTTGAAAGTACATTCCAATCCTGACCATCCAAGCACAGAACAACTTCGTCTTCCGTAAGTGTAGATTTACCCCCAATGAGCTCTTTTGATGCTTCTCACGATAGGACAAACTCCAATGAAATACTGGACATCTTCTTTCACGCGTAGATTGCATAAAGTGCATTCTGGATTGATGTCCGATCTATGCGGCACATAATTGAAACGAAGAAGTTCCCCTCTGACCTTAAAAATTGACGAAATCATACCTATACTATTTCGGTCATGGAAATAGTTTTGCTCCATAAGATCATGATTGAGTATTCGATACGTACATCTGCTTTCACTCTGCTGTGCTTTGAACCTACACTCCGCACGGTAAGCTTCATCAATATTCCTCAACAGCTTCTGTACATATCCTTTCCACAATTCTGCATTATACTCTGTTAACGGGACATTATGTTCTGCACTTAATCTGGACTATTCTTGGTGGAATGTTTTTTTGCCAAGTATCCCCTTCCAATTGCAGTTGATTGCTCTCTTCGCTTCTTTTAATTTTTCGTTAAGGTGGTACTTGAAAGACATTGTTTGTGTTGAGGTTACCCCAAGATACTTATAGGTCTTAACAATCTCAACTTCCTTATTTTGCCAAAACCATTTTTCCTGTCTTGAGTACCTCCCAGGTCCATTTCGAATAATCATTATTTTGGATTTATCAACGTTGACTTTAAGATTCCACATTGTACAGTATTGTTGCAGTTTATTCATCATCATTTGCATCATCATTGGGGTCTCCGCCAGAATGACTATATCATCCGCATAGAGTAGAAGCTTTATATGAATTCCTTCAAATACTATTCCGCCCTGTAGGTATGTTCTAAGGTCATCAAGGAAAATTAAAAAGAGGAGTGTGCTCAATAGACAACCTTGCTTAACCCCCATCTCTGATTCAAATCAGTTGGATATTTGTTTTCCATTCCATACCGCAGCCGTGTTGTATTTGTACAGGCTTTGTATGATGTTTAGAACTTTCGTCGATACTCTTAGATTACTTAACTTGTAGAATAAACCCTTTCTATCGATAGTATCGAAAGCTGCCTTAAAATCAACAAAGAATGCATACAACTTTTTGCCTTATCAAGGTAGGTTCCTGCGGGTTGGTTACCTACCAGGCGCGTCCCCCGGTGGTGGATAGGGGGACCTCGGTACGATACGTTCGTGATCCGAGGTTTTAGAGTTATATCGCGAACCAAACCAAAAACAATTATGCAGGAACAACTAAAAGATACTCGTATAACTACTCCAGGTGGTACTCGCATGGGCGAAAATCCACCCGTGGTCTTTTCGACCACGGTCGGGGCACGAATTATGGAGGCCCCAACCGACATACTTATACCCCCCGCCTGTACAGGCGTTGACCTTCGAGTTGTGAAAAGGTTTACTTCCGAAGATTTCTGCAGCTCTATCTCCGACACGTTCGGTAGACTGGGCTGGTAAAATGGAGAAAGTGGCGGAGAGGTTCAACCTGATACGCTTAATCTTCAGACCAATAGACAGACAGCCGATAGGTGCGATGCTGCCGACGAGGCCTGTGAAACCGAACAGGTGAAACGGGCCACAGAGGCGGCGTCCACTAGTCAGCGTTCATCTAAGAGCCAGCGAAAGAGGAAAAGGAGAAAGGCGGCTATCGTGCGGCGCAAAGAAACTGCACCGCCAGTTAAAGGCGCAAGCCCAGAGAACGGCACTTCCCCGGCGGCGACGGCAAAGAGATGCAGGTCGGCAGAGGTTACCCCAACCGAAACCAGCCAGCTGACTGAAACCAACGCTGCCTCCCCTTCCAATGGCTCGAACAGGAAAAAACGTAGGAAGAAGACCTCAAGCACTCCTGTCAGTGGAACTGCGCGCGCATCTTCTGCGTGCCCTTCCACTAGAACACTTCCAGCTAATGTATTTCCAATGATTGGATTTACTCAGATTAACCTTCAACACTCCAAGGCTGCTACTGCACTCATCAGTAAGAAGCTTTCTGTGTTGAATACAAAAGCCCACATAACATCCATACAGGAGCCATGGGTGTGGAAAAATCGCATCTGTGGCCTTGGAGGTGTCCGTGGCACTACGATACTCTGTGACGAGCGGTGCGAGAGACCAAGGGCTTGTCTTGCTGTGTCGAACCTTCTCTCAGCGACTAAGCTTGGAAAATTTTGTGGCCAAGATTTGGTTGCTGCAGCCATTAGCTACGAAACGAATGGAAATTGGAAGACCTTCGTCGTGGCGTCAGCTTATCTCCCCTATGATTCGGTAGTGCCTCCACCACCGAGGGCAATTGCTGAACTCATTGACTATTGCGACACCAGGAAGATGGGCCTAGTTATATGCTGTGATGCCAATGCTCAAAACATTGTTTGGGGCAGTAGCAAATGCAACATGCGAGGAAACCATCTCCTGGATTTCATTCTATCATCTGATCTTACTATCAACAATGTTGGCTCGCAACCAACTTTTGTGACGTCAAGAAGACAGAAGGTGATCGACCTAACTTTATCAAATAGATACTTTAAGGCGGTTACCAACTGGAGGGTCTCTTCGGAGGTGTCCCTCTCAGACCATAGATATATCGAATTCTAAATCGGATGCGAAGCCATAACTTTGCAGGAGAGGAGGAATCCGAGAAAAACCAACTGGATACGCTTCAGGGAGGAATTAGGGAAAACTCTCAAAACTCCAACTAAACTCAGGACGAGACAAAAGGTAGAGGAAGCTGTTCAAGACCTGAATAGTGCCATTACTAGCTGTTTTGAACTGACGTGCCCAGTAAGCAAATCCCCTGGCAGAACACCGGTTCCCTGGTGGAACTCGGAACTGCAAAAAAATTCGTAGAGAAGCTAGAAAGCTTCTAAATATGTCACTCAAGACTGATTTGGAGACAGACTGGAATCTCTACCGATCGAAGCAGAAGGAATATAAGAGGCTAATTCGGGTATCGAAAAGTGCTTCTTATAAGAATTTCTGCGAAAAGATTGAAACGCTTTGTGAAACTAGTAGGTTGGTTAAAGTTCTGAAAAAGGGCAAACCAAAAAACTGGACTCACTTAGAAAACTTGATGGCACCTTTACTGAGACGAAAGCGGAAACTCTTAGTTATCTGCTGGAGTCTCACTTTCCGGGTAACCAGATTACAATTGGTTCACAACCAGCCCCGATTACCGAGACTATGAGTGAGCCAAGACAAACAACTCGGCGTAGCTGGTATATTGCGAAGGCCGTGGTGACGGACGAGGCCATTAAATATGCTTTTGCGTCTTTTGACGGCTTCAAGTCACCTGGTACGGACGGAATATACCCAGCCATGCTGCGGCAATGTGTATGAAGAAAATCGTCATCGCTGTCCTAGCACTGGCATACATTCCAACACCCTGGCGTACAGTTAGAGTGGCATTTATACCTAAAATTGGCAGAAGTGACTACTCACTCGCCAAGAGCTTCAGACCAATAAGTCTGACTTCCTTCTTGCTGAAAAGCATGGAAAGGCTGGTCGAGTTTCACGTGCGCAAAAGTGCTTTGCGATTGCACCCACTATCTCAGATTCAACATGCCTATCAACGCGGAAAATCCTGCGAGACTGCGCTCCAAAATCTAGTTGGTAGAATTGAGGGCGCGCTTGACAGAAAAGAATACGCGATGGGCATTTTCATCGATATTGAGGGTGCTTTTGACAATGCGACTTTTGATAGCATGTGCAGCTCCGCCAGACAACACGGAGTAGACGAACCATTGGTGTTGTGGATTAAAGCAATGCTAATGAATAGAACGTTGGTTGCGGATGCAGATTGTGTCCGCTATGTTATGGCGGGGGTAAACAGAGGGCAGCCTCAAGGCGGCGTTCTGTCTCCACTGTTATGGTGTATGCTGGTCGACTCTCTGTTGAACGCACTCAAAAGTTCTAATGTATACGCTCAGGCGTACGCGGATGATGTTGCCGTGCTTTCTGTTGGATCATGCCTAGCGACTGTATGCGCCAAGGCGCAGGCGGCCCTTGACGTGATCGACGAATGGTGCACTAGGAATGGGCTCTCGGTCAATCCTCTTAAAACTGAGGTTGTTCTCTTTACGAGATGGAGGAAGCTGGTCGGGTTGACTCAGCCAGTGCTAAAAGGCGTCACAATCCAACTCTTCAATGAAGCAAAGTATCTGGGAGTCATCCTGGATAGCAAACTTCTTTGGTCCAAACATGTTGAGCTGAAGTCTGCCAAGGCGCTGTCTGTTTTCTGGCAGTGCAAAGGCATTTTCGGCAAGACATGGGGCTTATCACCGAAAAGAGTCCTATGGATTTATACGGCTATGATAAGACCATTTATAGCATACGCATCGGTTGTTTGGTGGAATAAGCTTTCACGTAAATACGTCACTGCTGCTTTTGCCAAACTCCTAAGGCAGGTATGTCTCGGCTGCACGGGGCCTTCCCCAGCACGCCTGACTCCGGCCTAGATGCACTATTGAACCTTCCGCCCCTTGATGTTTACATCATGGGCTCTACAATCAAGGCTATCTCACGTCTTACAAGAGGTGGCTTTTGGTATAACTCGCACTGGAGTTTTGAGGAACTTGCGCAACGGTTGTCCTTCGACTCCTGTCTTATGGATATGCCGTCTGATGCGATGACACCAGAACTTCGGCTAAAGCGCAAATACGAGGTCGACTTTCCTCGCGTCCAGGACTGGCTCTGGCCGGACTCTGAACCTGGAAGGGAATGCAGTCGAATCTTCACGGATGGCTCCAAAACCGATCAAGGATCTGGTGCTGGTGTCTTCGTTAAGAGCGATAACTTTAGACTTTTCTTTCCGTTAGGCAAATATGCGTCAGTCTTCCAAACAGAGACTTATGCTATCCTAATGGCCATGGACTATGTTACGAGGAACAGGTGGAGGGGGCGAAGTATCTGCGTCTGTAGCGACAGTCAGGCTGCGCTTAAGGCCTTACTCAAACCCTTAACTACCTCCAAAATAGTACGTGAATGCAAGATATCTCTGAATTCGGTCGGAAGGCTGAATTAACTTAAACTTGTCTGGGTCCCGGGTCATAACGGGATCACGGGAAATGAGATCTCTGATGAACTTGCTAGACAAGGCTCAGAGGGGGACCTCTCAGGACCTGAACCAGCGATCTGTCTGCCTGCGTCCTCGGTCACGGCTTCCATTGACGGTTGGGTTTCCTATGAACACAATCGCCGTTGGCATGACTCTCCAGGGTGCAGACAGACTAAGCAAATGCTCCCCGACGTCTGTGGGAAATCCGCGGCATTCTTGTTGTCTCTCAGCAGAAAAGACTGCAGACAGACTACTGGCGTTCTTACGGGACACTACGCTTTTGCCAAACACCTTAAGGTGCTAGGCCTAAGCGACACCACCAACTGCGAAGCCTGTGGAGAAAGCGACGACACTGCGGAACATTTCCTCTGTGATTGTCCTGCTTTTGCTCGTATCAGGTGGCAGGTATTTGGTGCGGATATGGTGAGTGCTGTAAACCTAAGCTCCTTATCATTGAAGCGCCTTCTCGTTTTTCTTAGAAAAACTAGTAAATTCACACAGTAAAATGTGGTGCGTCTGCCTGGTAGTACAATGGACCAGTATTGAGTCTGAGTGCTCCAGTGCAGAAAGTCTCACACACCCCGACAAAAAAAAAAAAAAAAAAAAAAGAAGTAGGGTCGTGTTATGCTTGTCAGAGAGAATATGTGATCTACTGTTGACTACTCTTTTCTGAAACCCGCCTGGAAATGGCTCAGTAAATCATTTACCCGTATCCAATCTGTTGAGCGGTATAATATGATTCCGGTGAATATTTTCATAACGGAATTCATGAAAGAAATGCCTCTATAATTGTTCGGTTCATTCGGATCACCTTTCTTGAACAACGGATAAATTATACTTCTTCTAAAGCTGTCGGGTACCTCACCCACGTCGAAAATGTGATTGTATGCTAGCGTCAGTTTTTCAAGGAACTCATTTGCCGCAAACTTAAAAAAAAAACTCGTAGGGAATGCGGTCTTCTCCTGGGGCTTTATTTACGTTACAGCGATGTAAAACATTGCAAACTTCTTGCATCGAAATTTCGTTGTCTACTGAGTCCGCTGTTGTACATGGGAGAGCATAACTAAGCCAGCTAGAACTACAAGGAGGGTTCAATAACGCCTGAAAATGATCGGCAAGAACAGTAGTTTCCACATGGATGCCCCGTGCGAAATCTATACCGTTAAGGGGCCTGACAAGTTTCCGAAACGATTGACTATCTTTTGTTTCTACAAGTGTTCCTGTTAGGTGCGCCAAGTATCTTGTTTCCTTATTTCTGCAAATATTTTTGTACGCCTTATTTGCTTCTTGATACATCATTTTTGCCATGGTGCTGCCCAATTTTCTGACCAAACGTAAGCAAGAAAAAAAACTTCCTCCTCGCAGCTACACACTCCCAATCATACCATTGTTGCTTTCTCTTGTACCTTCCAGACAGTTGAAAGTTCCTCGCAGCATGCGATATGCAAGACACGAGTGAGTCCGCATACACAATTGTGCTGAAATAGAGCCCTTAGTAAAAATGCGACATTACTTTCAGCATAAAAAAACTGTTCAAACGTTTTCATTAATTGTTCCTTTAATTGATTAAGAGAAGTCAAAGAAGTAATAACGCAAATAACGACATTGAGAAACCTGTAAGTGCTTCTTTGCTAGAAATACATAATTTCATGACAAGAAAGAAGAGGAAATATTCGAAGATGATAACAAGTTTGGGATGGAAACTCAAGTCGAGCTCAAGATACTGTTCTGATGTTTAACGGAACTTTTATATGGGCTGAACCGAACACCAGATACTTTCAAGAAATCTTCCTGTTACAAAACTTACGCGAAATAGCCGCAAAAATTATCAAAATTTAAGCTGACCAAATTGGAAGATTATTTTAATATTGGGTGTAATATCTACATCAAATTAACTATGTATACAAAAAAATTGTTAAATACCATTTAGTGTGTAAACATGTTCCCTGTTATGTTTTATACATGTTTTGTAAACTGTGTTGATATTGCATCCTTTTCCTACGTTGTCTTCCAAAAGTTCCTCAAGTCTTGCAAATGGAGTCTCTGAATTACAGCTCCTGCACTCTAAGACACGCTGCTGAGGAATGGAGCAAGTAACTTTAACGGGAAAGTTAAGCCAAGGAAACCCTTACGGCTTTGAAAACTGCGTTTTCAAGATACATTCTCTTCTCCCTAATGATCTGGATATAATGCTCAAGATACATAGTTAAGGCATAACTTGGTTAACTTAGTTGTCGCGCCAAACTCGCAAGATATGTAGAGGTTGCAATATAATGGCTTGACAAGGCTTAATAAGAGAATAACTGGGAGTACTGTTTTTTTTTTTAAAAAATAGCATATACGAATTCGTACCGTAATAGCTTACTCACATCCTCTCAAACGACTTCTACAAGAACCGTCAAGATAAAGAGAAGTAAAATTCTATTATTTATTTTCGGTGATCCTGCTCTGCTTTATCTTAAGAAGACTACAATTGGTAGCATAACTTCGGGCCCTTAGCGACCGATAGCTATGACTTTTAGGAGTCCCCTCTAGTTCTGAGTCCTGAGTCCTAAGGTACCATGATGGACTTCCATATTCTGCACAATTTAACCCGGTGAAATTAAATTGAAGTAACCTACAAACTAACAATATGATTGCAGAAGTTGTTTTTTGGCTTTCAACAGACCTATTATATCACGGAATCAGTTACAAAGACGTAAAATGGGTTTTAACTTGCAAAAAACGATGCATTTCTCGAAAGTTCCACTGGAATTATATAACCGCGAAATCACATTAAATTACAGCAGGCTTCACGGTGTCGAATCACTCCGTCACTGAGGCTGCGGGTGTTGTTGCATTTATGTGATTCAGGGGTTTTTAGCGTTCTTCTCATTAGCGATGCACACAAACGTACGGATGGAAATGACACACCGAAATTACCAAAACAATTATATAACGAATTAAAATATCATCATAATTATATCAAAAGTTGTCGCCATCGATATTGAGATTGCCCTCTATTCTCGCCGATAAGTATTCACATTCGTCCGCGAACTCTATGAACTGTACCAAGATATGGACGTAATCCAAAAAGCTCAAGTCGACTACATTGTCTTGGACACATCCAGTGCTGATTATTGCAGTTAAAATAAATATATAGCTAAAAAATTCTTTTTGAAAAAACTAGATACTCAAAGGCAAGATTTTCGGTAAACAATACTCAACTATATTTCCATTTAGGCGATGTTTCATTATACCCTATTCTAAGGGTATATTAATGTTGACGCATAGTTTGTAACATACCTTAATATTGCCCGTAGACCCCTAAAAGTTACTATATTTATGATCAGCATCGATAGTAATGTCGATCTAGCCATGTCCGTCCGTCCGTCCGTCTGTCAGCAAAAATTAGGCCCTTAAACTGGGCCTAGAGAGCTGAAAATTTAACCATATACGCTCTAGGGTCCCCAAATAATCAAGTTTACGAATTTTTGAAATCCGCCCACAGACACGCCCACAAACTAAAAAAAACAAAATTTTGGAAAAAATCGAATTTTGAGCTAGAAAGCTGAATTTGTTTATATGATCTATGACTCCTAAAACTGCTCGGGATATAAAATTTTCAAAATCCGCCCACTGACACGCCCACAAATAAATAAAACAATTTTATTGAAAAACCAAAATTTGAGCTAGGGAGCTGAAATTTATAATATATACTCTCTAGGGGCCCTTTAAGCTCATGTGTAAATATTTTCAAAATCCGCCCACTGACACGCCCACAATTTAAAAAAACTTTTTTGAAAGTCCAAAGTTTGAGCTAGGGAGCCGAAATTTATAATATATACTCTTTAGGGGGCCCTTTATGCTCATGTGTTAATTTTTTTTTAAATCCGCCTACTGACATGCCCACAATTAAATAAAACAATTTTATTGAAACACCCAAGTTTGAGCTAGGGAGCGTTTTTTTGATAAAATGCTTAAAATGTTATATAACAAAATATGTAGAGCGTTCTTAACAATTCAACCATACTTGGACTTTTGTCACGCCCACTTATGAGGGATAGGAATAAGAATAGGGTATCCAACAGTTCGCCCAAGCGGACTGTAGCCCGTCCCTATGTTAAAAGTTGATTTTTCCTGTTTTGGGCAGTTTTTCCTTTCCAATTCTATCGGTAAATGTATATTTTGGTAAAAAGCGCCACAAAAAAGGCTGTGGCAAAAAATGGGTAAGTTCCTTAGACATGTTACAAGACTAAATTTAACAGTTTTATTTAGGTACTGGGTTGTTAAGAGCACTAATATATGAATTAGAAAATGAAATAAAGGCTTTACCTGTTCACCTGCCTTGACGTCTATATAATACTATGGACCCACATTTGATGTCTCGAAAAAGACGTTGACATGACGGCCAAGGCTATGATAACAGTTATGTGTTGGCCCGAGTACAATCTCAGTCCATGCTAAGGACTCTCTCAACCAGCTAACAAGATGGGCGAATCACTGTGCCCTGGGTGTTAACCCCCACAAAACCGAACTTGTCCCCTTTTCCAGGAAATATAAAATCCATCATATTGACCTACCATCTATTAACGGTACAAGCTTAACTTACAGAATTAATTCAAAAAAATAAATAAATTAACATTAATATAACATTATATATAAATAAATAAAAAAATAAATAAATTAATTAATTAATAAATAAATAAATAAAAAAAAAGTTAATAAACAAATATGGAAACAAAATAACTAAATAAATTATAAAAAACGCAAGTAAATAAAAATAAAATAAGAAAAATCTAGATAAATAAAGATCTATGAAATTAAGAACCTTAACTTTTGATAAATATGTTTTAAGAGCATTGACATTTTTCAAATAATTTACTATTAAGAATTTAAATTCTCCTTGATATTCGAGGGACACGCGGTTTTCCTTGTAATTCTAAAGTTCAATGCAGCATCGGAAGGTAAAAACATAATGGTAAGGGCTTCGTTTTGCGAGACTTGTAGGTTTTTTGAATAAGTTTTTGCACAACCAAAGGCTAGGCAACCATAGAAACGACTGGCTTGAAATAAAACTTTGTATAAAATTATTTTGTTACTTACTATGGCTAAGAGATGAATGGTGGAAAATGAGCAGATATAAAGTTAGATCTTGGCATAAACACCTCAGAAAAATATCGCAAATTCTGCTTCTGTCGTTGGTTTTTTTTTTAGACCAGGTACCCTGAACCTGAAGCAGTTTTTGCTCGGTGAATGCAACCAAGTTTAAGGCACGCCTATCAAGGTGTCAGAACGTTGAAAGTCACAGGCGCTTTATTAGAGCGTATTTTGCACGATTTTATGCAATAGCTGTGACTTGTGATGGTGTTAAAATGGAAAGAAAAGCGTTTCAGATTTCTTTTCATCAAGAATCTGCCAAATTCTATAATATACTCTAAAAATGTTAAAATTAATTTTTTTGAATGGGTCGAGTCCCCCATCGTCGGTGACGTTTCGTGCCTATTATGACAAATTTGACAATCTTACTGAAAATGTAAAGAATTGTACGTCGTAACAATACAACACACTGGCCATCTTTGTTCATTGTGTCGTGAGTTAAATGCTCTGGAATCGTAATTGCCTTAAGCTACATATATCTTATTATGTTGGTTTTTTTCCAACTTAAAAAGAAGAAACAAGCAAATTATCAAGAAGAGAGAACCTCCTACATAAATGCCCATTTAGCTTTACGCTAAGTCCTAATTTAGTGGAATTAATGTTTAATTAGCAATTAAGGTTTGGCACGAAGTGCGATCATATTAATTGAAGAAATTATCAACTTGTTTTCTCCGTATATACTCAATCATTATACGTATATATATTTTTACGAGTTCATATGGCTAGATATGCGTATGCAAGACAACAATCTTTACAATTTGTACGTATGTCGTGGTGCAAATGATTTTCGAGAAAGCGAAACATTTAACGATATAAATGAATCGAACACATTAAAGTGAAAAATATTATTAGTGTTAATTGAAAGACATGCTACGGGATAAGTGGAATATTTTTCTATACACACTCTCACACGATTCTGTACATGCAGAACTTCGTTTAGATGTATCTTTATCTAAATAAGCATAATGATCTAATTGTTTATTAAAAATATCTGGAGAAAGTATAACATGTTAATAAATATATGTAAATATAGAAAGAATATACACTCTGCTTCAACTGAATAAGCACAAACATTTTCTAAGCTACGTTGTCCATTTTTTCAAAACCTTGTGCCGTAATATACCATTTGATGATGCAAAATGTTTGCGTATAATGTTGACAAAATAAATCGGAAAGAATATTTCAAAAAATACCGCTGTTTTTTTCCTGGTTCACTTGCAAAGCATTCAATATGGAAAAATGCAGTTTTATTTTGCGTCAACTGAATAGACACAAGGTCATTATTTTCACTGCTTATGAGTATTCTGTGGAGATTGACACATTGGATCAACAGTTGAAGTGCTTTAAGTGAATTTTATTTGAATAATTGTATTTCAAAGAAAAACAGGTAGATCAAAATCTCTAAATAGTGTTGAAAGAGCTCAAATCGATTTACTAAAAGAACAAGGACTAACCGGGCGTTCTATCGCTGACAAAATTGGACGGACTTCTAGTGTGGTCTATTCTTATTTAAGAAGCAAAGATTCACACGGAAAAAAATGAAAGGAGGTCAAAAAACGGCAACAACAGCAGTTGATCGAAGAGCAATTTTAAGATGTGCTTCCAATTCCTGCGACTCTGCGGCAAAAATAAACCCGAAAGCCGGTGTTACTGCAAGCGTTTCAACAGTGCAAAGGGTTATCAATAGTGCCAAACGAGAAACGGAAGTGTATGCGCTTAGAATTTGCCAGGCTCCATTTGAGTTTTAAAAATGAATGACGTCACGTAACTTTTTCGGATGAAAAGAAGTTTAATTTTGATGGCCCTGATGGGTTTAATTATTACTTCCACGATGTGAGGAAAGAAGAACGATTTTTAACGCGGCATCATAGTCGACAAGGTGGTGTTACGGTATGGGGAGCAGTTAGCTACTATGGCACTGTTGAGCTTGAGTAAAAAACCTCAAAAATTACTGCATAAAGGAAATTTGAAAAGAAATTTTCCTAAATTTTCACGCATTTTTGAACCCATAAACTGAACTTTTCAGTAGTGCAACGCCCCCATTCACACGGCGCGCATAGTAAAAAATTGTATAGAGGAGCAGAAAGTGGAATTGCTTCAATGGCCGCCGTACTCACCGGACCTGAACCTTATAGAAAACGTTTGGGGATGGCTAGTACGGAAAGTTTATGAGTCTGGCCGTTAGTTTGAGGACAGAGAATCCCTTATTGCAGCCATTAAATTGGCCTGGAGTGAAATTTCGCTAAACTACATAAAGAGGCTGCCGGATCGAATATACGAAACTATTACGAATATAGGCGGCAGTACCCACTACTAAAATTAACCAATAAAAAACTATTTTAAGAAAAACTTGTTTCATTTAATCCCATAAACTTTTATTTCCAATTTCAATATTTGTGTCTATTCAGTTGACGCAAAATAAAACTGCATTTTTCCATATTGAATGCTTTGCAAGGGAACCAGGAAAAAAAAGCGGTACTTTTTGAAATATTCTTTCCGATTTATTTTATCAACATGATACATTACGGTACAAGGTTTTGAAAAAATGGACAACGTAGCTTAGAAAATGTTTGTGCTTATTCAGTTGAAGCGAAGTGTACATAGATAGTGAATGAATTTAATATCGTCATTAAACAACCTTTTTATTGGATCCAGTATACAATCCATGACGTAGGGTAGGTACAGAAATTGTACGTTAATTATACAAAAGTATGAGAACAAATTAACAACAACGTAAAGGACCTCATTTCAAACAAATTTAGCATCACAGGCTTAGTTGCTTTTGTCATTGGCCGTGGCAAAAAACGTTGCAAGGGCGAGTTGTTAAGAAGGACAATGTTTTTGTCAAAAACGACCTCAAATAGAGGGGGTGGAACACAACTTTGCATTGGAGAAATCTTTTCACTGGATCATATCGGGATTATTTTCGAATTTCCCCTATCTAGCTTGAATTTTAGGGCCTCACAATTGGTGACGAGCGGACGACTGGGCTAGAACGATATTTCATATTATATTTATATAGTAATATAGTAGCGTGTATTGGTCTACGACCAATATTAGGGCATGGTAAATCTTGCCACAACAAGAGCCATCTTATGTTCCTTTATTTTTCATACCTTGTCCCTCTATTTATTGAGTTGTGCGGCCAAGATCCTAGGACGTTGAGGGGAGATAAGGTACCATCAGCCATTGGTCCACTTCCCCGGATACTTGGAAGGGCAACCAGCATAGAGAGACGTACGAGCAGAAATCGACCCAGGCGAGGGGTCCCATTGAGAGGAGAGGTCCAACCTGGCAAGAGAAGGCCGATAAAAAACCGATCAGCCCAGACTAGAGGTCCATCCGGACGAGAAATCCCGGCAGTCGCAGCCTGGCCAGGATGCACAGGATAGTGATTTGCGAGTACGGAGTCCAATCCAACACGTGAGCCGTAAGACAGTATAACTACGGGGATAGGCGGACGCCCAAACAAAGCGAAAACACCGACGTACAACACATCAGACCTATCAATCTAACCTCCTTTTTACTCAAAACCCTGGAGCGTGTCCTAGACATCCATACGCGAAGTTCTCTGCCAGAACCATCGCTTTCCAAATCACAGCACACCTATCTCAAGATCCACGGAAACGGCTCTCCATGAGGTAGTGCGAACTATCGAAAAATCCATACACTATAAAGAATATACCCTAGCCTCCTTCTTAGATATAGAGGGAGCCTTCAACAACGTACACACGGAAGCTATTCTTGAATGGATAGCTTCTATGCTCGGAACAAGAGTTATTCAAGCACCACTAGGCAACAGCCACTTAACCAAATTTGCCCATAGAGGAACGCCACTGGGTGGCGTCATTTCTCCGCTACTATGGCTAATGGTTATGAACAAAATTGTAGTAAACCTAGATAGGGAAACGGTCAAAGCTTTCGCGTATGCGGACGACGTAGTGATACTAGTGTCAGGGAAGTTTCCCTCCGGTATAATTGATATGATGGGGAATGCTCTAGACAAGGTAAACATCTGGGCTACAAGTTGTGGGCTCGGCGTTAACCCGAGCAAAAGCGAACTGATGCTGTTCACCACCAAAACCAAAATACCCGATTTTACCCTACCCCGCCTAAACGGCCAACCACTTACACTATCCTCCAGCGCTAAGTATCTGGGTATCGCGCTCGATCCTAAACTTAACTGGAAACAACATTGAACACAGAGTGAGGAAGGTGTGTATTGCCTTCTATGCCTGTAGCAGAACCTTTGGAAAGAAGTGGGGGCTTCAAACAAAGATGACCTTGTGGATGTACACAGCAGTAGTACGTCCAATTCTCACCTATGGATCGCTAGTATGGTGGCCCGCGTTGAGTAAAGGTTACAACCTCATAAAACTGAAAAGATTGCAAAGAACAGCCTGTATAGGCACCACGGGTGCACTGAGGTCGGCCCCAACGGACGCCCTCACTGTGCTCTTTTACCTTTTACCTCTTGACCTACACACAAAAGATACCGCACTATGTAGTGGGCCGGTGTCTACTCGGAATCACTAAAAATATCAATATCCCTTCGCCTGCTGGATTTTGTCTTCGTTTTCCAGGCGGAACTACTGGCTATCTGAGAGGCCTGCACGCAACTAGGGCGTGACACAGCGTTCAAATAAAACATTGCTATCCTCATAGACTCGGACATAGACATAGCTATTGACTCGGCTACCATATCCTCCAAACTGGTGCAGGAGTGCCGCAACGAGCTTGCGCGACTGGGCGAACGTTTCAGTGTTACACTACTCTGGGTTCCAGGGCATAGTAACATAACAGGAAACGAGCGTGCAGATTAGCTGGCCAGGCAGGGCTCAGCTCTGGACGGCTCACTCGCTGCAAGGGTTCACATTCCGCTAGGTGCGGTCAAGACACAAATACACTCACACTTCCTGCAGAAAGCCAATCTTCAATGGAGAAAGTTAACTAACTGCATCATATCGAGGAAGATATGGCCTACTTATGACAAAGGAAGAACAGGGGATCTTTTAAACAGAACCCACCCCGAAGTCTCCAGAATTATGGCGATAATCACCGGGCACTGGTCAATTGGAGACCATGCGGCCAAACTGGGTATCCCATTTAACACCCACTGCCGAAGCTGCGGGAATGTAAATGAAAGAGAAACTCTCTTCCATTTCCTCTGCGAATGTAAGGCACTAGCAAGAGCTAGACTGCGGGCACTGAATCAACCATTCTTCGACGACCTTAGCGCTATATCGAGCAAAGGGATACAAGATCTTATCCGTTTTCTCAACTCCACAGGTTGAATATAGCCACACATCAAATCTTCTACAACTACTACAACATAGGTCACACGAGTCGTGGTAACAAAAAGGCACAATAAGTGCTATTTGGGTTCAAGCCGAACCGCCACTTCTACCTACCTACCTACCCTACAACACATCGACGGACCGGCATATGTAAGCAACAAACTGTTGCCCAGAACTACAAGGTGGCGCAAAAATAACCTTCCGATGTTTTTTGGCTGTAATTTAAAAAAAAAAAATGAAAAACTTTGATTCTTCTTGTGGATTATTTTTATTTGGTCTTTTAATTTTTTTTACATCAAGTCGAGAATATGATGTCATGTAAATGGCCGCCGCCACAGTTGATTGTCATTTGAGCCCTTTTTATGGCATTTTCCATCACTTTGGCCAAAACTTCCGGCGATAGGTCCTCACATTGTTGACGGATATTGTCTTTAAGAGCTGCAAGAGTCTGAGGCTTGTTGACATAAACCCGCGACTTCAAAAAGCCCCACAAAAAGAAGTCTGGAGCGGTCAAATCAGGCGATCTTGCTGGCCAGTGCAAATCGCCAAAACGGGAGATTAGGCGCCCGGGAAATGCATCCTTCAGCATATCGGTTGTGGCACGTGCAGTGTGTGCCGTTGCACCGTCCTGTTGGAACCACATGTTTTCCAATCCCAATTCATCAAGTTGCGGCAAAAAGAACTCGTTGATCATTGCTCTGTAGCGCTCACCATTCACAGTAACCGTTTGGCCCGCGACGTCTTCGAAGAAAAAAGGTCCGATGACTCCTCCAGCGAAAACAGCACACCATACAGTGACTTTGAGCGGGTGTAATGGCTCTTCGTGGGTTACACGCGAATTTTCAGTGCCCCAGAAGCGTAAATTTTGCTTATTTACGTACCCGCTAAGATGGAAATGGGCCTCATCACTCATGATTATTTTTGATGAAAAATCATCTTCCTCTTGGTGGTGATTAAGGATGGCTTGAGCGTATGTTAGACTCGATTGGTGGTCAGCAGCTAACAGCTGATGCACCGTCTGGACTTTGTATGGAAACATCTTCAAATCTTGTACCAAAATTCGCTGTAAAGACCGTCGACTGATACCCATTTGCGTGGCACGTCGTCTGGTCGATGTCGACGGCGCTTCCATGACATCTTCGGCTACAGCAGCAATATTCTCTGCAGAACGGCTACTCCGGGGTCTGCCACGCCTGGCAGCATCTCGTGTTGTGCCAGTCTCTTCGAGGCGAGCGGCTAAACGTCGCAGTGTTTCACCAATAGGCGTTGGACGGGTAGGAAATCCGCCACGAAATTCACGTTGTGCCAAAGTCACCGACCGATTATTGCTCAAATAAATAGTCACCAATATTCCGCGTTCTGGAGCAGTGTAGCGTAACATTGTTTATTAACGTGTATTTCGCATGTGTTTACTACACAAATGTCAAAACAGAACTGACATTAGGGGCCAATCGCAAAATTTATAGCATTTTCTGATAGGAGGATTACTTTTGCGTCACCTTGTACAAAGCCACGGTAGGCAGCTTTATTCGTTGGGGGAAGGGATGACGCTCCCTTTTGATCCAACTCCGTCGAGAGAGCACCGAACGAGCAGCAGATTACTGTGGGCGGATGGCTATGTTATAACACAATCTACAACGTCAGTAAATATCGTGGACAGGACCCATGCAATAAGACGGCTCAAAGCATGGCAACCGTACGTGCAGCTTTTACTGGCGACACCAACCACTGATCCAAACAAAAATAATCAGCCCACAACTATTAAGAAGCATCGACGCCAATTATGACTGAAGTGGGAAGATCGATGACATGATCAGTCGATGTGAAATGACCGATGTCATATCTAGCGACACCATCCCAGCAAACCCTGGAACCAGAATGGCTAGGACCCACCCTAAATGTTCACATGTTGTAAGGTATGCCACTCTATCGACAGATCCCCATGTCCCCAAACCTGCGCCAAATTCCAACAGACTCAGGTAATTTACGCGGCAGATAGTGGACTTTGTTTCCTTGTCCAACTTTAATAGCTTAGGGTTAACTCGCCATAATGGTTGAGCTGTTTATAATCGTCCCGATGTGTATAGTGTATCTTTCTTCTTCTGAAAGTCTCCTCTGTTTTCTTTTTCTTTCGCACATTTTACGTAGCTGGTTTTAGCTACGTTTAAAGGCCGTTCAGCAAAATGGCCCCAGCGTTTCTTAGGTCAGAGAATTTATCGCAAGCTGGCTTTCCAGTCGTGCTGCATTTGGAGCTCGGAGTAAGACAGAACAGAGAATGGAAACTAAAAGCGACAGGGTAACCACAGGCATGCGCACACCATTGCAAGATAGCTTTGGAGGTGATGGAATGTGCTGCCCGTTTGTTCGCTTTACAGTATGTGTGTGGATAGCGGGATGGCGGACAGCCACCAACAAAAGTGAACGTCTATTGCAAGCCATCATTGGGATTGCACTGTCAATGTGTGAGTGAGAAAAAAAGAGTCCAACACTGACCGACTTTGGACAATTGGAAAATTTGGAAAATGACTTCTTGGTTGACTAGCGAGTAAGACGAAGTTTTGTCAAGTCAAGTTGTCGAAGAGAAATTTTGTTCAAGAATAAGATAAGAGTAAATTTATAGTAGAGTCAAATTGAAAGAAAATAAAGAAGGCAGACGGGAAATAGGAAGAGACAAATAGAAGCTACAGGCTTAAGAACGAACAAGTAGTTAGTGACGAACGAAACAATGAAAAAAAGAACAGATAAACAAAGTGTCAGAAGTGTTTTGTACGATTGAGTTAGGGAATTTGCATTCATTAGTCTGGTAGGATTAGGATTCGGTTTCGAATATTTCCGTAGAAAAGCCGTGGTCCACCCGTTCCGTTGTATTCATACTCGTATATCCAATTTTTTTTTCGGCGATTTAAAACCAGTAGGTGCATTACATACTTTATACATTTCAGATTATTCTATTGCATCAGGTGGTGAATTTACGCTTTTCCTGAACGAACCCATACCTTCGCAGTGAGCTACCGGGAAATAGCAATTTGTTGCTTTTCGTTGCACAAGTGGTATCTGGCATTTGACAGATCAACACAAATTCGATTTATTTTCCCTCGGGCGGTGTTGGCCGCAAAAATTTAGTTTTATTTCTGTTCGTGTTACCGCCAATAACGTAAACTGAAAAGTTTGATACGCATTGAATCCAATTAAATAATTGTGCAACAGCATGTTACAAACTATGAGTCACAATAGATAAACCCTTCGGATAGGGTGTAAAAACTACTCACTCAACTATGGAGCATTTCCAATCGTCGCACAAATCTTGAAATTTCGCTCAGTAGACTACAATGGAACATTTTTAAAATGGTGGTAGACTTCTCCAGACCTCGGTCACTCAGTCACAAAAAGACCAACAAACAAGCAAATAAAAAAAAAACTAATAATTTTTATTTCTAACTCAGCAACCAAAAGATCTACAATTTTGTTTTCAGATTCAGATTCTTGATATTTGTTACAGATATACGAGTAGTATTGGCTTGCATACAAAGAAAAAAATCTACCCTCAAGACCTACAATTTTGAAATTTTAAATTCGTTTCGCCGTTAAAAGAGCCATAAAAAGAGCAAATACAAATGCGATATTTTCCTGTTTCGCATGTTTTATTGAAGAAATATAAATATTCTAGATTCACCTACAAGAAAGATCCGATCTCAAATTTAATATGGATTTGCTATCAAACTTATCACTATACGATCAACTTTCTGCAAATGCTTTTTCAAAGAATTATTTGATATTTTTAACTGACGATTTTAACATCAATCATGTCATACAAAATGTTGAACATCGTGATTTTCGACTAGAATAGAATTATACCCTTTTGGAAAAAAAAAATGGAAACATAGGTAGGGATACCATTAGCATACTGCTGTCATCCAGTCTATAAGCTGAATTCCTAAATGAGAATATATTGGGCCTATACAACAGACATGTTGCTTTTAAAATAAATGTCATAAGAGCCAAAAGGAATCCGTAGTTTAACAGTCAAATAGGTTATTTAATGGAGAAGCATGATGAAGCCTACAACTGTTGGAAGAGATATCGGTTACCGGAACTTCGGCACACAACTGTTCAATTCGCAAGAAAGTTGCAATACAAAATGTCAAATGTATGACAGTAAGCTTAGTACCTTTTTAAATGGCCGACAGCTGTGGAAAATTTTCGCAGCATAGAACGTATCTTAAAAACTATAACATTCTTACTCCAAAACAATCTGATTTTCGCTCTCGTTTTGGCTCTATTGAATGTTACTGACGACATACGATAGGCAATAGATGAAGATAAAGTGACGTGTTCAGTGCTCCATGATTTTTTGATGGCATCTGACATAGTTGATCACACAATCTTCATTAAGAAGCTGATTCGACAACACAATTTTTCATCAGGAGCAGTAAAGCTGCTTTTACCTTATTCATCAAATATACAGCTAAATGCTAATCCGTCCGATTTTATTCCAATTGCAAGAGGGATTCCTCAAGGCTCTGTACTTGGTCCTATATTGTTTTCATTATAAGTTAATGTACTTCTGTTGATTATCTGTTCGTCGCATGTGTATGCAGACGATGTCGCACAAACGGAATTACTTCCGTGAATGAAGATCCGGGGAAAATTGAAAGTTGGTCATACCGGATTATATTTAAACGCAAAAAAGTCGAAGTGCCTAGTCATATCTAGGAAACCTATAGATCTTTACTACTTTCCTCCCATTTTTCAGGGAGCTCTTCAATAGAATATGTTGAGACTGCAAGAAATCTTGGAGTTATATTTAATCGTAGGTTAACTTGGCATAATCATATCAATGCGGCCATTGGAAAAGTATATAGGGTACTCCGAAATTTGTGGGTAACACAGTCCAATTAAAAATTGGCTTCATAGTAGCTATTCTATTGGCCATTCTTATTTTAACATAAAAAATAAAATAAATATTAGGCATTAACCAACCAGTTGTTTGTTCGAAGCGGAAGGGACCTTCAACTTAAAGCCGAATCCGAAGAGATTTGAGAAGCTTTGAAAACTATTGCATCTGTTACGCAAGCAGTAAGCGAAAGCTCGATGTCGCTTTTATTAGTGAATCATATCAGAACCAAATCATATTTCAGTGAAAAGAGCAAATATAGATTTTGAGAGCAATTTCTTCGATTTTCACTGAAATATGATTTGATTCTGACGTTTCATTATTCTGGTATTTGTTGAGTACCTGCAAGTGTACATTGGCATTTTTAAGTAAAAAAAAATCTAAATCTACCCTTAAGATATTTAATAAGGCCACGGGAACTTAATGCCCTTTTCCCTAGAACAATTCTCGTTGCAAGACTTTCCGGGAATTTTCCCACAGTTTTAATTCTCGGAACGAAATTGTGACAGTTTAATGAATGACGTTTTGTGCTCAATGATTAAATCCATACATAAATTATTCGAGGAAGAAAATGTTCAAATTGAATAAAAAAAGCTTGTAAATCAATCGCCTTGCTGTATCCATTTAAGCATTGTTGCAAATATCACACATATGTATATAGTTTTTTCCCTCTTTCGAATCTTTAGTATGGTCTGACCCATTCATTTTCTTCCAGTGTAAAATGTGTGTTATTTGAACCTCTCTGTCGCACTAACCACTGAGCCACTGCTTCCTCGATTACCTATAAACAAAAGACTTAAATTTCTCAGAATTAACCTGAGTTGACTTAAGCCACTATTAATCTAGGTGCCTCTTTTCTCGCAATGCGTTGTTTTCTCAAAATAGGAAACGTTGTAGGAAAAAGGGAATTTAGAAGTTTTCATGACTGACTGTCTAGGCAAATTCAGTCTTTGCAAAGGAGAAGTTGGCTATCTTTTCTTTAATTAGAAAATATTGTCTCGCTGAACCTGTATTTGCCCTCTAGATAGAAAATTCGAAGATCCGATATTAGCTTCCTTTTATTGAAGCAACATATGGTAGAAAATTGAAATTCGGCATTAATTCGTTCCACACTGATATACTTTTATACTTATTGGTTGGGAATCTTTTTTATTATCTAAACTTATATCGTACGTTGAATACAGACTCCGGAATTGGTTTCTATGAAGTTATCTTCTATAGGAACACCCAAATAACACCAATTTTACTATATGACCCACCATCAGCAATGATTTGGATATGCAGACTTTAAAACTTTATAGACGCGTAGAAATTAAAATGAGTTTTTTGATTAAACGAATTCATTCAACTCTTTTTTATTAACATTATTCTAATTTACAACGAAATTTAGAAATTGTGTTTTAAAACAATGGCTTTTCACAAACACGAAGTATTTCTAACAAACGAACAAACGAAAGGTTCCCAGAATACGATTCATTTACTAACGTCTCCACCTTCTCTATTACCTCCTTATTAATTAACAAATACTATACTTAAAGCATGCGCAACTCGTGTATGAAATATTGCATTCAGCAAAAAAATCAGCATAATCAGGTTAATTGCGGTTTTAATTGATAGCGAGTCAAATAAGACATAAAATTTAGATTCTGAATAGTTTAAGTAGCAAGTGTTTGTAGTTGTTACGCTAATACATAAGCAATACGGCAGTTTAATTTTTTCCTGGAACATATTAATGAGTGATATTTAAATAGAAATTACACTAATAATGGTTGACTGAAAATGAGTCATAAGCTCACATTACTTCATCCACATAAATAAAGAGTATGCAAAAGTGGGGTGAAAAATAAGTTGAAGTCTTAAATGCTTAATTCGATATATACAACAATTAAGTAATTTTTCTATAATCTTGACTTATGTACTGTCATAGCATAGCCAGTTATCAAAGTAACGAATTTTTTGTTCACCTCTTTTGGAGCCTTGTTGGACCAACTCGTTTCTTTGTTTTCATTAGCATAAAAAATAAATGAATATAAGGTATTAATGGCCCGTACAGGGCCTAAAACCTAGCTTCTCCAATTATTTGCTTGTGAGAAGTGAAAGGGACCTAGAGTTTTAAGACGAATCCGAACGGCAAATTTGAGAAGCTTCTCGTAACAATTTGTCAGACGTTCTCAAGAGGTGTGGCTGGCCCGGCGAGATTTGAACGTTATTGTACCTATTTTAACACACCCTTCGGGATAGGGGTTCGCATTCACCCGAGGGAGGCATGCCGGTTGTAAGAGGTGACTAAAATCTAAACTGGGGTGGTTCCCCACCAGGCGGTTCATAGGGGAGCCTCGGTACCGTAAGTTCGCGATCTGAGATCGTAGAGTTATAACAGAGAGATGTAACCGATGTTTGTATGTGCATAGACTATGGTCTGCGCTGATGCAGGCTGCGCTTTATTCGCAGTGAATTCGCAGAGCTGCACTACCTCGGAATGCTTGCAGTACCAGTGGACAGAAATTGACTGTCGCGGGAACACCTATCTCAAAGAAAAAGACGGAAATTATATTTACTCAAATAAACTAACAACACTCCAAAGCTGCTACTGCTCTCATCAGTAAAAAGCTTTTAGTGCAGTGGACACAAAACGCCACATAACTTCCATTCAGGAGCCATGGCTGTGAAAACATCACATCTGTGGCATTGGAGGTGCTCGTGTCACCACGATACTCTGTGACGAGCGGTCCGAAAGGCCCAGGTCTTGTCTTGCTGTGTCGAAACTCATAGACTATTGCGACACTAAGAAAATTGATCAAGTTACTGCTAGAACTTGGTTTGGGCAGCAGAAAATTCTAGTAGGTTCCTTAAGGCGGTTTCCAACTGTAGGGATTCTACGGAGGTATGTATGTATGTATATTTATTTCTCTTAAATTATAATATAAAATACAAATTCATATAAAAATTCAATATGTTGGGAATTACAAAGTTAAGTAAGAAAACAAAAATCCGATGGCATTCGATATTTTATACAGAGTGAGTTCAAATAGTGCTGAATGGTGCAGGGAAATAACTTCAAGGGCAATAACTTCACATGGGCAATAACTTCACCTCGAGTGGGCAATAACTTCACTTTTCTTTGCAATAACTTCACCGTATATTTTGTGAAGTTATTTCCCACCTGTAATTTGAGAATTTGACTATTATAACTAAAGACCCTTACACCCACTCCAAATTAAACAGTGACCCCAAGATTAGTTGCGAAATCGCAAGTAGATTCCGTAAACAGTTCAATACCTATGGGGGGTGGGGGGCATGCTGTCCTCCTGCAACCCCCTGCTTAGGGTCACTGTTTGATTTGGAGTAGCTCCGAGGTACGGTTCTTGAATTATCATTAAATTTTAAGAGAATTTATTTCCCACAAAAAAGTGAAGATATTGCTCACCTATTGTGGGCAATAACTTCACAAAAAAAAGGGAAGTTATTGCCCACTCGAGGTGAAGTTATTGCCCATATGAAGTTATTGCCCGTGAAGTTATTTCCCTGCACCGTGTTGAATGCCACTTCAAAAGGAACAATACAATCAGATGAGGTGGGGTAGAATATAGAAAAAGCATTTTCAGGCAATTTAATTGATTTAATCATGGTATCAATAAGTTATCACTTCATAAAGGATGCAAAATTAGGGTAATCTATATATTAAGATCAAAAGTTGAGACAAAAGTTAGATCAAAATATTAGAAGTAAGAGAGTCTGAACTATAATAATCATGAGAAAACAGCCAATTTTTTACGCGCTTTAGAAGGTGCAGGGAAATAACTTCAAGGGCAATAACTTCACCTGGGCAATAACTTCACCTCGAGTGGGCAATACCTTCACTTTTTTTTGTGAAGTTATTTCCCACCTATAATTTGAGAATTTGTCTATTATAACTAAAGACCCTTGCACCCACTCCAAATCAAACAGTGACCCCAAGCAGGGGGGTTGCAGGGGGCAGCATGCCCCCCCATATGCATTGCACTGTTTATGGGATTAGTTGCGAAATCGCAAGTAGATTCCATAAACAGTGCAATGCATATGGGGGGCATGCTGCCCCCCTGCAACTCCCTGCTTGGGGTCACTGTTTGATTTGGGGTAGGTGCGAGGTACGTTTCTTGAATTATCATAAAATGTTAAGAGAATTTATTTCCCACTAAAAAGTGTAGTTATTGCTCACCATCAGTGGGCATTAAGTTCACAAAAAAAAAGTGAAATTATTGCCCACTCGAGGTGAAGTTATTGCCTAGGTGAAGTTATTGCCCGTGAAGTTATTTCCCTGCACCGCTTTAGAAAACATTCGGACATGTGAACAAATCTGATTTCTTCCGGGAGGACATTAAATAAACGATTACATATAACTGAATTTCTATATGCGGTGGTTCCCTCTCAGACCACAGATACATCGAAGTCCATACTAATCTAAGAAAAAACCAAGTGGATACGCGTCAGGATAAAGTTAGGGAACTCTCACTAAACTCTAACCAAACTCAGGACGGTTATATTTTTGAATACTTTTCTCAACAGCAGTAGATTGTCTTTTTCCTATTTTTCTTCTCTTTATCCTTCTGTCTTTAACTATTTTTACTTCATCTATCCCACCGGTCACTATTATTCATTATTTCGTATTCATATTCATGTAATTATTGTTTTATATAAACCATACTTGTTATTATATAATTTATATAGTACGGGAACTGTAAATGGTAATTTTGTTAGTACTCTTTAAATACCAAGTCTTACATGTACTTAATTATTGGTAAATAAATTGAATTGAATTGAATTGAGAACAAAAGGTTTAGGAAGCTGTTCGAGACTTGAACAGTGCCGTTACTGACATGTCATAAACCCTTGCAGAACGCCAATTCCGTGGTATAGCTCAGAACTGCAAAGACCCTAAAAAAAACTTTTTAATACGTCACCCAAGACTGATTTGGAAGAGAACTGGAATCTCAGAAAGAATATAAGCTTTTAATTCGGGTATCAAAAAGTGATTTATTAAACATTTGTACATTGTGAATTTTGGGTAGAAAAATAGTAGCGAAAACGCTACAATATAGCAGAATGGCAACCCTTGTCAGTGTGCGAACTATAAGTGATATTTGAGTTTAGTTACGGCGAACAGATTTTCAAAACGCTTGCCGATTGTGGAACGCTACGGGCGGGTTTCCGCTTTATTAGGGACGGCACATATTCGAAACCGCCGCCGCGCTTTTTTTGAGACAAATTAAAAAAAAAATCTTTGATTATTAAGCTTAGTTGTCCTTTTACTCAGTTCGCATACTTGGCATTGCTGCTTAATTGGGACAAAACTGTCAAGCCCAGTGTGTCCCAATAAAGCAAAGTCTGCTGTACTCAGTTCGCAAAATTTACAGAGCGAAATTTCGCTATGATATTTTTTCTGCCATATTGATAAATTCGGAACTGTTACATAGTTCAACTGCGTTTCAAATTCAATGTTGCTGCTAAAGAGGTTATTGTTACTAAAGACTTAAATGTCTCGATTCGTCTCGACACGGCGCGACACGTACACGTACAGTGCACCGTGCAAAAAAAATCCTCAAAATTTAGAGTTGTGAATTGAAGTAGGTACTTTCTATTCATTGTTGTAGATCCTTGTTTTATCTGCAAATATGCAAGATATAAAGCGCGTAGGATTTTTGCTTCGAACACCTGTTGGGAAGAATACCTCAAAGCAAAAAATCCTCCGATTCCAATGAGCTTGGAGGATTTTTTTTCCGACGGATACTCACTACCGCCGATAGTCTCAGTTTCTTCTAATTTTTAAATTTAATTATTTTGTTACAATAAAAGAGCAACTATTTAAAATTCTCTATATGCTACACTAGACGCAGTATCTCACAATGTAAAAGTAAAGTCACAGTTAAGCTGCTTGCAACTAAATCAGCATGTGCGTTGCACAATAACCGAATAAGAGTAACCACTGGTTAATGTTCTAAGTAACTTAATGGGTGGATAAAGTGGAGTACATACATAACTATGGGTTAAGTAGTTTCACAGTTGGATTTTGGCCGTAACTATAAAACATAATTTTCGTTTTGGTTTTTAGTGGCATTGTTTTTTCTTTTTTAATAAAAATATGGAAACAAAAACTTAAATAATGCCACTTTTGAGAGAATCAACATTCGAATCCAAGCATACATATATACCCACGAATATATTTTCCAAAAAAAAGGTGAGACAGATATTTTACGTCCTCCCCAAAACGGGTTGGCCTACAGTGACGATATTTATATGCCTAAAATCTTTTTTCCATACTGTTAAAAGTGGCATTATTTGTTGTTTGTTGTTGGAGTAAATAAATATTTTGATGACTCCTCTCAGCATCACACCTGTGTAAGATGAACTACTAGCCCCTACTATTTTACCATTCCCCAAGTGATAGAAATTCAATAAGTAGCAAACTCGCAGTTGCCTTGCGAATTGAACGCGCCAATTGCTAAATAAATCTTCTTTCAAATATTCTTTCAACACTTTAAATAAAAAACAATAATCAACGGTTTGATCACATTTAGATAAACAGATAATCGTTTTTTTTTTCTACTGGAATACTGGAATAACAGATGGATAGTTACCTTAGACGATGAGAAGGATGGATGCGAAGCGCAGTATTCGCTAATGGAAGGATTTAACTGGAGAGTAATTCAGATGTTTGTTGGAAGGATTTAACTGGAGAGTAATTTAAGTATTCAGTAACAACTCATAACATTACTTTGACGTTGTGAGGCAGGCCCTTAAAGAAATAAAAATAAACTAAAAAAAATAATTCAAAAATCTTTGTGGCTGGGTGAGAACAGAATGTAAAAATAAATATTTTGCTGTAAGTTTTAAAAAGATTTACACCAATCCACGCGTTTTGATTTGTTTTCGAAGCTTCTTTATCTATTTATCTATTAGGTGCCGCAAAAAAATTTATCCGACTGCATCTGATCCCCAAAACAGCGTTTGAATTCTGTTCGCAACATGGGACCGCAAAAAACACATTTTAGCCGCCTGATGCCAATTTCTCCGGAAATAATTACTGCAGACAAAATGTATAGGATTTTATTTTTTGAACAAATAACCTTTATTTGAACAATAAAATAAAATTAATAAATTTACTAACTCCTGAGATATTTTACTTTAAACTCAATTCTTTTTTAAGTTTACAATTTTTCAAATTTCACCTCCTTTTTTTTGCCGGAAAAATGCATTAAAAATATTTTGTTTTGTTTTAGTTTCCTGATAATTATCAACTGCAATCATACAGTTACTTTGATGTTAGGTGAAAACCAGCAGGAGATACAATTTGCACAAGGACATATTTAGACCGAATTACCACATTAGTGAACGAGTAAGTTACTTTCATACGTTATCGAATAATCAAATAAACACATTGGGATGATGCGTCACGTATATAACACAATTTTCAATTATATAAGGATTATTCTAGTACAATTTGTAATTGGATAAAGAAATGCAAATTTTCTTCTCATATTTTTCACTTATTTTGAACTTTGAAATTATTTTATTGTTTATATTTGGAAATATTTACAGTGTAATTGTGCTATTTTTTGGTTTGATTTATTAGTGGATCTTTAGCATAAAATGTTCTTGTGAATATATTATTAGGCATGAGGGGCCCAAACATTGCTTTTCCAATCATTTACCTATGCGAAACGGAAGGCACCTACAATTTTAAACCGAATCCGAATGGCAAGTTTAAGAAGATACTCTTGGATGTTTGTTAGACGTTCGCAAGAGATGAGGCGGCTGGCAAAATCCTCCTCCAAACCCTCCCCGTGGGTGCCGGCTGGTAATAGTCACTACAATTTTCTTGTGCGATGTCAATACGGCGATCAGCTAAGGTCAGGGGGCATCACTGTGGTATTCCTTTACTCATCAATAGTTCAATACCCAGTGATGCTCGCTTACCATAGGACGGAAGGTGCCTAATTTCAGTGGTCGTGCGAGCGTACATAGTACATAAATCCGTGCCGAAGAATGTAAGGCTGAGGGCCAAATCAGTCGTTAGCGAGCTCCTTCAGAAGCCTAGGCAAGGTCTGTCGTAACCCTGTTGCCTTATCCCGGTATATCGGCTCTGCCGGGATGGACCTCTATTTCCGACCTACTCGTGGGAACAACATTCAATTTTAAAAAAAACATGCCAAACAAAGAAGACAAAAGCAACGAAAACCGACCTAACCGACCAAAACTGACCAGACAAGACGAATCCATACAACTAACCCAGGACAAACGCGACGACAATCAACCATGCACCAGCAATTCGGACCTACTCACGACAACCCTCCCCATTTTCAAATGTTTAAATATTGAAAGCGCTGAGGAGGGCTCCCAATCCTCGTTCAACACCGCCAATATTGGATCTGAGACCGAAGACGAATTGCTGGATGACAAGGAATCTGAGGACAACACCCTGAAACCACACGTGGTCTCCAAAGAGACAAGAAAGCGGAGTAACTACAGGGCCTCAAAACGATTCCTCAAAAAAATGACTGAGAAAGACCCAACCTCTATCAATGATAGAGACAGGGCCTTGATCAGGAAGCATAAAAGGGCAATAAAGAGCTTCGAAAATCAGAAGGCTCACAAGCCCAATGAACCTTCAGCTCCTGAACTGCAAAAAGAAACAACAGTAGTGGTGGTAGACAAATCCAAAGGTTGTCCTAATAAGGCTAACAAGGAACAGTCTAAAACCACTAGGCCTTCAGAAACAAAGAACAAGGTACAGGATTCAAGTAGGGTCTCTACAGGCACTAAGGCCGGAACCTCTGACACCTCTTCGAAGAGGCAACGGTCAGAGGAGGAGAAAAAAGAAAGCCGACCGAAAAGACCGAAGGCTTCAACAAGCCTAGACAGCACTCCGATGAGCCTAATTGCAGCAGTCATTGATGAGCAAGATCCCGATGGAAAGATCACAGCTGAGCACTGGCTGCTGACAGAAAACGTCATCCTCAAGGCTATGATGGTCAACATCCGAAATGGGGGACCAGATTACGAGTTTGACGGGGCCGGATGGCACAAAGGTGTGAAGATAGTGGGGTGTGGAGACGGGCATACTCTTGAGTTTCTCTCCAAAACCATCGCCAGCATTGGCGAACTGTGGGAGGGAGCCAAACTAAAGTTCATACCCAGATCTGCACTGCCATTTAGACAGAAAGTCAAAGTCTGGATACCACCCCCCTTCGACAAAGAAGAGGACAAGAACATCGTGGTCCTCCTCGCTGGGCAGAACAAGAATATCCCGATCAAGGATTGGGTCAAGGTATACTCCAGAAGAAGTGGTGACGGCAAGGAGCTCTGCTTTGCAATAAATTAATCTTCTGCAGCCAGCATAAGACAGAGCCCAGGCAACAGACTGAAGTTCGGGCTAGGTGCCGTAAGGGCACGGCTGGATGAAGATAAAGAGCCAAATTTGCAAAAGCTGCTGGTGGTGCAAATTAATTTGCATCACTGTAAAGCAGCAACACACGACCTACTGGTGTTCATGTCTGAGGTGAGCGTGGACGTGGCATTAATTCAAGAACCTTGGATTTTTAAAAATAAAATCCAAGGACTGAAATCGCCATATTACCATCTGTTCTACACTAAAGAAGAAGGTAAAGTACGAAGCTGTATTCTAGTCAAGAAAACTGTTGGTAACATATTTTTTCTTCACAGGTACAGCAATGGAGGCACAGTGGCCGTAAAAATTGAAGCTCCGGAAAGGAACCTAATCCTCGCTTCAGTTTACATGGCACACGACGAGGAAAACCCACCATCCGATACAGTACGTGAATTAGTGGAGCACGCTAACACACGGAACACATCATTGGTGGTAGGGTGCGACGCGAATGCACACCACACGCTGTGGGGAAGCGAAGGAATTAATAAAAGAGGTGAGTCGTTGTTTGAATATATTATTTCCACAAATCTAGTTTTGTGTAACAGGGGAAACCAGCCCACTTTCAAAAACAGAAACAGGTCAGAAATTTTAGACATAACTCTCAAAAGCAACAATGATCATATCAAAGTAGAAGACTGGAGAGTTTGTCGAGAGAACTCTTTCTCAGACCATAATAGAATACTCTTCACAGTCAATCTACAATATATGGCACAACGAATCTTTAGGAACCCTAGGAAAACGAATTGGGCAGACTATGCGAAAATGGTTAGTGAGTACACACAACATCCAAAAGAGGACAAGTTTGTCGACACTCACTCAATCGACAACGCAGTCGACTATATTACCAAAACTATGCACAAAGCCTTTGTTAAACACTGTCCCATCTCTCGCAATCGCAAACCAAAAAAGGCAACTTGGTGGACCAGCGAGCTTCAAAAGCGGCGAACATTGGTAAGACAACTTTTTAACAAAGCAAGACAGAGTAAGACAGATGAAGACTGGACTAAGTATAGGTCCGAACTTAATCTATATACTAAAGAAATAAGGAGAGCAAAACTCGAATCCTGGAGCACGTTCTGCGAATCCATAGAGAGTACAAACGAGGCTGCCAGACTACGTAAAGTACTATCTAAAGACCCCACGGTCCCAGGGTATATTAAACGTGCTGATGACTCTTGGACAGAGTCTAGCCAAGAAACTCTACAAATTTTAATGGATACTCACTTTCCGGAGTCTAGTGAGAACACTGGATGTGAGGTCAGCTATAACCCCGTTCCGCAAGACACACAACCGGACATGGCAATTGAAAGTATCATAACAGAGCACAAAATTGCTTGGGCAGTCAAATCTTTCCAGCCCTACAAATCGGCGGGACCAGATAATGTCATACCAGCAATGATACAACAGGCTCTTAATGTAATACTGCCATGGCTAACAGCGATATTCAGAAGCTGTATAAGACTCTGCTACATACCGCAAAGCTGGAAAGAAGTAAAAGTGATATTCATTCCCAAAGCAGGGAGACATATGCACTGCACAGCAAAAGATTATAGGCCGATAAGTCTCTCCTCTTTTCTCTTAAAGACACTAGAGAGAATAATCGACTTATATACCAGAGACCTTTTAAACGAAAACAACCTATGCAGTACTCAACATGCCTACCTCAAAGGCATGTTGTTTCAACGAAGTTGTGTCAATTATAGAAAAAGGATTACACCATAAAGAATTCACCATGGCAGCATTTTTGGACATTGAGGGAGCTTTCAACAATGTCAAAACAGCGGCCATAAAAACAGCGCAACTCAGAGATCGGAGAGAGTACCATAAGGAAAACAGTGACCAGGGGCACCCCACAGGGAGGCGTCATATCTCCCCTCCTGTGGCTTCTAGTGGTCAACAAAATCCTCACGACTCTAAAGGTCAAAAGGACGAAAATAGTAGTAGTAAGTAAGTAAGTGGAAAGTATCTCCCCACTATCAGTGAACTCATGGAATCTGCCCTAAAAGAATTATCCTCGTGGACAAGACCGAGCGGCCTTGGAGTTAATCCAATCAAAACCGAATGTGTTCTGTTCACTAGGAAAAAAAAAATGAGAATTTCGATATGCCGAAGCTAAACGGAATTCGTCTGAAACTTTCCCCGGAAGCAAAGTATCTGGGCATCATCCTAGACTCTCAGCTTACTTGGAAAAGTAACACAGAGGAACGATCAAAAAAAGCACTATGTGCCTTCTATGCATGCAAAAAGACCTTTGGCAAGCGTTTGGGTATGCGCCCTTACATAACCCATTGGATGTATACAGCGACCATACGACCCATACTTACATACGGGTCTATTGTTTGGTGGAAGGCAACAGAAAGGACTACCTATCTCCATAACCTTTCTAAGGTACAGAGATTAGCATGTATCGGCACAACAGGAGCAATGAGATCGACACCCCAAGCCAGGCTGGAAGTCATTTTAAACCCCCCCCCCCCCCCCCCCCCCCCCCCCCTTGGTGAATTCATTCGCAGCATGGCAGCCAAAGGAGCCCTCCGCCTCAAGGAGGGAAACATGTGGAGACACAGCTCCTATGGGCACGGCTCTATAATTCGCAATTACTTGGGTATTGATCTATCCAGGAAAACGGACTACATAATCCCCAATCGAAACTTCGAGAAAAACTACTCTACATATATAACCCAAAGAGAGAACTGGAACGCGCACGCCAGCGCACATGAAATCCATATCTATACGGACGGTTCAAAAATGGATGTAGGTACAGGAGCAGGAGTTTTCTGCGAGCCCCTAGACATAAAGGACTCGTACAGACTCCCCAACGAATGCAGCGTCTTTCAAGCCAAAATAGTCGCCATAGACAAGGCAGCAAAAACAATCTCCGCGAAGAATCTGGATCCTTCCAAGATTACAATATTCGTAGACAGTCAGGCGGCGATCAAAGCACTAGACAGCGAAACCATAAAGTCAAAAACAGTCAAGAACTGCCTAAAATCCCTTAACGAAATAGGCGAACGACACAGGATCACCCTCTGCTGGGTCCCCGGTCATAGCCACATCGTGGGGAATGAAAAGGCAGACGAGCTAGCAAGAACAGGGTCAGAACTTGACGCAATGGACGCCATTACGTCAATAGACATCCCAATTAGTGCACAAAAAGAAACATTGACCAAAAACTGAGGGAACAAATTAACACTACCTGGTCCCAAAGGAACGACTGTGTTATATTTCGCAGCCTATGGCCAAGAATCGACGAGAGAAGAAAAAAAAAAACCGGCCACTGCACCATAGGCATAATGGCAAACAGGCTGGGCATTAGCTCACCAGACTACTGCAGGAGCTGTCAGGATACAGAAGAAACCGAGACCATCAAACACCTGCTCTGCGAGTGTCCAAACCTCCAGACATCTCGACTTCGCTATCTCGGTAACAGATTTTTCGAAGACTTAGAGGACATAGCGCAAGTACCACTGACGGACACAATCAGGTTTGTCAAGAAAACAGGTTGGTTCCAATAGGCCAACCAGCAAGAATAATTTAAACGAAGTATGGTAAGTGTTTTTATTATAAGCGAAGTTTTTTACCACGATAAACAGAAAGGGATCACAATGGACCAATGGGCCCCCGTGCAAGCACAGCAATTGCTGTGCACTCGCCTTCAAACCTAACCTAAGCTAACCTAAGAGGTGAGGCAGTGGAATAAACTCTAGATGTTATTTGACCTAAGGCGGGATTTGAACCGGGGACTTTTCGATTACTAGTCCAACACAATAACCAGTGAGTCTCTGCCCCCGAGGTATTTTTTGTGAGCTCTTTCCAAAGCCTTACTCTGGGTTCTTTTTCCGATCGGAATTTGGCAAATCATTTTATTATCCATGCAACTGATTCACTACTGTGAGATAAACAAATTCACGATCACTGCCAAACAATCGAACTCGATACTCGAAATCAAGCTCGATGTCGATGTCTTAAGCCGTAATGCCAAACTCATATAATTCAGTGGCGTATTGCTCGCTAGCTGATGCGGTAATTCAGCCCCAGGCTTTAGTACTTCTCACAAAGTCGGCCTGTGATGGAGAATCAGAGAGCATCGTATGCTTATATTTTCATGACATTGATTTTTCCATCGAAAACTACCTCAACAAGTACGAAACAAAAATGTCTTCCATTTTTAAATTGAATTTGAATTTACAAAGGAAATGCTCGAGCCAC
Organism: Portevinia maculata; assembly: GCA_949715645.1. Taxonomy (NCBI): domain Eukaryota; kingdom Metazoa; phylum Arthropoda; class Insecta; order Diptera; family Syrphidae; genus Portevinia; species Portevinia maculata. The sequence continues at coordinate 107,410,475 of OX454525.1, read as the reverse complement.
ACGAGAAGAGAAAAAACGAGTCTAAAGTGAAACAGAAGAGCTGCATTCGATTTCAATAACTATTCAAATGCGTAGTGTAGAAAGTAGGACCCCGACTATATTTCAGCTAAGCCTTCATAAAAGAATAACCTATAAAAGTTGCAAGCTAATAAACTGAATAGGTTAGGTTAGGTTACAGTGGCAGTCGGCAAAAGCCGACACACTTAGACCAATAAAAAGGTCCATTGTGATACCACACGGATCTATATTCTTCCTACTCGGTGAGCCAGTTGGAGCTTTTAATGAAGCTTGAAAGACTTTTAATGTCGATGTTTATGTTAATGTAAAAGAAAGATCCCAAATGGTGTTTTTGTCTTTGAGAGAGAACACTTAGAGCGTTTCAGATCCAGCTTTGGCCAAATCTGTTTTGTCGCTAGACAAGCGTTGCCTCTTGTCTACCTGAGGTTAGCTTTCTGAATGGCCTCCCTCATAAACATGAGTTTGCATGTAGCAATTGGAATGCCTAAGGGACCTTTATCAGGTAGAAGGGGCAGTATGGTTCCTTTTTTGGCGAGTTCATCCACAATACAATTCCCTGGAATGTCTCTGTGTCCTCTCTTAAACTAGTCGCGGGCCTCAACTCTCATCGATACGCAAATATAGAGATCATTTCACCGTTTGTATAGCAAACATTTTTTTTTTTTTAAGAAGCAAACTTTGAAACTCGCTTCTGAAAGATATCTTTCCGCAAGAATACATTTTGCAAACAAAAAAATTAGAGTAGAAGCAACAATTATCCGAAAGTATCTCCTGACGCTTGGTTACCGTTGTAGGCTCACATTTCTTAAAAAGAAGAACTTAAAAAAAAAACATAGGGACGGGCTACAGTCCGCTTGGGCGAACTGTTGGATACCCTATTCTTATTCCTATCCCCCATAAGTGGGCGTGACAAAAGTCTAAGTATGGTTGAATTGTTAAGAACGCTCTACATATTTTGTTATATAACATTTAAAGGATTTTATAAAAAAAAAAAAACGCTCCCTAGCTCAAACTTGGTTGTTTCAATAAAATTGTTTTATTTAATTGTGGGCGTGTCAGTAGGCGGATTTAAAAAAATTAACACATGAGAATAAAGGGCCGCTAGAGAGTACATATTATAAATTTCAGCTCCCTAGCTCAAACTTTGAATTTTCAAAAAAAAAAAAAATTAATTGTGGGCGTGTGAGTGGGCGGATTTTGAAAATATTTACACATGAGCATAAAGGGCCCATAGACAGTATATATTATAAATTTCAGCTCCCTAGCTCAAACTTTGGATTTTCAAAAATTAATATAGGTACCCTTAAATAGGGTATAAAAAAATTATTTTATTTATTTGTGGGCGTGTCAGTGGGCGGATTTTGAAAAAATCCCGAGCAGTTTTATGAGTCATAGATCATATATAAAAAAATTTCAGCTTTCTAGCTCAAAATTCGATTTTTTCCAAAATTTTGTTTTTTTGAGTTTGTGGGCGTGTCTGTGGGCGGATTTCAAAAATTCGTAAACTTGATTATTTCGGGACCCTAGAGAGTATATGGTTAAAATTTCAGCTCTCTAGGTCCAGCTTAAAGGCCTAATTTTTGCCGACAGACGGACGGACGGACGGACATGGCTAGATCGACATTACTATCGATGCTGATCATAAATATAGTAACTTTTAGGGGTCTACGGGCAATATTAAGGTATGTTACAAACTATGCGTCAAAATTAATATACCCCTAGAATAGGGTATAATAACTTATTACAGTAGAATTGAATGTAAGCTTCAAGGAAATTAAAACCGCTACCTACTCGAGCTATCAACCTAAGTGTCTCTTCAAAATTGAAAAAAAAACTTTGGATGCGTTCGCCAGCATGAGGCTGGTGATCGAGATCTCAACTGATACTATCACACGATATACAAAAATACAAAATCGAGCCCAAATCCAAGGAAAATAGGTTTGCATTATTTTATTAAAGAAAATTAACATAACTTAGTGACAATGTAATACACTTAACATGTGAAAATAATTGAAGCATTTTGTGTGCCAGGCAACACTGTATTTGCTGCACTTAAATGAAGCGTGTATATAGCACGCACCTCTGCAAAGTTGTTTTTTTTTTAACTTTGAACAATTTCACGGTTGGATTATTCAACGCGACCCTCTTGTTTATTTTGATGACATTCGGTTTTCTTTGGAGTAACGCTGCCCGCCAAGTACACTGATCCAGCTGTTGCATGTCACGTTAAAAAAAACTCGGTGCGATGACAATACGAAAGAAGTTGTTATGAACTAGGATGGCGAGGAGCTATCGTGTCTTTTCTTCAATCTCATTCTGAAACAGATAGTCCACAGGGCATAAAAATGTCAACGCGGAAGGCATTATATTTAACAGACGAACGCAACTGCTGGGGAACACCGGCGATAGCGATATCATCGGCCGCTCGTGGTAGATGCTTTTGCTGTGATTGAAGAATAGGCGAAATTAGTCGGTCTTAAAGTCATAACGAAAGCATAACCAAGGATGTGCATGCTGTCAACAAGCAAACAATAATCTGTTCATCCGCTAGGACAAAACGCCACTGTTGAGAGCAGCAACTTGTGGGTAGTAATTCAGTTCACCTACCTCGGATTCAACATCAAATCCACGAATGGCACCTTAGCGGAGATCCCTAGAAAGCCGTTGCTACTTCGGTTTGGCAAAACAAATGTGTTCAAAAGTCCTAACTCGGAAGACCAAGTATAAGCTCCAGAGAACACTGATACTTCCAGCTCTGCTTTATTGCGCCGAAAGATAGAGTGACTTTATAATTGGTGCTTTAGAAAGGAAAATGTTTTTGGTCCTCTGTGCGAGGAGTGCGAATGGAGGGGAAGATATAACCGCTAAATCTATCAGATTTACCAAGATGTGGATGGAGTTCGTCAAGCTTAAACACGTCGACTACATTGGCTCGGCCACAACGGGCGAATGGTTAATGCTTTAGCGAGGATTATCTTGGACTCCTAGCCCCCAGGTTTAAGACGACAAGAAAGACCGAAATTCCGTTTAAAAGACCAAGTTATCGAGGATGCCAGAGCGCTTGATCGGGACAACTGGAAACATCATGTCCGGGATCGCAAAGGATAGAAGGATACAGTGTCTCAAGCAGAGACCCTTGTAAAAGTTTTTATATTGAATGCCTTCAGCTATAAGCCGTTATAGCGAGAGCTGTATATAAAATTAGGCTGTACATTTATTTGTAGTCACGCGAGAAATTTTCATTTCAATAACTTTCCTATTTTTCATTTCCTATATTGGCACCAAAAGCCACGTTAAAATCGAAATCGACTAAAGTGCAATGACAGGTCGCTTAGATAATGAACCAAACGGTTGAAATTCAAATTTCACCAGGTACCTAAATCGATTTGCACGCCTACTTACTTAAAATCCTAAAATTGCTGGTCGAAATCTATAACGAATAGCTAGATATAATGGGCAAAAGAAAATGAAAAAAATCGAATTTAAATGGAATTCAGGGGCAATGGGGGAAACAAAATGAAGGAAATACTTTACGAACGTATTCGGAAATCGTGTTTTGACTTTCGAGATCCCAGATCATTAAAATTGACCTGAGATTGATTGAATTTTTCAAGACGTAGCCAAAAATGTTTTTTGACCTCAGACCATTGGTGGCTTGCAACAATGCTAAAAATATTACTTCACGAAGCACAAGCCATATAAATTGCATCCTTGCCTTGTCGATTGCTTGCAAAAGGCGTTAAGGGAAGACGAAACAGAGACTACAAAGACTATAAGTAAAGAATCCCCACCAGTCGAGGAAGTTTTCCCGATTATTGACAAACGAAGATGTTAGTTGGACGTGCTAATCACTTCAGGATATTAAAAATGCAAGAATTGAGCCAGCAAATTGTTGATTCTTTTAAGGACATACTCATTCCGTTAGTTTGCAACTGAATTATGATTTTTTTGTAAATTTGGAGTAGTTATACGCAGAATTAAAGACTACTAGACGGACAACTCATCCCCATGCTGTCGAGTATTATTAGCAACTGTTTGAAAGAACTTCTGATGTAGGAACAACATTAACAAGAAGAAGAAGAACTGGACATTGTGGAGCCGTCGAAGAATTCGGTTGAGAAAATGTTGCTTACTTTGTTTTTTCTTCACATCAATTGTGAAAGTATAGTACAAGTACTAATTGTTTTGCTAGAACTTGTAATTGATACTCCGACTTTGTCAGCGATCGGTGAATCTTCGACACCAGAACAAACGGTTACCACATCAACATGGGTAAGACCTTTTCGTAAACGATATTGGAAAACGGTATCCAAACATGCGATTGCTTCTAATCCAGCGAAGTCTTGAAGTCTTCTCCACATTAATACATATTTCGCTGAAGAGCTAACAGAACCTCCTATGGCTCAGTCACAGTCAGAGAAGTGCTCTATCATACCGAAAGTATTTTCAAGTAGGCGGCGAACGCTGGAATGGTTTGGCACACAAACGCACCGCACATTTGTGCAAACTCATCGAAGTTTAGCTCCACCGACGGATTTATATACTTGTTGGAAACTTAATTTCGAATTCGCCAATTATAAATCAAGTGCTCTACGAAACCAACGTTTTTGCAAATGGAAGTATTTAGTTAGAAACAGGCTTTCAAATGAGTGCGGGATATTGATAAAAAAAAGGAAGAAGTCGTGACAAAAGAAATTAAAAAAAATGCCCTGAAATTCTAACTAGAATATTTGATATGCGAAGATTCCAGGAAAAACGAAAAAAAATGACACATGACAGATGCCAATAGAGGCATATTTTAAGAACTGGCAGGTCCTGTTCTCCGCGAACATTTATTTAGAATAGAAATGGCCGTAAACATGAGTAAAAGCTGCAGTCCGCTTAGGCGAACTGTTGGGTACCCTATTCCTATTCCCTAAAAAGTGGCCCTAGCGAAATTGTAAGTAGCTATAGGTGAATTGTTAAGAAGGATATGATCTACATATTTTGTTTTACTTGACTGTTTTGTATGTTTTTTTAAGGATTTTATTGAGAAAAAAAACAATAGATATTTTGTTAAAACATCAAAGCCCGTTACAAATAGGCATGGCAGAAAATTTTGAAAAGAGTAATTTTTAAAAAAAGGCTTGCATTTCATTAATTAGGTACTTCAATTAAACCTTTTTTTAATATCGGGCGTGTCAGTCAGCATTTGGAAACCCTATATAGTACAATATTCAAAATTTTATTTCAAATTGGGGGCGTGCTAGTGGGCGCATTTTAAAAATATTTACATTTGATTATTTCGGGCCCTTAGAGAGTACAAGGTTCAACTTTCTGGGTTGAGTTGTAAGGCTTATAAATAGCCGACGAAGGGACGGATATACATTACTTCCGATGCTGATCACAAATATAGTAACTTTGAGGGGTCTTTCTGTCACCAGAAATTCAAAACGAGTTTATTGAAATTTTAGCGAATAAAATGTCCCCTACAAATTATAGGTAAGGTTCAAAGCGCCAAGTAATATTCCATAATATTCGGCAGTACCACGGGTATTTCAAATGAAGATCAAACCAGATCAGTGAAGCAAAAAACAAAACAGCCGAAGGTATAAGTGACACGATACTAAATGAGCTCGACGGTGATGGTCTCGACAATTTGAATTGTAGAGGTTAAGATGACGATAATACTGCTACAATGCCGACCATTGTGCAGCAAGGAATAAAACATATCAATCATAATGGCGAATGTGCCCAACTCAAACCACTCAGTGAATCCCATAGTTTGCTTGCATGCGACTTCGGTGGTGGTGAATTGAGTGATTTTTTGGCATATTGGAGCATATTCCTTGGCTTTCTTTTCTATTTGCAAACACCGAAGTGAGGAGTTATCAAAGACATTTTGACACCGCTGGAGAAGCTAATAGAAACAGACGAAAGCTTGAACACATGATCGGACGCAGAAACGCTATTTCGAGCGACGCCCTGACACTCACAAAGTATGTGTGTAATGTCTTCCGTGACGCTAAAAATATCATTGCAGTGTCTGCACGCCTCCGTTTCTGAGAGCCCCAATTTTTTGCATGCCTCCTTAAAGGCAATGTCCGGAAAGGATGGAGAAATGAGGTTTTATGTCCACTCCCGCGCTTTGCAGACGCATCTTTCTCCCTTTTCTTGCTAATTCATCCGCGAGCTCATTGCCCTCTATGTCGATGTGCCCGTGCACATAGCACAGTCTAACAAGGTGCAGTTCGCATAATGCCTTAATTATAGTGCGACAATACCAGACTATTTCAGATCTGATGACACATTATTCCATTGCCTTTAGGGCGGCCTGACTGTGTAAAAGGTGTAAAAGGTTACGCCCCGGTCGGATATCGACTTCATTAGCAGTAATTCCGCAGCCTTAAGCACTGCCAGAACCTCCGACTGCAAGACACTACAACTGTTTGGAAGCCGCATCAATACCCTCAAATCTGTTTCTATAGATTAAATTTCCGATCCTGTACCATCATCGGTTTTTGAGCCATTCGTGAATACTGCAGTGTCACATGAATTAATGACTGTATTATTCTGCCACTCCGCTTTATCGGGTAGACCAGTGTGTAGCGTATCTGAAATCAAGCTAGGAGGCGATATCACCCGATTTTACTGAGTTTCCTATATTGTCCAAAATGCAGCAGTTTCCAATTGGAGTGCTGTGAACAGCCCGAAATTGGTAAGACGTATCGCACTATTTCCTGCTTGGGATTTAACCTGTATATCTATACAGGCAGGCCCATTGAGTTCATTTTAGTTGATTTAGTTTTGAGTCAAAACTTGAAAAAGGGTTATCTAACATAGCTATAAAGCTGAGGGTTTTCATCATGTTGACATTCTACCAGTTTTGCGAGAGGCTTCACGAAATTCAAATTTATTAAGAAAAATATTTAAGATCTAAGAAATAATTTTTTTGTCACAAATAGAAGGAATTTATTTGAGAATGTCATTTATGAGACCCTTCTCATGAGAGTTTATACAAGTTTCCTTACTTTTTCAATTCACTTTAAGCTACTCACAGTTACAGAAATAACTGTAACCCTTTATTTTTAATTGGTTTCTGTCTGCTACATTCGGTTTCGGTTTGAGATTTATTTAAACAAAAAAATGGAGGTTATCGGTTGAGATTTATTTTTTATTTTTAAAAGTATCTCCCAATTGTTGAGTTTTTTACGCTAAAATAAAAAGAAGAGGTTAACCTTAAACCTTTTTTGCTGAAAATAAATTAAAAATAGTTAATGCAAAGGAAAATGTCGAACATGTCGAGAATGTCTATATTTTTCCAAAAAAAAAAAAAATTGTTATATTTTTTCTTATTAAAGGTTTTAAATTTTACTAATAATAAACGCTCATGGTTTTTGCACTCCCGTTGTAAAGAAAATAATTTCTCACTTTATTATCAGATTTTCTTTCCATTTTAACGAGAACTGTTTTCACTTTTTCGCACAAAATCACTCAATACCCACATGCATTCACCGATGACTAAAAAGCTCCGCATGCAGTGCTTACAACACTAACGGTCTTACAAAACGAACATTCTGATTGATTAATTTTGCAGATGAGATTTACTTTTTTTTCACCGGCAAATCTCACTAGTTGACCGAAACATAAAAAAAACAAAATGAAGGTTTCTCTCATACCTTGACCGACATTTTTTTAGAATAAAGGTTATGACTTGCTTTTATTAAAAATAACAACAAATAAGAGTTATTAAAGAACCTTTCAAAAGGTTGACTTTCTCTCAACTGAAAAAGTTAAGACATTTTGTTTGGGCAAATTGAAAGACATCTGTGAACACTACTTGGTATGACAGTTGATATTTCTGTTTGTTATTTTGTCTGTTATATGAAACCATATGGCTTTCTTCTGATTTACTTGATGCACCAAGAAATTAAGCATTTTTTGCTTTATCATTTTAAAACAAAAATTTCTAACGACACTGATATACCTATCTGTTGTATTCTTTGACACATCAAATAAGGCATTATTCGAGAAAGTCTTAGGATGACGTAAATATAAGGTTACATTGTTGCTTAAATATTTACGTACGAAGATATACCAGACGCTACCTTGTTGCACATAGCACAATCTTTTTTTATGTATGAAATTCGAACGACACGATCAGCAATACTGTCCAACAGCATAAAAATCATACCATCCCTATCACGCATCACAGGTTGCCTTATATTTAAGTTAAATCGAATGAATTGGAATTGAAATCTTTAACTGGCGGTAGCGGACTGAGAATTGAGGCTTTGATGATACTTAACGCATCGGTATTAATAAAATGAAGTGATTTAATGATTCCGAAGTGAGGTAGTAAATCAAAAAAAAATGGGGTAGAATCATTTCGATAGAAGTGAAAGTGACTACCCTGATTTGTACATAACCTCTTCTTTTCATTAACGGCGATACTTTGATCAGAATAAAAGGGATCGTAGCCCTCCCAGTGTATGGCAACAGGTCCGCTTGTGGGGTTCGCCGGTTCGAAATAAATAAACATCGGCTGGCTTTAGGATTACGAATCACTTGTTATAACATTTGTAAGATCTAAACCTGGCTTTTCGAATACGACGCGTGCATTCTCTTTTTTATTTATTTTTTGATCGTTTGATCGTCCATTTACAACACCAGGTTAGGCTCACCTGGATGTTAACATTGCCTAGATCTGATTCGTCTCTTTAGTCGCCCTTTGCGACAAACATTTTTTTTTGTTAGTGACGCTAAAATGCTATAACCGTAGCCCGTTCCTGCGAAATATAGTCAATTCTACAAATTAATTCTAAAAATCTAGTTCTCACTGAGAGCACTACGCATTCTTGGGTAGATTGGTTAGCTATTCTAGCTCAACTTTTGGCACATGGAAGACCTAGTAAACCTTCAACTATGTGACATAGTCGCAATCAGAAAAAAAGATATCAATAAACGGCCTATACAGGGCCTTAAACCAAGGTTCTCCAACCATTTTCTTGTATGAAGTGGAATTGACCTACAATTTTAAGCCGAATCCGAATTTGAGAAGCTTCTCGTGACAATTGATACCCGTGGATGTTTGTCATACGTTCGGAAGTTGTGGGCAGTGGAATTAAAGTTTGTTTAGGTATTACTTGACTCCTGTGAGGTTTCAACCGGGAAGCTTTCGATTAGTAATACAGCACACTAGTCACTGAGCCAGTGCGCCCACAACCAGAAAAGATGAGTCTAAAAATTTGATAAGATTATCCTTAGAAAAGCAGCATGTCGTACTAAAAATCTAAAACCAAAAATATTGATCCCATGTTGCCAAGGGCCTAACTTCGCTGACCTTTGGGTGGCTAAGCTATATTTCGACACTCATGAAGCAATTTATTGTTTCGGTGAGGTAGGTATCCGATAAGCAGAATTGAGATTTTACCTCGGGAGTTTCAGGACTCGTATAGATTTGGAAAAGTGTCGTCGGATCTCAAACTGTGCAAATAATTAATACGCTTCTTATGATAGCACACTTGACAAAAACATTCTTTCCCCAATAATTTGTTGTTGGAATTATTTCATAGTGGAATTTTGTTTGTAACAAGTACTGGAAACGTTATTTATATTTAAATTAATGTTTTTCCCAGAAATTTTATCAACTCATTTTTTTTTGACAAGGACTCTTGGTAAGCTTACAAACTTGCTGCTTAGATGCATGTATCTACATTTTTTCAGCACGGCACTTGAGAGTGAAGTACACAAATCTAACTGCAAGTGGGGTTTTACTTTTCCAACCGATTGGATTGATATTATAAATTTACCGGCACTAGTGTCTTACGCAGTATCGCAGAGGCGAAATTGATAGCATTTCCTAGATTATCCTTCTTAGATACTATTGCTAAGGCTAAATCAATTTGTAAATATTTGCGTATCCAAGATTCATAGCCCGTCGCACTTCAATAGGGGGCATTTTTAAAGGAACGCCTGTTATAAAAAAAGGCCTCAGATCTCCTCCCAACATATAGTAGAAAACATTATATGTATGTACATAAGTATATTCCAACCTATCTTGAATGTGGAGCTATATTTTTTGGCATAAATAGAAGAGACAATTGGCGAATCGAGAAGCTTTCAAAGAGCCACCCTACTCTCGGGTGTCCGTTAGCTTGAACTGTACAAACATTTCAGGGATCTCTGTGCTACTTGCTCAGATCACCCACGTGCGAACTTCAATTTGAATGAAAAGATTCAATGACACAGTGACTAATTATGTTTTCTGCATTTAATGATCCGTGCAATGCCTAGCTTGTTCCAATTTTTTTATAACAATCTTCAAGGAATATAGGTCCCTAAGAGTCCCTTTAGTTTTTTATGGCGTCATAAAATATAGGAGTTGAAAAGTAGCACGCTCCGATGTTTGTCAAGTGGGATGTAGGGTTGAAATATTCAAATCTCTTTTAAGCTGAAGAGTTAAAAAAACACCACTCCATGGCATACTATGACGGATGTCACAATCACACATTTGACATGAGAGAGTATACGTTTTTACATTGTTCAATTGTATTACAACCTTAACATCTTAATATTATTTCTTAACGAACAACAAATGGGTTAAAGGCAAATTATTTATGAATGAAAGTGGATAATAACTGGACAATAGCTTGTTTTGTTGTGCAGATATATTATGAATCTTATACCCATAACTAAGTATCCAACCAAATTATCATCATAGAGGTCGTTATCAAGACGACACATTGCATGTAGATCACTGAATTTTAGAATTTGTATTTATTTTTGTCATCTAATTTTCTTTGAACACACATTTTATAAACAAAACAAAATTTTAAACATTTACCATATATTTTGCAATTGCACTTTGTTAACAAAATATATCTCGAAAATAAAAGAAAATTAACTCTTTTTTCAATTTAAAATTTTTCTTTTTCGGGTTGTCAAACTTGTCAAACAATCGGATTTTCTATGCACCAGTCACTGATTTAATAGACAATTTCCTTAATTGTTAATTCACTTCAAATTAACGACTCTAGTATAATGACCAGCAAGTACTTTTAATTATAAACTATAATTATTTGTTATTATAAACGATAATCGAACCGCAATTAGACGACAAAACCGGCACCCCAACCGTTCTTTATGGCGAAGTCTCGTAAACTGACTGGCGGATAATATCCAAACGAACGTTAGACCCCACAGAAATAATAACAATTGTATATGTGTACGTAACGTATACGACGCAGAAAGTGGTTCGGCTTCATCGGACTTGGTTAGTGCAGCAGTAGCACCAGCAAGCAGGCAGCAACTCAAGCCGGGCAAAGGCGCACACAGAATTACTCCAAGAATCCAGCAGCAGCAGACCAGTAATTTGTGAAGAGAACACTGTATGTGGTGCTGCTGCTCGTGCTAGTGTGGCGGAGTATTCACAATTCGCATTCGCATTGCATACATGACACATCCACCTACATCCATCCCCTTGAGGGAGTGGGTTACGTACGATTGAAAAAAAGGGGTTTCTGGATGACATAGGCAAGGCATTGCATGCGCTAGGCTAAGGTTTTAATGTTCTTCTGATACCCACCCCTTTCCCTATCCAACCAACAACACAATGAATTTTAAGAGCAATGCAGTTTGTGAGAGGAAAATTGCTTGCTCTCTACGGTAATTTTTAACTTTGATTTTGTTTTGAAACTGAGTTTTATATTGGGGTGGGTTAGGTTTTTCTTACTCTTTTTTTGATTACCGGCTTTTCAATTCAGGTACGAGCACAACGTGAACGTCACGCAACAAATATGTATACGTTATGTGTACCTACGTTTCTCTTGAAAATAGTATTCTGCACAGAGAACACATGGCTTTGGCTTTGGCTTTGCCTGGCCCTTTCCTTTCTCGGCGGTTGGCTTTCATTATTGAGGAGGACCTTATTATTTACGTGTTTTAACAAGGCAACTGCTACGCATCCACGCCAATGCTACTTCAAAAACAAGAAACAAAAGGAACGGTGACTGACTGCCTCATCGCCTCGCGTCCACAATTTATGCTATAAATTCGAAGAGATATATGTGATAGAAGATAATACGAATACCTATACCGAAATAAGTTCTCTTTGATTTTCGTGCAGTTCTCTTAGACTATAATTTTACTTCAAAAAAGAAATGTAGATACATATATACATAGGTCGTATGCTGGCGTTAATATAATAGCCCATTCAGGACTTTTAGGTGTCCTGAGTGCTGGGTGGGCTTCGAACGAAGAACCAACCACTCGTTCAGTAGTCCAACGCACTAACCACTGGGGCTTTATGTTTATTTCTATATTCAATATATAATGGAATTATTATTGTATCTAAAATAACTATACTGGATTTTTTAACAAACTGTTCCAAATATTCAAGAGCAGATCTTCGGACCATAATGTTTACCAACGATGAAGGGTCCTAGTGCGGAAACCCGCGAACCTATTGAACCAATATAACAATTTTACCTAATATTGGTAAATAGTATTCGCATAGTTTTCGCATTTTAAGAATCGCTTTTCATATGAGATAAAAAAATCATTACAATAAACAATTAATTTCCATTTGTTTGAAGACCTTGCTCGATGGTTACCGGCTTAGTTTTTTCTTTGTTCTATTTTGCGAAACGATAAAAAAAGTTGTAAAATTCGGTACATATTTTGTGTAACCCAACCAAAAATGCACCCGCCTATGTACCGTTACGTACTTGTTAATACAGAAAACATGATTGTTTTTAAAATTATAATAAAAACATAGGGACGGGCTACAGTCCGCTTGCGCGAACTATTGGATAGCCTATTCTTATTCATATCCCTCATAAGTGGGCGTGACAAAAGTCTAAGAATGGTTGAATTGTTAAGAACGCTCTACATATTTTGTTATATAACATTTAACGGATTTTATCAAAAAAAAAATGCTCCCTAACTCAAACTTGGGTGTTTCAATAAAATTGTTTTATTTAATTGTGGGCGTGTCAGTAGGCGGATTTAAAAAAATTAACACATGAGCATAAAGGGCCCCTAGAGAGTATATATTATAAATTTCAGCTCCCTAGCTCACTTTGAATTTTCAAAAAAATAAAAAAAATAATTGTGGGCGTGCCAGTGGGCGGATTTTGAAAATATTTACACATGAGTATAAAGGGCCCATAGAGAGTATATATTATAAATTTCAGCTCCCTAGCTCAAACTTTGGATTTTCAAAAAAAAATGTTTTATTTATTTGTGGGCGTGTCAGTGGGCGGATTTTGAAAAATTTTTATCCCGAGCAGTTTTAGGAGTCATAGATCATATATAAAAAATTTCAGCTTTCTAGCTCAAAATTCGATTTTTTCCAACATTTTTTTTTTTTGAGTTTGTGGGCGTGTCTGTGGGCGGATTTTAAAAATTCGCAAACCTGATTATTTCGGGACCCTAGAGAGTATATGGTTAAAATTTCAGCTCTCTAGGTCCAGTTTAAAGGCCTAAATTTTGCCGACGGACGGACGGACGGACGGACATGGCTAGATCGACAATACTATCGATGCTGATCATAAATATAGTAACTTTTAGGGGTCTACGGGCAATATTAAGGTATGTTACAAACTATGCGTCAAAATTAATATACCCCTAGAATAGGGTATAAAAACAGCATCAAATTGCTGATTGAATTGACCAATATCTAAAACCGAGATTTTTTCAATCAGAAACAGACAATGAAAAGCGAAAATAAAACAAACTTATAAGGCATATAACTTTACCAATAAAGGCGTGTCTTCACGAGCAATATGTCATAAGCGTAACTTACAATCTGTCACTTTCATAGAAAGAGAGAAGGATAAAATGTCATAAAATGTACATTGGGCATTAGCTTACTTTTTCAACAGTGCAAATGTCGCCATCGCTAGCCTTAGAATAATGTCCATAGAAAACTATGCACTGCGCTCCGGCTCCGGTCTAGCTTCATTCCGCCGGAGCCATTTATCCATATTGATGCATAAGATCCGGTACAGACGATTGATGGTATCGCAATATTGTAACACCGCTACCACAGCGCGAGAGATAAGCGGCTCATAAACGGCGGGGTCGTCAGCAATGCTCATGAGCTGCTTCGTTTTAGTACCCCGATAGCCGAGAGTGTTAAAGTCCTTGTCCACTTTATCACTCTCCGCTATCGCGGTACTAAAACGAAGTAGCTTAAAAGCAATTTGCCGATTTTTTTGTGGCTTTTTGTAGAGTAATGGATCAATTTGAACTCTAGGTAACTTCCTCTTAGTTTATAAGTATTTCTTTAAAACGCCGGTCTCGACAACTTGTAATGGTGCTTCTGTGAGGTGACTGACATTGTACGAGTCTTGTAGGCTCCCGGCGGCGCCTGCGTAAGTTGACAACTGCCAGGCGCTAGCCGACCATTTGGGATTTTGGTCACATCTTGATTAAGGTAACGAGTGCTCAGAATCCTAATTATAGACTGTTTTAGTTAGTTAAGTAGATAAGGTAGTTTGTAATTTGTGTTGTTTGTTTTGTTTGTTTTATACAAGGAAAACACGATACGAGAGACTGTGCTGATTAGTGTTCAATTAAGCTGATGTCACACACCATAAAGATCGTTGAGCGCGATATAGATACCCCAGTCTGAAAAATACCTACGGCTATCTGAAGACCAGTGCGAGTTTGTCGCATTTAAATCAACCACCGATGCAATCCAAAGTATAAGGATGGATCATGATCAAAAAACATCGTGATTCCTTAAAGGATTTCCATAATGGTGTTGGTTGATTTTGAAAAGACCTTTGATAGACAACCAAGGGATATGTACAATTAAAACTGTGGACACCTCCTCGACTCGTAGATCCCATAATAGTACCTGGGTGCCGGGTAAATGGGTTTAAAACTCTGGACACCTCTTCAGATCACTAAAATTCAAGCTCTATACACCTCTTCGACTTGATGATCCCACAACAGTACCTGGGTGACTCGCTTCGGTGTTAAAAGGATTTAAAACACTGAACACCTCTTCGACTCACAAAAATTAAAACCATGGACACCTCTTCGACGCACAAAAAGAAAGGATATTTTGACGGATGATATTTTCTGGGGATACTTTGAATGAGGATATTATAAAAAGTATATTTACAGCCTACATCGACAAAATAGGCGTAGTACATCGAGGAGTCCATGCCGACAGTCTTACCATTGGAAAATTAAAATGGGCTAGCTGAAGACCACCAAATCATCTGGACTTCTAAGCATAGAGTAAGGTACATAAAATGAGCACTCAGAACACATATTGCTTTCAAAATCCAGTATCCCAGAAAAAATAATATTAGTAATATACTATGTATACTGTAATACGACCATTGGATTGGCTACGTGACTTGCGTCCGAGGAACCTGCTGGCAGGAACAACCGACTGAAACTGGTCGGGAAGTCTAGCTTTTTACAAGCCACAATGCCCGCACGTTTAAGCTTTCTTTAGCATTTGGTCAACGATTTTTTTTGGATTGATCGGAACATGAGTTTGAAATGTGAATAAATCAGGTTTGTCCACTGCGCTTTAATCTACCTAAAAAGCTGATGCATGAAAGAGTGCAGAACAAGGACAAAGTACATTGTATGATATATGAGTGCCAATGGGACATTCATTCCAAACAGTATTTGCAAAAAAATAACAGCAGATACCTTTTAATCGGTCTGGTAATTTTTTTTTAACAAAAAGAGATCGATTAAAAGTGCACAAAAAGCTTGCTTGGACAACATATATCCTGCCGCAACCCTCTGTTCGACCACTCAAAACTTGGTATTGTTGCATTTGTGTAAGGCCTGCATTTCTTTGCCGATTGTATAGAAACATAAGGTTGGTACGTTACTGCTTTAAGTTGTTCCTACACCAAAATTTTAGTGATTTTTAAACGCAGCCTGACCTGGGATAACTATATAAACGCCACCATCGAAAAGACTCATGGTGTACTTAGAACTTTGTGGGCAACTTTACTCACGAGATGGGCTAATCGGTGCGGACTGGGCGCTAACCCCCACAAAACCGAGCTTGTCCTCTTTTCCAGGAAATATAAAATCCCATATATTGACCCTCCCTCTATTAGCGGTACAAGCTTAACTTTCTCTGACGAAGCAAAATTTTTGGGTCTAATCTTCGATAGAAAGTTAAGCTGGAAACCCAATATACAAGAAAGAGTCAAGAAAGCTACAGTAGCACTTTTCTCTTGTAAAAAAGCCATTGGCAACAAGTGGGGTTTACAACCCCGCATTACGCACTGGCTATATACATCGGTGGTAAGACCAATTCTTACTTACGGGGTGGTTGTCTGGTGGACTGCTCTAGAAAAAGCTATTAACCGCGACAAGCTGGGCAAAGTCCAGCGTTCAGCGTGTCTATGCATTAGCGGAGCACTCCGAACTACCCCCTCCGCGGCTCTGGACATTCTGCTACACCTGATACCCCTTGATATATTTAGCATGCAAACAGCGGCATGTTCCGCTGTCCGCTTAAAAGCTACCTCGCAGTGGACCAATAACAATATTGGCCACTCCATTATTCTAGACTACTTTAAGTCTCTACCCAGAAACATAGACTACACCATACCCCGTTTACAGTTCGGAAAAAACTTCCAAATCACCATTCCTTCCAGATCTTTCTGGGATGATGATGCATTTGCGAATGATAAATCGATCCACTTTTACACCGATGGATCAAAAACTAGCGATGGGGTAGGTGGTGGAGTCTTCTCAGAAAAGCTAAATCTTAGCCTCTCTTTCCGTCTTCCTGATTACTGTAGCGTGTTCCAGGCGGAAATTTTGGCGATAAAAGAAGCCCTGACGTGGCTGAAGAGGAATGTGATATCCTCAAAGGATATCCGTATCTTCTCGGATAGTCAGGCCGCGATTAAGTCCCTGGACTCAGTCTCTTCAAATTCCATCATAGCCCAAGACTGCCGATCATCTCTTTCGGAGATGGCAGAGCAGTTCAATATTCACCTCTGTTGGCTGCCGGGGCATAGGGACATTCCAGGTAACTGCAGGGCTGATGATCTCGCCAAAAAAGGAACCACATTACCTCCTTTACCTGATAAAGGTTCCCTAGGTATACCAATCGCTACTTGTAAACTCTTGTTCAAGCTATCCGCAATCGAGAGAACAAACCTTAGGTGGACGAGTAGCAATACATGTCTAGCGACTAAGCGGATCTGGCCAAAGCTGGATCTGCGACGCTCTAAGTGTCTAATCTCATTAAACCGACTGCATATTAGCTCCACTATAGGTGTTATTACAGGTCACTGCTTAATAGGCAGGCACGCATCTAGACTCGGTGTGTGCTCAAATGACTTCTGCAGAAGCTGTATGGACGAGGAGGAGGAGGAGACTGTACTTCACCTTCTCTGCACGTGTCCTGCGCTCTCCCATAGAAGAAATCTCCATCTAGGGGACTTCTTGTTCAATGACACAAGCGACTTAGCCAGCACTGGCGCTAGAAGTCTTTCGCGCTTCATAAGAAGCTCCTATTGGTTCAACGAGCAGTGAGGGTAATCCCCAGATCTGTGTGGTACCACAATGGACCTATCATTGGTCTAAGTGTGTTGGCTTTGGCTGACAGCCACGTCTACCTAACCTAACCTAACCTTACTCACGTTAAGACCCGTATCATGCTGTCAAATAACTTGGTCATACCAACACCCATCTATGGGTGTGAAATTTTCGGTAAGTGTAGCTTTGTCAGTAAAAGAAGACTCCGTGTCACTTTTAACAATACAATTAGGTACGTTTTTGCACTTCGAAGGTATGACTATGTGGCAACCTATTATAGACGCATTTTCGACATAACATTTGATAGCCTGTTACAGTTTCGCACCGTGGCTTTGCTCTCACACATCCTGCGAACACGTCAGCCCCGGTATCTTCATGAGAAGCTAACAATGGCTTCTTCAAACAGATCTGGCCAATTAATTCGTCCACGATACTCTTTGCTTACATCCGAGCGTCAGTTTTTTATTAATGCTATCCGCTTATGGAATTCGTTGCGGCCTACTATTAGAAGGATCAAAAACAGAGCAGTGTTTAAAAACGAATTATTTTTATTTTGCCCAAACATAGTTAAAGTTCCTTTTTAACTTAGCTGCTTCTTGTCTGGTATTATATTGTCAAATTAAGTAAGGCTTACCTTATATCAGTGCTTCCCTAACGGCGCTACTGTGGGGGCGTCGCGAGTTTTCTTTTTCATTTCTCATATTTACCTCATTTTCCATTTTTTTTATTTGCGTCAGTTTGTGTCATAAGGTACTAGCCGGAAATGTGGAACCGCCACAGCTATCTTCCTTTAAAAGAGCGTCGCAAAAAAATTACATTCTGTAAAAGGAGTCGCAGCATAAAAAAGATTGGGAACCCCTGCCTTTGTAGCTTTTATCTGTAGTCTTAGCTTATCACTTACTAATAAGATAATTTATCTTACGGTGTATAGGCATTACAAAATAAAATAAATAAAATAAATAAAAATAAATAGGCAACGAGAGAGCAAATCACTTCCCTTCAACTGAACATGTTACAAATTTCTGCCCAAGAATTTTGTTTGGACAGGTTGTAAAACAGCTGTCAACAGTACTTAAAATGGAAGTTGATATTTCAGTTTGTTTTTTTTTCTTTCCCGTGTGACTTTTTTCTGAGTGATTTTTTTTGTATTTTTATTTTATAATTTCCTAGGTATATATAAAATTTAGTTTGTATAAATTAACATCAATCCATAACTAAAAATTAAATATGTATAAAAAAATTATTAAGCATTCAATATTTTCTATACCTAAGTAGTGAAAATAGTGTTGAAGCCATTACAATATGAATTACAATTCAAGTTATATAAAAGTGGGGTGACCCTTATAGGAAAAAAATCTGAGGTTCACTTATTTATAATATTGAGCAATATTAAACAGTCTCAAAAGAGAACTTATTTACTTTAGAGCATCAGATAAACAACTTAAACATTATTAATTTCTTATGGTACACCTAAGTCTCGTCGGAGCTTTTGAGTGCGTTACACCTCTCAGTTATCTGATCTTTGTTACGAACAGTTTTTTTAAAGTTTCCCCCAAAATTCTTAAAAGAGTTTGATCCCCTGATACCGAGGACAAATGGTTGCCCTCGGGAAAAAAGGTTCGGTTCCTTATGGCAAATCCTAATGCTACTAAGAAGGACTCCAGAACGATTTACTGGAGCCCATTGCAATGTTTGCCCGACAGTGGCACAGAGGAAATGAATGAAATCATCACGCCAAATCAGCATTCGCAAACGATTTTTGTACCGCCAATAAAACTATTGCAAAAAACTAGTGATTATGTTCACAATGTGATGAAATGTGAATCAAATGAATTTTCATCGGAATTAAAATCTTATTTCAGAGTGATAAATAAACTCAAAGAAGACTTGGGCCAATCTTGTACAATTTGTTTACAGCGGATTTCCCGGAAATACGGTCATGTCACGTAACTATCTATGCGAATGATACCGCAATTTTTTCTTCGCATGAGTTCGCTCTCTGTATTGAGACGAATTTAAACAATACGATAGACATCTTATATAGATACTACAACAAATGGAAAATCAAGCTTAACTCGGATAAGATACAAGCAATTTTTTTCACTAGAAAAAGAAAAGCTTGTTTTCTTCCATCCAATCAGCTTAAGGTGAATGGTGCTGACATAAATTGGCAGCATTGCGTCAGATATTTAGGGGTTTATTTGGATACCAAATTGACATTTAACCCACATATTGCAAATACACTTAAAAAAGTTAGTATTGCGATAAAGACTTTGTATCCGTTTATTAATAGGAAATCGTGTTTGTCTGTAGAAAACAAAATAGTTATTCACAAGGTAATATTTCAAGCTATTTTGTTATATGGGTGCCAAGTAGAAAATGTGCAGAGTGACACATTATAAAATTGAAAACTTCTCAGAATAAAATCCTAAAACTGATGTTAGACCTGCCATGGCAGTTTTCAACCATACAGTTACATAGAAGAGGGAATGTTGAACTGATTTCTGAAAGAATTCGAAAACTAGAAAATACATTTTTAATAAGGTGTGATTACTCTGATAATCTTATTATAAACCAATTACGTACCTGAAAATGTTTGTTTCTGATTCGCCTGGTGAAATATTTATATTTATTTATTTAATTGTAAGTTATTTTACATATTTAGTTATTTATTTTATACTTAATTTATATATTTACTTACTTATTACTTAACCTATATGTTTATTTATTGAATTGTTGGTTATTCTTTATATTTATTTATTTATTTGTTAATTAATTTATATATTTATTTACTTGTTACTTAACCTATATGTCTATTTATTTAATATATTTATTTAATGTATTTGTTAATTTGATTTATTTAATTAATTTATTTATTTAATTTATCTATTTATTTATTTATTAATTTAATCCACATACCTATTTATTTGTTACTTAATATGAATATATATACTTATTTTTTCATTCTCTCGATAGTGATATACGTCTATATATGTATTTATTTTTCTGGTATTTGTTTAATTTTACTCTGTTTTTAGATGTATACACATGTTTTTAGAATTAAGAACAATTACTGTTACATATTTATTTATTTTTTTTTATTTTTTATTATTAAAAATTTATCTTTTGTGATCTTATTATTGTTTTTTCAGTAGAAAGGTATGCAAATATACCAAATCTCTGTGTTGTAAAATGTGCGGTAATGAACCTATGTATAATTTTTCATGCGTAATAAAAATATCTATCTTATGGTACACCAGATAGTCGGAAAGAAGAATGCCAGCAAAATTGAGATTGAGAAGCCAATTTTTTACAAGTTCAAGATGCATTTCAGGATTAGATATTGTCCTGAATGACTGAGGAAGTTTATTGAAAAGACGAATAGAATAGAGACGTGGCATGGAATGGAGGAACGGATACTGAGTACGACAATTTTCTTGATGGACAAACTAATCAAATATTAACCTCGATATCACAAAATCTTTTGGTTTTTCATTTGACAATTTCTGCTGCATGTTATTTGGTTACTACATCTTACTACAAAAGCGCTCCTTTCCTTTTTCATAACTTCTTCAATCCCTGAGAGGACTTATCTCCACTCATCGAAATTTGAGAATTGACTTAAAGTTACTTGAAAAGTAATTGAACATCAATTTTTTTATTATTTCCATTTTGACATGACAGTAGGAGACATGGTGTCCGACTTTGATTATGTGCACTACTTATCGATCTCTATTTTGTTCAAGCTCATTTCGTAGTTGGACCTTATGACCTGAGAAAAAACATAAAAATTACACCGCAGGTGGGCCGTTATTTCCAAACCCGGCAGAAAAGGAGTTTCTTATTTTGCCTGATAAATAAAAAGAATATATAATAATAATAAAAAAATGTGAAAAACACGTTAATCAATGCCAAAATCGGTGATTTGGATTTGGCTCCCCACCACAACACGACAACGGGCAGAAGCTACTGCCTAATCGGTTTTGCAGCACTCGTAACACCGTGATAAGTCTAGCACTTGCTTTCTAAAACCGCGAATTCTGAAAGCAATTTGGCGCTTATCAGACAGTTGAACAGCAAACCAAATCGAGGAGGTGCTAATCGACGTGAGACACTCATCGAACATCTTGAATATGAAGATTGGCAAACATCGACTTTGACCAATTCATTTTTGCAGCCAAATTCTGAAATTGACTGTCCCCCGAGAAGAAGCTACAAAGTGTCCAGAAAAATAAGTTCAACGTCGGATGCCGTAACACGATTGGAATCGCCAGAGACTACAGAGAGGGCCTAGGCGAGAAACTTGTCGCTGTGCAGCCACCACCCACAAGCGCTAACAATACGTGGAACCAGTATCGCGACGTCATAAAAAGGGGAGCCGAGCCCACAGTAGGTTACCAGCTATGATGGTATGATGATAAGCGCGCTCACTGGGAAAAAGAGCCGCATGGGATGAGTGCCGAGCCAGGAGAAGGGAGAAACATCAGATCTTGCACTTAGAATCCTTCAGCTTTAGCAAATCAAAGGATCTTGCGATCGGAACAATATCCGTTGGTCTAACAAGAAAGCCAAGCAGCGACGTGCAGTAAATGGGATTATGTGTTTTTAAGCCAGCATTTGAACAACAACCTGTAAAATGAGCTTCATTTAGGGAGAGTGATAGGCAGGACGAGGACCCACGCTCAGTCAATAAAGAACCAATTTCACCACTCCGTAGGTACATATAAAAAAGATTGACTTGCTATAAACAAAGCTTATGAATAACAAGACCGCTGGCTCTGCTGGATTACCAGTCCAGCCATGTGACAAAAGGCCAAATGGCCTTACGACGCTTACGCAAGGCGTTATAGGACCATATTTTAACGTATAGCGTATGTCGCCTTGCGAAGATATTGCGACCGACGATGACTAAAGGACTCTACACATGAGCGCGACTGTCTCTAACGAAGGATTAGACAAACTGCAGAGAAGACCACTTTTAATGCATTTACAAACAGAGAATGTAATTTTTATTTTTCAAGACCGGATAGTTGATTAAAAATTAAAATAAATGAATATTAGGCATAAAGGGCCCATACAGTGCCTAAGACCTAGCTTCTCCAACCATACGGAAGGGACCAACAATTTGAAAAACTTTACGGTGTTACTTGACCTAGCGGCATTTGAACCTGCCCCCTTTAGATTAGTAGTCCAACACTCTAACCTCTGGGCCACTGCGCCCATAGTTGTCTGGTTCATCAAAATATATTGAGAAAACCGGGTTCAGCACGGTTTAAATAAGAAAATTTTAAATTTCGTTGGAAGTGTGTTGTTGTTCGGAAGTTTGGAATTCAAAATTTCGTTGTGTTTATGTTTCTGAACCTTGGTTTCTTAATATATTTTGATCTATCGAATCAGAAGTAACAGACAAGAGATTATTTATGAAAATCAATGAGTCTTGGGCAAAACCGAGCCTTGGGGAAATAAAAACATTTATTCGGTGAGTTACAAACTTGTAAAGAAACAGCTTCTTAATAGTCTTCGGTCAAATTACAAATCAGCTCATAGCGCTTATCGAAGAACTTGAAATTGAATAGTCGACTTTACTGCCACTAGAGAACAATTGAATGAATAAGCTTCCTATAACTATTCTACCTGATCTTGCGAGTTTAGCACGGCCATATGAGAAATTGATCCATGTTGAAGGAATGAACCAATTTGGCAGAAGCACAGTGGACTGCCTTGTGTCTGCGTACTACACCCATCAACTCGTTCCTTCTGGACATCAAGGACTTTACCAAAACTGAATGTTGCTCACCAATTAAATTACTTCATAATAAACTGCGTAAAATTGCCCTTCTTTCAAATTGAAAGCTCGTCCTTAATGGAAATATGGGTGTTGCGTCCATCCCCTATGCAGTTTCTATCCCTGTAAGAGTAAAACTTTCAACTAAAATAACTTAAATACAATATTTTACAAGAATCTAATATTATGGCCGTATTCGATCGAACCCACTAATTTAGGTTCTCCTGTCAGCCTTTATAAGTAAACTTTTGATGGTTACATTCAGAAATATGTTTTAACTTGGAAGTTATTTTATACATCCTCTTTCTACCGTATCGGTACTTTCGAACCTTCGGCCAACTTAATGAATCGACATACATACTTGAGTTTCCTGGGAACGGATTTCTGAAAGAAGGACGTCTTCTCTTTGAACTGAAAGAAGAAAACGACGATGGAAACTTTTGCCGAACTTAATTAGTGTTCAATCAACAACAAGTATCCCATCACCATGGCTATGACTGCAGGATGATAATAGGATGGTAACGGGTGATGGACGATGGTCCATGCTATTGTGGTATTGCCAAAGAGTTGCACATATGGCAATATCCTTCGAGGATATTTAAGTTTTCGTTAAAAATTTGTTTTTAATTTAAATTTTCTGAAAATGTTTTCCAAAATAACAATGTACAGTCAAGAAAATCGAATAAATGCTAGGTTATGGTCCGTCCTGAGGTGAGTGCATGGAAACTTTTGTATTTTCTTGGGAGTTTCGACGAAATTTAGTTGCTTGAAGGTGGCTGCGACTAGCATTAGGTACCATAGGTTACCAGCCAACATCCCATAATAACTTTTAGAAGATATTGAAAAAGAATAGACTAAGTGCAGTCACTGAAGTATAAAAAATCAGATGGAGGAGAAAATAAATTCTATCAAGCAGCAATAAAAGACCTGCACTCAGTTGTAAGCATACATAATTATGTAAGGTGTTGGTTGCTGTCTTTTAGCGGGGTGGCTGGACAGTTATCCACATACGAGTAAGTTATGTGGCCCTGCGGTTATCGATGAATTCCAGGAAACATTAAAGTGATGATCTCGCGACTGCTCCTAATTACTTTTTCGCATAATTGTTAATTTAAATACAATGGCTCAAATTTGTAGTAAACCTTGCTTTAAGAAATTAACTTCACAATAGTAAAAAGCAATTTAAACTAAAAAGCATGCTTTTTCATCTATAGACACTTTTTCATTTATAGACACTTTTAAACCTGTCGCTAACTAGTTTTCACTTTACAACGACCCTTTAACAATTTTCGGCCAACCATTCACTATCCATTAGTAACGACATGTACAACGTACAACATGCTGCGAAGGTATGATCAGATAGACATTATACCGATCGAAGATTATTTAATTTAAGTTCACAGGAAAATAACGAGTAAAATGGTTCAATCATTGCAAATATCAATATAATTATGAATTTGAGTTTATATCGACCCAATTTTCTATGCACATATATGAAATGGACAAATATAGGTATCTATATAGATAGATACATAACCCTCTAACGCATAATTATGCTTATGTCGTTTTCGATTGGTAAAAGTTCATTTTCTTGGTTCCGAGAAGAGTCTGGGTTGTCAAAAAAGTTCATGTTTCTTTTTAGCTGTTACACATCAGAGCGTTCAAACTGTGTTTCTCTTTTCATTCAGAGCTTTATCAGAGCGCGCTCTATCAGCTCAAAATAAATTGACTGAGCAGTCTGAGTAAAAAAATTAGCACAGGAGGAAAAATAAAGGAAAACGAAATCAAGTCAAATGATGAAACAAATTAATAATACTGTCGTTAATTAAATTGTTTTGTTTAACGACCTCGAATTGTAATAAATAATGTTTGTTTAACGGGCTGTAGGTCTTAATTTAAAAATACTCTTTTTTTGTATTTTAAATTATATATTTTGTCCAATATTTCGACTTTCTTCGAAAGTCATCTTCAGGGACTGTCAAGAAAAAGTATTATGACAATAAAATGAACAATTTACATTTACATTGTGAAACTTACACAACTTATTGTACAACATAAATAATTACATTTCACAACAAATTTTTTGGTATGACGAACATAAAACATAAAGTTATGATGCCGGCTGAGTTATAACTATTTTCGTCTTCCGTTGTTTGTTTATAAGATGTCTGTAGATGTGTGCGCATTTTTCGGTGTCCGTTTTATAGTTAAGTCGTTTTTGTATTGGTACATTTATTATATGTAACATTTCCGTTGTGTACCTCCTCATATAATTTGATTCTTCTTGTAGTATGTCAACGTTTTCGAAGTCAGGATAATGTCCGAATTTAATGCAGTGGGCAGCTAATGCAGTTTTTTGTTCTATAGGTGTCGAGAGAGCTTTTTGGTCCGATTTATGTGAGGCTATTCTTGTCCTTAGTTTATTTTTTGTTGTCCCAACATTGCATACATTGGACCCGTCTCCATTACAAGATATTTTGTAAACCAGATTCGATTTGTCAAGTTTGTCTATTTTTGTTTTTGTATTGCTGTATAGTTGTCGTAGAGTATTATTTGTCTTAAGTGCGATTTGATATTTATCTTTGTCATATATGTCCGATTTAGTCAATCTCTCCGAGAAGTCAGTAATATACGTCATTGATTTAAATATTATGTTTGGCTTTTCTTTCAGCTCAATGTTGTCCATTTTATAATAATTATTGATTAAGTCCCTCGTTGTCTTCTTTGGAAATCCATTTTTAGCTAGTATTGTCCTTAACTTGTTGATGTTGTCGTGGTGAAATTGTTTGTCACTTATATTTAGTACTCTTCTAATAAAATTATTCGCGGTATTTATTATTACTCTTTTCGGATGTTTGGAGTAGAAGTTGATGAGTCGTCCTGTGGCCATAGGTTTCTGATACCAGTCGATTTTCAATTTGTTTCCTTTGCGTATGATTAATGTGTCCAAGTACGGTAATCTTCCATTTTGTTCCTCCTCTTTTGTGAATTTAATGTTTCTATGGAACGCGTTCAATGTATTTAATGTCTCATTTATTTTGTCCATTTTTATAATCGCGAATAGGTCGTCTACGTATTTAGTTACTAATCTCGGTTTTGTTTCTAATAAGTCCATTGATTTGTCTAAAAGTTCTTCCATAATTATGTCCGCTATAACTGGTGATGCTGGAGATCCCATAGGCATTCCTCTTCGTTGTGAATAAATCACGTCCTTGTATTTGAAATACCTGTTATCCTTTATGCAGAAGCTTAAAATTCTCATGAACAGATTTGCATCCATTTTGGTGTAATTCTTAATTGTTGACCATCTATTTTGAATGACACTTAACGCTAAATTTACGGGAATGCTGGGAAATAATGAGACTACGTCAAATGAGATGATCATTTCATCGTCATATATATAGGTGTCATTAATGCGGGTCTTAAACTCTAATCCATTCTTAATATTGTACTTGGAATCTTTTGTCAAGTTATTTAAGATGTTTATGACATATTGGCATAATCCGTATGACGGGGAATTGATTGATGAGCAAATAGGTCTCAATGGCATGTATTCTTTATGGATCTTGGGTAGTCCATAAATACGAGGTGCTGTCGCTATCTTCGTGGATAATAATAATTTGTATTCTAAACAAACATGATTTAAAATCAAATGAAAGCTGAGTACTCAAGTGTGTTTCATAAACAAATCAGAACGCTCTGAGCGCGCTCGGTTCAGAGCATGCTCATACTCAACTTGCTCACGCTCTGTTCAATGCTCAGCTTTGAACTAAAAAAGAAAAACGCTTAATACCTTTTTTGATCTGAGATCAGTTTTCTTTTTCGATTGGGAGCAAGAAATTTGTTTTTTTTTTTATTTAGCTAGATCACTTTACTTGCAATAACACTTAAATATTACGCATTTGTCATTTTAAAGTTTCTCAATAAACAATTCGACGCGTTTTTTTGATTTTGTGGAGAAAAATATTGTTTAACAATGAATAATGCTGTCTCCTGTCTTATATTGTTCTGTGGAACTTTTCTTCTGTCGGAAAAAACTATAATTTCTATATTTTTGTTTCTTCTTGCTGTAGCGCAAAATAAATTTCTCCACCAGTAATATATTTTTATTTCTGCTTCCTTCTAAGAAAAATAAAACAAGTGAAGAATAATAAAAGTTTAATTTTGTTGGTGGAACAGATGAGGAGGAGAGTGTCCCGGAGCTGAAATAGACAGCCAGGCAGAATTAATTTTGCTGATTGCTGAAAACCTGTAAAAGAAGCAAGAAAATAAAGACATTTTTTTCCCAATGAATTTTCTGTTTGTTTATTTAAAAGTATTTAACAACAATGACAACGGATATATAAGCTGTTCTAATAATTTGGTTGTCAACAACAAGGGGGCTGCCAATTTCCACACTAATACTATTACAAAAAAAATCACTATGGTTTTGTTGTTGATTGGGCCCGAAAAATCTGAGAATTGAAAACAAAATCCGAAAAGTTTGTTTCCTGTACAACACAAAACGGTACTTATCATACACTGGCGATCACAAGGATGAGGCCAGACATTTTGCAATCGATTTCAGTCTTTATACCTGTTGGAAATTTTATACACAGAAACTTTTACTACCTGTGAATAGGTACATATTTTCCCAACAGGGATCTCATCCTAGTGCGCATCTTCTTATACGTTTTTCAAGTAGTTCATTGATTGAACTTGGGAAATTCGAGCCGTCGTTTCTTATTTACCCTTTAATTTTATGACTTACTGTTGGGAAAATATATACCTCTTCGCAGGTAGTAAAAGTTTATGGGTATAAAATTTCCAACAGGTATATAGACTGAAATCGATTGCAAAATGTATGGCCTCATCCTTGTGATCGCCAGTGTATATTCCAGACAAATGCTGTCTGCAATTTTCTCACTTGTACTTTAGTTCCTCGCGCGTGATTTGACTTTAGGTGCAAAGAATTGTATTCAACCGGGATAAGTAATTAGTTTAAAAATTTCAATTAAAGTACTTAATTTTCTATAGTATAAATGTATTTCTTTTGTTGACAGCCCATTCCCACTAGGTATTCGGTAGATTCGTTTTATAACCAAAGCCATATATGGCTTCTTTTCCTTTTCTTGTGGATCATACACGAATGCCCGCTGCCATTGTATATACACTTTATAGTAGTGCCGTCATGTCGATTTTTTTGTTTTAGCCGACTAAATGCAGATGGCGTTATGAATTGAGCTAGAATGTGTGTGTCTAAACTTTTGCTGTCATCTTCATTTTAAATACACACTTTGAAAACGAAGAAAGCAAGACCAAATAAACCGGTTTGTCTCTCTCGAATCTTTTCGCCGAACGAATTTCATTCCATTGTGTATGCATTTTTTTTTCATTGTAAGAAGGAGCATAGGCGTAAGCAGCGCAGGTAGCATGTTCATGTACGTATGCTTTGCAAGTAGCAGAGGTTGATGATGGAAACCAAGTAAGTTATTATTTGTATGGATAATGGATTTCGCATTATCGACTCTCTGGATGGAAGGGGCGATTCGTTTGAAACGAAAAATTTAATAAAATTTGATTTGGGTATTGTATGTAAATGTACCGATTTATATCATCCTTTTTGTAATTGATTTAGAAATATTCAGTCTAATTTATAAAGCAATGACATAATTTTTTTTGTGTCGGTATTGTGCCATGCTGCACCACCACTTATTGGTCAATAGGTACCTACACGATGAATATTTATATGGATAATACGAATTTTCGTTGTTTAAAGTCCCTGCACCTTTGCAATAAAGCATTGAGGAAGGTCACTTGTTTGTGTTTTTTGCTTCTAATGAAGGTTGCTTGATTGGTTCTCTTTCGCATTACCCATGTTGTAACATTAGATATACGTGTTTTTAATCACCGAGCTTTAATCAGACGGCCTACTCCTCGTTTCGTTCTATTATTAGTTGTCATGCCCTGTGGTAAATGGTTCTGCTGAAATTTGCAATATATTTTTTTTTTAGCTTCTTGTTCGCCAAGGCGAAGAAAAAGGTACTGCGACCTATGAGGTCGTTTTGCAGCACAATGGACCTACTTCTGGTCTAAGTGCATCCTCACCGAGGGCCGTTTTCAACCATGAGGTCGTTTGTACCGTCTGGGCCAGAAATATGTTAAGCTAGTAGTATTTCTTCTTTCCGTACCTATAAAGCGGATAATGCTACCAGCAGACCACTTCTTTATATCTTCGGAACTCAGTTGTTCTCTGAGGCCGGACATTCACCTAGAATGTGTTCAGCTGTTTCGTCTTCCTCAAGACATAGCCGGCATTCTGCAGAGTCAACTATTTTCATTATGTTTAGGTGATATCGCAACCCGTCGTCGGCCTTTTCGTTGCCTTCAAAACCTTCGTGACCCGGAATCCACCACAGTTTGGTCTTGTTCCTTTACTTTACCTACTGAACATGTAAAGAAATTATGAGTTTATGGTTTTTTAGACTCTTGCTATTTTGGGTATATCTCGTCCAAAAATTCACCGATTTCTATCATTTCTTTTGTAATTGATTCAGAAATATTCGATTTGTTTTTTATCAGATATTTATAAGCGAACACGTTGTTGGATACGTATATCTGTTAGAGACAGCTCACCTGTCGATTTTTTTTTTTATTATTTGAATGAATGTCAAACAAACTACCTACCTATTTAGACATGCAAAAATATATGTTTTCATTGCTTTCTTAAAAGAAAAAAAAACAAATACTGAGAATATTATTTTTAATTGTTTTTACCGAAATTACCAATTCGTGGAGAGAAAAACAACGCCATCTTATTCGTTCTAATAATTCTCCATAAAAACGCGAAAAAAACACCCCCTGTCTTGTTACGAACAAGAAAACAAAAAGGATAATCCAAATCGATCGAACCGTTCTCGAGTTTTTACGAGACGGCAATTGATTTTTATATATAATAGATCAAATTGAATTGTCTCTATAAGTTTTGTGAAAAATAATTTGTTAACCAAAATCTTATCATGGGGCAGTTTCGACGAAAGCCTGCCAATAGGCTTTCGTTATGTTATGTTTAATTTTAGTTTGGAATAATTTAAAGCTGAAAAATGAAATTCGAAAACATTTTCAGAGTGGTTAGTTATTTTTAAAAAAAAGGTAAAAAAAACTACTTGCAGGTATGATATCAACAAATCAATTCTTAAAAAATCTCTCGAATATATTTAGAGCAAATCAAAAACTCCACCGTTGGCTTGTAGGTACCTACTTGGTTTTGCCCCCATTATCTTCAATACCAGACAATTTCGCGTGTTCTTGAACCGCTGTAAAAGCTTCTACCAAGACTACGGCGTGGTTATAGCGGCCGATTAATATCAGCATTCCAGGGAGTGTTGATTTCAAGATCATTATTTTTGTATTTATTGGGTATAAACTTGAAGGTGCGTCGAAATTGCATTCGAGTTAAAAGTTAATATATGGACCCAAGTAGTCTCGTCAAATGGTGGTTTCTCATTCTTTGGGATGTTCGAGTTTCGAACCCCACCCAGGAATACCTTGCATTTTGTTTACTCACCCTTGCATTTTGTTCACTGCTTTAAATTGTATGACATTTCCATTCGTATATTAAATAAAGCTTTGCACACACAAATGGTAGGAAAAGCTGGGTCTTAGACTCTACATTGACTATAAGTAACGTCTAAACAAAACTATTATAGCTCTGAAAACTCTCTAAAAGATGAGATGTTAATTCTAATACCAGCTGAATACCCGTGCTTCGCTGAGGAAGTTTTTAGGCCAAGTAGAGGTCTTAGAAGCAACAATTTCGTCGTACACCAGTTTTTACACCTCGACCCCTTGCAACTACAAAATAAAAAACAATGTAAATATTGTGTAAATGCATCAGCGAAAAATAAAATTCTAGGTGGGAAAAAATAAAAAAAAAATTCATTTTGGCGAAAAGAAATGGATGTCGGTTACAAATATAATAATACTAGCTGCACCTGCCCGGCTTTGCCCGTGCCCGAGAATTCTATTGGCCAATATGTTCGAGTAGACTTCCTTATAATTGTCTATAGCGGGTATCCGGCGTATGTTGCTGCGCCTAAAAAAAGAACACCGATTTTGACCAAAGTTCACAGAAACACTCTCAGGCCAATACCGAAGATTGCCTGATTTGAGCTCAACCGGTGAAAGGGACTGCACGTTTTTCTCCGCATGGCTTAGGCCGCTCACACAACTTCGTTGTTCCGTTTAGGGTAGGTGCTTGTTGTCTGGCAGGCGCCTATGTCACCTTACTTCTGCGAATCAAACAACAAAGCGAAAATAAAAAACTTTGATTGAATCACTTTTCATTCACTTCCACACCGATTGTTATCAATGTTGGAAAAGCAACTTTCCGATGTCCGATTCACAAAAAAATGCAAAAAATTTCAATAAGAGTCATTTGAATAAAATATTGAACACACGATATCTCAAGAATGAAAGTGCGCACAAATTCCACAATAAGCTTGAAACGTTCGTGTGGTCTCCCTCTTTCATATGCTTGTTCGGATAACAAAATAAGTGACGTCTGTACGGTCTCTGTATCTGCGTCGTAATTTACACGCATACGCACATGTGCATGTGTACTCACTCAAATGCCCATATCTCACACACCGATGCAGATATAGCCAAACATAACAACCTTCGTGCAGACGTCGCCTTTCATGGAAAAACATTTCATTGGAATCGGTTAACGCGTTTGGCCAAACACCGGCAACAAACACAAATATGGATTGATTTTTATATATAGAAAATATTACACAAAAAAACTTTTTATTATTTCACTTAAATTTGTTTTTTTTTTCAAAGCACGTGATACCTACATATGAAACACACAGTGTATAAATACATTGTCAATTTTTTTTTCTTTTTTAAGAAACACATAATTTACACACCGATGCAGATACAGACATCGCACATACATAACATCCTTCGTATAGACGTCACCTTCCTTTAAAAAAAAAATTCATTGGAATCGGTTAACGCGTTTGGCCAAACACCGGCAACAAACGCAAATATGGATTGATTTTTATATACATATATATATAAATAGATATAGATATATTCTCATATCAATTTTAATTCACAAAAACTCACAAAATCGCAATGAAGAGATCCGAATCCGACAGCGCCACCAAACATGAAACAAAATTGGCTTCTCCATTGATCGATAATAGATGGCGTTACGTTGCGTGTCTATCTGACAGTTCAATTGTGATACGATATGTTACATTCAAATGTGATTCTTTATTTGGTTGTTGCCAAAATAAATAAATACAAAATGAAAAAATCGGTTCGGCCAATCTCGAGTTATGCGGTTACATCGCTTCGGACACTTTCTTTTATATACTCGTACAAGGCGGCGCAAAAATAACCTTCGGATGTTTTTTGGCTGTAATTTAAAAAAAAAATGAAAAAAATAGTCACCAATATTCCGCGTTCTGGAGCAGTGTAGCGTAACATTGTTTATTAACGTGTTTTTCGTATGTGTTTACTACACAAATGTCAAAGCAGAACTGACATTAGGGGCCCAATCGCAAAATTTATAGCATTTTCTGATAGGAGGATTACTTTTGCGCCACCTTGTATATAGATTAAGTTCGTTTTGTTAGATTTATTAAGATTTAATTTTTTATTAAGATTAAGGAATGGAATAAAAATACCGTTAAATACCATTCTAATCATTTCCTTTTCCCTATATCATTGTACAATCTCATATAGATATTTAAAGCGGCTTCTTAGTTGTAGCCTTATTAAAAAGTATTATAGCATTACAAATAATGCGGAGATAGCTATCTAATAATTAGTACTTTTCCACCAAAAGACAACGTTTCAAGTGAATACGACTAACAGGACAAGAGTTATGGGAAAAGCCCCTCATATTGACAGCGGGAGTCATATCAAAAACTCCCTTCTTAGTGCACCAGTACCTACAATATAAAAAAAATCCCAGTACCAAAATTCAGCTTCCTTGGCCTAGTAGTTATTGAGATGCAGCTATGAGTGAGTCAGTGAGTTATATTTTTTTTATAAATTAAGATTACTTCTAAATATTTTGACTATTTTTTGTAGCGTTGCAGTCGTCTTTAAAACTGTACAGATTCTCTAAATCCATTAAAATAATAAATCAATTCATTGATCTTCTTAGGAGGATCAATTTTTCTGCCTCACTAATTTTCCTTGCAAATAATAATTATCAGCAGACGCTAATTCTACCATCGCATCGATACCTATTCTCGTATGTTAAGAAAATGAAAAAAGAATCACGAAGAATACGATCAAAATAAATAATAATAAAAAAAACACAAATTCCCTGGTGCATATAAATAATGTTCTCATTTTCCTGCTACAATCCCTTCGAAGGGAAATAAATTAAATATGAAATTCCACATTATAATTGCATGTGGGCGTGAACACCATGATCTCCTTTTTTTTAGCTCGAAAACCAGATACTATACTCTTGGCCCCATGAACTGGCTGCCAATGAAATAGAGAATACCCAAGACCCTGATGAGCCAGTCCATTATAATTTTGTTATAATCAAGTATTTTCTTTTATGCCTTATATTTATCTTGCGTTTCCTTCTTCACTCCTGTGGACTTCCTTCTTATTATGTGCGCATTTAAAATGCAGATAAGTAATAGTGGCATTCGGCTGGGATTTGTAATTTTGCAATTAAGATCAATAAATCAGGACAATCGAACGTGTTGGCGATAGACCAAGCTTGGCGCATTTAATATGCCTGTGGCTTTGTTTAGCAACCGATGCTGTTCATAATTTATAATTGTTGTGTGGGAATCCCTAAGAATTGTTGCCGAAATTAAAAAAAAACAAAAAATGAAGCTCATCGCAACCACGACTTTAATGGAGTTGCGATGGTATCTAAACGATTTTTAATTAATAATAATACTCAATAAATGCGTCACATATAATTGATGTTTTTTCTGCAATATATTAATAACTCATTATTTGAATCAAAAAAATATGTGACTATTTTCTTTAAAAAAAAACAAAAAAGTTTTGCTAATACCAACCAGGGTTATCGACGTGTGAATTCTGTCGCCTTTTTTTATTTTTATTTTAAGAAACGCAGCGCAGGCATTTAATGGTGGCTGCCTATTTTTAGGTGCTACTTACTAAAGTTTGAAAGAATTGGAGTATAGGATAGACGTTTGGTATCTTTGCAGGGAGATCTGTTTTTTTTTTTACAGTATCAGCTCTGTGTCGTGGAGTGCTTAAAGTTAAAGCAAGTAACTATAACGAGCAGAAGTTTGCCAGCACTAAAAGTGCTCTCAATGCAGGTGTTAGTAAGGATACACGCAAAGTAAAACAATTAGAAAGACAATAATTATGTAGGGGAAAGTCGTGTACCTCGGAACGATTGTACCTCGGAACGTTCGCCTTTTCCCTTACTTTCTATTTGTATTTGCAAAAAAGTTCCACTACAGCTCATGCCGAATCTTGTTGCAACACTATTCAGTTTGTATTCGTACGCTGTCGGTGTTGGGTCTAAAGTAAAATCGCGTAAACCTGTTTTCGTGCACCAAAAGTTTTTTTTTTATATTTTTGAAAATTCGGCTGTACACACATTACGCAGTTGATAAGGCTTTTGGAACTTATTTTGAATAAAGTGCGAAATGGCATAAGTTTGGTTGAAAAGGTAAGTTCAATCTGTTAAAATAAAAAATGTTGCAAGGCCTGAAACAACAAATGTCAATGACTTGTACCTTGGACCGAAATCTTGGATGTACCTTGGAACGTTCCAAGGTACACTCGTTACGAAATATTGTTTTGTATTGCAAAGCATTTCCACTATTGTTTCTATCTTTATTTAAGAACTTACGATGCCACGGGGCAAGTTAGGCGTTAAAAGAACTGCTGTGGGCAAAAAGTCGTTAGAGGAGGCAATAAACGACGTTTTATTTAATAAAAAAAAACCATCGGCCAAGCTGAAAAAACAACAGTATTAAAAAAACAACTTTGTTTCGTCATCTTCAACTTCACCGAAAGTCTGACAATGCAACTTTTAGCTATAATTCTAAAATTGCTACAAACGAATACTAACTAATGAAGAAAAACTTTCATTAGTCGAATATCTAACTACAGAAGCTAAATTGCATTACGGTCTATCGAAATATGATACGAGGAAGTTAACATTTCATTTTGCAGCAGGAAATGGGAAAAAAGTTCTTGAATCGTGGGTAAATAACGAACTGGCAGGGAAAGAATGGATGAGTGGATTTTTGAAAAGACAACCTGTTTTATCACTAAGGAGGCAACAAACATGTTTCACAGTGATTGCCGCCATAAGCGCTATAGGAAATCATATTCCACCCATGTCGATTTTCCGTCGAGTTCATTTTAAGGAACAAATGCTCAACGATGCTCCACCCGGATGCTTTGGTGGCGCTAGTCCTTTAGGTTGGTCAAATGAGCAACTTAAGCACTTTGTTGCTCACTAGAAACCCACTCTAAAGGAAAAAGTTTTACTTATTAGGGACAACCATGACTCTATCTCTACCTGTAATAGACCTTGCCAAAAAATGTGGCGTTGGTATTTTAACTCTACCACCGCATACCTCACACAAAATGCACCCTCCTGACAGGACAGTGTTTGGTCCGTACAAAACGTATTACAATAAGGCAAAAAGCGAGTGGATGCTAAACAATCCAGGAAAACCGTTGTCTAGCAGACTAAGTTTCGCTAGCTCACATAGAACAGCTATATTGATAAGGCCCAGATTCAATTGCCTTCAATCTGAGCGCACATTCTTTGTCCATGCCACTCTCCTATGGAACTCATTACCCATTGCATTAAGGAGAACCACTAACACAAGCATATTCAAAAATAAACTTTTTAAACACTTGGCCAGTGATGTGTGAAAATAAGAATAGATTTATAAATATAATAATATGTATATAATATTAGATTTATAAATATAATATACATATATGTATGTCACTAAATGCTATTAACTTATGTAATCAATGTATCTATATTTATGTTTTCCATTTAATGTATGTAATTAGTTCTAATCTTCTTACCGCTAAAGCTCTTAAAGCTATATTTGTAAAGCCCTCACTAATTATGAGATTTAATCTCACTGTGAAACTATTATCTTGGTAAATAAATATGAAATGAAATATGAAATATATGCAATGTAGCACAAACTGTCGGAAAAGGCTTAGGTACCCAAAGGCTTTCAACCAGCAAAACATTGTAAAAGGTTTTGAGGTTACTGGGATATGTCGTTCTAATGAATACATTTTTGACGACAATGAATTCCTGAGCAGCTATTTGACGGATCAACCATGTCCTAAAACATAAACTGCGTAGTGGTGAAACTCAATTAACAAGTCCATCAACTAGTCATCAGGCAGTAGCTTACGAAATTTTCAAGCTGGCGAAGGAGGCCAAATTTTAATTAACATTAATCTACAAAATGTAAAATTGTTTGATGAATTTTTGATAAAATGTGTTATCTTATTATGTATATTTATTTTGAAGAATAAAGCTTAATTTGTGTTCCTTATAACACTTCATTTTTGCTACAATATATTCATGTTCCAAGGTACAATCCCATATTTATGTTATTTTTGTTCATATTCCAAGGTACAACACCTACTTGTTCCTTGATACATTTAGAAACAAATTTCTAGTTCAGTCATATATCGTAAAATATGCTACAAGTCGATGGTTAATAGATTTTGTTCACTATAAGAAATGCCAATAATTCCGCATAGTTTTTTTTTTTTTGACGCAAGTGTAAGACTAAAGGCGGTAGCATTCAGTATGTACAAATTGTTCCGAGGTAGGTACATGACCTTCCCCTACCTATAAGATTCTAACACAGACACAAATCATGCAAATAATTTAAAA
Source organism: Portevinia maculata (assembly GCA_949715645.1). NCBI lineage: Eukaryota > Metazoa > Arthropoda > Insecta > Diptera > Syrphidae > Portevinia > Portevinia maculata. The sequence continues at coordinate 107,373,258 of OX454525.1, read as the reverse complement.
CATTAAGGCATTATTACGCAAAATATATTTTCAGTATTTATTCAATTTTTAAAATCATGGTAGTCGGGATTAGCTATGATCAAAGAACTAGTTTTCAAAATCGTAATCAGATCCTCTTAACAAAATAAGTTCTCGTGGTTTTTCGCTTCTAGCACGCAAAAGTGGCAAACAACTTAAACATAAAGTTTAGTATGGTTATTTACAGACAGAAATGTAGAAGTTATTATTTTAAGGAATTCTTGTTAAAATAACATTCAACACATAAATACTGCGCGGCTTCCAATGACATTTTTGGAAAATATCTTATTTTATGTTCTAAGGACGTTTTTGGGGTTTCAGGGATCTCTTGGTAAAATAATCTAATATCAAATAAATTACTGTTAGTAATTCCAATTAATAACATATCTTAAATTAATATGCCAGTTTTCGTTATTAACATGTTTTTCAATAAAATCCTTTTTTTGGTCTTCGACGACTTTTTTGTGCGACATTCTCAATTGGCCATCAACCTTCAACTGATTTCAGCGCCGTCTTGTTTTCAATCCCAACAAACTATAGTGAGTTCTGGGTTCAATGACAAAATATTAGGTACTGAGTGCAGGTTTGTTTTTGGTTTACAGATAAAATGACGAATGAGTTATTACTGAGTTGCAGAAAAAACACCACTACTATTTATCAAGTTATTAGAGGTATTGACTTGACGTTTTACCAGATTAAGGATTAGTTTAAGGACTCCCTGTATATATATACCTATATAAGCAATTTTTTTTTTTGTTTAATTTTTTAACACCCTTTAGTAGACAGACAAACAGTTGCGATTTAGAAATATTAAGTAGAGTCGGTGAAACTGATCACGATATTGTTGACCGAAAATTGTACAGACTGTAAAGTAAGTATTGTAATAAGACATCAGCCAGCAGTTGAATAAATGGTGAGCTATTACACCAGAGTTATTTTCTGTATCAAACATGTTTGGCCTCAGTTGGTGTGTTTTTAACGGACAAAAAAAGTATTCACACCACAGCAGGTCCTTGAGACTTTATGCGAAATACATAACTGTGCTTGAATCCGCATCTGCCCTAAAAGTCTATATTCTACGTTACGATAGTTGCTTTCCAGACTGAAAGGCCAATTGAATACTGACAAAATTAATAAGTCTCATGCATTATGAACCTACGTACTTAGTTTGATAAAGTTGGAGCTCATTTTTGCAAGCATCCATACAACTGTCTGCTATAATCGTCACATCATGTTCTATCGTTCTCCTCCCTTTCTTCCAAAACAAAGACAAATTCGCGACTGCGGCAAAATAAAACGCAAACATTTTTGTTATCCACCCGAATAAAAATTGTATTCCACCACGTTGAACGGCCATGGAATGAGCCAGGGGAAGGAGAAGGATTTATATTCGAACACTTGGACTGTTGGTTTGGGAGTACAATTTATACGAAATGCACCCACACATTGATACGATCTCTCTTGTTCACATAACTTCACTTACGGGTGAGAGATGACATTTTTACTTAGTTTTTTTTTCGCAGTGCCACGTTTGGTATCCTCCCCTGCATGTTCAGCTTTCTACAGGCCTACGCGTGAGGACAAAATGACCAGACGCCCGATAGATGTCCCGCGGAATGCTGTATATACTACTTACTTGTGAATTTCTGAGGTGTGAGCCTGGGTGTATCCTGTAGACGAGTCTAAAAAAATTATTCGGAACAGTTTTTTTTCGCTGGTTCCGTTCTTCTATTTTCCTACTTTTGTTGCCACTATGTATAGTCGTAGGTGCACTGGCGACAGGTTATTGTTGTTGGTATTATTATTTTTTCTGGACATGACGCATGGATGATTCCAAGTCAATTTTTGGGACTTGGACACTTTCACATTTATGAAAAGCTATCGTTTTTTTTGTATGTAGGTACATCGACTTTGAGCCCCTTCTATGAACTCCAGGAGCCAACTCGTAATAGGTACCTAGGTTCGAGTTTTTTTATTCGTAATTGGTCGAATCTTGAATTTATAACTGTTTCTTTATCGATTTTAACCTTTAGAGTATCGAGTGGGGGACTTTGGGTCCCCCACGTACACGTTTTTGTCCATATTCCGTTTAATAATAACTGTTTTTAATTCTTTTTGTATGTAGTCGAGTTTTTTCGCATACCTACATCATATAAATTCTACGTGATCTTAAATTTTTGGTAGTTTTCCAAGAATAAACTAGTAATTTACAAGGTAAAGGAGACCCAGGTTACCCCACTTCGTACTTTAAGCATTTTTTTTTGAATTTATTTTTATAGATAAAAATGGCAAATAGTCGATGATTTCTGCGCTAAACGGAACTAGAAGAAAATGATGAATGACATAATTGAAAGTTAAAATAACTTTTTCTATAAAACATTAAAAACAACTTTTTTTTACATATTTTGAAAAATTCGTACATATTTTTTTTAATGAATTTAATAAAAAAAAATTCAAAAAATTCAAATTCAAAAAAAAACTTGATAACGGTCTCAAAATTTACTCGGTGCTCTAAAGGTTAAGCATAAGGCCATATGATAATTGAACAATAGCGAGTTTAACATCAGTTCAAATAATCTTTTTGGATAATGTGTTTCTTAAAAAAAAAGGACAAAAAGTTTTTCTCAATTGCAAAGTAAGGTGCCAGTATACGTGTACCATATATCTGTAACTGTATAACTTTTTCAGCAGTTATATACATATTATTTATATAAAAGAGATAGTTCCTTAACAACATGGTACACTTCCTATAATACCTTTATACACGTTAATCTAAATAGGTATAAGCTCCTAGACCAAGACGTACGTGTTGATGAAGATGTACACGTATTTCTAACACTGTAAAGCGAACAGCATAGCCTTCTTTTGCGAATTAGGCCAGACCTCTGCAAAACTGATTATTCATAGTCTGCGTTTTGAAGATAATTGATAAGTAACATCGGACGGCAAATATGAAATTTCAAAGTAGGTGGGACTTAGTATCCTTATCACCTCGGCTTAAACTGGCCCTATTGTGAAATCCTCGTTTTCAGAGTTCGCTCATGAAGCCGGATTTTGTAATTATTTCTTTAAGCAAACAGAAATATCATCTTTTTCAAGGTAAGGTTGATCTTGTTAAGCATTAACATTTGCAAAGGCTATGCTCTGCTGTTAACTCTGTCTTTGTCTTAGTTGCAGCTAGTCACATGGCAAGACGTGACTGTTTCTTTTAATAGAAGCGGTTGCAACAATGTTATTGGACTGCCTCTTACTATCGGTTTTTCTCCAGCACCCAGATTAACGAACTCTGTTTGTACTGGCTAATGTTGTGAGCAGCTTGGGGAGTCCCAGACTATGTTTGAAGTGATTTCAAAGACTTAAATAGCAAGCAGTACCGCTCTGCTGTCGGGGAGGATGTAAATTCACTTTTTGGTAGTGTTTTTGTTTAGATTCTCTCTAATGTAGAATGCAATTGCATGTACAGGGTGGCGCACGCATTGTGCTACAAAAACAAAACGTAATAACTTTTTTTCTGTGTGAGTTATCGGCTTATTTTTGTTTTTATTTGGCAGGTTTCTATTTACATATATTAAAATGAATGCTTCATTTCCGTATAAATGGAATTTAGGCGGGAGTTTGGCGGCACTCTCTCATGTAGATGGACCATTATGAGGCTGGTTAACATATTTGTCGATTCTGGAAGCATCGCACGAAGATTTTGCCATCGAAATCCCTATGTTCGGATTCAAGACGCAATCGCGGGTTAAACTTGTTTCCGTACAAAATCCTAACTGCAAGCAAGTTAAACCCCCTGCATTTGCCTTTTCGCCTGGAATTTCGGCAAAAATGTTTGAAATGACCGATGAAGACAACAGCTTGATAAATAGCTTGTTTTTGTGTGATGAGGACCATTTTGATCTAAGCGGCAATGTAAATAAGGAAAATTGCCGTATATGGAGTGAATCTAATCCAGAAATACTCCATGTGCCGGTACTGCACCCAGAACGAGTCACTGTGTGGTGCGCAGTTTCTTCAGGTGCATTGTGGGAAACACCTCTTGGGACCGTTATTAAAATATGTTGAAGGAGTTTTTTTACCCGGAACTTCGCCAAAGAAGTATCGGTTTTAACAGCATTTGGTTCCAGCAAGATGGAATAACTGCACACATAGCCAGACCGGTTAGGAGCTGAAACGAAAATTCTCAAACAAATTAATACCCAGAAACTCCACTTTCCGCTGGCCCCCAAGTTCACCTGACCTGACCGCATCAGACTTTTTTGATGGGGTTATGTCAAGCAAGAGGTGTACAAAACGAAACCAAGGAATTTGACTGAATTGAATCAGTCCATTTAAACATCGCGATCCCGACTGCAACCATTCAGGCCGCAATGAATAATTTTCTGATCAGGTGTCTCATATGCGTGGATGAGGCATGGAGGTCATTTACAAACTATCATCTTCAAAAAAAATTCGTAATATAAAATAAAATTTAATTTTCTATACAACAAAAAATAAATAAGCTGAAATATATTGATTAAAAAAAAGTTATTTGAATTTCTTATTGTAGCACAATTTGTGCGCCACCCTGTATAATGGAATTGCTTTTCTCTATACTGACATAAAGAGAGGTCTTAGTAGTTCCTCCGTATACTCCTGCGCTAATTCCTTTATCTGTTTGGATACATCTGTATGCCATACGAGTGAATCCTTAACAAATGTAGGCTTTTAAAGCTCAGGATTTTTTCTTTGCGGGAAGGTTCCTGCTGAGTTGTTGGACCAGGTCTGAGTGAATTAGTTTGGAATTGCTTTCATCTATTCAGATGAGCGTGTAGGCATTCGCCATTGCTTCTATCTGTATGTAAAGATGAGAAGGAGCGAGGTTCAAAAGAACCTCTAACGATGCGTTGGTGCTATTCTCATTGCTCACGATGTACACATACAGGCCAGGTTTTGTAATTGTTGAGTTAAGCCTGTATAGACTTTTTATTTGTGTTCTACCAGAAGCATAGGTAAAACATATATTGGAAAAATAAATATAAAAAAAAATATAAGGAAAGGCTACAGTCCGCTTGGGCGCTTTTCATAAACCCCAAAAAGTTATCTAAGTATGGGTGAATTGCTAAGAAGGATTTGGTCTATATATTTTCTAATACATATCTGTTTTTTACGTTTTTTAAATGATTTTATCGAAAAAACAATGATCTTGTAAAAAATAATTTTCTTAAGTCAAAAAAGGGCCGGTAAGTTAATTAATATAAAGAGATAAGCTGGTTTTCGCCTTTCGTTTTTTGAAGGACTTAATGTTCTCCAGAAAAGCAAGGCATATCAGTTTTTGCAGTCAAACATTTCTTCAGATAACTAAGTTGCTCAGGAGAAAGTATAGAATTACAATGATATTGAAAACCAACCGAGAGTCATCATCGCTAAAGGGCGAGACACAACTCCGTTGTCGTGTCGAAAGATGATCTTCTATGCATCTTTGAGTGAAAGCAGAGAGGGTATCCACGATATCGTATTGAAACAAATGCCTGTAGATATTTTCGACACTCTGTTTGACATTACACGAAAGCTGTAGTTAATCCTATACAGTTATGGGTATATATGTATAAGACAAACCGTGACAATCTTCGGACCATCGATTAGTTTCCGAGTGATCTGGTGGGCTCACTATGAAACATGCTATAGCGTTTACCGACGATTTAGCGGCGTAAAAATCAGGTCACCTGCTTTTGCAGCGTGACTTCCATCGAATTGATATGTATTGAGATGCCTGCAAGTTGAAAATCTTTTAGAAGTTCAGAATTTTCACAAACAATCCTGATTGAAATCGCATTATCTCGTGCCTCTAGGACTACCTACCAAACACAAAAGGAAAAAATTGGACTTTGCTGGATGCAATGAACAGCCTTTGAGTGGCACAACCGTAATTAGATACCACAATATTCTGATTGACGAGTATCCTACTCGGCATTGGCAGGTGGCAATGGTGCGATGGTAGTGTATTCACTAAGTGATTGGCAGGTCGTGCGTTCGAATCCCGACCAGGGCCATGATTTTTATAAATTGAATACACACAACAAAAACTGATCTCCCTAAAGCAATTTAGGCGCCACCTGTTGAGAAAAAAAAATCCCATCGCACCAAACTTCTTTCCTATCGTTCTATTCTTTCAGTAAGTAGCACCCAAAAATAGGCAATGAATTGCTGGGAGCTACTTGCTCAACAAACTAAATGCCTGCGCTGTGCTTTTACCATTGTAAGGGTACTGTGTCACTACAGAAAACAGAAATCTCTTTAGCGCACGCAAATTATAAAAAAAAAAAAAATTGCTTAAAGTAGTCAAATTGCCAAGGGCCTTGTGTCCCTTAGAAGGCCAATCCACGCTCATGGTTATAAATTGCGGTTCAATATAGTGTCTAGGATATGGAAAGGATATCCACGGGTTTTCAAGGGACTGTGCTTATGGACGTGTCTCGGGTTTTTTCGAAATCCTAAGTTCTGGTATCATCCCATGAAGAGTCTCTGGGTGGACTACATCCACATCTTTGTAGAGATCACAGCGCTATTGGGTGTAGTTTTTCCTTCATTTGCCTTCGTCTCACATAGGACCAACTTTCCCTTCCTGCTCATCGTTAGTTTTAATTAATAGTTTAATTTAAGGTAAGAGGAATCTTTAGCTACCTCGTAGTTATTGCTATCAACAGTTGTTACCTAGGCGGTGGACACATTTTTTTTTTTTTTTTTTTTGTCGGGATGTGTGAAACTTTCTGCACTGGAGCACTCAGACTCAATACTGGTCCATTGTACTGCCAGGCAGACACACCACATTTTACTGTGGGAATTTACTCGTTTTTCTAAGAAAAACGAGAAGGCGCTTCAATGATAAGGAGCTTAGGTTTACAGCACTCACCATATCCGCACCAAATACCTGCCACCTGATACGAGCAAAAGCAGGACAATCACAGACGAAATGTTCCGCAGTGTCGTCGCTTTCTCCACAGGCTTCGCAGATGGTGGTGTCGCTTAGGCCTAGCACCTTAAGGTGTTTGGCAAAAGCGTAGTGTCCCGTAAGAACGCCAGTAGTCTGTCTGCAGTCTTTTCTGTTGAGAGACAACAAGAATGCCGCGGATTTCCCACAGACGTCGGGGAGCATTTGCTTAGTCTGTCTGCATCCTGGAGAGTCATGCCAACGGCGATTGTGTTCATAGGAAACCCAACCGTCAATGGAAGCCCTGACCGAGGACGCAGGCAGACAGATCGCAGGTTCAGGTCCTGAGAGGTCCCCCTCTGAGCCTTGTCTAGCAAGTTCATCGGAGATCTCATTTCCCGTGATCCCGTTATGACCCGGGACCCAGACAAGTTTAAGCGAATTCAGCCTTCCGACAGAATTCAGAGATATCTTGCATTCACGTACTATTTTGGAGGTAGTTAAGGGTTTGAGTAAGGCCTTAAGCGCAGCCTGACTGTCGCTACAGACGCAGATACTTCGCCCCCTCCACCTGTTCCTCGTAACATAGTCCATGGCCATTAGGATAGCATAAGTCTCTGTTTGGAAGACTGACGCATGTTTGCCTAACGGAAAGAAAAGTCTAACGCTATCGCTCTCCACGAAGACACCAGCACCAGATCCTTGATCGGTTTTGGAGCCATCCGTAAAGATTCGACTGCATTCCCTTCCAGGTTCAGAGTCCGGCCAGAGCCAGTCCTGGACGCGAGGAAAGTCGACCTCGTATTTGCGCTTTAGCCGAAGTTCCGGTGTCATCGCATCAGACGGCATATCCATAAGACAGGAGTCGAAGGACAACCGTTGCGCAAGTTCATCAAAACTCCAGTGCGAGTTATACCAAAAGCCACATCTTGTAAGACGTGAGATAGCCTTGATTGTACAGTAGGGTGGGGCACATTTGTATGAAAAATTTTTTTTTTGATAGTTTTCGATTCTAATAGCGGTTAAAAGTTGCGAAATGATGTTGTGAATGAACACAAAAAATTTTATTGAGATTAGACAACTCCTTCTGCCTCCAATTTTTAATTAAAAAAGTATTGAGTAATAAATTTCCAAAGTAAGGTAAATCTCTTTCTTAATTCATTATTTTCACTTAAAAATGCAACAAAAATTATTTTTTTATCACATTGGATTTATTAAAGGGAACTTTATAAATATTTGATTTTAAATTGACAATAATTTTACACAAAAGTCTTTTTTACTGTCAAATTTTGGCATTAATTTACGAGATACAATCTTAGATTGTATAAATCCTTCACGTGCTTCTTTTGTACATAAAGTTGCTGATGCTTCTGTGACGGTCTTAACTGCCCTCTCAACGGCCTGGGTGTGACATGGTAGCCGCAAAAATTCAATCTGGTTGTTTTCTTCCTGAGCAATAAAGTATTGAAGTTCATCGTTTGTAATATGTTTTAATATAGGTGGTTCAAAAATATCCTTTTGCCAATCGATGAGGTCATAGTACACTTTTGCATCCAATTTTATATTTGGCACTTCAAAAACTCTTAACCGAGTTGGTTTTTCGGTGCGAGCTTTTAAAATACGGCGCAGAGCCAATTCTCTGATATGTTTTCTTGGATCAGTTAACATTGCCAGCAATAAATTTTCTGAATGCGCAAAGAAACTGTTTCGTTTGATTACAGGATCAATAACAGTCTGATATTCAACGGAAAGATAGCGACTTTTCGAGATTAAACCCCATAAATGCCTGGCTCCATCTTTGCAGGTCGGTTGGCTTTTAATATTGAACCAAGTTGGAGCATACACCTTCACGACGTAAGTTGCTAACAATATCAAACTATCCGTAGGAGTTGCTGTTCCGATATACAGACGAAGAATACGATTAGCTTTAGTGAGCCACCTAGCATGGGACATCTTTCCGGGGGATTTATCACCTAGGTCATCGGGACAACTGCCGGTCAAAACCGCTGAAACGATCCTGAATAAATAAAGTTGGTCAGAGCTAAGGTTCTTCGTGTCCATTATCGGCAGCGACTCTCCTGGAATGCTCTTAAATTTAACTATGGACTTTTCTTCGCAATTTTCCAGATCCTTTCCAATCACTCCTGAAAATGTTCTTGGTCCCGAAGTTACGCCATCAATATGGGCAAATAAATGACGGAATGGCAGCTCATTCATATGTAACATGCAAACTATCCATTGTAATGGTCTTTTTAATCTTTTTTCCAACAGACGCATGATCCCTCCAAAGTTCCCAACATTGACATTGGTACCATCACATCCAATAGCTACTAAATTTTCCAATGATATGTTTTCTGTCAGGTTCGCTTATAAGTGAAATATTTTCCTTGTCGTTCTTTGATCATTCAGAAAACTTCTTTCATTCAGTGGTACCTTTCTCTCTTTTGGACAGTTGCATTTTGAAAAATCGGAGCATTTACAAGATGAAATGTCAAATAAAACTTTGCTAGCAGAAACAAATTCCTCTAGCTTTTTTTTGGAATGTTGGGATGGAACTTAAGAAGTTGTTTACACTTACCATGATAAGATTTTATCATTTGTAATGATCTCGTAGTCGAAACAACCGGTAGTGATGCCTGTTTCCAAACAAATTCGATTTTTTCACACACTATATCACTTATTTCCTTAAAAGTTGGTTCCTTTTTATTAATTTTCAAATTTTGCCTGTTCCATTCATAACATTTCATTACCTCTTCGTAAGTGGGGAGGACATTAGTTTTAAAATCACAAGTCTCGCCAAATATAGGACATTTGAAAGCCTTTCTAGTACGTTCCATTGCGACAGATTTAATTCAAGGAAATTTTAAAAGCAATCACAATCACAACTATAATATAAACTTAGCTTCAATTTTGCGACTACACTGAAGATGAAAAACTTTTTAAATGGATGCCAGTTACTGTGTTTTTTTTAATTTGGGTAACGGCCTACTTTGATTTTTTTAAAAATAAAGTTCAAATAACGAAATAAGCCCAACAGAAAGTCAAAGCCACCTCATTTAAAAATTTGAAAAATTTGAAAAAGAAAAAAATCAATTATGGTAAATAAGTTGAAAACGTCAAAACTTTAAAGATAAATTGGAGGCAGATAAAGTCAACCGATTTCAAAAATATTTTGCATATGTGCTATGGACACCAGATGGCCACTTTTTAGTGCTATTAGAACTCTCAATTCCAAAAAATAATTTTTTGACCCACCCTATTGTACAGCCCATGATGTAAACATCAAGGGGCGGAAGGTTCAATAGTGCATCTAGGCCGGAGACAGGCGTGCTGGGGAAGGCCCCCGTGCAGCCGAGACATACCTGCCTTTGGAGTTTGGCAAAAGCAGCAGTGACGTATTTACGTGAAAGCTTATTCCACCAAACAACCGATGCGTATGCTATAAATGGTCTTATCATAGCCGTATAAATCCATAGGACTCTTTTCGGTGATAAGCCCCATGTCTTGCCGAAAATGCCTTTGCACTGCCAGAAAATAGACAGCGCCTTGGCAGTCTTCAGCTCAACATGTTTGGACCAAAGAAGTTTGCTATCCAAGATGACTCCCAGATACTTTGCTTCATTGGAGAGTTGGATTGTGACGCCTTTTAGCACTGGCTGAGTCAACCCGACCAGCTTCCTCCTTCTCGTAAAGAGAACAACCTCAGTTTTAAGAGGATTGACCGAGAGCCCATTCCTAGTGCACCATTCGTCGATCACGTCAAGGGCCGCCTGCGCCTTGGCGCATACAGTCGCTAGGCATGATCCAACAGAAAGCACGGCAACATCATCCGCGTACGCCTGAGCGTAAATATTAGAACTGTTGAGTGCGTTCAACAGAGAGTCGACCAGCATACACCACAGCAGTGGAGACATGACGCCGCCTTGCGGGCAGCCTCTGTTTACCCCCGCCATAACATAGCGGCCACAATCCGCATCCGCAACCAACGTTCGGTGGACACATAATACTTTGTTTGTTGACATAATGTACTTCGTTTGGTCCTAGTTGACTTCACTGCCAACCAATATCGCATGTCTTCCTCTACTACGGCAGGCTGGGAATGGCCGATGATATACATGTATGTCGTCTGTATATACCGGCTTTAAGGCCGATGAAAGGTGGTGCATCTCGACTTGAAATTCGTTGGTTTTTTCTGGATTTTCCTTACTGTGAAAATTTGGTGTAGCTATTGCCGATCAGTCGGGCCGGAAACCACATGTGTAACTGCCGTTTATTGTACTGCTGAACGGCTTGAAACGTTCACACGTTACGTTAATACTATTGCGACATTAAAAAAGGGATATGCAACTTTAGTTCTTGTAGGGCTCAGCATATATCCTATTCCTCTATCGGACGATTATTGTGGCCATGAGTGCCTCCGAAGGGTTATGACCTTATGAGTCGTGATCCGCCTCTCTGCATTCATAAATTTATTGGCACAATCTTTGATATCATGATATCATTCAAAGAAGCATATTACTAGGTACAATCTCATTACAGCATTTGCTGTCTCATGGACAAAACCCTTGCCGCAGTCTGTCATTTTCTGTTTCATAAAGTTGTTCAGCTCAGACAGAGAGAGCAACAGCGTGGTTGAATAACCGTCAATCTCATATATCATGAACCTGCACTTTTGTAACTTGATTTCACTCTTTTTTGCTGTCCTAATCTGATCTAATTGTCGTTTACTTAACAGAGCTAATACTCGTATATACAGACACAATATGCCAAGTACTCCAAAGATCATAACAACACCACTGTCAAGTTATGAATTTCATACTTACGTCCAACCTCTAATACCGCCCACATTAAATGTGCTATTTATATGAGTTGAGCTACTAAGCAAGTATGTAGTGTTAATCGATTAACAGGAATCCTAGCGAGGTTGATTTCGTCGCAAAATAAAAAAAGCTATGGTTTTTCGCCTAATTCTGAGATGCCATGATGAAAACCACGTCACTCATATACCTCTCAACGTAGTAAGGATAATGTCCCTCTAGTTCTCATAGCAAAAATCAATAACCGTCGTCGTCAGGAATTCCTTCCAGAATTGGTCATAAATTTAAGCTAGGTAGCTATCTACTGTTTGAACAATTAAATACATGTGCATAATATGTACATAGATGATTGGTCCATTTTTGTTACTCAAAACGAAAGCTGATAACTAGGTGCTCATCATCATCGTGGGGGTATTTAAGCAATCAATTGGAATTTGGTAAGATAAGCAAGAGCAGATATTGATTATGCTTTCCACAAAAAGATACACATCCAAACAGTTTCCTATGTTATAATACAGGCAGCAAAAACATTATTATACTTTACACTTAGGCTCTATTGCGCCACGCTTGCTTTGTCGTCACGGTGAGATATGACCTATGGCATCAGACACCTTCCATTGCGATGAGTAGAAAGCGTTGCTGTGTACCACATTCGACAACCAATAATTTGATAAACTTTCCTCGCATGAAGTAACGCTCTGTTGAAGACAAACTAAAATTCTTGAATATTTAATCGAATCGCTTCCTCTATCACATAGCAATAATTTATCAGCAATAACGGCCGAATATGGGCATACATTCGCCGTATAACCCAAAAGACCACCATCATTGTTTGATCCTTACGTATCACCTCGAATCGCATAAATCAGTAAATATACTTAAAAGTGCACCAAAACCAACAAAAAAAGGGAAAACAAATAAAATCCACAACAGCAGCAGCAGAACATTTATCTAGTATCTAACAGATGCAGTTCACCGGCTGACTAATTACCGCCTCGCACTTTCCATAAAGCATCAATTGGCACTCAACTGTGTACCAAGGTGGCCACCACCTATCTCATCAACTGGCTCTTCCATGCTCCTCGACGGAAGCGATGATGCCACTAGCAGCATCCAACCTGAAACGCGAGTGTAGGAAACCTTAGACTAAAGGTAGAACAAATTGCGTTTACAAGTAGCTCACTATGTGAGCTGGCCCATAATGCAAAGGAGAAGCAACTTCGGTAGTACGAGTACCTCTAATCCACTCGTTCATCAACCTACGGTAGTAGAAGACTATACCTCGAAGAGATGTTGGTCGTCGGTTATCGGCAAAATTGCACCGGTGCTTCGACGAATACCAAATACGAATATGTATGAAAGTGTAGTCGTAGGCGAAGTTGTACTCTGCCTGGGAGCAATTAAAATCCATCCGTAGCCCTTCGTCATCGTCTTACGGATGACGGGAGAAAATCTACTGCACTCCGGTATATTCTATGATTACGACGATGAACTTGAATTATGCATGCATACTGAAATGCACTAATTCACATTTGATGTTCGACCAAACCGAATGGTCAATGGGGTTATCCTTCCTACTCCTTGGGAGAAAATACAATTATTTCCTATGCTGTTGTGTTTGGCAATAAAGTAAATTTACTCACCTTGGAGGTATTGTTTTCACTTTGATGTCAAGTAACTATTTGAACGGTTTTTTTAAATTAAAATATGACGAAAGATCAAATTGTGTAGCACAATATTTTTCTTTACAACTGACAACAATTAAAGAAAGGAAGGGTAGGTAGGTAGGTGTGGCGGTTTGATAAGACAAACCCAATTAGCACTGAGTGCCGTTTTGTTACCACAAACTCACGTAAACCTGGGTATTATCGATTGGTGGGGAGGCTAAATCCAACCTGCGGAGTTCAGGAAAGTTATCAGTTCCTTGATACTTTTCTCGGAGACTTCCTCAAGTGTATTGAAGAAAGGGCTTCCCAATGTACGTAGTCTGGTCCTAGCTAAAGCCGGACAGGTACATAAAAAGTGAATTAGGGTTTCTTTTTCAGTTGTCACTTTGCAACTGCGGCAGTGTGTATTGTATGGGATGCCCAGCTTGGCCGCATGGTCACCTATAGGCCAGTGTCCCGTGAAGGTCGCTGTAAGTCTTGCGATGTCTTTTCGGGTTCTACCTAGAAGGTCGGTTGTTTTTGCCTTGTTGTAGTTTGGCCACGTTTTTCTGGATATGACGCATGCAGTCAGCCTGCTCCATCTGAGGTTGGCTTTCTTAAGGTATTCTGCGGTGATGTTTGCCTTAACTGCTCCGAGCGGAATGTGGACTAGTTCTGCCAGAGAGCAGTGGAGAGCTGAGCCTTGCCTGGTCAGTTCGTCGGCATGTTCGTTTCCATAAACGTTACTGTGCCCTGGAACCCAGATCAGGGTAACCTTGAACTTATCAAGCAGGGCCAGCTCATTACGGCATTCTAGTACTAACTTAGAGGAAATAGTGACCGAAGCGATCGCTTTAATGGCAGCCTGGCTGTCAGTTAGTATGGCGATCCTTTGCCTCGGTGTTATATTTGAGTGAAGTTTGATCTGGCGACAGGCTTCACGGATAGCCAGTAGCTCCGCCTGGAAGACGCTTGCAGTATCCGGAAGTCTGTATGATTTTGCGATGTTTAAGGATTCCGAAAAAACTCCCGCACCCACGCCGCAGTCCATTTTTGAACCGTCGGTGTAGATTGTTTGATCGAAATCCCTTGTCACTTCTCCATTTTGCCATTCCGATCTAGTAGGGATTTGAACGACGAAATGTTTTGTAAAAGACATTCTGGGAATGATGTAGTCTGTTGAAGGCGGAACTAGTTTTCTAGGTAGAGAGTCTAGAATACTACTGTGGCCGTAGGGTTTTGCAGTCCAGCAGCCAGACTCTCTGAGTCTGATCGCGCTGTGTGCTGTGATGTTTGTTATATATAGGTCAAGAGGTAAAAGATGCAGTAAGACTGTGAGTCCGTCTGACGGTGTTGACCGTAGAGCTCCCGTTGTTCCTATGCATGTCGTTCTTTGTACCTTATTAAGTTTGGTAATATTGTACTTTTTCTTTAGAGCCGGCCACCATACTATTGACCCATACGTGAGGATTGGTCGTACCACGGCTGTGTACATCCACAGGGTCAATTTTGGTTGCAGGCCCCACTTTTTTCCGAAGGTTCTGCTGCAGGCATAAAAGGCTATACATGCCTTCTTTACCCGTTGTTCTATGTTTATTTTCCAGTTGAGTTTAGGATCTAGGATATCTCCTAAATACCTGGCACTGTTTGAAAGGGGTAGGGGTGTGCCGTTTAGGCGAGGAAGCGTAAAGTCAGGTATGTTGGTTTTGGTGGTGAAGAGCATCAGCACAGTTTTCCCCGGGTTGACTCCCAGACCGCACTTTTTTGCCCAAGTGCTAACTTTGCTTAGAGCATTCTCCATGATTTCACTAATCACGGAGAGAAACATTCCTGACACCAATATCACCATATCGTCCGCATACCCGACTACTTTGATTCCTACGCTGTCTAAACTTATGAGGATTTTGTTCATTACTAGGAGCCAGAGTAGGGGTGAGATGACTCCTCCTTGAGGTGTTCCCCTCCTGGCATATTTGGTTATATTGCTATTTCCTAAAGCTGCTTGAATGATTCTAGTGCTGAGCATGGAAACAATCCATTGACTTAGATGGATTGCTATTCCCAGCTCCCTCAGGGACTCTAGAATTGCTTCAGTGTGTACATTGTTGAAGGCTCCTTCTATGTCTAGGAAGGTAGCCAAGGTGTATTCTTTGTAGTGTAGGGATTTTTCTATCGTACGCACTACCTCGTGAAGAGCTGTTTCTGTAGATCTTCCCTTGAGGTAGGCGTGTTGAGATTTGGAGAGGAGTGAAGCTTCTATTGCCCCTCTCAGGTGGTTGTCTAGGAGACGTTCGAGCGTCTTCAGTACGAAGGAGGTCAAACTAATTGGTCTGAAATCTTTCGCAGTTTCATGACCGCGTCTACCCGCTTTTGGAATGAAAACAACTCGCACTCGTCTTCATGAATAGGGTACATGATTGTAGAGTATACAGTTCCTGTAAATCGATGTGAGCCATGGAATTGCCAGTTCCAGAGATTTCTGGAGCATGATGGGCAGAATGCCGTCCAGGCCAGGCGATTTAAAGGGAGCGAAGCTGTTTATTGCCCAGGAAATTTTTTCCTCGGTAATAATGGATGTTATATTTTCCCAGGCGTCGGGTTGTGTGCGTTGTGAGCTGGATGGCTCTGCACCGTAATCATTGCATCCGGGAAAATGGGTGTTTATTAATAGTTCTAGGGATTCTGCAGTTGACTCAGCCCATTCTCCGTCCTCCTTTCTCAGAAGAGATGGGTTGGAGTGTTCTTTGGACAATATTTTGCTGAGTCTTGTGGAGTCCTTGAGGGTTTCGATGGATTGGCAGTACTCTATCCACGACTGTGTCTTAGCCGTTCTGATAGAGTTCTTGTAGATTTTAAGGCAATCTCGGTAGGGTTGCCAGTAGTTGCATTTATGGCAGATGTTAAAGGTTTCTCTAGTCAATTTTCTGAGAGCAGAGAGTTCCTTGTTCCACCAATGGGGGAATGATTTTTTGCTATATTTGATTGGACACGAGACTTTGTACGCTACGTTGAAAGCTTTTTCAAAAGTCTCAACCTTTGTGTCGAGTTCTGAAGTGGAGGTAAATTTTTGATTGGGGGTTTTGTGTAACTTAGTCTTAATGACTTGGTTAAACTTTGCCCAATCGGTTCTTTTGGGGTTTCGGAAAGAAAGGAAACTCGTGACTTTTTTTTTTTTTTTTTTTTTAAATAAAAAAGGAACTACAAATCCTAGAGCACTCAGACTCGGTAACGGTCCATTGTACTACCAGGCAGAAATCCTCCTTTTGGTGTAGAGGCATGTGATTGGGTGGCGTATGTTGTTGTTCCCCATGGGGATTGAACCTGCACCGCACGGGTCACAAGCCAACACACTAACCTCTACGCCGTCGCCACCCTAAACCTTAAAATGATGACACACTTACCCAGCTCGCTTTGACAAACTCGTGACTTACTCGAATATAAGCCTCAATCATGCAGAGTGTACACCGCTGGAGAAGAGCGCTTTGTAAGCTGAAAATGTCTGCATTGAAATCTGCCTCAAATTATGTTAAAGGGAAAAGTCGTTCTCTTCTAATAAACAATCTTCCCATTAACTGATTTAAAATACTACTGGAATAGTAGTTCGAGTCCATCTATATTTATCTGAACACTTCAAATCCAATTGACAAGTACCTTAGAATTCACAATCTTCCAACTTTTTCGATAGTAATCCTTTTCTATATACATCGTTTTCCGCAGGTTTTACAGGTTTTATTATAAATAGGCGGATATTTTACCAACTATCAACAAATGCGCCATACACACTGCAACAATGCACTGAAATTTTTAAAATGATGCAGGGAAATAACTTCACGGGCAATAACTTCACCTTAAATGGGCAATAATTTCACTTTTGGAATTGTGTGAAGTTATTTCCCATCTATGATTTGAGGCTATTTTTATTGGGCAATGAAAAGGGATGGTGGGGGGAGCACACATATTGGGCAATAATTTTAAATAAAAAAAAGAAGTTATTGCCCGTGAAGTTATTTCCTGCACTAAAATTCACTACACAAACAATGAAAATGTAGCAGAAAAAGTTCGAAGAGTTAAACTTTTTCTCTGTCAGATGGCAAATACCTTCACACCCAGCAATTGCAAATTTTTTTTCAAAATTTGGAGGTTTTGGAGAAGGTAAGGATTGGGAAACATATTTATTGTCCGAAACTTGAAGGAACAGATGTGGGCGTTGTTTACATTGCTCTTTTACGAAATAAAGTTCTCCCGCCTACAAGCCCCGCGTACCGACGGGTTAAGAAGAACGGAATAATGATAAACAGCGATTGTCGTAAAAGGGGACCAAGAGGGAAAAATCGCATCTAGGCTATTAAACCTCCAGGTGAGCCTAGCCAGAGCCACACATTTAACATCTTAATCTTAATCCTGTCCCGGTTGAAAGGACTGGAGATCACCGGTGTCTTAAAAGCAAAATCAAACAAGGAATAATAGAGGCATGTACGTGTTGAGCTCGTTCAGACATTTATATGAATGGAAGAGTGTGTCCCAAGTACGAAAAGATCATAATATAGGATCTATGATCAATGTTATGACGACATTAAGCATCGCGTAATCGTAGGATGGATGAAGTGGATATCAATGAAATCCTTTATTCCTGTGAAAGTACGTTCGATGCCATTATGTATGAAACTCGATTTCTTTTGCATGGCCACCATGGGCACGCTTGCAGAAGTCCAGACGCTAAACCCAATTTTCGACGGTTTTCAAGCTTAAATCGGCCGATACTGCTGCAATTTCACGTTCGATATTCGTACGAAGTTCATCAATCGTCGCTGGCTTGTTGACATAGACCATAGACTTGACATAGCCCTACAGGAAATAGTCTAACGGCGTCAAATCGCACGACCGAGGCGGCCAAGCGACTGTTTCGTGAGATAACACGGTTTCCAAACTTGGTTTCCAATAAATTGATTGTGGCATTCGCTGTGTGGCTTGTGGCGCCGTCCTGTTGGAACCACATGTCCTCCAAGTCCATATTATATAATTGGGGCCAAAAATATTCGGTTATCATTTAACGGTAGCGATTCCCATTCACAGCAACGTGCCGGTCTTGATCATCACGGAAGAAGTGCGGCCCAATGACGCCGCCGGCCCATAAACCACACCAAACCGTAATTTTGTCGGGATGCAATGATGACTCATGGAGTACGTGTGGATTGCTGCCTGACCAATACCGCATATTGTGTTTATTGACGAAGCCATTCAGCCAGAAATGAGCCTCATCGCTGAAGATGATTTTTCGAAAATCCGAATCATTGACTCCGAATTTCGGTAGTAAATTTTAATAATTTCGACTCGTTGTTGGCGCGTATATCTTTCCAGCATCAAATGCTAAACCTTACTGAAGAGAAATGTCAAAAGAGCGACAAGAAATTCGACGTCGTTTGCTGTCCCTATCGCTCTACTTTTGTAGCGTCCCTGTTGAAAAACCATTTAGTTACGAAATCGCAAGTAGATTCCATAAACAGTGTAATGAATATGGGGGGGGGGGGGGGCATGCTGCCCCCTGCAACCCCCGTACTTGGGGTCACTGTTTGATTTGGAGTAGGTGCGAGGTAAGGTTTTGAAAATTTGGCTTTATGTCACTTTCCGGATTTGGCCTTATGACGCTTTGTGAAAGTGATATAATACCAAATGCTAGAATTTGGCCTTATGTCACTTTCACAAAGCGAGATTTGGGCTTATGACGCTTGGGGTTATGTCACGGCACCTTTATAGATAATTGGATCATTTTAGGAAAAATTCTTTGCAGTGTCCTTAAAATATTTTGGTGAATTGAGACTTTCTCAGAAAAAGAAAGTAGAAGAAGGTTTAAATTTAAAAACAGTCACAACCGTTTCCGATCTTATTGAAATAATAACAGATTGTCCTTAAGGGATCCTGAGCACAACTTTGGATAAATAAAGCAAACGAATCATTTTGTCGGGGGCTTGTTACAATTTTTATAATTTGAGCGTGCAAAATGGATTTTTATCACTCTTAAAAGTAATTACATAGCACCAAAGAAAGGAGGAAGTACCTAGGCAATTCGAGAAACCGATTCACTTTGGTCTTATATGTTTGTAAATCATAATGTGTATGTAGGAAAAAAAGAGTGCGATAGAGCATTCCATATTCATGCTGAACGGTTCTGTGTATTGCAATGTACGTCCAAAAATAGGCTTCACTGGTGAACTGGTGAAAAATAATTTTGGCACCCGTAAAGATATGAGCGTTGTACTCAAGTTGATCAGAAGGGGTTAGATATTTCTTGCAACGCTTAAGGAAGCCAAGACATTTTGCAGCTTGTCGACACTGAATATGTGGTCATTCCAAAGAAGGTTATCATTAACACATATACCGATAATGGAAAGTCTTTCGGTTTCAGCGATGCAATGGCACTTGGATAATGGCAGATAGTTGAGGTTTCGCTTTAATAACAGAAGAAAGCATTGAGTTTTGGAAGCATCCACCCTATTGGTTGTACCCCATTGAAATATTCTAACCGAAAATCGGAATTCCAATTGAAACCCCAACATTTATTTGATGAGTTGCAGATTTGAAACCGTCCAACACAACTTGAATGGACCGGTCCGACATGGTAGTTTCTAATGCTTTGAAGAGAAGTATCAAAAAGAGAGCTTGATGTCATACCCAATGCCTTTGAAATATCAAGAGCAACGACCATACTTTCACTACCCTGGTGAAGAGATTGGTTACACCCCATATTTTTGACCGAACATGGGTATTTCGAGGATTTCAGTGTGCATATAGGGCGACTCTGAAATGAATAGCGGCAACCATGCATTCTTCGAATGCAGCAGATGTAAAGCAGAAATAAAAGCGCTAACAATTTGGATTGTAATCATCACACCGGAAGCAGTACTGCAACACTACACTTACCTTAACTATTTTAACAAAGTAAACGTACCAAACATATTTTTTTTAAAAAGTCAGCTCTCTTGATCGTGTGAATGTCTTATAAACTTGCCTTATCAGTTCTGGAAGGTAATATACTGTAAGATTCTGACATGGATATGCTCTAACGATTAAATGAGTGGATCCGACGTGGCTGCAAGTATGTTGAAAGCTGTGTCATTCTGTCACATTCTTAAAACCTTGCAGGTGAATGGATTTGTTGTAATTCTTGTTCCTGGATAACTGAGCTTACACAATCCTGTTTTTTTTATATTCCACAAATTGGAAATAAGGATACACACACTTGATGAAAATATTTTCATTCCTTTCAAACCAAAGAGAATGCAGCACGGAACTAGAAAATCTACAAACTGGACGACGGAACTTCAACATCGTCATCGTGGCCAGTGGCAGGAGCATTAAAACACTTATACTCGTAGGTACTTTCATACATGCACTTTTAATTGCATTTACGGTAAATACACAAGCATCAGTAAAACCAAATACACAACACCCACAACCAACACTAGCCAACTATCATCCCTCCGGGTAACCATTCAGGGGATGATCTATGAGGCACCTCCTCACAACGTGCGAAGAGTAGAAACGTCTCCCACTAAGATAAAAAAAAATGTAAGTGCCTACCTAACAGTATGCGGCGCATCCTTGTACATGATTCATATTTCGATCTCACTTAAAAATTAAACTGCTATTGCACACACATTCAGATTGGCTAGCAAAACGAAACAAGTATATTATGGAAGGTCGTATATGCTTCGCGAAATCTCGTTTTCACCGCACACACTCGTACATATTGCTTCACAAAACATTGATTATTAAAACAAAACAATAACATGAGAAGAGCAACTCTTATTTTTTGAACAATTTTCGACGTACATCTCATGGCACCGGAGTCAGAAGGGTCGCACGGGAGAAACAGTTGATAAAACGGCTAACTTGGGCAGAAGTGATGTCAGAGGAAGCAATATTACACAAGTGATAGTCGAACACTTATTAGTGTATCTATGCTTCAGGATGTAAAACATATTCTTCTTTTAGATTAGAATACCTGAAGATGCGAACGTTGATACAAAGTTACTGCATATTTCGTTAAACATTGTACACTACATTTTAACCAACCAGGGCACTCTGATACGTTTCAAGGTTAATGTGTTAGGGTTGTAAAAATAAGCTCTGCTAAAAAAGGGAGCTGAGCAAAAATGTAAGCTTCTTGCACCCCAAATTCTATTCCATGACTTAGGCGTGCTCTATAAAAGTCTTGTTAATCCGGACCTAACTTACTGAACTGATAAGTGGTACTTCTCGTAGAAAA
Source organism: Portevinia maculata (assembly GCA_949715645.1). Lineage (NCBI taxonomy): Eukaryota > Metazoa > Arthropoda > Insecta > Diptera > Syrphidae > Portevinia > Portevinia maculata. The sequence continues at coordinate 107,351,604 of OX454525.1, read as the reverse complement.
CAAGTGCTTTCTTTTGTTACGTTCTTTATCCGTGAGTTTATGATGTGGATTGGAGCGATCATAACCCTCCCAATTTATTCTGTCTCCATTGGGACGCCTGAGGGGTTCGCGATTTCACCTTTATAGTATGGACTGGTCTCCCGGTTCTTTGTCCAACATTGTAAGCCGTATGTGACCGCCGGAAGCACAACTGCAGGCGCCTTCTGCAGCCAGTGGCGGACTAACCAGGTGGCGGAGAGGGCGGCCCCGTGCCTCTGGTCTTAGGGGGCCCCAAATCCTTCAATTTATAATAAAATGGGACTTCAGTGAATCGTTACCCTGCATATCGCTCATACTTCAATACTTCTTGACCATTTGCATCTCAAAACATATCAATTTATTTTTATCAATTTATATCGATGCCTTGAAATAAGGCCTTACGTAATAAGGCCAATTTGGCCTTATTTCACTTTCCATTCCATTCAAATCAAACCGGGACCCCAAGCAGGGGGGTTGCAGCGGAGCAGAATCCCCCCTATATGCATTGTATTGTTTAAGGGATTAGTTGCGAAATCGCAAGTAGATTTTATCAACAGTGCAATACCTAGGAAAGGGGGGGGGGGGCATGCTGCCCCCTGCAACCCCCCTGCTTGGGGTCACTGTTTGATTTGGGGTAGGTGCGAGGTACGGCTCTTGAATTATCATAAAATGTTAAGAAAAATTATTTCCCACTACAAATTTTATGAAGATATTGCTCACCTATTGTATGCAATAAATTCACAAAAAAAAGTGAAGCTATTTTCCACTCGAGGTGAGGTTATTGCCCATTTGAAGTTATTGCCCGTGAAGTTATTTCCCTGCACCCATCATCACAGGTTGCTTCGCTTTCATAGATTCCAGATATTTGCACTTTTGGCTCATTGGAAAATTTTTCTAAACTCAAATTGATGTCTGGAAAGGCGGCAGTGAATCAGATTACGTGCGCTTGGTTTTGGTTGGTCTTGAAGTAAATGAGGACACAACTAAATACATGCTGTCAATAAACCAACATCTGTCCAACACCTAGGACAAAACGTCATTGTTGATAGCAATAACTTCTAGGTATTTTAGGAGTTCACCAACCTTGAAGTAAACATACACTCCACAGGTGACACCTTAGTGGAGATCCGAAGGAGAATTACCTTAGGAAACGGCTGCTCCTTCGGTTTGGCCAAACAAATGGGTTCAAAACTCCTCACGCGAAGAACGAAATGCACGCTCAATCGAACCTTAATCCTGTCAGTCCTGCTTTATGGTGCCGAGAGCTGGACAATAAGTAAGAAAGGGAAGCTAATAATTGGTTCTTTTGAAAACAAAACACTCCGTCGGAGAATTGGTCCTGTGTGCGAGGAGGGCGAATGGAGGAGAAGATACAACCGCATGGCATTAACAGGCCCATAAAGGGCCCAGAACCTAGCTTCTCCAACCACTTTCATACGAAGTGGAGGGGACCTACAGTTTTACGCCGAATCCGAATGGCAAATTTGAGAAGCTTTTTCATGACAATTTGATACTCTTCTCTTGGATGTTTGTCAGACGTTCGCAAGAGGTGGGGCAGTGGAAAAATACTCTAGATGTTACTTGGCCCCGGCGGGAATTGAACCGGGGACCTTTCGATTAGCAAGCCGACACACTAACCATTGAGCCACTGCGCCCGACACATAATGAAAGTTAGGAATTCTGTGGAAAATTGTTCCTATAAATTGGAGCTAAATATTAATTCGGCGATTCGACGAATGATTAACGTATACAAAAATTATGATTACCCTTCCAGGGTTAAACGGGATACTAAATCTGTAATTGGTAAGAGCTAATGGCTGTCTTCTTGTTTGGGAACTTTTGTTCTTGGGAACTTTTTTAAAAGTGGAAAAAGTTGTTCGACCAAAGTACATACCTTGAAAACATCAGGAAATGGTAGAGTCCGCTTGGGCGAACTGGGGGATACCCAATTCCTATTACTATCGCCCAAATAGTGAGCGTGGCAAACATCAAAGTATGGACGAATTTTGAAGAAGAATATGGTCAACGTTCTGTTAATTTTTTTTAAGTATTTAATCGAAAAATCAATGTTTTATAGGCAAAAACGCCACTAAAAGAATAGGACTTTCATTTCCAATGATTTCTTCTAATGGTTTTAAAATATAAGGCGGATTTTAAAAAGCTGTGAACTGCAGCATTTCGGCCCCTAGAGAGTATATATTCCAAATTTTACCTCCCTAGCATAAATTTTAATTTTTTTTAATTGTTTGCATTCGTTGGCCCATTTCAAAAATCTTAACACACGAGCATTTCGGGCCCCTTGAGAGTACATATTTCAAATTTAAGCTTTCTAGCTCGAAATTCGGTTTGTTCGATACATCGGTTATTTTTGAGATTGTGGACTTTCAAAATTTTGAAATTTCAGCTTACTGGCTCGAGTTTTAGGGCCTTAAAATAACCGGCCGGACATGGCTATATCAACAGGACTATCGATGCTGATCACAAATATATTAACTTTTAGGCGAGTACGAGCAATATCCTCAATATTGTGTTACAATGCAAACTATGAGTGAAAATTATAACACCCTTAGACGCTAGACAGCTGATATTTTAAACATTTACTATTGGCCCGAAATAATAAAGTTTAGGAATTTTTAAAATCCGCCCACAATCTCATAAAAATAAATTTATCAAAAAATTGAATTTTGAGCTAGAGAGCTAAAATGTTGAATGTATTATCTTTAGACCCCCATAATACTCAGTAGTTAAAATTATTGAAATTTGCCTGACACGCCCACAATTAAATAAAACAGTTTTTTTCGTCAAATTTTGAGCTAGGAAAAGCCGCCCACAATTTAAAATAAAAAACATTTCTTCGAAAAATCAAAGATTGAGCTAGGGAGCGCAAATTTCGAATATATGCTCTCTACGGACCCTTAATGCTTATGAGTAAATAATTTGAAAATCCGCCCTCGTTTTATTGACGAAACGCATAGCACGTAGTTAAGGTCGATTTGAACAGTTCGTTTATATAAAATGTTCTGCCATGCCCAATTTTAGGGTTTTTATTTTAATAAATCCTTGGAATGTTGTATAACAAAATATGAAGATTCTTCTGAACGATTCTCCAATACTCAAATTTTTTTCACGGACCGTAGACTTTCCCTATGTTTTATTGTATGTATGCATTCACTTTGCAACACAACCAGAAGACACGCTTAATTTGTTCTAGTTAGTTCATAGGGAAAGAATTCGAGGTTCGAGTTTTATCAGGAATACATGAACCTAAATGTTTTTTGCCAAACAAAACTTTGCGCAAACGAGTGGTTGAAAAAAGTAGGCCTAATTTGAGTCAAATAGGACGGGTCTCGGTATGGGGTTGAGTAAAATATTCATACAGTCTTCATCTTCTTCCTCAACGGCCGACGAAGCTATATGATCAGCCATAAAAGTAATCAGGTTTAAAGGGATCATAACCCTCCCACTTCGCTGCATCTATAGATGGGCTAATTCGTGATTTTGCAATCTCACTTATAACTGTGACTTTGAATTTGTATTCACACTGAATTAAACCTGGGACTGTGATTTTTCATTTGATACATTTATCGTCCGCAAACTGAAGAGCCAGTATATGAGCACTTCACCAAGCAGTGATTTTTTGGTAACTGCATCCATACTGGTCGGCCTGTGCGGTCCGCCGGTTCAATATCAGGAGTGTTTTTGGGCCTGCTTATATATTTTTTTTTTTTTATACAGTACCCATCCTTATTCTCACTTTTATGTTCATTCGGTTATATAACTATTCCTTAAATAAATGGTCCGCCGAATGTGTGTATTGCAATTCATTTGTATGAACTGGTACTCTTGTAAATGTAGATACCACGAGGTCATACTACATATAAATGAAATTCAGAACAAAAATTTGTAGACAATTTAGTTCAGCCTGTTTCTATACGTGCAAGTCAGTTCGTGTTACTTGTCCGATGAACAACATCGGTCGGTGTGTATTCTGACATACATGTGAAAAAGATAATCTAAAAAATCCGGTGGTTATGTCATTGGTAAAGAGAAATTATTTTTAATATATGAATGTAAATGCATAGGTATGGTTTGTTGGTATGGTTCCAATAATTTAACTTTTTGCTTATGTGAACTAGCCCAACAATAACTAGTTCATATAAGTTAGAATTCGTTGTATACGCACCTATATTCCTTATCTCCGGTATCCACAGTGGACGCGAAGGAATATTATGATGTGAACGACACTGAGAGAAAAATCATCTACTTTGGTCGCCCCGAAAATATTCTCATTAATACACGAACATCACGCCCTTATTATGGTTTCAAAATCAATAATTAATACACGACAAAGTTCGTCAATCGATCGACATTTTGGTTCATGGTGGTTTATGGTTGTCAATTGACAAATTATACTTCTTATTATTGTGAACACAGAGAAGCAAAAGGCAATTAATATGAAGAGGTATTTTATTTAAGTTATAAAGTTCTTTTTTTAGTAATTCGTTCGTTGTGCTGCAGTTAAAATATTTTTTTTTGTTTTTAATAAATTATGTGACGGCTTTCGGTTTTGTTTATATACCTACCTTTTGATATGTTTTTGATTGAGCTTATGCAGTAATATTTTTTATTCAATATCTACCTATATATTATTTTCACGAAAATATAATTATTCTGCTGATAACATTTCGTTTTGAAAATGTTATTTTACAAACAAAAGCAGCGAATGAATCAGCAATATTTATTTGTGATTTAGTGAAAATTGGATAGGTATTAATATGTTTTACAATTGATAAACAGATGATAAACAATTTTGATGATTGATCACGATCTGGGTTGGCAAAACTACACGATTTTCAATTGGCCTATGTAATCTACACACACGACGTAGATTACATGTTTTCTACATGTAGAAAACCTCGATGATGCAGTTTTGCAAATAATCTTACATTTTAGTGTTCGCTAAATATCAGGGATTTTGATAATACCCGAGTGAAACTTTAATTACAGCCTACCCAATGCAGCCAACATGCAACGCCGAAATGTCGCACATAACCAAAAATGTAGTAGGTATGTACCGAACCTGTCAAATTCGTTTCATTTGTGTTTCAAGCTCGCAATCGAACGTATCGTTCTTTGCCTTTATTAAAAATAAAAATATTAAATGCCGAATATTTTTGAAAAAATGATCAACAGAAGTGGAGTATCAGCACTGGTTGCACCGCCAACTCCATCATCATCGGGAGGACGACCAATGCACGAATATTGGGAAGGTTTTGGAAAAGTGTATGTTCGAGGAAAAGTGTCTGCCAAATGCCAGTTCTGTTGGAATACTTTATTAATTCGTATAAATAACGATTGATTGCGAACCGGTAAATAATTATTTATTTATTTATTTTTTTATTTGGATGGAGACGCTTTGGGGAGAATTGCAGATGACGAAGACTCTGCAGAAGTCAATTCTGAGGTTCTGCAAATCACTGGTGCCAATGGTGGCGGTGTAGTCGATGTGAACGAACATATTAATGCATCGGCGATGTCAATTAAATCAAATGTAATTTTGTTCCATTTGTTTCTCTTTGTTTGGTTATGTAATGTTTCACCAGTCCCAACATTTATTTGTCTAGCCAACCTCATCATTATTCCGACCTTGTGAATTTGTTATAAGCTCTCCACAGTTAAGCCGATCAATTTCAACGACATCCCAAGCAAAGCATCCTAGAATCGGTCATTTTATGGATAACATATCTGCTGCTGAAAGTGAAAAAGTCGATTTGCTTCTCGCCGAATTTGATTACGGCTGCAATGTGCCATTTGTTTCATGCGATTCCGATTACTTCCAAAAATTCGTTAAAGCACTACGTCCAGCATATTCACCACCGAATCGCAAAAAGATGGCTACGGCGTTGTTGGACAAAGTCCGAATTCAAATCGACACAACGTGGTCACTATGTTGGCGACATCGGAAGACCAAAAACTGTTTCTTGAGTCTTACGACATGGCAGAACTTCGCGAATCAAGCGATAATCCAATGGATATCGTATTAAAAGTAATTGTTTTGGCCAGGGAACGGTTCGATGCTAAAAAATACGCAGTTGTCAGTGACAATGCGCCGAATATGGTTAGTACGGGTGGAAAATTGCCACCACCATGGATGTTCACAACATGCAATTCACACACCGGCAATTTATGACCCAAGGATTTTGTTAGCGTCAAGAAAAATACGACAATTTTGAACAAAGTCATGCTTGTACAAAAAGATTTCAAGAAGCCGAAACTAGAAGTTTGTTTGAAGAATGCAGGTGGCAAGAAACCAGTATTGTATTCGCTGATTCGTTTTGCGAGCTCCCGTAACGCACTCAAATCGTTCACTAACAATTTACCATACATGAAAAGAGCGGCAGCTGACGAAGACGAGGAAAACGTAGACGAAAACGACTAGGATGCCAAATCGAGAAAACCAGATCCAAGTGTGACTCAACTACTTTACAACGCAAGTTTTGTAGAGTCAGTCAGAAAAATGTAGGCAATTATGAATCCAATTGGCAAACTTATCAATTTGTGCCAAAAAAGTGAATCTTCCGTTGCTAACGCCGTCGAAGAATAGCTCGTTTTATTCGACCAAGCACCAGACGAGCTTCGGGCGCTTGCCGTCACTCGCTGTACGACAAGCAACGTCTTCAACAGTGTTGCAATGGCAGCGCACTTTTTGCATTCAGTTTACAGCGGCCAAAAGTTGAGTAATTTGCAGAAAGATGATGTTAACGAATACCTTTTTGAGTTACTCGGCTCAGATGGGTTGGACTCGCTCCATATATTTACTTCAGGCGAAGAAATTTTCTATTCACTGGAAAACAAAATCGCATTGCCCAAAACATACTGGTTCTACGCATTGCGTCAACATAAACAACTTGCAGAGCTTGCGACGAAACTTCTTTTGATTCCATCATCGACTGCACAGTTGGAGCGTTTATTTTCGAATTGGTCATTCGTTAATAGTGAGACTTAAAATAGATTGTCGGTTGAATCGTCTAAGAAATTGATCAACGTTTACTTTTCTTTGCGGACGAATGATATTTGTTCTTACGGCGAGGACGAATAATGTCTTCATTCCGAAATTAAGTATTTATTTTTTCTTTATAATTGTATCATTATTCATTATAAATAAAATATATAAAATAAAAAAAAAGTTTTCTACATTGGGTATTTTACATGGCGAATTAGACTGAGTATTTTACCTCACGTAATCTACGTAGAAAACTCATGTACGAGTATATTACATTCGAGTAATCATGCCAACCCAGATCACGATAATACCAACGCATCATTTTTTTCCCAAATATCGTATTTATATTTAAAAAAAAAAACCCTGCCATTGAAGGCCTCTTCAACCTCACCGGAATGCAGCATTTTTGCTGATCTCAGTCTAATTTGAGTTCCTATCCACTACCCATTCTCGATTCTAAAGAAGAATTTCCCATTCGAACTGAGCCTACCTCCTAGCTCCGTTCTGCCTTAATTTGTGTATGTTGTCAGCAAAAAGTTCGATTAACAAAACAATGGATTTTTTTGAATAAATATCGTCGATTCGAATTCACATCTCGATGTGGACAAATAAATCAATGCTTATGATTTACCAAAACCCACCCAGAAGAATTTCAGGTGACACCAGTTCCAACAGAAAGACTGACTAGCTGACTTTCAAAATCGCAATAAAATGCTGTATAGCTTTCAGTCTCCAGACCAAATTTGATTACCTGATTGACACCAACAATAGCCGTTAGCATTTACCTATACAACACATGCCAACAAGATAAAATTATTTCAAATATCTCACGAATCACGACCACCCCACACCATAAGCCGCAAGCCCCTTACCCTCCATTCATTCCATTCACCGATGCAATTGATGTGCAATTAAAAAGTATGCTTTCCACTCCTCCTCAAGACCATTACTAGTCCGAGGGACCGAGAAAAGTAAAACTGGATATCCATCTACAAAGTCATTCATAATCGTTTTGCTCGTTAAAATGTACCTACATGTCTTACCGCCACACACACTTATAATAATTATTAAACAGAAACATTAAATTAAGAGCACCGCCAAGCAACACCACTCCGACTTAAACTCGACCTGTAGGCATACCGCGCTGCGCATGTGCGCATGCATTCAAACCAGCTTATGCTCTCGCACCACCAGCAAATAACAATTATTGTTATACGAGTACAAGTACTCCTCATCCTTTCGACGGATGCAAAACGATACAGAACTAGTTGTGTATGGATACTTGCTGGGATAGTAATCCTGTAATTAACTATAGTGACACCGAACACAAATTTATTCTTTCGAACAAGGCACACACATGCGCAATCTAGCTGTGGTGGCTATGGAAAAGTGTTCATAAGGCGAGTGCATAAGCCATTCCTGAAGCGTAGGTACCCCAATCGGTGAACTACTTTTAAATTTGTATTTGCCTATTCGACTTGCGAATAACGAGACGAGTGGCAACGAAAGTAGCATGCAGTGAATTCTTTTGTGCTTGCAAACAGCCAATAAACGCATTTGGTCAAATCAAGCAATTGTCAGTTAAACTGTTAATATATCTGTATAACAATAACAACAATAATAATACATGTGTAGGTATGTTTCGCAATTAATTATTTTCATTATCTACTCGTACATTTACGCATGCGAAAAGCATATTAGCTGCAATAATAACATAGGTACACACCGGTACACTAGTTAGCCTCCTTGCAAAAACACATAATATACGTTAGGCTTTGAGTTAACCAAGGAAGGAAATTCGTCCTGCCTGCGGCAATTCAGTTGGTGGTGGTGGTAATTTTGCAGTTGGCCATATGACTCAGCATTCAGGATAAGACATTTTGAATAGCAATTATAGACCGGCTATAGACAACACACGCCGCTCCCGCCTCGGCATATGTGGGTTTCATGGCTTTGGTCACCAGTTAACACTTAACAGCCCACCGCCACTTGGCATTAACTCGGAAATGAAAAATTTCTCCGCAAGATGAATAATTAGCGAACAAAATAAATTGAGTTCATATGGTCGTCCGCTTTCTACAGCAAGTAGAGTTGCCTTAACTTGGTTTGGTAAGTCGTACGTCAAATGATTATTTAAGTTGATTTGCAGTTTCATAAAATTTTCTTACTTTTTAACATTGCGTTTCTTCCTAAGGAATTCAATAAAACAGTGCGTAGAGCAAGAGAAGACACACTTGAAAATTTATACCGAGAATTCTTTGTGTTTGCTTAGACTTTGTATTGTGTTATTCTGACATGCAAAATATCTATTATGCGATACTTTGTTGATGTTTCTCATTATGCTTAGATTCAACAAGAATCTAGAGCAGCTGCATTTCCAATGCTTAAAGCCTAGGACAGGAATGAAAGTTATTGTTTTTAAGATCGAAAGGATTGGCAAGTTTAATAATGGGTCAAATTACCGCATCAGTTAGAGAGCAATACGCCGCTGAATTATGGGAATTTGAAATGCAAAACTCACATATTTCAGTGACGTATTGCTCGCTAATTGATGCGGTGATTCGGTCCCAGAACAACACATTAACCGTAGCGTTAAAAGTCGAGTCAAACACATTGAAAATGACAACTTCGACAGCAAAATTTTTTTAAAGGCTCTTAGATTATCAGTTTTCAGTTCAGTTGTCAGTTGAATTATGAACCTATGGGAATTTTTTTAATTTTCGCATAACATATCAGTTTAACTGAATGACAGATAAACTGAGAAGTTCAAAATTGAGCTGACAACTAAACTGACCATCTAAATGGGCCTTAAAAGAAAAATATCTTTCAAAACACAAACAAGAAAGAAAATTCGCTCAAAATATAGGCAACTGAAAAAATCGTCGCAATGTTGGGAGAATCCGCAAGGCAACGTCGAACTCAGGATTTATGTCTAAGCTGAAGTTAAAGCTAAAGTGGAAGTGCAAATGTGTTCTTTCTCTATGAGAATATAGTGCCCTATATTTGCTTAAATTTTACTCACTTCTGCCGGTGGTTCACTAACCTACGTGGCCAACGAGTTGCTTAAAAAGTGGACGGATACAGACGAGCTCGTGTTGCTCGTTGCACATAGTAATTGCCCGTCGCGTTGAGCAACGATTTTACAATAATGTGCTGCACATTATCTACTCAATTTGTTGCTCAATTTTTTGAAGTAAAGCTTTACGCATGCTTGACTTGGGGAGTAAGCTGGTGAATGCGACACGGAAGTGTAGACCAATGTAGACTTCCGGCGTAACGGGAGTGTATACAAACGTAGACTTCCATTACAACCCATACAATTAAGTCGGCGAAAAGGTTCGTGGAATGGGTAAATACCCTTGAATCTCCTCAATAAAGGGCAATACTAAGCTCATCATCTATCCAAACCGATCCAAATGAAAAAGCAATATCTAAAACAGTTGACGACAGATGGAATTTACCGGAAGTGAGTAAAGTCATTGTGTCCATGAATCACAGTTCATTAGTTAGAAAGCGTCACCGTCATCGACCGATTTTCAGGTCGGACGGCAAAAAACCAAAGTTTGAGCTAGGGAGCTGAAATTTATAATATAGACTCTCCAGGGGCCCTTGATGGTCATTTGTAAATATTTTCAAAATTCGCTCACTGACACGCCCACAATTAAAAAAAAAACCAAAGTTTGAGCAAGGGAGCTGAAATTTATAATATAGAAGTTCCAGGGGCCCTTGATGCTCATGTGTAAATATTTTCAAAATTCGCCCACTGACACGCCCACAATTAATTTTTTTTTTTTTGAAAATTCAAAGTTTGAGCTATTGAGCTGAAATTTATAATATGTACTCTCTAGGGGCCCTTTATTCTCATGTGTTAATTTTTTTTAAATCCGCCTACTGACACGCCCACAATTAAATAAAACAATTTTATTGAAACACCCAAGTTTGAGCTAGGGAGCGTTTTTTTTTTGATAAAATCCTTTAAATGTTATATAACAAAATATGTAGAGCGTTCTTAACAATTCAACCATACTTAGACTTTTGTCACGCCCACTTATGAGGGATAGGAATAAGAATAGGGGATCCAACAGTTCGCTCAAGCGGACTGTAGTATGTTTTATTTCTAAATTGACTGTCATCACATTTATCTGTATTTTCAAAGGATGTTGCAATTACCCACGAATGCACTAAACTATATGATTATACTTGAGACAGGACTTGCCTCACTTTACTTACAGAGTTTTAAGCTAAACATAAAATACGTTCCAAGCACGCTGTGTATGAGACCGGAATAATTACCGAGGAAAAATGTGAAATACGCTCAAAATTCAAGAAGTCTTTGGTTTAAGGAAATTAAATATTTGAGCACTATGGATTTTTTTATTTTATAATGTACTAAAGGGATTTAGTGGTACCCTTATCATGTAATAACTACACAGCGCGGGCGTTAAGGAAATTAGGATTAGGAGAAAAGGAAGGATGCCAATGCACGTTGGTAGTGACTTTTTGTGGGTTATACTGTGAAGGAAATATAGAGCGTGTATATGACTTTTAATTGGACTGGCATACTACAAATAACTGGGAAGATAAGGTTTTTGACTTCCTATCTCATGTCGATACAGGCATTCGCAAAAACTTTATTAAGGAAGCAGAAGCGTCAACCCACAGATAAATCTGCAAGACCTTGAATTTCAATCTAGATTCATTAAACTACTCTCATGATTTAAACAAAACAAGGTTCATTTCTACAATTTTTCGTGCAAGGGGAGAGTTATTGAATCCCAACTTCGTGTCACACAGAGAAGATCTTCTAATTCAATGTTCGTTACATAGTTTATCGCATAGAGAAGTCGTAGAACACTTCTTAGGAGTTTGCCTAATATTCCCTGATATTAGGTTTTACTTTGGAGAAGCTATTTAATCAATTGCGGAAGTCCAAGTACAACTAAATGGGTCTAACCTGGAAATCGCTTGTTTCGTGTTGTGGAACAGCTTTCTCCTATTGTCGACGAATTATAGAAACAGCTTTTTAAAATGAAGGTTAAACTAAAACTATATATATATAATAACACCATTGTTGACAGTCTTTAGTAGACTATCTATCTTCTCCAACCACTTGCTTGGGCGAAGTGGAAGGGACCTACAATTTAAAACCGAATCCAAACGATACATTTGAGAAGCTTCTCATGACAATTGATACTCTTGGATGTTTGTCAGACGTCAGAAGTTACAATTAAATCATTTGCATTGAATCAAAACTATTGATTGATTGTATTTTTAAATAAAAACAATTAAAAATTAAAAGGAAAAGTTTTGCGCTCAGTGTGTGTAAAAGTTTTGTTTCCGTTTTTAAATGGTTTCCTTAAGTTATTTATTTTTAATTAAAAAAACAACAAAATATTGTTCAATTAAATTCCTTAAATTAGAAAGAATATATTAAGAAACATGTTATGGAATTTGGTCAAGTATACTGAAATGCTTACTTCAAGTGTTCAGGTAATTATTGGTTCAATTGGTTTTCCGAGTCGGAAAATCAAAAACTGCATTTGTTGTTCTGCTATCTCTAAAAACTTGCGTTTCGAACGTTACAGGAGAAAACCGACCAAGAACAAGGTATAGCAAAACCCATGACACAATCAGCGACGATTAGGTAACAAGGATGAGAGTTGGTTGGCCAAAAGTGTAGCATATAAAACTAATTTTAGCACTTCCAGCTCATAGAGCACCTTTAAACCGAGCTTCTAAAATTGTTTGTGTTGTGGAGTTATATTTTTGTTATGAGTGGAAGGGAAAAACAACTTCGAAGGGAAAATTTTGAAAAGCTTTCCATGACACTTTATACACTTGTATTATTAAATACCTAACTCTAATCTGTGAAGCATATGAAAGGCTTCGCAACATATTAGAACGCCTGCTGTGTTGAACTTATTTTGCGCGGCGGCTTTTACACTGGAGGATGTCAAACGGGGAGCGGTAAGCACTGTAATATCATTATCCATATTTTCATTCCTTATCCATAACATCATTCAAAACTTTTGTTAACTTCCCAATTACTTTGTTAGTTTTTGTAATTTGTCGAAATGATAGTCGTGATTACGTGTACGTGCGTAAACAAATTTACGTACACGATTTCTCGCGTCCAGTTTTTTTGTGACACAAAAAGACTGATTGGACATCCCAGCATTGGGGATGTTATTTTAATTGGTCCAAAAATTAAAATCATAAATTATAGCATATTTTAGAATGTACGGATCACAATTTTTTTTTTTCAAATGTTTTTTTTAGAATACGTATGTTTGTGTTTGTGTGTATATACATACTTACGTACGCCGTTGAAATTTTTTTTCGTTCATAGTGCCTATCTCGCGTGTAAGAAATAATATTGACTCTTTTCCTAATCGACGCGTATTTAGGTTAGGTTTAGGTTAGGTTTATGTGGCCGACACACTTAGACCAATTTAGGTCCATTGTGATACCACGTATATTATCTACCTCAACTCTGTAGATGGGACTGGCCAACGACACGCGGTTGTTCTCAAACGGTCCTCCATCTACGTACTAACCGCGCCCAACGTCGTTTAATTACGGTGATCTGACGGAACCGATTAACTCGACGTGGTATGGTCGTTGGTTAACGATGCGTATTTACTTATATATCAACTGAAAAATATTACACTGAATTCGGTTTAGCCGTTTTTTTTGTTTAAACAAAAAGGTTGAACAAATCTGGATTTTGGAATTTCTTGAAAAAGATTTATCTAGTCTAATTGGTTCTGGCGACAATCCATTTGCTTCAAAATATCCGATATTTTCATTGATTTTTTATCAAAGAAAAGCTTACAATTTTTAATAATAGTAAAAAAATGTTATCATAACAATAAATAGTAAATAAAAACAGAGGGACGGGCTACAGTCCGCTTGGGCGAACTGTTGGATACCCTGTTCCTCAAGGCTCCGTTTTAGGTCCAATTCTGTTTTTGATCTACATTAACTCACTATTTGCTCCTAGTTTCAAGGGTAAACCAACTGCCTTTGCTGATGACATTGGTATCACTTATGGCTTAAACAGTCCTTTGTACCTAGTTTCTGATATTAATTGGGATCTTAGTTTGTTGAGACATTGGTTTGCTGAACATCAATTAGTGATAAGCTCAAAAACAAAGATAATGTTCTTCTGCTTATCTTCTATACACACTTTGGATGTTAATGTGTACTTTCATGCACCTGAATGCCTTAGATATAAACTGTCTTGTTGCTATTGTGATTCCGGCTCTTCGTTTCCCTCTTTTTGTTATAATGTTTCCTGTAGTGATAAATGTTTCCTAATTGATAGAGTGAATGAATTTAAATATTTGGGGCTTACTCTTGACTCTAGAATGAATTTTGTGAATCACACTAACACATTGAAAAATTATTTCCGGTGCACTCTCCGACATTTTTTTTATTTGCGTAATGTCTGCTCTACCAAGCTTTTACTGACAATCTATTATGGTATCTTTCATTCTAAGTTACAATATGGAATTGCTTGTTGGGGTGGCGTATATCGAAATAAAATACATCCTCTGTTGGTTCTTCAGAAATACGTTCTAAGGAACATTTGTCGAAAACCTCGTAGGCATTCTAGCTTTCCTTTGTTCTGTGCCCTGAAAATTCTTCCTGTCCGTCATTTGTATTGTTTTAAGGTGTTAAAAATGTTCTTTATGAAGTCTGGTAATCTTAATTTTCGTTTAATTTCTCGTTATAATCTTCGTGGAAACCTTTCGAACACGTTATCTGTACCCAATTTTCGCACTACTGCTTATCGTAATTTTTTCTCTGTTTTGTTTTACCGGTTATTTAATGAACTTCCTCTGTCCATCAGAACAATAACAATTCCAGGAATGTTCTTAAAATGCGTTAAAATGTCGCTCTTCAGTCTTGACTAAGCAGCTTTAGAATCTCTTACTTCTAATATAATGGTTTAACTTTGGTTTACATTTTTTTCTTTTAAAATTTTTTGTTGTTACAATTTCCTTTTTTGTTTATAATTTTTTCTGTTTAAACATGTTTTTTTTCCTTACTTTTTTAGTTTTTTGGTTTTTATTACTGGGTCACCCCACCCAAATTTTAGTTTGTATAATTTATCCAATTGAAGTGACATTCTACACTATTTTATCTTTGTATATAAATACTGAATGTCACTAACCTTTCTTATACTTTCTTATTTGTTTATTTTGTATTATGTATCATTTTATGAATGAAAGAAATAAAGAATCTAAAAAAAAAGAAAAGAATCTATTCTTATTCCTATCCCTCATAAGTGGGTGTGACAAAAGTCTTAGTATGGTTCAATTGTTAAGAAGGCTCTACATATTTTGTTATATAATATTTAAAGGATTTTATCAAAAAAAAAAACGACGCTTTTGTAAAAAAAAACGCTCCCTAGCCCAAACCAACGACCATACCACGTCGAGTTAATCAGTTCTCGTCAGATCACCGTAATTAAACGACGTTGGGTGCGGTTAGTACGCACATTTATATCACATGATATAAAATTTTCCCGGCATTTTCAAGTAACTTCAAGCATTTTCAAGTAACTTCAAGCATGTCCAAGTAATTTCAAGTATGTTTAAGCATTATCAAGTAACTTCAAATTTTCAAGCATTTTCAAGTAACTTCAAGCATTTTCAAGTAACTTAAGGTAACTTCAAGCATTTTCAGGTAACTTCAAGTAACTTCAAGTATTTTTAAGCATGTTCAAGTAACTTCAAGTAACTTCAAGCATTTTCAAGTACCTTCAAGCATTTTCAAGTAACTTCATGATATAAAATTTTTCCGTTCCGATTGGCAAATTATTGCCTCACACAGCAATGTTGTTGTTGTTGTAATTTCGTCCAATTCGCTTCATTTTACCCGCTGTAATTCATTATGTGTCTTATATATGTGGATAATTTTTGTATTGTGCACTTCTACGTATTGCCCCCTACCCAAATATATATAGTGTTGGCATATCTATGTGACGTATAACAGCAAAAAAGGGGGGAAACACGTTATAGGCAACTCCGTATTAATATATAGAAGATTAACACATGAGCATAAAGGGCCCCTAAAGAGTATAGTTTATAAATTTCAGCTCCCTAGCTCAAACTCTGGATTTGCAAAAAAAGTTGATTTTAAATTGTGGGCGTGTCAGTGGGCGGATTTTGAAAATATTTACACATGAGCATAAAGGGCTCCTAGAGAGTATATATTACTCGTATAAATTTCAGCTCCCTATCTCAAATTTTGGTTTTTCAATAAAATAGCTTTATTTAATTGTGGGCGTGTCAGTGGGCGGATTTCAAAAATTCGTAAGCTTGATTATTTCGGAAAAAAATTTTGAAAATTTCATATCCCGAGCAGTTTTAGGAGTAATAGATCATATATAAAAAAATTCAGCTTTCTAGCTCAAAATTCGATTTTTTCCAAAATTTTGTTTTTTTGAGTTTGTGGGCGTGTCTGTGGGGGGATATCAAAAATTCGTAAACTTGATTATTTCGGTACCCTAGAGAGTATATGGTTAAATTTTCAGCTCTCTAGGCCCAGTTTATGGGCCTAATTTTTGCCGACAGACGGACGGACGGACGGACGGACGGACATGGCTAGATCGACATTACTATCGATGCTGATCATAAATATAGTAACTTTTAGGGGTCTACGGGCAATATTACGGTACCTATGTTACAAACTATGCGTCAAAATTAATACACCCTTAGAATAGAGTATAGCTAAATAATGAATGAGGAGAAAAATCAAATAATTTTGATTTTATTTTCTATATTATTATTATAATGTTATTTTGTACAATCTTACTAGCTAACCCGCTAAAAAATCTTTCCAAACCTTTTTATCGTGTTACTCTTAATTTTTTATTGATTATCATGTTCATATCACGCTGGGAAGTTGATCGCGTGAGCCCACTGGGTCGCACTCACCACACTTGTTTTTATTTGGTTTTGTTAGATCTTCCCATAGATTCAATTTATTTTTCCATTCTAAAACAAAAAGCAATTAAAATAACATTTAAGGCGCAGCGTCAAGAATATTATCCGTAATTTTATACAACATCGCATTTCACTGCCGTGGTGAATACAACGCTACATTAAAATATTCCCTGTGTGACAGGCGCTTTGTATTTCAGTGTAATAAATCGCAGCGATGGAATGCGCCGGCAAAACACGACATTAAAACACGTTAACACGAACAATTCCGCGGCTTTATTTCCAAGACATTTTAAAACAAAAATTAATTTCTTTTGGCTTATTTATAATTAAAATTGTTTTGTAAGTTAATTGTTGGCAAAACTCTGAGCAATAAGCTCAAAGTTTGCTGCAATTTATTTGGTTTTTCCTCAAACAATAAAAAAACATTTCTTGTCCAGCCCACTGTAAGAAGGCTAAATAGTCAACTTAGTGTTGCTTACATATCTACGTAGAGCGAAAACGAAATAAATGGTAATGATAATTACTAATGACCACATACGGCAGTTATGCTTACATTCTTACAACCCACCTTCATTCCCTCGTTTCGTCCTTCTTTTCTCCTTTTTATAATTTGTCCAAGAATTAATAATTCTCTGGCGATCATTTCACGTGACCAGCTGACACCACCGCCGACTCTCCTTATTCGCAACGTAGGAACCATCGCGATGTCGTTTGGGGCTCATTAATATAAATCGTGATTATGAACAAGTCGTGCCGGGAGCCTTTTCTATGGCTGTACTGTACATACCCGCTTACACTGTATAATGTACAACAGTTTTGTTTTGGTTTTAATAATAATTGCTGGACGTGTGTTATGTTGTCATGTTGGTGTGTTCATTCGGCGATTGGTCTCTGCTGCTCCATTTGCCTATTAGACGTTTATACAATTGCATGTGAATCAGTTAGTGCTAGATGAACGCCTTTAGGGCAGCATTTTTAGGTGTGCGTTTTGTAAGTGATTGGGTGGTTTTACGGATCATGCACATTACAAGCGGTTCAAATCGAAATGCTTGGTAATTTAATGGTAAGAGATTAATAAAATATTTTCCATACAGGGTGGCGCTAAGACGTTGATAATAAAATCAAACTATTTTTCTAGACACAAAAGGACTTTTCGCGCCAAAGTATTTTGGTCACCAAATTAATTTTTTTGTCTGCTAAATAGGTTTATGGGGTACAATTTGTTATTAAATTTGCAACTCTAAGGACTGTCCATGCGAACAGGACAAGAAGAAACGTTCGACTATTATCTATTTTTAACGAATCATATTTTCCGCACGTCTCATAGTCACTTTTTGGTTCGCTGGTTTGACCTCAAAGAATTACAGCAGGACTCCCGATTTTGGATCACATCATCGCTCAGGCCAATCAATAGCTGGCGTTGCTGTATTTGTGTGATCCAGTAGGAGTTTTTGATATTGCCTTTTGACAGGGTTCGTATGATCTCTCCTTTGAACATGACAATATCAACTGTGCCGCTCGTGCTCCATTAGGTTCTTTGACATCTTCATCTGTGTTGCCGTTAATTTGTCATGTTCTTTTTCGCGATGTCAAACATTGTTAACCGTTTCTCAGCGCCGGGCGCACAACAGCGCTATAGAGTATTCTTTTCAGCTCTGGGGCATCCACCCTGCGCTAACGCGATGCTTTATGTCATCACAACAGGTTGCTTCGATATTAATATAGCACAGGCATTTGAAATGTTCGGACCAGGGAATCAGAGTGGATCAGAAAACGGGCAGCACAAGTATTCTGTTTTTTTCGAACTTATACGAAACCCACTCCCCTCCAAATCATCCAACCATATATCAGTTGCTCGTCGCATGGACGTTTGTAATCGCTTATGATGGCTCAATCGTCAGCAAAGAATAGTTGATGCACTTTGGAGTCCGTCACTTTTAAATCAAGCAGGAAATCAAGGACTCATATACAAATATCAAGGGATTTAAGGTGCTTGCCTAGTGTAAAACCGACTTGAACTGTTAACTCCTTGGTCATCTTACTCTTGTTTTTATTGCCTCATGTATGTCCATGATCATCTGTTAGTTGGTTTCTGGAACTCATCTTTCAAAATCAAACAACCCCACTTATGCTAATAGTTTGAGGAATCAGGTAGTTTTTTCATCATAATCCTTATACCTTAGATTGCATCTGTCGGCTATCTAATACCCGCTTAACGATCTGCATGGCGTGTGAACGTTTCTAGATTAGTGGTGATTGGACGATAGGTACGCACGCAAACAACCTCGGTATTGAACACAGTATCCACTGCCGGAACTACGAAGAAGCACACAAGAGTGAAATCCTAATTCATTTTCTTTGTGGCTGTCTGACACTGGCCAAAGCAGCACGCACTAAGCAATCCGCTATTTGATGATCTCTCATAAATTTCAGACATAAGATTCAAGGACATCTTCAATTTCCTCAACTCCAATGTTTGGTTTTGAGCTCAAACCCAGATTTACTCATATAACCCGTGGGTATTTTCAAAAAAAAAAAACTTATTCGAGAAAGCTGCAAATACCTTTCACTTTACATACATACACACGAAGTTAATCACTCCGTATTGATTCACTCCCGTATATTAAAATAGGACGCCGCGCACGGCGATTCTTGTTCCTAAACGGAGAGGCTACGATCAGGGTCCAGATCACGTAAAATGAAAACTATCGAACGATATTTATATCATTTCGACGAAAGCTGTCTATATTAAATGTACAGAGATAAACTGGGATTGCTACTGTCAAGACGATGTCATTCGTTTGGCACAAGGATCAAAGGGATTAGGACCCTCCCACGTTACTGCATTATTACTGGTCCGCTTGTGGGGTACACCAGTTCGAATCAAATGTTGGTGTTGCTGCATGAGTGTAAACAAAGAGTTTTTTTAGTTTTCAGCTTTCTAGCTCGAGTTTAAAGGCCTAAATTTCGAAAACGGACCGACGGGCGGAGGGACGGCGGACTGACATGGATAGATCGAAAGTACTATCGATGCTGATCAGGAATCTAATTTGATAGGTCTACGGCAATATAAATGTTTCCTAAATCCATATTTATCTATTTTGCTTGCAATTTTTCAAACTCATAATTTTCAGTGTTCTAAATAAAAAATATACTAATCGATTTACGTTTTGGTAGCCCAAAACCATCAAATTCAATCCGTCCATAGAAGTCTGTAAATCCTGAGATCAAATTTCTTGCTTCGGCAGAACATATACTAGAATTGGAACGATACAAAGAGAAGATTAGCATGGCCGCAGGGGCCAGTATTGCGCGGTGCCGGGAAATAACTTCACGGGCAATAACTTCACCTCGAGTGGGAAATAACTTCACTTTTTTGTGGGAAATAATTTCTCCTAACATTTTATGATAATTCAAGAACCGTACCTCGCACATACTAAAATTAAACAGTGATTCCAAGCGGGGGGTTGCAGGGGACAGCTTGCCCCCCATATACATTGCACTGTTTATGGATTTTACTTGCGATTTCGCAACAAATCCCATAAACAGTGCAATGCATATGCAACCCCCCTGCTAGGGGTCACTGTTTGATTTCGAGTAGGTGCAAGGGCAAATTGTTGAAAACACAAATTCTCGAATTATAGATGGGAAATAACTTCACAAAATTTCGGTGGAGTAATTGCTCACTTCACTTTTTTTTTGACCTTATTGCCCACCATAGGTGCATGCTGTCCCCCTGCAACCCCCCTGCTTGGGTTCACTGTTTGATTTGGAGTAGGAGCGAGGTAAGGTACTTGAATTATCATAAAATGTTAAGAGAAATTATTTCCAACAAAAAAGTGGAGTTATTGCTCACCTATGGTGGGCAATAAGTTCCCAAAAAAAAGTGAAATTATTGCCCACTCGAGGTGAAGTTATTGCCCATGTGAAGTTATTTCCCCTGAAGTTATTTCCCTGCACCAGTATAACACGCAAAATCGTGAAGCGTTCCACATTTTTCTAGACAACGAGCATTAGGAAATCATATTTTCAATACACTTGAGGAAATCTCCAAGAAAAGTATTAAGGGACCAATAACATTCTTATAAAAGATTGGATTTAGAGACTTTTCATCATCAAACGATAATACCCAGGTTTATATGAGTTTGTGGTTTTTAACAAACCGCCACACCTACCATCCTACCTACCTAGCTTCGTATGTAGATTGTAGGGGCATACGAAAAACAAATACGTAAAAATCGGAAATATATATTTCTTAAATTTACGAATTCATTCACTTTTAATCAAATATGTTTTTCTATAAATATTTACTTCGGTATATAAAATATTGATTTTCTAAACACAAATTACCACCCTATTTAATTGTCTTAATTGGGAGAAAAAATAAAATAAAAACCATTCGCGTTCCATATTCAAGATTCTTCCGCTTTAATTGTCCACAAGCACCAATTTAATGTTTCTCTTTCAAATATGAGTAAACGGTTAATCTAGTTCAATTAAATCGAAACCAGTTTAGATTTTTCTTTTAATTTAGCATTATATTATCAGCATTGTGTGTGTGTAAGTGATTATAATTTTTGCAAACACTTTATCTATCGTACACAAGTATAGTGATATAATAGTTTGCCTTAAGCAAAGCCGATTTCGAACTAAAACGAAAAATTCCAATAAATTCCACTCTCATCATCAGCGGCTAAATTAAATTTCCATTCACTTCGCAAGCCGTCTGCCGTATAAGAAAAGAACTATCAAAGAAGTGTAATTAAATCCTCCTCTGCACCGTTCAGGCCGCTTGTGCCTGAAACAACAATTTTCGCCTGAGAATAATTAGCTGAAGCCAATGCATTATTTTAAATTAATACTTAAACATATGTTGATACACATTGTACCAAGCAGTTGAATGCACATACAACGAACGCGGGTCTTTCGAATGAATATTTTGTTGTCTTCGTCGATAGTCGTCGTTTTAGCCATCATCATCGTCGAATGTGTGTTTTTTAATTGCACGTCCATTTCGTTTCGTTTCTTCTGTCGCCCCGGAAAATTTATGAGGGTTCGAAATTTTCTACACCATAATTTGTACGTACCTAACAACTTGTAAATATAAAAGCTGTCCTTTGGCTGCTTTTGTTTACAGGATCGTCCAAAAGTAACTTTTGTTTCGGTTTTTTTTAGTTAAATCTGCGTTGCTTTAATTTGCTTAAATCAATTAAAAATAAAAACAGGTGCGATAACGTTTGTTTGCTCAATTTAAAAGAGACTGAAGTGGTGCTGTTTACAAACCAATAAACCATACCACAATTCAAGCCATCCGTGATTAAGGGAATACCCCGGGAATAATCCTTGATAGAAAGCTGAATTGGAAGCTAAATGTCAAATTTTTTTAACACATGCTTTTTGAACAAATGTGTAAGCGGAGAATGTCAGCTCTGACTACATGTCTGCTTACCTAGACTTTAAAAGACCAAAAGATATCTTCCTCTTTCCTAGCAGCGAAGAATACGAAACGAATGAATCAATGAGATTTACCACAAAAAGGAGGAAGCAGATAACCGCAACGGGTATCACAGTGGGTCCACAAGGACCAACGTTAAGCTCTGCTTAACGAACCCGATAACTTGAACTTTACTTTTATCAACATCGTTCAAAAGTTTCCCAATTTTCCTATTACCAAACTAAGAAAATATGCATTGGTAATTTCCAAAAGCATTTTCCAAAACACATTTCCTTATTCATCAGGACTCAAGAACTAGTATAGTTATGTGCCCAACTTATTGAGAAAACCAAAAAGGTGCTTCAGTGAGGAGGAAAATCGGTTGATTCAGTAGCCAGTGTGTGACGAACACCTTAATCCACGCATTAGATATTTTTTTGAAGTAGTTTTCGTTTAGTTTTGAATTTAACGTTCGACTTTTCAAATCAATAACAGAAACCGGAAATTTAACCAAGATTTGAGCTAATTTTTGTTCGACAGTGAACTGTGGCGGCCTGTGTTAGGAAACATGTCATATCCAAGACGTGCTCGCCACGTTCTTTCTTTTGGTAGTAGGCAGTGATCACAGCGAGGCGTTGATTTAAGACGACCAACTCAATCTATTAGATGAGACTACCCAAGCACAACAAAATTGCAAGAATTAATCACAAGTTTAATTCCTTCACTCAAGTGCACCAATAAATAAAGCCTACATCCAAGGACACACTTCCAATACCAAAGGTGCATAATCAACCAAATTTCTCGCAAACCAAATATATTGATCTCTCCGTTTCGTGTCCACAGAAATTGCGGACGCCTTCAAGACAAAGTTCGGCTACTCCTCTACGTAAGCATAGAGAATTCGAGATGGAGCGCCCGGAACAAGAATTAGTTCCCTATTAATTTTGCATCATAAGGCTGTGATCATACCAAGTCATTCCGCACATAAGAAGAGCTGAACTTTGGGAGAAGTGCGTTCCTATCCAAAGAAGAAAGTGGCACGTGTGGATCGAGCTGCCTCAGTCGAAAAGCACACGCGGCCGAGCAAGGCGTTAGTCCCCCAACCCTAGCACCAAGACCATAGGCACACCCCAACCAAGATCCAAATAAAATCAACTCTGATCAAACCCAAAATCTAATTTTAAATCGAATAGGTGCAAAGTAATCAACCTGTTTTTATTCCTAATAATTACAAATCGAATATACGCTGAGTGGACAAAACCAAATTAACAAAACAAACTCATCATCATCGTCCGTCATCTGCGAGTGAAACTTGTAGCCACAAATTTTTACCAACTCGGGAAAATAGTACCAATTAATGATTTCTTTGGCAAATACTATATGGAAAACCATATAATCGTTTTGTTTATGAATCCTTATTCTAAAATTAAATTGTCTGCTTAATTATCTAATTACATTTTATTCATAAAATAAAACAAGCGAATACATATATTCCTTCAACATATAATCCTTTTACCGTGTACTAATGTTTTCGCGCCTAAGTTACGCAGTCAATGGTTAAAAAGTCCAAATCCTTGTATGTAATATAAATGAATAAAATATTTTTTTTTGTTGCCTTTCGTAAGAATAATTAAATAAATCATGCATTTCATTCGCCTATAAGTTCAACCGCTGTTAAGGTCGTAAGTCCTTGCAAGCGCTTAACCGAGCGCTCGCAAGGACTGCAGAAGGGGCTATCCAGAAAATAATCGGACGAGGGGTAGTCAAGGTACATCGGGTCCACACCGATGGCATAGGGGCAGAAAGTCCTGATTTTTCACAACATCGGCAACAACATCAGCTATGTTCTGTTCATTTTTAGGCTTTTTCTTCAAATTTTATCTTGTTCTTCTTGAACATCCTCTTCACATAATTTCTCTTTAAATCCGCTATTTCCGATAACTCTCAACAAAACGAGATAATAAACATAGGGACGGTCTACAGTCCGCTTGGGCGAACTGTTGGATACCCTATTCTTATTCCTATCCCTCATAAGTGGGCGTGACAAAAGTCTAAGTGTGGTTGAATTGTTAAGAACGCTTTACATATTTTGTTATATACTCGTAACATTTAAAGGATTTTATCAAAAAAAACGCTCCCTAGCTCAAACTTGGGTGTTTCAATAAAATTGTTTTATTTAATTGTGGGCGTGTCAGTAGGCGGATTTAAAAAAAAATAACACATGAGCATAGAGAGCATAGAGAGTATATATTATAAATTTCAGCTCCCTAGCTCACTTTGAATTTTCAAAAAAAAAAATAAAAAAAATTGTGGGCGTGCCAGTTGGCGGATTTTGAAAATATTTACACATGAGCATAAAGGGCCCATAGAGAGTATATATTATAAATTTCAGCTCCCTAGCTCAAACTTTGGATTTTCAAAAAAATTGTTTTATTTATTTGTGGGCGTGTCAGTGGGCGGATTTTTAAATTTTTTTATCCCGAGCAGTTTTAGGAGTCATAGATCATATATAAAAAATTTTAGCTTTCTAGCTCAAAATTCGATTTTTTCCAAAATTTTGTTTTTTTTTGAGTTTGTGGGCGTGTCTGTGGGCGGATTTCAAAAATTCGTAAACTTGATTATTTCAGGACCCTAGAGAGTATATGGTTAAAATTTCAGCTCTCTAGGTCCAGTTTAAAGTCCTAATTTTTGCGGACGGACGGACGGACGGACGGACATGGCTAGATCGACATTACTATCGATGCTGATCATAAATATAGTAACTTTTAGGGGTCTACGGGTAATATTAAGGTATGTTACAAACTATGCGTCAAAATTAATATACCCCTAGAATAGGGTATAAAAACAAAAGGTTTCTAATTGAGCAGGCACGAAGTTTATGTGTGCATAGGGAAGCAGCAAGATTACACCCCACCGTCGAGCTAATGCAGTGCGAACAATCAACCACCACCAATATGAACCCTCTCACCTAGCTATGACAAGTGTATTGAGACACTCAATAAATTCTGTTATGCTATCTCTTTTTTCTTCTAACAATTCAGATGATGTTATTTTTTTAGCTTAACGTCCGCTGAAGTAGCCAATGAAGATACCCGCAACTCATTTCTGATATCATTCGAAATAACATAAAGTCATGCGATCTACATCAAGCTCAACTACATCAAATGCAAGCCCTAATTTAAAATACCTCAGGCGCAACACATCTACAAGTCCCTAAGACGACCTCCTTTAAACCAATCATTCTTGGAAAATTGTAGTTATCCTGACCTCGTATCGACGTCTATCATCTTTTACATTGTTGGGGAAGATATGGGGATGATTAAATGGTAAATAACCCTCCAACTTAACGGAATTCCATCTGGTCCACTTGTGGGGTTTTCCGGTTCATCCTAAAAGCATATTTTCATGCCTTCGGTCTCGGATCACTTCATAACTAAGGCCAATCAAATGCTGTTGGCATTGCATTTTGCTGTTTTTGAGGGGCGCTGCCAGGGCCTGATTAACCCTTAGGCTAACTACGCTGCAGCGTAGGGCGCGAGGATCGGGGGTGGAGGGGGGGGGGGGGGGGGGCTGAAATCGTGTCTTCGCATGGACTTATCTAGCATCATTGCATCTACCATACATATTTCTACTAGACCGAGACAAAACACTAAAACTAAATGCGCTTGAGAGTATCTCTAGCTTACACAGTACTTAATATATCCATTGACTTCTAGTGTCTGTGTGATACAGACGTACTTGCTGATAAGAACTGATAAAGAAAGCGTCGTTATATGGGTATACTCTGGCGGGGACTCCCCACTCCCCGGTGTGGTTAATAGTTAGTATACTTTGCACCCAATCAAAGGATGTCTATCAATATATACCTAATACCTACATGTCAGCATATCTCCAGCCGTAAGAGGAACTATGTAATTCTAAGAATTATTAATAAGCAATAATCATAAAGTGCACATTTCCGCAATGACCGAACACCCAATCACCGGATTTCCACCAATAAATACCTAACACCTACATGTCAGCATAATTTCCAGCAATTAACCCTTTGTTATCCTAAGAACTATTAATAAGCAATAATCATAAAATGTAATATTCTAAGAAATACTTTATTAGTATTACCTTAGTTTTGTAAAGAATTATTCAAATCATTATTAAAACAGTTATCAAAGAGAGTGGTTGTTCTTATAATTAGTATTTCCGTGTTTTTTTAAGACTATGAGTGGTAATGAGAGTAGTTCGATAGTAAAAAAGCCAAGTGGAGCAAAATACAGAAAAAAGGCAAAAGAAAAGGAAAAGAAAATAGAAAACATTTTGAAACATACTCGTAAACTAGAAACATTTTTTACGAACTCTGCAGAAAGGAATGAAACGGTGACGAATGCTGCATTATCGCCAGCGATTTCTTGCCCTGGTTCCTCTACCGCGGACTGTTACGTTTCTCCGTCCAACACTAGCCCTATAGTAGCGACGATGCCGACGACGGCGACGATCTCCAATGAAGACGAAATTCTTAAAGAAGAAAAGTCGTCTATTCCGTCAAGTGACCCTGCACTGTGGCAAGTAAATGATGAATTTCGAGATTATATTGTTAAAAATGGACTGCAACAAAACGAAGAATTAGATTCTTCCAGATCAGAAAGGCAGTATAAAAATCAAAAAAGGTTTCTATCTAAAAATATGTTTGAGAAAAAGCTTGTTAATGGCGAAAATGTGAAAAGAAGCTGGTTAGTATACTCAGAATCCACAGGTCACGTGTTTTGTGGTCCTTGCAAATTATTTGGAGGAACATCCGTATTTGCCAAAAGTGGATTTAATGACTGGACAAATTGTAACTTAATAACTGATCATGACAACTCTCCGGATCATCGTAAATGTTTGGGACAATATGTATGTAGAGGTAAACTTTTACAACGACTGGATACCCAAATAGTCAAACAATATAATGAAGAAATAACTTATTGGCGAAATGTATTACTACGGGTTATAGAAACAATTAAGTTTTTAGCTTCTCGTGGGCTTCCATTTCACGGTCAAAATGAAATTATTGGATCTGCACTAAACGGAAATTTTCTTGGCTGTATTGAGCTTACGAGTATATCTAAATTTGATCCTTTCATGGCTGAACATTTGGTGAGATTTGGACAAAAAGGCAGAGGTTCTCCATCGTACTTGTCATCCTCTGTAATCGATGAATTTATTTTACTTCTCGCTGACGAAATTCGACTTTCGATTATAGGAGAAATAAAAAAAGTAAAATATTATTCGATTAGCATTGATTCTACTCCAGATATTTCACACATCGATCAGTTGACATTTATAATTCGTTATATTTTGCCTGACGGAGAACCTGTAGAACGTTTTATCACATTTTTACCCAATTGCGGTCATAAAGGTGAAGACATGGAGAAGGCTGTTCTTGCGACAATTGATAAAACTTTGGAACTTGATATTAAAGACTGTCGTGGCCAAAGTTATGATAATGCTAGCAATATGTCTGGTCAATACAAAGGTCTTCAGTCAAGAATTAAAGCTGTAAGTCCATTGGCTACTTTTGTTCCTTGTGCAGCCCATTCTCTACAACTCGTGGGATCTACTGCCGCGGAAAGTAGTGACGAGTCAGCTGCTTTTTTTACACTGGAACAACAATTATACAATTTTTTTTTCTGGATCTACAAGCAGATGGCAAATTTTGTTATCCAAATTGGATGAAAAATCGACGGTACTAAAAAATCTATCGAAAACTCGATGGAGTGCGCGAGCAGATGCAAGCAAAGCCTTATACAGTTCATACAAACAAGTTCTGGAAACATTAAACTCTATTTGCGAAGATAAAAATCAAAGTAAAGAGACCAAAGCAAAAGTAATACTGGAAAAAATTAAAACTCTCGTAAAGTTTCAAATCGTTAGTGCACAGCTACAAGCAAGTTCTGTTGATTTATCTAACGTTGTTACTCTTTATGAGACATTAAATGTTTATCTTGATACGTTGCGTGACGAAAAAGAGTTCGAAAATTTTGAATCAGAGGCAATCAAGAGATGCGAAGTGACCACATACAAAAAAGATGTAAGAAGAAGAAAGAAACCAAAATTTCATTTTGATGGAGTTAAAACGGGGCACATTGAGTTAGAAGGGAGACGAGCTTTCATCGTTGAAAATTATTATGCAGCTATTGATTGTCTTAAAGTGCACTTAAAAAACCGTCAAATTATGTATAATACAGTAAACACAAAGTTTGGTTTCTTATGGAAACTGCATGAACTAGACGACAGCGAATTTATTAGAAGCGAAGCAAAGGAGTTAAAACAACAACTCGTATATGCCACTGATTTAGAAGAAACCTTTGCAGAAGAATGCGTCCATTTGGCGCAGTTTTTAAAATCTGACACCGAGGCCGAGCATTCTATTTCTGCCAGAACCCCAAAGTGTTTGTTGCAGTTAATAAAAAGTTTTAATATTTCATGCATGTTTCCGAATGTGGAGATAATATTAAAAAAAATTTTGACAATGAGTGTTACCAACTGCAGCGGCGAAAGGTCTTTTTCAGCACTTAAAATGGTAAACAATTACTTGCGCTCCACACTCCGCCAGCAAAAACTTGCAGCGCTCTCGCTAATGTATATCGAAAGCGATTTTTTACAAACTATTAAATTTGAAAAAATTGTGGAAAGATTTGCAAACGCTAAAGCACGAAAAAGGAATTTTTTATAATCTAATAATAATTACTTAATTACTATAATTTTCAAATAAATCATTAATCAGTTGCAAAAATGTTTCACTTGTATGATGCTCTCGTCTTTTTTTTAACAATCACAGAAGTGTAAATATTTAAAAAAAATACTCAAGTCGAAGCAACTTCCCACACTAGAAGACCACGCTCCTGGTCAATGGCAACTTAGTTGTCTATAGAAATGCGGCCAAACACGACATGGATTTGGTTTTCTACTTGGTAGCCTGCAGTCACTTGTCATGATTTTGGTCTTATAATGCGTGAGGTACTTTGCCTTTATGTACGGCCAGCTTAAAAAATGGTTTGCCACCGTAAGGTTGAATGTCATCAGGATTAAAGGACAACGTTAGTTTCGCTTGCAGATCGATCTGAAAACTTTTATAGGTACTATGAACCATGTCAACATTTTCACACTACTACTCTACTCACTTACTACTTTTTAGGCCGTAACACACCTGTTGGGGGCGCGTCCTCATAATTATCCTAGGGCGGTCAGAACTCTTGATCAGTCGCTGGGCGCTGCAGTGATATTCTTAGCCCGTCTCTGCACGGGCCCTTTGTTCGACTTCTTATAAATCAATTGTAATCTGTTTGAATCCTTAAAAATTTACAAACAAAGCAACACCATTCACCATTATCAATGATTGAAAAACTGTGTCGGAATCGTTGAATAAATACTTTCGATCTTTCCTGTACAAGGACAAGCGATTTGTTAACGCCTGTATTTGTCCGGGCAATGGGTCGATTGCAGCAGTTATCTGTAATAATAATTACTAATATCAACTGCAAATCGTTTTTCCTATTTATTACACGGTTTTGCTAGTTAAATGCGAATAGAAAAATCGTAAAAATATTCAGGCTATTATTGGGTTTGCGTATTGAGCACGATGATCTTAGAGTCAGTGGGTGTAAAAAAGATAAATTCACTTTGCCTTGCTGTCTCCATTTCATTTGATCGATGTGCTTATAATTTGTGGATAGCAACTTCACTCCATGATTAGGAAATAAAACGAGATACGGAGTCTAATTTCAACCATAAGGCTATTGAATAAGCCCGTGTTTTCAGCGAAATGATATATGGTCTAAAATTTGGTATATTTTTCATTAAATAAATTATTATGTTATATTAAGCAGAGTAACGTTCATAATTAGGGTGGCGACGGTGTAGAGGTTAGTGTGTTGGCTTGTACAGATAAATAAGTTGTTCAGGAGGAAAGATCACAATGATATTCCTTGTGTTCGAATCTCCCAGACAGCAGAGAACAGACAGACAATACTGACTGCTGGAATAAGTCCAGAAAGTGTCGCTTCAAACGACGATTTTTTCGTGGTCGAGGACCCACAGGAGAAAGTGGATTTGCTGGGCGCTTGTTTCGAGGCCGTGTATACGGTGAACAATCCTGTTCGCCGTAACCACGACATTGAGAATAGGGCTCTGGTGAGGCACTTCTATCTGCGCACCGAACTTGAGAATTGGCGATCTGAGAATAACGGATTCACCGTGTTCACTGATGAAAACCATGCTAATGCAGTTGTCGCCAATGGCCGAGATGCATCGCACTTGTTCGTGTCGAAGGATGATCTTCTGTGCATCTTCGAGTCGCTAAAGAATAAAAAGTCGGCGGGGATGGATGGTGTCCCAAACGTCGTATTGAGACACCTGCCTTTGGAGGCTGTAGATATTTTCACCACGCTGTTTAACAATGCGCTGAATAATGCACATTATCCGGCGCATTGGAAGGTAGCTGTGGTACACCCTATCCCGAAAAAATGTAAAGATAGGACGAACCCTGCCAATCTCCGGTCAATTAGCTTGCTTCCGAATATTAGCAAGGTCTTTGAAAAGGTTGTCAATAGAGCCCTGTTAAAGTGGGTCGAGGACAATAACATAATCCCGGACAACCAGTTTGGTTTCAGGGCGAGGCATGACACTATTCATGCCGCGTCGAAACTGGTTTCCGACATTCAATGGAATAAATACAAGAACCAATGCACGGGTGCTTGTCTGGTTGGTTTTGAGAAGGCTTTCGACACCGTATGGTTAGAGGGACTTTTCTACAAGTTGACCAGGCGGGGGATGCACAAACCTTTGCTATATGTAATTTATAATATGCTTATGGGAAAGAAGTTCGTTGTCAAATGTGGCAACGTGACTTTGAGCAGAGTCTTTGAAATTAAAAACAGTTTACAGCAGGGGGCGGTCAATTCTCCGATCCTGTTTAACATTTACACGAGTGATCTGGTGGGTTCACTCAGACATGCTATAGCGTATGCCAACGATTTGGTGGCATACAGATCAGGTCCTAAAATCGAGGTCATTAATATCCTTTTGCAGCGTGACTTCGATCAAATTAAGCGATATTGCGACGACTGGAAGTTGAAAATCAACTTTCAGAAGACGGAAACAATCTTGTTCAGAACTCCATTGGCTGGGGCCTCTAGGGATACCAGAAAAAACTGGAAGAAATTGGCCATTATTGCACAAAATGGGCAGCCATTGGCGGTGAGAAGCGTAGTTAGATATCTGGGTATCTGGCTTGACCAGTATCTGTATTTCGAGAGACATATAGTTGCTTGTATTGCTGGGGCCAAGAAGGCTTATGCTCTGACAAGGAGACTGTTTCATAGCAGTCAACTTGACTCTAGAGTGAAGGTCATTTGCTACGTGGCCCTTATAAGGCCGATCATCGCTTATGGTTGTCCATTGTGGTTTAATATAGCGCCTAGTTATATGGAAAAGATTCGGGTTTTAGAGAGACAATGTCTTAGGACCTGTCTCCGGTTGTTCCGAACGCCCGAATCCAACTATATAAAATACTATCCCAACAAGGTCCTATACGATGGGGCTCAGTTGAATAGGATTGCCAATTTCCTCATTAAGGTCACTCGAAGGCACGTTGCAAGGGCGATGGCCAGCGACAATAGTCTGATATTTGGAGCTTACTACCCCAATGAAATGTACATAGAGAGTACGCTCCGGTCTGGCTTTATCCCGCCAGAGGCATTTATCTATATTGATTCAAAAGGGCTGGTACAGACGAGGGATGGTATCCCGGTCTTATACCATCGCTACCGCAGCGCGAGAGATAAGCGGCTCCTCCATGACGGGGACGTCGCCAATGCTCATGAGCTCCTCCGTTTTAGTACCGCAATATCGGAGAGGGATAGATTCGACACGGAAAAGCAATTCGCCGAATTTTGGTGGCTTGTTGAGGGGGGAGGGGTCAACATGCCCTCCCAGGACGGTGCGTTACTCTAGGTAACATCCTCTTAGCTTATAAGTTAGATTAAGTTAGCTAGGGCGTTTTTGGGAGAGGCCGGGCTCGCCAACGTGTGGTGGTGCTTCCGGGAGTTGGCTGACGCTGTAAGGCTTCAGTCGGCTCACGGCGGCGCGTGTGCACGTTGACGACTGCCAGGCACCCGGAAAGCAATTAGAATTTTGACCACTTGTTGCGCAAGGCAACGAGTGTTCAGAATCCTAATTATAGTTAGAATATGTTAGGTGGTTTAAGTAAGTAGAATAGGTAGTTGGTAATTTGTTTTATATAAAAATATAAAATTTAAATAATGATGCCGAGTTTTATTTAATTTTCTCGAGGAACACATATGTAAGATTAGTTCGTAAAATAGTTTTTTAGGCCGAAAGGCAATAATTATAAGATATAGTTAAGTTTAGGGCGTCCGCATAAGGATCAATAATCTAGAATAAGTATCCTGTTAATTTTAAGTTAGATTTAATCATTTTTGTCTAGTATGTAAGTTGATATAAGCTAATAATTAATAAAAATGAATTTAAAAGTAAAAAAGTAAGTGTGTTGGCTTGTGACCCGTGCGGTGCAGGTTCAATCCCCATGGGGAACAACAACATACGCCACCCATTCACATGCCTGTACACCAAAAAGGAGGATTTCTGCCTGGTTGTACAATGGACCGTTACCGAGTCTGAGTGCTCTGGGATTTGGATTTCGCTTTTTAATAAAAAAAAAAAAACTATAATTGGATTGCGAATGAGAAATAAAAATTGTACTAGGTATATTTCTTAAATTTCGCCATGGGACACTAAAGTTCATTAAGGGCACAAGGTTCAGTGAATTCATTTTGCCATCAATAAGATTATTTATTAAATTAAAGCAAAGATACGAATGCCTGTTTTCAAGGCTCTTCAAAAAAGAACCAGCATTTAAGTTTCGTAGAAAAATACGTGAATGGGTCTATTTTGTGATCTGTATTGCGATATTTATAAACAGTCTAAAGACCTGTACATAACCTATGCAAAGCCAGAGTCTATACCGAAAGACAATATACAGCCGCAATTGTCTAAGGACTATCTGCGCAGGCGAGTTAAGCGATCAGTAGGCGTCGACGTCTTTAAGGGAGTATGTATATAGTGAACCCAGCTGGGGTGCTCTTAAAATACCTGGGAATGGATTAAAGAACTCACAGTTTGAATTGCATTTAGAAGGAGTAAATTGTATGGCCTCCCAATTAATCATATTAAAATGAAGTCACCGACAAATCGTCAAGTGCTAATCAGGTCAAACGGTAGTCTGTTGCTCTTCGTAATGAGGGCGACATTTATTTATTTTGGATGCCCTGAAAAAACGCAGTGTTATTTGAAGTTTGGAAGAAGCTCTTCCGAGTTATTTCAAACCTGCACCGGATTTCAGCAAGCAGATGCGCTATTATGTGCCTTCTTCAATCTTGTTGTGGAGCAAATAGTGCGCCAAGCAGGTGTCAAAATGGTAGACATTATCTTGAATAGATTCGTCCAGCTACTGGGGATTGTGGACGACATCGACAAGTTTGGCAAAACAAATGGGTTTGAAACTCCTAACTCAAAAGACAACATTAATCCTTATAGTCCTGCTTTATTGTGCCGAGCTCTGGACGATAAGTAGGAAAGAGGAGCTTATATTGGATTCTTTTGAAAGAAAAATACTCCGTCGGATATTTGGTCCTGTGTGCGAGGAGGGCGAATGTAGCAGAAGATAGAACCGCAAACTCTATGAGCTGCACAGATATGTGGATGTAGTATAAAAAACTAAATAACATGCTCCATCCACGAGGATCTTCGACTCTCAGCACGCATGTTCGAGAAAGAAGACCGAACCTCCGTCTTAAAGACTAAGCCATCGCTGATACCGGAGCGTTTGGTCTGGATAACTGGAAGTAGTATGCCCGGGATCGCAGAGGATGGAAGGATGCAGTATCTTCAGGGCTCGGGAGCCCGTTAATTAAGGAAGATACCCAGAATCACCAAACATGTCGTGGCGCACTTCCTCTCTTTCCTTAACAGCGAAGCCATGATGAATATAAATGGAACCACATCCATCCTACTTCCGTGCAAGCCTACTGGTTAGCCTTGGCTCACTCATTGACGGTATCTCCGGAGCCGGGGTCTACTCTAGAGACTGTCGGATAAATCTATCTGCAGCCTTGGGTAGACAAACAACTGTTTTTCAGGCAGAAATCTTTGCGATTGCCACTGCCGCCAATTTCTGTTAAGGAGAAGGATTAAGGGTAAAACCTTATACATCTGCTCAGATAGCCAAGTCGCTATCAAAGCCTGCTCGGCTGGCTCTCTCAACTCAAAAATAGTTGAGGAAACCATGGTTAAGATAAACCGTCTGGGTAGATGTAATTCGGTATCACTTGCCTGGGTTCCTGGGCACACAGGTACCCAGGGTAATGAAAGAGCGGATGCTCTGGCCAGGAAGCCTTCATTGGCCCACAACCATCCATAGGATGCTGCTCATCCGTCCACAAACGTGAAATGGATTCGGCTCTACGCCAACAACATTCCGAATACTGGCATGACCTGGTCTCATGTAGGTATTCGAAGAAGCTAGTGGACGGTCCAAAAATTAGCAGACCTAAGTTTTTACTTGGACTAAACAGGAAAGTCTTGAGATCCTTGATTGGTCTCGTCACTGGTTTCAGTCCTCTTAACGAGCACCTAAAAACCATCCACATGTGAGTGCTGCCTAGAGGCGGATGAGACGGCATCTCACTTCATCTGTGAATGTCCTGCTTTCGCCAGAACCAGGCTCAACTCTATAGGCAAACAATTCGTCAACGAAAATGAGATGGGGGACATTGAACTTGCTAGTATCCTTCGCTTTGCCAAGGCTACTGGCAGGTTCTCCCTCACTGACGCTGACTAATCGCCAATAAGCAGTGAGCGGGCAGCTATGCTGAAGTACAATGGACCAATAGGTCTAACTGCTTGTCATCTAATGATGACCCCACTGCACATACAATACAATACAAATACTGGTCCGCCTGTGGAGTTCAAAGGTTCGACCAAAAACAATATTGGCAGGCCTTCCGGTTTCATATTACTTTATACTTGAGGCCAACTAAATGCTGGTAGTGTTTCATTTGTTTGATCGGGAAGTTTTCATGCTTGCATCTTTTATTACGATTTCGGCATTATAAGCTTACTGTTTGATCTTCCTTTTACCACACCGGTGATCTCCAGTCGACCCTTACACGGTCAATCGAATGACATCAATCACAAGCATGTGTTTGTGAAAATGTATCTGTATGAGTCACACACATTTGGTGAAGTCTGATTGACGAAAATCAAAGCAAGTTTAATTTTGCATGATGAACGTCATGCTGATTGATATGTGTAAGGGTTGGATTGACGTAATAACTTCATTATGTTTTGTACTACGGAAGCGAAAACATGTCTGGCGCCAGCGGAAAATTGATGGACGATGAAGACCGAGCATTTGTTTCGAAATTAATTGAAACGTATCGGTCATTACCGAGTTTATGGGATGTCAACAGGAAACAAACAAATGCAACAATATGAAGTTTTACTGCAAAAGTATAAAGAAAAGTATCCTGATGCACAAAAAGCGGATGTCAACACAAAAAATAAATACGCTGAGAGCGAATTTTCGGCGCGAACTTAAACGGTAAATTTTAAATCCTCAAATGAATTCCCTGTAGCAAGATATCACAATGTTTTAGAAAGACTCTGGTTTACGGAAATCGCTTCACACATGCATGTACATATCTTTTTTCATAATCAAAGGAGAAATTATTTTAAGCAATTCCTCGTAAGTGGAGTTATCCATTCTCATAAAATTTTTAGAATCGTCCTGTGCAGATATTTTCAATTCATTCAAAAGATTTTCATGTGTGAACTGATTCCGTTTTTTTAACCACTCCTTTATTGAAATTCTCTTTTTTCTTGACATTTTTTTCTTTTTCCTCCTCAGGAGCAATGCAATACAATCGTCCGTTTCATTCATCGCACATCCGTACACCAAGAAAACTCACAAAAACTAAAAATTTCACGTCAATCGTTTGAACTGTGTAAGGGGTAGCGTCAATCCACACATACACGATGCATGATGTCAACCGATTGACCGTAAGGGCCGCTTAGGGCCGCTTAGGAGGAAATTAGACCTAGGCCTAATCACAATAAACGACACGGTCGTAGAGTATTCCGACGAAGTCAAGTATCTTGGAGTAATCCTAGACAAGAGACTTAACTGGAACTCTCACATAAATAACAAAATCACTAAAGCTACTAGAGCTTTATGGGCCTGTAGTCGCACATATGGCAGAACCTAGGGAATCTCTCCAAAGATCGTCCACTGGATTTACACAGTGATGATAAGACACATTGTAACATACGCCTCCATAGTATGGTGGACAAAATCCACACAAAAGATCGCAATAGAGAAGCTCGAAAAGGTGCAACGGCTTGCGTGCCTTGGTATCTCCGGAGCCATGCGAAATTGTCCAACAGCTGCCATAGAGGCAATAACAGGAATTACACCTCTCCACATATACATTTAAAAAGTGGCGATCCGCAGTGCAATAAATCTAATACAGTTAAACGAGATAAGTCTTAATGATCATCCGGAACTAAAGACCCTTCTCGATGAACTGCCAGAACTTAACATGAACTGCGCGGTCATAGACCGCATTCAAAAAACACTATGCTTCAACAAACGGTTCTCCACGGAGATACCCAAGAGAGAAGCATGGGTTAGTAATAACCCACCAAACAGCCACAACGGCATAAAGTGGTATACGGATGGTTCTAAAATGGAAACGAGGGTAGGAGCGGTAATAGACGGACCACACAAACGCTTCACGATACCCATGGGCACAAGTCCAAGCGTATATCAAGCAGAGCTCCACGCCATTCAAGAATGCGCGAGCCACATTAATTTATCTAGCATAAAAGGTGCAACCATCCATATATTTACGGATAGTCAAGCAGCTATAAACGCCCTTAGCTCTTATACCATTGACTCCAAATCAGTCATGTACTGCTTCAATACCCTACAAACACTCGGAATAAGAAACAAGACCAAATTATGGTGGGTTCCGAGTCATGTCGGGGTAGAAGGTAACGAAAAGGCCGACGAACTGCCCAGAAAAGGTTCAGAAACACCTTTCATAGTACCTGAACCTTTCTGCTGCACTTCTAGATCAGCAGCAACGGCAGCAATAAAAAGCTGGGAACATGTATCCATCTTTAGGAAAGCATCAATGTCTAAACCCAAGCAGGCATGATATCAAAAACTTAGTAGGTTACCTTACTGGTCACCATGGTTTAAGATATCATCTACACAAAATGAGAATAGCAGACTCTCCTGAGTGCCGACTCTGTCTTGAAGAGGACACATTTTATGTGAATGTCCAGCCCTTAATGGAATTAGAAAGAAGATCTTTTTCAGGGAACAAATGAGCCCCGAGGACATAAAGAATTCTTCTACTGGTAAAATTGTCCGCTTTACACGGAAAGTGGAAATTCTACTTGATTAAATTTTTCTGGCCCATACGGTACAAAAGATCTTTTTAGGTCGAAGTGCCCCCCTTATAAATCTCCTTGGCGAGCCAGAATTTATAAAAAAAAGGGCCGCTTAAGGCCGTCCCTGCACTGTGCACTACTGCAGTGCTGCAGTAAATAATAAGTTGTTGTTGCAGCTTTGAAAGCGTTTCTCCCAAACACACGGCAAGTACGAACAGCCTTCAGCTGTAAGCAGACCGAAATTTTCTAAATTTCGCAAGATACGTACAGAAAAATTACTTCACATGCAAAATTACTAGTGAAAATATTTCCCACAGGAAAGTGAAAATCTTTTCGACATTCAATGACTTTATATCACAGTCATTTAAAATAAGTGGAAATCGTCCAAATTCGAATTTCCTTGTAAGATGTTTCACGGTAGCATCATTGAAGATCAGGAATAGGTCATTGGCAATATTTAATCCACTACGAAGCTAGCAGAGCCGCAGTCCTCTGGAAACGGTTTTAACATATATTTAAAATACAGTGTTCTTTTTTGATATTCCTTTGATATTTAAATACTAATAGGAAGACATGATGAAAATTCACAAATTGTTCTGACAAAGCGTTCAATGAATTTGTTCAGCTTAAATATCTTTGCTTCGGCATGATCCCTAAGCACATGCAACCTTTAGACAAGTATGAGATAGCAGTCAAAATCCACCCAGTAGGACATCTGTGGAGATGTCTTCAGGCCTTACTAAATATCTACGTACTAACCTACTTCATCAATTAAAATCATTGAAAAAGCGCTTCCGCCGTATGACAACGGCGAGGAGTTGGCATTGGCTGCATCAATGTCATTACCACTAACTTCTCTTTTCAGGCATTATCTTTTTCAGCCCTGTGCTTTTACATGCCTAGGAAGGGATTCTGAAAGACTCGCCGCACTATACCCTTTTTAGGGAAGTGGAAACAGTAAAGCTGAAAACGGTAACGTCTGAGAAATGATGTATGGATCTTTCCGATTTTTAGTTTTTTCTATGTAAAAGCATTGTCTCCGATTTATTTGTATTTAATTCTGAAGACCTATGTAAGTACAAATCATATGCATCAAAATTTTAAAAGAGCCCTAACCACATAGGAGTTTTTATAGCACACTGCACAGAGAATTAAAGTATAATGTGTCATAAGGGTTTTTTTTTTTTTTTAATTTCTTAACGTTCTTCTAAGTAACCTGGGTACCTAACTGTTTTACGAATTTTATTTTATTTTTATCGCAGAGTGCATTATTGGCTTTCAATTGGCTGAAATTGTCGATGCGTTAAGGTTGTGACTTGTGAAAATAGTGACTTAAAGTGAACAGATGCTTAAGCTGAAAATGGTTTAGAAACAGCTGGTGGTAGGGAAGAAGAAAACCATCGAGAAGTAATACAAACACCAGCTATAATTGAAGATTTGAAGCAGAAATGGACCCAGGACAGGCTACGGAAATCCTCGATGATGGCGGAAGGTTGAAGAGGAAAATGATAGGGCTTTCACTAAGCGAGAAAAGAATTATAAGAAGAAAACAGGAAATCAAAAAACATTCAGTCCGGCCACCGTGTGACATTAAATGCCATCGATTTAAGTAGAAGTTTTGAAAGTGGTTTTAGTTTTGAAATGGATATAGATTCGCTTCCTAGACATGATTTTGGTAGGATTTGCTTTGTCAAAGATTTTAATTGATAAAGGAAATATGTCCTACATAATTATATAGCAAGGCCTTAAGAAATTTCCAAGGATTTTCTACTCGGAGGTAGGTATGTCAGGTACATGCAACCACTTTTTGCCATTTTATGTGCATATAAAT
Organism: Portevinia maculata; assembly: GCA_949715645.1. Classification (NCBI taxonomy): domain Eukaryota; kingdom Metazoa; phylum Arthropoda; class Insecta; order Diptera; family Syrphidae; genus Portevinia; species Portevinia maculata. The sequence goes on along the minus strand of OX454525.1, from coordinate 107,311,852 downwards.
GCCTGAACGAAAATCATATAATAGCTGTCTGTTACCTACACCTACCACTTTATGCGTATTTACACCTGTATCTGTACACAGGTGACAAGATAAACCATTTGAGTGGGCATACAAATGCTATGTCAAACTAAGTCCTGAATCGTTTCCCACACTCGAGCCTTCTCATATGGCTCATGTTCTTGAATCAGTAAAACATTTACATATGTGTATGTACACGACAATAAAACTACTTTTTGTATTTTTCTGGATTCTTTAGTCCACCGAAGGGTGAGTCCGAGTATTAATATGGTACTCGCAGTTGCATACAAAACCCTTAAGTCTCTTGAATATCCTTTCCCGGAGCAAAACCCAGTGCGTAGTCTTGCAGCAGTCACCCCTCTGACAGGTCCCTCTCATTTTACATAATTTCAGATGCAGGCAGTTGCTGTCCTAGATATTTTCTGCTGAAACGATGACGACGATGATGATGATATCTAACCGTTATTCCTGCCAGTTTTCTATGGAGTAGATTGTGATTTTGCAGACCCCCTCATACTTCGAATGATTTTATCCCACTGATGCAGCCCATGATTAACAGCCGTAGTACATTTACATTTTGTCCTCTCATACCAAGCTCTTATTTCATTTATTTTTGGGAAATTCTCTTTAGCAGGACACCACGAGAGGATGGGAGTATTCCTGCCACCATTACAGCCACCTTTGCCCATGGTTGCTTCTAGCAAAACAGTTCGATGGTGAATTATCTGTAAGAAGACGCAAACTTAGAAGGAGTATACCCTCCAGAAGTGGTCACTGAGGGGTGGTGTGCGCACACTGCACAGAAATGTTTGTGTCTCTAGTCGGAAAAGGGTTGCGGGCGGCCTTAAGGGGTGAGTTGTTTCAATGTTATGCAAATTAGAGCTAATACAGACGTCCGAATCGCAAATTAAATTGCATATTCGGTTTTAAAAACACCAATACTCAGACAGATAAAGTGGATAGCAGATGGAATACATCGACCCATACTACACGTACTCGTATCTATCCTTAGACATTTACAAACTCTTTCAAATAAGTGTTGTACGCTGTCTCACCCGTGTTTTACAAATTCAGTGTTTTCCTTACTAAGCTGGTTCTGTTGAACAAATTTCGGTAAGGGTTTTCTTTTTAGTGTGTGATCTTATGGAAGAGACTTGCCGATAATTGGTGCGAGATCTTAAAATGTTCTCTTGCAGCTCAGGCCTATGGGGGATTGCTTGTAGGTTGATAGTGCGCAAGCACTATCTAATTATACCAAAACATACATAAACAAAAAATTATAGAAATATGTGTAAAGTTTTTCCTATCAAAGGTGAGCAGAAAAAATATTTTGAAATTTGAACTCTTAACTTATGGAACACACGGCTTTTAGGATGTTATGACGCTGTGGTAGTCAGAGATACGTTTATCGGAAATCCACACATGGCGGATAATTCAGAGTTGAGTAGCCAATGTTTTTATTTTATGAAGTGTTTTGTCTTGAAATTTGTAGTCATTATGTTAAACAAAATTGTTACATTCTATTCTGCGAACAATTTCAATTAAAAAAAAAAAAAAAAAAACCTGAACAAAAACATTTATTTGTGAGCGCTATTAATTTAATTCCGCTAAATCAGCGATTCGTCACACTGTGCGTTGGTGACTTCTTAGCAAAATTACGTTTACGACACTTTGATGAAGTGATTGACGACCGACACGGAGGCATTTCTGGTATGCGCTTGGCGGTTCGTTCGAGATCAGAAATTGCGCTGGCGGCTGACTCTCCTGGGATTGCAGCCACATTGTTTGGAGGTGGTAGAACGGCCGTTGAATCTGCTGACTGACAAACCGACTAGCAACATTTCAAATAATTTCGCAATTGCGAAAGTGTTGTAGAGTTGTAAGATTATTATCTAGCGGACTATGAAAGATCTGCGCAGTAACAATAGACGTTTTGGCGGCGCAATGATTGTGCTGGCGACAAACGCTTCTTGTTATTTCACGATCAACGGCAGCAGATGAAATCAACGCCTTAAGATTAAGTATTCGTGGCGTTATGTAAAGAAGCTGCGGTTGACGACAAATATGCGAGTTGCGTTGCAAAACGATTCGTCTGCCGAGATTTTCTTCAATCAATTGTTGGCGATTGCCAATGTAATAGTACCACTCGACCTTTTCACCGGATTGATTTCACTCCCGCCGAATTTCTGCCATTTTACAACGACGAAAGAGGAACTCGTAAAAAGTTATGTGAACCACGATTGGTTGAGTGCAAGTGCGATTTAGGCAGCGACAAATAAGGATGTCGATGATTCGAATTTTGTAATTCAGAATGCAATTGCTGGACAATTACATTCGTTCAAATCAGTTGATTGCGTAACAAATGCGGAAGAAGCAACCAATTATCTAACGGAGTTCTTGAATTGATTGGATTTGCCAGGATCACCAGCACATAACTTACGACTAAAGATTGGATCTGTTATCATCATGCTCCGGAACCTCAATCACCCGAAATTGTGCAATGAAACAGGATTGGTTGTAAACCAACTCAAGAATAATGTCATTCAAGCAACGATACTCAAAGTCAAATACAAAGGCGAGTGCTTATTCCGAGAATTCCACAGATTAGAACCGATTTACCTTTCGAGTTTAAACGCATTCAGTTTCCGGTTCGCTTTGCATTCGCCATGACAATCAATAAATCACAATGCCAATCTTTGGAAGTTATGGGATTAATCTCGAATTCCCATGCTTCTCATGACCAATCATATGTGGCATGTTCGCGTGTTGCAAAGCCTTCATCTTTATTTATTTACGCGCCGGACAACGTAGTGCACCACGAAGCATTAAATTGACCTGACAAGTGAATCCCTAAACTTCTTTACATCCCGTGTAAATATTCGAATTCGAAAAGTGTTTCATTCAATCAATAATTCAAATTCTAATTTCGGGTAGAATCGTGAATACATTAATTCAATCAAAAAATCAATTTTGGGCAGGACGAAGTTCGCACGATCCGCTAGTTGAATATACAACAAATTACTATACAGTAGAGTATACTGTTCTGTTTATATTGTTCTGAGTACAAAAATATGCACTCATTTAATAAAAAAATGTCAACCGCCCTTAGTGTTATTAGAATTTAATTCCCGGCAAGTTAAAAAAAGACGCTTCTCTGGACTACCGGATTCCCTACATTTGCCGTTTTCATTTAAAGATCAAACTTTACTAAAGTACTTAAGTATTTTTTTGAAGCATTTGATAGAGATAAGGAATAATGTGAAAGACCATCCAGAATATATGTTAGGCCCGCACGCAAGGTGTTCCCGGGGGGTGAATCCGGGTAAAACTCAACCGATTCTTTTCAACATCAAAACCGAAATACTTCAACGCCTAAAATAAAAAAAAATAGAGCTTGTAAATAAAGTTTGTATTTTGTTTCTTATGAAAGTTGATGTAAGAAATGAACTAGTAAAAGAAGTTTACTATCTGGAACAATTTGTAATTTATCGATTTAATAATTCCATAAGAAAAATATAGGCTTAACATAAACAAAAATGATTGAAGGTGTGAGGGCGGGGGCATGGCTATCACCTCCTCCTATTCTGTATCTGTGTAAAAGTGGATTGATTCAACTTTTATCATCATTCATCATCGATTCATACTCCCAGAATGATCTGCGGAGACTGTGACTTGGTCATTTTTATCTAAACATAGTCAGATACATACAATAACGTTCACAGTCAGGCTGGTCCCGTGCGGAGTTTAGTCAGTTCTCCCATCGGGCGCGTCCCCAGGTGGCGGATAGGGGGCCCCTGTGCGTGTGTATGCCAGATAGTGTGCACACTCGCAGGGTTGGTGGAAATAGCCAATACCACCCGCGGACCAAAAAACTGACAGGAGGTGGATACTCTTTAAAAATCTAATATGGAAGAGAACAAAAGGAATGAAGTTACGGTGCAGGGAGTCGGATCCCCAGTACCGGCGGCGGAGAGTGCGAAAGCAGGCTCAAAGTCGTCGAGATACAATGACTGCAAAATTTTGAAAACTAATAGTGCTAAAGCACCTGCTACAGTATTGGTAAACTTGGATGCTGTAGGTAGTAATGCTACAAGAAAAGAGCTAAGCGAAGTGGATCCGGTTGTTGACCCATTTGGAAGGAGCACTCGATGTGCACGTTCGCCAACTAAAGTGACTAAAGTGACTTCCTTGAGAAACAATACGCGCTCACATTCGGAAACGACGTCATCGGCAAGAGTTAACGCAATAAATGCGACTGTCACTGCTCACGGCGCTCAAAATACCAGTGACAAACACGAGAATAATAAAATGCTCCAACTTGGCGTTAAAATCGACGGTCTGATCGATTTCTATCGGGACAAGCATAACGTCCATGGAGAAATTAAGAAAATGGGTACGCTCATAAAGTCCGTTTTCAGGGAGGCGGAATCCGAGGTCGCCGATTTACGAAATGAGATATCTGAACTCCGTGAACAGATAAAGGTCCTTAGACTTAATGCGGAAAAAACCCATGCGACAGCATCCTCGCAAACGGATATAGCCCCGGCTGACGAAAATACGGGCCGAGAAGAGATGTTCCAAGAAATCCCCACGATCGACAAGAACAGACCGTCTATCCGATCTGTGAAAAGAAATAGGGATGCGGATATGAATGGTAACCGGTCCGAGGAGCAACCACCTAAAGCTCCTGCTCCAAAAAAGACGCGGATAAATTCGCCGAAAAAAACAAGCGGTAACATTTTTAAAGGCCCGTCTAAGCAAGCTTCAGAGAAGCAGAAACAAACGGACAAGCCGAATACGCCGAAACCGACACCAAACTCGGAAGCTAAGGCAGCGCAAGAATGGGTGAAGGTTGCGAAAAAGAAGCGTGCAGCAGATGTGAAAAAACCACAGCGTCCAGATGCGATACTAATCAAGAAGACTAGCGAAATATCGTACGCTGACCTACTCCGGAAACTGAAGGCGGATCCGGCGCTAAAGGAAGTAGGGACTAATGTTAGCCGAATCCGTAAAACAGCAAGCGGTGACCTTTTACTGTCGCTAAAAAATACTGCAAATCCTTCAACCGCAGTCTTTAAAAACAAAATTAAGGAAGCGCTGGGAGAGAATGGTAACGTTTGGTCCCTTACACAAGAGGTCTTGCTTCAATGCAAAGATATAGACGAAGTGACGTCGAAAGAGGAGATCTGTGCTGCTTTAACAGATCAAATAAATTTCGAACTTAAAGTCGCGATGATCAAAAACGTTAGAAAAGCCTATGGTGGAACACAAACAGCCACCATAAGCCTACCAACGGAGACGGCGAACAGGCTGCTAAAAATGGGAAAAGTGCGAATCGGTTGGGTCTACTGCCGAATACGGGCAAAGACTGTACCCAAGCGTTGCTTTAGATGCCTCGAGTTCGGACACTTCGCAAGGGCATGCAAAAGCCCAAACGACCGAACGGATCTGTGTGTCAGATGCGGAGAAAAAGGTCATAAATTAAAAGACTGCAAAGCCAGACCAAAATGCCTGCTATGCGAAGCGAAAAATGTTGAATTTGGACATATAACTGGTAGTAGAAGATGTCCTGAATACAAGAAAGCGGTGGAAATTATTTCGAAAAAAATATGAACCTACTACAGCTTAATTTAAATCACTGTGAAGCGGCTCAAGACCTCCTACAACAAACTGTTCGTGAACAGAAAGTTGACGTAGCGATTCTCTGTGAACAATATAGGAATCTATCGGGCAATAACTGGGTTGCCGACAAGACGAAAACATCTGCAATCTGGGTTTGCGGAGACGTCTCCATTCAGGAACGCTCGGATGTGCCGGAGAAATTCTTCATATGGGCTAAGATAAACGGTATTTATATATACAGCTGTTATATTCCACCTAGCGTTACTATTGACATTTTTGAGATGATTTTGGACAGACTTGTCGCCGACGTAACCGGTAAGAGTCCCGTCATAATCGCAGGGGATTTTAACGCATGGGCCTCGGAATGGGGCAGTTCATATACGAATCGTAGAGGGACTGTTCTACTAGAAGCATTCTCTTGTTTAGATATTATTTTAGCTAACAGCGGAAGAACGAACACTTTTAGTACAGCTAGATCGGGATCTATGATCGATATCACTTTTGCAAGCAGTAGGCTGCTAAGTGATGGTAGCTGGCGCGTGAGCGACCATTACACGCATAGTGACCACAACGCTATTTTATTCAGCGCGAGCACTGTATCGACAAACATTACTAACCGGACGACGCTGAAGCGATCGAAGTGGAATGTCAACACTCTAGATGAAGATCTTTTAAGCTTCGTTGTCAGTGAGGCGATAATTGAACCCAGAAGTGCAACGGAATTCGTAGAACAGGTATCACGGCTAGTTGTTAACGCCTGTAATACGTCAATGTCTAAGTTAGGAACGGGAAAACATCGACCTCCAGTGTATTGGTGGACTCCCGAAATCGCGGAACTTAGATCGGCGTGCCATCGGACACGAAGAATTTACCAGCGCTCCCGGACTCATAACGCCAATGACCAACAATTGCAACTCTTACGCAGCGCACATCGAGAAGCGAGAATCCGCCTAAAAAAAGCAATTAAATCTAGGAAGCGTCTTTGCTTTAGAAATCTATGCGAAGAACTCAATAGCGACGTATGGGGTAAAGCTTACAAAATCGTTTCGATGAAGCTTAGAGGTCCCCGCATGCAATCGCCAACATGCCCAGTATTGTTACGACAAATAGTTGAGACACTATTTCCTCGCCAAGAAGGACAGGCGACAGGTAGTCAAAGTAGTCTAAGGGTTCACGAGAACGAGCCTATTCCCATCATAACACGAGAAGAATTATTCGAAGCATGTAAAAAGGTACGCGATCGAAAGGCTTCGGGAGTGGACGGTATTCCAAATAAAGCCCTTAAGATAGCAATCAAAACGCGACCCGACTTATTTGCTGAAATGTTTAACGCGTGTCTTCAGGAAAGCATTTTTCCTGAGCCTTGGAAACGCCAAAGACTTGTCTTACTTCCAAAAGGTAAGGGAAATCCAAATGAACCATCATCTTATCGTCCTATTTGTTTATTAGACACGATTGGTAAAATCCTTGAGCGGATAATTTACAATAGGCTCCAGCCAGCAATTGAAACTGCAGGAGGCCTCTCGGAACACCAATACAGTTTTCGTAAGTCAAGATCTACCGTAGACGCAATTAACGCGGTAATAACGAGAGCACAGGCCGCTATAGAGGGAAGGCGTTGGAAAGGAGGCACCAAAAAGTATTGCGCCGTTATAACCTTAGACGTAAAAAACGCGTTTAATTCGGCGAATTGGCAACGCATTATAAACTGTCTTTACCGGATTGAAATACCAGACTATCTCCGTAAAATTATAAAGAACTACTTTGCGAATAGAGTCCTCCTCTATGACTCTGATGAGGGAGTTAAAGAGTACGAAGTTGATGGCGGTGTACCACAAGGCTCTGTCCTAGGTCCCTTGCTGTGGAACGTCATGTATGACGAAATTCTTCGCCTGGAGATTCCAAGAGAATCGTCAATTATCGGCTTCGCAGACGACATCGCCGTGGTTGTTGTGGCGAAAACTATAGAAGATGTCGAACTGCACTGCAACGAGACAGTCGCTACTGTACGAAGATGGCTAGCTAGCGCGGGCCTGCAACTCGCAGAACATAAGACAGAAGCAGTGCTTATTACGAGTAGGAAAGTAAGGGAAACGATAACGTTTAGAGTAGGAGAGCATCTAGTTGTTTCCCAACCGTTCATTAAATACCTCGGAGTGATTATTGATGCTCGTCTAAGCTTCAAAAATCACCTAGAGTACATATGCAACAAGTCTTCAAAAACTGTTAGTGCACTTTCAAGGTTGATGAGTAACATCGGAGGACCAAGGCAGAATAAAAGAATGCTTCTTGCAAGAGCTGCCGGCTCAATACTCATGTACGCAGTAGAAATATGGTCGAATGCCGTGAAAGTTAAGTCTTATGTGCGGGGAATCAAATCCGTTCACCGCCTTAGCGCATTAAGAGTCGCCTGTGCATTTCGAACTGTTTCGAACGATTCTGTACTAGTCGTATCTTCAATGCTACCTATCGACATACTTGCTGAAGAAACAAAAACTTTAAGAACCGAGCGAGTCCGAAATGGCCCGTTAGATTCCGAAACAAGGAAACTCGAAAGAAATCGCAGTATCGCAATCTGGCAAGAACGTTGGATCGAATCCTTAAAGGGAAGATGGACATATCGTCTCATACCAGTGATCGACGCATGGATTAAACGAAGTCATGGCGAAACAAACTTCTACCTGACTCAGTTCTTGACGAGTCATGGCTGTTACAGAGAATATCTCTTTAAACGCGGATATGAATCCATCCCAAACTGTCCACATTGTAAAACAGTTTCGGAAAACGCGGAACATGTGTTCTTTCATTGCCCACGATACGAAACCGAGAGGATCACCCTACGGGATCAATTTGGGGAGTGGCCCACTCCCGATAATGTCGTATATCACATGCTTCATAATGCTGAAAACTGGACCACTGTGAGTAACGTGGCGGTGCGCATACTTAGCGATCTAAGGCGTTTAGAGCGCCAACGTAAAGCGGATAATGCAAATCATAGAGGACGAAGCTAAGGCTCTATACCGACCCCCGTGAAGTAATGCCTAACGGCGGTTCCACGGGGGATATATAAAATCGGTCTGTTCAGGAAGGGAGGTGGTTATAGCCGGTAAGAATCCGGCACTACCAGTGGACGTCGGACCATTGGTGCCTATGCAAGGTTTCCACCTTCCACCGCAAAAAAAAAAAAAAAAAAAAAAAAAAAAAAAAAAAAAAAAAAAACAGTCAGGCTGGTTTCGCATCGTTTCAATATCACTCTCCTCTGTATTCTCGGACATAGCAACAAAGCCACGTCGCTAGATTATTGCCCATAAGTATACGACCGAAATAAGCGGCGCACATGAGAATCAAACTCCAAGAAAAAATTAGTGCCGTTTCAGAAGAGATGGGAAGAATCCATCCGAAATATTTAAACATGCCCGAAAGTGTATTCAAATGGAAGAAAGGCACATAAACAATTGCTATAGACATTGCGTAAACTGCTCCAATAAGGTCCTATTCAGGATCACAAAAAAATATCTAAGATTTAAAGAGTAGTTCCGTTCCTTGTGACCATTCTGGTCTGGCAAAAATGGCTTTCACTACAACTTCTGTTGATCGTAAAGTTGCTTAACATATTTTTTAGGAAATTCTTAAAGGATAAAAACGGAACACAAAATTTTCATAATTTTTATTTTAAGGGTATACTATTGTTCCTTTAATAGTTTAGAAGTTATAGCGTTTGAAATAGTTACACCTTCAAATTAGGGGTCACCCACAATGATTTGGTATAACTTGAAATGCGGTTATAATAGACCCCCTTGCGATACAATTTTTTGCTCGGAGGAAATGAATGCGCCACGGCTAGATTGGTCCTGAGTTGGCTAGCTGTGACATTTATACGCCAAATGATTGTTGGCAGCTCGTGTAAAAGTATGCAGAGGTGACTCCAAGTTTCGCTGTCATGTTGCCTATCATAACGGGTTTATTGCTTGTTTATTTGCAGGTACTCCAATTGATTACCTAAATATCTCCAGTTCCCTCGGTACAACACTGTTTTGCAAAGGTTACCTCAGTTCATAACCAAGAACCAAATTGTACATCCAAAGTTACATTTCTTTTCGCTTTTATTGTCTTCAATGACAGACTATAAGCGCGAGACAGCGTGCCACCCCAAACAAAATTATCCATCTGGACGTAATAGGAACACCGAAAGGATTGAACTGACTAATACATTGAACATAGCCGATATCTACATAAATTCATTAAATTTAAATCGATAGCCCCCGGATATTCAATAGTCAATTCCACAGTTCCTATATATATCATCATGCTAAATAAATAGGTAGGTATGAACCCGCTCGTCCGCCTCCTACACCCAACAAGTAATTTCGTAAGACCACGAAGGACATTCCACCAGCGTTTATCATTAAGGTAATTACAATTAGCCATTGCCTCATTAAAATAAGCCATTTACCAACCAAGCCAACGAACGACATGCCCTGGCAATACCTCCGAAAGCGTATACCCTCAGATGGCTAGATGAGGACGCCTGCGACGACGAAGTACGAGTTAAAGAAGCAATGGCGATTGATAATTATAAAATGCAAAGGAAAAAAAAAAAACTTCATATAAAATATCCCATTTCGTCTGCTAACTGACTAACGAAATTGAGGACGACGATAGCGCCAAGCCAAAGACCAGCTGTAGGACAACCGAAAGTTTACCACAAAGAACCGAAAATACCTTTGGTTTTAGCAAGCAGAAACAAAAAAAAATGTATTTTAACTCCTTGAAAAAATAAAATATAATTAAGGGTTGAGGTGTTGGTAGGGGTTGTAAATGGTGCTATTTCGCGCGCTTTTCCATCGTTGAGACGTACACATTTTATCGGTGGTTTATCCCAGATCCGAAAGATGATATGCCTTTTTTTCATTCATGCAGCTTTATTAAATGGATTTGTTGACATTTTTCGGACAGAGTGGGAGGACTGAACCCGACCGCCGATGAAATATTGCCTAGTCTCGCCAGGTGGCAAATAATGGAAATGTCTCATATATCGGTCAATGCAGAACTCGTTTAAGGGAAGGAATAATAAAAAAAATGTTATAGGGATGCATTGCTCACATACTCGTACACACATACAAAGAGTATCTATGATTGAAATTCAACAAATGTTTGAAACGATTTCATCCGGCTAGACTGACTCCAAAGGGTGTATCAATAAAGTTGTAGACCATACTACATACTACACTCAATGAAGACACCCTTTTTATTGACATATGAAACGATATTGTGCAATTTAAGGCGGAAGTCTCTGAAGAGGCATCCCTACTTTCATTGAGAGAACATTTTCATCATGAATGAAAATCCTTGCTGGAAGAATGACTCCGATACTGGATTGTAAAAAAAATGAAGAGGCAAAGGTGAACAACCAGCTGAAGTGTTTCTTAGTGCAGGGTTGGGGTATAGCCAGAAATTGTATCCGTGTAAGCTACTTGAGGGTGAAGCAAGGTGAGAATTGAATAAAGTCAAAGCAGGCCAAAGAAGTCTCATATTGTCACTAGGGACGAAAGTTTTTGACGTAAACATTATATTCCGAAGCACAAATAAATGTATTTTCTGCAAACCCTAATTCAAAGCTCGGGCCACAACTTTTCCAAACATTCTCGTGTGTGACGGTACGAATGGAACGGGCCTATTTTCCAAATCGGAGTCCGTACATCGCAATACAATGCCCAGGAACTTGGTTTCTCGTGTCTGAAGTAACAGCTTTGGCATAAATAGAACGGACAGTTTAAGGTGCACCCGAAAGAAGACAAGCGAATACAAAAACTCAGAACAACCCCTCTCTGGGTAGTTCACGCAAGGCGTGCAGACATAGCCAAACGAAATAAATTAACTTCGAAATTATTTCGTCTTCAAAAGCGAAATAAGGTCTGTTTGCCTTTTTTACTTTGCAATCGTAATTGGATTTAGACTTAGATTCATTATTGATTGATTTATCTTCATAGATACATGCCGGCAAATGTCAGACCTTCGTAGCCCTGTGGTTTGTTGTCAGCAGCTGTTTTAAGATATCATTTGATTAAATGTTTCAATCATTAAAGTGAATTTTTACTAAAAAGTTGTTTCAGCCAAAAAAGGTTATAAGTAGATTTTATTAAAAAATAGTAAATATAAATAAAAATAATAAAAATATACGAATCAACGTAAACTTAAAGTAAATGATTTCAATTCTAAAATGCAGTAAAAGCTCGCTAAGATGAACTATTCGAAAAGATGACCACAGTGTTTTTATCATTAGATAGAATTCCAAAAGATTATCGGTTGAAATTTGCGGCTTCGAAAAGATGAACGCGTTTTGTTATTGTGCTTTCATTATGCTCCGTTTTAGTATATTTTCTTACTCTGTTTACCGTAGGTCGGAGAAGTAATGGGACTCATTTTTACTGTGGTTTTAAGTAATGTTTTTTTGTTTCCTTAGGCTGAAAACACACCGGATAAAGCACAACGTGTTTTTTTGTTTCGTGAAACAAGAGAACATTGTTTCTTATGAGAGTGCACACACCAAAGAAAACGAAACAAAAAATTGTATGTAAGATTGGCACAACTTCATCGTCTGAGTCCGACCACATGTTGAAGAACACTAAAAGCAAGTCGCGAATTCAATTTTGTTTTATTTCAACGCAAACCAAATGAAGCAAGAAAACAAAACGTTTTGTTTTGTTACATTCTGTTTCGCTTGGTGTGTGTTAAAAAAAATAATGTTTTTTTGACTATCGAATCAAAAACGTTTTGCTTTATCCGGTGTGTGTTCAGCCTTAAATGCGTTAATCGTACTACCTTTACGTTCAAATGGAATTTTCGCGCGAAAAAGATGCCACTGGTCAAATGTAAACTTGAAAACAAATGTGTAAAGTTCTACAGGAACTAAAAATGGTGCATTGCATCAGTGCCTCGCGAGGTGATTAGGTGTTTGGCAAAATAAGAAAACAGCCTAATAAAAAAGTGTACGGTTAACTCCGCTGGAAAAGAAAAAACATTTAAAAAAGGTGAGATGTCAGAAATGGAATCTACTTTATACCGGCGGTGCCTGAGCTAGCGATACCGACATGTACCAATATCAGGGAATGTGATTAGAAACTTCCTGTAAGAAAAAAATCTCGTAAAGATGAACGCTTTAGACAAGCTGTATCGGTGTCGTTTTGAATGCGTTCATCTTATGGAGCTTCTACTGTATTTAGTAAAATTTTAAAATACATACTTAGTTATTGACACTAAAAAGTATCAGGTTTATTTATTACATTGCCTTAAGCCACCTTTAAACCGTTGCGTTGTTAAACTTCGTGCAAGCATTTACGCAACACTTATGCAACTTCACTTTTTGTTGGCACATTGAAGTTCACGTATTGCAAAACTGAGAATCTTTGCTGAAAACAGTGAAAGAATGGGCGAAAACTGTCATCGGGTATTTTTACACAATCCTTACGCGGTCTTTAAACGCAAATATCGGTTTTTAAGTTACCTAAGACTTAAGCAACGTTGCGAATTGTTATAAATTATGTTTTTGGCGTATGGACAGTTTAAGTATGTGTAAAGTCACAGGCTCTACAATGTTTTTATAATTAAGGCTGTATATTTGTAATTTGTTTTCTACAACCGTGTATTTGTCTTTTTGAATTGAAGAGGTAGAGTGCTCAAAATTCTGGATATAGTATACTGTATACATAAACTACCTTCTGTCATACTCATTAATGTGTGCTGGTAGCTGATAAAGTCTATCTATTCTCCTGCGCTTTTCAATCTGATGATTTATTGGTACCCGCAAGTTTTGATCATGGCAATACACAGATCACAAATCTGCTAGACCTTGAGAACTTTTACTTCCGTTTCGCTTTTTCTTCCGGAGAGTATCCTGATTTCCCGGTCTCTGATGCTTTTAACCTTCTTGATATAGTTGCGCTAGACAATAACACGGCAGAAAATAAGGCTCTAAGATAAAAATTAAATAAAGCCACAAAAATTGGGCTGAGATAAAGTCCCCAGTATCTAAATTAAATAGAGCCCAATTTAAATATGAAAATAATATAAAACAAAGACAGAGTATGTAGTAGTTGTCTGGCAAGCGCCTATGTCAGCAATATTGTGCATATTTTTCCCCAGGAAATAGATTACTTGTTCGATTCTTTACACTTTATTATTTCTGGGCCCTAGAGAGTATAATGTTCCAAATTTTAGCTTTCTAGCTTAATTTTAAAGGCTTCAAAATTGGCGACAGACGGACGGACATAGCTAGATCGACGTCACTTTCTATGATGATTACTAGGGCAACCGGAAATATGCAAAAGCGTGTTTTTTTTGGGAGTTCGTATTGGAAATTGGATTACACAGCAATACGTTTTGTATAAAACTAAGAATTTTGAGCCCTATTCGTTAGGGCATATTTGTGCATATTTTGGGTATAAATGCGTATTTTTTACATATTTTACTTTTAAGAGCATATTTCTCATATTTTTTGCATTTTTAGGATTTCTATTTATCTGTTTTTGTACTATCTATCTATATGTAAAAGGGCAGCTGCGTATCTATAAGTGCAATCCTTTCACCATCTGCATATGACAAGTTATATAATTTTTGTTGTTACTCGTATTTCCTTGTGCGAATACTACGCAGCTGTGAAAGCTTTTTTCTATTTTTGTTTTGCATTCAGTCATGAAAGGCTAAATGTGTGCTATACACTCCGGGGATTAGCGATGGCGCCAGAACTATTATTTATGTATAGGACACGACTAGCTTACGGATAGTTGCGCATTCACAATGGCAATCCTTTCCCCATTTTCAACAGGCACGCGACACCGCAAACAAAAGTTTTCATCTCAAACGCGGGCAGTGAATCAAAGAAGGTGGTTGTGAAAAGTTCAACCTGTGGGAAAAAGGAAAGATAGAAAATTAACAAAGTTTGGTTCGATAGAAATCCTTAATTTGATGGCAAAATATTCGTAAATAATAAAAGGTATAGGTATCCTAGTTTTTACTATTTATATAATTTTCTTTATTTTAGAAAATGCCAAAAATTAAACCAAAAACCAATGATCGGTTAAATAAAATCGTTACCGAAAATCCAAGCTTTAAAACAGATGGAACAACTCTGTTGTACAATATTTGCAATAAAACGGTTTGTGCTGAAAAAAATTCACCGTCAAGCAACATTTGAAGACAACCAGGCATTTGGAACTCTTGCAGAGAAAAGACCGAAGAACGCAACAATTTCTCGGGCAATCGTCATTGAATAACCAAAATCAAAATGATGCATTGCAGAGGATTAATGTTGTGCATTCATTGCAGCGGATATTATATTGCATAAAATTCGCAATGAAAACTTGAAATCGTTTTGGGAAAAATATACGGAACATAAAATTCCATCTGAGACAACTCTGTGCGGAAGGCACACAGATAAACTGCATGAGGAAACCATGGCAACAATAAAGGCAAAATTGTGAAACCAGAAGTTGTGGGTTGCTATAGACGCAACAACGTATGCAGCAAACAGGTATGTTCAAACGTTCAAATTTGAATTTAATTTTAGTGGTCCCGTAAAATATAAACAAAATGAATCATTGTTTTCCTTCTTCCTCCCTTATTTACAAACAGGTATGTTGCCAACATAATAATAGGCATTTTAGATCCTGACGACTCAGTTGTAAAGGAGCAGTTTTTGATTAACACAATACTGCTTTAATGAATAAAGCAAACCATTCAACAATAGCCAGGCTCTTCGATGACTCGGTATAGATGTTGGGGGACTCCATACTGCTGTTTTTGTCAGAAGCTGCTCCATATATGATTAAGGCAGCTGTAGCAATTCAAGTATTTTGCCTAAAAATAACTCTTGTGACGCAGAGGCGTAGCATACCGGGCGGCACTTTCAGGGGGCGGCAAATTTTACAATATTTGAACCATTTTATATTTTTGTCGCCCCTACGACTCGGACCGATTGAAATGAGCTTGAAAACGAGTAGCTATTCCGAGACACAAACGTTTTGAATACTATCGTGCGTGCACCCTAAAAAAACATCTGTCACGTAGCTGGCAACACCACCTGAACAGAATTGCATTGGTCCCCCATATTTATACCCTATTCTAAGGGTATATTAATTTTGACTCATATTTTGTAACATACCTTAATATTGCCCGTAGACCCCTAAAGGTTACTATATTTATGATCAGCATCGATAGTAATGTCGATCTAGCCATGTCCGTCCGTCCGTCTATCGGCAAAAGTTAGGCCTTTAAACTGGGCCTAGAGAGCTGAAATTTTAACCATATACTCTCTAGGGTCCCGAAATAATCAAGCTTACGAATTTTTAAAATCCGCCCACGGACTGGGCGTGTCCTCAAAAAAACAAATTTTTCGAAAAAATCGAATTTTGAGCTAGAAAGCTGAAATTTTTTATATATGATCTATGACTCATAAAACTGCTCGGGAGATAACATTTTCAAAGTCCGCCCACTAACACGCCCACAATTAAATAAAACAATTTTTTGGAAAAACCAAAATTTGAGCTAGGGAGCTGAAATTTACAATATATACTCTCTAGGGGCCCTTTAAGCTCATGTGTAAATATTTTCAAAATCCGCCCACTGACACGCCCACAATTTTAAAAAAAACTTTTTTTTGAAACTCCAAAGTTAGAGCTAGGGAGCTGAAATTTATAATATATACTCTCTAGGGGCCCTTTATGCTCACGTGTTCATTTTTCGGCCTACTGACACGCGCACAATTTAAAAAAAAAACTTTTTTTTGAAACTCCAAAGTTTGAGCTAGGGAGCTGAAATTTATAATATATACTCTCTAGGGGCCCTTTATGCTCACGTGTTCATTTTTTTTAAATCCGCTTACTGACACGCCCACAATTAAATAAAACAATTTTATTGAAAAACCAAAGTTTGAGCTAGGGAGGATTTTTTTTACAAAAGCATTGTCTGCCATTCAATACTTGGACGATATTGGAAATACATCGTGTAAGATCTAAAATGTGTGACAAAATTTCAATCATGTATAAATGTCACCAGGAATTAAAAATGAATTTATATCAATTTTGGGAAATAAAGTTCGCCAATATCATCGGACAAATAAAACATAGGAACAGGCTACAGTCCGCTTGGGCGAACTGTTGGATACCCTATTCTTATTCCCATCCCTCATAAGTGGGCGTGTCAAAAGTCTAAGTATGGTTGAATTGTTAAGAACGCTCTACATATTTTGTTATATAACACTTAAAGTGTTAAAGGTCTGGGTGCGACCCGCAAGGTCCACACGACTAACTTCCCAATGGGATCAATATGAATTATGCGATTAGTGGGAAATTTTGAAATGTGGCTAACCATAAGATATGGTTAAGAATTATTTAATATTCAAAAAGCTTCCTTAATATTGTTCATGGAAATTGAATGTTGTAAATAACAGCGGAGTGTGATTTATATTAATGCCGCCATTGCTAGGAACACGGAGACCTGTAACTTTACATGTATACGAAATAACGGAGCACAATACAATAATGATTTGCTCAATAACAAATTAAAATAAATAATACAAATAAAGGCAAATTATTTTAGTTATTTATTTACTAACAAAAAACGGCTGGACCGATTTCTCTGAAAACTTAATCAGTTCTCAGTTACGTAATTACGTTTCGAATAAATCCGTTCCATGTCAATATCATCTTCGGTTCTCGATATAATCGTGGCGAACGATAATTCCGAACGCACATATACATACGCACATACACACACACACAGACATCTCTATAAAAACGTTGGATTTGAATTCTGGTGACCTTGAAACGTGGAGATATGTCAAAATTCGCGTTTCATGAAATCGGGCCCATTACAACAACGGGTTGGGGACACAATCCCGAAATCCAAAATCCCGAAAATCCAAAATCCCGAAAATCCAAAATCCCGAAAATCCAAAATCTCGAAAACCCAAAATCCAGAAAATCTAAAATCCCGAAAAAAGAATCCCAAAATTATATAAAATGAAAAATTTGCCCAAATTTGCCCAAATTTTTCATTTTACTCGTATATAATTTTTCGGGATTTCGTTTTCGGGATTCTTTATTTAATTTTGAAAGTAAAATAGACAAGTGTTTGTCCATTCCATTTACTGTAATAATGTTTTGTAATTGTTTGCGTTGTAATCTTTTGCAATTCGCATTGTGCATTCAGTTGAGCTGATCTCAAATAGTGTGATAGCTGACCGACTAAATTTTTGTTAGACAGTGAACATCGTAATACAAAGTGAGTATCGTGCATGCCTTTATAATTAAAAACTTTATATTATCAGTGACATTTTGTGTTTGAAGTCTTAAGTAGAAATGAACGTGTCCATCGTGAAAACCAACAAACAGCGTGAGAAACTGCTTATTGACGGCTACAAAAAATACAAGGATACATTTTGCTGGGAGTGTGAGCAGCGAAAGCGTTCTGAAATAAATTATCTCAGATTAATTGCGTACAATATGAACTTGTATTAAATATTGTTTTGTTATGGATCGTTTTTAATATGTTTTTGTAAGACTTGAATTGTTTTTGTTATATTTTATTTATTTCAAGTTTTTTATTTTGTTTATTTTGTTAAATAAATTTAGCAAATTTTTTTGTTGCTACAATACAATTTTTAGTTTCATTTTCGGGATTTTGGTCTTTCGGAATTTTGGCTTTTCGGGATTTTGGATTTTCGGGATTTTGGCCTTTCGGGATTACGTTTTTCAGGATTCTGTCCGACTCCTACAACAACTTCCACTGGGAAGTTAATAAAGGCAAACTAGCTGAATTATTTTAGTTATTTATTTACTAACAAAAAACGGCTGGGCCGATTTCTCTGAAAACTTAATCAGTTCTGAGTTACGTAATTACGCTTCGAATAAACCCGGTCCCATGTAAATATCATCTTTGGTTCTCCAGATAATAGTGGCGAAATATAATTCCGAACGCACATACGTACATACGCACATACGTACATACACACGGACAGAGATCTCTATAAAAACGTTGAATTTGGATTCTGGTGACCTTGAAACGTGGAGATATGTCAAAATCTGCGATTCACAAAATCGGCCCCACTACAAGAACTTCCACTGGGAAGTTAATAAAAATCGGCCAAGTGCGAGTCGGACTCGCTCATGAAGGGTTCCGCGCGAATTATAGTTATTATTTACTTAGGCACCTATTACAGATTTAATATTAGAAAATAATGGTTCACGGTTTACGCATAAGGTTTATATTTATGAAATTAAATGTTTTTTTTTTATATTTGAGTTGATTTAATGAAAGGTAAATTGCGGTTTACGATTTATGACGTATTAAAAAAAAACTACTTGCTGGATCTCGTTCAAACCATTTTCGGTGGAAGTTTGCATGGTAATGTACATCATATATTTTTTTTAGTTTTATCATTCCCTTATTTTAGAAGTTAGAGGGGGGGGCAACATTTTACCATTTTGGAAGTGTCCTACGCGCATACTATTCAGTTTAGAAAAAGATGATATTAGAAACCTCGATAACATTTTTGAAGACCTATCTATAGATACCCAACACATATGGGTTTGATGAAAAAAAATTATTTGAGTTTCAGTTCTAAGTATGGGGAACCCCCAAAATTTATTGTTTTTTTTCTAATTTTATGTGAACATCTTAATGCGGTTCACAGAATACATCTACTTACCAAGTTTCAACAGTATAGCTCTTATAGTTTCGGAAAAAAGTGTCTGTGACATTTTCGGACAGACAGACAGACAGACATGACGAATCTATAAGGGTTCCATATTTTGCCATTTGGCTACGGAACCCTAAAAAGGAAGTCGATTTGCGTTTTATATTCAATTCGCTAATAACTTAATGTTGTTGATCGTCAAGGTATCCGTGTTCTATACATGTTATATCAATATAAGTGGCATACGTGTAATAAATGTGATTAATATATTGTTAAACATGTATATGACAATTTTAGTTGTAACCTGTAATACACAATGATATTGACTGTTCTTTCCGAAAAGATCTTTAGAATAACTGTATACTATAGATTTTTAAATTGAAATACCTACCTAAATAAGAGGGCGGCAAAATGTTCTTCCGCCCCGGGCGGCAGATACCCACGCTACGCCACTGATGTGACGTGTCTAGCGTTTGCGAAACCATAAAAGGACAATTTCCTGAGGTCGATCTTCTTATTGCCAGTATAAAAAAAGTATTTTTGAAAACTCCTTCAAGAGTAAGAACTTTTAATGAAGTTGAACCAGATCTATCACTTGCTACGCAACCAGTTACAACTCGTGGGAGAACCTGGATAGAAGCCGTTTTATACTATTAAACATTTTTTATTCATTCGATGAAGAGGATTCTGCTGCTGCCAAAACTGGCAAAGAATTACTTGAACGAGGTAATTTAAAAACTGACTCAGTGTTTTTGGCATCAAACTACGGCTTTTTTCTAAATCAATTAAGAAATTAGAAACGAATGGTCTAGAACTTGCCGCATATATCAACATTTTACCATTTTGGAAGTGTCCTACGCGCATACTATTCAGTTTAGAAAAAGATGATATTAGAAACCTCGATAACATTTTTGAAGACCTATCTATAGATACCCAACACATATGGGTTTGATGAAAAAAAATTATTTGAGTTTCAGTTCTAAGTATGGGGAACCCCCAAAATTTATTGTTTTTTTTTCTAATTTTATGTGAACATCTTAATGCGGTTCACAGAATACATCTACTTACCAAGTTTCAACAGTATAGCTCTTATAGTTTCGGAAAAAAGTGTCTGTGACATTTTCGGACAGACAGACAGACAGACATGACGAATCTATAAGGGTTACATATTTTGCCATTTGGCTACGGAACCCTAAAAAGGAAGTCGATTTGCGTTTTATATTCAATTCGCTAATAACTTAATGTTGTTGATCGTCAAGGTATCCGTGTTCTATACATGTTATATCAATATAAGTGGCATACGTGTAATAAATGTGATTAATATATTGTTAAACATGTATATGACAATTTTAGTTGTAACCTGTAATACACAATGATATTGACTGTTCTTTCCGAAAAGATCTTTAGAATTACTGTATACTATAGATTTTTAAATTGAAATACCTACCTAAATAAGAGGGCGGCAAAATGTTCTTCCGCCCCGGGCGGCAGATACCCACGCTACGCCACTGATGTGACGTGTCTAGCATTTGCGAAACCATAAAAGGACAATTTCCTGAGGTCGATCTTCTTATTGCCAGTATAAAAAAAGTATTTTTGAAAACTCCTTCAAGAGTAAGAACTTTTAATGAAGTTGAACCAGATCTATCACTTGCTACGCAACCAGTTACAACTCGTGGGAGAACCTGGATAGAAGCCGTTTTATACTATTAAACATTTTTTATTCATTCGATGAAGAGGATTCTGCTGCTGCCAAAACTGGCAAAGAATTACTTGAACGAGGTAATTTAAAAACTGACTCAGTGTTTTTGGCATCAAACTACGGCTTTTTTCTAAATCAATTAAGAAATTAGAAACGAATGGTCTAGAACTTGCCGCATATATCGACATAGTCAACGATGGAGAAATTAAAGTTATTAGCTAGCTCCATTGTTTTGGAAAAAACCGTGGTTTTCAGACTTTAAAAGAAATTTCCAGTTGTCTGTCCGGACGAAATTCAACAGTGAATGAATACACAATCTCTGAGATAATCGCATTTAAATTTACGCCTATTACATCCGTTGAGGTAGAAACAAGTTTTCCTATGTACACAAATGTCCTTAGAGCAAGCAAATATGCAAAGTTTTCTTTTTAACAATTTAAGTTAAATTATTTGCATTTATTGCAACAAACATTTTAATTAATTATAATTCAAGAACAATTTTTATATATTCAAGTTATTTAATTAAGTTGCTTCTTATTTAGTTGTGTTTCCTCAAATAAAAATTATTTAAAAATAATATTATTTGTTTATTTTTCGTGATTTTTCCAGTTTTCAATAGTTTTTAGAGCATATTTTATGAACATTATGACGTATTTTTTAGAGCATATTTAAAGCGTTATAAACGGTTTTTTAACGGCATATTTCCGCCTGCCCTAATGATTACAAATATAGTAACTTTAAGAGTATATCTTAAACTCTGCGTAAAAAATTATACCAATATATCCTAGGGAAAGGATACAAACAAGTTCTAAGTTCTAAGTTCTAAGTCAAAAATTAATGAAACAACAATATTAAATGCAATTTCCACAGTTGTTGCATTTATGTGTTTGAACTTATGCGTTGCGCTTTACTTATTTGTATCTGCGATCAATCTCATTACCCCATTTCAATTTCTTCACTAAAACCATACCATATGAAACTGTATGTGTGTGTGTGATGCATAACCTTTGTAAGGCAGAAAACCATTTATCCTATTGAATTTGGTCAATCATCCGATATTTTTAAATTATCCTTGTTTTTTCTTACTTTTTCGCTAATGTGCGCGCTTTCTGATGAATGGATAAACGTTCAAGTTGTAGTTGTATGCATATCAGGAAATTATGCGATAACAATGGGATATCACTCGATTAATTATTGGAAAATTATTGAAGGGCGATTCAGGCGTGCTCATGTGGCAAATGAATTGCAGTAGCAGTCGTCGTCGCTCCTCGTTCATGGGTCTTTAGCTGACTCATTTGGTGAGTTCCATATGTGTTTTTGAAAGCTTCAATCATAGATGCAATAACCAAGCGAATAGGTCAGTGATGGCGGTCAAACAAAAGAAAGGAATATGTAACAACGCAAGGTTTATTAATTTGAAATGCGTGTGGGAAAACAATTAAGTTACCGCAAGTCGTTTGATTATTAAGGCAATGATGTGGTGAACGCGCTTAGGAAGGAATATCGTGGAGTTTTATTCGCATTAAGGACTCATTGTTCGAATAATACGTAAGCTGCGTGCAACTTTTATTTTATTGTTTTATTATCTTATACGTATTGGTGTTTTTATTTTTGTGTGTATTGGTAGTTGTGTGAAATTACTTATTTAAGTAATAAGGGTACACATAATTATGGCCAATGGATTTTTGTATTATAAAAAGAAGGGGTTGTGCGGAACTGTATGTATGTAGGTAAATATTTAATGGGGTTAACTTAGCAACAATCGTACATTAGGGATGTACGTATTTATTTTTCAACAGATACATACCTTGAAACATAATTTGGATGTTTATTATAGAGAACTTCTCAGCTCGATTAAGCATTAATAGAGTATTAAACCAAGAGTTTCCTTAAACAGCGCTTGTCGTTAAGTTTATTCATTTATTTCATTTCATCTACTAGCTAAGCTATGCAGATTACAACATAAATATAAAAATTATTTAAAAGCAATGAACTTAAGACTAAGATAATGCTGCCAAATTAAGTATAACACTTTTGAAGCGATTGCGAGAAAAATATAGATCAACAAAAATATAACCATCATTGAATGAAACAATAGCTCTGGACAGAGGTTCATTATTTCCGTAATTATTTCTATGAACAGGTTGAAGAAAAAGGTTCCTTTCCCTTGAAGGTCTAGTTGGGGCATAGATTGGCACTTAATGTGATAGCATAACAAGTCCCTTATCAGCATGATGTCATGAGCTTGATATGCCTAACAATTGACATCGAGTCCGGTAAGAAATTTCAAAATCCCAGCTCATTTTCCTGAAAATGTATTTTGTGAAACGTCTCTGGATTTTTTCAAGGCTGAGTGAATTTTATAGAATGGGTTCCATATAACATCAGCATATGCAAGCAGAGATCTAACCAACGCAATAAAGAGCAAAATAAAGGCATGAGGATCCGAAAATTCCTTGCTATTTCGTTTTATAAAACTACAAAGCTTATTTGCTTTAGCAATAACGTTATCAACATGGCGTGCAAAGGTGAACCTCTAATCAATTATAATGCCAAGATCTTTCATTTCATCGACTCTGTTTAGTCCAATACTGTCGATTTCGTACTGAAACTCAAAATGAGAAGAACCTCTATAAAAGGATATTATACAGCATTTTCTAATATTCAAGTGTAGACAATTGATGACGCACCAAACAGTTAAGTTTCTTAGATCGTATTGTAAAAACTCGCAGTCAAGTGAGGTTTTGATTTTAATTGACAGCTTTAAGTAATCTTTATACCACAAGCAATGGCAATATTTTAATGGCCACGATATGTCGTTGATAAAAATTATAAAGACGAGTGGACCCAAATGACTACCTTGTGGTACTCCAGAGCTGCATCCAAACGATCGTGAAAAGTAATTATCTATTTTCACTCTTTGAATCCTGCCAATCAAATAAGATGCTATCCAATTGCTGAGTGAAATCCAAAACATTCAAGTTTTTGTAGCAAAATAAGATGATTGATGGAGTGAAATGCCTTACTGAAGTCAGTGTAAGTAGAGTCGACTTGATAACCATCTTCGATAGCATTGATGGCAATCCACTCCGACCTATTCAAGACATTTCTATGAAGGAAGAGTGATTTCCGAGTGCGAAAAGTTCAACTGTCTGGGATCTATGATCAATGGCGAAGCAAGCTGTGATGAAGACATTAAGCATCGCGTCAGCGTTGGGAAGATGAAGTGGCGGAAAAACTCAGCGATCTATACTGTGATCGAAAAATGCTGAAAGGACAACACCGCAGTTATGAGCCCGGTGCTCAAATACGGCTCACAATGTTAGACAGCGTACAAAAAGTATGAGGGCGAATTAGCGGCAGCTGATATGAAGATATTTCACCCGACAGCAGGAGTAACAAATATTGATCGAATAAGAAGTTCCAAGATCAGAGGAGGCATTCACAAACGCGAGAGAGAGGTAGGACACAAAACACCTGTATCACACAAAAGCAGCAACACCAGCATTTAATTGCCTCAGTAACGAATTGACTGAAAGTTCCGAGGCCTGTCGTTATTTTCTCAGGTCGGGCGGACCAATAGGGATGCAGGGAAGTGGGAGGGTTATGGTCCCTTTAATCCTGATCATGGTTTTTTTTTTGTTATATTGCCGCACCCTGTATTTACGTGGAACTAGCTTCTGTTTGTATACCCCATTCTAAGGTATTTGCAATTTGATCCATAGCTTGTGGTTCTCTATTATTGGACGTATACTCATAAAAGTAATTTTTTGTTTATTTATAATATAGCATGCGATAAAGAGACTTTCTTTTGTATTTTTTTGTAATTGATAATTATAATTATAATTACGAGTATAATAATCCTTATAATGTTACCACAGCGCATGCATTTTTGTTGCAGCAGATGATTCGTTTCCTTAAATTCGTGCTAAAAATATTAATATTAAATGTAATTATCCAGTTTTATGGTTGCCAAGTATGGGGTAGTTGTTGAAAATGTTATAATAAAAAATGACAAGTTTCTAAAAACAAACTGTTTAATATGATGCTTAATTTACCATGGCATCATTCAACCTTAGATGATCAGTGAAAGCCAAATGTTGAATTGATTTCAAATAGAATAGAAAATCTCCAATTGAAATTTATAGAACGCTGTAGTTTCGCTGAAAATCCCCTCATCACAGACTTAAATATGATTCTGTATAACTAAAAGTAAAACATTTTTTTGTTATTATTTATTTATCTATTTAATATTTTGTTATTTGTTACATACATAATTGCTTTTTGTTAAATTCTGCATGAACATACTTCCATTTGTTATTTATTGATTATTTCGACTTATTTATTTATCTTTACTATTGTTTATTCATTCATTATCACATTTATTTATTTTATTTATTTATTTATTTGCTTCAAATTTGATATTATCTAATCTTTTTATTTATGTATTTATTTATTGTTATCATTAATTAGTTTTTTATTTATTTATTTATTTATTTGTGCATTTAGTTATTTATTTATATTAGGAGTCTTATGGACCTAATTGGTCCTGGCAATTCCAGATCAACTGTTCCGTCGAGTTTTTTCTTTGTAATCAACCCTGAGTTCCTAAACTGATATCTAAATTTTAGTATTGTGTATCAAACAGTCGGAGATTGCTTTAAACTACAGTTATTATTTTAAAGTCGTTCCATTTTAAAAACTGTATGTTAATATGTGATGGAACCAGATGATATTTCATTCATTGTTGTCTCCAGGATCGTGTATTTGCTACTCTATTGCTGATGATGAACCTAAAGAAGGAAAAATCATATTCCTCGTAAAATGTTCTGACCCTGAAAAGACTTTGTCCATTGTACTGTCAATCTGCTTTGAACTTTGTAGAGATCGCTTATATCCGAACATGAGCTTTTAACACAAGAATTCTCATCAGATGTTCCCTAAAAGAACAGGTTAAAGGCATAAAAGGGTAAGCAAACAACACCCAATAGGACAAAACTTTGCTGTTTTGAAGGAAGTTAAGGATTTGAATTGCATTGGAATAAACATCAACTCTACGAATGGCATCCTACTAGAGATCCGATGGAGATGAAACCTAGGAAGACACTGCTACTTCGGTTAGGCGAAGAAAATGTGTTTAAAACTCCTGATTCAAAGATGAAAATGCATGCTCTACCGAACTTTAATCTTACCAGTTCTTTCTTATGAGACCGAGTGCTGGGCAATTAGCAGGAATATTGCACTGATACAGCGTTTATTCGAAACAAAAATTCTTCGTCGGATATTTGGTCCTGTGTGCGAGGAGGACGAATAAAGGAACGAACACAACTGCTAGTTCATTGTAAAAAAAAATTATGTAGTCTATGCAGCTAAAACACATTGACTACATTGCCACAGCGAGCAGATCGAGTGATTGAACAATGATACTCACGGCAAGAGGATAACCGACTCCCAACCCTTAAGTTCGGGACGATATTACACACCGAACCCCATTTTTAAGTGTTTGGTCAAGACAACTGAGCAGCATGCCCGCGGATGCAGAGGTTACAAGGCTGCTGTGTCACAGGCAGCGATTAAAGTTGTTTCAGTAAATTCTAATGAATATGGCTGGAAGTAAATACAAAAAGGCACTCAGTCAATCACCAGGTGCACAAAACGACGCATGTAAGAATAATAAAAAGAAGGCTTCGACTTTTGCTTCCCAAGATATCAGGGCTTTCATTTTTGTATCAGGCGGCCAAACTATCCGACCTTTCATAGACGAAGAACTTACGTGAGATTTGAGTAACAATATGCGCATTTTCTATTGTTTTTAGGCATAAACCGCTTTGGTGGAACAATTATAATCCCTAACTGGGTTATATTATTTCAAAATAAAATAAAGTTGTCGAATAAAAGATTTGTCAACTTTGGCGATGCCCTTATGTATATAAAACAGTTAAATCGGTTTAGAAACACATATCTTCGAACGATTTAACCACACGTTCCAATTATGTTGCGTGACTTTGACTATTATCCGTAAATAGAAAGTGAAGAAAATAGGTAAAGTAGAAGTAATGAAATTTATCTATTCACCTTTAAACCCAAACTCATACCACCACCCACAAAAAAGCTGTACATCGTTCAATTAACAACGCTTATTCCTTCAATTGATTAAAAGTAACTTCGTGTAATAGACACAAACATACATAAATGCTCGTTAGTATTACACAAACATTAAAACCAACAATAAAACAAAAATTTCATTAAGTTATTACCAATTATTCTAATTACCGATCAGTAAAACTGTCTCATCACGAAAGTCTACCACCCGCGTACCTAAACCACACAAATGAAACAAATAAAAATATGTACTAAATAACACTAGTTTATAATTACATATAATTAAGCCACCATCAATTGGGTCAAAATAGGACCATTTGTATTAAGTTAAGTATCAATGACGGCATTTTATTTCTGTTTACAAAACAAATTGTCCTTACCTACCTTCGAAAATAATGGCGAAACCAACCGAAGTAGTTAAGTCATAATGAGTGTTATATTGTTGAGCATATTTCTATTAAAAGAGATGTTAATCGATTCATTTTTCGTGAGAAATTGAAAATTGACTAGAAATTAACTATGTAGGTACCTTCGTGATCTGGAGATTAAATAAATAAGTCTTGACAATAAATTGGAAAATGAGAGGAGAGGTTCCAGAATTTGCGAAATGAAGGAGTTTACATCAATCGAAACTGGTCATTAATGAAATAAGGGCGCGGTGTACAAATCCTTGAATGTATTTCTAGAAATTCGAAAAAGTAAGATGATATAGGCGCCTGCCAGAAAACTAGCACCTACCCTTTGCGGCGCAACGAAGGTGAGTGAGCGGGCTAAACTATGCGGACAAAAGATTTACATTATTTTTACCAGCGAAGAGCATTTAATCCGACAAAGGCATCTGATGCAGGCGCCTGAAATTAGGGCAATTTGGGGGTTTTTTTTTTTTTTTAGTTTGGGGCCATGTTTCATTCTTTTCGAATTTAAATTATTAATTTTATTCATACTTAGGAAAATCTAATGGTAGGGTGAAACAACGCCAATCGAAATAAGGCCAAATGTAAACATCTATTCCATACGCATTGCACTGTTTATGGGATCTACTTGTTATTTCGCGACTCATCCCATGAACAATGCAATGCGTAGATGAGTCATGCTGCCCCCTGTAATCGTTCCGCTTGTATTCACTGTTTGATTTGGAGAAGGTGCAATGGCAAATTATTGAAAAAGAATAGAAAGTGAAATAAAGCCAAACGTTAAATTGTGGCTTAATTTCACTTTCTCAAATGCAGAAATTTGGCCTTATTCCCACCTGAATATTTGGAATCAATTTTAATGCAAAATGACCCCAAAATAATGCAGAATCATCCCAATCAGACTAGAAAATGGTGTTACTGCGTCCTATACAATTTGGGGCATTTAGCATTAGGGCCTAATTTTATGAAGCCAGTTGCTGATAATTGAAGAGCTGCATAAGATACTGGAGAAGAAAGGCTTCATTGTGAGCATCTATGCGGACGAGGTGGTAATCCAAGTCACAGGCAAGATTATCCTCACCGAGCGTATCAGTAAGGCACTACTGCTCGTAGGTAACTGGTTTTCTTTTAAAGTCTATCCTAAGGGTATATTGATTTTGGCCAATTATTTGTAACATACCTTAATATTGCTGACATGGCCACTGAACGTCCGGACATTTTTCCGGTCGCTAACCATTGAACCTTCTTAGTATCCTTCGAGTAAGGAAGATTTAGTCCTGGTTATTGTTTCCATTGACTGAATGCCGATGGATATGAAAGTATCTTAGTGTACTTTACCTAAAGGGAATAAGACGAAGAAGTGTGACCGATAATGCTACATATTAGCAAACGATAGTCGAAAGTTGAACAATCCAAGCTAATACGACGACGAAGGCGGTGTTTTCCCCTAAGGGTTTAATACAAAAACTTTTCTTTCTGATTTTTCATGCGTATTTATACAAAAGTGCGTGAGAGGATTTTAGTTTGAGCGAGAGAGACATTACATTATTTTTCAAGTTCAAATTTTATGGCGAATTCAATAAAGCAAATAAATATGGTGACTGGTAGCGCCAGATTTAAATATTAAGTATTTACATTTTATAGTTTATTACAAATATTAGCAACTGCGATATTTATCCAATGGTAATATACGATGATGATGACGATGGTGATGTTGAAGATGACGATGGTGATGTTGAAGAAGACAATGGGGATTCTGCCCCAACAGCCACTATTACATTAAAAAATCGTTTTATCAAAATAGTCGATGGAAATGAAGGTCATATTCTTCGCAAAGTATGTGGACAAAGTCTTTCTTACCGATTCATCCACTATTTGCCGGCGATTTTGACAGAAACATTATTATTTTGATAAAATCCTTTAAAAACAGTTTTTACAAAATACGTAGACATATTCTTCTTGATAATTCGTCCATCCACAATTATTTGCTTAGCCCACCGCCTACACTGTGTTTCAAAATTACTTTTTGCGTTACGAAAGTCATAACTATTGAACGAATTAAGACAATATAAATTCAGCTTAAAGAAATTTGCGAGACTTTAAAAATGTTAAATTTTAATGAAATTGCTGTACAGGGTGTTTCAGAATCTTTGTCTTAATTAAGATTTAACATAAAAATGATTTATCAGAATGTTTAACTTAAAAAACAGTCCCCAAATTAAATAGACAAGTAAAATTTGTTTACAATTATAGATTTTAATTTTCAGAAAAAATTCATTGACATCATGATGATGACATATTTTAACATTTAATAGACTTATTAGCCTCAGGCGATATTTTTGTGTGAGCTCTTTTTGAGATCAACGCGCTTTAAAGATGAAACAACTGGATCTGATGATATAACTAGCATAATAAACAAAAACAAAAAATCTTGAAAGTATTATGGTATCGATATCACTTGTAATCCTTGTTTTTTGATCCTGTGTTTCTTTTACAAATATTAGTAAAATTTGATGTCTAATAAGTTCTCCACATTACTGTACTAGACTTTTGGAGGATTCGAAGTCTATTTAGTGTACTTGTCAAATGTATCACGACGCATCGTTTTTAATTGTTGACAATGGGTTGTCAATTCAAAATAACGCGGAAGACAGCTGTTAATGAAACGTCTCTACTAACTACTAGTTAAAGTCAGCATAAGTACTGGATTGGTTAGATATTAATTTATTAACAAATAAAAATGGAAAGGCTGGACGTCAAAAAAACAGAGCCCTTTGAATTGGTGAGGTTGAGTCTCTTATCAGCCTGGGCGCATGTTCCTTACCCTACAAGAAATAGTTTTGCATTTATTTATTTATTTATATTTTCATCTACAAGCATTTATAGCTAACCGATATTTCAGCTATTAAAAAGTAAGCAAAGTAAGTAAAAATACAATAGAATTGTCGTAAATGTATCTCTTCACAAACTCAACTCAATATTACTACTGGCTTCATTGAAAGATATAATTGCAGTAGATATAGGTTCATTACAACTCTACCTAGTTCTACGAACGAAATGAAAAAGAAAAGAAAACCCCTAGCTTAATGTGGTAGGTAAGTTTATCTCTCACAAAAATTCTATCATGAATAGCTCGTCTCGATTTTAAAGATTTGATTTCAAGCAATTGACACTGGGCTGCATATTCTGGACGATAGTTCCATCGCAATTCAGAAAATATTATTCTGGTTAAACGATTTTGTATCCTTTCAAGACGGTCGGAATGAATTCCAATAGCAGGGTTCCCAAATAACGTCAGTATGTTCAAGAACCAAAATTAGTACTAGTCGATATACCTGATATAAAACCATGCAGATTTCTGATTAAAACTCCTTAGGTAGAAACTCAAGTTTGTCTTAACTATACCTTCGAAGACCTTGGGAATCGCTATTAGTTTTCGACATTATTTTTGAAACCAGACTTATGGATAGGAACAAGAAATTAAGTCTTCCATTTCAAAGAGATTTGTTAAAAATATTGAACATAGGGAAACAAAGAGAACTGCAAGTGGTGGCAATGGTGTAGAGGGTAGTGTGTTGTCTTATGACCGGTGCGGTGCAGGTTCAATCCCCATGGGGAACAACAACATACGCCACCCATTAAAGAAGAGAAATGAATAACACCTTGTTTCTCCAACGTCTACACCAAAAGGAGGAATTTTTCTCCCTGGTAGTACAATGGACCGTTACCGAGTTTGAGTGCTTTGGGATTTGAATTTCAGTTTATTCCTGTATAAAAAATGTGGGATTTTAATTTCTTTTTATAAAAAAAAGAGAAGTACAACAATGGTAAAGGAATTCTATCCGCTCCACCAATATAATTTTTTTTAGCGACTTTAAAGCGAAAAGAACTTCATCAAGGCTTAATTGCTATGAACCAATATCAACCTTACTTGCTAAAGTGACTGTCAAATTACTATTAAAAACTGATTTGGAGTAAACCAATTCAAAAAATCTTTAAAATAAATCAAGTGTTGAGTCCCAATCAAAGGATTCAGTTTTCTTTAATGATATAGCATTTGAAATACCGACCGACTAATTTTTTGAATTTATGAAGGACCAAAATGATTTGCTATTGTGCTATATTTTTAATGTTACTTTTTTAATTCATGCTGTAAATCTAGTGAATAAATTTACTTGAAGTGGAGAAATTTTTGCGTAAGTTACAAAAAAGATCATAATTGGATTGGGTCTTTGATTTCTTAAATTTATTGAATACCTTGCGTTTAAATTATTCAAGCTTGAGAGCTGCCGATAATACCAAGGCGGCTTAGAAATCTTCTTTTTTGGAAAGAACGTAACAAACTTTGAAAACTGTCTCCTGAAATTTTAATCAATTTTAAATAAACGACACGTAATTGACCATGACCAGGCGTCCGCAAAGGCGTTGTCTTCGCGGCACAACCCTGTACCAAATAAACGGATTCCTTAGATGACAGTGCATTTATAATCACTTGCAGTTTCTTAGTAAGTCCTCTGACTTATGTCCATTCGTGTTAAAGTTGACGTTACTTCTGGGTTTTCCAAAAATCCTCGTGAAGTATATCCATTATTTGTATTGTTAAATCCTTGATTTATCAATAATTAACCCGAGTTGTTCTCTAAATTCTTTTTGTAAATCCGCTTTCTTTTTTCCGCTTTCTTCTTGTCGATTGTCTTATCTTCTTTGTATAGCCCATTAGCTAGTTTTAGTAGAAACTCCGTACATCTTTATTCTAGCGTATAATGGAATAATTCCAAATTCCTAAATTCTCTCATTTGCGTCGGCTGAATCGGCTTCTTTTCGAAAATGTTTTTGAGATACTTTGCAAATCGGAAATGATTATAATGATTTTGTGTTTGTTAATTCATTTAACATTTTCTGTCAGTGTCAGAAAGAATTCATGTCGCATATTTAATCTCACGCCAGATTTAATCAATTTTAACTCAAGAGAGGCGTGGAAGTGGGCGCATTTTCTTACAATCAGAATAATGATAACACGTATTCTACTTGATATGAGAACAAACTTTTACATCTTACCTCTTTTGAGAGGTTTTGAAGAAAACCAATAGTAAGTAAAATAGCTTTTAAAACCAAAATGTGAGCACTGAGACCACATTTTTTTTAAACAAATTTAAATGTATATCTCAGAAGAGTGCAAAAAGTTGCAGCTTGTGTAATGGTTTAGCGAATAGTAATATATGTTTAATATATTATTTATAACTGCTTTGACTGAATGTGTGCAAATTTTTAATTTGTTATTGATAAAAAAAAATATATAAATAAATAAATACGTTAAGGTCAAAAATCCTGATAATTTCTGCAGTGGAAATTTGTGCAGCCTTAAAACTCCAAAAACTGGTCGAAAAAGGGTGTGTTCATTTATTAACCCTACCAAGTTCGTCAATTCGACATGCGTGATGGATATTGATTTGAATTTGTATGTATTTTTTTTGAATCTATGAAGACTTGTTACTTTAAGTCGGAAAATGCTGTGTTTTTTAAGATTTTTTAATAACACGTTTATTTATATTTCAGAAAGAACAGTAATCATATATGAATTATAAAAAGCTTAAAAAAACATTTAGTAAAATTAGTCGATTCTACAAATGATTAGCCTATTAGGGGCATATGACTTTTTAATTAACTTACAAATAAAGCACAAAAGTAAAATCAAAGAAGATAACAAAATTCCATGAAATAGTCGATTTTGTTCTAGAATAAAAAGTTTGAATTTTTTATTCTAGAACAAAATTGACCATCTTTGAATGGTAATACAAATTATCAGAAAATCGTTTTGTTGGCTCTTTTTTGAAGCTCTGTATATATTCTTGTTTAAAAACAAAAGCAAATAAATCAATAGATAGATAGATAGTTTATTCTTGCTTCATGAAATAAAAATACGTTGTCGCTCAATTTACATTATATAGTTGCAGAGATTTGACATTTCTGTTTGTCTTTCAACTGAATCATTATTTTATTTTTTAAAAAACACAAATAAATATGAAAATTTTATGATTAATGAGGAAAATCATGAGAAAAACCTCAAATTAAAGAGAGGAAATCATCGGGTTTTCGATTTTTACCACGACATTTGGTTTTTCGGACCACAGTGCGCTGTCTTGCTAAACGTTGTTTTTTGATTAATTTCTTAAAACGAAAACAAACACCTACACCTGATGGTTCATTTCACTTCAACATAGGTGCTCGATTGCCAATTCCTAGCTTTGGGAGCAAACACCACAAAATCATTCAGTGGACCTAGCAAAGCGAAGAAGACTAGCGATCGGCTACCGGAAAATACGAGAGAAATTTTTGCATTGAAAAACTGACAGGTTTTTCTGGCAATGTTTTCGAAACTAGAGTCCGTCTTCCAAAAAGATTAGGAAAAGAGGAAACGCGCCGACCGGCGGTAGATGGTAAGTTCCTTCAATTTCCCACACGCGAATGGTTGGAGAAATTAGGGTTGAGGCCTGTGTTTTCGCTTAATATTTGTATACCCTATTCTAAGGGTATATTAATTTTGACTCATATTTTATAACTTACTTTAATATTGCCCGGAGACCCCTAAAAGTTACTATATTTATGATCAGCATCGATAGTAATGTCAATCTAGCCATGGCCGTCCGTCCGTTCGTCGGCAAAAATTAGGCCTTTAAACTGGACCTAGAGAGCTGAAATTTAAACCTTTAAACCATATACTCTCTAGGGGTCCGAAATAATCATTTTTTTTGAAATCCGCCCACAGACACGCCCACAAACTCAAAAAATCAAATTTTTCGAAAAAATCGAAGAATTGAGCTAGAAAGCTGAAATTTTTTATATATGATCTTTGGCCCCTAAAACTGGTCGGGAGATAACATTTCTAAAATCCGCCCACTGACACGCCCACAATTAAATAAAACAATTTAAAACAAATTAAAAACCATAGTTTGAGCTAGGTAGCTGAAATTTATACTAGCTGCACCCGCCTGGCTTTGCCCGTGCCCTAGAATTCTATTGACCAATATGTCCAAGTAGACTTCCTTATTATTATTGTAATATAGAGAGTATCTTTCGTATGTTGCTGTGTGGAAGACCGATTTTGACCAAACTTTACAGAAACCCTCTCAGGCCAATACCGAAGATTGCCTGATTTGGGTGAAAAAGACTGCACGTTTTTCTCCGCATGGCTTAGGCCGCTGACGTAACTTCGTTGTTCCGCTTAGGGTAGGTGTTTGTTGTATGACAGGCGCCTTTGTCAGCTTACTTGTGCGAATCAAATGACAAAGCGAAAGCAAAAAACTTTGATAGAATCACTTTTCATTCACTTTCACACTGATCGTTATCAATGTAGGGATATCCGATTCACAAAAAAAAATGCAAAAAAATTCAATAAGAGTTATTTGAATAAAACATTTAACACACGATATCTCAAGAATGAAAGTGCGCACAAACACCACAATAGGCTTAAACGTTCGTGTGGTCTCCCTCTTTAATATGCGCGTTCGGATAACAAAATAGGTGACGTCTGTATTATGGTTTCTTATAGGTGCGGTGTGTGTAGCTGCATCGATATGTACACGCATACACACATATTCACTCAAATGCCCATAATGCACACACCGATGCAGATACAGACATCGCACATTAATAAAAACCTTCGTAAAGACGTCAACTTTCATGGGAACAATTTTTTTCATTGTAATCGGTTAACGCGTTTAGCCAAACACCGGCAACAAACACAAATGTGGATTGATTTTTATATTATATAAGATACTCTCTAGGGTCCTTTTATGCTCTTGTGTAAATATTTTGAAAATCTGCCCACTGCACACAATTATTATTTTGTTTTTTTTTTAACCAAAGTTGGAGCTAGTGGGTTGAAATTGATAATATAGACTCTCTAGGTGTCTGATAGGAATAAGAATAGGATATCCAACAGTTCGCCCAAGCGGACTGTAGCCCGTCCCTGTTTTATTTTTATTTTAGAAAATAAATAACCCCCAATTTTTTGGAAGTCAATAAATGTAATTTGACCGGTAACTTATGATTGTATTAAAAAGAGGATTGAAAGTGATTTAGTTCCATAGTGTTTGCCATATTATTTTTGAGAAAAGTAGATAAAATCTCGGTGTTCTGAAAGACATTAAATTAAAAAACTAAATCTTCTTTAAAAGGCGCATAATGAACGTTCTCCAGTTGACAACTCTGGCAACACAATGGTTTCACTTCAATAAAAAAATATTTGCGCAAGCAGTCATTTTTTATGCTTTCATGAAATCAATTCCCGATCACTTTCAAATCATCTTATGGTATTGACTCAGTACGACAACGAATTCAAATTCTGCATTTTGAATTCAGGCAGCCACCATAAGGAAGCAGTACCCGACTACGCTTCTTCCAACAGAGTTTCATTAGTTTAAAATATATTGCCATTGGCATCCGGCGACTTGGTACTGGCACATACACCAGCATCTAAGAGCACATCCTGCAATCCCTCCTGCTGCATGCATCTTCAAAATTCATTCATACGAATCACAACTATTAACATGTTTTCGTAACTCGCTAAATGTAAGTGCCACTGTTCCCGATGGTACTCATTTACATAGCTGTTTGGTTAGTTAGCCTTTCTCCACTCTTGCTACCATATTCCATGTCCGCCGTATTCTGGTGCAGCAAAAATTTAAAGTCAATAAGAGAGCACATCAACCTCATTACATCGCACGCCACTCGGTGGTGTCCGCGTCGCACAAGCTCGTCACATGTAGATACTAGTAATGTAAAGTATGCGCGTTTATGGGTGGCATTCAAAATATATCAGCGATTTTTTTAGTTCTTGCTCTGTTCTACCATTTATAATGTGGTTACGTTTTTTGTTCGGTCTTCTTTCGCATGTGGTTGAAGTTTTATTCTTCCTTTGATTGGAGAGGATGGCAGCCACTGCGGAAAGGGGCAACCTAATCTTATTCGCTGAATTCGTAATCTCATTAAATTTACATATTAATCAAGGGATTTTAATTACTCTTGCACTAGGTGCTACAATGAAAGATTCCTCCGAACGATGTTTTTGTGAATGTGAACGTGAAGTGTGGAGGCATGAGAAAGGGATAGATGGTAACTCCGGCAGCAGGCTCTAATCGTTGTTTTTATGACCGCACCATAGTGTTTCTTTTTTTGCTCCTAATTGTTGTTGGTGGAAGCTCAAAACAAATGTTCAGGGATGTATGAAATACGAAGGCCGATGTAATGCTTCACCAAGGACGTCCCAAATAGGTTTTCGAGTTTTTGATTTAGAGCTTGAGGGTGGTCGGAACAGAAATCATTGCACAACCGTTAGTAATGAATTTGTATTCAATTTGGATACTGCAATCGTTGCCAAATACATATACATAGGTAATAACATCCCAATGGTTGGGAGATTTCATCAAGTTATGTTTCAGTCGTCAATTTTTGATATTTCGGTTTTGATATTATTCGTTTAGCTTCTCTGGAACTTTGGATAGTGTATTTGAATATTCTGGGGATTGTCAACGTTTTACAGAACGCATCCGTTTTGTACTTGTAGCTGTTTTATTTAAAAGGTTGTATTTAATTGTGCATTCTTTTGATCTAGCTGTTGTCGAACAACATATTTTCCACCCATTGACGAACACGACCGCTTCGTGCAAGAACTTAACAGTTCTGGCTTCTGATCTGTTAAATTTGCAATTACGCCAGAACGATTTTAGAATGTATCCTGAACATCAATTCGCAAGCGATTGATCCTGCCCATGATTAACATTACATAAAATAACAATATATATCACCAGTTAAAGGAACCAGAATTGTGCTGGATTCCTCCTCGTTTGCACATTTAAGACAATAGGTACGTTTACTCACTTTTTGCTGTAAAGTGAGAGACATCTCTCAAACAGTCGAATACAGGGAAAACATTTATGGAACCCATTGAGTCACTTCGATGATAGGTAAGCAAACGACCACGAAATACGTGCGGCAACTACGATGAATTTTGTATAGGTAAGTAAAATGCCTCCTCAATGGCTTTCCTCTCCTCAATGTCGCAAAGCTATCCAACACGGTGCAATTTGGGAGTAGCCAATGTTGCCCCGGATTTCAATTACAAGAGTTTTCGAACGATATCGGGTGGCATTGGTGCGGTGGTAGTGTATTCACTAACTGATTAGTAGATCGTGCATTCGAATCCCGGCCAGGGCCATGATTTTTAATTGAATTCACATAAATAGAGATCTCCCTAAGCAATTTAGGCACCACCCGTGGAGAAAAATTACTACAAAAGCACCAAAACTTTTTTCATATCCTCCTATTCTTTCGAATAGTAAGTAGCACCTAAATTTATGCAATTCAATACTTCATTGCTAGATGCTGCTTACTGTTCAACAGCGTGCGCTGTGATTTAACACTATAAGCGTACTGTACATATACAGAAAAAACAAAGCGCCTTTAGCGTAAGCATATTAAAAAAAAAAAATATCGACATCATCGTGGGTGCAGTATTTTAGTGATTAGTGTTTTGGACTACTAATCTAAAGGTCCCGGCTCAAATCCCGCTGGGGCCAAATAACATCTAGACTTTTCCCAGTGCCCCATCTCTTGCGAACATATGACAGCCATCCAAAAGAATCAATTGGCATGATAAGTTTCTCTAATTCGTCATTGGGATTCCTTGTCTTCTCGAACCTGTAGGCTGGGAGTCAAAGATCCTCTTGACTGGAACAATATTGCCCATTCGCTCAATGTGGCCGACCCAATGTAGTCGACGTAATTAAGCTTTTTGGACTACATCCACTTCTTGGTACAGCTCATAGAGTTCGCGGTTGTATATTCTCCTCCATTCGCCCTCCTCGCACACAGGATTAAATATCCGATAGAGTATTTTTCTTTCAATATGCCCATTATTAGCTCCCCTTTTCTACTTATCGTCCAGCACTCGGCACCATAAAGCAGGACTGACAGGGTTAAGGTTCGATAGAACATGCATTTTGTCCTTCGAGTGAGGACATTTGAACACATTTGTTTCGCTCAATCGAAGTAGCGGCGTGGAGTTGATGTTTACTCCTAGGTAGATGAAAGGTAAATGTTGATAGCGTGTATTTGGTGTTGTCTTCATTTACTTCAAGACATACCAATTTCGCCAATTGTTCTTCAATGGCAGTAAAAGCCTATAACGCGGCATTCTGGGTACGACCGATGTAATCGATATCATCCGCATACCCAAATAGCTGGACGGATCTATTGAAGATAAGATAGTGCCATTGGTGTAGACCTGCCTTTTGCACTATTTTCTCCAGAATAAGATTGAAGAAGTCTCATGATAGCGCATCTACTTGCCGAAATCCTGAACATGTTTGAAATAATTCGGAAGAGCTGCTTCCAAACTGCACAATACACCACATATTTTCAAGTGTCGCGCAACACAACTGGATCAGTTTTGCTGGCACTGCGACCTAAACGATCGAAAGGGTGCATTATCCTAAGAGACAATCGAACTGTGTACTGAAGGCCAATACATCTTTAGTGGCAGAGATTCGTAGCTCCACCTGTGAACGTATCTCCCTGTGAAAGATGCTTCGTCTCAACCAATGGAAAGCTGGACAGTCACAGAGAATGTGTTCAGAAGTTTCCTCGTGCTCCTTAAAGAACCTACATACATTCTGTTTCCGGACATAGGTTCATTTTGTTGAAATGATATATCAAGCCGCAGTGGCCAGTGAGAAAGCCCATCACCTTTTTTATATTGTTCTTATTCAGTATAAGGATTTCCTTATAGGAGGAAACTAGGGACACTTTCCCAATGTTTAAGAGGATTTTTTTTTTAAATTTGTTTAAGCTAAAGAGGTTTTACCGTAAATGTTACAGTACCCTTATTGAGTTATGAACACAGGGCAAGCATTTGTGAACAGTACCACTGGCATATTTCATTGCATGCTTTTCGGTGCCCCTTGCGTTAGAAGGAATAGAGTGATAGGAAAGAAGTGTTTTGGTGCAATTGTATGGTTTTTCTCCACGGGTGTTGTCTAAGTTGCTAAGGGAGATCAAGTTTTACTTATATTTCGAATGAAATAATGGATTTGGCCGGGATTTGAACGCACGACCTTCCAATCACTAAGCGAATGCACTACTACTGCACCGTTGCCACCCGCATTGACTCTGCATTAGGGTTCTGGTCCAAAGAACGCAGATTCGGATCCAGCTCTGATTAGTTTGTTTGCAGATTCATTGCCTGCTA
Organism: Portevinia maculata; assembly: GCA_949715645.1. Lineage (NCBI taxonomy): Eukaryota > Metazoa > Arthropoda > Insecta > Diptera > Syrphidae > Portevinia > Portevinia maculata. Next base: position 107,272,055 of record OX454525.1, on the reverse strand, counting down.
TACCTTGGTGACCAGGTAGGTACCCAGCCATGTTTGACCTTGTTGTTTTTGGTTAGAATTCGCAAGGCATCGTTGCATTTTTAACACTCAAAGACTCCATTTTTTGGACGACAGTACCTGAAATACCGCTCGACTATCTGAAAAGGTATGTATATTAGCGCTTTTAAATCCTTTATTGGAATTTAAAACAGCACTGATCTCAATGGCATGGACATCTGCCTGGAATAACATGGGACACATTCTCATAGATGTCGAGACTTTTTTATTCTGTCCAAAGATACCAGCTCCAACTCCAGACTCGATTTTCGATCCGTCAGTGTCCCCGTCCAGTGCTGCCCATTTAGAACGGTCCAATATTTCTACCTCTAAGAATTTCCCAAAACTGTATTCCCTAACCATTAAGTCATGGATGGTGGAGAACATGTAAAAGTTTGGGATTGAGTTAAATGTTTTCAGGTGAGCCACGAGCTCATTTGATTCATACTTTTATTCAAGCTGCAGCTAAATACGCATCTAGCAGCCCACGTCCTTATGAAGATTAGTACCACTTCCAGAACCGCTTGGGGTTGCAGGTTTTTAGGTGCGGTCCACAGGAACGGTCATCACTGTCGTCTTGCAGCTGCCTGAACTGCTTGGATGAGCTGGCACTGTGGCACAGCCAGTCGAAGTACCTAACCTTACCTTCAGACACTTTTGCTATAGTTGGTCGGTATCTCGTTCGCTTTAGAGGTCCCGCTGTCAGATCTTGGAGTTTCACGTTAAGTTAACGGAGCTCAGCCACGGAAGCGTTATCGATTACGATTACGAGGTGAAGGAGTGCACCTTCGTTCCCTCTCTGGAAGAAGTTCAATGTGATTTTATTAATGTCAGACTCGACGGAAAGAAGCCACGGACGATGTGTGGCTTAGTGAAATATCCTTTTTCCATCAGCATCATGACCGTATTTGCTTCTGATACCCTCATACTCATACTCATACTTGTCCTTTGGTTAGTTCTGGGTCATCGCTCTTCATACAGTTTCTCTGTCATGGGTGACACCAAAGTCATCGACAGCATAGCAGGTTGAGTCTTTGCGACTTAAGCCTACGGACTGGATGGTTAACTCGATAAGGTGACCACGCGTGAGTAGGATGAAAATTAAGTATGTACATGCTGCAAAAAAAAAGAGCATCTTTCCATTAAATTTTAATTATTGATAACAGCAACTTTCAAGTGTTTACGGAGTTCACCTACCTCAGAGTGAACACTTATTCTAGGAATAACACCTTAGTGGACATTTGACGAACTACCCTAGGAAACCGTAGCTACTCCTGCTTAGCAAAACAACACAATTAAAGACTATTAACTCGTAAGACAAAGCGCAAGCTCTATAAAACACTGACCCTACCAATTTTGATAAATGGCACTAAGTCCAGGACGATCAACAGAAAAGGAAAGCAGGGGCCGTACTAAGTAATTCGATTGCACAATATAAATATTATATTTTGCATAACACGAACTCCGGAATTCTATAGCAAACTTTTAAAATCGAAAGTAGAATGGATCTCGAATCTTTGTCGAAAAGTTGATACTATCCTATTCTAAAGTGAATGTCAAACGTATTCGAATTCGCAAATTATTGTTCTAATGGAAATGAAAATGGTCAATGGTGTATCACAAGGTTCAGTCCTGGGGATATTGTTATTTCTTATTTATGTAAATTCCATATTGAAACAAAATTTTTGTAGTGATATTACGGCTTTTGCGGACGACATGGCTTTTACATACACAAGCAAAAATCTGTTTGAATCCGTAGTAAAACTAGAGAGTGATCTACAAATTTTAAGGCAGTGGTTTGCGAAGCATGAACTTCTAATAAGTGAAAAAACTAAGATTATGGGTTGCAGTCTTTCAAATGTAGATCTGATTGACTATGAAGTTTACTTCCACTCTGCCGCATGTGCAAAATTAGGCATGAGCTTACACACATGTGGGAGAAAAAATTGTATAACAGATTCCCCCTGTTCTTCGACCTGCTTCAAAATTGAATCCGTAGATAGCTTCAAATATTTAGGAGTATTAATTGACAAGACTCTCAATTGGAAGGCACATGCAGCAGATTTAAAAAAATATATGATCTCGGTAACTCGAAACATGTTTTTGTTAAAACCATATTGCTCAAGAAATCTGTTGCTTATGATATATACTGGACTCGTACACTCGAAACTGCAATACGGCATATCCTGCTGGGGAGGAACATATTTTAGCACCATTGAGCCTATTGTGATAGCACAGAAGCATATCATTAGAATAATTTCCAACAAAGGAGGACTTGTCAGCAGTTGGCCTCTCTTCCAGGATCTCCATATCATGCCTCTTAAACATCTTTATGTGTATAAAGTTCTTAAAATATTCTACATGCGCAGTGGTCTCACTTCCACGATCAGAAGCTGCAATGTATTCAATTTAAGAGTCAATTCTAAAGCTCGTGTAAATGTGCCGACATCCAAAAAAACTCACTATTCGAACTTTTTTACCATCACGGCGCCCAGGACTGAAGTCCGCTTGGGCGAACTGTTGGATACCCTATTCTTATTCCTATCCCTCATAAGTGGGTGTGAAAAAAGTCTAAGTATGGTTGAATTGTTAAGAACGCTCTACATATGTTGTTATATAACATTTAACGGATTTTATCATAAACAACGCAGCTTTTGTACAAAAAAAAAACGCTCCATAGCTCAAACTTTGATTTTCCAATAAAATTGTTTTATTTAATTGTGGGCGTGTCAGTGGGTGGATTTTAAAAATATTTACACATGAGTATAAATGGCCCCTAGAGAGTATACTCGTATATTACAAATTTCCTCCCTAGCTCAAACTTTGACTTTTCAATAAAATTGTTTAATTTAATTGTGGGCGTGTCTGTGGGCGGATTTCAAAAATGCTTAAACTTGATTATTTCGCGACCCTAGAGAGTATATGGTTAAAATTTCAGATCTCTAGGTCCAGTTTAAAGGCCTAATTTTTGACGACAGACGGACGGACGGACATGGCTAGATCGACAATACTATCGATGCTGATCATAAATATAGTAACTTTTAGGGGTCTACGGCCAATATTAATGTATGTTACAAACTATGCGTCAAAATTAATATACCCTTAGAATAGGGTATACAAATTATGTCTCATTTGAAATTCATGTCCAATGACGAGGCATCAAGATTTACCCAGGGGATAATTAAAAACCCCGGAGGCCAGAGGAATGTATTCACATTGTGGACAAACTTTGAACCAAGAAAATTCCCTTATATTTATTTTATTATTTTAAGGTTTGGGCCGACTCAAAGTCCAAACAAAAACCAAGTTGAGAAAAAATAAATTTGTAAAATTTTACAAAAATAATAGTTTATTGGTTTTTTTCTGCATCTTTCAATTAAAATACGAGACTCGTTCGAAATTAGGAAATTTTCCGGGATATTGTTGGCAACTTACAATCGGAATCGGAAACAACTTTCCAATAGAATCGAAAGTAGAATGCAATTACAAAGTAGGGCCCCAGGTACTGAATACTTTTGAGAGAAGGTAAGATAAAACCGTGGAATCTATAGACTGTAATAGATGTGAATGTACTCCAAACAACTAAAACGAGATTTGAATGTGGTCGAAAAAACTAAAACAAGGCGACAGCTCATAGAACGCAACAGGACCGCCTGTTGGATTTTTTCTTTTTATTTAATTTTTTATAACATCCGCTGTTAAAATATCCCAGCAAAATCAACCCACGCAAAAATTTCTCTGAAAAAAATCTCACAAAAATTAAAACTCCGGAATCACAAAAAAAAATGATATTTCGTTTGATTCGTAAGAACATCGCCCATATGATATCTATAGAATAACCAGTGGTTGGCGCCATTTGAATCTTAGGAACAGTCGAACTATTCTTTTCAAAAAAGGCGTCAATTGCATTTTTTCATGCATATGTTATGCATACCTTGGTTAAGAGAGATTGTCGGTTTGCGTCGTTGACGATGAGCAGTGCTTGCATTTACGGGCCTTCATTTGAGAACGGAGATAAAATAATGCTATCATCTTAATGCTATACATTTAATTATATGTCGACTGAAGAAGGTAATTATTACGAATATGAAACAAGGTTGAAGAAAGTATCGATCCCTGTGGTAATATCAAAAAAGTTGCTCTGGTTAGCAGACGTTAAGCCAGACTCGATTGAAAGTTTTTGAGATGTTCCCAGCTACATCTCATAATTCTCCATGCCGTTCAAACGCAAACAGCCATAGATAAGTTATATAGCTGAGTAGGTCATCTGTTGGGCATCGGCTTTGAAAGCCATATTCCCAATCATGTATTAACGGGTGACTTTTTAAAAATTTGACCAACTCTACATTTTCTAATTTTGCCTCATAATTTGTTAACATATCTTAATATTGACCGTAGACCCCTAAGAGTTTTCTATATTCGTGATCAACATCGTTAGTAAATTCAATCTACCTATTTTCGTCCGTCCGTCGGCAAAAACTAGGCGGAAATTTGAACCAAGAACTCTCTAAGCGGCCCGTAATAATCAAATGTAAGAATTTTTAAAATCCGCCCACTGAGACGCCCAAAATTTTAAAAAGAAATCCGGTTTGTTGAAGAACTCATTGCAAATAAAAGTCCTATTTTTCGGAAAGCATGTAGATAAAGTCGTTTTGAACAGTTCCTTTATATAAATTGTTCTTCCATGCCCATTTTCACCCCTGCTGAGATTTTTGACACGCGCACTTAATTGGGGAAAGGAATAGGAATACGGTATCCAACAGTTCGTCCCAACGGACTGTAGGCTTTTCCTATGTTTTCCCTTTTTCTGGGAACCTGTCGGAAAATATTTACAAGTTTGCATAAAATATCGGTTAAAATCTTATGCTTCTCATTGACGATTATTATCGGTAAATTATTGGTGGTTGCATAAGCTCGGGATCAAGAGCTTAATCTGCTGAACACATATGTGCAATTCCAGCAGCCTTTTATTTGTGTGTTGTGGCTAGCAAACCGTCTCTCTTTCACTAAAAGTCTTTGTATCACTTTTGCCATTGACCAGAAAGAGCGTGATCCACTAAAGCAGTCGTCAGTGAGTTTATTTGTTATTCTCTCAATGAAATTTGACTTTGCAGCGCCCACCGATTGGTTGCACGTATAACGGTAAATCGATTGCACATTTTTTGTGGCCGAGAAAAATCATTTCGGTAATACCTTCGGCGCGGGTTGACATCTAACAGTCCATTTGGCATTTCCGTTACTGCACACGCTCACGACTGAGTTTATCGAAACGATAATAGGTATGAATACTCGCCAGCATTGGCGCGGGTCGACTCAATAGTATGGCTGCAACCGTGTAATTTAATTGATTGATTAATTTATATTTATTTAGCTAGTTACTATCGCTATATTTAACATTATATTTAAATTTAATTAATTATAATTAATATTAGGCATTAACGGCCCATACAGGGCCTAAAACATAGCTTCTCCAACCATTTGCTTGTGCAAAGTGGAAGGGACCTACAATTTAAAGCCGAATCCAAACGGCAAATTTGAGAAGCTCCTGATGACACTTGATGCTCTTGGATGTTTGTCAGTCGTTTACAAGAGGTGGGGCAGTAGAAAAATCTTAAAATGATAATTTATACCTATGTTAGGCATTTAGGCAATGCTAACATAACATTTCTAATGAGGGAAAATTAGCAATGAATACTTAAATGCAATCCCTAATAATAAATTCATACAATAAACTTAATATTTTGTTATAAAAATAAATAATAAAATGTTGTTATTCTGATTCTGAATTCAAAACCACTTACGAGTCATTAATCAGCTCTTTTATGAGTCACGCACACGAGTGATCGTTTTCTTCAACTTTTACGGATGAACGCACATGGGTAATGCAAACACCAGGCGGTTGCGATGCTGTGGCCATTTTACACAAATTCAATTATTTCTCGGGCAAGCTACTTTCAATTTCAATGATCAAAAGTCAGCGATAGCTAGATCCTTCAAACGGAGGTTCGATATTCAGTCTTGCCTCGAAATTGGGGGCTGGGCTTGAAAGATTCTCTAGGCTGGAGCTTTCTTGGCCATTCGCTCGATATGATTAAGCCAATGTAGGTAATGTTGCGGTCATAATACCCATATACTGTAGTTTCCGCTCTCCCGTCCTGCACTGGCGGGACTATCCAATCGAACATTATTACAATTTAAAAAAAAAAAAACCTTCTGCACGATTAATGAAAATTGGGTTGTAAGTTGTATGGCGATTGTAAGTCAACAATCGTCGCACAAATATTTAAAATACTGGGCATCGATCGGGTCTTCTACATGTGGCTTGTAGGAACCATGTAGTGTGCTTTTAGGACTGCTATGGATTTACCTGGCTGCTTGGACCATGGCTTCTTAGTTCTTACTCATAGCAGAAAAGCTTTCTTTCTTTTTTTTGAAGTATTAAAGTGTTGCTGTGAAGATAAAGCAGTGCAAATACAGCAATACGCAGAAACTTGGGCTGAACAGCTCACTCTAGTTTGAATGGATATGAACAAACATCTTTCCATACATAATTAAAGTGATTCCTGCTCCACAATTAATAGGTAGAAGGTCTTTTCTTTAAGGATGCAGCAGTTGTGCGAATACTAAAGATATCCCATATTTGTGATCTCGTAGCTAGTCCCCCAAATTCGAAAAACAACAGACTTTTTAGGACTGAATAAAATATGTTCAAGTCAAATAAAAGTTTTGCCATGCTTGCTTCACTCACCATATTATAATGTAATTATTCCGATCACCCCGTAAATGTGCAAGAAATGCACAATTTATTGTAACTTGACTTTATCGTCAACCCTTTGAAAATCATCCACGATTACAACACCATTAAATCGTTTCGATTTTACGGAATCAAACGTGGTCAAATCAACCATAACGAGTGGAGTGGCGGCACAGTCAAACCCTGTGGCATCACCAAACCAACGCCCTCTCTAACTCTTTTATCCGAGAGATATGCAGGAAAATAAAAACCAACAACTAGGTATCCAATAAAGGAGCAAAGTAGGGTCGGGCTCAAAAAAACCAAATCTACCCTAAAAAAAATTATAAAAACATACTACGAACACAAATGGTACACATTCGTCACACAAATGAGAAGAAAACCATTCCTTCGCGCCAGATAGGTACACACACGTTCTGTTATTATATCTCATCCGCGTACATGTGTGCACACATAACTGGATTGTTGTCTTCTACGTACGAGTATAAGTTGCTCACGTTACCCACCCCCTTCTCCCATCCACCCCAATGAGCCCAAAAAAAAAAAAATTAAAAAGAAACCCTTAACGATCAAGTTTTCCAATTTGTTTCTCACTCTTTCCCTGCTTTTTATTTCGCGCCGCGTACTAAACGCATTGCACAAAAAGGATCATGAAGAAAGAAAATTCTCTCTGGCACATAAGTGGTACAGTAAGTAGGAACCATGGAACATCATGGACGATGGACCACGGACCAGAAAAAATACCGGTAGAAAGAAAATGTGAAAAAAAAATTTCGGAAAAATAAAAGAGAAAAGCTCACCCATATACGGGAACTCACACACAGCCACACAAGTGACACATGTGATAGGAAAATTGTGGCCCCCGCAAGAGAACGGGTAAAAAAGGCGAAAAGAAAAATAAACGAGGGACCAGGGAGGCCTGGCTTTCTTTCGATTCTAAACCAATCGCAGTTGGACGCCACGGCCGTTGGTAATAACTGTGTTGCTGCTGTTTGCCGATGTTGCTGTTCCTGCTGATTTTCTGAGCGTCACACTCGGGTCCAGCACCAGCTCCTGTTCCGTTTGCTTCTGTTTGGTGGCAGTGGCAGTGGCAGTACATCGCGTTGCGATGGTGGTGGATGCGGTGGCGGCTTTTTGTGGATTTTTTTAATGTTTTTCTTTTCCTTTTTCTGTAATTTCCTTTCTTTTATTTTTTGCGAATGTTTGCCTCTGTTTTATGCTTGATGAGGTCCACCGATGGCGATGGCGATGGCCGCAGCAAAAGCTGAATTGATGCTACTGCTGGATGCCAGCCTGCTGCCGGAAACTTAACGCGATGCTTGAATTCGGCGCGAGTGGAATGGTGACGATGGTGTTACGGTGGAGAGTATTGATAGGAAGCTTCCTACCTTACGAGCACCACTGCCGTCCATTCAAATTCTAGTATTTGTCCACGTAGACTCGCTGCTGAAGGAGAATGGGACCGTTTTACCATTTTGTCGAGGGAATGGGGTTCATGTGATTATTCGTAACATGTAGGTATGTGTGACTGTATAAATGTGCTTTCGATTTAATTCCCATAATCGTATTATTTTCCCATACTCTATAGTAAGGAGTCTTAAGATCCCAAATAGGTTCTTTATTAACTGGAGTTACGACGTCCAGTTCTGTAGCCTTGACCGAATCTGGAAATGGGCTTAAAGCTACCCAGCGATGTGACAAGTTTAGGTTAAGTGTTATTTTTTCGTTATGTTAAATTCGAGAAAAGATTCTGTTTTTCTAAGCACTTATGAAGACGCTCATAAAGCTAACCAAAGTTCTTGCATATAGTGTATAATGTGCTCCTGATGAATTTTGTACTATTGTGGCGTTGGACTACTGACCGAGAGGTCTCAGGTTAAAATCCCCCAGTAACACATCAATCTTTTTTGCTGGTCCACATCTTGCGAAAGTCTGAACAAGGTAAGGAACCACACAATAAAACCTCAACCTTATTAATTATGGTAACGGAAGGTTTAGAAGAATTAGATGAATTCGACGATGCCAACAAGTTGATGAAAAGAAGAAATGAGGATCAAAGGGAACAAAACACCACCCAAACCGGTCAAACAACCGAAACCATCGCACTCTATTCGAGCCACAGATAATTTGGTGGTTTTTCTGGAAGAGGGAAACGTCATGCTACTGAATGCGGAAAGATGAACGCTAATACCCAGGTTATGTGAATTTGTGGTTACAAATCGGCACTAAGTGCTCATATGGTTCACCTTCTTATCTGACAAGGGATCATGACGTAATCTCGAATGACAAAAATCTCGAATGCAAAAAATCTCGAAAAAACAAATTTTTAATCTAGAATGCAAAAATCTCGAAAGACGATATCTCCTATTCAAAGAGTTTAAACTTAAAGAAAATGCATTACATATTTAGTTTATTCAGCAATTTATTTTTTTCTGTTAATTAACAACAACAAATCAATATTTAACAAAAAAAAAAGATTATAAAAAATCTTAAAAATTTCAATAGTAAATATTAGGTGCCGTGAAATAACTTCGAGTAAAATAACGCCGAATTTCCATGTACGGTCTTATTGCACTTTGCCAAAGTCAAATAAAGCCGAATCGGCCTTGTTTCGCTTTTAATTTATTTACACAATCAGATAAAGATTCCAACCCATTTTCAGATTTGCACCCCTGAAAACCTCGCACCTATTCCAAATCAAACAGTGACCCCAAGCAGGGGGTTTCAGGGGCATTGCACTGTTTATGGGATGAGTTGCGAAACCTCAAGTAGAATAAAGTCGATCTCCGAAATCTTATTCCATATTATTACTTTTTTGTTCTACTACATAATAGAATAGAATAGAAAATGGTGAATTTCGACATTACTTCCGATTTCTACTTTATTTCATTGCACCGGTAAAAATAATAGTAAAAATATTTCCTTTGTTTGTAATGATTTCATTTACTTTCATTTTAATTGTTTGCTAGCCAATCGTGCATGTTAAAGAGTAGTAGATAAATAATCTCGAATGGATATATTAATTTTTAAGACAATGGATACAATTCGCGCGATTGTAACCATCATCATCATTACATGGGGTTCAGCAAACCGAGTGGAATTTAGTGCATCTAAAACGCAATGCTGTCTTCTATCATTAAAGGAACACATTAATAGTCTGTCATTATCCATGAATTACACGTGCATTGCTGGAACTGAAAGACTTTCCATCCTCGGTATGTGTGTAAATGATAACCTTCGTTGGAATGACCACATATTCGATGTGGCCAGAAACGCTGCGAATCTCTGCCGATGCGAGAAATTTTTTACCCCTTCTGATCTGGCTACAATCTTCGCCCAAGATTTGGTCATTCGCATCAAAAATTAAATTAGAGCTGCTCGATATGATGCAAAAACGTGCGATTAAGCTGATTAGTAATACAAACAATTGATCAACTTCAACATCGTCGAAACTGTCTTCTCCTGTTTTACCGCTATACCCGTACTTCGTCGAATCCTCATGAGCTTACCCTTGATCCATTGTTCGGACGTACTGTTAAAAAAAGAGATCTTTTAAATATAACCCATAATTTCTTTTAAAAAACAAAAAACGTTCACAGTCCAAGGCATTTGTTTCCAATCATAAATATGGCATAAGGATAATCTGTAGTAATGTAAGTAAGGTATTCATAATTTGTTTGTGTGTGTCTATAGTATTTGGAATCAGGCTCCCGGAAATCGATATCTCCAAACAGTTTATTATAACTTCTTTTCAATATTGTTTTTATTTAAGAGATTATACATGTGCAAGAAATTTTATTATCTAAAAGATATATTTTATTATCTAAAAGATATATTTTATTCTCGAATAAGTAAATAATAAATTAACTTGTAAGTGAAGAAAAACCAAATCTAGTTCACGGCATGTACAGACAAAAACACATCTATCTACCGGGCAGCAAACAAATTTCTCTGTTGAAAGAAACCCATTATTAACTCAACAAATAAGGATACTCTAGTTTAGACCCCAGAAAGACGAATGCAATACGATACACTGAGACCAATCAAATGCTAGTGTGGCTGCTTTTGTGTGATCCACGAGTGGGAGTGCTATGATCCCTCTAATGCAGTGGGTATGTATTGCAGTACAATGTCAAAAAGAATATGGCGTTAAAATGCGAACATTTTTTGGGAACCAATTAATTCTATTCCTTGATAACAAGGAATATACAGAAACGTGCAAACGAACCTTGATAAAAACAAAAATTAACTTCACATACCTTTTCGTTGTCGTGAAATCCTTGCTATTCGAAGCATCGGATGTAATCGTAATAGGTACTATTTCGTCGTAAGCAGCACACGCTGGCAGTAAGGAAAAGTATCCCCAAACCAAGAATGTGAAATTATTTGTTTTGTCACATTACAAATTAAATGGAGCTACAATTTGACGCCGATAACCACCCTTAAAATTTGATAAGCTTTACTTTACAATTATAGTCTATATATCTGTCAGACTTTTGCCATTGACAGTGAAAAATATCATGTTTCGTGAGTGGGACTTGGACCTCGAACCCGTCTCTTAGTATTCCAATGCACCTACCACTGACCATACTATTTTTAATGAATTATTTGTAGGACAAATATAAATAAATATTTGGTAAACACATTTTTTTCTTGACCCTTTTTATCTTAACAATTTTTTAAGGAAATCATGTACATTGAGTTTTACTTTATTGATAATATATAATTCCGCCTCCTCGCAATCGCAAATAATTTAAAATGTACATTTCCTCTCCAAAGTAATTTCAAATACATAATTGCAAGATCCTCCTTGAAATATACTTCGACGTTAATTAGGAAATGACTTTCTAACGCTCATTAACTTCGGAATACGAAAAACAACAAAATGTCCTGTGAATATAGTACAATACCCTATTGTCTATATAGATGGCAAGTTTGGATTATAATTTTGATGCGAAGTGCGTGTATGTACCGTTTTTTAAGGGAGTTATATTACAGTAAATATTCTTCTCTCATAATGCCAAACTAGTGAAATATCATATCAGATAGGGGAATCTCAAAAGGAACTAAAGAGTTAGTTTTTGTTTTAAGAACTCCTTTTTATGCGTAATCCCAATAGTTGATACAGATGTGTAGCAAGACCTGTGCAGTAAGATGGTTTTGTATATCAATTGACACGTTTCTCACTGCATGTCAGTTCTTGCTGCCTGTTTTCTCTATATTTAATTTAACTGCAACAATAGTAGAAGAACAGCACAATTGGGTACAATTTTTCTGGTTAGACGTTTCGTGGTTCATGCTGTGAATTTTAGTCTGTTTGGTCGTTCAGTGATAATAAGGTCAGGCAAAAAGCATACTGAATTATGGCAATTTCATGTGTTTCATGTGCGTAAGTGAATTCATTACTGCATGCGCCCTTGCTGCACACCTGTTTCAGGCATAAAGGTATGTAATATTAGTTTTGATATATACACTACATGAGAAAACAATTGCACGTACAGTGACTTTAGCTTAAATTTCTTGAACGGTTGTGCCATCTTTTGCCTTTATTACATCTTTGATACAATTGATTGAAAACACAAGCTATAAGGTGACTTCTGGTGTCAACTTCTAGCTGCAAAAGGTTTAAATTATTGCCACTTGTAGGATTAAAATTACTGATCGTGAACCTTAGTTTTTAAAATGCTCTTATATTGTGTATTAGTCCCTTAAAGTATAATATTTGGGGTCAACATCGAAAGTGATTTCAATATAGCCATATGTTCGTCTTCCGCCGCTTACCAATTTCAAAGCCTTTAAATTCGAGCAGGAAAGCAAGAAAGATTCGAAAAATATACACTCTAGAAGCCCGAAATGGTTGAGTGCACAGATTTTTTTTTTAAATGTGCCCACGCACCCACTCACTATTAAAAAAACAATTGTTTTATCGAAATGAAGGTTCTGTTCTTCACAAATGATATAGAGAGTGTCTTTCCAATCGATTCCTTCTTAGAATCTTCCAATTTTTGGATGCGTTTTTGACAAAGCTACGGTCGGTAACCATCGTCTTTTAAATATTTTTTGCATTTGATAAAATAAAATCTGCCCAAACTAGATTTACTCTAGCTTAGCTTCTAGATGAAGTAAAAAAATTAATGGTAGCTTTAAGAGTACCTAATCCCAAACGCCTGATGAATTTCAAGTTTCTAGATCTAATGGTTTAGACTGGGCCGTGATTATTAGTTCTTTCAACTTGTTTTCATATAGTCGGATAAAGAATACACCCTAGCCTCCTTCTTGGATATAGAGGGAGCCTCCAACAACGTACACACGGAAGCTATTCTTGAATCTCTGGTCGAACTGGGCATAGAGAAATCTATTAGGCAATGGATAGCTTCTATGCTCGGAACAAGAGTTATTCAGGCAACATTAGGCAACAGTCACTTAACCAAATTTGCCAATAGAGGAACGCCACAGGGTGGCGTCATTTCTCCGCTACTCTGGCTAATAGCTATGAACAAAATTCTCGTAAAACTACACAGGGAAAGGGTCAAAGCTGTCGCGTATGCGGACGACGTAGTGATACCAGTGTCAGGGAAGTTTCCCTCCGTGATAAGTGAAATCATGGGGACTGCTCTAGACAAGGTAAGCACCTGGGCTGCAAGTTGTGGCCTCGGCGTTAACCCGAGCAAAACCGAACTGATTCTGTTCGCTACCAAAACCAAAATACCCGATTTTACCCTACCCCGCCTAAATGGTCAACCACTTACACTATCCTCCAGCACTAAGTATCTGGGTATCACGCTCGATCCAAAGTTTAACTGAAAACATAACATTGAACACAGAGTGAGGAAGGCGTGCATTGCCTTCTATGTCTGTAGCAGAACCTTTGGAAAAAACTGGGGACTTCAACCAAAGATGACCTTGTGGATGTATGCAGCTGTAGTACGTAGAATCCTCACCTATGGATCACTAGTATGGCGGCCCGCCTTGAGTAAAGGTTACAACCTCACAAAACTGAAAAGATTACAAAGAACAGCCAGTGTAGGCACCACGGGGGCACTGATAGGTTGGCCCCAACGGACGCCCTCACTGTGTTCTTGCACCTTTTGCCTCTTGACCTACACACAAAGGATATCGCACTATGCCGTGCGGTAAGTCTTAGAGAGTCGGGGTGCTGGCCTGCAAGGCCATACGGCCACAGCAACATTCTGGACTCGCTAATAAAAGGCATGGTCACGTTTCCAACCGACTACACCACACCTAAATAAAATTTCAAAAAATGCTTCCAAGTAAGTTTCACTTCCAGAGCTCGTTGGAAGAGGGACGAAGTAGTGAAAGAGTTCGACACGGTCATATACACCGACGGATCTAAGATGAACTGTGGTGTGGGGGCCGGTGTCTACTCGGAATCACTAAAAATATCAATACCCTACCGCCTGCCGGATTTTGCCAGCGTCTTCCAGGCGGAACTACTGGCTATCCGAGAAGCCTGCACTCAACTAGGGCGTGACATAACGCACAGAAAAAACATTGCTGTCCTCATAGATAGCCAAGCCGCCATCAAAGCTATTGACTCGGTTACCATATCCTCCAAACTGGTGCAGGAGTGTCGGAACGAGCTTGTGCGACTGGGCGAACGTTTCCGTGTTACACTTATCTGGGTTCCAGGGCATAGTAACATAACAGGAAATGAGCGTGCAGATGAGCTGGCCAGGCAGGGCTCAGCTCTGGACGGCTCACTCGCTGCAAGGGTTAACACTCCGCTAGGTGCGGTCAAGACACAAATACACTCATACTTCCTGCAGAAAGCCAATCTTCAATGGAGAAGGTTAACTAACTGCATCATATCAAGGAAGATATGGCCTACTTATGACAAAAGAAGAACAAAGGATCTTCTAAACAGAACCCGCCCCGAAGTCGCCAGAATTACGGCGATAATCACCGGGCATTGGCCAATTGGAGACCTCTGTGAATGTCCGGCACTAGCAAGAGCCAGACTGCGGGCACTGATTCAACCATTCTTCGACGTCCTAAGCGCTATATCGGGCAAAGCGATACAAGATCTTATCCGTTTTCTCAACTCCACAGGTCGGATATAGCCACACATCAAATCCTCTACAACCACTACAACATACGTCACACGAGTCGTGGTAACAAAAAGGCACAACATAGTGCTAATTGGGTTCAGGCCGAACCACCACCTCTACCTACCAACATACATACAGTCGGATAATACATAACAGTAACACTCCATAAATATTCGATGCATTTTTTACGCGTGGTGAGATTATTTTACATAGCGCTGAGGATATTTCGACGTTAAGAACGCCACATTGGAATACTTCAAACGGGGAGCGGTGATAACTGTGTATACACATATATCATAACCTATATCTTCACTCTCAAAAAATATAAACCTCCGCGGATAAATAATTTGTATTATTGTTTACCATCTAAATCCTACGAAACGGCAAAATTGATTATAAATTTATTTTTCTTTTATAGTAAAAAAAAACATCAAATAACATACTCGTATAACGCGCATAGTCATAAAAATAAACTGTAATTTTATACAACGCCGTGTTTCACCGCCGCGGTTAATTCCAGTTCGTGGTGAAGGCGACAAATCTTGTCCGCGTTATGATGGATGCTTTTGCAAGAGGCACAAGTTTTCTCTTTTTTAAAAACAAGAAAAACAGATTGCTAAGCGACGCGCTCAAATAACAAGTCGTTAATAAGCTTGCGAGCTTGTTGTTTGCATTCGTACGAGTATGTAGCAAAAACTGATAAATCGCCTCCATGTTGATGAGATTTACATCCCTATATAAAAAGCATAAGTTCTACGACGTGCCGCATCCTTGTTCAAGTCGAAGTCGGTTTTGAAATCTCGATCTGTTTATACCATTAGACTAGTTTTAACCAAACTGGCTTCAATGAAGTTGCTTAGTGCTTTTGACCTTTCATATTGTGATTTCCAAATCCGACCTGCCACAATTTCCTCCATAATCGTACAACCACTGTTACAATTGCCTCTTTAATTAATTTGTCTAAACTAAGATTAAACAGCTTAGTGACTATACAATAAAGAACTTCTACGTGCACCTTTAAAATAATTGGTCTGATACCATCCGCACCAGATACCTTTGTGAATTCAAATCACGAAGTAGATTCGCTACCTCTTCCAGATTGATTGAGTCGCTCATTTAACTGCTTTGGTTGGTAGCAACATATGTATATCCTATTGATTTACAAGTGTGGATTACAATTTACTAAGGCCGAGTGTTTTGAAAAAAAGGATGCGAACATCGTCAGTCAACTTAACTTTGTTCGTGTTAGTTGTGAAGTTTGTTTAATCTATTGATGTTTTCTTTCTCCTTTAGAATTCATTGATTAAAGACAGATGTTTTTTTATTTTATGCGGATGGCATTTTGCAAGTTCAAATTTGTGTTTATAATGTTTGATGGTTAACTTGGTGTCGTTGTATTTGGTTTGGTATGACAAATTCTTCCCAATATTATTTCTTCGAATATAGAGTCGATGACATTCATTTACACCCGGGGAGTCAAACTCAAACTCCTTATGTGCCATTTTTTCATACAAGCGGGCCATATTAAAAGCAGAACTCAAATATCATACTAAGTACATAAAATTTTTTTTATTAAAGACATTAATTGTTTTTAGAGTATGTATAAAGCCGAATTATTATTTTGATTTTGAGGATCCAGAAATTTGACTTTTTTTTTGCTTTATTATCTCCTCCTAGGGAAATGGACACAATTTTGTTCTGACGGCTGCGACTCCCAAAACTTAAATTTTATTTCGCTTGAAGACTTGACCTACAGTTGCGTGACGATGACATATTTTCCTTGAAGTCTTACATTTTAAATATTTAAGTGCACCGTCATATCTGTTGAGAATGCAAAGTAAAGCCACCATTCATCACTGTGTTCCAACGGTTTTCCCTTTAGAGTCATAACAATGTATTAACGCGATTCGAAAAATTGCTTAAGCGATGATCCACGACTAAGCCACGAAACTGCTTCAAAAAAGGGAATATTTGAATACTGTTTGTCAAGATCTTTTAAAATATGTGTGAATTCTAATAAAATTAACTGTTTTAATTATGGGATTCATCACATGATCCATTTTCAGCTCTCTACAGGCCAAGGCTTCTTGATGTGCAATACAATGAGTTCCCACGAATTTTGAAAGTTGACTTTAATTTTCATTCAAAATTTTGTTTCGTATTTTCGTCACAACACCTGTGTTTTTTCCAATCATCGATGGTGCATAACAGAGATGACTCTAATCCAAATCATAACTTGGTACTGATTGCTCAATTGCTAAGTAGATATCTTGAACTGTTGTAGTTCGTATGCACTGCAGCAACTTTTCTGTGATATTAAAATCTTTATTGAAAAAAATAAATATTAGGTATTAACGGCCCATATAGGGCCTAAAACCTAACCATTTGCTTTAGCGAAGTGGAAGGCCCCTACAATTTTAAGCCGAATCTTACTTGGCCCCGACGGGATTTGAACCTGAGCCCTAAGATTAGTAGTCCAACACACTAACCTCTGCGCCACTGCGCCCACAATTTTAGATAACATATGCAGTCCCTGGCCAATATATTAGACGCACTGTAAAGTTCTATGTACTCTGTTTGTACTTGTCAATTGGTTAACACTGTAGTGCAAAATGTGAAAAATAAATACAAAATGGAATCATATACAAAATCTCCTAAATAAAAACGCATTATTATGTACGTTTAAATATTGTTGAGAATTGTTTTGTTCCATATGCCATTGGCACTTTTTCGAGAAAAACGCCGAAACTGTGTGATAGGATTTTTTTTTATTTTTTTAACTTGAAGTTAGTCTTATAAAGAGATCGGTGCAGGGAAATAACTTCACGGGCAATAACTTCACCTGGGCAATAACTTCACCTCGAGTGGGCAATACCTTCACTTTTTTTTTTGTTAAGTTATTGCCCACTGATGGTGAGCAATAACTTCACCCAAAATTTTGTGAAGTTATTTCCCACCTATAATTTGAGAATTTGTCTATTATAACTAAAGACCCTTGCACCCACTCCAAATCAAACAGTGACCCCAAGCAGGGGGTTTGCAGGGGGGCAGCATGCGCCCCCATATGCATTGCACTGTTTATGGGATTAGTTGCGAAATCGCATGTAGATTCCATAAACAGTGCAATGCATATGGGGGGGGGGGGGGGGGGGCTTGCTGCCCCCTGCAACCCCCCTGCTTGTGGTCACTGTTTGATTTGGGGTAGCTGCGAGGTACGTTTCTTGAATTATCATAAAATGTTAAGAGAATTTATTTCCCACTAAAAAGTGTAGTTATTGCTCACCATCAGTGGGCATTAAGTTCACAAAAAAAAGTGAACTTATTGCCCACTCGAGGTGAAGTTATTGCCCAGGTGAAGTTATTGCCCAGGTGAAGTTATTGCCCGTTAAGTTATTTCCCTGCACCAAAGAGATCACCTAAAAATCTTCAAAGTGTTTTGGCAAACCGTTAACAAGCTACGTTAATCAACGTGAAAGTCTTCTTTTTTGACTTGTGTCCCACCTCCTACATTTTGAAACTGATTCTTTTGTCCATACACGTGGAACACACAAAAATGGATATGGCACAAGGCAATTCTCATCCAAAATATCTGAAAGGCAAGAAAGCATAGAGTTGGACGCTAAAATTTGAAAAGAAAAATCGATTTCATCTTTTTTATTAACAAAGTTTTTATTCAAAAAATACAATAAAATAAGAAAATTATTCAAAGTGTTTAGCTTTAAACCAGTGAGTGAAAAATGTCAGATCAAATCAGATCAAAAGAGTACAGCTTCGAGTCAAATGTTTTCCTCTCAGCTGCGAAATTTCATTTCTAGCTGCGAAATTTCATTTCATTTCATTTGTTTTCTAGTGAATTTCGGGTTTTGAGCGAGCATTGTACCGTCAATGTTTGGCCTGATGTAGATTTGATCACAATTTGAACTCGTTGTTATGTTGTTATTCTTTTGGTTTGTTTTTCATATATGCGAATATTTGTAACATTAAACTGAGAAATACGATGTCTCATGAAAATCAAATAAATCAGCTGGCATCAGTACAATTTGAATTTTCAAATTTGACACATTTTACTCACTTGCCCTATCTCTAAACTAGGAACAGAAAATCATGTGCTAAACTGATCTGCACAGCTTCACACAATTCAACTTCAAGCTTCAACACAAATTGACAGAATGTAGAACACTTTGCGGCAAGATTTTTACTCATGGAACACCAAATCTTGTACTTTTCTGATTTTTTCTGTACTTATCCGTGCAGCTAAGGTTCATTACACACATCTATTGAAACCATATGTATTCAATGATTGACTACTCGTACGTCTGCAACTAGGTTTTGCGTTTGCAGCACTATTCATCACCGCACCGAATTCATATCTTCATCATATCGAATATCTACACAACAACTGTAATGGCGGTGGAACAAAATAACACTAAAATTTTGTTTGCGATCAGTCCATAGCTTTTCTTTAACACAAGTACACGTAGGACAAACCAATTCTCAACTTTGTTAATATTTTCTGTATCTCTTGTCGCAGTGATATGCACGTGGAACAAAACAATTCTCACAAACAAATTGCGATAGATTATTTGGAAAATTTGTCCCAACTGTTGATTTTGGTGGATATGGGACAAAGTCGATGTTCGATATCTCGGGATTGGAAAGACTAAGAGCAAATCGAATCACAGATTTAAAAGGAGCATACAAAATTACCATTGAATCCGTTCCTAACTCAAAAACGACAAAAGTGGGGTATGGAACAAAACAATTCTCAGGCGACGATATAACAATATTGCATATAAACTCGTGCAACACATAGAAATATTAAAAAAACTATTAAATATTAAATATATATATAATATTAAAATTTAAGTAATATATAATATATAATGTATGTGTGTTACAAGCAATGTATTGAATGTCGACTAGCTACTTTTAGGCAAGGTATGAAATAATTGTTTTTTTCGAAACTATTATACACTTTGCCTAGGCATTATATAGAATCCTGAGTTGATGTTGGGCAAAAGGTAAAATAAAACAAAATTTTGAAAAATCGACAGGGTTATTAATATGGAAACCAAAACAAGCATAAAAACGAAAAAAACAATTGTGGCGCTCTTATATAGTTACAGAGCTGTGAGCTTTTGAATGCCCCAAATTTCAAGAACACATTTTATGGATTTATTCGATAATTAGTTTTTTTTTATTAAAACGTAGATATATGTGAATATCGGAGAGAAAAAGATCCCATGAACAGTGCAATGTCTATAGGGGATATGCTGCCCCCTGCAACCCCCTGCTGGATTCAATGTTGGATTCTGAGTAGGAGCGAAGGTATATGCAAAATTTCTTAAAATCCATGCGCACCTCATCCACTTGGAGTCAACAAACAAAGTTCAAAGACTAGCGCCCCAAAGGCTTCGCTGATGGGGTTTGAGTTACCGGCCAAACCTCTGGTAGCATTGGTCTTTGGGCTTAAACTGTATTAGTTTTATCAGAGGTTACCCAAGCTGATGGAAAAAGCATACCCGAAGGCATTGCAAGAGACCCACGCAGGCGGATTGGGAGTGATGCAAAGGAACAGCTATCTTGGTATCTGATCCGTTTCTAGAACCGCTACGATTAACATTAAATAAGCCTGATTTGGCTCATTACAAATACATTCGTACCCAATACATTCCAATCATGTTCGATATAATTTGGAATGTAGTAATCGTTATTTTGTTGATTCAATTCTAATAAAACCAAACGATTGTAAGATTTTTCAATAAATTTATAAGATACTCTGTGCTTCAAAAACATACATAAAATACATTCGCCTTAATCAAAAATATTTGGATTACCTATACACACCCTTCATTAAATTATTGTAACACGGGAAAAAGTAATCGCCTCTTACGCATGCAACCCTCTGTAATCCTAAGTCTTTGCATTAATCGTAAAGAAGGGTTTTTATTCGATTATCGCTTAGATATATGTACGCACGCTCTTACATTTTGCTACGTTATTTAAATTATGAAGTGAAAAAAAAAACTCTTTTTTTATGTTGATTTTGAAATTTGTAATGATTTGCAGATATAATAACGTTTATCCCCTTAAGGGCGTTCATTTACATGTAGAAACATTAACGAGTGTGCATATATTGGAGGAAATCAAAGGCAACCCTTATTTTGTCGAACACTTTTTTGTTCACTATTCTTTTAAAAGTTTAGTCCTGTGATGCGTTTGCATAGTTTACAAGAACTAATTTGGTTAAAGTTATTGTTGATCTTTCTTTGAACAGCATTTGAGTTCCTGTCTAAGATGGCCATATGTAAACTGTGGTATGAAGTACAGATTTGGCGGAATTTTTTATACAACCCGTAGTGTGCTTGAAGTTCTAAATTCATAAGTGATTATTTTGCTGCGCTACGCAAAATCATTCAATACTGCAATAAGTTAGATTATTATGGAACACATTTTTGTGTTCTTCGGCTGTTTAGTCACATAGTTTTTTTTTTTGTAAAATGACAGATTAATCAATTTACTTTCCCAACGTTTCGGCGGGGGTTGCCACCTTCCTCAGGGGAATCTTTCTCGACTGAAAAGGTAAATCATCTTAAGTCGACTTAAGATGTTTCCATTTTTTTTAATATACACTATCGCCATTTTTGAAACACATACTTCTGTGTTATCGCCGTCCTTTTATCACACTCCTATCCCCATATATAACGGATAATAGTTTCATCTTAAGTCAGAAAATCTTATGATGACACGAGGTAAAATATCTTATGTCAACATAAGGTGTTGATATTCCTCGAGCTTAGAAACTTTGGTAGAGTTAAGATCGTTGCATCCTTAGATTTTATCAAAACTCTGAAACGGTAAAACATCTTAAGTCGACTTAAGATACTTTACATGGTGAAAATCATTAAAAAACGTAACCCTAAGATTTAAGATAAAATAGGTGCAAAATATTATTAAAAGTGTGAAAAAGCAAATCATCTTAAGTCGACATAGGATGTTTTAATAGATTGAAAACTTAAATTTTTCCTGGCCTAAGTAGACATACGATAATTTACCAGGTGCAAACGGGAAAACAAAGGACGACATAAGATAGATTTACTATGCAGTCTGATTCAAAATTTTGCAGTGCGCGCAAGTCTGTGTGTATGAATAAAATTAAAATTGCTATCCAAACATTTTTTTTAGCGAACATTCAAGGAAATAATATTGTTTAGTAAACAAGTTTAAATAAAAATAAACATATCTATAGGTTTATCATCAAATTTTGAAAAACAAATAAACGGTAGGTACACAGGTTTCACTGGAATACGTTTAAAAAATAAATTTTCCCTCTATATCCTTATTAGCTTTTTTTGTTTTATAAAACATTAAATACATTTTGCAGCAAAAATGTATAAAAGTTCCCGTTTAGCAGCAATTTTAAGAATGGTAAAAGCAAAAAAGGACCGGGAAATGCAAAAAATGGAGGAAGATCAATCACATTCGTCAAAAGATATTCCTCCCGAAGACGTAGCAAATGAAGAGCTTTAATTTCTGACGGATGAAATTTTCGATGACGATATAGCAGACCCGAACTATGCCTTTTCCTCTGACGCAAGTATGAGCTCAGACAACAGCGAAAAAATCGATTCAAATCTGGAACAGCGAAACAACAATTAAAACTATCGACCACAAATTTCTTGTCCCGGGACATACACATATGGAGTGTGATGTAGATCACTCTCTAATAGAGCGGAAGAAAAAAAAACTCATGCTCAAATTCATCATCCACGAGACTGGTATTTGTTCATTTCAACATTGGGAACCAAAAACGTATTTGAGGTGAAAGAAATGAATCAAACAACGTTTTTAAACTTTTCGGCAGCTATTAAAGAAAAATATAGGTGGCGAAAGACAAATAACAATGGAGAACCTTTTAAATGGTCAGGCAGACGGCAGTATTGCCATGTCCTTATTCTTAAGTATACCAATTTGTAAACTTTATGATGAAAAAATAAAGAATCTATCTATCTATCTCTATCAATGGAGAACCTTTTAAATGGAGCTCAGTAAGATGGCTTAGGTACACAAAAACGTATAGTGAAATTTAATACAAGACCAGCTTAAAAAAGGAACAGGAGTTTAAAACTTTAAATATAAGGAAAAGAGGTGACCTGAAACTAGCATACAACGCGCCAGTCAAAATTAGCGCAGCAAAGAAAAAAGATCTTATAGATATGCTGGATTTAATCAACTCAAACTATCACGATTTCTATATAAATCTGCCATCGGATTTTCAACCTGATATTCATCCAGAAGTTTCAGAAGACTCGGAAGAAGAGATTTGATTTTTTTACAATAATAACTACACTAACTTTGTTTTCTTATTGTGTTTTGATAACTTTACACAATAATACTAGATATGAATTCACTTACGCTTTATTTATTTAAACTTTTAACTGTTCTTGCTAAAAAGTACCCATTACAAAACAAATCGTTATTTATATTTTCTGCAAGAATATAAAAAATTAAAGAATATCATCTTATGTCTCATTTATTCTTTTGTCGACATTATCACTTCATCTTAACTTCACATAAGGCATGGTAATAGCATTCAAAAAAATTTGGCAAAGTATCTTATCTCGACTTAAGATTTTCAAAATCGAAAATAATCAAAATTCAAAATAAAGGCAAACTATCTTAAGTCATAAATTTCTATTTAATTCAAAAAGTATTAACTTAAAAAGTTAAAAGTAAATTTAAAAAGAAAATTTAATACTTTTTACTTCAAAAAACTTTTTCTTTGTGAGTTAATGTCAAACAGATATTTTGCAATTCCTCTTTTTAACTCTTATTCGCTCTCCTGAAAAATATTGAAAATTGACTTAAGATATTTTACCTTTTCAGTCGAGCTTTATTACATACACAACAAATAAATAAATAAAAGTAAACATTAAGTGAACCAAACAACTATTTGATGGGGATAAAACTTACAAATTAAGTTTAAAAATAAATAAATAAATAAAAACGAGAGAATGTATGAAGAAATAAAATACAATAAAATAAAACCGTCAGCTATGTTAGCACTTCGACATGTTGAAGTTTTGTCCTTAACTGTGTGTCAGTTATTGTTTTGGTATGAGGGAGCAGTAGACTGCGGAGATGTTCTGTATGTCCTGTTTCCTGATCATGTTGTTTTTGTTGTTTAAAATATGCAGGGTTTCCAGGGTGAGGCGTTTTCATTTGTGTTTTTCTGTTTGTAAAATTTGTGTGTTGTCGAAGTCCGGTCTATGGTTTGTGTCAATGGTATGGCTGGCTAGCGCTGTTTTGTTGGGGTTGCCTGATTTTATGTCGGATTTGTGGTTTGAGATACGTTGTTTGAGGAATTGCTGTGTCGTCTCAACGTAGCATATAATACAAGGTTCATAATCCGGGACGACACAGCAATTCCTCAAACAACGTATCTCAAACCACAAATCCGACATAAAATCAGGCAATCCCAACAAAACAGCGCTAGCCAGTCATACCATTGACACAAACCATAGACCGGACTTCGATAACACACAAATTTTACAAACCCGCCGAAACGTTGGGAAAGTAAATGGATTAATCTTTCATTTTACAAAAAAACTATATGACTAAACAGCCGAAGAACACAATAAAGGATTAACATCTACTTTGGTCAACAAATCACACATCGGGATTTTCAGGTTAGTTAACATGACTCCGCCTATATTTTATATTTTATATTTTAAGATCCTGGAAAGCTGTTTTGTGATGACGTAAAAAAGGCGGCTTTGTCCCGACAAAAGGACAAATTCTAGATTTGATAATACTCGTATTTGGTTTTCAGCTTCTTGCTTCTTCTTCCTTAATGGCGTCGAGGCTATGATTAGGATTAGACGGAGCATAGCTCTCCGTCTTTAATGCATTTCTACTTGTCTGCCTGTGTGTTTCGACTTTCCGACCTTTTTCTTTTATTTTTGTATGATGCATTTGTGTGATCCCGGATTATTGATCAAGGATTTTCGCACATTTTCGGGATAGTTTCACGATGTTAAACATGTCCCTATGAACACCTAAATGTTGGAATTACCTAGATGTCATTTAAAAACAATTTAGCCCATTCAACTGACAAAAAGAAACTTTTATAGGATAATGGTATAATGACCTAATAATCAAATCCCTTCCAAATTAGGCCATTACAAATTTTTGCCATTTCATCTGCTTTATGGTTAGAAAAAGTCTGTTTAATTTTGAAAAACACCTTTTTGCAGTTGCACTGCTATGAGGCAAACTACATAATAGGCTATTCGCACTGAATCGAAATTCGAGATGTACACAAAAAGATTTCGAAATCTCCTGGATGCGTTCGCACCGACCATCGACAAGATTTTGTTTGACGTTTCAATCAGCTTTGACCAAGAAGCCGACCGACGCCCTTAGTGTACTTCTAAACCTCATTCCTCTCGACCTTCACGTCAGATTTATGGCATCTTGCAGCTTAGTTAGGCGCAGGGAATCTGGGGTCTGGTCATATAAACCGTACCGTCATAGTAAGGTGCTTGACTACAAAACGCCCAAACTCAACCTCAACAAAACCGCTCAAGTCTATTTCGCATGCAGAACGGAATAGAAATATGAAGCGTTCCCATCGCACCACGTAGCCTTCTATACCGACGGTTCAAAGATGTAGCGCGGAGTTGGCGCGGGTATCTTCTCAGCGGAATTGAATATATCTGAATCATTCCGACTCCTGGACTCATGTAGCGTATTCCAGGCGGAAATACTTGCGATCTGGGAGGCGTCCAGGATACTAACACTCTTCCCCATAACCAAGAGAGACGTTACCAGCTTCATTGATAGCCAGGCAGCTATTAGAGCTCTCGACTCACACCTCATATCATCCAAATTTGTCGCACAGTTCCCTTGCAGAGACAGTATCTCCTCCCATTAGAGCTGTCTGTCAAAGGTTTAATATCCCAGTACTTTCTTTCACAGGCGAACTCCAGATGGAGCGGCCTAAATAGCTGTGTCATATCCAGGAAGATGTCGCCATGCTTCAATGCTAAAAGAACACACGACCTAACAAACAGAACCCGACAGGAGATTGCCAGAATTGTGGCGGTCAGCATTGGACATTGTCCTGTCGGACTCACGCTGCAAGGTTGGGCATCCCGTTCAACCCACACTGCCGCAGCTGCAAGGATCCATTTTAAAAGGGGACCCTCCACCACTTCCTCTGCGATTGTCCGGCCCTAGCTAGAGCTAGACATCGCTCACTCGGCAAATCATTCTTCGACGACCTATCAGAATTAAGCAACACTAAATTCTGCAACATCATCGAATTTCTCAATTCCACAGGCTGGATTTGAAACACAAATTACGCCATTGGTCACTTGAGTGGTGGCATCCAAACGGCGCCTTTGCGCTAATTGCGTCCTGGTTGTACCAGGCCTTGACCAAGATGCGACATTTTTCTGTAGAATTTAATATTGATAAACAAATTTCGTTTGTAAGTTGTTATAAATGCGACACACAGAAAAAGATGTGGATAAAGGTGAGCTTCTAAAACCACCTAACGCATCTTTGCCTTTTGCAGATATGCACTATCACTTTCTAGGCAATAGACGTGGTTGAGAACGGCGACGAGAAAGTCTCGTGGATCATATGATATGCAAAATCATGACACAAATTACGGGACATTTATTCCTTTAAGGGAGAGGGTTGTAATTGCAATATATGCACGCGGATTGTCGGCTGAATATAGTGCGGTTTCAGTTTCATTGCATTTTGTTGGGGATATGCTCCAGCCAAAATACATTTGATCCTATCCCTTCTCAGAACTAAAAATAAAAGAAAATGTAAATGGGCAGCTGTTTTAGTACCTCTTGCGATTCTGATAAACTTATATTTCTTCAAAGTAGTCAATATATTTTAAGTAATTATTCTTTATTCTTGAACTTCCTTGCTCCATGGAGTTTTTTCTTTAATAATACTAAGAACTTCATCAGAAAGAAAGTCTTTCTTCACCCCGACGGTTTTGATTTTTCCTTGTTTGGAATCGAGGTCCTTGGTAAGCTTTTGGATATCCTTTTCGACATGAAACCGTTGAAATAGTTCGTTGTCAACTTGTTTTTCGTTCTATATAAAAAAAATTATTAGTTTTTACAGCAAAGAGTATACAAATAATTTCAGGTGACATATTTTGCGATCAGCTTTCATTTTTTCCGTTTTCGGCCTCCAGGCGTTCTGCGACTTCTTTTTCTCCTTCCGGTGAGGCTATGATCAGGATTAAAGGGATCATAACCCTCCCACTTAAGTGCCATCCCTACCGGTCCGCTTGTGGGGTTCGCCTTGCGTTCTGAAACTGTTCACTTCTTTTTCTGATAAATGAATTGAGTTTCCTCTTCGGCCAAATTCATTTCTGGTTCAAAAGATTGTAGTTGTCTTTCAGGAGACCAGAACTGTAATGTAGAAAAATTGTGTTATAACCTATAGGTATTTAAAGTAAAACGGGGATCCAAGGCATAAATGAAGAACCGTGACAAGTAAAAAAAACTGCGCAATCAAATAACGTTAGAAGTCCATTGCTCTTTATAAGAACTTTATAAGCTCCAAATGGTTTAACGCGAGTAGCGAGAGAAATGCCCTGATTAGTGTGGTATCACGATGAACCTCACATTGGTCTAAGTGTAACCTAACCTCATTCGACGTGACTAAAAACTTACCAGTGAAACCAACAAAAATAAACACCTTATTATTAAGTGAGTAGATAGTAATGGCAAACATTCTTAATGTTAGAACTGTACACCTATCGTCTCGTGTCACACCGCATCCAACTTCCACTTTACTGCGAACATGACAGATACTTTTCTTTTTTCATCTTCGTTCTTTCGTTCTCGTTTATTCAAGAAACTTTATATCTCGATTCACTTTTACTGTTTAATAAATCCTTTTACTTTTAATAAATCCTTTTACATTTTTAATAAATAATAATACTTAATATAAAACTTAAAATTATAGAAATACATATAACGCGAATCGCATGCAATATGATTTTTTATTGAATACCCCTCCCCTTTCTAAAATACCCTGTTCAAAAATCCCAGTGCTTTCCTGTCGAATGAACGAAAACTTCAAAAATTATGAAAAATTTAATATAACACACTTTAACCATAATTTTTTTAAACAGAAAATGGATTAATTTTTCTGAATCAAACATTATTAATTGCCCGTTTCACGGGTTAAAAGGATTTAACCCTATTCTCCGCATGGCTTAGCCCGCTCACACAGAATCGTACTAAGGGTACATGCTAGTTGTCCGGCATTCTCCTGTGTTGTTGTTTTTCATATGTAAATAAATTTCCATCTGTTGATTTATGTTTGTCATCTAACACACCTACGCGGCGGACGTTAATATCATTCCTCTCCTCATACTCAGAAAATATCATTCCTCATGCTCTGTACCTACTCATCCGAAAATTATAATAATAGATGGTGAAATAACGTAAATAAACATTTTCCTTTTGCGTTGTTTTGAATGAACAACCATAATTCTTACAATTGCTACCACGTTAAGTGGACGGCTGGAGTTACAGCGCTGTTTCACGGTTCGCCACAACAGATCATCAGACTCCTTTTTCCTATGGTACTGGTCTGTGTTTTTCCATTGTATCCCGAAAATCCATTTACTTCCACTGGGATTCGAACCTAGACCAGCTGCTTCTCAGGCAAGCACTCATCCACTGTGCCATTGAAGCCACGAGTTTCAGTTCGTCCAGTTTGTGTTTTTTGATTTTCATTGGCAGCCCAGCGCCTGTAAGTATATTATTCGTTCAGGTTTTTATACCCTATTCTAAGGGTATATTAATTTTGACGCATAGTCGGCAAAAATTAGGCCTTTAAACAGCTGAAATTTTAACCATATACTCTCTAGGGTCCCGAAATAATCAAGTTTACGAATTTTTGAAATCCGCCCACAAATTCAAAAAAAAACAAAATTTTGGAAAAAAAAATCGAATTTTGAGCTAGGAAGCTGAAATTTTTTATATATGATCTATGACTCCTATAACTGCTTGGGAGATAAAATTTTCAAAATCCGCCCACTGACACGCCCACAATTAAATAGAACACATTTATTGAAAAACCAAAATTTGTGCTAGGGAGCTGAAATTTATAATATATACTTTCTAGGGGCCCTATAAGCTCATTTATAAATATTTTCAAAATCCGCCTACTGACACGCCCACAATTTAAAAAAAAACTTTATTTTAAAATTCAGAGTTTGAGCTAGGGCGCTGAAATTTATAATATATGTATACTCTCTAGGGGCCCTTTATGCTCATGTGTTAATTCTTTTTAAATCCGCTTACTGACACGCCCACAATTGAATAAAATAATTTTATTGAAAAACCAAAGATGGAGCTAGGGAGCGTTTTTTTCGATAAAATCGCGTGTTATATAAGAAAATATGTAGAGCGTTCTTAACAATTCAACCATACTTAGACTTTTGTCACGCCGACTTATGAGGGATAGGAATAAGAATAGGGTATCCAACAGTTCGCCCAAGCGGACCGTAGCCCGTCCCTATGTTTCTTTCTATATTTTCTCTAATTATTCCACATTTTTTTGACAAGCATAGTTGGACTGAAAATGGGTGATAGAGAGTGTGAAAGACACATTGACATTGTGTTGTCAAGAAAGTTATAATTTAACTTGGTTTTGTATGTGGTAAGGAAAAAACACAGACCAGTACCATAGGAAAAAGGAGTCTGAGGATCGGTTGTGGCGAACCGTGAAACAGCGCTGTAACTGCAGCCGTCCACTTAACGTGGTAGCAATTGTAAGAAATATGGTTGTTCATTCAAAACAACGCAAAAGTAAATAAACAGTTTTGCTTAATCCCTTCAAGGTGGAAAATAGAAACTTTATTGACCGAACGTAAGTGTAAGACTCCCCATTATGTATTTTAACTAGATGACCGCTTCTGTGACGAAAACTGTCATCTATTGCTAGCTCTCCGCCTTGAGAATTTTAGGACTTTACCAAACAAATTTATAAAAAGAGGCAGTACAGGATCCTACAAATGCGATAGCACCAGTAGATATTTGTATGACCTCCGTAAATAAGTGATCAAAAACCGGAAGCCTGCCGATGTTTACCGAGGTCGAACCAGCGGGCGGACCAGTTGGGATGCCATTCTTTTAATTCTGATCATAAACTTGCCTTAAAGAAAAAAAAGAAGCAAACTATTAACGAGGACGCAGTGCTGGAAAAAAGATGATGACAGTAGGGTAGAAGGGTGAAGCTTCGACACATGGCAGCCTTTCTCTCCCATTGTTCACAAAAACCGTTACTCGAACCACGCCGACTGCAGTACAACAAATTTGCAGTCGAATTCAACACATGGAAGTGGTAAGACACAAAACAAAGTTTAGCAAAGAAAAGTTAAAGCTTGTAAAGTTAAAGTGCGTGCTTTAAAATATATTGCGGTGATTGAGTCAGGGTTTCTTAAAATTGAGAGCTGTTTACGGTACACTTATTTGCATTTATAATAAAAATACAATTTTTTAATTAAAACAAAAAGGGCGTTATGGAGGATGCTTCATTAGCACACGGGAGGCTTCGTCAAAGTGGAAAATCAAGTATTTACACTGATACGTCCAAATAAGCGCAATGATAAAAAGCGGCCAAGTGCGAGCCGGACTCGCTCATGAAGGGTTCCGCGCGAATTATAATTTTTATTTACTTAGGCACCTATTACAGACTTATTTTTAGAAAATAATGGTTCACGGTTTACGCATACTATTCAGTTTAGAAAAAAATTATATTAGAAACCTCGTTATCATTTTTGAAGACCTATCCATAGATACCCAACACTTATGGGTTTGATGAAAATTTTTTGAATTTCAGTTCTAAGTATGGGGAACCCCCAAAATTTATTGTTTTTTTCTATTTTTATGTGAACATCTTAATGCGGTTCACAGAATACATCTACTTACCAAGTTTCAACAGTATAGCTCTTATAGTTTCGGAAAAAAGTGGCTGTGACATTTCCGGACAGACAGACAGACAGACAGATATGACGAATCTATAAGGGTTCCATATTTTGCCATTTGGCTACGGAACCCTAAAAAACAACATACCGAGGGTTACTGCTGAAGTTCAATCCCCTAGGTATATCTTATCTAGCATTCCAGAATGAAGTGACTGTTATCCTCTTTCTTTGGAGTACAGGTTGGGATGACTGATCTGAGTCGCGGGGGTCGCGCACAACCCGATTCCAGAGACCATGTGAACCTAAAAACATAAATTCATGTTGGCAAAATTCACAGATAGAAAGGATTTTTATGTAAGTCTAAAGCCACTACTTCTGACGCTTCTGCATAAGTGGTTAAGTTTCTCCGACGACAGAGAAACACGCAATACTTTTGAACTTCTAATTGAGGGCAAAACATTGGTTTTGAAGCATGTCATAGTGACAATTTTACCAGTATCGGAACATCCGCCAGAAAAGTAGATTTTAATAATGTTTACCTGCGAAGTATGCAACTTTCAACTCCACCCTATCTTTGACTACAGTTAATTTATCTTTTATCTTGATATCAACATGATTTTAGTAACAAGTTTCGATAAGCATGCATCTGTGACGAGCTTGCTTATGTATGTACATAATACATCAACTCCTCCATTAAAACGGTGCTCCTATACTATTTTTGAGAGTGCGATTACGAATAAACCCTAGAGCTGACAATACTCATCATGATTTGATTTTATAGTTAGATATTCTCTTCTTTTTTGTTCTCCTTCTCTCTTGACAGCTCTTCGATATTGAACCACGACCACGTGATGGTAAAACAGCATAAAATAACTACCTAGCACCAACCAAAACAGATCAAGCAAAATAAACAAAAAAAAAGCAATTTCACGTGCCGTTCATCGCCATCATGATCATCATCCTCCTCATCATCACCATCTCTCTGCAACACAAACTCAGTTACCTGCCCGTAGGAAAGGCATGTCCGACAGATAGTTGTCCATTCAACACTGCTTTTGCATTTTGTTTTTATTCCGTTTTCTTATTTCGCAGAAAAAAAATAAATGGAACGCCGTGATAAAAACAAAGTAACGAAAAATACTTTCCCCTTTCGAAGAGATATCATTTTATTGCAAAAGAAATAAAAGGGAATTCATTTGACTTGATTGTAAGAGCGACTGCGCGAAAATTGCAAAGCTTTTGATCGAAAACTTACTCTCTTAAAGGACGCCGTGAACAGCTTAGAAAAGGGTGGCGTTGGCGTGGCGTGGATAAAGCATGAGAAAAACGCTCATAAAGCCAAGAGTGAGATATACACATCTCTCTTCATCCCTTATTACCGTTAATTAGGAAAAAATAGTGGTGAATTGCTTCGCAAAGCTTGTGCAAATGGGATGAGACATGGGAAAATATTTTTCTTCTTTTCCACTGTCACATTCCCGTGGTAGTTGGAGTTGACTTTTTTGCACCTTCCTCGTGGTGGGTATTTTTCTATAACGAGGAGCGCGATGCTGTGGCTGCATCTGTATGTGGGCCGTGGTGAAGGTTTTGTAAACAGAGACTCTGATTGGTTCGAATTTCAGATGTGATGCGAATTCATACGAAATTCTGTGGGTACAGGAAGGTGGCCAACAAAAGGGAATAAAACATTTGCTTCTCATTGCGGTGCATAGTTTGTGTGCTTTGTGGTGCTTCTGTCATTTCCGTTACTGATTATGCGTAGACAATAATTATTATTTTTTTCTTCAAAAATTAACCATAATACACTACTACTACAAAGATAACATTAAATCAACTCTCCTACAAGTGCGCGTTCCCCGTTTTGGGGTTGGTAGTGTATAGATGAGTTATTGGGGGGTGTTGCCGATGAATTCAAATTTCAAAGTTTTTTCAAACTGGCAAATAACTACTGAAACTACGGAAATAAATGTTCAACATTTTGCTGCATATTCCTAAGGTTCATTTTTGATTAGTGATTAATTGCATATTTCCAGGCAGCTTGACAATTCCCGCGTATCAGGTGGGTGAAACCTTAGGGGTGTGTTCAATCATCTGCGTCTTCGTTCTTCGACAGCCCTACTCTTAATGCAAATTGTTTTGTACAGGGGAGGGGGTATATACGATTATTGTACAATTACTGTTTTTTTTTGCTCACCGTGAGAGAAATTTAACTTTTCTTCTTCGCTTAATGTGATGCTATGCGGATGGGATGTGGGAAAAAATGTTCTTAGTAGCTTTCTCTTATATTTTATGCTTGTGAGTGTATGCGTGTATTTCATGTTCAGAATCAGAGTGTTGTACAAAAAAATCGTGAAAAATGCGTTACGTTGATTGGTTGACATCCTTTCACAGAGATTGTTGAGCGAATGTGTAATTTAGTTCGGGTTGGTTAGTGTGCGCATTTTTCCAAAAGAGTTGTTTGGGAGTGCAGAGGTGGTTGTAACTACGTATTTAGGGGCTGTTCTAGATTTAGTTTGCTTGGTTGTTTACTTTGTTTCCTATTCCGTCGCTTTTTTTGTGGGACTTGAAGTTGCTCATATTTAGTAGGATAAAATTAAGAGTTAGATTTGGGTCACAATTTATTTTAGCTGCCACAACGAATGCTGGAGAGATGACCTTTTTTTCTTCTTGAAAAACCTATTGGAAAATATTTTCTGATATACCTAATTGGATTAGTTTTTTAGAGTTGCTAATGATTAAGGTAGGTAAGGTGCACGTGTTTTTGCACAAACAAAATTCTGCACATATAAGAACCTACATTCAAAGCTGTATAGATACCCATGTATCTAGTAAAAGCAGTTGTGCACATTTTAATTAATATTTAGAATATTTAGAATGTAGGTCCGGGCATGGGTGCTTAAATTTCGTAGCAACAAATTTTGCCCTAAAGGACCTTCATTTGAAAAGCTAAGAAAAACTACAAGTGGATTCCTATAGGTATACAAATGTTGATGCTTTGTCTGCTCCTTGTTCTGCGACTTCAACCTAATTCTTTTTCATTCGATATAGCTCTACCAAAATCCAGGCTTAATCCACAACTTTAGCTCCCAAAGCTGGTTGCAAAAAAGAAATTACATACCACATAATTACTAGTGCCCTTCTGCTTTGCATACATAATCTTACTCGATTATTTTGCACTATTCAGAATAGCTTAAAACCGAACTGGGAGATTCTTCTACAGAGTCGCAACGACAATTTAGTTATTTAGTCCAAAAATGACTCTAACTTGTGCTAAGTTGTCTATTGTGACGCTTTGCATCACATCGCTTAATTTTATAATAATATGTAGGTATACGAATATTTCAGTATGTGTATAAACGCTCATAAAGGGCTTTTTCAAACGCTAGCCTTTTAAAACAACTTCGAAAGAGAAATTGGAGAAACTTACCTATCTTCGACAATTAAATATATACTTTGACGTTTTTCAGATGGTCGCGAAGGTACGATAAAATAAAACAACATCAAGTACCTACGTTCTGGGAATCGAACCTGTAAGACTTATGTACTGGTACATTTATATATTTTGTTTAATAAAGTTAACAAAAAAGTATCTTTTTTCCAAAATGACTCACAAAAAAATATCCACATTTTTTTTCAACCAAAAATAATATATCCTTTGCTAGTACTTTTTTCCTAAATGTTATGGAATGTTATCCTAAATTTTCTTTTTTTCAATTTCGCGCAAATTTTCGTCTACCTACTATTTCATAACATTTTCAACAACAAGCAGTTTTGCACATGTAGATCCCCGTGTTGGGACGGGTTAAAAATATCCCTACACCGCACCCCGATAAACAGCACTTGACGTTAAAGGCGACTAAATTAAACTCACAATTTTACCACGCATATAGAGACACATTTAACATCTTAAAGCTGTCCTGCAAGTGTGCATGCAATCCGTGCGTTGAGACGACTGGAGATCACCGGTATCGTGTGAAAGGAAGATTAATCAAGAAATAATAGGAGCGTATGTGCGATTCGAACTGGTTCAAACTCAAACACTATAGAAAACGCACAACCCCGCCAGGCACTGCTTATCAGTAATCCTGGGAATAGCGATAAGGTTATTCAAAATTTAGACGCCTGCCGTTATTTTTTAGGGCAATCCGGCGAACCCCACAGGCGGACCAGTAGGGATGCAGTGAAATCGGAGGGTTATGGTCCCTTTGGTCCAGATCATAACCTTGTCGTTAAAGAAGAAGAAGAATTTGGAAATGTTCTATCATGTTCCTTATTGTGGTTAGGAATTCCTGTAATTGCGAAGATTTTTTTTCTAATGGCTTGACAAAAGGGAAACCAGTAATTTGTATATTGCGCAGATGGAAATATTCTTTGCAAAGAGTTTCTCAAGCCATTCTTAAAACCTGTCACATAAGAGCTAGGATTGAGTTTTATAAAATTTGCATCTATATACTGAAACGTATTGTTAAACATATTATTAGATTTGTTACTCATTAACATAGATGAAAAGAACCTTAGAAATAAAGACTTACATTTTAACGATAATTTTTTTTTAATTGTATAGAAAATTTAATATAACATGATCACAATGAGGAAAATTAATTACCGATTTGCTTTTCTATACACAACTTGCCTCCAAGACAAGTTTTTATGATAGTCCGAAATGCAGTGATAAATTCTTTCCGATCAAGAACGTCAATGAATTCAAGTACTTGGGTGTTACCATAGACTCAAGACTGAATCATGTATTGTTGTTGGCTTAAGCATTTTTTCTATTTGCGAAATATCTGCTCAACTAAGTTGCTAAAAATTAAATACTATGGTATTGTTCATTTGAAACTACTATTAGGTACCTTCTTTATGAAATCTTGTAATCGCAACTTCCCACTGATTTTAAACCACAACTTACTTGGAAACTTTTAGTAATCGGTATCTTTTCCTCACTTCCATACCACTGCTAATCGTATTTTTTTTATATTTCGTGTATTCAATAAACTGCCTCAGTCATTCAGGTCGATCTTTAAACCTGGAATGTGTCTCAAACTTTAAAAAAAATTTTATTCTCGATTTCATTTTCGATCGTATAGAATCTGTTCTTCCGACTAACAGAGACCTATAACACAATACATGTTAAATAAGTTTAAACAACATTGAATTTTACTTGTGTTACAGGCCCCTGGTTTTTTTAGGGTCACCCCACCCAATGGCATGCTACAC
Source organism: Portevinia maculata (assembly GCA_949715645.1). Lineage (NCBI taxonomy): Eukaryota > Metazoa > Arthropoda > Insecta > Diptera > Syrphidae > Portevinia > Portevinia maculata. Next base: position 107,236,000 of record OX454525.1, on the reverse strand, counting down.
TTTATTTATTATTTAAGTATAGAAAATATAGGATGCCTAGTGAATTTCTAAAAGGGGGAAACTATACAATAGGGGAAGGTAGTGTACCTTGGTCCGGATTTCAGTTTTTTGCCAATATTTTATCTGTCGTTTTTTCATTAGTTATTCTTTTTTTCTTTTGTTACTACCTGAAGACTTTTCTATGATATGGCGAAACTACCAAAAGGATATTGCTAACCATTCCTTAGAAATCTTTACTTTTATATGCTAACCTCAAACGGTCCAAGGTACAAGACGTGATTGTACCTTGGTTCACGGAGTATTGTACCTTGGACCGAAAATATTATTGAAAGTTTTCCTATAGTTTAAAGGTGAAAAATTTTCATTTATTTCAATAAAAAGTAAAAATGGTACCATTCTTTATTTATTTCACAAAAGCAGCAAAAAGCAAATCATTATCTTAAAGTGTTTGTGCTTGATTAAAAAAAAATTATTTCAAATAACAGCATTAAATAAAAAAAACTCTTTTATTAAAAAAAAATTAACAAAGAACTTCAATATTATTTAAAAATTTACTTTAAAGGAACAACATAAAAGAAAAACAAATTTATTACTTCAATATTATTTAAAAACTTACATTAAAGGACAAACCAAAGGTCCAAGGTACACGCGCTATGATAGGTCCAAGGTACACTAACACCACTTTAACCAAATAAATTAGATTTTAACGTAGTATTCAAACCACATACGAATGACAATGTGCTCCTACCAAAAGATTATTAATACACTTACCGAATTCGATTAAATTAGCGGAAAAGAGACAGAAAACTAAGCACTACATTACTTCAGAAAAGAGATAAAAAAAAAATACTTCTTTTACTGAAAACTATGTTTATTTTCTTTTCTGCCGACTCGTGCAGCTGTGCCTTCAAAAAGAAACTGAGAAGTCAAATGAACAGAAGATCAACATTTCACAGAAGGACCAGTTTTTGTGTGCTTTGTATTTTTCTGACAATTGGCACTCGGACCAAGGTACAATCTGACCAAGGTACACTACCTTCCCCTACTCTCAAAGAATCATCAATAAAACCCATAAATTAAAAAAGTAGTGTTTTTTCTTGACTTTGGCAATTGGAATTTTTATAAAATATTTTAATTCATATTGTTTTTAATTCTTTTAAAAAATAGTTTATGTGGGGCGTTTTGTTAGTCGATTTTTGAGCAAAACTCCAAACTTAAGTGACGAAACGCCCCTGATGAAAAAAATATGAAAATTAAGTAACTTATTATGTTGTATTGTCGTTCTCTTCTGTCACAGCTGTTGCTATTTGGAATGTTTGTACACAGGCACGTAGCCAAGGTGGTGCTTGAGAAGGTGATTGCTTGTGAAGCAGATGAGATGGAGAGAGTTCCGGAGCCAAAACAGACAGCAGAATTAATGTTGCAGGAAAATAAAAACAGTTGTTTCCCAATGAATTTTATTTTTGTTTATTTAAAACGATTTAACAACAATGAATACGGATATATAAGCTGTCCTAACTATTTGTTTGTTCACAACAAGCAGGCTGTCAATTGTCACGCTAATTCTATTACAAAAAATATCAATTTCGTTTTGTTTTCCATTGGGCGAGAACAATCTGAGATCTGAGAGCAAAATCTGTAAATTCCAATAGTAATTGACATTAGGTATTACCTTATTGCAAAATTTGTAGTTCCGGTGAGAGTACCGAATCTACCAAATAATTCATTTTAATCGTTTTTTTCTCCACGTTTTCTTCGAAAGTTCACAAGCTATTAAAATGACTCAAGTTTGTTTTTTTATCAAAAAACATTTGTTACGGTAAAATCCACTTGTTTTTCTTACAACTACAGTTGGTTTTGCTCAATATAGACCAAAATTCCTTTGGCTTAATTCCTCAACTGCCTTCTTTCGTAACTCGTAACTGCTTTTGACTGTCTTGTCGTGCACCACTTTGGGCCAGTATTACAAAATATTTAAAAAAAAAAATGAGTGTTGGGTGTTTATTTAGATTTGGTATCTTTGCTATACAAAACAACATGATTTGGACAATTCTCCGCTCTCCGCGGGTTTACCTGTGCAGATAGAAAAAAACTTGTAAAAAAGGCATTTGTTTTAAATTTAAGAAAAAACTAAAAGAATTTTTTTATGGAATATTCTGGTAAAACTTCCAATTTAATTTTAGTTGTGTTTGCCGATAACACAGGTAAAGACTTTGCGTAGATTTTGACATTTAATTACTTGACGCGTATGTCGGAGCTTGTTTGGTGGTACCATACACCATCGCATTTCTCTGTGCAAAAAGTTCTTTAAATATTTTGTTTTTAATTATTCAATTAAATTAAGTGCTAACTACAATTATTGTTTCTCGTTGAAAAGGTGAATAAAAGAAAAATGTCGCACCGAAATTACGTAGAAGATCAGGAATTATAACATACTACCTAGCACTAGTCCAGCCTGTAAAAAACTTTTATTTAAATTAAATTTGATATTTAAGAAAACTAATTGAAAAATGCCGACCTTATTTAATATAATGTATTTTACATCGGTATTTCCACCATAAGTTAATTACTTCAACCTCAAGTCAATACAGTACAATACAAATAATCGTTCCTTCGTGATAGGTACCTACCACACGAATGTTTATAAAAAAAATAGAATCAACGTGAAATCCCTTCCCATGCAACGTGAAGAAAAAAATTTTTGAAAGAGATAGGATAACCGCTAACTACAATTATTGTTTCTCGTTGAAAAGGTGAATAAAAGAAAAATGTCGCACCGAAATTACGTAGAAGATCAGGAATTATAACATACTACCTAGCACTAGTCCAGCCTGTAAAAAACTTTTATTTAAATTAAATTTGATATTTAAGAAAACTAATTGAAAAATGCCGACCTTATTTAATATAATGTATTTTACATCGGTATTTCCACCATAAGTTAATTACTTCAACCTCAAGTCAATACAGTACAATACAAATAATCGTTCCTTCGTGATAGGTACCTACCACACGAATGTTTATAAAAAAAATAGAATCAACGTGAAATCCCTTCCCATGCAACGTGAAGAAAAAAAATTTTGAAAGAGATAGGATAACCGCAACTTAATTTATGCATGACTTTAGTCCGAACAAAGAAAAAACTTGCAAATCCCACACAAAACCCAGCAACTCAAGAAATTAAGTATGTTACACACACACACTTGAAGCTTGGGGAAATAAAGTATAAATAAAAGTGCGGGAGATAATGTGTGATAAGCGTAGCGTTACAATTTTCACGTCGATTCCCTTTTCTGAATTTTGTTCTCCCTTTTTTGTTAAAAGAACATGAAAAAATTTAAGAAATAATTGTTTTTTAAACAGAAAAAATTATTACAACACAAAGTACATGCTAAAGGTGCATTCGCCTCTTGTCATTCTGACAATAGAATGTTACTAACTATTTTATGTTAAAACGATTGTTAATACCATATATTGAATATGTAATGGTTGAACCGTTTTTGTTGATGATTATATTATTATACACTGCGGGTCATTTGAATAGGGACAGCATATCTTAGAATCATTTTACCTTATATGTTTCGTTCCTAACTTCCTACGATAAAAATTGTTATACGGTATGAAAGGTTATTTCATTGCCCTCTCCCTAGATGTGTTATATTAATACATTCGGAATGTTTACCAATTTCTTTCCACAGTTAACTATGATGATCTAAAACACTACAAAAAAAGTAGGTCAATAGAATAGGGGCACAAGTAATATTCTGCTTTTACTTCCCGAAAAGTGACAAAAAAAGTATGCAATTTTTTTTTAGTAATGAGTACTTCCTCCTTTATTTAAAGCTAATTCAAAAATTCTGGTATTCATGGAATCGTATAATGATTTTAAATAATCTAGGGAAATTTCACCCCAAACAAGTTTGATGGCTTCAGTAAGCTGATTTCTGTCCTCGAACTGCCTGCAGCCTTCGTACGTTTTCGCGTCAGCCATCCCCAAACATTTTCCATGATGTTTAGGTCTGGGGAATACGGGGGCCATGTCATCAAATCGACACTTTGAGCTTGGATCCAAGTTTTTATTATGCGGGCTGTATGGATGGGAGCTTTAACCAACGACCATACCACGTCGAGTTAATCGGTTCTCGTCCGGAGATATTAATGCCAAACATGCGGCATGGGGAAATGTTACTGCAAATCCCAGGGGCAACCAGTTTCACGACTGGTGGCGCCTCAATATGATTGAGTACAAACTCGAGTTGTACGCGACGGATATCCCTTCCTTCCCAAGAAGTGGTGCTTTCCTGGACTTGGCCTTAACGGACGCAAGACTTCAACTGACAAACATAGACCAATACACGCGGAACTGTTTACGTGCGTTTGAGTACGATAGTGACCACTACGGACTCGCCGCCGCAATACGGATCCCGAACGAGCAAACGCTGCTGGAGGAGTACGAAGCAGTGTGTTCATTCGATTATCGGAGGGCACAATGGTCGCGCTTCTCCAGATTGTTAAAGCGAGATATACGTTCGAGTGGGATCGACCCACCGACAAACAGTAACATGACAAATGATGACATTGATCGGCATTTATTGCAAATGGACGACGCCATCAAACGAACTATGGAACGAACTATTCCTCGGGTAGGACGTTCCGACGACGACCAGACAGAAAAGTACAGAAACCCTACAATCGACGCACTATACCGACAGAAAAGTAGACTGCTCTCGAGGCTTAAACGGCTGTACAGGCAATTTACTGATCGCGACGACCCGGAGGTAAGGATGCTGAAGTCAGAGATCCGAATCCTGAAACAGCTGATAAAAGAAAATTACAGAAAATCTGTAAGTCTGTATTGGGGCAATAAAATTCGGGCTATTAAAACCTGTAGTCCGAATATGTTCCCACAGATAAATAAGTTGTTCAGGAGGAAAGATCACAATGATATTCCTTGTGTTCGAATCTCCCAGACAGCAGAGAACAGACAGACAATACTGACTGCTGGAATAAGTCCAGAAAGTGTCGCTTCAAACGACGATTGTTTCGTGGTCGAGGACCCACAGGAGAAAGTGGATTTGCTGGGCGCTTGTTTCGAGGCCGTGTATACGGTGAACAATCCTGTTCGCCGTAACCACGACATCGAGAATAGGGCTGTGGTGAGTCACTTCTATCTACGCACCGAACTTGAGAATTGGCGATCTGAGAATAACGGATTCACCGTATTCACTGATGAAAACCATGCTAATGCAGTTGTCGCCAATGGCCGAGATGCATCGCACTTGTTCGTGTCGAAGGATGATCTTCTGTGCATCTTCGAGTCGCTAAAGAATAAAAAGTCGGCGGGGATGGATGGTGTCCCAAACGTCGTATTGAGACACCTGCCTCTGGAGGCTGTAGATATTTTCACCACGCTGTTTAACAATGCGCTGAATAATGCACATTATCCGGCGCATTGGAAGATAGCTGTGGTACACCCTATCCCGAAAAAAGGTAAAGATAGGACGAACCCTGCCAATCTCCGGTCAATTAGCTTGCTTCCGAATATTAGCAAGGTCTTCGAAAAGGTTGTCAATAGAGCCCTGTTAAAGTGGGTCGAGGACAATAACATAATTCCGGAAAACCAGTTTGGTTTCAGGGCGAGGCATGACACTATTCATGCCGCGTCGAAACTGGTTTCCGACATTCAGTGGAATAAATGCAAGAACCAATGCACGGGTGCTTGTCTGGTTGATTTTGAGAAGGCTTTCGACACCGTATGGTTAGAGGGACTTTTCTACAAGTTGACCAGCCGGGGGATGCACAAACCTTTGCTATATGTAATTTATAATATGCTTATGGGAAAGAAGTTCGTTGTCAAATGTGGCAACGTGACTTCGAGCAGAGTCTTTGAAATTAAAAACGGTTTACAGCAGGGGGCGGTCAATTCTCCGATCCTGTTTAACATTTACACGAGTGATCTGGTTGGTTCACTCAGACATGCTATAGCGTATGCCGACGATTTGGTGGCATACAGATCAGGTCCTAAAATCGAGGTCATTAATATCCTTTTGCAGCGTGACTTCGATCAAATTAAGCGATATTGCGACGACTGGAAGTTGAAAATCAACTTTCAGAAGACGGAAACAATCTTGTTCAGAACTCCATTGGCTGGGGCCTCTAGGGATACCAGAAAAAACTGGAAGAAATTGGCCATTATTGGACAAAATGGGCAGCCATTGGCGGTGAGAAGCGTAGTTAGATATCTGGGTATCTGGCTTGACCAGTATCTGTATTTCGATAGACATATAGTTGCTTGTCTTGCTGGGGCCAAGAAGGCTTATGCTCTGACAAGGAGACTGTTTCATAGCAGTCAACTTGACTCTAGAGTGAAGGTCATTTGCTACGTGGCCCTTATAAGGCCGATCATCGCTTATGGTTGTCCATTGTGGTTTAATATAGCGCCTAGTTATATGGAAAAGATTCGGGTTTTGGAGAGACAATGTCTTAGGACCTGTCTCCGGTTGTTCCGAACGCCCGAATCCAACTATATAAAATACTATCCCAACAAGGTCCTATACGATGGGGCTCAGTTGAATAGGATTGACAATTTCCTCATTAAGGTCACTCGAAGGCACGTTGCAAGGGCGATGGCCAGCGACAATAGTCTGATATTTGGGGCTTACTACCCCAATGAAATGTACATAGAGAGTACGCTCCGGTCAGGCTTTATCCCACCAGAGGCATTTATCCATATTGATTCAAAAGGGCTGGTACAGACGAGGGATGGTATCCCGGTCTTATACCATCGCTACCGCAGCGCGAGAGATAAGCGGCTCCTCCATGACGTGGACGTCGCCAATGCTCATGAGCTCCTCCGTTTTAGTACCGCAATATCGGAGAGGGATAGATTCGACACGGAAAAGCAATTCGCCGAATTTTGGTGGCTTGTTGAGGGGGGAGGGGTCAACATGCCCTCCCAGGACGGTGCGTTACTCTAGGTAACATCCTCTTAGCTTATAAGTTAGATTAAGTCAGCTAGGGCGTTTTTGGGAGAGGCCGGGCTCGCCAACGTGTGGTGGTGCTTCCGGGACTTGACTGACGCTGTAAGGCTTCAGTCGGCTCACGGCGGCGCGTGTGCACGTTGACGACTGCCAGGCGCTCGGAAAGCAATTGGGATTTTGACCACTTGTTGCGCAAGGCAACGAGTGCTCAGAAGCCTAATTATAGTTAGAATATGCTAAGTAGTTTAAGTAAGTAGAGTAGGTAGTTTGTAATTTGTTTTTTTATATAAAAATATAAAATTTGTTAAAGATTCCGAGTTTTCTTAACAATTTTCTCGATGAAAACATAATTATGTAAGATTAGTTCGTAAAATAGTTTTTAGGCCGAAAGGTAATAATTATAAGATATAGTTAAGTTTAGGGCGTCCGCATAAGGATCAATAATCTAGAATAAGTATCCTGTTAATTTTAAGTTAGATTTAATCATTTTTGTCTAGTATGTAAGTTGATATAAGCTAATAATTAATAAAAATGAATTTAAAAGTAAAAAAAAAAGTAATCGGTTCTCGTCAGATCACCGTAATTAAACGACGTTGGGCGCGGTTAGTACGTAGATGGGGGACCGCTTGAGAACAACCGCGTGTCGTTGGCCAGTCCCATCTACAGAGTTGAGGTAGATAAAAAATACGTGGTATCACAATAGACCTAAATTGGTCTAAGTGTGTCGGCTTCAGCCGACAGCCACATAAACCTAACCTAACCTATGGATGGGAGCATTATCCTGCTGGTGTGTCCACCTAAGGAGGCCAAAAATGTGCTGAAATTGCGAAAAAGCTGTTTCCAGAACTTCTTGGTACGATTTTGCTGTCATTCTTGTACTTTGGAAGTTCAATGGTATCGCACCATAGGTAGTAGAAGACAGCTCCCCAAACCATAACGCCACCATCACTGCTGTGATGCCTCGTCAAAAGCCGTTCTTCCTTTCGCGGATCATGGAAACAGTAGTTAAATCCGTCCGGTCCATCGAGGTTAAACTTTTTTTCATCTGAGAAAACCTCTTTTTGCCACTCCTTTCCCCATGCCATGTGCTGACGTGCAAACTCCAAGCGTTGTTCTTTCCTAACCGAATTCAATGGTGGTTTTTTCTTCTTTTTTTTAAGTTCCAAATGTGGGGCCCTCTTAATCACTAGCTTAACTGTTGATAAACTTGCACTTACTCCAACTTTTTCCCTGATTTTCGCCACTGATCGAGCCGAATTAGAGGCTTCTCGTAAGATTGCTCGCTTATCTTGAGCAGTAAGCACTTCCCCCGTACTCCTTTCATGTTTTTGCTATATTTCTCTTTATTTTTTAAATAATTATGCACAACCGATTTGCTTTTTTCAATTTTTCGGGTTATTTCACGTAAACTGTGACCGTCCTCTTTGAAAGCGTCGATATTTGCCATTTCCGCGACATTTAATGGCTTTCCTCTACCCATTATTACTATAACTTTACTATTAATGCAAAACCACAATCTCGAAGCCCACTGGACAATTCAAAACATTTTAGTTATGCTTTTTTGATAGCACTTTTCGAATTGACGACCGAATTTTAACTGTCCCTATTCTATTGACCCAATTTTAAACGTGCAGTTTATTAGTGAACAAAGAAAAAAATAAAGAAATATAACTGTTCTTAAATAAAACTCTCTTATTTGGCTCAAAATGTGTGAGCAATAAAGTAATCTATTATAACGGAAACTAATTTTTGCTTTTTGAACTAAAGAACTGGAGATTTAGAGTAAAACAAATGATGAAGCGGTTGTCCCTATTCATATGACCCGCAGTGTGTATATCAACGCCAGTATCAATAACAAATTAAGTGCGCTGCTTAAATTTTGGAATAAGCTTCACTCCTATGCAAATGGCAATTTAAACTGTGGCACAAAAGTTTAGTCCATAAACTGCGAACGTGTCTGCCAAAACAATATTCAAAAATTCTAGAATATTACATAACGCAGAGATTTTTTAGTGTTAAACAATAGGATGAGTACTCCACACTGAAGCGAATAAATGCTGGCATACCGCAAGACAGTGTATTATGACCTGTCATGCTCCTTTTATACACTATCGACCAGCTATAAAATATTGAAACCACTTTTTCAGCAGACTGCTGTTCTTGCTATTGGTAAAACCACTTAGGAAATAAACGAATAATTTTAAAGGACATTAAATGGTTTATCTGAATGGAATACAAAATGGCAAATAAAATTAAAAGATATGAAGTCAGTTGATGTGAACTTCGAAAATAAAAATAAACAACAAATACCATGTAAAAACATACATGGCTCATTAACATACGTTACAATAAAATGTATTGGATCTGGGCATGTTTTACTGTCTCTCAATATACAAGGTGGCGCAAAAGTTGTCATCTGTTTACTACACAAATGTCAAAGTAAAATTGACATTTGCCGCTATTTGCAAAAATTATAGCATCTTCCGATAGGGTTTTCAGCCCTTGGGTTGCCTTAGGCAATTCTGTGTGCCAATGTTCTAAATGATCCACGACGTTTGACATCTATCCTATGTAGTTTTCAGTCGGATTGGTGAACGCCACTGGGTGATGACTTTTGCGCCACCTTGTACAATAAGTTACTGCTGTATAAGCAACTTCTTACGCCAATACGGACATATGGTCTCTAAATTTAAGGGTGTATAGCTAGATTAACCTAAAAAAATACAACATTTTTCGAACAAAGTACTACGCAATATTGCAAATGCGCAATGGTACATACGTAACACTGATCTTAAGGGAGATCTAAAAGTTGATATAGTAGAAGACAAAGTAAGGAAGGTCACAGGAAAAAAAAAAGTTAGGCTTCACAACCACTCCAATATAAAAATAACTGTACTACTTGATAATATTATTTTGATTAGAAAATTAAGATGGGTAAAGCCCTTTGAGCTATTTAACTAAAAAAAACAACAAATTATTAGTCATTTGCGGCAATTACAGGGCCTAAAATGTTCGTTTTCCAACCATTTGCTTGTGCGAAGTGCAAGGGACCTACAATTTGAAGCCAAATCCGAACGTCGAATTTGAGAAGCTTCTCATGACAATTGATACTCTTGGATCTTTGTCACACGTTTGGAAGACGTGGGGCAGTGGAAAAACGTTAAGATGTTACTTGTCGCCGGTGGGATTTGAACCTGAGACCTTTAGATTAGTAGTCCAACACACAAACCTTTGCGTGAATCACCCACATATAGCTATTTAACAAGGAAACAAAAAAGTATATACACCTATATACGAGTATTATACACGGTGGGGCAAAAGTAAATGTCATAATGTAATTATTTATGTGATTTGTTATTAATAGAGCAGCCAAAAATTAGTCCTAAGAAATCAGTTTAAAGAGCTTGAAAAATGATTAGCCCTTAAAATATTTTCAATAAGTGTTTTATATGTTTACAAAAATGGATTTCTTGTATCAAAATGTTTTAAAAAAAATACAATAACAATACCAAACCAAAATAAAGTGCACAACTGGGCCGTATCAAGACTTTCTCACTTTTATAAGAATTGGTTTCGAATTAGATTATTTCATTAGCCATTTGCTGACGCGTAAAATTAAGAAAAAAACATAGGGGCGGGCTACAGTCCGCTTGGGCGAACTGTTGGATACCCTATTCTTATTCCTATATCTCATAAGTGGGCGTGACAAAAATTTAAAGGATTTTATCGAAAAAACTAAGCTTTTGTAAATAAAAACGCTCCCTAGCTCAAACTTTGGTTTTTCAATAAAATTGTTTTATTTAATTGTGGGCGTGTCAGTAGGCGGATTTAAAAAAAATTTAAGTATGAGCATAAAGGGCACCTAAAGAGTATATACTATAAATTTCAGCTCCCTAGCTCAAACTTTGGACTTTCAAAAATAAAAAAAAAATAATTGTGGGCGTGTCAGTAGGCGGATTTTGAAAATATTTACACATGAGCATAAAGGGCCCCTAGAGAGTATATATTAAAAATTTCAGCTCCCTAGCTCAAATTTTGGTTTTTCAAAAAAAATATTTTATTTAATTGTGGGTGTGTCAGTGGGCGGATTTTGAAAATTTTATGTCCCAAGCAGTTTTATGGGCCAAAGATCATATATAAAAAATTTCAGCTTTCTAGCTCTAAATTCAGCTCTCTAGCTCAAAATTCGATTTTTTCCAAAATTTTGTTTTTTTGAGTTTGTGGGCGTGTCTGTGGGCGGATTTCAAAAATTCTTAAACTTGATTATTTCGGGACCCTAGAGAGTATATGGTTAAAATTTCAGCTCTCTAGGTTCAGTTTAAACGCCTAATTTTTGCCGACGGACGGACGGACGGACGGACATGGCTAGATCGACATTACTATCGATGCTGATCATAAATATAGTAACTTTTAGGGGTCTACGGGCAATATTAAGGTATGTTACAAACTATGCGTCAAAATTAATATACCCCTAGAATAGGGTATAAAAAGAATCGTATCAATGTCAATTACATGTAGATAGTTGATAAGTCTTAATAGCATTTGTGAATGCGCAAGTAAAAACATCTTGTAATTCTATTTTATACCTCTTATCGGAGGACGGAAATGAGTAATAAGTAAATAGACTTCAACTCCTCCAAAATAAAGCAATGCAAACAATTTTAAAGTGCAATATTTATACTCATATATATTATATGTTAGATAATGTTAGGGTGGCTAAGCGTCAAACAACGAATTTTAAAAAAGGGGATTCCTTTTTGCCTTAGAAATAAAAAAAATAATCTTATGCCTGCTTATCTCTTTTGTTGAGTAAGGTATGTAGATTCAACCTTTTACATTGAGAAGCAGCCACGACTTTCACCTTCCATTGGCACCAACAAGCGCAGGCCAAACTTCCTTATTTTATAAACACCTTGCCAAATGAGTTAAAGTCGGAAAACAACTTCAACAGCTTCAAACGTCTAATTGTAAATTTTGTTGGACTTCACAATTGTTTATCCTTAATTGTAGTTGAAAATACTAAATAAACAACATACATACATAAAGTTACAGCCGCATTTTATGGGAGTATGACGTATTAGTGCACACAACATGAATAATGAAGTTATTTAAACACCAAATACGAGCTTTGAACTTCTTTACGGTCGTAATATGATACCTCATACTCCGTTGGAGTTCGAAATTTCAGCACGATTGCAATATCTGTCTCTTTAGTGTATGTACTAAAGTATACGAGAAAGTTAAAATCACCGTTCTACACTGCAAACCCAAATAAATAAAATAAATGTATATATTAAATAACAACTAAAATTCGCATTTATTTAAGAAAATATTGGAATCAACGACAAAATAAAACTTATACAAGAAAAAAATTGAAATAACGTAGGCATATCGACTCAGGTAAGTGTGTTGGACTACTAACCGAAAGGTTTCCGGTTTAAATTCCATCGGTGCCAAGTAACACCTATAGTTAAGTCGACGAAACAGCTTCTTTTTATAATTTTCCGAAAGCCCTAACAATATATGTATAGGATAATGTATTACCAAGAATAATGCAGAACATCTTATTACCCCATTTTGAAAGGATTTCTAATTCCCTACATACATAAAACTTTTTGCTTGACTAAAGTAGAAACAGTAGATGCCAAGCTTTTTTTAGATGAGCCCCAAATAAAAGTGCAGCTTAAAAATCTTTTTCAAATGCTTGGAGCAGAAATGGGTCGAGGAAATGCATTACCCACTGCAGAAAACGCAAAAATTGAGTATTATGCAGAAAACCAACTCACTCGACGCACAATTGCAGACAAGTTTGGATGAAGTGCGAAAGTTGTATGGAGGTTTTTGAAAATAAGGAGAGGTATTTACAAACGATAAAAGAAAGGCAAGCAAAAACCACATCAGCCGCAGAAATAAGAAATAAAAGTAAAATTGGCATCAAAGCGAGTGTTAGCACCATAAGGCGTATACTTAATAGTGCATTTGCTGCAGAAGGACCGCATTTTTATAAGCTATATTATTATATTTATATTACTAGATTATAATTCTAATACTAATCGATTGATTTTAATTGCCATCACTTACTCAAATTCGAATAACTATTTTGAATAATTGTTTTTGGCTAAGCAAATTTGTACTAAATTGTTAAAGGTTTTTGGTCGAGAAAGAAGGTTGCAAGAAGGTCGTTGGATAGTGCAATAAAAGTCAAACTAACCATTTCGTCAAACAAAAGAATATTTATAACGTTGTGGAAATAACTGTGTTTGATTTAAAGATCTTCATAAATTAAATTAATTTTCGCATACAAGTCCTGCGTACGAGAAGAAGAAATTCGTTCCAACGAAAATTTGGGAGCTTCTGAAAACTATCAGAAGAAACAAGTGCACCACATTTAAACCGTTTTGAATTGTAAACAAAATACACCGTTTAGTGCAGTTTGATAAAAAAAAAGTCGCTTGGATTTTTGCAGGACGTTTATGACTTGGAAGCAATATTGAACCAAAGTCGTTTTCTAGACGAAACGAAATTTAACTTAGGTGGCCCAAATGAATATAACTATTATTTTCATGATTTGAGGAAGGAACCACGCGCCATCACTGCCCGAAAGAGGCTGTTATGGTCTGGAGTACGGTTTCTTGGTATGGAACTATCGACCTGAAATTTCCAACAGTGAATTCCAACAAACAACTTTTCCTAAATTAAGCTATGTTTTGGACTAATATCTTGAACATTCCAATAATTTAATACCCAATCTAAAACGCAAGGATCGTTAGCGCCATTTCTGTAAATTACCTAAAATCATTTCACGATTCACTTCTTAATAAGGTTCATGAAGTAATTTTAAACAAATGTGATAGTAGTCATTAGTGATAAGTCAAAAATAAAGAACCAAACCCTTTAAAAAGTGTTTTTGTCATTTTTTTATTTTATTTTAGCGTCCTATCTGCCCCATTCCTGGCGACCTCTGGTGTACCACAAGGCAGTCGCCTAGGTCCACTTCTATTCATCTTAACTATAAACGATCTGGAAAGGGTTATTAAACACTCCTCTATATCTCTCTATGCCGATGACACCAAATTTTTCAAACAGATAACTTCATCACAAGACTCCTGCTTGCTACAACAAGATCTAGATAGTTTTTCTATTTGGTGTCTCAAAAACTGCCTTGAGTTCAATGTTGCGAAATGCCAATCCATAACCTTATCACGTAAATACAACAAGTCCCCTCCCCGTCTTTACCTTCTTAATGATCAACCTATACCTATCGTGCAGTCTCTTCGTGACCTTGGCATATTGTACGACCGCGAGCTTAATTTCCGTTCGCACATTGACGAGATAATTCGTAAAGCCAATTCATCCCTTGGGTTCATTAAACGGTGGTCAAAGGATTTCTCTGATCCATACGTGACCAGATCTCTCTACATTACCTTTGTCCGCCCCCTCCTCGAATACCCCAGCCAAACGTGGTCACCCTTTCAACAAGTGCATGTAACCAGAATCGAAAACATACAACGACGTTTTCTTCGATTCGCCCTCCGCGGACTCTTTTGGAACGATCCCCTAATTTTACCCCGCTATCTAGACCGCCTCAAACTTATTAACTTGAATAGCCTTGAAGACCGCAGGGATGCAACAGACTTTCTCTTCATTCATCGCCTCCTCTCCGGGTCTATCGATTGCCCGTCCCTTTACAACTCCATCTCCTTCAATACTAATCCTCGTAATTTAAGGCATCCCCGTCTCTTCTATCTACCAACCCACCGCACGTTCTATGGCTCCAACGAACCAATTTCCCGTATGCTACGGAAGGTAAATTCAAACATTTCCGTTTTTGATTTCAACCGCAGCACTCCCTCCATTAAATTTAGCCTCCTTCTTCATAAACCCTAAGCTTATCTCTAGCTTGTAAGTATTAGTTTTTAAGTATAGCTATAAGTCTTAATTTTGTTTTAAGATAGCTTGTATTAAGCCGAATAAATGGGGGCGCATGCCCCCACCAAATTAAATTAGAGAGCTGAAATTGTAACCGTAGTAACCCCAGAGAGTAGGGGGCCCGAAATAATCAGGTTTAATAATTCTTGAAATCCACCCACAGACACAAACTCAAAAAAACAAACCTATTGAAAATATCGAATTTTTAGATAGAAAGCTGAACTTTTTTATATGATCTTTGACTCCTAAAACTGCTCGGGAGATCAAATTTCTAAAATCCGCTCACTGCCACACCCACAATTAATTAAAACAATTTTATTGAAAAACTAAAGTTTGAGCTAGGGAGCTGAAATTTATAATATATACTCTCTAGGTGCTCTTTATACTTATATTTAAATATTTTTTAAGTCCGCCTACTACTACATTCAAATAAAAAAAAGGTGTGAGCCACGCTGCACTCACGGTATAGTTGATGTGTAAACATGTAGGCACAGTTGCGCGTTAGCTACCTAATTTGTTATCTAGCTAACGCCATAACTAAGTAACTAACGTAGTTAAATAAGCTGCGCTAAAAATGCAATCGATTTGGTGGTTAGATATCATAATGACAACTAATTTTTGCTATTAGGTATTAGTTGCAGGTTGTGTAACTAAGGTCGTTAGGTTGCCAAAGTTAGTTGCTGATGACAACTAAAAGTTGGTTAGTTTTTAGCTGCCTAGGTAATAACTAATAACTAAATCAAAATTTATTGTTTTACTATACTGGTGATAATTTATTGGGATTTGTTATGCATATTGCGTTTAAAATAAAAATTGATTGAATGTCCCATCATGTTATTTTACAAAGAGGTCCTTGGAGCCACAATAATTAAACCCGAAAAAGGATATTTTCCCAAAATGTCTTTAGAAACGCCACGGATATTTTACCAAAATGTTTGTTGTTCCTAGCACCCCTCATTCAAATAACATTGAACTCATATATACCGTGTGGATTCTAATGGCATTTTGGAAAAATATCCTTTCTTCGACTTTTAAGGACCTTTTTTGTTGTGGCAAGGACCTCTTAGTCAAATAACATTGATCACAGATATACCGAGTGGATTCTAACGGCATTTTGGAAAAATATCCTTTCTTCGACTTTTAAGGACCTTTTTTGTTGTTGCAAGGACCTCTTAGTCAAATAACATTGATCACAGATATACCGTATGGATTCTAAAGGCATTTTGGAAAAATATCCTTTCTTCGAGTTTTAAGGACCTTTTCTGTTGTTGCAAGGACGTTTTAGTGAAATAACATTGAACACAGATATACCGTGTGGATTCTAACGGCATTTTGAAAAAATATCCTTTCTTCGACTTTAAAGGACCTTTTCTGTTGTTGCAAGGACCTCTTAGTCAAATAACATTGAACACAGATATACCGTGTGGATTCTAACGGCATTTTGGGAAAATATCCTTCGACTTTTAAGGACCTTTTTTGTTGTTTCAAGGACCTCTTTGTTCAGAGAAGGGCGATGTTCACACAACTTTCCGGTGTTTCGTAATTACATAATAATCTCTAAAATTGAACATAAATAAAACTGGAAAATATACATATAACGAAATATATAAAATAAAAAAAAAAAACAACGACACGCGGTTGTTCTCAAACGGTCATTCATCTACGTACTAACCGCGCCAAACGTCGTTTAATTGCGGTGATCTGTCGAGCAGCGATTAACTCACGTGGTAATGAAAATTAACGGGAAAATCTGACGATGATGGTGACGCTAGATATTTCCAACTAGCCCCTACCGAGAAAAATATATTTATACATCAACGAGAGCAAAAATGTTTACACATTAAAACAATTTTATTGAAAAATGAAAGTTTGTGCTAGGGAGCGTTTTTTTACAAAAGCTTCGTTTTTTTCTATTAAATACTTTAAATGTTATATACCAAAATATGTAGAGCGTTCTTAACAATTCGACCGTACTTAGACTTTTGTCACGCCCACTTATGATGGACAGAAATAAGAATAGAATCCAACAGTTCGCCAAAGCGTACTGTAGCCCTTCCCTATGTTTTTCTATTCAACTGACGCAAACAAAATGTAAGTGTATTGTTAAGGCTTTTGGAAATTAAATAATAAAGGTTGTTTTGTCAACTTACCACAGCCCGGGTTAATTTTATCGTTAGGAAAACGCTTGTTTCAATTCAAGTGACGCGCAGACATAGGTACATATAGTTATTTTAAGCAAACTTAATTTAAATTTTGATTGCAGTAAATATCGATCATTTCATTTTATTTTTGGAAAAGGAAATCTTTCTGTTTGAACGAAGTACGTTTTTATATAGAAAAAAACCTACGTTCAACGTCAACAGAAGTGATTAATAAATGCTTACACTTCAACTTTTATTTATCCAAAATAAATTTCTGATTAGTTTGCGACTAGGTGCTATAACTTAAAACATGGCATCGATGTCGACAACAAATGGTTAAAATAATAATAATAGTAACTATTTTATTACGCATTTTGTCTCTTAACGCACTATAATGTACGTACGTACGGTTTTAGTCTACTTCATTGAGCTGAGCAAAACCGAACTATTCGCACCCCTTTTGATTTCTCCTGCAAAAAATTCAAGAAATTTCCATTAAACGTTCCTTCGAAAGTACACATCTCAACAAAGCAGACAAATATTTATACATAATCCTTTATATCAAAGTGAGATCTCAATTTAAAAACAAACAAGAATTTACAGCAAGGATATTTTTCACTGCAAAGTCCTTGACCCTATTTGCACCTTCCATCAGTTTTCTTTACGTTTGAACTTTTTACCCCTAAACGTCCTCGTATATATGCCCGAAAGCAGCTTTGTCCTTGAAAATCAACATGCTTTCACTCTTAAATATTTTCTTGTTGCCCATTCTAGTGTTTTCTCACTGCATTTTGCAGCAAGACCAAAGTAGGAAAAGAATCGAGAAAATAAAGTTATTTTTTTTACCCGGATAGATAGATAGATAGAAAAAAATAATTCGCAGAGAAAACTTTCACTTCTTTGTCCTTTATCACAAGAGATAGAATGCCAATAAAATGTTTACATCATCTTCGGTTGCATTTCCAACTATTTATTAAAGTATCTGTTACTTCGATTGGACTCTTGTGTATTGGCAGAATACTTTCAAAAACACTGCAAAAAATACCTTGAAGCAACGAAAAAAAAACAGACTTTACAAAGATACTCTAAGAGTCAGAAATATGTACGCAACAAGTCGAAAGCAGTGACCACCTTAGGGTTGTCTTATTATTTTTCAGTATTTTTGTTAGGGTGACAGAAAAGTGGGCATATAATACTTCGACAGATAAGCAACAAGTGGGAATCGGCAAATTTATAAATTTAATAGCTTTTGTCTGCGATTATTATCTAAGCCTTTATTAACTTTTTCCTAGAGCATTTGTGGTTGCGATGAATGTCTACATTCTCGTACCTGGACTACCAGAATCCATTCTCGCAACGATAAAATAAATTATACGGACTTTCTCGCAACAATCTTCCTTCGGACTTTGACATTGTTTGCAAGGCAATAGAGAAACTCTGTATTATGAGAACACAACAAAATAAAGAAAGACTACAGGTCTGGGAAACAGCTTAGTTTGAGTGAATTGGTAAAAAGGATATTATCTACATATTTTGTAGTAGGTTAAGTTAGGTTAAACAGCGGTATAAAGTTCATATGCAGCACTAAGCACCAGAAAGGCCCATCGCGATCCCTAGGGAACCGATTGAAATCAAAACTTTAAAAGGAGAAAAACCTAAACACATTCCCTAAACAAAACATCCAATCTTCCTGCAGAATTTTACCAGCTTCCTGTGGTCTGTGACGCTCAGTTCCCCCAATTCCTCGATGAAGTAGTCTCCTAGAAAGCTCGTACGATTCCGTGCTATACCCTCGCACTCACACAGTGTGTGCGTTATATCTTCCTCGGCTTGTAGATCCCCACAGAACCTGCATGTTCCTTAGGAGACAGTGCCCCGACATAATCCAAACTACTGTTCTAAGCTGTTCCCTACTCAATTTGAGAACTTGCTTAGATCTTTCCTTCTCAAAATATGACCAAAGTGCTTTGGCTGGTACCCAGCCCAGTCTTTCTCGGTTCCGTCTGCATACTGCTTTTAGCATTGTGCGACAGTTTCTGACTTTCTCAGAATTGATGTTAACAGATTCTAGTGCCTTAAGTGTCGCCTGACAGCCAATGTAGGTCTCGATATCCCCACCGGACATTGATCTCATTTGCACTATCTCCGATTATAAGACACTGCTTGTGTCCTATAGACTCGTTCAGGTCTAGATCAACAGAAAAGATGCCAGACCCGTTCCCTCCCCAGTCTTAGAACCATCAGTGTAGATAGCAATCTTATTTGCCGCTTTGACCGCATATCTTTGCCACTCTTGCCTTCTCTGATATAATACATCATACCCATACGGGATGTCGAAGTCGACCAAGGGAGAAATTTCATCTGTTTGTATAGGATTTTCGGGTAGCACATCAGTTAAGATTTGTGAGGCGCAACGCGCTATTGCCAGCAAATTGTTTTATTTTTAAATCTATCGGGAAAAGGTGCAGAATGGTGTCCAGTGCTGCCGTGGGAGTAGTACGGAGTGCACCTGTGATGGCTATACTAGCCGTAATTTTGTAATACATAACAGTCTTTGTATGAATTCTATCGCAAAACAATCTTCTTGAAAAAAAAGGTAATCCAGAAAATGGACGTGGCAACCAAATTTGTGTGGAGGAATTGTTAGGAAGGGATTTATCAACATACTTTGCGAAAAACAGCGGTTTCATTTGTTTGATTTCTTCGATAAAACGGTGATATTTTAATAGTGGTCACTATGTGGATTTTAGGAGTCCTTACACTTTATTATTTCTGGCCCCTAGAGAGGATATGTTCCAAATGTCAGCTTTCTAGAATACATTTTAGGGCACCGACATAGTTCTCGACGCTGATAACAAATATAGTAACTTTTGGAAGTTTACGATCAATATTAAGGAATGTTACAAACTAGGAGTCAAAATTAAAATATCGGGTAATCGGGTATTAAAAAGTACTTCCTTTTCAAATAAAGTTCACACTTCCTGAAAGAAATCACTAAAGGAAATCAAAGTGCACGGCTTGGGCGTACGAAACTTTCTGACTTTTATAAGAGTTGGTTTCGAATCACATTTTCTCCTTAGCAATTTTCTATACTCCTGAAATCAGTGGTCAGATGAAGGCAGGTGCTAAAAGTGTGTCATTGCAAGATAATTACTAATTGGTTGGTTCAATTTAGAAATGGCGTTCATATCTTAAGTGAACCAGATGGTCATCATCATACAAAGTAGTTTATAAAGTCATCAAAACTCTATTATTTTATTTTTAAATGGATTTTTGAAAAATTATATAACGTAATATGTATCTTCAACCATAAGGAAAGGCTTTAGTCATTGGATACCTTATTCATATTTCTATCCCCTTAAGTGGTTGTGGCATTTATATTTGTTTATAAATACATAGTTGAGAGTCCTGCAGGTGGAAGGGACCGTCAGAAAAACAAAATTAGTTACTGGGCCTTGGCGTAATTTTAACCTCGATCAGTAGTCCAACGCATCAACCACAGCGCAAAATCCTGATAATAGCTTTGATGTTAAAAAAAAGGACGAATAAATATTTAAGGTTACAACGTTTGGTCTGCTTTATCAAACACGTCCATATTTTGAACTGACTTCTGACGAGCGAATGAATGGTTTCTTATAGTAGAAGGGAAGCATGTGGTTGAACATTTTCCTTTTTTCCTTATTTTGTCTAGAGAAATTAAAGCAACAAAGGGTTAGTTGGCCTTACCAAAATATGATTATGCAATCAGTATCTTTTTGTCAAAGAGTAAAACTTCAAACCCCCTGTAACTAACTTTTTCCATAATATTTACGACAACATCATAGACCATACCATAGGATCTTTGATAGAGAACAAAATTATGGTATACCATTGAAAAAGAGGAAAAAACACCCAAAATATGTTCAATATACAGGGTGTCCCTTAATTCGTTGGCAATATTTTAGGGCATGATTTATGGGTATATTCTAAGGAAAAAATGTTCTACAGTAAGGGCCTATCTCTAATTTTTATATCATTTATTGAGGATTTAAGAAAAGGCTTACTTGGGTGTACCCTGACCCATGTTAACGGTAATTGCGCTGTTAGTACTAATGATAGAAATTTCGTTAAGGCCTCTATTTTTAGAAGAAATATTAGCCTTTGTAATTGCATTTAAATGAATTTTATATCTTAACTCAGTCTTAAGATATCCAATTTTAAACCTGTTCCATTTTTCCTGCCCATGCTAATTTTTTGACTTTCGTCTCAATTTTCTCCAGAAAAAAGCTTACGACAAGTTTGTAGAAAAACCCATAGATTTTATGATACTTGGGAAAACATGGAACTAATGGGAGCCTGTGGGGTTCGCCGGTTCGACCTCAGAAAATAGCTGCAGTCCTCCCGATTTTGAATCACTTCGTCGCTTAGGCCAATCAAATGCTAGTTTGCTACATTTGTGCGATCCAAGAGTTTTTAGGCCTGCCTCTCTTTCGCGTTTGTGTCGGAACATTGATTGATATTGCCTATTTTACAGGGTTCGTAAGATCTCTGCTTCGAACATGGCAGTACCAACTGAGCCGGTAGCGCTCCATTTTCTTCATGATAGTTTTTTTGACGTTAAGGCTTCTTCGGATCTTGGAACTTCTTATTCGATCAATCTTTTTTACTCCTCCTGTCATGCGAAGCATCTTCATTTCAGCTGCCGTTAATTTTTCCTCATACCTCGCTTGCTTAATGTCGTCATTACAGCTTGCTTCGCTATTTATATTGTTTTTGAATGAACAACCATATATCTTACAATCCTTACCACGTGAAGTGGACGGCTGGAGTTACAGCGTATGGAATAGGTCAGAGTGGATTAAAGAACGGGGTGCAGAAGTATTCTGCTTTTATCTGACTAGTACGATACCCGTTCCAATCCAAAACTTGCACCTATACATCAAGTACTTGTTGCAAGGGCGTTTGTTTCTTCCCTTGGAAATCTTACTCTTGTCCTTATTCCCTCATACATATCCATGATCATCTGTACGTAGGTTTCTGGAACTCCTCGTTGTCTTAGCGTCACCTATTAAAGATCCTAGGTTATGAATCAAATGCCTTTTTAAAACCAACCAACACCATATGCAAATCCTTTAAGGAATCACCATGTTTTTCCATCATGATACTTACACTTTCGATTGCATCTGTGGTTGACTTACCTGTGATAAACCCGCACTAGTCTTTAGACAGCCGTATTATTTTCTGCACTCGGCTATCTAATAACCGTTCAACTATCGTCATGGTGGGTGACATCAGCTTAATTGAACGGTAATTGTCACAGTCTCGCTTGTCGCCTTTTCCTTTGTAAAAAGGAAGAAGACAATTTTCCCTCCACTGGTGGGGCATTGGATCGCCTCTCATCAGTTTGGTGATGAGAATCATGAGCCATTTGGACCCTATGTCTCCCATCTTTTTC
Organism: Portevinia maculata; assembly: GCA_949715645.1. Classification (NCBI taxonomy): domain Eukaryota; kingdom Metazoa; phylum Arthropoda; class Insecta; order Diptera; family Syrphidae; genus Portevinia; species Portevinia maculata. The sequence continues at coordinate 107,213,519 of OX454525.1, read as the reverse complement.
CAGAACTCTGAGGGTATCTCCTCCAGCCCAACTACTTTTCGCTTTTTTGAGTCTTTAGCCGCCTTCCTAACTTCTTCGACAGTAACGCCGTGTAGTTCTTCATTGTTAGAAACTTTCATTGTTCAAAGTTCATTTCAAATTGTTCATTTCAAAGTCCTTCATAATACTGCTGCCACCAGTGTAGTATTATTTCGTTATCCACAAGAAGCAGCCGTTGAGCATTGTTGATGACTTTGGCGCACGGGTTTCCTGGGCTTTCCTCCTTCTCTGAGCGGCAAAGTTCTTGGACAGCCTGGTTTCTATCGCAGTCGAAGAAGAAATTTCTTCTAACAACCGATAAAGGCCCTCCACACACTTTGCTTGAATTTGAGCGCACCTTGTCATATAAATAGGATAATGGTAAGAATTCAGTACAAACTTGAGCTGCTACGTGTGTTCCATAAAACTGTTAAAACATTGTTTTGTAAACATTAAGCCAATCAACTAACTGTAATTGTAACTTCCCGGTAATTCTTTATCTACGTAATTATCATTACCTACATTCTTTAACGATAACAGTCAATGACCTTAACCTGATAACTGGAACATTTCAATACCGTCGCTTTGACATTCAAGAGAGGTTGTCTTACTCGCAACGAAACTCATCAGCGCAAATGAACCGAGTAAATCAGCTTCTATCTGGTGGCCTTATGTTTAAAGTTGTAAAATATTTGCTTATTTTATTGCTTCGAAATTTAAACGGCTTCTTGCATTATCAGAAGATTTAGGCAGATTGTGAAAGCAACGTGACGAGGACGACGAACCTAGTTATTTTTCTACAACAAATAAATGTGTCGAATGCCTAGGTAAGAATTTCAAAAAATTTTACCCTTACTTATTATCAGTGAATGCAAATTAGTTAAATAATAAGTATCTATATGTAAACAGTCGTACTAAGACATTCTTTAAAACGCGTTGCATTGGCGCCAAATATTTTCACTGAGAATATGGAGGTGTTCCCATTTGTCTGGAATTTAATTTTGTTCATTAACGCTATGACGTGTATGGCAAGGTCGTAGGTTCGTTTATCTTTGCACGTCACATGTCATTATGGTTGGATGCGTTAGTTACCTCTTTTGATTTTTGCTAAACAATATACAATTTGCAAGGCAACTACGAGTGATTGGACGAATATAACATGATTGCCCAATATCAGCTGTACATTGAAAATGTCCTCTTCGAGCAAGTGAAAGAAATCAACCCTAATTACTCAGTAGGGTAAATATAGATATCAAAAACATCAGCTTCATTTTGCTTCAGTGTTCGTAGTATTCCAAGGTCTCCTCTACACGAGCGTCTCGATGCCATTGACACGCATTAAAAATAATGTACGGAAGGCATACGCTTATATTAAAAAAAATCAGTAGATATGTGTAAATACATGACAAGAATACTCCAGAAAAGATTCGTTTGTGGATTATTAGGCGGAAAGGAATCCTCGATGTAAGATGAATCTTTTAGGTGTCTGATGAGCCGCTTAGTGTGCAGAAGGCATAGCTTTTCACTACATCTGTGAACTTGACAGCAATAACAGATGCTAGTCAACGCCTTCAGAAAAGTTGTCGTAAGTTAACTTGCGGGCGACTTGTGTTGCCTCCGAGCTTGAACTTGCTCAATGATTGTCGAATACGAACTCTCAAATACTAGTCATATTTCTTCCCATTAAACCGGAAATGAATTCCATTATTAATATGCATTACAGGAACTGATTGCAACTTAACGAGCACCCGTGAAGAATCTTTGCCTAAGAGACTGCAGCCTTCTTTCGTCAACGAAGGCCAAGCAATTTCGCCCATTCGTCAACCCCCGAAAAATGGCTCTATTACGGCTCACTGGGAACGGCCAGATCTGTTGAAGATAATGCCCTCCGTGTTTTCACCTGCCCTGCGCACTATATTCTCCAGTCACCGTGTGTTTTCAAGTGTCACGCGACACATTTGCGGGTGGCAATGGTGCGATGGTAGTGTATTCACTAAAGTGATTGTCAGGTCGTGCGTTCGAATCCCGACCAGGGCCATGATTTTTATAAATTGAATACACACAACAAAAACTGATCTCCCTAAAGCAATTTAGGCGCCACCTGTTGAGAAAAAAAAAAATCCCATCGCACCAAACTACTTTCCTATCCTTCTATTCTTTCAGTAAGTAGCACCCAAAAATAGGCAATGAATTGCTGGGAGCTACTTGCGCAACAAACTAAAATGCCTGCGCTGTGGTTTTACCATTATAAGGGTACTGTGTCACTACAGAAAAAAGAAATCCCTTTAGCGTACGTAAATTATAAAAAAAAAAAAAAAAAAAAAACTGGATCAGTTTTGCTGGGATCATATATTCGGCCACGTAGAGCTCCTGACCATGAATGCGATTATAGGTGGCATTGATAATAATTATCAGCCTTATTTATTACAACTCTCCGAAACTCTGGAAAACTATTTTCAAGCTGGTAAGTAGATTCCTACTTGTATTTTTAAAAATGTAAGCGAAAACAATAAAATCAATCTTTGCACGGGGATGGAACAGAATAATAAAATTCAAATTGATACTTTAAGATTATTTAGGTACATATATAGAAAAAAAAAGAAAAAAGAAAACATATGGAAAGGCTACAGACCGCTTGGCATTACCATTTACAATTTGGATAAAACGCCAAACGAAGAGGGTTTTGGAAACTTTTGTCAAAAAGGTATAGTCTTTTTGAGTTTACGTACCAATAAAACATAAATATTTATGCGTAAATTTAATAGGTATAGTTTCCAAACTTCATCATAGAAACTGTTTTTGCTTTTTATTTCCTTAGGCAATGTTTTTTTCTATGGAAATCAAAGCTGGCTCCGATAATCTTTCTTCAAGCCTTTTGTTTCTAGAATAAGATTTAATTCTCTTAAACGACATTTTACTTGAACTGCCTGTTGTTGTTGGTATTGCAAGCATTAAAGATCTTATTCTGAAGAACCCTTTATACTTGAAGAAAATGTTGCTTTTGCTTCATTCGTTGGGGGTTTGCGTTTTACAAAAAAGAGCACATCCATTCATAGGAAGTAGTAGCAGCAAACCTATAACACCTCTTCCTAAACTTGTAGTACAATTTTTTAAGTATTTGGTTTTTAGTTGTCAAGAAAAGAGTTTTAAAGATTATTTCATTAAAATGTTGACCACGACTACGTTTTAAGTGGTTCATACGGAGAGTCCAATTTTGAACTATATGCCACAAGCGAATCGATGGACAATTTATCTCTCGTTTTGGAACGGTAAATTGGTTTATACTATTATTTATGGGGATACGTCAAATCATACTTCTGTGCAGATTAGCCAGCGTCAATTGCAACCTTGGAAGCCAACATTACACGTGATATTAGCAAGATAACAGCCAATATGAAAACAAAAATTTCTATGAAATATGCTATAATTGCAAAATAGAAAATAAAGACCACTGTGGTGAAAGTAAGATGGGTGTGCTTGATATTTTGAAGGCATTTGACAGAGTATGTCATGAAGCTCTTTCCCGAAAATGCGTGAATTTGGAATAGACGATACTCTTCTTCAGTGGATTAGAAATAACCTTTCGGACTGTTCAATTTAAGTTGGTTTGGACGGCTTTAAGTCTGCAATCCACCAAATAAATCCTCATGTTCCCCAAGGCTCTGTTTTGTCTCCAACTTTCATTCTCATTGATGATCTCCTGTTTTACGAATCGAATTCATTCCTTCGCCGATGACAATACACTCAGGTTTTCATATGCGTTTCCAGATTCACGTCCCTCATCTTCGGCCTTGAAACTGTAACGCCAACGTAAGCCCGTTGAATTCCGACCGATAGAATACTTAAGTAGGGTACAACCAATAGCGTGAAAAGTAGGTCACCAGCTAGCTTGTCATGGTTGTCTTCGCTGTGTGAATTATGCTGTGAAAAATTAAATTACATGAAAAGAAAGATGTGAAAATAAATACTTACACAATTTGTTTTACAATGTAGTCCATCCTATTGCACGGTTGGCCCTCGGGCGGAAAATGTTCATAGCTATATCCATGGAATTCAATTCGACTGACAAATAACTGCAGAAAAAAAATTATCTAACAGTTTGTACACTTTAGAGTTTCTTACTTGAATCGTCTTATCGAACCGTCGATTATAGTGCGTACCAAAACAGTTGGCCATTCTACTGCGCAGGTCTCTTAAAATGTGTTTTACAATCTCTTAAATTGCAAAAACAAGCATAAAGAGACGAAAATGGGCGGAGCCATAATAAAAAACGACGTATACCCTGCCTTGTGTTCAAGATCGCTGTCGCGATCTCACTGAGGGTGGTTTCTTCATTTTCCTTCTTTTATACTGAAATTAGGAGCGGAGGAAAAATATAGACCATTATATGTCAACTTTACTTGGAGGCAAATATATTGTTTCGTTTTTTGTCTTGTCGGTTCTTTGTAGGAGTATGATGTGATCACGGTCGGATAGATTAAGCAAAACATTGCACATGAATTGATTGTGTGACTGTGTCTGTATGAAGGTGTACGGTTTTAGATTTAAACCCTATTTGCTCATTATGCTTTCGTTGATCATTATTAATTGTGTCGTGCATATTGATCATGTAGGTACTGATATTGGCACGCAAAGTAAAGTAAATTGCAGTGTCACACCAAATTTTTTTTGTTTATATCATTGAATTTGGGCGAGGTAGGTAAATTTAATAAAAAATTTACAATTTGGGAATTTTTTGGAAACGTAAACGATTTTATGCCCAATAACAATAGGCACGATTTTCTGTCACAAAAAAGAGGATGGGGTATTAAACGGTTCGTTAAAGACAAAATGGTGAACGTTCTTGATTCTTCAATAATTTTTTTTAAGAAATGCAGTTTTTAAAACTTTTTGAACTACCCACCACTTTTAAATTTGTAACCTTGATTAAAAGTGTAAATTATAGCGAGATGAAATTGACGATGAATTGCAAATATAAAACAGATTTACAGCGAGCAGCAAAACAAAACACCAGTATACCAAATGGGTGGTTCGGTTTGGTTTGAATTAAGAAGTAAAAACACACACGTTTTAGTACTAAGATAAAAATATTTATTGATTTTGCTACCTATATATGAAATAGTTAATATTAATGTATATTAAATTGAATTCGAAGAACTGTCAGTTTCATAATCGGTTGAAGAATCATCTCCTGGATTGATAATTATTGCATCCGACATTGTGTCCCACATCTGCTCGTGTGAAAAGTATTCCTCCTCTGTCCTTATAATTTTTTCACAAACTTTGCGCCAATCTTCAACTGTTATTTTTGAAAATTCTTCTTCAGCTAGTTTCTGAACATCCGATAATCTAAACGTTGTATTTCGGCTTCCGACTCTTCCCTTGACTGTTGCCCAGATCTTTTCAATAGGGTTGAGATCTGGATGATAGGGTGGCAATCGTAGTACTTCGTGTCCCGCGCCGTGAATCATATCGTCAATCTTATGCTTGGGGTGGTGATTAGTCCGATGTCGCTTTATAAGGTCATAAAGTTCGACTTTGAGCATTTTTGAAGAATGCGGTATATTGTTGACGGAAAGCCATTCTAACATCTCCGATTTAACGGAAGCAGAAGTGATTTGCTTGTGTTCCCATTTGTTGTGATATGATGCGTTGTCCATTACAATAACCGATGGTTCCTCTAGGTTATTTAAAACTTGATCCTTCATCCATTTGGAGAAATTTTCAAAATTCATCTCATCGTGATAATCTCCTGTTTTCGACCCAGATTTAAATAAAAGCAAGGCATTATTCACGAAGCCCTTCGCTCCACCTGCATGCGCCATTATCAGCCTTTGGCCTTTTGAAATTGGCGCCTTTAAACCTTCACTGGTGCCGTCAGTCCATGCCCTTGGCCTTGTGTGAGAGCTGTGAATATAGCTCTCGTCCAAATAAATAATCTCATATCCTTCTGACCTGTACTCCCGCACCTTCCTCAGATAATTCACTCATAAAAGTTTGATTTCATTTCTTTCGCAAAGAAATTTACGGTTGTTCTCCGTTTTCCTATAAGAAAATCCATTTCTTTTAAAATCCTATGTAGCGACATATTGCTTAGGTTCAGCTCCAAATCTTCCTGCACCCGTTGTCTTAACATTTTTAATGTTATCATCATTTTTGCTTCAATGTGGAAGTTGTATATAATTCGCCGAACAGCTGTGATACCAAATTCGTCCAATCCAGTTTTCCATTTTGTATGTGGTACTCTTTTAGTTGGAGATTCAATAGCGCCTTTCTTCTCATATTCTTTAATTATCCTTCTTATTGTTCGGGCCGAAATTCCCGTAAACTCCTCTGTCTGTGAATTTGCGTATGTTATGGGATTATCTATACATAAATTCCTAGCTTCTTCAATTTTTTTGTAATATATCCTAACAACGATCTTACGTCCTAGACTTCCTATTGGTTTTCCTTTTCTTGAAAGATCCATGACAATTTATTTTATTTTAATAAACGTATGTCCTAGCAATGCTTTTGTTTTCGTGAAAGTGAATTCCAAATAGGAAATCCATAATATATATGCGTTATCTTAAAATAAAAAACTCTAAAAACCAAGCAACAAATTTATTCCTTGCCCCTACAGGTAACCAAATGCAAACACTAATCATGTCGTAAAACTTTTACACTTAAGTCAAACAGGTAAAATCAAACATCATAAAATTAATGCTAACCAAGCACACCACCCATACAGGTACCTAGCGCTAAACCACGAAATGTTCAACCATAAAAAGGGTTGGGAACCCTTTCAAATACAATCGGACTTCTAGGTAGAAATGTATAACAGTCGACCTCATAATAAAAAATTAAGTTTATTTAGATATTCAACAGCATTTTAGTTCTAAGCACTGTAAAGTTGGGTTACGCATTGTAAATTACAGGCAAAAACGCTTAGTGATTAAATCTCTTTCGCGTCATTTTTGTTCTGTTAAATCCTCTCTCTGCGCAATCGACCGTTGGCCAACTGTTTTGGTACGGACTATACCACCGCACTTCTTGAACACACAGCCAAGAATTAATTACTATAACTTTTTTTTCATTTGCACTCGTATCGTAACATTCAATGAGATAGTGAATAGTGATTTTTGGCTCTCCTCTACCAACTCTTGGTTTCATTTTACGGCTAGTAACTCCTTGTTCAAAGACAATGTCCCGATGTAGGGGTTTCAGTGCTTGAGAGCAAACAGGAACTTTGTACAACTAAAGAATAGAAATGATTATTTACTATTATTTATGATTATTCATTATCAGTCCTTTTCAGATGGAAAATACTTACTTATCATAATCGAACTCATATTAAAGAGCCATTTAGACAAAACTGTCGGGACTAAGTTTCTGCTGATTAAGAAAGCCTTTGTAATATCGCTGGAATTGCATTGCGTGCATATGTAGGTCATCAACTAGCTTGTCAAGGTTGGTTTTTGCTGTTTCAATGTGCTTGTCCACAGCTGGAGAGGAGTTTACAGATCGTAACTATTGAGAGAAAAATTAAATTACACGAAAAGAAAGATATGAAAATAAATACTTACACAATTTGTTTTACAATGTAGTCCACCATTAGTGCAATAGGTTTACCCTCGGCCGGAGAATGTTCAAAGCAAAATCCATGGAATCGTCTTCGACTGACAAATAACTGGAGAAATGAATTTTAACTAACAGTTTGTAAACTTTAGAAAGAAGTTTCTTACTTGAACCGTCTTATCGAACCATCGATAACCACCGCACTTCTTGAACACACAGCTATTTTTCATTTGCACTTTTATTGTTTGCTGCTGAAGTTAAGTTGTAAATGTGTTATGAACTCCAGTAGAGCAAGTTAAGTTATTTTGTGTGCTTGCACATTGTTCTTAAACTATAAAACTTAAGAGCGTAGTAACAAACATATTATTTAAACTTTGGAATAAAAGATAGTAACAAAGTTCTGCCAAATGACACAAAATTAAACTCACCACACAATCTTGTCATATTTGACAATCAGACAGAAGAATAAAATTTACCAGGGGCTAACTTCACTTTTATTGATTCAAATACTTATATTCACCGATAGGACATTTTGAGAGAGGATTCCGCTCACCCATTTGTGGGGCGCAGCGGCCGGGGGTAGTCAGAGTTGACTGTCTAGTATAGGTAGTCTGTGTTGGACGCCTTAGCTCACCTGGAGTAGCCAGTGTCTACACTCTACACAGAGCGAATGAGCGAGAGACTCTCCTCTGTGTATTCACCACCCACAATCCAACAATATGTATAACCGTTATCGTGACATCATCAAGGAGGTAGCCGAAACCATCGTAGGTTACCAGCCACCCAAAAAAAAAAACCCGTATTATGATGATGTATGTGCTTACCGGAATATGGTGACAGAGAGGAGAAGAAGATCCTATAGAAAAAGAAGAGGGCGTCTAAAAGCTCAAGGAAATTGAAGAGTCGCGCGATCGAAACAACATCCGGAGATTTTACAAGAAAGGGAAGCAACTGGCTGCTGGCTTTAAGACCGGAACGCAGGCTCTTCGACACAGCGACGGAAACCTTGTCATATTAGATGTATTTAAGCAGCATTTCCAGCAGCTGCTAAATGGGCATCATGTAGAGAGAGCGATAGGGCAAAAAGAGAACCCACTTCCTGTCAATGAGGAACAGATTTCACTACCCAGTATAAAAGAGGTTGGCTTAGCTATAAGAAAGCTGAAGAACAATACAGCCGCCGGCTCTGATGGTCTACCAACCAGCGGAGCTATTTAAATATGGAGGTGATGTTTTGGTATGGCGCATGCACCAAATCATGCCCGATGACTTGACTATCAGCTCTATATGCCCCATATTCAAAAAAGGTGATCCTATGTCTTGCAAGAACTATCGAGGCATATCCCTGCTTAATGTCGCATATAAGATCCTATTCAACGTACTGTGTGAACGTCTGAAGCCGTTCTGCAACACACTAATTGGCATGTACCAGTGTGGCTTCCGGCCCGGCAGATCGATAAAAGACCAAATCTTCACACTAAGGCAAATCCTGGAAAAGACCAATCAATTTCAAGTCGAGACCCACCACCTTTTCATCGATTTTACTACACTGCATATGATAGCATTCATCGTCAGGAGCTCTATGTGGCGATGCCCGAATTCGGGATCCCGGCAAAACTGATCCAGTTGTGTCGAGGGGCAGTTGAAAACACGCGGTGTAATGTTTGGGAGCAGCTGTTCCGAATCATTTCAAACTTGTACCGGATTTCGACAAGGAGATGCGCTATCATGTGACTTCTTCAATCTTTGTCTGGAGAAAAAAGTGCGAAGGGCAGGTGTCAACACGGAAAGCACTATCTTCAATAGATCGGTCCAGCTACGAGCATATGCAGGAGATATCGACATCATCGGCCGTTCCCAGCGTGCCGTGTTAGAGGCCTTGAAGAACAGGCGATTGAAGAACAGGCGAAATTGGTTGGACTTAAAGTAAATGAGGACAAGACCAAGTACATGCTATTAACAAACACATAAACATCTGTCCACTGACAAAACGTCACTGTTGATAGCAATAACTTCGAGGTAGTTAAGGACTTCATCTACCTAGGGGTAAACATCAACTCCACGAATGACACCTTCGTCCTACCTTATGGTGCCGAGTGCTGGACGATAAGTAGAAAAGGGAGCTAATATTGGGTGCTTTTGAAAGAAAAATACTCCATCGGATATTTGGTCCTGTGTGCGAGGAGATTGAATGGAGAAGAAGATACTACCGCAAACTCTATGAGTTGTACCAAGATGTGGAAGTAGTCCTAAAAGCTAAATCACGTCGACTACATTAGCTCGGCCACATTGAGCGAATAGAAAATAATGCTCCAGCCAAGAGGATCTTCGACTCCCAGCCCCTGGTTCGAGAAGGCAAGGAAGCCTGAACCTTCGTTTTAAAGACCAAACCATCTCGGATGCTGGAGTGCTTGGGCTGTACCGGGATCGCAGAGGATGGAAAGCTTCAGTGTCTCAGACATAGACCCTTCACGGGAAGGGAGCTGGTTAAGTAAAAGTATATATTGTTATTGTTTTTGTTATTAATTTGTTTCCATTTAAAAAGTCGTCTGTCCTCACCTATTTATAATGTTAAATTTGCTTTTGAAATTACAAATTTTCGCAAGCCCTCACAAACTGTAAACCTATTCTTTTGAAATAAATATGAAATATGAAAAAAGGAAGGCTCTACACCGCAGTTGTGCGCTCGAAGAAGTTCCAAGGTGGAGAAAACTCAATTTGCGATTCGATACAAAATCTGGCCAGTGGCCACCGTTGTGCCACGCTTCGTTCTCATGTTTACACTATCTTAAACATCAAAAGTGATGTCTCAAACATCCACGTTGAATTTTTTTTAATAGTTTACGTTTTTCATATAAAAATTTACGACATCGTCAAATTAAAAAAAAAAAATATCAAAACGGACGATGATCCAAACTTTAAAAGTAGCTTATGACATTGGCAACGAAGTGAGGAATATGATGATGGAAGGTCAAGAAAATCGGACTGGTAAATTTTTAGTTTTGTTATAAAAAAAAGGTAAAACCCGACAAACAAACCAGAAAACCATTTTAAAACATAGGGGCGGGCTACAGTCTGCTTGGGCGAACTGTTGGATACCCTATTCTTATTCCTATATCTCATAAGTGGGCGTGACAAAAATTTAAAGGATTTTATCGAAAAAACTAAGCTTTTGTAAATAAAAACGCTCCCTAGCTCAAACTTTGGTTTTTCAATAAAATTGTTTTATTTAATTGTGGGCGTGTCAGTAGGCGGATTTAAAAAAAATTTAAGTATGAGCATAAAGGGCACCTAGAGAGTATATACTATAAATTTCAGCTCCCTAGCTCAAACTTTGGACTTTCAAAAATAAAAATAAAAAAATTGTGGGCGTGTCAGTAGGCGGATTTTGAAAATATTTACACATGAGCATAAAGGGCCCCTAGAGAGTATATATTAAAAATTTCAGCTCCCTAGCTCAAATTTTGGTTTTTCAAAAAAAATATTTTATTTAATTGTGGGCGTGTCAGTGGGCGGATTTTGAAAATTTTATGTACCAAGCAGTTTTATGGGCCAAAGATCATATATAAAAAATTTCAGCTTTCTAGCTCAAAATTCAATTTTTCCCAAAATTTGTTTTATTTAATTGTGGGCGTGTCAGTGGGCGGATTTTGAAAATTTTATGTCCCAATCAGTTTTATGGGCCATAGATCATATATAAAAAATTTCAGCTCTCTAGCTCAAAATTCGATTTTTTCCAAAATTTAGTTTTTTTGAGTTTGTGGGCGTGTCTGTGGGCGGATTTCAAAAATTCTAAAACTTGATTATTTCGGGACCCTAGAGAGTATATGGTTAAAATTTCAGCTCTCTAGGTCCAGTTTAAAGGCCTAATTTTTGCCGACGGACGGACGGACGGACGGACGGACATGGCTAGATCGACATTACTATCGATGCTAATCATAAATATAATAACTTTTAGGGGTCTACGGGCAATATTAAGGTATGTTACAAACTATGCGTCAAAATTAATAACCCCTAGAATAGGGCATAAAAATGTAAGATTAGTTTGTAAAATTGTTTTTACGCCGACAGCAATAATTATAATTAAGTCCGCGTAAAGACCACTTATATAGAATAAGTATACCTACTGTTTATATAAGTTACATAAGCTTAGGTAAAATAGAAATCTGACAATCTGCATTCGTTGAAGTCAGTTTAAAGTCGCTAGCATGAGCATTCACTCAATTCATTCAAGTGCAGAGTGGCGCACCAATTGTGCTACAAAAAGAAATTCAAATAACTTTTTATACCCTACTCTAAGGGTATATTAATTTTGACTCATATAGTTTGTAACATACCTTAATATTGCCCGTAGACCCCTAAAAGTTACTACATATATTTATGAGCAGCATCGATAGTAATGTCGATCTAGCCATGTCCGTCCATACGTCCGTCGGTCTGTCGGCAAAATTTAGGCCTTTAAACTGGACCTAGAGAGCTGAAATTTTAACCAGATACTCTCTAGCGGTCCAAAATAATCAAGTTTAAGAATTTTTGAAATCCGCCCACAAACTCAAAGAAACTAGTTTATCGAAAAAATCGAATTTTGAGCTAGAAAGCTGAATTTGTTTTGCATATGATGTTTGACTCCTAACACTGCTCGGGAGATAACATTTATAAAATCCCCTCACTGGCACGCCCACAATTAAATAAAACAATTTTATTGAAAAGTCAAAGTTTGAGATAGGAAACTGAAATCTATAATATAGACTCTCTAGGTGCCCTTTATAATTATTTTTAAATATTTTTTAAATCCGCCATGTGGGCGTGTCAGTGCCCACAATTAAATAAAACAATTTTATTGAAAAACCAAAGTTAGAGCTAGGGAGCGTTTTTTTACAAAAGCTTCGTTTTTTCGATTAAATCCTTTAAATGTTATATAACAAAATATGTAGAGCGTTCTTAACAATGCAATCATACTTTTTCATTTATTTATTTTTTATTGTATAGAAAATTCAATTTTATTTTAAATAACTAATGTTTTTTAAGGTGATAGACCGTAAAGGACCACCATGCTCATCCACGCATATGCGGTACTCTTATTAGAAAATTATTCATTGCTGCCTGAAGGGTTGAAGTTTGGATCGCCTCAATTATTGTTTTAATGTACTGCTTTAATTCTGTCAAAGTCCTTGGTTTCGTTTTGTACACCTCTTGCTTGACATAACCCCATAAAAAAGTCAGTTGCAGTCAGGTCAGGTGACCTTGAGGGCCAGCAGAAACTGGAGTTTCTAGATATTAATTTGTTTGGGAATTTTCGTTTTAGCTCCGCCATAACCGGTCTGGCTATGTGTGCAGTTGCTCCATCTTTCTAGAACCAAATGCTGTTGAAACGGATACTTCTTCTGCGCAGTTCTGGGTAAAAAAAACTCATTCAACATCTTTAAATAAAGGTACCCATTGACAGTAACTGTTTTCATCACAGAACGATGCACCTTGATGAAACTGCGCACCACAGAGTGGCTCGTTCTGATTGCAGTGCCGTCTAATGGAGTATTTCTGGATTGGATTCACTCAATATACGGTGATTTTGCTTATTTGCATCGCCGAAGCAAGTTTAAGTCATCATGAATTATCGGTTGTAATGGGCGTCTGCTTACTCCAATTTGCCCCGATAAGTTTCGAGTCGAAACTCTTGGGTTTGCCTGAATTGACGATGCTACAGCTGAGATTGTCTTGAACCCGAACATGAGGATCTCGACGTTACAATTTTCGTGCAATGCTTCAAGATTCGGCATATATGTTTACCAGCCTCATAATGGTCCATCTAATCAAGGAAGGTAAAGCATGGTACCGCTGCACTATCCAAATCCTCTTTTCGGTATCCCAAGCATTTATTTTAACAAATCTAAATATGTAGTAACCTGCCAAATAAAAAAAAATAAGCCGATTACTCACACAGAAAAAAAGTTATTACGTTTTGTTTTTGTAGCATAAACGGATTGATCGCCTCACAACTTTTAATAAGACACACTATATATATCAAGATGCGAAGTGATCCTTTTGATAGTTCACGATTACTGGATTAAAAATCTGCAGTTTATTATATGATCATGATGGTTATAATATGACCATAATGATTATTAGATAATAAATTAAATAATAAGTAGGGGAGGATAGTGTACCTTGGAACAAATTTTGTATAAGTATTTTTTTCTTTTTGTTTGATTGCTTTATCAGTTTAAAAAGGCTACGCACCAGAACTTCGAATATTTTCATAGCAAAAACATATTTCAGACTTTATCTAGAATGTTCATGACATGTTTAAATGCAGTTTAAGAAAAATGAATCACGTTGTTCCAAGGTACACATAGTAAGTGTACCATGAACCAAGCCACTGTGTACCTTGGACTGCCAACAGTAAATATGCAATCTTAAGCAAAATTGAACAAAACTTTAATCAAACCAAACTAGAAAACAATTTAACAGTCTACAATAAAGAAAACGTATTGAATGCTCTTAATGTTTGGCTTTGGCCAGTCTAAAAATTTCGTCAATTGTCATGTCATCTTCTCCGCTAAAGTCTGCTTCGCTGCTGTTATCATTTTGTTCTACAGGTTTTTTTATTTAGTTCACTTTTCGTGGTTTTGGTGTTCGGGGCTTTAATGACAGCTCAATGGTATCGTCACTTTCAGATGATTCATCTAACACTTTCTTCTTCACGGCCTTTCGAGCCTTGCCATTGCTTTTTTTCCGGGGTGTCGGTGAGAATCCTTGTTTTCCCCTTTTTTCTTCAACATTGGCGGGGTATTTTCGTGGAGGGGCCTATGGAAATGGTTTTATTAACTCTGGTGACTTGAATTTATAATTCGATGTAATAGCCTGTGTGTGAGATACTTTGGACGATGGGGCTATGAGTATTTAGTGAGACAACATTTAATGTATCAATCAATATTCGCAGATAATTCAGCGTTTGTATCATCAGGGCATGGTCGATCCGTAACACAGCTACCCAAAACTTCATTTTCTTGAAATATGTGCTCGTCCACAGGCCATATCCCAGTAACTTCAAACCCTTTTATAATGTTGCGCTGGTTAAAAGCTTTTGAATAAGCTTTCCCGACTATTGAAGCAATGTTGTAGATTGACATGGGCTTACCTGCGTTCATAAGCATCCATTCGCTGGCAGCCTTGTTGAAAAATGTTTTATATGGACCAAACACTGTCCTGTACAATGGCTGCATTTTATGCGAGCAGTGTGGTGGCAAAGTCAGAAGCACAACTCCAGATTCTCTTGCCAGATTAATGGCCGAGACTGATATATGCGTTTCATGATTGTCCATAATCAGTTACACTTTTTCCTCCGAAGATGGTTTTACATGAGCAATGAAGTGCTTTAAATATTGAACGAAAAGTTGTTCGTTTGACCAAGACGATGCATTCGCGCCACCAATACAACCTGCTGGGGCTTCGCTTAGCATATGTTCTTTGAAGAGAACTCTAGAAAATATCAGCATCGGTGGAACGTGATTGCCTATAACGCTCACAGCTGCTATCATTTTTACATTAATGCCACGCTGTCCTGAGGTCATGCTTCCAAGCTGTTTTTCGCCTCTAGTCGCCAACACTTTCAACACACTCATCAAGGTTATATGTATATTTTGTCCGGACAAACTTTGAAACGAGAAATGCAATCCTTCAGGTTGTTGAAAAAGGCTTGCACGTTTGTCATGTTGAAGCTGGTTGACCTTGAAAGGCTGGTCGCTTCTGGTTTTCTCAGCAATAAAACGGGATGACGTTTTAAAAACCCATTCATCCAGTCTATTCCTGCTGCTTCATTGTTCAACCAAGAAATATGTTTGTTGTTCACTTGTCCATAACGAAAAGCTAATTTCATTGTTTCGCCTTTGGATAGTCCATAGTGTAGTTTAGCGGCCGCAGATAGATAATTTACCAACAATAGTTCTTCTTCGTGGGAAAATATTTGCTTATGGGCTATGTTCGAGCAGTATGTGAATGACTTATTCCCAGACTTTTGGTGCAGTGCAAGATGGCGCAGTAACGTTCTCTTAGAGACATTGTGATAAATCGCTGCACTGCTGATACTTTCCTTTCTATTAATCACATCTGCTATAGCACTTTCCAAAGATATTACATTAACTTTTGGTCGCATTTTCGAGGCATTTCTAAATAGAAATTAGATTCTTCGGCAAAACCTGGGGACCTAGTCCCAAAATTATCATGTGGTTGTATACGGCGGTAGTTAGACCGATACTCACATACGGTAATTTAGTCTGGTGGCAGGGGTTGTGTAAGGCCACCAACCTTAAGACTATGACTAGAGTCCAAAGAATTGCCTGTATTGGCACTACTGGGGCTATGAGAACCACCCCTACAGCGGGGTTGGAGGTAATTCTCAATCTTAAACCCCTAGATCTTTTCGTACAAGAATCTGCAGCAAACAGTGCCTTGCGGCTAAGCCAAACAAAAAACTGGAAGCCCAGTACAACAGGGCATGCACAGATTCTAGAGAAATTTACGGGTAGAAATGTATGCACAGACTACATTACTCCCAAACTAGATTTTATAAGACCATTTACTGTCTCTTTTCCCTGTAGGGAAGAATGGCAGGATAATCAAGTACCAATCCATGCAACAACGATCCCCATCTATACAGATGGCTCCAAGATGGATACCGGCGTTGGTGCAGGTTTCTACTCAGAAACGCTCGGAATATCTGGCTCGATCAGACTCCCCGACTACAGCAGCGTCTTCCAAGCTGAGGTTCTGGCGGTGACAACAGCCGCTAAGCAGGCTGCAATGACGGCAATACCACATGCTGATATTACCTTCTTCATTGACAGCCAAGCGGCAATAAAATCGATTTCCGCCACAGAAATAAAATCGAGGCTTGTAAGAAGCTGTCGCGAAGAGCTGCGGGCTCTTGGCGTGCAGCACACTGTAAGACTCTGCTGGGTACCCGGACACAGTGGTGTCCCAGGAAATGAAAGAGCCGATGAGCTGGCAAGAAAAGGATCTTCCCTTGAATCAAGGGATGCTGACACCACAGTAAAAACCCCACCCTGTTACCTTAAACAGGTGATTGGAAATAAAACACTGATGGCAGCAAACGAAAGATGGAGTGCCCTTGATTCCTGTGTTATTACAAGGAAAATGTGGCCACTATATGACAAACAAAAGACCAAGAGAATCCTTCAAATGAACAAAAATTCTTTGTCCTCTCTCACAGGTGTTATCACCGGACACAACATGCTGGGCTACCATGCAAAGAAATTAAAACTCAGCACAGATGAACTCTGCAGAGGATGTGGGGACGAGGAGGTGAATGAGGATACCCCGCATTTCCTCTGTCACTGCCCTGCACTCTGTCATATCAGAAACAATATCCTGGGCAGATATTTCTTCCAGGATTTAGAAGAACTCTCCGGCAAGTCTGTGAATGACTTGCGCAAGTTCATCAACGCATCGGGATGGTTTGTAAACCCGCTAAGTTTTTCATAGGTTTTTCATTGATTCCAGATAAGGGAAGCGTAACCTCCAGGGTATCACAAAGGGTCTACATTGACCTAAGTGTGACGGGCGCAGGATTCTCTTGCCCCGTCAGCCCAGTAACCTAACCTAACCTAAATAGAAATTTAAAACAACATAGTAGGTGCTCAAAAAGGAAAAGCATTATGTAAAATAAAATTAAACCAGTAAAAAGTGAATTCGTGTACCTTGGACCAGTCCATGGTACACAGAAAAAAATGGACCATGGTACACCACACACTCTTTTTTTTATACAAGTGGCTCTAATTTATTTAGATACAATAAATGTAACTCACCGACTGCACAGCTATACAAAAAATATTAATTGTAAGGTATAAAAAACAACAGTCGCACATTCCAGCTGCTCATACACGAGTAGCAGACGGCTATTTCTGCCATGCTCGTGTTCTCAAACACAAACTATTATACATATATTTCATGAAATAAAGAATCCATTATTATTATTATTATTACACGAGTAGCACACTTCCTGAAATTCCTGAAAAAAATACTTTTCATACACGAAAACAGTTCTTGCGAATGTCTGTCCAACTACTGCGAAGAGAAGGCGGCGACTAACTGAGCTGACATGAAACAACATGTCAAGTATAGTTTCGGCGGGAGTACTCATTTTAAAATGGTAAATGCGCACGTTATAGCTATTGGTCCGAGGTACACTTGGTCCAAAGTACACTATCCTCCCATACCTATAAGAAAAAAAAATAAAATGTAAAAAATTAATCATTGAATGTATTCAATTGTGATCTATTCATCTAACAATGAATGAATCAAGGACCAGTAGCACCACTACACCTTCATTATTTGTGAAAAATTGGGTTCATCTTCCGCAACGCAAATCCGGGCGGAGACTCAACTTACGTGCATAGTGTCCGTTTTCCGAAGGTTTGACATATCTGGCAAACTGGCACAGGCTTCGAATAACAACGATCCTAAGTCGACGGAGTGGAAAATGCATCGAGGACTTGCCTTCTCAAAAGTCAAGTGAGCCCACGTGAGACCTGGATGAAGCAGCGTTCTAGCTCAACAAAGGGCTGCTAACCTCCTACGATAGTAGTTGTGTCAGTAAAACCAGTATGAAGAAACGTAAGGTTTGCTGGTGGAAGGACCAACCTGCTAAGCTCGGGAAGTATGTTAGGAAGCTCTTCATCGAGGCAAATAAATAAAATTGTGTGACCATTACAGGATCGCTCCCACAGAATATTACTCAGAATTGAGAATATCGAAACGAGCTACATGGACTAAATGCACCGAAGACAAAGCAGACATGCCAGTCGCAACGCGTATCTACTCGTATAAAGCTCTGGTTAAAGAGCATACAAACTGTGTAGGATTACAAAAGAAACAGATGGTACCTACACGACGTACCCCGAGGTTACTATAAGAAACTTACTTCAGGTTCACTTCCATCTATCCGTGCTACACACGAGAACTCAAACGCCACAAACCCCAAGGCCTTTGTAGCCCGTAGAGTCAACAGTTTCTTCTTTTCCCGTAAATTAAGATTTGAACTCAGTGAGGTTCAATTTCTTTGTAAAACAGCCAAAAAAAAAACAAGTGTTCTTTTGTCATCATTACCTCCTACAGCTGATGCAGCTTTTGAACACCTAAATAGAGTATATCTACAAATCCAGTTATGGTTAGGAAATGTAGATATTGAAAATGTAGACATTGAAAATTGGGGCTGGAGGTATTTTAATAACATGCTTATCTCAATAACAATGAATCAATCACCAGCTCCAGATAAAATATTCCAAATTTTGTTTTGTAGCTGCAAAAAGGGTTGTGGAGCTGCCTGTGGATGTCGAAAGAGTGGGTTATACTGCAGTGTAGCAGTGCAGCGAAAATACTTGTTTTAATAATCTGCCAATCATTGAAATAGGTGAAGTTGAAGAAAATACTTAAATAGACAAAAATGTAGATTGTTTAAGTAAACAAATGATTTCTTAATAATTTTTTCTTCATTTTCCTTAATTTATTTCTTTTTCCTAATATACTCTCTATATGACAGTGGCGTGGCGTCCATATAACACGATTACTACCGTCTTCCCTTTTAAAAATCCACCAAAAGTAAGCACTATCTGCCAAATAAATATATGAAAAATGAAACCCGTCCCGTATTTTAATTATAAAATAAAATCTACACACACACTCACACATAAGCTATCGAATAAGTTTAATATTTTCATTCTACCTCTCGTCTGTATCTTCATACTTCATTCAAGAATCAAGATTCAACCACATTCCACAATCCACAAATCACAAACAACAAACCAACGAAGAGTCACAAAAATACTCTTAGTAAAAAGTTTTCAACTACCGCTGCTCTCTATAATAGAATAAAAAATATTTTTCCGTCTTATTTACTTGTTTTATATCCCTTTCTTCTACAAGCATTGCGGTTCCGATCCTCTTTGTTCAACACCCGCTTTTATATTCAAAGAAAAAGACGCTACATTTCGTCTTATAAACCAAATCTCACGCTGAATACTTGGAATTGTTTCATTTCATTCTCCCTTTTGCGATTAGCATTGCGTTTCAATCGGAAGATATCAACATGTTGCAGGAATGCAGGTGCTACGTTTGACTCGTTTTTTTTTGCAACATTGTGTCTAATAACACGGTGTTCTTTGACTTATTTCTTTTTTCTTATGACATAATATCTGAATGTGTTATGTGGGTTGATTCTTGATTTTGAATTTGATGTTGATATTGATATGCGTGTTGATGTAAGAAGTTGAGCTTTCATTTTTCTCTCTTGTGATAGTTAATGCTTCGATGTTTTTACAAATTTATTGTTATACTTTTGTCTTATGAAATAAAATATGGTAGAATATTATGGCAATTTGTCAGCAGAGTAAATTCAGCATATCGCTTAAGAGAAGTTCATGTCAAATAAAATACCGACACTTGTTTTTTTTTTAAGCAGGAATTCAAATTTTAATTTAGAATCACTTGGAATTTATTGACAGACTGCGTTGCACAAGTGCAATAACTTGAAAAAATCTAGTAGTAGTGAAAAGTTAGATGTGAAAGTGAAAGTGAAGGTTAATGTGTAATTTTTTAGTTTCTTTTATTACCAACTTACTGATAAAAACATTTTAGCTTCTTAATTTTAGTGCAGTTTTAGATTTTTTTTTGGAAATGTCTTTGATTAGTGTAGATTGCTGTTTAACTGATTTCCTCCTGGAGGATTCAAATAGTTTTAGTAAGCTATCTTTTCTTGATAAAAAAAAAAGTTATAGACGTAGGGCGCTCTATGCCTTTATAAATATTAATTACCAAAGGAGAGATGGTTTTGTGACACATTTTAATGTTTCCTTATACCAAAAATATAAGTGGCTAACTGGGAGTTGCAAGCTTAATAAAATGTTTTGTTTTCCTTGTCTTCTTTTTTCAAACTCCGCCAGTGTTTGGAGCCGAACGGGTTTCACTGATATAAATAATTTAGTTAATTCTTCGAAAAAACATATTAAGACAGAAAAACATATTCGTTGTTGTTTATCCCTACACGAATTCGGCACGAATCGCATTGAAACTTCTTTAGGAAATTCTTTCGTTGTTCATAATAAAAAAGTAGATAAAAAACGGAAACTAATGGAACGTTTTATTGACACGGTCATTTTATTAGGCAGACAGGAGTTAGCATTTCGCGGTCATGATGAAAGGTCTAGTTCAGATAATCGTGGCAATTATGTCGAAGCGGTTTATTTTTTATCTAAATATGACACTTTATTGGAATCCCATTTAGAGCAGTGTTCAAGTACACACAATCCAATTTTTTCAGGTTTATCCAACGATATTCAAAACGATTTGATACATAGTATCGCGGCGGTTATTAAATCCGAAATTAAAACGGAAATCAAGGATGCTCGGTTCGTGTCGATTATGATCGACGAAACACCAGATTTGAGTCATAGGGAACAACTGAGTGCCATATTTCGGTACTTGTCAGAGGATGGTATACAAGAAAGATTTCTTGGATTTTTTGACGTTAGCGCAAGTCGTAATGCAAATGAGTTATCCAATCATATATTTAAAATTCTTGAAACATACGACTGCAAGGAAAAGTTAATAGGACAATCCTACGATGGTGCCGCAGTTATGTCCGGCGAGGGGGGTGGTGTTCAAAAGAAGGTCCTTGATGAATGCCCGATGGCAAATTTTATTCCTTGTTATGCACATGTTTTAAATTTAGTACTATCCCGATCTCTAGAAAACATAGCAGAACTTAAACTATTTTTTGGCTATACTAATAGCATCGTTCGATTTTTTAATAAATCCACAAAGCGGTCCAATCTTTTAAAACAAATTTCCAATCGACGCATGCCAGGAGTATCGGAAACTCGATGGCATTATCATTCAAGAATAATAAACGTAATCTTTAACTGTAGAATAGATATAATTGAAACTTTTAGTAAAATAATTAATGACTCTAGGGAATGGGATACTGACACACTTTCGATGGCAGAAAGTTTATTAAATAAATTAGAGAGCAAGGAATTCTGTTTTTTGCTTCATACCCTTTCTGAAATATTTGCAAAGACCGATGTATTATTTAATTTAATTCAAAAAAAAAACAAACAGACGTTAGTTATGCCAAGCAAGAAATCGAACGTTTTGAGTCATGGATAAGCTCTGACTTTTTAAATATGTTTGAAGTTATTTATGACAGCGTAAATGATTGCATCGAACCTCCACGTAAACGCAGGTTGCTTGACTTCGATTTGAAGACGAATTATAAGCGCCTTTTTGTTGAAATTAAAGACAATATAGTTAGCCAAATAAATGCCAGATATAAATCATTTAGTAATCTTACATTTTTGGATTTACTAAATAATTTGAAGTATGACACTTTTTCTCGTTCCAGTCCAGATGTAAAAATATCTTCCCTAATTAAGTTTTTTCCTAGAATTTTTGACTTCACGGCATTAAAAAATGAACTTAATGTTTTATATTCTTCGTCGTCACTTCGGCAGTTTGAGGTTCTCGACCTTCACAACCATTTGAATAGTGAAGCATTGAAAGAAGTGTTCCCTCAAGTCTTAAACTTAAGTAGTTTACTTTTAACACTTCCCATTTCCGTCGCCTCCGTTGAGAGGTCTTTTTCTGCTTTAAAAAGAATTCATACTTATTTAAGAAACTCACAGGGCGAGGATAGGCTCTCTGATTTAGCCCTCATATCGATAGAAAGAAGACTTCTTCTTAAAATTAAAAATAGACCAAACTTCTATGAAAGGGTATTGGCAGAGTTTATCAAAAAAGATCGTCGAATAGCATTAGAATACAAATAATTATAAAAAACTAATATTTTAACAAAACTTTTCACTTTTTTTTTTTAAGTGTGTGAATTTTAGCTGTTTTTAATTTTGATTTATTTTTATTGCTGACATTATTATTTGTATCGTTTTTATATTTTAACAAATATAAAGAATTATCCATATAATTCTTCTGAATTTTCTTATTTTAAAATTACTATCCACATTATGCTGAATTTTTTTAAGTTATTGTATCATGCGTCTGTCAAGACCGGCTTCTTTTGAAGCCACTTTTGTTATGCTTTAAGCTCATTGTTGATTGAAATATTAATGTCTTGAAGTATAAAAAATGTGGCTAGAATATTTTTGCTAAGTCAATGTGGAATGCATAAGCATATTATGTAGATACAATATCCCCATTAAAAATTATTTTATTTCAGGTTTTAAAGATTTTTATTTTTATAGGTGACTAAATTTTTCAACGTCTTCCCTTTTAAAATTATCCACGCCACGCCACTGCTATATGAATATATAAATTAACTTAATTTTGGTGTAGAAACATGTTCTACAGCTTAATATTATATTATACAATTATAATTATTTCATTATTTTTTAATCGAGATCATTTTTTAATCGAGATCACAATTTTTTAATAGGTAAACTTTTTTGTATATACTCGTATTATAAGCTAAACATTCCACTTTGAATTATAAAATTTCATTCACTGTAACGGAAATCCGAAGTTTCATGTTTTCTACGCCACAGGCGCTCCACTATAAGCCAAAATAAACTAAGAAGCTCAGCTAATCTCATTTTCGAAAATCCAAAACAAATTCTTTAAATTTGCTTTGATAACTAAACTCTGTGACGAAATCTAGCAA
Organism: Portevinia maculata; assembly: GCA_949715645.1. Classification (NCBI taxonomy): domain Eukaryota; kingdom Metazoa; phylum Arthropoda; class Insecta; order Diptera; family Syrphidae; genus Portevinia; species Portevinia maculata. The sequence goes on along the minus strand of OX454525.1, from coordinate 107,190,259 downwards.
TGTACAAAATGTTCTCTTGCGACTGATATTGTTTGCAGATAAATGATATCAAGTGATATGGATACAGCCGTCCACGTATAAATATCTGTTTTGAAGTATAATAACAAAAAATAAACCGAAGAAAACAGTTAATTAAATAAAAGACCGTTGTCGGCAACAAGCAGTAATCACTTGCAAATAGTTAGTCTATCAGCAAAGATGTTTTTAAATTCAATAGGTTGGTGCGACTTTTTAAAATAAAATTAAAAACAAAAACAGTAGTAATTGATAGTTTTTAAATTTTAAGGTGCTATTCTGCTGCTGCATTTAGTGCATTTTTCGGGAGCTTTATACCAAGCATGTGATTATGATTACAACCTTAACATTAATAGCGTGGTACAGCTATTGTCCCCCAATTATCCCAGGAAATATCCATCAGGATCTTCGTGTCGTTACAGATTGTCTGTTCAAACAGGATATGAAATTTTGATGGAGTGCAACATAACTCTGGACAAAGTAAGCGTTATTTTTTTTAATTGATTGCGTTTATGTTACCACATTTAAAGCAGGGAATACCATATTAAGCACGATATCGAATATCTTTTTTTTGCAAAGCATATAGAATACTAAGGGCTTAACTAATAACTTGACGTACAGTTTAAATTAGTGGTCCCGCTCATTTAAACTTCGTTTTGCATTGGATTGAGAGGCTTTACAAATCAAAACTTCAAACTAAATACGTTCTTGGTACCGACCTTAGTATCGTTTAACACAGCTGTTTCTCGTTGCGCGACTTCAGTTCATATACCGATTTTCAATGTTTTAGACTACTTCAATTAAACGATAATATATTACTTCAAAGTCAATGCAAAAATAAGCTTTCTGACAATTAAAAGGAACGAATTCCAATTTTACTAGTTTTGTGATATCCAAAAGAATCGTTTCTTAAGCCGTACCCTTTAACATATTAAAAACTAATTTGTGTTTATATCTTAACATATATTTTTAAACATTACTCAATTTGTGGAACCTCAAGGTGGTTTGATAATAATTACCAATGTATTTCGGAATACAGTTGTTATTGGCAATCGATTTCTTGTGTAGGTGTAAAGTGTAGTTAATTAAGAACAATAATATATGTTCCTCTGCCCACAGAAAAGTTTATCACTAATTCGAAAATCCAGAATATAATTTTTAAATGGTGGAACAATTTTTGGGTTCACGGTATCTTGCGTATAAAAAATGACATAGACATCATTGTAGTGCTAATCGACGAGTGTTTACCTCAATATTGTCTGAATTATACTGAATTCGGTCAAGCCGTTATTTTGTTTAAACAAAAAGACTGAAAATATGGATTTAAGAATTTCTTGAGAAAGATTATCCAATATTATTTATTGTGGTCGCAATCCAATCTTAGAAATATCAGATATTTTTTTTTTTTACCAAGGAGCAACTCATAGTTTCATATAATAGTAAAAATATAGTAAAAAAAAACAATAAATAATCAATAATCGAATAATATTGATTATACGGAGTTTTTACTTACTCTTCCTTATTATTTTTTATTTAATAATTACGAGCAGAAATAAAAAACTGAATACATATTTTCCATTTCAAACTTATGCATTCTTAACTCTTTATTTTAATTATTGATGTTATATTCATATCACGCTGGGAAATTGATCATTTTAGTTTTTTTATTACTAGGAATAAGGTTTTCTATCAAATATCTACAGCAACTGAAAGATCCCGAGAAAGAGAATTACTCGTATAATGCATCGCCAAATCGATTTTTTCAAAAAGAGGAATACATCGTTTTTGATTCTGATAAACGCTGTTCTACGAGAGATAAACAAAAATCAATTTTATTCAAATTGGCGTAATTATTAATTCTAACTTGTTTTCTATTTATTTGTGTTTGCTTAAAATTAGTGATATGTATGTACACGTTTGAGTGGACGAGAAAACATATAATTATGCAGCCATTGCAGTTCTGCAAGTTGTTTCTAATACTAAAGCCGCTGCATAAGAGTGCAGCGCCAATCTCACCACACATCAACAGCGAAAACCACATAAAAAGTATGTAGGGGACGTAAAAATCGTCTGTACATGTGTTTCACATGCAGTGATATATTCAGTGAGGCATACAGAACTTCTGCAATATGTTTTTTTGGCATACTACTTCTGAGGTAATATTGTTACACATGCTGATTTTTGAATTTTGAAATAGTAATTTCTACCCTACCATAGTTCATGGCATTAGGCATCGCACACGAGACTATTTCAAACCTTTTTTGTAGGAAAAGGAACTGAGGCCTGCGGTAAGAAACAGCAGAAATTGTTCTACCCAGGTTGAGCGGTTGAACAAAGGAGTACGCTCAAAGTATGATATGAAACCGGTTTTATGCCGGTAGAAATAGTGTGAGATGCCCATTATATGAAACAATTCCTAATTGATTATTTAACTACCTATACAACTACATGTTTTAGTTTAATTTACAGGATTCTAGTATATTTTTTTTGATTTACTATTCTGTTCTTATTAATATCTTTACAGGCTGCAACTGGTTGCACTACAGAATTCTTTTATGTGTCTACGGATGGTAACAGTAATTTCACCGGAGCCGATCTGTTCTGTGGTTCAGGAACTATTACCCGAACTTCATTATTCCGTAGTATGGTTATTGCTTACGAATCAAAATCAAATTCTGTGGGAGGAGGCGCTTTTAACTGCAAGCTAACAACTCGGCCGCAGGCTTGCGATTGTGGCTGGTCAATGAGTCCGAGAATTGTAGAAGGTCAAGATGCTACAAAGCAAGAGTTTCCATCGATGGTGGCGCTCTATCATATGCCCTCGCAGACGGTATTCTGTGACGCAGCTATTAGTAAGATTTTTTTTTCAATATCATATTGGTGACTTAGCTAATTGTTTTCTTTACAGTCAACCATCGTACTGTTTTAACGGCAACTCATTGTACAAGACTATATCCCAATGCATCCCAAATCCTTATTTTAGCAGGAGACTATGATTTGTCATCATGTGGGTTTAGATAGACGCATTTCCATATTGCAATTAATTATTCAAAAATCTCTTTCAGCTACCGAATCTCCGTATGCGGCTACTTATAATGTTTTCGGCAAAGCTGAGTATCCAAACTACAATCCGTCAACTAATGTCAATGATATCGCTCTGCTATATACAACCCGCGACATTGAGTGGAGCCGTGGAGTGGGACCGATTTGTCTGCCGATCGATCAAATGTATGTATTTATTTTGTATTTTGGGAAAATAATCATTTAAGTTATAATTACGGTTTTAAATTCGAAAGTTTGCTTTTGTAATTTTTTGATGTACATTACACTCACCACTCTTATGCTTGTTATGTTTCCAGCAGCATCTTGCGTTTGCAGTTTTCATCTGCCAGTATCTAGGCATCCAAGTCGATATTGACCATTTAAAAACAGTGTCTTGATTAGGAGTTAAAAAGCTTGTTACAAACAAAAAAAGATTCCCTTCCGACTCTACGCTAAATTCAGGAAAATGTCATAAGTGCTGATTTCCTCCTATACCATTCTTATCTGTTTATTCTTAGAAATTCTAGTCTTTGCGTCTATTTTAATAAACTTTATTAGTATCATCTTGAAATACGCGTTAATGTCGTACCTACTTCCAATCAGTTTGGAGAAACATTTTGGAGGAAAGTAACCTTTCTCCTCCTGACTTTTATTTTGCAACATGACATAATGTCCTAAGATTTTTTGGCTTAGTCCAACTTGAATAAGTGAAAGCATGTGAACTGCCGTATAGATTCGTTCATTCGTTTATAGATTTATCATCGATGTGAACGAGTATTCTTTACTTTAAATATAATTAAAAAATTTTATATTATGATTTTTTCTTGTTTAGATCGAATACTTTTGACTACTCGACTGTTTATCTCCTTGGCTGGGGCACAACATCTTTCGCTATAGCAGCATTGCTTTGAAATGTGTCAGAAGTGCTGTGTTGTTCACTTAAATCCCTGATCGGTAACACGATTCTTACGCCGTTTTCTACGATACATATACAAGGTGAAAGTGGAACGTGTAATCGTTTTCTGCGATAGGAGGCGAGTAACTTTAAAGAGTCTACGAGCGAAGGTTATGTTTAAAACTATGAGTTAAACTATAGTATCTGTAGAAAAGGGTATAAAAATGCGGAGATAATGGCCTTCTTTTCTGTGTTATAAATTGGAGAAGACTCCCAACCCAATGGCATGCCCACTTTGGGGGAAAGGGTATATATAGAGTGTCAAATAGTTGTCAAAAAATTAATATGAAATAATTTCAACTAGCAGCTCTTTTGGTATAAATGTATGCAGCGAATCAAAGTGCTAGTTGGGAATACCAAAATACTTACCTAAAATCAGAGCCCTGTCTTCTTATAATACTTTTAAATAAAACAAAATATTCAAATTTTTCCAATAATATAATTCCCACTATACGTATGGCTTATAACAGATATTTCCAATGGAATTTGTCTGAATCCAGTTAATAAATGATGTAGTTCTGGTGTTAGCGCCCGCCGTGGTGCCACATGCATTTCCAAAGCTTATAGTTCCCACATGGTACTGCCTAATTGATCCTTTAAGAACCACTGGGCCACCCGAGTCAAATTGGCAGGCATCCTTGCCATTAGAATAAGTGCACACTTGCGAAGCCGCTAAACTTGGATAAACTTGCTGGCATGAAGTATTTGGTATAACATTTACTGAAGCTTTTTGTAGAATAGGTGATCTGCTGCCAGCGAAAGATGTTGTGCCCCAGCCAAGGAGATAAACAGTCGAGTAGTCAAAAGTATTCGATCTAAACAAGAAAAAATCATAATATAAAATTTTTTAATTATATTTAAAGTAAAGAATACTCGTTCACATCGATGATAAATCTATAAACGAATGAACGAATCTATACGGCAGTTCACATGCTTTCACTTATTCAAGTTGGACTAAGCCAAAAAATCTTAGGACATTATGTCATGTTGCAAAATAAAAGTCAGGAGGAGAAAGGTTACTTTCCTCCAAAATGTTTCTCCAAACTGATTGGAAGTAGGTACGACATTAACGCGTATTTCAAGATGATACTAATAAAGTTTATTAAAATAGACGCAAAGACTAGAATTTCTAAGAATAAACAGATAAGAATGGTATAGGAGGAAATCAGCACTTATGACATTTTCCTGAATTTAGCGTAGAGTCGGAAGGGAATCTTTTTTTGTTTGTAACAAGCTTTTTAACTCCTAATCAAGACACTGTTTTTAAATGGTCAATATCGACTTGGATGCCTAGATACTGGCAGATGAAAACTGCAAACGCAAGATGCTGCTGGAAACATAACAAGCATAAGAGTGGTGAGTGTAATGTACATCAAAAAATTACAAAAGCAAACTTTCGAATTTAAAACCGTAATTATAACTTAAATGATTATTTTCCCAAAATACAAAATAAATACATACATTTGATCGATCGGCAGACAATATATATAGATTCGTTCATTCGTTTATAGATTTATCATCGATGTGAACGAGTATTCTTTACTTTAAATATAATTAAAAAATTTTATATTATGATTTTTTCTTGTTTAGATCGAATACTTTTGACTACTCGACTGTTTATCTCCTTGGCTGGGGCACAACATCTTTCGCTGGCAGCAGATCACCTATTCTACAAAAAGCTTCAGTAAATGTTATACCAAATACTTCATGCCAGCAAGTTTATCCAAGTTTAGCGGCTTCGCAAGTGTGCACTTATTCTAATGGCAAGGATGCCTGCCAATTTGACTCGGGTGGCCCAGTGGTTCTTAAAGGATCAATTAGGCAGTACCATGTGGGAACTATAAGCTTTGGAAATGCATGTGGCACCACGGCGGGCGCTAACACCAGAACTACATCATTTATTAACTGGATTCAGACAAATTCCATTGGAAATATCTGTTATAAGCCATACGTATAGTGGGAATTATATTATTGGAAAAATTTGAATATTTTGTTTTATTTAAAAGTATTATAAGAAGACAGGGCTCTGATTTTAGGTAAGTATTTTGGTATTCCCAACTAGCACTTTGATTCGCTGCATACATTCATACCAAAAGAGCTGCTAGTTGAAATTATTTCATATTAATTTTTTGACAACTATTTGACACTCTATATATACCCTTTCCCCCAAAGTGGGCATGCCATTGGGTTGGGATTCTTCTCCAATTTATAACACAGAAAAGAAGGCCATTATCTCCGCATTTTTATACCCTTTTCTACAGATACTATAGTTTAACTCATAGTTTTAAACATAACCTTCGCTCGTAGACTCTTTAAAGTTACTCGCCTCCTATCGCAGAAAACGATTACACGTTCCACTTTCACCTTGTATATGTATCGTAGAAAACGGCGTAAGAATCGTGTTACCGATCAGGGATTTAAGTGAACAACACAGCACTTCTGACACATTTCAAAGCAATGCTGTTATAGATTTTTCATTTTAATATGAGTGAGAATAAAGGTGAAAGCAACATACATCAACTCACCACCATCTGATTTCATTTCGTAACAAGTTGTGTTACTTTACTTACTTTTCGTGGCGCTTACAGTCCGCGGTGGACCACGGCCTCAACCAACAAGGCCCTCCAACCAGCTTGGTCCCTCGCTAGCTGCCTCCAGTTGCGCACACCAAGTTGGTTGAGGTTGTTCTCCACTTGTGCGCGCCACCTAAGGTGAAGACCCCACCTTCTGCTGCGTTGACCCTCAGGGGTGGATTCGAAGACTCGTCGGGCTGTTGTGTTGTTGTCCATACGCTCCACGTGTCCCAGCCGTTGTCTTTTTAGCTTTTTGACCAGGTCACCGTCGCTGTATCGCCCGTATAGTTCGTCGTTGAATCTTCTTCTCCACACTCCATCGTCACAAACTGGACCGGATATCACTCGAAGAATCTTTCTCTCAAAGCATCCCAGAAGGTTTTCATCCGCTTTTGACAGGGTCCATACTTCTGCACCATACAGCAGGACCGGGATGATTAAGGTCTTATACAATATCTCCTTTCTTCTATGAGAGAGGGCTTTAATTTTTAGATGCCTTCTTAGCCCGAAGAAATAGGGATTGACAAGAGTGATTCTTCGCTTGATATCTGTGCCGATGTCATTTTGCGAAGTGATAGTGGAGCCCAGGTAGACAAAGGCTTTAACTACTTCGAAGCTGTATCTGTCCATCGTGACGTTTTGTCCGAGTCGCCGATGTTGAGAGTCCTCTCTCGTTGACAGCATATACCAGACCCATCTTCGCCGCCTCCGTTTCGATGCTTGCAAATGCGCTACTGACAGCTCGCCGCTTTCTCCCAATAATGTCAATATCATCAGCATAGGCAAGTAGTTGAACGGACTTTTGAAAAATTTTACCTCAAGTGTTGGCTTGTGAGTTCCGTACAATTGCTTCAAGAACGATGTTAAAAAACAAGTTGTGTAAATAAATGAAAAAAGAATTTAAGAATAGAAAACTGAATACGCATCGATTTTGCTGCTTTGAAGTTTGTGTGAGGAGTTTAACTCGAACGTTTGCTCACCTCACCGACTTCGAAAGTATTTTACGATGCCAAGTGGTGAATTTTAGCGAAACGATTTTCGAAATAAGAAAAATAAGAAATTGTAAAATCCCCCACTGACACGCCCACCATTTAAAAAAAAATCTTTCAATACAAGAAATCATTGGAAATGAAGTACATAGATAAAATCATTTTTGTGCCCACTTTTTAGGAGCGTTTTTTTATTAAAATCTTTAAAAAAAACCTTTAAAACGTAGCACATATCCTTCTTAACAATTCACCCATACTTAGATTTTTGCCACTCCCACTTTTTGGGGGATATGAATAGGATATTTAACAGTTCGCCTAAGTGGATTCTAGCCTTTTCTTATGTTATTTCTTTATCCATAAATCGGTCTTTTTAAAATGTCAGTACATATAGTGAATTTGGACAATATTTCCATTTAAACGTGATGGATGATTTCGGGACCCTAGAGGGTAAGTACCGGCTGAAAATTTCAGCGTCCTAGATCGAATTAAATGGCCTTAAAACGGATGACAGGTGGACGAACGGATGGGCATGGCTAGATCGAAATTGATTTCGCTGCGCGTGCTTTTTTTCGAAACGTATTATGCTTAATCCCATTTGCGTGTTAAAATACAACAGCAGCTTAGCCTATAATACGCTTACTGTAGCGGAGATAACTAACGCCGTTCATCATGTTCTTAGGTTTCCGATAACTATTGTTATTGAATGTCAAAACTTTAACATTTCTCACCTACTCAACGGTTGAACCGCTGCCATTTCCAAATCAATTGTTCTATAGAGGTGAACTTTATACTTTTAAGTTGCACTTGTCTTTTCCTCCATGGTGGTATAACTAGATTTAATCTGAGTTGTATTTTGGAATTTAATTTTAATGTTCAATATACTATAGTTTTACTAAAGACAACAGCCGAAATGTCAAATGTCAGCCAGCATAGTCGAAGTAACGGACAAGGCCTTCAAATACGCTTCTGCGTCAGTCACCTAGCACGGACAGAATATACCCAGCCTTGGTGCAACAAGGTACAAAGCAGTTGCTACCGGCTCTGTGGCATACATAAAGTACCCTGGCGTAGAGTAAGGGTTGCGTTTATACCAAAAATTGGCGGAAATGACTAAACACTCGCCAAGAGCTTCATTCAGAGACCATTTTTAGCATATGCATTGGTTATTTGGTTAAATAAGGTTTAACGTAAAAACGTTACTGATGCCTTCTTCAAACTCCAAAGGAAGGTATGTCTCGGCTGCAAGGGGCCTTCCCTTGATAGGTATCGTATCAGAACTTTGATGTACATTATATCTTAAAATCTACGTTTTGAATAAAATTGTGCTATACGGAGCTCAGGTTACTACTTTCTAGCCCTTGGGTTAACTTATACCCTCACTTGGACTACGGGCAATTGAAGAAAATTGATTGAACTTGACATGGCAATTTCGGAACGCCACAGTATAGAGTTTGAGCTTTTTGTGAGATATTTAAATGACACTAATCCAAATTCTCACTTCCTTGTGATACTGAAGCAGGCAAATTAGTGTTGATCTCAATTATTTGAAGCCTTATTAGAGAACGAACAGTTAGTTATTTGGTTTAGTTGTTTGACTTTTCATAAACTACGAGTAATTCATTTTTTTCCTCTCAATTAATAACGAACTGTAGCTTAATCTACCTGTTATCATATTTTAAATCAAATAAAAGGGCTTTAAGCGTATAAGGGACCTTAGTTCAAAACGTAACTTCATAGAAACAACAACCATGGACCATGGGTGAAGTAGGCAAATCTATCCATTTCATAGCCGATTATATTGGAAGAGGACAAACTGTTGTTCATAGCTATCAAAATAACTCTGAGAAGTATGAAACAAACTAGAAAATAAGAGTAAGAAAAGCAACAACAAGTCAAATTCAAATTCAAGACTTTCCGTCGAGTAAAATCAAGGCAGAAACTGCAGTTGTTCATTCATGCAATATCACCTTATTTGGAAAAGCATCATAAAAGTTGAATCTATCTACTTAATCCCAATTGTTTTACATCATAAACACAATCAGCCTTATTGCGAAGATCAATCGATAATTGATAATTGACTATTTTCAATGTGTGCTATTGTGAACGAGCTCAGGTTACTACGTTCTAGCCCTTGGGTTAACTTATACCCTCATTTGGACTACGGGCAATTGAAGAAAATCGGTTGAATTTGACATGGCAAGTATAGAGTTTGAGCTTTTTTGTGAGATATTTAAATGACACTAATCCAAATTCTCACTTCCTTGTGATACTGAAGCAGGCAAATTAGTGTTGACCTCAATTATTTGAAGATCCCACCTTACTAGAGTACGAACAGTTAGTTTTTTGTTTCAGTTGTTTGACTTTTCATAAAATAAGTCATTCTCACTTCCTTGAAGGTAATACTGAAGCAGGCAAATTAGTTTTGACCTCAATTATTTGAAGATCTCGCCTTATTAGAGAACGAACAGTTAGTTTTTTGGTTTAGTTGTTTGACTTTTCATAAACTAATTCATTTTTTTCCTCTCAATTGATAACGAACTGTAGCTTAATCTACCTGTTATCATATTTTAAATCAAATAAAAGGGCTTTAAGCGTATAAGGGACCTTAGTTCAAAACGTAACTTCATAGAAACAACAACCATGGACCATGGGTGAAGTAGGCAAATCTATCCATTTCATAGCCGATTATATTGGAAGAGGACAAACTGTTGTTCATAGCTATCAAAATAACTCTGAGAAGTATGAAACAAACTAGAAAATAAGAGTAAGAAAAGCAACAACAAGTCAAATTCAAATTCAAGACTTTCCGTCGAGTAAAATCAAGGCAGAAACTGCAGTTGTTCATTCATGCAATATCACCTTATTTGGAAAAGCATCATAAAAGTTGAATCTATCTACTTAATCCCAATTGTTTTACATCATAAACACAATCAGCCTTATTGCGAAGATCAATCGATAATTGATAATTGACTATTTTCAATGTGTGCTATTGTGAACGAGCTCAGGTTACTACGTTCTAGCCCTTGGGTTAACTTATACCCTCACTTGGACTACGGGCAATTGAAGAAAATCGGTTGAATTTGACATGGCAAGTATAGAGTTTGAGCTTTTTTGTGAGATATTTAAATGACACTAATCCAAATTCTCACTTCCTTGTGATACTGAAGCAGGCAAATTAGTGTTGACCTCAATTATTTGAAGATCCCACCTTACTAGAGTACGAACAGTTAGTTTTTTGTTTCAGTTGTTTGACTTTTCATAAAATAAGTCATTCTCACTTCCTTGAAGGTAATACTGAAGCAGGCAAATTAGTTTTGACCTCAATTATTTGAAGATCTCGCCTTATTAGAGAACGAACAGTTAGTTTTTTGGTTTAGTTGTTTGACTTTTCATAAACTAATTCATTTTTTTCCTCTCAATTGATAACGAACTGTAGCTTAATCTACCTGTTATCATATTTTAAATCAAATAAAAGGGCTTTAAGCGTATAAGGGACCTTAGTTCAAAACGTAACTTCATAGAAACAACAACCATGGACCATGGGTGAAGTAGGCAAATCTATCCATTTCATAGCCGATTATATTGGAAGAGGACAAACTGTTGTTCATAGCTATCAAAATAACTCTGAGAAGTATGAAACAAACTAGAAAATAAGAGTAAGAAAAGCAACAACAAGTCAAATTCAAATTCAAGACTTTCCGTCGAGTAAAATCAAGGCAGAAACTGCAGTTGTTCATTCATGCAATATCACCTTATTTGGAAAAGCATCATAAAAGTTGAATCTATCTACTTAATCCCAATTGTTTTACATCATAAACACAATCAGCCTTATTGCGAAGATCAATCGATAATTGATAATTGACTATTTTCAATGTGTGCTATTGTGAACGAGCTCAGGTTACTACGTTCTAGCCCTTGGGTTAACTTATACCCTCACTTGGACTACGGGCAATTGAAGAAAATCGGTTGAATTTGACATGGCAAGTATAGAGTTTGAGCTTTTTTGTGAGATATTTAAATGACACTAATCCAAATTCTCACTTCCTTGTGATACTGAAGCAGGCAAATTAGTGTTGACCTCAATTATTTGAAGATCCCACCTTACTAGAGTACGAACAGTTAGTTTTTTGTTTCAGTTGTTTGACTTTTCATAAAATAAGTCATTCTCACTTCCTTGAAGGTAATACTGAAGCAGGCAAATTAGTTTTGACCTCAATTATTTGAAGATCTCGCCTTATTAGAGAACGAACAGTTAGTTTTTTGGTTTAGTTGTTTGACTTTTCATAAACTAATTCATTTTTTTCCTCTCAATTGATAACGAACTGTAGCTTAATCTACCTGTTATCATATTTTAAATCAAATAAAAGGGCTTTAAGCGTATAAGGGACCTTAGTTCAAAACGTAACTTCATAGAAACAACAACCATGGACCATGGGTGAAGTAGGCAAATCTATCCATTTCATAGCCGATTATATTGGAAGAGGACAAACTGTTGTTCATAGCTATCAAAATAACTCTGAGAAGTATGAAACAAACTAGAAAATAAGAGTAAGAAAAGCAACAACAAGTCAAATTCAAATTCAAGACTTTCCGTCGAGTAAAATCAAGGCAGAAACTGCAGTTGTTCATCTTGATGCAATATCACCTTATTTGGAAAAGCATCATAAAAGTTGAATCTATCTACTTAATCCCTATTTTTTTACATCATAAACAAAATCAGCCTAATTGCGAAGATCAATCGACAATTGATAATTGACTATTTTCAATGTGTGCTATTGTGAACGAAAAATTCATTTGGTGTTTTTGTCAATCGCATTTTTTTAATTGACTGCGATTGACAAAATCCTTTAGAATCGTTCGTTCACAATAGCACTCATTGAAAATAGTCAATTATCAACTGTCGATTGATCTTCGCAATAAGGCTCAATATATTCATCTTTCGTATTGCTTTTCGATTTTCTAAGTTTATCCATGGATTTAAAAATAAAGTCATAAAATTTTAAGAAAAATCTACTCATATACATATTAGTTTTGCAATCTTGTTTGAATTTTAGTAGTCTATTTTGAAGCGTTGACAAACGAAATTTGTCAAACAACCTAATCTTATCTCACGACCCAATTTTTTAAGGGCATGTTTACTTTGCTTAACGATTAAAACTTTGTGTTTTAAATATTTTTCTTTTATCCATACAACTTTACGAGTATCTACATGAAATATAGAAAGTTGGTTTAACACGTGTAATATTTCTATTAAAGAATCAGCATTTTTGTGGTACAAACGAATGCTTGCAAGCGATTGATAGTCATAATCAAATTGTCGTTGATTAATGGAGACTTCTGCCAAAGCTTTAAGTAAAGAGGAAACCATGTTATTAATTTAAAAAAAGGCAAAGGGGCTCGATGTTAGTATTTCTCAATAGTTCTATTTCCACCATAGATTGGAAAATTTTTGTAAAAGTCATTGAAATTTCGGGTATCCCCGAAAGAAATCACTTACATTAACGAACCAACAGTTCTTAGCTTTTGATTCTGTCCATTATGTCCATCGACTCCGTACAATAAGAACTATTTGTTACCCGATAATATCTTATACACTGACTTACAGCAAACAAGCTGCATGCAAAACTTTAATAATCGGATTCTCCATCTAACTCTGTTATTAGTCAGTTCAGGTATTACTAACATAGATAATAATTCATGCGTTTTTTTTTTAATTAGACGGACGTTTATATGAAAATAGTAATACCTTTGACCGTTCGCATTCATTTGACTTTGGAAATCAATTTTTCAAGGCTTTCTGAACTAATTAATAATGTTAGCTTACATTTTGATGATGGTTTTGTTCTTTAATAAAAGACTTAATGTATAGAAATATGCATACGTCGCACTACGGATATAAGATTAGGGTAGTTTACAAAAGTGGTGGGACTTAAAACTTCTTTGCGTTCAGAGTTCTCCCAAAAAGTTGTATTTTTTAATAAGTTCAGTTAATGGCGTTTTTCATTGAAAAGGATTTACTCTCTTGCTAAAAATATCAAACCTTTTCGGGTTTTTCATGTATCATTGAAGAAAAAGAGCAATTCTAGATTTGCCCTAACACGAAAGATGCGATCTCAAATTTTCGAGAGAATTGCTCTATAATTTACCAATACATACGTCAAACGTCAAAGTGAGCAAAAGAGAATCCATTTATTATAAAATTATAACAGTTTATTCTAGGTTTGCCGGAAACAAAACAACTTTTGGTGAAGTCTCAAATTTGTTCAACGTAGCTATTTCAACAACACATAAGCAGCAGAATTTTGGATTTTTTCTTCCAAATATCTCGAAATTATATTCGCTTACCGGAACCTTTAGTTGAAAAAAATGCAATAGCGAGTAAATTTACAGAAGTAAAATTCCATTATCATTATCTAATTTACTTTTTAATCTTCTTTTAATTATACCCTATTCTAAGGGTATATTAATTTTGACGCATTTTTTTTTTTTTTTTTTTTTTTTTTTATAACAAAAAAGGAAATCCAAATCCCAGAGCACTCAGACTCGGTAACGGTCCATTGTACTACCAGGCAGAAATCCTCCTTTTCGTATAGAGGCATGTGAATGGGTGGCGTATGTTGTAGTTCCCCATGGGGATTGAACCTGCACCGCTTGGGTAACAACCCAACACACTAACCTCTACACCGTCGCCACCCTCAATTTTGAAGCATAGTTTGTAACATACCTTAATATTGCCCGTAGACCCCTAAAAGTTACTATATTCGTGATCAGCATCGATAGTAATGTCGATCTAGGCATGTCCGTCCGTCGGCAAAAATTAGGCCTTTAAACTGGGCATAGAGAGCTGAAATTTTAACCATTTACTCTCTAGGGTCCCGAAATAATCAGGTTTACGAATTTTTGAAATCCGCCCACAGACACGCCCACAAGCTCAAAAAAAAAAACAAAATTTTGGAAAAAATCAAATTTTGAGCTAGAAAGCTGACATTTTTTATATATGATCTATGACTCCTAAAACTGCTCCGGATATAAAATTTTACAAATCCGCCCACTGACACGCCCACAATTAAATAAAACAATTTTTTTGAAAAACCAAAATTTGAGCTAGGGAGCTGAAATTTATAATATATACTCTCTAGGGGCCCTTTAAGCTCATGTGTTAATATTTTCAAAATCCGCCTACTGACACGCCCACAATTTAATTTATTTTTTTTCTGAAAATTCAAAGTTTGAGGAGCTATTGAGCTGAATTTTATAATATATACTCTCTAGGGGCTCTTTATGTTCATGTGTTAATTTTGTTTAAATCCGCCTACTGACACGACCACAATTAAATAAAACATTTTATTGAAAAACCAAGTTTGAGCTAGAGAGCGTTTTCTTTACAAAAGCTTCGTTTTTTTTTTTTTGATTAAATCCTTTAAATGTTATATAACAAAATATGTAGAGCGTTCTTAGCAATTCAACCATACTAAGAATTTTGTCACACCCACTTATGAGGGATAGGAATAAGAATAGGGTATCCAACAGTTCGCCCAAGCGGACTGTAGCCCGTCCATATGTTTATACCATATTCTAAGGGTAAATTAATTTTGACGCATAGTTTGTAACATACCTTAATATTGCCCGTAGACCCCCAAAAGTTACTATATTTATGATCAGCATCGATAGTAATGTCGATCTAGCCATGTCCGTCCGTCCGTCTGTCCGTCCGTCTGCCGGCAAAAATTAGGCCTTTAAACTGGACCTAGAGAGCTGAAATTTTAACCATATACTCTCTAGTGTCCCAAAATAATCAAGTTTACGAATTTTTGAAATCCGCCCACAGACACGCCCACAAACTCAAAAAAACAAGATTTTGGAAAAAATCGAATTTTGAGCTAGAAAGCTGAAATTTTTTATATATGATCTATGACTCCTTAAACTGCTCGGGATAAAAAAATTTCAAAATCCGCCCACTGACACGCCCACAAATAAATAAAACAATTTTTTTTAAAATCCAAAGTTTGAGCTAGGGAGCTGAAATTTATAATATATACTCTCTAGGGGCCCTTTATTCTCATGTGTTAATTTTTTTTTAAACCCGCCTACTGACACGCCCACAATTAAATAAAACAATTTTATTGAAACACCCAAGTTTGACCTTTTTTTTTGATAAAATCCTTTAAATGTTATACGAGTATAACAAAATATGTAGGGCGTTCTTAACAATTCAACCATACTTAGAATTTTGTCACGCCCACTTGTGAGGGATAGGAATAAGAATAGGGTATCCAACCGTTCGCCCAAGCGGACTGTAGCCCTTCCCTATGTTTTTTTTTTGCAAATGTGATATTTCAAACATTATTGGATGCTACATTTTCATCAGAAGACCAGCAAACAAAATGCGTTCCACTTATGTGAATCGTCACGATCTGCTTTCGGTAAATCTGCAAGGAATTTGCGATGCAGATAAAAGGTTAACGGACGTTTTCATCGGCTCACTCAGCAAAATATATCACGCTCGGCTTTTGGAACTTTCTTTCATTGTTCAAAAACTTAAAGCTGTATGTGAACGCGATATCATCTCTGGCGGCTGCTGCCTAACCACTGAGAGAATGCTTGTTGACTCCCCTCAAGAACAATTGAATGTTAACTACGAGACAAAAACGTTATCACTACAAACGTGCGCGTTGTAGATTTAAAATATAGAATGCATTTGGATAGTGAAAAATAGATTCAGACAACTTTTAAGGCTTCGTTTAATTTCGTTTAAAGTTGAAAGCATGAGCAAATTTGTTTTACACAATCTCTGTGTAGACGAACAGGATACTTTCCACGCTGACGTTGAAGATGATACAAGTGGTAGGTGCGTTGAACTACCAGAGGCTAAAAGAGAGAAGGAAATGGCATTGTTTTGAATATTTAATTTATCTGTTATATCTTAAAATTATAATTCATTTTACTTAGATCTAAAAAAAAACAGATTGCTTTATATGTAATGAAATTCAATGAAAATAAAAATAACTGTTCAAAATAAAGAAAAAATATATTAAATAGTTTTTTTTATTTTTTTTGTTGATAAATTAACTAGGTCGTTCAGTACTTTCGAAACCGCTCTGCTTTCAGAGATGATGTAAAAGTACTTGTTGGTAGTACTCCTCTTCTAGTTATATAAATAGATTTTTGATATGGAAACAGTTTTTAAATTCATTTCTTCTTTGAATCCTAACTTTTCATCAGGGTCCGTTGGGATTGTAATGATTGTTCTTAAAAAATGTAGAGACGCCTTGCTCATTGTATAAAAAATCTGCTGACATTGTCCATTTGTAATATAAAATTCCCTTTCCTTTATAAAAGTGCCTTTGTCACACCTGTATTTAAAAAGAGGCGAACGTGGTGTTATCACTTACTACAGATTTCCAAACTTTCATGCACACCTATAAGCTCTTTAAGCAATTTGTCTGTGAGATGTTGATATTTATATGTTATAATGAGATTTGTTATGAACACAATGGACTTATAAGATACAGATCCACTGTCACAAATTTAATATGTTTCTTGAATGCTTCTTCGTCTGCCTAAGAAAAGGGAGAGGAAGTGGACTTCACATATACTAGCTTTTGTAAGGCTTTTGTCAAGCTGTGTTATGAACTAATCGTATTCAAACTCATGGCTTATGGTTTCGCTCCACATTTCATAACATGGGTTTATCAATCCTTTGATCAAAAACTTTTTAAATCAAATTAACAGGTTCGCTATCAGAACAAGGCCCAATTAATTGTATACTAGCTATTAATGATGTCAAAGCAGTTATGGTAGGTAGGTGTGGATGTTTGTTAAAAAACCCAATTGACACTGATTAACGTTTTGTTACCGAAAACTCACGTAAACCTGGGTATTATTGTTTATTGATGAGAAGTCTCTTAAATCAGCCTGTGGAGTTAAAGAAAGTTTTTAGTTCATTGATACTTTTCTCGAAAACATCCTCCGTGTGTCGAAGAAAGGTCTTCCTAATGCTCGTTATTTATTCCTAGCTTCTGGCGGACAGGCGCATAAAAAGCGAATTAGGTTCTGTTTTTTAGTTGCAAAATTGCAACTTCGGAGTGGGCTTTGTGTTGGAACATTGACTGGTTTCACGAGTGAACAGTGGACAATCCTCCTAGTCCCTGCAACTTCTACAGAAGTCATTTGAATATACACCAAGCGTTGATGCGCGCTTGCCTATTAGACAGTGTCCTATAATGACACATATAGCAGAGCCAATGTGCAGTCGGTTAAGTGAGATCAAACCCATAGAGCGTCGCAGATCCAGCTTTGACCAGATATGCTTGGTCGCTAGACACGTATTACCACCTGTCCATCTAAGGTTTGTGCGCTCGACCGCGGATAGCTTAAGCATACGTTTACAAGTAGCGGTAGGTATACCTAGAGAACCTTTATCAGGTAAAAGAGGTAATGCGGTTCCTTTTTTGGCGAGTTCTTCTGCCCTGCAATAGTAGTAGTACCAACTCAGAGTCTTTGCTGCGAAAGGCTGTCCACAAGGCGGTGTCCTATCTCAACTGATGTGGTCTATCGTAGTAAATGAGCTCCTGATTATACTCAGTAATGATGGCTACTTAAGGGTATGTCCACGAAATCGCTTTCCCTGACTGGTGCAACAAATTTGACTTTAAGGTTAACCCTAGTAAAAGCACCATACAAGCCATCACGAATAGAAAAAATAGAAAAAAATTATAAAAGCTAAAGGTAGAGTTTTCGAGTAAGTGAACTATTTTGGTGTTACTATCAACTAAAACTCCCACATTAAAAAGAATGTCGATGAGGCAAGGATCTTGCTTTGAAACGGCAAAAGTCTACTGGACAAAAACTGAGGTCTAAACCCCAGAATGGCACTGACAGGCAAAAGAAAAATATAGGGAAGGTCTGCAGTCCGCTGGGGCGATGTGTTGGATATCCTATTCCTTTTGCTATCCCTCATAAAGTGGGGCTGGCAAAAGTCTAAGTATGAGTGAATTGTTGAGAACGATCTACATATTTTGTTGTAAAACATTATTTAAAGAATTTTATCGAAAGTTTTTGTAAAAAACGCCCTCAAAAGTGGGCATGACAGAAAACTGTATAAAAAGGAATTTTTCAAAACTACTTTATCTACTAACTTTGCGAAGAAAAGGACTTTCATTCATCAGTATAACGGTTTTGTTTTTAAATTGTGGGCGTTTCAGTAAGCGATTTTAATTGGGGATTAAGATTTTATATATAAAATTTAGCTGAGCATTCTGCGGGTCTAAAAATAGCTAAGCTCTCTGGCTCAGAATTCGGTTTTTTTGATAAATTTGTTTTTTTCAGATTGTGGGCGTGTCAATGGGCGGAGAGTATATTATTAAAATGTAAGCTCTCTATCTCGAGTTTAAAGGCCTATTTTTTGACGACGACGGTCGGACTGACGGACATTTCTAAATCGAAATTTCTATCGATGCTGATCACGAATAAAATAACCTTTAGGGGTCTATGGGAAATATTAAGGTATGCTATATGTATAATTATACACAGGCCCAGCGCAAGAAACTGCGAAGACTAGCCTTTGTGTGTACATCGGGTGCAATGAGAACAGCACCTACCGCAGTGGTATAAGTTCTACTGAACCTTCCCCCTCTTCATGTATACATACCGAAAAAAGCTGCATTTAAATCATCTGTGACAACAGAGCGCAGCTACGCTTCATTGCGTTCCATTATTATAATTTATAATTTTTTGGCGTCATGACATAAGGCAAAACTCTATTTGGCACTTTGATTAACCGATATTAGACCAATTTGGCATTAGTTAACTTTCCATTCCATATCTGATTTTGCTGGCGCTGTAATGAAACAGTGTTTGAGTTAAACCTTTTTCCAACCCGGTGGCGCTACTTAGTTACTCCGCTAGGGGTAGGTGTTAGTTGTCTGGCAGGCCATGTGCATAAGACCTTATTTTAACTAGTGAAGTTATGTCCCTTTCAAGGTTTTTTCCAATAGCACTCAATAAACAAGAATCCTTACTGGTAAAAACTTATAACTGATATGAAAATTATGTGCACTATATAAGCAGTTTAAAGTTATTGAAGCAAAATGTTGAATTATTGAGTATGAGGTAAAATAATATTAAAACATAGGGACGGGCTACAGTCCGCTTGGGCGAACTGTTGGATACCATATTCTTATTCCTATCCCTCATAAGTGGGCGTGACACAAATTTAAAGGATTTTATCGAAAAAACTAAACTTTTGTAAATAAAAACGCTCCCTAGCTCAAACTTTGGTTTTTCAATAAAATTGTTTTATTTAATTGTGGGCGTGTCAGTAGGCGGATTTAAAAAAAATTTAAGTATGAGCATAAAGGGCACCTAGAGAGTATATACTATAAATTTCAGCTCCCTAGCTCAAACTTTGGACTTTCAAAAATAAAAATAAAAAAAATTGTGGGCGTGTCAGTAGGCGGATTTTGAAAATATTTACACATGAGCATAAAGGGCCCCTAGAGAGTATATATTAAAAATTTCAGCTCCCTAGCTCAAATTTTGGTTTTTCAAAAAAAATATTTTATTTAGTTGTGGGCGTGTCAGTGGGCGGATTTTGAAAATTGTATGTCCCAAGTAGTTTTATGGGCCAAAGATCATATATAAAAAATTTCAGCTTTCTAGCTCAAAATTAAATTTTTCCCAAAATTTGTTTTATTTAATTGTGGGCGTGTCAGTGGGCGGATTTTGAAAATTTTATGTCCCAATCAGTTTTATGGGCCATAGATCATATATAAAAAATTTCAGCTCTCTAGCTCAAAATTCGATTTTTTTCCAAAATTTTGTTTTTTTGAGTTTGTGGGCGTGTCTGTGGGCGGATTTCAAAAATTCTTAAACTTGATTATTTCGGGACCCTAGAGAGTATATGGTTAAAATTTCAGCTCTCTAGGTCTAGTTTAAAGGCCTAATTTTTGCCGACGGACGGACGGACGGACGGACGGACGGACGGACGGACGGACATGGCTAGATCGACATTACTATCGATGCTGATCATAAATATAGTAACTTTTAGGGGTCTACGGGCAATATTAAGGTATGTTACAAACTATGCGTCAAAATTAATATACCCCTAGAATAGGGTATAAACATAGGGACGGGCTACAGTCCGCTTCGGCGAACTATTGGATACCCTATTCTTATTCCTATCCCTCATAAGTGGGTGTGACAAAAGTCTTAGTATGGTTGAATTGTTAAGAACGCTCTACATATAATTATAATTATAATTAGAGTATAATTTAAAGTAGGTATTTTATCAAAAAAAAAACGAAGCTTTTGTAAGAAAACGCTCCCTAGCTCAAATTTTGGTTTTTCAATAAAATTGTTTTATTTAATTGTGGGCGTGTCAGTGGGCGGATTTTGAAAATTGTATATCCCGAGCGGTTTTAGTTGTCATAGTTCATATATAAAAAATTCAGCTTTTTAGCTCAAAATTCGACCAAAATTTTGTTTTTTTGAGTTTGTGGGCGTTTCTGTGGGCGGATTTCAAAAATTCGTAAACTTGATTATTTTGGGACCCTAAAGGGTATATGGTTAAAATTTCAGCTCTCTAGGCCCAGTTAAAAGGCCTAATTTTTGCCGACGGACGGACGGACGGACGGACGGACGGACGGACGGACAGACGGACGAACGGACAGACGGACGGACGGACATGGCTAGATCGACATAACTATCGATGCTGATCATAAATATAGTAACTTTTAGGGGTCTACGGGCAATATTAAGGTATGTTACAAACTATGCATCAAAATTAAAAATTGCTTATGCTTTAATTTTCATTATTTCTTTTTTCTCATCAACATGAGTTCTTCGTTTTGTAACTCATGTAGCTTTTTATACTCGCTTCAACTATTGTATGCCTTTCACTAGTTTATAAGATATTGTATCTTACTGTGTATCAGTGGCGTGGCGTGGATAATTTTAAAAGGGAAGACGTTGAAAAATTTAGTCACCTATAAAAATAAAAATCTTTAAAACCTGAAATAAAATAATTTTTAATGGGGATATTGTATCTACATAATATGCATTCCACATTGACTTAGCAAAAATATTCTAGCCACATTTTTTATACTTCAAGACATTAATATTTCAATCAACAATGAGCTTAAAGCATAACAAAAGTGGCTTCAAAAGAAGCCGGTCTTGACAGACGCATGATACAATAACTTAAAAAAATTCAGCATAATGTGGATAGTAATTTTAAAATAAGAAAATTCAGAAGAATTATATGGATAATTCTTTATATTTGTTAAAATATAAAAACGATACAAATAATAATGTCAGCAATAAAAATAAATCAAAATTAAAAACAGCTAAAATTCACA
Organism: Portevinia maculata; assembly: GCA_949715645.1. Classification (NCBI taxonomy): domain Eukaryota; kingdom Metazoa; phylum Arthropoda; class Insecta; order Diptera; family Syrphidae; genus Portevinia; species Portevinia maculata. The sequence continues at coordinate 107,168,328 of OX454525.1, read as the reverse complement.
CACTTAAAAAAAAAAAAGTGAAAAGTTTTGTTAAAATATTAGTTCTTTATAATTATTTGTATTCTAATGCTATTCGACGATCTTTTTTGATAAACTCTGCCAATACCCTTCCATAGAAGTTTGGTCTATTTTTAATTTTAAGAAGAAGTCTTCATTCTATCGATATGAGGGCTAAATCAGAGAGCCTATCCTCGCCCTGTGAGTTTCTTAAATAAGTATGAATTCTTTTTAAAGCAGAAAAAGACCTCTCAACGGAGGCGACGGAAATGGGAAGTGTTAAAAGTAAACTACTTAAGTTTAAGACTTGAGGGAACACTTCTTTCAATGCTTCACTATTCAAATGGTTGTGAAGGTCGAGAACCTCAAACTGCCGAAGTGACGACGAAGAATATAAAACATTAAGTTCATTTTTTAATGCCGTGAAGTCAAAAATTCTAGGAAAAAACTTAATTAGGGAAGATATTTTTACATCTGGACTGGAACGAGAAAAAGTCACATACTTCAAATTATTTAGTAAATCCAAAAATGTAAGATTACTAAATGATTTATATCTGGCATTTATTTGGCTAACGATATTGTCTTTAATTTCAACAAAAAGGCGCTTATAATTGGTCTTCAAATCGAAGTCAAGCAACCTGCGTTTACGTGGAGGTTCGATGCAATCATTTACGCTGTCATAAATAACTTCAAACATATTTAAAAAGTCAGAGCTTATCCATGACTCAAAACGTTCGATTTCTTGCTTGGCATAACTAACGTCTGTTTGTTTTTTTTGAATTAAATTAAATAATACATCGGTCTTTGCAAATATTTCAGAAAGGGTATGAAGCAAAAAACAGAATTCCTTGCTCTCTAATTTATTTAATAAACTTTCTGCCATCGAAAGTGTGTCAGTATCCCATTCCCTAGAGTCATTAATTATTTTACTAAAAGTTTCAATTATATCTATTCTACAGTTAAAGATTACTTTTATTATTCTTGAATGATAATGCCATCGAGTTTCCGATACTTCTGGCATGCGTCGATTGGAAATTTGTTTTAAAAGTTTGGACCGCTTTGTGGATTTATTAAAAAATCGAACGATGCTATTAGTATAGCCAAAAAATAGTTTAAGTTCTGCTATGTTTTCTAGAGATCGGGATAGTACTAAATTTAAAACATGTGCATAACAAGGAATAAAATTTGCCATCGGGCATTCATCAAGGACCTTCTTTTGAACACCACCCCCCTCGCCGGACATAACTGCGGCACCATCGTAGGATTGTCCTATTAACTTTTCCTTGCAGTCGTATGTTTCAAGAATTTTAAATATATGATTGGATAACTCATTTGCATTACGACTTGCGCTAACGTCAAAAAATCCAAGAAATCTTTCTTGTATACCATCCTCTGACAAGTACCGAAATATGGCACTCAGTTGTTCCCTATGACTCAAATCTGGTGTTTCGTCGATCATAATCGACACGAACCGAGCATCCTTGATTTCCGTTTTAATTTCGGATTTAATAACCGCCGCGATACTATGTATCAAATCGTTTTGAATATCGTTGGATAAACCTGAAAAAATTGGATTGTGTGTACTTGAACACTGCTCTAAATGGGATTCCAATAAAGTGTCATATTTAGATAAAAAATAAACCGCTTCGACATAATTGCCACGATTATCTGAACTAGACCTTTCATCATGACCGCGAAATGCTAACTCCTGCCTGCCTAATAAAATGACCGTGTCAATAAAACGTTCCATTAGTTTCCGATTTTTATCTACTTTTTTATTATGAACAGCGAAAGAATTTCCTAAAGAAGTTTCAATGCGATTTGTGCCGAATTCGTGTAGGGATAAACAACAACGAATATGTTTTTCTGTCTTAATATGTTTTTTCGAAGAATTAACTAAATTATTTATATCAGTGAAACCCGTTCGGCTCCAAACACTGGCGGAGTTTGAAAAAAGAAGACAAGGAAAACAAAACATTTTATTAAGCTTGCAACTCCCAGTTAGCCACTTATATTTGTGGTATAAGGAAACATTAAAATGTTTATAAAAGGCATAGAGCGCCCTACGTCTATAACTTTTTTTTTATCAAGAAAAGATAGCTTACTAAAACTATTTGAATCCTCCAGGAGGAAATCAGTTAAACAGCAATCTACACTAATCAAAGACATTTCCAAAAAAAAATCTAAAACTGCACTAAAATTAAGAAGCTAAAATGTTTTTATCAGTAAGTTGGTAATAAAAGAAACTAAAAAATTACACATTAACCTTCACTTTCACTTTCACATCTAACTTTTCACTATTTTAATTTAAGATTTTATCAAATTGGCTTTACAAAACACTAGATTTTTTCAAGTTATTGCACTTGTGCAACGCAGTCTGTCAATAAATTCCAACTGATTCTAAATTAAAATTTGAATTCCTGCTTAAAAAAAAAACAAGTGTCGGTATTTTATTTGACATGAACTTCTCTTAAGCGATATGCTGAATTTACTCTGCTGACAAATTGCCATAATATTCTACCATATTTTATTTCATAAGACAAAAGTATAACAATAAATTTGTAAAAACATCGAAGCATTAACTATCACAAGAGAGAAAAATGAAAGCTCAACTTCTTACATCAACACGCATATCAATATCAACATCAAATTCAAAATCAAGAATCAACCCACATAACACATTCAGATATTATGTCATAAGAAAAAAGAAATAAGTCAAAGAACACCGTGTTATTAGACACAATGTTGCAAAAAAAAACGAGTCAAACGTAGCACCTGCATTCCTGCAACATGTTGATATCTTCCGATTGAAACGCAATGCTAATCGCAAAAGGGAGAATGAAATGAAACAATTCCAAGTATTCAGCGTGACGAAATGTAGCGTCTTTTTCTTTGAATATAAAAGCGGGTGTTGAACAAAGAGGATCGGAACCGCAATGCTTGTAGAAGAAAGGGATATAAAACAAGTAAATAAGACGGAAAAATATTTTTTATTCTATTATAGAGAGCAGCGGTAGTTGAAAACTTTTTACTAAGAGTATTTTTGTGACTCTTCGTTGGTTTGTTGTTTGTGATTTGTGGATTGTGGAATGTGGTTGAATCTTGATTCTTGAATGAAGTATGAAGATACAGACGAGAGGTAGAATGAAAATATTAAACTTATTGGATAGCTTATGTGTGAGTGTGTGTGTAGATTTTATTTTATAATTAAAATACGGGACGGGTTTCATTTTTCATATATTTATTTGGCAGATAGTGCTTACTTTTGGTGGATTTTTAAAAGGGAAGACGGTAGGAATCGTGTTATATGGACGCCACGCCACTGTTGTGTATAGGTAAATCGCTAAATAAAAATAAAAATAAACAAATAAATAATAAAAATTAATATACCCTTAGAATAGAGTATACAAATTTTGCGACAGAAAGTTGCATTGTTTATTAAAGAGTTTTTTTTGTTACTGGAACTCTTGTGCTTAAAAAAATCCTATAAAAAAGAAAGCTTATTCTCTTTACTCACAGATGTTTTATATCAAGAATATAAAGAAGTTTACATCCTTTTCAAATTATTGGAATTTTCACTCATACACACTGGACCACCGTTGCACACAGCGTTGAAACCAAACTTAAGAATGAAAAGTTTTTTTTTTTTTTTTAAACCAATGTTCATTTCTGATCAATATTTTATCCGTAGAAAAATGTTTGTTATTGATTAAAACAGCAGGTACCATAGCATTTTGAAATACAGCCCTATGTCACAAAAAAATTTGGCCTTATAAGACTTTCGCAAAGCGACATAAGACTATACGCCGAAATATCGCCCCATGTCGCGGTACCTCTTATGTCAGCTCTTTTGTGCATTTCAATTGGACTAAGTAAAAAAGAGAATTTTAAATAAATTAAGCAAAATAAGCTTCACTAAATTTGCCTAATGTCGCTAAATCAAACTGTCATAACGCCAAGTGATAGAATTTAGCATTATTTAAGGCAACCATTTTTTATTTCATGGCATTTCGAAGATACGTTAAGATTTGACACATAAACTTCCATCAATTTAAAGTAAAACCGAACGACAAAATTCGGTATTATTTCGCACAGTGAAGTACGGCTAAAGAGAAGTCAGCGTTAATTTACGGCACCGGCACTGTAGATGCAAAAAACACCTTCTGGCAATGGCACTTGATGTAAACAATATCTGTCGAATCTGCAACGAAAAGGAAAAAGTTGCAGAGCACATTCTATGTCACTGTGGCTGCCTAATAAAAGCACTGCTGCCAATTTACCGAGGATGGCCTACCTCTAAACAGTTGTCATAACTTTTAGGTCACCCAAAACCTAACTGAATTTATTAGCAAATCCGGCCTCATAAGCAAGCTTTTTAACTAAAACGACGACAACAAAACAACCCAAGAGTGTCAGCGGTGATAATGGTACTAAGTCCCACCTCTAAACTTAATCTAATCTAATCTAATGCATACATAGTTCCTTTTAAAAATGAGCACAACTTTCTTGTAGATAGTGCAAATCGACCTGATAGTTCAATCATCGGGCCAGCTTTCTTCCACCCGTAGTTGGTCTCTCTCTCTCTCTATTATTAAGCAGCTGCTTGAAAAAGTATTTGAGGACATCTTCTATTCCCTACGCTTAGTTTAATTCGCTCTTTTGAAGATCCTGCTTTCTTGTCTTAAGGCCAGCAGCCAGTGGCTTGGCTTTCTTATAAAACCTCCGGATGTCGTTTCGTTTCGAAATTCTTCCTTGAGGTAAAGGACTGTTAGGGCAATTAACTTTCCATGCAAGCTCTCCCTCCCCTCTCTTCCCCTGGCTCGATTGTCTTCCCTTGCTATCCATGTTTTGCGTTGCAGCATTTGCAGATGTGCACGTTTTGTCACCGTTTTGCAACATTTCACAGTAAACGCATCATACCACTGGCTCTACTTGGTCTGTGGTGGCTAGTAACCTACGGTGGTTCGAAGTCAAGTTGACATTTTCAGGGCTGGATCTGCAAAGAATATTCCAGACTTCGTTGGTGCTTCTATTTTTTAGCCTTCTTGGATAGAACGTGAAGATCAAGCGTTCATCGTACCATAAACCAAATATTATTTCTTTTTGACAGATGTTAAACATATTTTAAGGCAAACACAGATATTTAATATTCAACGCATACGATATTTTCTTAATAAGCATTCAAACAACAGTTGTTCAAAGATCAGTTAAAAAGCGATGCGAGTTTCTGTTATGCAAACAGCTGTACATACATTTTTCATGCGACGTTATTTTGCATCCAAATGAATAGCTATAGTATTTATTTGGCGGCCCGCGTTTTTGCGACTTAGACAACCGATCGAGAATAAATATGTTATCAGTAAAAACGTCCCCATATTCTACCCCAAAATTATAAACAATCTTTTTAAATTGGAAAAATGTATTAATTATAATTTCAACCAACTTTAAAATATGTATTTAGAAAAATTAGGTTGATATCTTTAATCTATAACCCCATTAAATTCCTTATGTAATCACTCGGATACATGATAGTTTCGTTGGGTACCGGTAGTTGAAAATGCAGCTTAGACTTTAAAATAAATCAATTTAAGTAAATATAAATTAAAAACGTTTGCCATAACGTGTCTAGGCAAGTGACAGACAGCCTTGATATGACCGTACTTCATGGCCACTTGTAAAATAGTTACGTATTAAGAATATAAGTCCTGAGTTATCAATTGCAATTGAAGAGTTCGCTGTCAAAATTGTTAAAACGTATTTATTATTTAAACAGATTATAAGTAGGTACATGGTAAATCAGTGAACATGTCAAATTTTGGGTTGTAAAAATAAAATGTTTCTGGTAAAAAATTGTACCTTCTACAATTTTGTTTCAGGTACCCAGATGGTCCTGCAAGTCTTAGGAATCTCCAATGACATTTTCAAACAATGTACAAACACTTATAATTTAAAACCAACCAGTATAACAATTTTGCAATCGCCGTATTATTCCTTCAAATATCCATCGGGATCAGCATGTTTATATATATTTGTAGCGCCGGTGGATTTTGAAATTTTAGCTGAATGTAGCATTGATTTTGACAAGGTAGCGTTTGTCGCTGAGTATAAAATATAACCCTTCTGTGTATGATAAAGTCTGGCCAAACTATTTTTATACCCTACTAGCTGACCCGGCGAACTTCGTTCCGCTCAAATTCGTTAATGTAGGTAGGTAATGAAATTAATAATTCCGAGCTTTTAATCCGGTCAATTAAGATTCTTTATTCAAAAGTTATATTAAAATTAAATACAATTCCAAAAACCGTAGCGATTTACTTGTTGGCCAACCAACCGCTTTTTCACTGAAGTGCTTTATGGTAACCAACATTTTTCGTTCCATTATCGGGTGCGTACACGTACAAAGCGCGAGGTTTGCCGACACGTGAGCACGCCACATACAATTGACCATGTGAGAAACATGGAAATTCAAGATTTATGCCACACACATCCAGCGATTGTCCTTGCGACTTATTAATTGTCATAGCAAAAGCGAGACGTACGTGAAATTAAAGACGCTTAAATACGAAAGGCAAATCGTTCTGAATAAGTGGAATCCGCGGAATAAGAACATCTTCGCCTTTAAATTTTCCGATCAAAATCGTTGCTTGAATAATATTTGATTTTAGATTCTTCACAATCAAACGCGTACCGTTACAAAGTTTTGGTGCATTTAGGTTGCACAACAAAATTATTACTGTGCCGACTTTTAATTTCAAATTTTGTGGAGGCAAGCCTGAAACATCCAAAGAATTAAAAAATTCCGAGGAATATTTGGTGGCTTCGTTTTCATCCATCACGGAGTCGACTGATTTATATGAATGTAACTCACCAGCTATTTGATTTTGAATGACGAAATTCTTGTTTTTCGCAGCCAAAATCGCTCTTACACTCAGCCAATCATGGTCAACATATGAGCGATATTCGGTAAAAAATTCATGATTAGTTCTTCCGGTGTCGTTGTAAAGTTGCAAAAAGTTTGTGGAAACTCAATCAGGCCGGTGTTCAAGTCTGCTGGAATCTCGCCATTGCCCATCGCCAACAATTGCCTGGAGAACTCTGCAGCGGACTGGTCATTTTGTAAAGCAACTCGCATATTTGTTTTCAAATGCAATTTCTTTACGAATTGCCATAAAGCAGACGCTTTCAAGACGAAAATCGCCTGATAGCAAGATCATTGCGCCACCGAAATGTCCGTTATACTTACGTAAATCTTTCAAAGTACGATTCAGGGCCTTCAATGCGCGTTTGTGAGCCATTGTGCATTCGTCCCATATGATAATCTTACATTGCTGCAATACTTTCGCCATCGCAGTGTTCTTTGAAATTTTGCATGTAGGTTCTTCATCATCTTGCAGATTCAGTGGCAGTTTCAATGCAGAATGAGCTGTTCGACCGCCTTCTAACAAAGTAGCCGCTATCCCAGAAGAGGCGAGTGCTTAGGCAATCGCAGATCTCGAACGAATCGTAGCTAAAATCAGTGAAATCAGGAATGTTTTTCCAGTTCCACCGGGCGCATCAAGGAAGAATATTCCGCCATTTTCGTTATCGACTGTTTGCATTAATTCATCGTACACTTTCTTTTATTCTTGATTCAACATTGGCACATTTGTTTGAACAGCTTGACCCAATGCGATTCGATCGAAATCCATTTCTCGCCCCAATTCTCGATTAAATGCGTCTTGTATTGCGCGATTTGGCTGTGGCATCCCCAATTTGCACAACAAATTGCCACTCATTAGCAGACACATATCCTCGATCAAAATCAAAGCTTTGTTGCGCATTTCATCTGACATCTCCAGTTCATTATCTGATGTCACAGTGCGAATTCGATGCAAAATATCATCGGCCATATCATCCTTGTATTCATTCCACAAATCTTTAGGATTTGATGGAAAACATGTCAAAATTATGATTGCGAAGAGTGTCCTGAGTTGATTCGCAGGCGCAGTGATAGTGGCATCGGCCAGCGTTATGTCCCAATGATTGTCGTTTTCAAGCAATTGCCTGCGTTGGCAGGCTTCTCGATATGTAGCACACAACACACCGTCAACAGTCCGCAGCGCTTCGAACGAAGTAGGGCCACAAACATTGACCAAAAGCATTCTCAAATAGAAGCATTCGTCGTTTTTCGGGTGAACTGTGTATATTCTACCAAGTGCATCACTTGCATAAACTCCACGGAATCTAGGAACTACGTCACCTTGTTTCCGCCGCTGGAACTTCTTCGATGACGCATTCCATGAAGGATTCAAACACCATCCAACAAATCAAAGTATCGACTCCGTTTCAAAAAGTTACTTTGTGTAACATAATAAACATAAACAAACTTATTAGGTATATTTAAAAAAAAAAATTCAAAATTGTTGACAACAACAATTTGCTTGGGAAATAATTAAAATAATTGACAGCAACAATTGCTTTTAAAATTTTAAATATTTTTTTTGGGAAAGTGTCACTACTCGATTTCTACCCAGTTTATTTTTTTTTTCAAAGTGCATTAAATGAATTTATTGGAATGGCGGTTGCGCCTTCTTTCAAAAATTTATCACACTAATATATTAACCTTCTCTGCATGGTCTATTAACCAACAAAAAAAACTAAATCAAAATCGGAGCCTACCGACTGCCACACACACATTTAGCAAGTTATTTTTATATATATATACAAGGTGGCGCAAAAATAACCTTCCGATGTTTTATGGCTGTACAGTTGAAACTCGATTAACCGGGATGGTCGGGACCGAGCCCATCACGGATAATCGAAAATCCCGGATAATAGAACTTTTTTTTTCTCAAATAAAATAAAACAGAAATTGATATTTTAATTTTTTATTTTTTATTTTTATTTAAAAAAAAACGAAAACAAACATAAAATTAATTCATAAAACTTAATAGTTCATTCAGTACATATTTTTGTTTGTACATACATTACAAAATCACAAGATTGATTATTAGGAACTTCAAGAAAAACTTTTTTAAAAAAGTTAAAAAAATTGTTGTATTGTTGTTTGCCGTTGTGATTTTACTCGTTGTTTTTCTTTGAGTAAATTAACGTTAATGCGGTGAACTTGCATTATATCCTGTTGTGCTATTCCAGGACAATTCGACTCTTCTAAAAAGCTTAAAAGGTGTAGAACTTGCCTTAATCGCATCAACAATTGGAAATTTCTACATCATCGGATTCATCAGTAAGGACTTCCGGCTCGTTGTCAAGAGGGTTATTTATCATCTCCATAATTTCGTTCTCTGATAAAACAGCAAATGGTGAAGCATTCGCATCTGAGTCCACCCAATTTCTTATTGCATTGACATCAAAATCCTCTGCGACTTCCATAATTGTTGAAACCTCGTCAATGGCATCTTGTTCTGAGGAAGTTTAGAAATGTCGATGTTGTAAAAACTATGCAAAACTTTTTGATTTCGATAAAACTTACCTTCTTCCTCATTTTCGGGACAGAGTAAATTGTGCCAAACATTTTTCAAAACCTCGGTGGTAACGAAATTCCAGGACTTAGAAACACCCCATAAAGCATTCTTGATGTTAAATGACTTAAAAAAGTTGATCCTGTTTTCTGAGCTTACTATCTTTCGAATAATCTCTTTGCGATAATAGCACTTTAGTCTTCGAATCACGCCTTGGTCCATTGGCTGGATCAGAGAAGTGCAGTTTGGTGGAAAGTACCTCACTAGTATATTTGCGGCTTTAAAATGATTAACGTCTGGGTGGGCTGGACAATTATCCAAGAGCAATACAATTTTGGAGTTCCTGTCAAGATGGTTTTTTTCCCGGTGCTCTTTAACTTCCGGGACAAAGTTTTTATTAAACCAATCAAGGAACAATTTTTGGGTTACCCAAGCCCGCTTGTTGGCTTTGTAGATAACTGGAAGCTCTCCAGCATTTTTTAAAGCTCTTGGACGAGCGCTTTTGCCAATAACCATCAACTTGCATTTATGAGTTCCTGAAGCATTAGAACAAACCAGTACAGTGAGTCGTTCCTTCGATTCCTTATATCCTTCAACTGAACGCTCGTCGTTGCTTGCCAAAGTGTTTTGGGGCAAACATTTCCAAAAAAGGCTGGTTTCATCAGCATTGTAAATTTGCTCATTGCTTAAATTCTCTGTTTGAATGAGATCAGACAATTCTTCTACAAAAAGCGTAGCAGCTTCGTAGTCAGCAGATTCTTTTTCCCCTATCGCTTTCAATCCATGAATTCCATGGCGGTTTTTGAATTTTCCCAGCCATCCTTCAGAGTATACACAGTCAGAGGCTATGTTAAGATTTTCAATAAAAAAATTTTGCTTTCTCCATTATCATTTGCCCTGAAATTGGAACTCCTCGAAATCGTTCCTGTCGAAACCATTCATACGTTGCTGCGTCCACTTTGGGATTTCCAGCTTTTTTGAGAGTTTTGCGCCTCTCCAATCCTTTTATAGTGAAGCTGTCTGCGAAAAATTTGAAAATCTTGTCTTTATTTTTTAGAATATCATACACTGTTTGGGTGCCGATTTTATATCTTTTAGCCAACATTTTCACAGGCACACTATTTTTACAATGTTCATTAATCAAATCAACTTTTTCCTTAATTGACAAAACTTTACGCGATCTTTTATTTTCACTTAACAAAGAAGAAGCCATTATCACGACGCGTAACTTCAGATTTTCCAACCAAAACTGAACAAAATCCATACAAACATAAGAAACAAAATAAAACGCAACCCGAAGAATGTATTATCCCGTTACTCCTTCTTGCGTGTCTTTTAAATGCAATGCAACAGATACAAAATTCCGTTGTATTTTAGATGTGAAAAAAACTTGTTCGGTCTTGTTCTCTTGTTACGGATAGTAGAGTTTATTACGGATAATAGAGTTTAAATAAAAAATTGTCTTTATTGTCGATAAAGAAAATGTTTTTGTTTTTTAGGGATAATAGAGTTTTTTACGGATATAAGACTTTTTTATGTTAAATATTTTCATCACGGTTAATAGAGCGTCCCGGTTAATCGAATCCCGGATAATCGAGTTTCAACTGTAATTTAAAAAAAAAAATGAAAAACTTTGATTCTTCTTGTGGATTATTTTTATTTGGTCTTTTAATTTTTTTTACATCAAGTCGAAAATATGATGTCATGTAAATGGCCACCGCCACAGTTGATTGTCATTTGAGCCCTTTTTATGGCATTTTCCATCACTTTGGCCAAAACTTCCGGCGATAGGTCCTCACATTGTTGACGGATATTGTCTTTAAGAGCTGCAAGAGTCTGAGGCTTGTTGACATAAACCCGCGACTTCAAAAAGCCCCACAAAAAGAAGTCTGGAGCGGTCAAATCAGGCGATCTTGCTGGCCAGTGCAAATCGCCAAAACGGGAGATTAGGCGCCCGGGAAATGCATCCTTCAGCATATCGGTTGTGGCACGTGCAGTGTGTGCTGTTGCACCGTCCTGTTGGAACCACATGTTTTCCAATCCCAATTCATCAAGTTGCGGCAAAAAGAACTCGTTGATCATTGCTCTGTAGCGCTCACCATTCACAGTAACCGTTTGGCCCGCGACGTCTTCGAAGAAAAAAGGTCCGATGACTCCTCCAGCGAAAACAGCACACCATACAGTGACTTTGAGCGGGTGTAATGGCTCTTCGTGGGTTACACGCGGATTTTCAGTGCCCCAGAAGCGTAAATTTTGCTTATTTACATACCCGCTAAGATGGAAATGGGCCTCATCACTCATGATTATTTTTGATGAAAAATCATCTTCCTCATGGTGGTGATTAAGGGTGGCTTGAGCGTATGTTAGACGCGATTGGCGGTCAGCAGCTAACAGCTTATGCACCGTCTGGACTTTGTACGGAAACATCTTCAAATCTTGTACCAAAATTCGCTGTAAAGACCGTCGACTGATACTCATTTGCGTGGCACGTCGTCTGGTCGATGTCGACGGCGCTTCCATGACATCTTCGGCTACAGCAGCAATATTCTCTGCAGAACGGCTACTCCGGGTCTGCCACGCCTGGCAGCATCTCGTGTTGTGCCAGTCTCTTCGAGGCGAGCGGCTAAACGTCGCAGTGTTTCACCAGTAGCCGTTGGACGGGTAGGAAATCTGCGACGAAATTCACGTTGTGCCAAAGTCACCGACCGATTATTGCTCAAATAAATAGTCACCAATATTCCGCGTTCTGGAGCAGTGTAGCGTAACATTGTTGATTAACGTGTATTTCGCATGTGTTTACTACACAAATGTCAAAACAGAACTGACATTAGGGGCCAATCGCAAAATTTATAGCATTTTCTGATAGGAGGATTACTTTTGCGCCACCTTGTAGATTCTAAAAGCTCCTATAGCCATGTCCGTCCATCCGTCCGTCGGCAAAAATTAGGCCTTAAGCATCTAGCTAGAAAACAGAAAATGAAATGAAATTTGAACAATATACTCTCTAGGCAGCCGAATCAAGCGTAAGAAACTTAAAAATCCACCCAGTGATAGGCCCACAATCTCAAAAAAACAAATTTACCAAAAAAAACGAACTTTGTGCTAGAAGCTGTAGTTTGGATTATATTGTCTTAATTAGCCTAAAATGCTCGTGTGATTTTTAAAATCCAATCACTATTTAAGTAAAAAACAGTTTTATCAAAATACCAAAGCCTAACAAGCTGAAATTTGGAATATTTACAATTTTTGGGAAAAGCCTGCGGAAGTTGCACCAAATACAAAAAACACCATTAAGCCACCATTAATAAGAAAAATATTGGTCCACAAACACAAATCAAGTTTTAAGATCCGCCCAATATTTAAAGAAAAGTTTTATTGAAGAACTCATTTGCAAAGTATGAGATAAAGTCGTTTTGAACAAATCCTTTATACATACAAAGTTATCTGCCCACGTTTAAGGGCCGTTTCTTTTACAAAAACTTTACAGATTTGATGTGATTATATTCGAAACTATATACTTGATGTCAATTATCGACGTTCCGAGTCTCCAGATTTTTGGACAATAATATTTTATTTAAAGCTTCGAAACAAAGAGAAATATTGGTCGTCGTAAAATATTATTCGTGGCACAAGTGATTTTCTAGGCCAAAGCAGTCCAACCGTCACCAATTTTATGGCCCTTGAAATCAAGCTTGAAATTTGAAATAAAAAATGTAACCTACCTCAGCCCCGAAAAATACAAACACCTATTCTTTTTATGTCTTCCACCTACATAGCAATGGGGCATTTAATCGATGAAGTAAAGGTTCTATTAATTTAAGAATTCTTTTCACTTTCCAAGAAACCGTCCTTGGCTTCCCAGATAACGGAAGTAATCATTCATCATTCTGAAAAGTTCCAAAATGTTGAGGCTAAAACAGGATTTTAACAATTTTAAACCTTTTTTTATACCCTATTCTAAGGGTATATTAATTGTGACGCATAGTTTGTACATACCTTAATATTGCCCGTTAACCCCTAAAAGTTACTATATTTATGATAAGCATAGTAATGTCGATATAGCCATGTCCGTCCGTCCGTCAGTCCGTCCGTCCGTCTGTCGGCAAAAATTAGGCCTTTAAACTGGACCTAGAGAGCTAAAATTTTAACCATATACAGTCTAGGGGCCCAAAATAATCAATTTTAAGAATTTTTGAAATCCGCCCACAGACACGCTCACAAACTCAAAAAAACTAATTTAGTAAAAAAATATAATTTTGAGCTAGAAAGCTGAAATTTTTTATATTATGATCTATGACTCCTAAAACTGCTGGGGAGATAAAATTTCTAAAGTCAAAGTTTGAGCTAGGAAACTAAAATTTATAATATGTACTCTCTAGGGGCCGTTTATGCTCATGTGTAAATATTTTCAAAATCCGCCTACTGAAAAACCAAAGTTTGAGCTAGGGAACTGATATTTTTAATATACACTCGACAGCAAATAAACCGGGCCACCCGCTGCGTCCAAACTCTGATTTGATTTTCTTTTAAAGTATAAAACATACAACTAAAAAGTAGTACCAACAGAAAGTGCGTTATATGTTGAATAAAAAAAGATAGCACTTAATATCGTGGACATACTTGCTTATATTTTCAACTTAAGTATTTATTCAGGTATTTTTCCTGAAAAACTTAAGCATGCAAATGTTATACCTCTTTATAAACAGGTAAGCATAGGTGATAAAAATAATTACAGGCCAATTTCATTACTATCTTCAATCTCAAAAATTTTTGAAAAAGCTATTAAGTGTAGAGTACTGGACTATTTTACTAAAATAAGTTTTCTTCACCCTGCTCAGTTTGGATTTAGGGAAAGGCTCTCTACAGAAGATGCCCTTTTGGAGTTTTGCTCAGTTATATATAAATCACTAGACAGCAAGAAATGTTGCGCTGGTCTCTTCGTGGATATCACAAAAGCGTTTGACATGGTTAACCACAATGTGCTCCTCCACAAATTATACTGTGCAGGATTTCGAGGCTTCATGTATAATTGGTTTGAGTCTTATTTAAAGGACAGAATTCAAAAAGTTAAAATCCAAAATTTTGTGAGTAGTTCGAGAACCATAAATATAGGTGTGCCTCAGGGTTCTGTTCTTGGTCCAATATTGTTCTTAATTTATATAAATTCCCTATTTAGTCAACCATTTGTAGGGAAAATACAAGCATTTGCAGACGATCTTGGCATTGCGTATCAGTCAGTTAATCCTTTAAGCTTAAGGGAACATATAAATCAAGATGTTCATATTCTGAGAATATGGTTTACTGTCCACAAGCTAGTTGTCAGTAAAAAAACTAAATTAATGAACTTCAGTTCTAGTATGCAAGACTTCCCTGACTATGAAATCTTTTTTCACGAATCAAATTGTAATAGATCCGTTATGTCTAATTGTGCCTGTACTGTGGCACCTGTAAGGACGTCGTCGAATGACCAAATATCCTGTGGGACTAAGTGTTTTAAAATTGAACAGGTAAAACAGTTTAAATATTTGGGTGTTACTTTTGGGCAAAATATGAGTTGGTCTGAACATATTTCAAACTTGAAACAATATTTTCGTTCTACTGTCCGTAGCTTTTATCGTCTTAGGAAATACTGTAATAATAGAACACTAAAAACTGTTTACTTTGGAATATTTCAATCAAAATTACAGTATGGTATTAGTTGCTGGGGGGGTGCCTACCAAACGAGGCTTCAGCCCTTGGTTGTTTTGCAAAAGTGCGCTATCAGGATAGTTTGTGGGGCAAATCGTTTAGCTCGATCTATGGTTTTATTCAGAACATTGAAAATTCTACCGCTAAAACACTTGTATTACTTTAAAGTTTCAAAAAATTTTTTTATGAGAGGTGGCTACATGCAAAGTCCAATTTCTAACACCTGCACTTTGCGTAGTAATTCAGGTAATTTTGTAGTTTTGCCGACTTTTCGCACCGTAATGTTCAAAAACTTCTACTCCGTTGTATCCCGTAAACTGTTTAATAGTTTTCCTATGAATATTCGTGTAATTAGATCTTTACCCGAATTTATAAATAAAGTAAAAATTTGGCTTCTTAGTTTCGATCATGAAGAAATTAAAGTTTTGTTGCGCTATGTTATTTGATTTGTTTTAACTTCTCTTCATTTAGTTTTCTCTTCTTTCTCTTCCCGCTTTATTTTTGAATTTATGACCCTTCACCCCACTTCTAGTTGTTATTTTTCATGAAGTGACATTACAACTATTTTTGTTTTTAAATAAAAATGTCACTACTTATTTTTTAAATATAACTTTGTTAGATTAAGTATATACCTATGTAACAATTGTTGAATTAAAAAATATTGAAAATAAATAAAAAAAAAAAAAAAAAAAAATGAATGGAAACTCATTGGGATTATTCAATTGATTCAGTGTTTATTTAAGATTATACAAAAAAGAGTCGTTTTCCAGTTGTGTTAATTAATGTAATCACAAAATGAAAAAAAAATGTAATCCAATAACATAAAAAAATTTTAGAAAAAAATGTTGGTCAATATCTGGTATTGCCTCCTCTTGCATGGATAACTGCCAGCATCCTTGCATTCATCGACCTCACGAGCCGGAGGAATAGTAGTCCTCTCCTCTTCAAATACGATTCGAAGCTCTGGAAGCCTTGTTGGATCAGGTATCCGGACTCGAACCAGACGTTGCAGTTCATCCCATAAATGTTCTATCGGATTCAAGTCCGGGCTTCGAGCTGGCCAGTCCATCGTACGAATTCCGACGTCCCGTAGATACTGAGTCACCACATATGCAGCATGAGGCCGTAAGTTATCTTGCATTAACAGCATATCCTGCCCGATATATCCTGCGAAAAGTAACACATGGTCTGCAAGGATTTCAGAACTGTAGGGATGAGAAGTCAATAAACGTGTATTGGTTCGATGAAAACTAAAGCTGTATGTGCGGTTAAGGAGATGCCGCCCCAGACCATTACAGATCCTTCTCCATAAGCAACAGTTTCCTCTATGCAACATTGAGAATATCGTTCTTTAATGCGAAGATATACTCTCTGACCTCGATCACTTACATGTAGACTCACCCTGGACTCATCAGTAAAGATTACATAAGCCCACTGCTCCAAGGTCCAATCGCTATGCTCTCAAGCAAATTCAAGACGTGCTTGACGGTGGGCTACGGCTAATGCTGGGCCTGTTGCAGCTCTCTTTGGAGTCAGGTTCTGTTCAAAAAGTCTCCTCCTGACGGTACCTGAACTTATTAACACTTGGTGTTCGTCCCGCAGATTTTGTTGAACTTGAACTGCATTTAGGCGGCGATAAGTTTAATATACAGCTGCTTCCTGAGGTGTCATATCCATTATTAACAATGTAAAAAAACGCAAAAATACACGCGGCTGAGCAAACAGCGAACTAAATCTAAAAGACACTGACTAACCTCATTGTAGAAAAAAGAACGGCAATCGCGAAATCTAGACAAAACAATGCAAATCGTTAGCATTGTGTTTCTTACTTGATTACAGTATGAGTTAACGGTACTTAAGAATAAATTTAAAATCATTTTAATAAATTGACATGAAAAGCACTTTCTTTAGGCTCCACTTTTTTAGTCGTATGTGTTATACTTTTAAAGAAAATCGAATCAGAGCTTGAACGTAACGGGTGGCCCGGTTAATTTGCTGTCGAGTGTAGTATAGACTCCCTAGGTGCCCTTTATAAAGGGTTTTTCAACAGGGACGCTACAAAAGTAGAGCGACAGGGACAGCAAACGACGCCGAATTTCTTGCCGCTCTTTTGACATTTCTCTTCAGTAAGGTTTGCCATTTCAGGATGGAAAGATATACGAGCCAACAACGAGTCGAAATTATTAAAATTTACTACCGAAATTCGGAGTCAGTCGCCACACAGTGAATGCCACAATCAATTTATGGGCAACCAAGTTTGGAAACCGTGTTATCTCACGAAATGGTCCAGTCGCTTGGCCGCCTCGGTCGTGCGATTTGATGCCGTTAGACTATTTCCTGTGGGGCTACGTCAAGTCTATGGTCTATGCCAACAAGCCGGCGACGATTGATGAACTTCGTACGAATATCGAACGTGAAATTGCAGCAGTATCGGCCGATTTATGCTTGAAAACCATTGAAAATTGGGCTCAGCGTCTGGACTTCTGCAAGCGTGCCCATGGTGGCTATGCAAAAGAAATCGAATTCCATACGTAATGGCATCGAACCTACTTTCACAGAAATAAATAATTTCATTGCTATCCAAAACCGTTTTTGTTTTATTTAAAAAAACTGTTGTAGCGCTCTTATTGAAAAACCCTTTACTTATCTTTAAATACCTTTTCAATCCGCCTACTTACACGCCCACAATTAAATAAAACAATTTTATTGAAAAACCAAAGTTTGTGCTAGGGAGCGTTTTTTTTACTAAAGCTTCGTTTTTTTCGCTCAAATCTTTTAAATGTTATATAACAAAATACGTAGAGCGTTCTTAACAATTCAACCATACTAAGACTTTTGTCACACCCACTTATGAGGGATAGGAATAAGAATAGGGTATTCAACAGTTCGCCCAAGCGGACTGTAGCCCGTGCCTATGTTTTAATCTGTGTTTTTTATTTCCCGTTTTGAGACTGAACGATATATATTTTGCGATTGCAATTTAAAATTCAAAGGCGAATGAATCTCCATTAAAAAAGTGGTGAAAGTATTTTTAAGGACCTTTGATCAATTTTCGAAAGCCAAATATAGAGAAGTTTAATGTTAATTTATTGCTCTTAGGCAACTTAGGTGACCCGAAAGGCTTTGATATAATATTATACACAGGGTGGCGCACCAATTATGCTACAATAAGAAATTCAAATAACTTTTTTTAATCAATGTATTTCTTCTTTTTTATTGTACAGAAAATTCAAAATTATTTTATATAACTAATTGTTTTTTTAAGATGAGAGACCGTAAATGACCTCCAAGTTCATCCACGCATATGCGACACCTGATCAGAAAATTATTCATTGTGGCCTGAAGGTTTGAAATCCGGATCGCCTCAATTATTGTTTTAATGGACTGTTTCAATTCAGTCAAACTCCTTCAACATCTTTAAATAACGATCCCCATAGGCAGTTACTGATTCATCAAAGAAGTATGGCCCCACAATGCACCTTGATGAAAGTGCGCACCACACAGGGACTCGTTCTGGGTACAGTACCGTCTCATGGAGTATTTCTGGATTAGATTCACTCCATATACGGCAATTTTGCTTATTTACATTGACGTTTCGATCAAATTAGGCCTCATCAGACATAAACAAGCAATTTATCAAGCTGTTGTCTTCTACGGTCATTTCAATCATTTTTTGGCAAAATTCCAGGCGAATATTCAAATCCAGAGAGCTTAACTTGCTTGCAATTTGGACTTTGTACGAAAACCAGTTTAAGTCATCATGAATTATCCGTTGTTATGACCGTCTGCTAACTCCAATTTGCGCCGATAAGTTTCGAGTCGATACGCTTGGATTTGCCTGAATTGACAATGCCACAATCGCTATTGTATTCTGAACCCGAACAGAGGGATCTTGATGGTACGGTGTGCAATGCTTTCAGATTCGGCAAACATGTTTATCAGCTTCATAATGGTCCATCTACTCGGGGGAGTGCCGCCAAACTCCCGCCTAAATTCCTTTTGGGCGGAATTGAAGAACTGCAAAGCATGGTACCGCTGCAGTATCCAAATCCTCTTTTCGGTATTCCAAATATTCATTTTAATAAATCTAAATAGTATCCAGAAAAATAAAAAAAATAAGCCGATCACACAGAAAAATAGTTATTACGTTTTGTTTTTGTAGCACGATTTGTACGTCACCCTTTGCATTATTAATATACTCGTGTTTAGATATTTATTAACACCAGCATTTGATAGGCCTCAGTGATGAAGTAATTCGAAAACAGAAGGCCTGCCGACACTTTTAAACGTCCAACTGGCGAACCCTACAGGCCACTGGGGATGTAGTGAAGTTGGATATGATTCCTTAAGTCCAGATTATGACCTCGTCGATAAAGAAAAACAAATCCACAAGTATTTTTTAGACGAAAGCGTGTTGTTTTTTAGAATTTGAAAAGGTAAACACTTGAAAATTCTTAAATTTGGACTTACGTCACGGCACCCGAAGTTGTAAAAGATGACGATGTTTTTCTTTTGAAGTGCCAAATTTAGTATGCGCTTTTGACAATAACCCGTTTTTTTCATAAATTTCCTGAATGAGACGAGTCTGAAGCCGAATATTATAGACAATACCATTCCCAATAATTTCACACCCACTTTTTAATGGGGTTTTTTTGGTCACCATTTTTAAAACTAAAATAAGTAGTGATACGAAATGGACAAAGACTCAAACAAAAAACCAGACCAGACCAAACCAGGTTCTAGAATTTCCGTATTTTTTGTATTATTTGATCAGATTTCGTGTCTCTTAGGAAAACGGTAAAACAGCACTGGATTAATATTATTAGAAAAATATAAACACGTTAAGGACTCAAAGATATTGCTATTGATGGAGTGTTAAAAGTCGAAATGGTTTTCGTTAATATTGTACGAGTACCTGTAGCTCCAGTAGCCTTCGAATATCATGGGCATTTTGCATTGCGCTCCCGAATTCGAATAATTAGTCCATCGCCTAGATTAATCAATTCCGGAAAAAATGTTGTAGAAACCTGAGGTTTGGAGGATAATTATCTCAAAAAGCTCTATTAAAAATGATCGCTTCTCTATTTAAATCGATGCCAACCTCAGCTAGACCACTCCTGAAACGTGTGACTGCTGCATGAACCGGGCTAACTAAGGAGGCTTTCATTGCAATGTCTATGTCACACCGACTTAAGCGCCACCAACGTTGAAAAAAAAACCCCGTCCAATCGTTTTTCTGACAGTTAAAGAAAAAGATTTATTGCAACTACCAACTACCCTCGACCATTTTCGATATCCTTAAACACAGTCGAACATCTTTAAACATCGTCCAATTCCTATATTCTTACAGAATCCAAACGAATGCAGCACTGAATACTTTTACGTTTCTCGTGAAGGCGATAGGAATTTGGCCAATGCTGATCAGTTCTGCGGATCGGGAAATCTAACACGAATAACTCTTTTTCGCACTTTAGTAATCGCTTACACATCTGGCGCAGCAAAATACTCGGGAATCGGAGGCAAATTTATCTGCAAATTAACAACTCGCCCGCAACCTTGCGACTGCGGATGGTCAATGAGTACCAGAATCGTTGGGGGGCATGAAGCACCAAAATTGGAATTTCCGTCGATGGTCGGGCTATATCATGTGCCTACCCAACGTGTATTCTGTGGTGGAACTATTGGTAAGGACTAGTTTAATATGTCTTCTTTTTCCCTTTCAAACAATTAGTAATTATTTTTCAGTCAATCACCGAACTGTGGTAACAGCGACGCATTGTACCAGATTATATCCGAATTTGGCTGAAGTCATAATTGTAGCTGGATATCATAATTTGCTTGGCTTAGGCAATCATTCCATGTATGCGGCGGGTGGCAATGGTGCAGTAGTAGTGTATTCGCTTACGGAATGGAAGGTCGTGCGTTCGAATCCCGGCCAAGTCCATTACTTTATACCAAATACATGAAATCGTAATCTCCCTAAGTAACTTAGACACCACCCGTGGAGAAAAACCCTACAACTGCACCCAAACACTTCTTTCCTATCTCTCTATTCTTTCTAATACCAAGTAGCTTACACTGTGTTCTTAGCATTATAAGGGTACTGAAACAACAGAAAAAATCCCTTTAGCGTAAGCAAATTATAAAAAAAAAAAAAAAAAAAAATGCTACAAGCTACTCTATTTACAAGTACATTGAGTACCCAAACTACGAATCGTCCACTAACGTTAATGATATCGTTCTGGTAATAACGGACAATATTATAGAGTGGTCACGAGGTGTTGGACCAATTTGCCTGCCCCTGAATCAGTTGTAAGTTGAGCTTATTGTTTGAAAATTAATGTTTTTATGAACTTTGGCAATGGAATAGGATTCCGGGTCCGATTCTATAAACTTATAACTTTTCTTCACTCTCGTGGTCGTCACACTCGAACTTGTATTTCTAGCTGTAAGCTAAAAGATATTATTCTACAACCAAGTATATAATTATATTCACGAGGCGTGTAATAGACCGTCTCTCCCAAATATTTTTTAATAAGGTAAACAAACAGCATTCCGAACGGAGTATAGGTAGTTCGCCTATCATTAAAGTGCTTCGGCCATCAAGTGATTTTTGATAGTAGTAGTAGATAGTTTCTTATTTTTCGTTGTTGTCTCGCAGCCATATGTAATAGGTATCTGTATGGGTATGACACGGATTACTTAGTCCCAATAATCGATTTCATTAAGTAATATGGGACAGTCATCCCATACCGAGTCGGCTTGAAGGCTGGGCAAATTTTAAACAAAGACGCCATTGAAATATACACCGACGGGTCAAAGACAGCGGACGACACGGCATCTTCGCAGATGACCTTGATCTCACTTTCGCGCTACGACTTCCTGACTACTGCAGTGTCTTTCAGGAGGAAGTTATGGGCTCGATAGATGGCCGAACTATTATGATCTATATAGGCAGTCATTCAGCAATAAAAGCCCTAGAAACGCCGACAACAAGATCTAAGTTGGAAAAACATATCGCGAATCTCTAAATGAGATCTCTGACAGATGCAATATTTCACTGTGCTGGGTCCCCGGACACAGTGGCATTCCAGGCAACTGCAAGGCACATGAGTCAGGGATGAAAAATCGCTTTTTAGCATTGTATCAAAAGTTTAAAAAAAAGTGTATTGAATTGTACGTTTTTTATTGTTTTCAGTATATTAATTTTTATGCAAGAATAATTCAAACAAAGCATGTTTAAAAATTAAAAAAAATTACATTTATGTATCATATTAAGTAAGAAAAATTATGAAAATGTAAATGTAAATCTTCTTAAATTCAGAGGAGAACTTAAACGATTATGATTCAAGCTAATTATAACAAAACTGTAATAAATTATAAAAAAAAAATATTCCAAAGTACAATTTGAAAAAACGAGAAATAAATTGTTGCTCTAGGCTCTCTATCGCACCTAAAAACTCTTGAGAAGGGCGTGTTATATGCGCATCTTCATATTCTTTGAAATCTGTGAATATGGAGGAAACACTAGGTTTTTGACTTAATTTTAGCTCACACTTGTGTTTTTGTCGATTTTTTTAATGTAGCCTGCAAAATAATAAAACGCAGTTTTATAGTCAGATTCAGTTTTGAAAATGTTTTTCACATGGTCCTTCTCTTTGGGTGATTGTAACTGCATTTCAACATCTGGAAGCTCTTAATTCACAGTTGGCTCGCAATTTTCATGGGTTATACTCGTATACTCCATGTACTTTTCTGAAAATGATCTTTTAAATGAACAAACGAATTGAAATGGAGTCAGTAACTTGTTTTTTCCTCCTCGGTTGCGTAAAAAAAGCGAAGGGATTTTCCAAACAATCTTGATTGAGGTTTCTCGTTAAAAGGAACTGAATACCATCTGCCTTAAATCTCTTGAAATGCCAATGATTATTTTAAAAATCGTATATTTTTAGTAACATTGGCAGGCTGATAAAAAAAAGTAATATTTTGGAAAAATATATTCATTTCATTTAAGAAATTGACTTGCTTTTCATTTCCAAAAAAAAGGCCTTCTGGATTTTTTTGGGTCTTTAAACTTAGACGAATTAAAAATATCGTATAACCTGTCTAATCTTTCGATCATTTCAGCAGTGTTGATAGATATATTACAATATTTTTAAATTAAAAAACAGTTCACCTTTATCTTTTAAAAAAACACGTACACTCTTATGTGTTTGCTCTGAGAACTAACAAGCGTCGCCCCGTATTATGTTTTCTTCACTTGTTTCGCAAGACTTAAGCACCGCCGACCCAACCTTATTGCAAAACCAACCACCATAAAAAATAGCAAATAAAAAGTCAAATCATTTTTATTGTTACTAGGCCGAACACCGGATTGCATTATTTTTAGCGAAATCAAAGCAAAGTTGGAGAATTTTTTTTCATATTTTTAACTGAAGGATAATTGTAGAGGTTCATAATTAGGTGTAGTCAGTAAAAAAATTAATCAGAAAAACCAGCCATAAACCATTTAAAAAAAAGTAAAGCAGGTAGCACTGCACGAAGTGAAAAGATACACACAACGAGGATCAAGTCGATACGCCTTTAAAAAGCATTATGAAAAAACCCACGAGCATTCGTCTTACGAAGCACACCGCATGTAGTGGTAGGTACAGGCAAAATATATTGTGTACCCTTTTTTCTACAGCGGTCGTTCCAAAAGTTTTAAAACACATCCTTCTGACCTGCTTCTACATATTGTAGGCTTTTTTCTGCATTTTGCTTTGCAGTAGTAGAAAATGCATATGTAGAGAGAGTGTCTCTACTCATTCTGGATATACTCTGCACCAAACCAACGGATTCAAACAATAAAACAAATAACCAATATGACAGCCGACTTATGGCTCGTCTCACCGCTCACTTACGTTTATTAAAAGAAATGTGACATTTCAAAGTGCTACCAATTAAACCAGAAATAGGTTTTTTGCATTGAATTACAGAAAATGGGTGTGCTCAGCAAAATTCAATTAAGATCGAATCCATTGCACTTGATTTTTTGTAGAAAATAATATTTTATAAAGAACATATCCTGTTATATTTATTGGCAGCGTAAAATTGTATCGAATTGTATAAAAGTGTATTTGTGTACTTGAGCAAAGTCAAGTGTATCGAAAAAAGTAGAATCGTATTGACTCTTGCAACCCAGGCATGAATTAGCCAGGAAAGGAACCGCACAGGACCTCCCTGAGAGCAGTGAGACACTGGCCGTTCCCATTTAATCATTAAAGCTAAAGCTATCAGCAAATGCAGTGGTATGTAGAAGGTAGAAGCGAACGACAGATGGATTAACATCAGCACATGTTCGTCGCCCATACAGATATGGACAAAGTACAGTGCAAAAAGAACAACCAATCTCCTCTCCATAAGCCGACAAAATATAAGCTCGGTAGTCGAAGCTATCACTGGCCATTGCCTTATAGGCAGACATGCCACCAGAATGGGAGTATCCTCTAACGACTTCCGTAGAAGCTGCATTGACGTTGAGGAGGAGGAAACCATCGCACACCTTTTGTGTATCTGACATGCGCTAGCCAATACAAGGAAACAAATCCTTGGCGGCTATTTCTTTGAAATGAAAATCTAAGAGATCTTAGCGAAACAGATGTTTTCTGCATAAGCAAATTCGTCACTAAATCTCGCACCTACTCCAAATCAAACAGTGATCCCAAGTAGGGGGGTTGCGGGGGGCAGCATGCCCCCCATATGCATTGCACTGTTTATGGAATCTACTTGCGATTTCGCAACTAATCACATAAGCAGTGCAATGCATATGGGGGCATGCTGCCCCCCTGCAACTCCCCTGCTTGGGGACACTGTTTGATTTGGAGTAGGTGCAAGGGCAAATTGTTGCATCAGTTTACTTATATTTAAAAACTGTTCATGAACTATAAAATGAGAATTAACTTGGGCCATAAGACCTAACGCAATTTTGAGCAAAAATAATGCAATTACGCCAAAAGTCAATGTCACATTGCCCTAATTTGTGTACATTTTGCAGCAACAAATTACATAGTAATGTTTTGGGCTTTGTGACATTTTTCAATTTGGGCATTATGGTTTTGGGCGATATGACCTAACGCCCACTCCACTCTGCTCCTCTGCAGGGGTATTGGAATTGTGTGTGTACAGCTTCTACTCTGCATTCTCTAACATAGACGTTATAGCCTTATAATCAACACCCCCCGTGGTATCAAAATGGTCCGACATAGCGGTCTAAGTGAGCTTCGTGCCCAGTCAGCCACCTTACCTAACCTAACCATGGGGTTGATCCTGCAGATTGCGTTATTTTTTTATAAAGACCAGTTTTTGTTGTTTTCTTTGCATATTTACATATAAGGGATATTATGTTTTAGGGATGTTCTGTTATTGATTTTTGTTTGACCTTCCTTTTATGCCACCGATGATTTCCGGTCTTGCCAAGCCAGGCACCTGAAGTACATTTTATGTGGCAGCTCAAACATGTTAGTGTTAAGATTATCTAGATGTAGTTTGTCGCATTTTTCAACAAGCGCTGTATTTCACAGCAGACGTTCTTCTGCTTTGCACTATTCTGGGAACAAGACAGGTATCTGATTGTTGTGTAGATTATTGGACAACTTGTATCGTATTGTCCAAATATATTTATAAGTAGCTGGTAAAGTATTATTCCAATCTTGGGTGTGCTCCTTTTCGAACGCAAGCTGATAAGCTCTTTTTGAATACATGGGCCATGTCTTTCTAAAAAACAAAACATAAATTGCGGTGCTTGTTAACCTCCCGCTCCCAGTAATGGTTAAGTTATTGTAAATGGTCCGAAAATGAAAATTGTGATTTACAACATATTATAAAATGTGAAGGTTCACAATATGTGTATACCCTATTCTAAGGGTATATTAATTTTGACGCATAGTTTGTAACATACCTTAATATTGCCCGCAGTCCCCTAAAAGTTACTATATTTATGATCAGCATCGATAGTAATGTCGATCTAGCCATGTCCGGTCCGTCCGTCCGTCCGTCGGCAAAAATTAGGCCTTTAAACTGGGCCTAGAGAGCTGACATTTTAACCATATGCTCTCTAGGGTCCCGAAATAATCAAGTTTACGAATTTTTGAAATCCGCCCACAGACATGCCCACAAACTCAAAAAAAAAAAACAAAATTTTGGAAAAAATCGAATTTTGAACTAGAAAGCTGAAATTTTTTATATATGATCTATGACTACTAAAACTGATCGGGAGATAAAATTTTTAAAATCCGCCCACTGACACGCCCACAATTAAATAAAAATTTTTTTTTGAAAAATCAAAATTTGAGCTACGGAGCTGAAATTTACATATATACTCTCTAGGGGCTCTTTAAGCTCATGCGTAAATATTTTCAAAATCCGCCTACTGACACGCCCACAATTTAAAAAAAACATTTTTTGCAAATCCAAAGTTTGAGCTAGGGAGTTGAAATTTATAATGTATACTCCCTAGGGGGCATCTATGCTCATTTTATTTGATATTAATAAAGTGCAAGTAAGAGTAAATCTTTTTGAAGTACTTACAAAGGGAAAAAGATCAGAAACAAAGAACAATAGATGTGTTTGAATAATTAAACAATAAATTCGTTAGCATTTTAGAAAATAGTAAAAAAACTAGTAAAAAAAGCAAAACCCAGTGCATTAACAAGAATAACAAAAATAAACATACTCGTATATACGAGTACTCTCATGTGGAAATATTTTCAAAATCCGCCTACTGACACAAAAAACATTTTTTTGAAAATCCAAAGTTTGAGCTAGGGAGCTGAAATTAATAATATATACTCCCTAGGGGGCCTCTATGCTCATGTGTAAATATTTTCAAAATCCGCCCACTGACACGCCCACAATTTAAAAAAACATTTTTTGAAAATCCAAAGTTTGAGCTAGGGAGTTGAAATTTATAATATATGCTCTCTAGGTTCCCTTTATGCTCATGTGTAAACATTTTCAAAATCCGCCTACTGACACGCCCACAATTTAATTTTTTTATTTTTTTTTTGAAAATCCAAAGTTTGAGCTAGGGAGCTGAAATTTATAATATATACTCTTTAGCGGTCCTTTATGCTCATATGTTAATTTTATTTTAAATCCGCTTACTGACACGCCCACAATTAAATAAAATAATTTTATTGAAAAACCAAAGTTTTGAACTAGGGAACGTTTTTTTTACAAAAGCTTCGTTTTTGTTTGATAAAATCTTTTAAATGTTATACGAGTATAACAGAATATGTAGAGCGTTCTTAACAATTCAACCATACTTAGACTTTTGTCACGCCCACTTATGAGGGATAGGAATAAGAATAGGGTATCCAACAGTTCGCCCAAGCGGACTGTAGCCCGCCCCTATGTTTAGTTCTAATTTGGAATTGTACGAGATAGAATTGTACCTAATATATTGATAATTATAAGATATTTACATATGTTTCAAATAAAGTACGAATTGTTGACCCAACCCAAGGTTGGTGTTCGGATATTTTTTTAAATTTTCTCGAAAAAAAATTGAAGCGTTGTCATCGAAGTTAAAGAACTTCCATTTTATGACCCAAATTGGTGAAAGTGCGTTTTATGTCATAGCTATTTTACAATTAACAATTATTTAACTGGATTCAAATTTCTTTCTGGAATAAATTCCATAATTAGGTTTTTTGTAATTATATGTACTCGTATTTAAAGTTACGTAAAGTTTTCACTAAGATGAATGGCAGGGACTGGTTTTACACGACTAAAGCCCTGTCAAAGCAAACTGCATCAATGCTAACTACATACTAACATGAACCTTAGTCATTTTCTTTTTCTTTATTAATTTAATTTAATTTAAAAGTTACGGAGTACAAAATAATTTTTTTAACAGCCATCCATAAGTGCACTTGGGACAAATGTAGTAAAAAACAAAAAAAAATGCCAACGACAAAAGCAACAAAAACAAAACAATCCTTATTAAAAGAATAAAATGCTGGAAAGTGTATGGACGGGAAGGAAGGCATAACAATAATGAAACCCTTTTCAGTACAGGACATAATGTTACCTTTAAAAAAAAGTATAAATTCAGTCCCACTTGAGGACTTTATCTTCTGTGGAAAAAACCGAGTGTCTACATTCAGTCCATGGAATATGCCACATTGAGCATCAAATGGATTCGTCCTTGGAGAGTTTTTTTACGTGCCTTACAAAATGCTGTCTTTTTGGCATTTCTTTTAGCAGAACTAGGCTTTCGTAATTATTTTAAAATAGATAAGTACGAGTACCTACCTTTATAATTATTCTTTTAAGTAATATTTCAGTACTTCTATAATTACCTGAAGTTTCTTCAAAATTGTAGGGGCATGTGCTAATAAAAAGGAAAAAGTAAGAGTATCACCATACCTTTGTATAACGTTTGTGTAAAGCCAATGACCATTAACTCAGATGAGAAATCGATAAAAGTGGTTGGAAGCGAAGACACATTATTGTGACTGATTACCGAATCACTGGTGAATCAATTGTAGCGTTCACCCATCCAAAAGTGCTTAATGATAAGTTTCCAGTAAATCTAAACTTAGTTTAACATAAAGAGATTCGAGTTTTAGCACATTTTTTTTTTTTTTTGATAAGTCTCGGAATTCGTAGCGGAGCTAGGGTAGTTTTATTTGAATCTCTTTGTAGTGCTGTAGTGCTGGTAGTGGAAATGTACCATTACACCAGAAAAAAAGCCATAATCCACCACACCCAAACTACCCCGTCATATAGTTCAAAACGACTATTTGCTATTTAAAAAAAAATGTATAAAAAGATTTAGAATTTTAATCTTCAAGTTTTAATGATTGAATGAACTGAACAACCGTATCTTCAGATTGCTACCACGTGAATTCGGGGCTAGAGTTATAGCGCTGTTTCACAAGCTATCGTCAGATTTCTTTTTTCTGTTGTACCGGTCTAATTGCCATTCATTATTCTCGAAAAACCCTTTCCTCCATTAGGACTCGAACCTAGACCAGCGTCTTCTTTGGTGAGCAGACAAAAACCTACTTCAATTGTAATTAATATTCATGACCCTCGCCAAATCTTCCTGATAGTCGGTTCTATTAAATCGATAAACAATCAAACCCCATTTTAGGCTGAGCTAACTTGTGGCTTCAATGGCAGAGTGCGAGGTGTACTAACGGCGTTAAAAAGAAACACACTTTATTGTGAACATTGAAAAAACTCGTTTGTAAACAGAGATTCTTATTTCATCTTTCAACGAATCATCACCTGATCAGAAATAATTGCAAAGCAAAAAATTGGTCAGACAGTCAACTTCTACAGTTTTTGAAGTCAGCAAGTTGATACCTCTTTAACATCAGACCAAATCGGTAATTCATTTAATTAAAGGTAATGAAAGGCAGTTTTTGCTGTCTAAAGAAAACACATAAGAATAGGTAATAATAATAATCACCTCTATCGTGGAACCCGTCGGGGGAACGATCCGCTAATAGTGAACAATTTGCATCGTGCAATCCGCAGACGTGAACCATCCATATGTCTATAACGTGAGTGATATAATTTTTACAAAACAAATGTGTTTGAAATGAGCTGTCACAATTGAATTTCCTAATCACCAATAGTGGTCGGTAATGGAGAGTATCCGACGGATCCCACGATAGCAAATTTTCTGTTCACGTGAATCGAATAAGTGAAGTGAATCTCAGATCCAACGGATTTCACGATAGGGGTGAATAATATTTAAATAGGGTATATTACACTGCGACCTATTGGTCTACTGTGTCCCCTGCTTATGCCTCGGAGAGGTTCATGCCCACTTTCAGAGCCCTCTCTAAATACTTATTTTATGAAGCGTATCGAGGTATTGTTCTGGTTTATCCTTGGCAGGTCACACTCCTTATAGCACAGCGTCCAGTCCAGTTTCTTTGATGAATCTGAGAATGAGCTGTGGGTCCATGGTTTGTATATCCTTGTCTGCAATTTGGTGCCTGCGCGAATATCTCATCCTTTTGAGGGAAAGAGCCCCACAGGATTCCAGTTTGTGGATTGTGGTCTGGAGTTTCGGCGGTTTCACTGCAGAGTCTGCAGAGCCCGTCCTCAGATATACCCATCTTCCTCAGGTGCTCCTTGAGTCTGCAGTGTCCCGTGAGGAGGCCTGTTAGGATTCTTAGGTTGTTTTTGTTAAGGCTGATACAAGCTTTGAATCTCTTTTGGTTATAATTTCCTAAGAGTTTCTTTGCTTGCCTCAGACCTTCGAGGTTGAGAAAGGTGTTTGTCGGGTAATTAGTCTCCGACGACAGGGGAGCAAATCTGAAAAATGGTTCCGGAAAATAATTTACAACAACACCAGAGCTCTGTTAAGCGTATATATTTATTATTAAGTTTATATTACTTAAGGCTAATTTATAATGGATGTTACGTAGGGGACCGAACCGCTGCGAGGTTAAAAGAGGACCAAAAACACCGTACTAGGTTAATAACTAAAAGAGAACTGCACCGTGTCGAGGTTGAGAAATATCTGAACGAGAAACCAATGCGTTTCTCCCAAGTAGTCCGCAGTCGCCAACCCATTTTGCACCGTCATCCAAAACTAGCCGATTACAGGTCCCACGGGAGCAGAGTGTCAAGCACTCGATACCATGCCCATGCCTTTGCCAACCACGTACCAACGAAATAGAGTGTGGCACACACACCCGAAATACCCATAGCGATCTGTATGCGCGACATTGTACTTATTCCAAGAATAAACAATGCGCCGATGGATGGCAGTATTTATGGTTCGCAACCCCGCCTGGTTATCTTATGTCAACAACCATTAGGCGACGAGGCGACGACCACAAAGTGCATACGAATGTCTGCGCATAGACTCTGGTATCGGGTGGCGGTTATACGATGCTGGACATTCGCTGTGTGGAATGCCAGCTCATCGATGTGTGGATGGATTGATGAGGTATTTGGGCTGGTGGCGACCGGGGAAAATCTACACGGTGGAAAACAAAAGATATGAAGTGCCGTATGGCTCGGGCACTGTACAATTAAGAATTATATGCGACGTCAGCGGTTTGGTCTGTCTGTTTATAATAAATTAGGAGTGGATGGAAATCCACTCCCAACAAAGCAATAAATTATAACGGATAATTTGATATGAAGAACAAATCTTATCAACACATTAAGACTTACTCTAAACAGTGTTGGCTCTTGTTTCTTCCTCCAGTCTCCTGAACTCATCGCGTAGAGTGTGTTTTCCTATCCCGCAGAAGGGTTCAGGGCCTATGAAGGGTCCTCTGCCCCTTTTCTTGCCAGAGAGTCCGCTGCCTCATTGCCTGTAATGCCAACACGGCCAGGTACTCAGCATATGGAAATTCTGTTGTTCTTACCTAGTCTGTTTAGTCCGTGTTTCCCACACGAGTTTTGACTTGATGACGTAGGCGGCAAGAGCCTTGATGGCTGCTTGGCTGTCAGACATTATTGCTATGCTAAGGGATAGGTAAGGAAACATATCGGAACAGTGTTACCTTTAATTTGTTACCTAATAATAATTAACGTAAATACATAACAAAAAGAAGACACACTAATAAAAGAGAATAAGGTCTAAACGAAAAAAGAAAGTGGAAAAATCGCGGGAAACAAAGAGGACATGTCCTTTTAAACACATGTTAAAATGGTTTCAATCCTATTTGTGTGGCAGAAGTCAAAGAACAAAGTTTGGTGCTAACATATCGGACTCGGTTCATGTCGAGTTGGGAGTACCGCAAGGTGCTATTTTGGGGGTTTGATTTGTTCCTGTTGTATATAAATGATGTAAAAAGTGTTTTGAAGTTCTGTAAAGTAGTCTTATTTGCGGATGAGGATGACACATTTGACATTACTGGAAGTGACGTAAATAACATATGTATAAAAATAAATACAGACTTAGAAAATATCACTGTGTGGCTAAAAGCAAACAAATTGAGTCTTAATGTAAATAAAACGATGTGTATAAAATTAAAAAATGTGATCCCATTTAAGTGTATATAAATGGTTGCCGAATTAATGTGTTGAGAACAGTAACTACTTAGGTGTTGTTATAGACACTTATCGTAGCTTTAAATACCATGCAAAGTATATCTGCGCAAAACATTTTTAAACCTATTAGACCTTTTTTAACTATGGGAAATGAAATTATGCTGTACAATACTTGGTGTTACGGCAATTTTTGTATTGCGCTACAATCCTATACGGATGTCAAAATCAAAAAAAAAACGGCGTATTAAGCTACTACAAAACAAAGCGATGCGATCGATCGTTAAGTGCAGCCGATATACCCCAATACAATAAATGCTAGAAGCATTAAATAGGATGAATGTGATGCACAATTACCTACACTGCAATGATTTTTATATTCAAAATGAAATACGGAATACCATTATATTTAGAAGACAACATTAGCATGGTTTCTGAAGTACAGCTGTACAACTTGAGAAACAACAAAAACCTCAGACCAATCCGATGCAACAGAAGCAGCACCAGGGATTCTTTGATGTATGCAGGACTGAACTTCTTTAACAACCTACCAAATGAGTTAAAAGCGGTATCAAGATTTTTATTTTTTTTAAAAAAGCAATATTGCTAATCTGTAATAATTATAACGTTTTGAAATTTGTTACAGTCAAACATATAAAAAAAAGAAAGAAAATGTTTAAGTTATTTGTTAAAAAGTTCAAGGAACTAATAAACAAAATTGTTAAGTTATTTGCTTGTTAAAAAAGTTCAAGGAACTAATAAACATTATTATTATACAGCTAGTCTGCGGACGTTGACTGAAGGCTGAACTTCATCAGCACGCAAAGTTCCACCCTCAACTCCTACCGCCCGGCCGCTGCGTCTGAACGTCGTTCCCATTTATTTGGTGCATCTGACCCGGTATCAATAAGGCGCTGATACGCATCAGCAAATAGCCGGCTACCTGGGGTTTTACGATTTAGGTATCGTCGTCGGTACCTACTCCAATCTTGCCAACGAAACGTTTCCATTGCAGAATCCGTACACAAACATATTTCTGCGACATTTTGTGGAGATCAACTTATCAATCGCCTGTTAACTTACAGAACAAAATGTCGATTCTAAATCAGTTGAATCAAAATAACGGTACATTTGCAAAGCTATGATGATTCTTTGTCAATCTTCTTTTTACTATTCGACACTTAACTGTTTGCTGCATTGCTCATAGGAACGTTAGTTTATTATTCTCACTTAATTTTGTTTGACCGTTTTTGTCTGACAAAAAATGGCTTTAACTACAATTTCTGTTGATCGTGCGTAAAAAAGTTGTTCTACATAGTTTTTAGGAAATTTTTCAAGGTTAAACATTTCATAAGATTTCATGAGAAAAATGGAACAACATATTTTCATAATTTTAAATTTAAGGAGCCATAAGTTTTTTGTAGCTGCACAGATGTACCCATCTTGGTATGCGCTACTAACTTCTCTTTCCAAAATGTAAAAACCAATTTTTGTACCTGTAATAGTTTAGAAGTGATTTAAAGTGGTTACACCTCCAAATAAGTTGGGATACTACTTTAATGTGCTATAACTTCAAATGGAATTTTTTGTTAGGCGGAACTTAAAGTATTATTTTGCTTAACTGGGACCCCATGTATATAGCCGAGATGTCTTGCCTTCTATTCACACAATCGCAAGATTGTTAATTATGAGCATGGTTTCCAGAGATTTCCAGTGCCTCTCCGTTTATAGGAGTTTTACACGACTAGTGTCGACTATCAAATATATGACTGGCGAACTCTGTCTTTCCTGGATTTCTGGTTCTAATGGCGGATAGGTGGTTGGATGTATTTTTTCGGAGAAGAATGGTTTGGTTGTTCCATTGAAGCAAAAAAGTCGTTCCCAAATAAAAAACCGTCATTTTATTTTGTAAACGCAGCATAGCTATCTCAGACTAAAACAAGTCCACATAGATTCACAAAAACAATATGAACATCTAATCAAATATCCTGCATGCACGGTTAAAACAATGAAATAAAAAAATACTGATTTGACCTGCCTCTCATTGGCTTTTTGACTTTTAAATTCATTTTTATTAATTATTAGCTTATATCAACTTATATACTAGACAAAAATGAGTAAATCTAACTTAAAATTAACAGGATACTTATTCTAGATTATTGATCCTTATGCGGACGCCCTAAACTTAACTCTATCTTATAATTATTGCCTTTCAGCCTATAAACTATTTTACGAACTAATCTTAAATATTATGTTTTCATCGAGAAAATTTTTAAGAAAACTCGGCATCTTTATCAAATTTTATATTTTTATATAAAAAAACAAATTACAAACTACCTACTCTACTTACTTAAACTACTTAACATATTCTAACTATAATTAGGATTCTGAGCACTCGTTGCATTACGAAACAAGTGGTCAAATTCCCAATTGCTTTCCGAGCGCCTGGCAGTCGTCAACGTGCACACGCGCCGCCGTGAGCTGACTGATGCCTTACAGAATCAATCACCTCCCGGAAGCACCACCACAAGTTGGCGAGCCCGGCCCCTCCCAGAAACGCCCTAGCTAACTTAATCTATCTTACAAACTAAGAGGATGTTACCTAGAGTAACGCACCGTCTTGGGAGGGCATGTTGAACCCTCCACCCTCAAAAAGCCACCAAAATTCGGCAAATTGCTTTTCTGTATCGAATTTATCCCTCTCCGCTATTGCGGTACTAAAACGGAGGAGCTCATGAGCATTGGCGACGTCCTCGCCGCGGATGAGCCGCTTATCTCTCGCACTGCGGTAGCGGTGGTATAATACCGGGATACCATCCCTCGTCTGTACCAGCCCTTTTGCATCAATATGGATAAATGCCTCTGGCGGGATAAAGCCAGACCGGAGTGTACTCTCAATGTACATTTCATTGGGGTAGTAAGCCCCAAAGATCAGACTATTGTCGCTGGCCATCGCCCTTGCAACGTGCCTTCGAGTCACCTTAATGAGGAAATTGTCAATCCTATTCAACTGAGCCCCATCGTATAGGACCTTGTTGCGATAGTATTTTATATAGTTGGATTCAGGCGTTCGGAACAACCGGAGACAGGTCCTAAGACATTGTCTCTCCAAAACCCGAATCTTTTCCATATAGTTAGGCGCTATATTAAACCATAATGGACAACCATAAGCGATGATCGGCCTTATAAGGGCCACGTAGCAAATGACCTTCACTCTGGAGTCAAGTTGACTGCTATGAAACAGTCTCCTTGTCAGAGCATAAGCCTTCTTGGCCCCAGCAAGACAAGCAACTATATGTCTATCGAAATATAGATACTGGTCAAGCCAGATACCTAGATATCTAACTGCGCTTCTCACCGCCAATGGCTGCCCATTTTGTCCAATAATGGCCAATTTTTTCCAGTTTTTTCTGGTATCCCTAGAGGCCCCAGCCAATGGAGTTCTGAACAAGATTGTTTCCGTCTTCTGAAAGTTGATTTTCAACTTCCAGTCGTCGCAATATCGCTTAATTTGATCAAAGTCACGCTGCAAAAGGATATTAATGACCTCGATTTTAGGACCTGATCTGTATGCCACCAAATCGTCGGCATACGCTATAGCATGTCTGAGTGAACCCACCAGATCACTCGTGTAAATGTTAAACAGGATCGGAGAATTGACCGTCCCCTGCTGTAAACCGTTTTTAATTTCAAAGACTCTGCTCGAAGTCACGTTGCCACATTTGACAACGAACTTCTTTCCCATAAGCATATTATAAATTACATATAGCAAAGGTTTGTGCATCCCCCGCCTGGTCAACTTGTAGAAAAGTCCCTCTAACCATACGGTGTCGAAAGCCTTCTCAAAATCAACCAGACAAGCACCCGTGCATTGGCTCTTGCATTTATTCCACTGAATGTCGGAAACCAGTTTCGACGCGGCATGAATAGTGTCATGCCTCGCCCTGAAACCAAACTGGTTGTCCGGAATTATGTTATTGTCCTCGACCCACTTTAACAGAGCTCTATTGACAACCTTTTCAAAGACCTTGCTAATATTCGGAAGCAAGCTAATTGACCGGAGATTGGCTGGGTTCGTCCTATCTTTACCTTTTTTCGGGATAGGGTGTACCACAGCTACCTTCCAATGCGCCGGATAATGTGCATTATTCAGCGCATTGTTAAACAGCGTGGTGAAAATATCTACAGCCTCCAGAGGCAAGTGTCTCAATACGACGTTTGGGACACCATCCATCCCCGCCGACTTTTTATTCTTTAGTGACCCGAAGATGCACAGAAGATCATCCTTCGACACGAACAAGTGCGATGCATCTCGGCCATTGGCGACAACTGCATTAGCATGGTTTTCATCAGTGAACACATCTGTGACCAAGTTAGTTAGCGACGCCGACGATACGTTGCTATGTACGCGCGTTGAAAAGAGACAACAAGATTTTAATTATGACGACGTCGAATCGAGGAACATTAGCTATCTTGGGATTGTATATAATACAAACAACCATTTTGTTTGTTCGATTTCATTCCTAAATCGGTAAAATTTTTAATTGCAAGCATTTCAGGGCGAAAGTGTGAAATGTTGGGTTGAAAATTGAAATGTACTACCTATCCATAAATATATTGAGATTTAGAGAAGATTCGCGTATCTGTTTTGAGAAGCTTGTTCGGAGAGGCCGTGCTACACACCGGACTAAGTGTAGCATCATTCGAGGTACACTTATTTAGACTCAATCTGAAGTCATAAATAATATATCTTTGCGATAAAGTTTTTAATGGACGCTTATACGTATACCCCCGTATTAATAAACAACGGATAGCGGCGAGTTACGAGTAGCACTAGCGCACGTGTTAACTCTTAATTTTGATTAATAAATGTGTGTTAGCTGTCACTGACATGTGATAACGAGTGGATAACTTAACTCACCGAATTCGGCGTATAAGGAGCGGATAACTTCACCCATTCTCAGATTGTAGTTCATGCATTCACAAATTGAGAGGATGCGCATGTATGTGTAGAAACATTGAGAGGATGAGAGAGAACACTGTCACCCATTTGGGCATATTACTCTTTCATAATGCGTTCACTCCATAGTAGTCCCATCGTATTGGAATGGAATACACAGAAATGGGTGTCAACTGATGAAATATGACAGATACACTCGATTTTTGAATATAATTTGGTTAAGTGCTGCCGTATTGTATGTGAAGTGCTGCCGTATTGTGGGTGATAAAGAGCAAACAGCTAACACAGGGAACAAATATTTTTATTAATCAGAAAAGTTATCCTATGGACAAGTTCCCTATCCGTGTGCCTGCTAACTCGTGTGTTATGGGGCGGATAGTGTTTTTTTATTAATATGGCTGATACAAAATAAAATAAATATTAGGCACTAATAGCCCATACAGGGCCTTAAACCTAGCTTCTCCAACTATTTGCGTGTGCGAAGTGGAAGGGACCTACAACTTTAAACCGATTCCGAACGCCGAATTTGAGAAGCTTCTCATGACAAAAGATACTCTTGTATGTTTGTAGACGTTCGCAAGAGTTGGGGCAGTGGAAAAAACCTCTAGGTATTACTTGGCAGTGCATACACGGCATAATAATTTAAACAGCTTGTTGTTCTTATTTGCTTCGGTGAAACAAGTTGTAGACTTTTCACTTTTCTGTCTCTAGAGTAACAAAAAAAAAGTACAGCAGCTGTCTAATCTAAAAAAAATATTTCACAGACTATTTTTCTTATAATTTTGATTCTTATTTACATAAACATAATACTAATTAAAAGACAGGAAAGTTGACGATTTTATGTGTTGTTTAAGGTGCTGTGCTCATTGGCAAACACCGAAGTGTTAACGTTAAATGATTAATTTTGATTTCGAAAAGTTCACAAAGTCCTAGTGCTAGTTCCGGTATTAGACCAAAAGTTAGTACCCAAACCGGTAACAAATTATTACTCCATCGAGTACTTAGGCGTTAGTCCACCCAAGTAGGTTCCGAGTATTAGCTAGAACCTCAAATTTTGCTGACTAGCGACTATAGTACCTAGATTAAGCAAATATAAATTCAAATACATTCAGGTACGACCATTTTATTTTATTTTTTGATTTTGTGTATTCTATGACTGTCTTTTGCATGTAGTACAGGGATTTGGTTTCTGGTAGATATAATTATTTGTTTCGAGATTTTGATAATACGTGGAGAACAAGAAGGAAGGAGTAGAAGTGTGTCGATTCGACCGCCCGTTCAACGGCATACAGTAAATACAAGGTGGCGCAAAAATAACCTTCCGATGTTTTTTGGTTGTAATTTAAAAAAAAAATGAAAAACTCTGATTCTTTTTGTGGATTATTTTTATTTGGTCTTTTAATTTTTTTTACATCAAGTCGAGAATATGACGTCATGTAAATGGCCGCCGCCACAGTTGATTGTCATTTGAGCCCTTTTTATGGCATTTTCCATCACTTTGGCCAAAACTTCCGGCGATAGGTCCTCACATTGTTGTCGGATATTGTCTTTAAGAGCTGCAAGAGTCTGAGGCTTGTTGACATAAACCCGCGACTTCAAAAAGTCCCACAAAAAGAAGTCTGGAGCGGTCAAATCAGGCGATCTTGCTGGCCAGTGCAAATCGCCAAAACGGGAGATTAGGCGCCCGGGAAATGCATCCTTCAGCATATCGGTTGTGGCACGTGCAGTGTGTGCCGTTGCACCGTCCTGTTGGAACCACATGTTTTCCAATCCCAATTCATCAAGTTGCGGCAAAAAGAACTCGTTGATCATTGCTCTGTAGCGCTCACCATTCACAGTAACCGTTTGGCCCGCGACGTCTTCGAAGGAAAAAGGTCCGATGACTCCTCCAGCGAAAACAGCACACCATACAGTGACTTTGAGCGGGTGTAATGGCTCTTCGTGGGTTACACGCGAATTTTCAGTGCCCCAGAAGCGTAAATTTTGCTTATTTACGTACCCGCTAAGATGGAAATGGGCCTCATCACTCATGATTATTTTTGATGAAAAATCATCTTCCTCTTGGTGGTGATTAAGGATGGCTTGAGCGTATGTTAGACGCGGTTGGCGGTCAGCAGCTAACAGCTGGACTTTGTACGGAAACATCTTCTACCAAAATTCGCTGTAAACACCGTCGACTGATACCCATTTGCGTGGCACGTCGTCTGGTCGATGTCGACGGCACTTCCATGACATCTTCGGCTACAGCAGCAATATTCTCTGCAGAACGGCTACTCCGGGGTCTGCCACGCCTGGCAGCATCTCGTGTTGTGCCAGTCTCTTCGAGGCGAGCGGCTAAACGTCGCAGTGTTTCACCAGTAGGCGTTGGAGTGGTAGGAAATCTGCGACGAAATTCACGTTGTGCCAAAGTCACCGACCAATTATTGCTCAAATAAATAGTCACGAATATTCCGCGTTCTGGAGCAGTGTAGCGTAACATTGTTGATTAACGTGTATTTCGCATGTGTTTACTACACAAATGTCAAAACAGAACTGACATTAGGGGCCAATCGCAAAATTTATAGCATTTTCTGATAGGAGGATTACTTTTGCGCCACCTTGTACTTGGGACGATGTAGATTTTCATCATTTCGGTTGTCAGAAGTTTTGAGATCGGCCTAGCCACGTGACGATCGATTCCAATGCTAGCGGTTGCTTCGAAGATCAGACTTATGTCGGCGGACATAGCTCCTGCAACATTCCTTCGAATCATCCTAATATGGAAATTGTCAAACCTATATTCACCAAAGC
This sequence comes from Portevinia maculata, assembly GCA_949715645.1. Lineage (NCBI taxonomy): Eukaryota > Metazoa > Arthropoda > Insecta > Diptera > Syrphidae > Portevinia > Portevinia maculata. The sequence goes on along the minus strand of OX454525.1, from coordinate 107,128,422 downwards.
CCCACAGTAGAGAGCCTTGTTGGCATAGTTTTTTTTATATAGTTGAATTCAGGCACTCGGAACAACCGGAGGCGGTGCCAAGACACTGGGCCTTACAAACAATAACAACAAGTTATTGTTAAAAACAAAATCTTTACACTTTAACCAAATCGTGTACCGATAAAAAATTAAGTGTTAACGATAGCCCCAAATGAAAGTATTAAATTTAATTCACGGAAAGTCATGTTTAAGTCTCCAACTCTGCTCTCAAAAATAGATTTTTTTAAGCAAGTGTTGCTGTTATACGAAACAACGGTATCAAAAAAGGAATTGTATTAGGTAGGTACTTTTATACTATTTATTGATTTTTTTTTCAACGGAAAAGGCGACTTTTCACAAAGTAAAATTAAAAAGAAAAAACACCAGCATTTTATTGGCCTCGGTCATGGAGCGATCTGAAATGCTGCCAATATTAATTGAGGTCGAACCGACGAATGACACTTGCAGTAAAGTGGGAGGCCGCCCCCTCTCGTTTATTTATCTCCGATTTTAGATTCAAGGAAATATACAAATAAGAAATACATTAGCGAATTACAAAAGGATACAAGGCCATAATTGTTCTATGAGCGCTTACGACAGCTGAAGTACATCTGCGAATGCTTTTACACTTTCCCGAGCTTTGCAGGCGACTTTTATTGTCTCGAAATTTAAACTTGTGATTTGCGCCAGAAATAGGTTTTTGCAGCAGCAATTATATAATGAAGCTTCATAACAACAAATTTAACCTCCCGATTCACGGTAAGTTCCAATCCAACTGCATTACAAATTCGTTGATGGATAATGGGGAAGGGAAGGGCTATATTAAAAGAAAAGCAAGAAAGCGTCTTAATTCACGGTAAGTCCTTCCAATAGGTTTCCTTCAGGCATACAAAAGTAATTCAACTGCATCACCAAGTCGATGAAATATAATGCAGTACGAAATGCATTACACAATGTACATTTTTGACTGAGCCTAAGTTTGGGACTGTAACTGTTTGAAATCGTATAGGGTTGCAGCGGCAGTTGTGCTGTTTACTCCAGAAAACGATCATTTTACAACGTCCTGCAGCTCCGTGAGTAAACTGTCAAAGTGAAAAAAAAAAAAAAAAAACAAAAAAAAATGGGATTCGATTGCAACAGTCACTTCAGTCTGCTCCTCTCCCATAGTTCTGAGTTCGGTATATGTATTACGTCCACTCCACATTACACGACTATATTACGAATAACATCCTCAACTACTACCTCACATATGTAAATCCCAGGGTTCCCAGAAGGCCGAGCGACTGCGAAAAAGGTTGATGATTCTAATGAGTTTGAGACTTAAGAAACTTTTTCCGATTCACTACCCTGTTTTGTTGGGAATTGGTATTACAAACGTAACATCCCACTGCGAACCATTGCCGATAAAAGCAGAAGTGAACTTCTGCTGCGGATAGATTTTCAACTTTAATTCGAGTATCGAATAAACTTTTAAAACCTCTAGAAACCTTTCTTTCCATAATTGATACTCTGAGCGTTCATCTGAAGCAGCGATTAAGTTCGTATAAGAACATTAGTCAACATTTTGGTTTATTTTTTCGCCTGAAAACTCTGAATTCCGAAGAGTTGAGACAAAGTTGCAAAGAATTTGGTGAAATCTATTATGAAGACGTTGCCGAGAATGAGTAACAAATGGAATATCTGCATTTAACAAAATAGTTCATAGTGAAAATGAAGGAACTAATAGTACTCGTATATTGGAAATATATCCTCTTGAAAGAAAACAAAATTGAAGACACAATTCCAAATGTAGAAATCGCATTGAGAATCTTTTTAAGCATGATGGTAACTAACTGCAGTGGCGAACGCTCCTTCTCCAAATTGAAAAGAAAAAAAATTAATCAAGAAGTATAATGCTTCAAGAGAGATTAACTAGTTTGTCGCTGATGTCCATAGAATGTGATATGCTCAAAACCATTGGTTTTGAAGAAGTTCACAATTCATATCTAGGATGGTACCTCTGCAATCAACATAGATTCTTATGCACTAACCTATGGATGCTAAAAGAGTTACTTTTGTGGATTATATTTTAATATATATGTAGGAATTCCATTCACATAAAGTTCTCGGCCGCCCGCTAAGTATCTCTTTGTGTTTTGTTTCTTTTATTAATTGTTTTCTTTTTAGATTAATTTTGGGTCGCCGAACCATAACAATACTCAGTGGGTCTCAAGTAGTTGAGTTCGGGCATTTGAAGAGTACGGTTCGGCGTCCCAAGTATCCCCTTATACAATGTAAAATCAATTTCTTTTAATGTAATATAAAATCCATGTAATAAACTTTATAACTGTTTACTCGTTTTGCGATTTGCGTTTTGCATTTTACTACTTCGAAATTAAAAAAATAAACGAGGGAAGATTTTCTACATGGGGGCTCAACCGGGATTCTACCGGTAAAAATTGGAAACCTTCTCTTTCGTTTTAAAATTCGAATAGTTGCAAAGAAGGTGAAGTGAAGCTTAGACGAGCAAAGTGCAGAAAGTTAAGAAGTTACGAAGAAGGTCACGAGTTAAGATATACAAAGTTGCAAAGAAGGTGAAGTGAAGCTTAGGCGAGCATAGTGGAGAAAGTTAAGAAGTTAAGAAGAAGGATACGAGTTAAGATAAAGAAAGTTGCAAGGGCTAAAGAAGTTAAGAGGGACTCAGTGTGAAAAGAAAGAAGTAGTTGTTAGGAGAAGTGAATGGATGATTTGCAGAAATTAACAGTGCGTCAACTACAAACGTTTCTTAAAAAGAAGGGGCTGTCATACCGCTATAACGTCAAAACGGACATAATGGATCGGATTAACAGCGTGCTTGGAGAAGGAACTGTGAAGGTAGAGGACGTACTAGACGCAATAAGGGAGGAGGAAGACGAACTCTTTGACGCGAACAACGACCAGCTGGAGATAAACAAGGGAGCCCAACAACCAGCCGAAGAAAAAACGATATCCACCAAAAATACTTTTGTTTTTCGAGACGTAGAAGAATCCCTGGAGCAATTCTTTGGTGAAGGAGGAAAAGACTACAGCCAGTGGGTAAAAGAGTTTGAGGAAATCGCGACATCCTATGAATGGAATGATATCCAAAAGTATCTCTATTCGCGTAGACTGCTGAAGGGAGCTGCAAAATTGGCGGTAGAAGCAACGGAAGGAGTCACCGATTGGTCCAAACTAAAAGCACTTTTGGTAAAAGAATTCGGAAGGAAAACCTCAAGCATTGAGATTCACAAGAGGCTGGAGTCTAGGAAGAAAAATTCCTCCGAAACTTTGTTGGAATATCTTTTCGTGATGTCACAGATCCGGGGTAAGGCAGACGTGGATGAGTTTTCCCTAATAGAGTACATCGTAAATGGAATCTCGGACACGACAATTAATAAAACAGTACGCTACGGGGCCTCAACATTAGAAGAACTAAAGTCCAAGTTGGAGATATACCAGAGGATGCTACGACAGATGGCGAAACAACGACTGGACGCTAGTAAACATGTTATGCCCGGTAAGTCAAACTTGTCACGTGGCGGATATCCCGCTACACCCAGACGATGTCACAACTGTGGGGGGACATCACACTTGGCTCTGAATTGTCCAGATAGGGCTAAGGGTACAAGGTGTTTCCGATGCAAGCAATTCGGACACATATCTCCCAATTGCCCGAAGCAGAAGAAGGAAGAAGCCGATTCCAGAGGTGTGCGTAAAGTCCAACGCATTGACTCGGATGGCAACCACGTTTCGATCATCATTTGGAGAAACCTTATCACACATTCATCGATAATGGAAGTGACGTCTCTATCATACATAAATCGGTCGTAGATGAAATCGGAGGAGTGGAAGTGAGTCAACCAGGAATGATTTTAAGAGGATTTGGTAATGCTCCGCAAACATCAATGGGTTCCTGTCTTTTGGAAGTACGTGTCGGTCCAGATAGATATTGGGTGCGGTTTCAAGTGGTCTCCGATATTTGAATCTCGGATCGGTTGTTACTGGGTAGAGATTTCCTGCAGAATGTAGAGCTACTGATTTGCCACGGTAGAATAACACATATGCGAAAAGTAAATATAGAAAAGATGGAGCTAGAAGAGGCGCATGAGTTGGCGGAAAACGATGTTTGGAATATCGGAGTGTGTGACGACGCAGAAGATGAGAGTGAAAAAGGCCCGCGGGTTGGCAACGAGGAGTACAGGGATGTGATTTCAAACCTTGTTGCAGCTTATTCCCCCAAGAAGTTCCCAAAGTCTTGCATCGAGATGAGTCTGGTTCTTCAGGAAGAAAGTCCTGTTTGACAGAAAGCCAGACGACTAGCACCACCAGAGAAGGAAGCAGTGGGTCAGCAAATTGAGGAGTGGTTGGATGAAGGTATCATCCAGCACAGCCGATCGGACTTTGTTAGTCCTATTGTCCTAGTGAAAAAGAAGGATGGAAGCAATCGCTTTTGCGTCGATTATCGAAAATTGAACACCAAGATTTTCAAGGACCGGTATCCACTGCCAGTAATGGATGAAATATTAGAGAAGTTACACAAAGCTAAAGTTTTCACAATATTGGATCTTCGCAATGGATTTTTCTACGTGGATGTGGCAGAGAGCAGCAGGAAGTATACCTCATTCATCACTCCGGATGGGCAGTACGAGTTCTTGAAGGTTATTTTTGGACTGTGCAACTCACCGGCAGTGTTTCAACGGTTTGTGAACACGGTTTTCCGAGACTTGATAAGACAGGACTACTTACTTCTATATTTGGATGACGTGATTATAGCCGCGAAAAGTGAAAAAGAAAATTTGGAGAAACTCAGGGTTGTGCTGAAAGTAGCAGAAAAAAGCAGATTGGTCATCAAGTGGGGAAAGTGTGATTTTCTGAGTAAGTCTACGAAATTTCTTGGACATGTGGTGGAAAACGGAAGTATAAAACCTTCTGTGGAAAAATAAGCGCTGTAAAAAAATTTCCAAAACCAACTAATGTGAAGCAGGTGCAGAGTTTCCTGGATCTAACTCGATTTTTCCGTAAGTTTGTTCCTAATTATGCTTTGTATGCCAAACCACTTTCAGACTTGACCAAGAAGGAGAGTGAATTCGATTTTGGATCGGATCAAATCGTTGCGTTTGAATTCTTGAAAGATTTGCTGTGCAAGGAGCCCGTATTGAAGCTGTTTAATCCAGCTCTTGAAACGGAGCTACATACAGATGCGAGTATGGTTGGATATCGCGGTGTTCTGCTCCAGAAACACGAAGGTAATTTGCATCCCGTCTTTTTTATGAGTTTCAAGGCAACACCGACGGAAGTAAATTACACCAGTTATGAACATGAAGTATTTTCGATAGTAAAGTGCATCAAGAAGCTACGCGTTTATTTGTTGGGAATGAAGTTTAAAATCTACACCGACTGTAAGGCGTTCCAGGCTACGATGAACAAAAGGGACTTATGCCCACGTGTGGCTAGATGGGCGATAATGTTACAGGAGTACTCTTGCGAGGTTTTACACCGGTCAGGGTCGTCTATGCGCCACGTGGATGCATTAAGCAGATATCCAACAGTGCTGCGAATAGAGGATGGCATTATTGAGAGAATTAAGAGAGCACTAGGTAAGGACGAGTTCTACCAAATAATCGATGCGCACATAATGGTTCCAGGTATTCTCGACTGCATCAGAAACTCGATCTTGTTTCTTGCAGCCTCTTCAATGCTGTGCCTGAAGTACAAAGCAGAACTTCCCAACGGTGTGTGGACACTGACAAAAATTAATATATGCGTTACCGAAGAAAGTTACCGAGTTTGACTCAACAGAAGCAGCATGTAAGCAAACCAAGTTCAAAGAGTGATTGTGGCAGGGTATAAATTCTGCTTTGGGATGTATGTCTTTCAATCTTTGCTGCACTCCTGTATATTTTCCAGCCATGACAGCTGCATTGTCATATGCTTGAGCTGAGCAATCCATTATATCAAGACCATCCGATTTTAACTTACTTAAAATCATGTACGAAATGCATTCAGCTGTTTTGTTTTTTGTTTCGATAAAATCAATAAAAGATTCCACTGATTTTCAATTTTAAGATAATGCAATACTTGACTGGTTTGATCTTTGTGTAATACATCTGGGGTGCTACGAATATATTGGAATAATATCTGGCCTTTTCAACTTGACTGAAAATTCGTTGACGAACGTTATCTCCTAAAATATTAATGAACTCATTTTGAATTTGTGGTGACATATAAGTGATAGTTCTTCATACATACATACATATATTAGGCCATTAACGGCCTATTTAGGGCCTATATACAGTGGGTGATCAAATTATTACGGCCACCTTAAAAAATATATTTTTTTTTTCAGGATTTAGTGCAAATAAATGAATTATAAGACCTTTAAAATAGATTTATTTTATTTAAAAATGGATTTATCGGTAATAAGCTTTTAAAAAAATAATAAGTCTCAACACTAAGCAGTGCTTATTTTTTGGCAGCAATTTTTCAAAGTGGATGCCTCATTTTTTTATGGGGTAAGCTTTTCATTTCTTGAGCTTTTTAACGCTTTTTTTGAAAAATCCAAGGTTGCGGTATTTTCGGAATCGGTATTTATGATAAAAACAGGCTGTGTATTTACTTATTTTTAAGTTTGTGTGCATTCAGTTTGGGTGTGAAATTTCTTATAGAGCTCTTTTGGTAAGGACGCCGTTCAAGCCATGGGTAGAAGAAAAGACCTTCCGCCGGCAAAAAATTCTGAAATCAAGACCCTGCTATTAAACACTGAGCATTCTCAGAGGAAAATAGCAGTAATAGCAGGAGTGGCAAAGTCCTCTGTGAACAAAATAAAAAAAAAAGTTGACGAAAATGCTGCCCTTTCGCCTATGAGAGCCGGAAGATCTGTTCGAAAAAGAATAACAACGCCACGAAATGAGCGCAAAATTAAAGAGATTTGTGATAAGAATAGAAAGAAACCACGTAAGGTTCTAACAAATTTGATCCATGAGTCAGGAATTGAGATTTCAGATATGACAGTTTGACGTCGCCTAAAAGAAATGGGTTTTGCTTGCCGCCGTCCAATTTAGAAACCACTCCTTACAAAGGCGATGGTGGAAAAACGCCTTAAATGGGCTAAGGCTCATAAGGACTGGACATCCGAAGACTGGTTAAATGTGAGAACTTAATATGTCGGCTTTCAATAGATTTTTTTTTTATATTTTGGAGATATTTTAACGATTTTCGTGGCACGCATTTTTTTGTAGGTCTGCTTTTCCGATGAATCAACGGTTCAGATTTTGTCGGATAAGTCCGAGTTTGTTAGGAGGAGGGCAAACGAAAAATATAAAAGCGAATGCATAGTAGAACGTGTGAAACATCCTCTAAGCATTATGGTTTGGTCAATCATCCGTGGGCAAGGAACTGGACGTCTCTACATTGTTGAAGGAACCATGCGTCAAGACCAGTACATTCAGGTCTTATCATCGAAAATGTTACCACAAGTGCAGGAATGGTTCCCAAATGGCAATTTTGTTTTTATGCATGACTCTGCACCTTGCCACAAGGCAAAAAGAGTGACTGCATTTTTGCAGGAAAAAAATGTCGAGGTTCTGGAATGGACGGGAAACTCTCCCGACCTTAACCCCATAGAAAATCTTTGGGAACTGATGAAGAGAGAAATAGGCAAGGAAAAAATTACAAATAAGCGAGCATTGATCGAACGTCTTATCGAAGTATGGAATAGGAGCGAAAATATTAAAACTAATTGCTTTAAATGCATCGAAAGTATGTCAAAAAGGGTTAAGGCTGTTATAGCAGCAAAAGGCAATGTAACAAAATACTAATTTTGTTCAGTTTTACTGTTCTCTTTCTTATTAAAACTACGTTATTGTATTAGCTTATGAGTCACTTCTAATATGAATAAATAAATAAAGCTTTAAAAATACAAATGTTATGTTGGTCTATCTTTCAAAAAGTTATATTTTTCCATGTGGCCGTAATAATTTGATCACCCACTGTAGACCCAGCTTCTCCAACAACTTTCATGCGAAGTGGAGGGGACCTACAGTTTTACGCCGAATCCGAACGGCAAGTTTGAGAAGCTTCTCATGACAATTTGATGCTCTTGGATGTTTGTCAGATGTTCGCAAGAGGTGCCAACAACACGCGGTATTAACAAGTGGGTCCCCATCTAAGTAGTAACCAAGCCCAACGTCGTTTATTTGCGGTGATCTAACGAGAACCGATTGATTCGACGTAGCAAGGTCGTTGGTTCGTGATAGTTCTTCCACCTATTGTTAATCCTAAAATGTGTCCTCGAAGGGCTGGATCGTAATTTGCAAGTAGGTGCACCAGTTCTAAATTTCCTGCCATTTTTTGTTTCTTTGCCAATGATATTTTCCTGTGTCTTTTAAATTGTCTCTCCAGGCCTCTAACCCATCTTACTCCTTCCATAAATAAAACATAATTACACGAACTTAATAGAAAACTATACCTGCAATGCTAGCACGCATCTGTATAGTAGGAGTTGCATAATATGTAGAGAGGGTGTCTCTACTAATTAAAAAGGGTGTTCAAATTTGAGGTATTATTTTAGATTTTGAATGAAAGACATAAATTGTGTGAAATCGGTATTTATTTTTATTGGAAATTAATGAACATTGGGTCCGGTTAATAATAAAAAAGAATGTCGTCCAAGTGACCTCCTCTTCTAGCTAGGCAGACTGTCAACCTTTTACCAAAATTTTACGCATACACACAACTTCATTGGATTTCGTTGTTAAGCAACACAAGGAATGTCTGATTACTTACTGTGAAACATTGTTATTGCTGGTAAACTTAGTTGGACTGCAAAAAGAATAAGTTTTGTAAATTATTTGTGCATATTCAAATAAATAAACCTGCCGCCCCGGGCCACCTGCCCCCCTTGCCCCACCCCTCGCTACACACCTGCCGCCACTGCGCGGGAATAGATTTTCTATCCGAGATTTATTTGAAAAAGCGAGATCTCGATTTACATTCGATCGAAGCGCTCCCGTAAAAATAGTATCTCCAATGAGCAATCTAATATTTCAATTCAGCTATTTTAGCAGTGCAGGTACTTGTAATTACATGTTCTATTATTTAATTGGAAAAATTATTTGCCACTGTCTACCATCATTATAGACAAATTTCACCTAGAAATATTTAGATGTCCTTCAGCGTTTACCAAACGCAAAAAACCCTCAAGTTCAAAATACATGTTTTTTCTGTTTTGATTTAATTAAACTAAGTAGTGCGCAAACTTCAATCCATATAAACTCACTGTGACACCAATAGCAGTTGCAGATAACGTCTTTCGATGAAATTAATCAGTTGGGGGTACCTTTGCTGTTCGAATAAAATCATAGTTTTATACCTTTGATTGTATAGTAAATAAAGACAAATATTTGTACTTAATTGAAAGGATTAATAAATACCTGAATTCGAAGACAAATACAGTAAACTAAAACAAAACCTCTCTTAGACCAAAATTCGGCAAAGATTTGTTAATACTCGTACATTGTAAGCTAAATGGTTCTTTTTTCAAGAATACCAAATACAAGTGCGATAAATTTGTAAAATGTAAAAGTTACCTGCGACCAAAAGCTTGCAAATTAAGACTGATAAGCAGCTATAGTGGAACTCAACCCCATCAAAGGTACGTAAATGTGCATGCTGTGAGTATGTAAATGACAAGAAAATTTGACAAAATAAGAATTGTTGTGAGCAAATAATTTATCAGATGCAAGGTGTAAGTGTTTCGGAAATGACGTTGGTTTTAAGGTTAGCAGGTTAGTAAAATGTATTTTTTTGTTTTAAACAACTGGGAACAATCATTTTTCAATCTATTTGGGTGTTTTAGTGTTGTTGCGAATTTGTAGACTCTCGGAAGCCATTTTCGAGGAACTTGATCATGTTTATTACCTGAATGGCAATAGTGTGGCATATTTAAAGTCACCGTACTATCCAAACAAGTATCCAGAAGGGTCGTCCGGTCGGTATAAACTTGTTGCACCGCAGGACTATGAGATCTTGGCTGAATGTGAAATCAATATAGATAAGGTAATGAAAATCCAATATTAATACAAGGGAGCTTACTGACTTGGTGTTTGTACTTCTGATCTGTTTGAATACGCAGCAGCGGCTTTTCAAGAAATAATACTGAAGTACATACTACGTCTTAGCTTTCCCCAAAATATATGTTTCTACATTTATTTTGTTCCTTATACCAGAATGACAATAGTTGCAGTACTGAGCATTTCTATGTCGCTACGGATGGAGATTTGAATCTATCGGGTGCTTATGATAACTGTGGAAGAGGCAACCTAACCTTCGTTACCCTTTTTCGAACTCTGGTGATAGCTTATATATCACAAGCAGCACCTGGATCCAGTGTTGGCGGCACATTCATATGTAAATTAACCACACGAGTGCAGGCCTGCGATTGCGGATGGTCGAAGAACAGAAGAATTGTAGGAGGTGAGGACGCAGATGATGGTGAATTTGTTTCAATGGTGGGCATCTACCATGTGCCAAGCAACGCAGTCATATGTGGTGGGACTATCCGTAAGAACTAGCTCTAGAGTTTCAGTATCATGTTTTTCAAAATCGGTTCATTTTAGTAAGTCATAATTATATAGCAACCGCAAGTCATTGTACTAAACTCTATTCAAATCCAAGTGAGATTTTAATATTGGCCGGACTTCGCGATTTGTACTCAAGTGAGTCCTTCTACTGCCTTATGTTAGTTAATTTAAAAATATTACTCCACAGATAATCCATCTGAGTATGGCGCAAACTATACTATAAAGTCGTATATTGAACACCCAAATTATAACTCGACCAACAATGAAAACGATATCGCGCTAATAGTTACAAGTTCCCCAATCGAGTGGTCGCGAGGAGTAGGTCCAATATGTCTTCCTTTAGATCAAGTGTAAGTTACTTAACTAAACTATTTGCCAACATTTGTTAACTTTTTATTTGTATTCCTGCAGAAGCAATACGTTTGACTACTCACAAGTTTACCTTGTCGGTTGGGGTACAACATCTTTTGCCGGCACCAGGTCCAACACCCTGCAGAAAGCATCGGTTAATATTCTGCCCAATTCAGTATGTGAGAATGTATATTCTTCGTTAAAAGATACACAAGTCTGTACATATTTCGAAGGTCGAGATGCATGCCAGTTTGATTCTGGTGGGCCTTGTTTATATCCAGGGTCTGTGAGGCTATACTTCTTGGCAATTATTAGTTATGGTTTTGCATGTGGCTCCAACCCGGGTGTGAACACAAGAGTGACATCTTTTGTTAGTTGGATTCAAAGCTACACTGGACCCTTGTGCTCTAAGCCATTCAGTTAGACCGCGTATTTAGACAAATAAATTTATATAAATGGCTTGAAATAAGGCTCGGGAATGTATATTTTTGTTTTTGTTTCAGCTAAAATGCGAGCAAGAGCGAAGACCAAGTAACAACCAAGTGTTAACAATCCCCATCAGCGCTGTCCGAAGGGCTCCTTTGCTGAGCCAAAAGACCTCCCCAAATTTCAAAGTTCAATTTGCAAAGAACAAAAATAATAAGTTTCATTTTAATGCTTATGTAAGACAGACAGTACGCGTTTTTTTTTTAGTTCAGTTCAGAGAAGAGCCTGAGTTGCCAAAAAAAAGTTCGTGTTTCTTTTTTCGCTCTGACACATCAGAGCGTTCAAACTCTATTTCTGTTTTCGTTTAGAGCTCAGAATAAATTGACTGAGCAGTCTGAATAAAAAAATGAACGCAGCCAAGGACAGACTAAGATGAGAGAAAATAAAAGAAACCGAAATCAAAAAGAATTCAAAATACGGTCGGGGGTTGTTTTCCTGGCGTAGAAAAAAATAAAATTACATAAACTAATTTTTATTTAAAAACAAACTTGATTTCTAATCAAATGATAGCGGAGCACTCAATTGTGTTTCATAAGCAATTCAGAATACTCTAGCACGATCGGTTCAGAGCATGCTCGTGTTGCTCAAGCTCTGCTCAGTGCTCAGCCTCAAACAAAAGAAAAAACGCCCATAACTCCTATAACATACATATATTTGAATTCAGTTACAACTTCATAGCGAATATTCGGTGAATACTTAACTTGCACATTATTGGGCGCAGTGGCGCAAAAGTTAGTTTGTTTTACTACTGGCAATGGTGCGATGGTAGTGATTGGCAGGTCGTTGCGTTCGAATCCCGACCAGGGCCATGAATTTTATAAATTGAATACACACAAAAAAACAGATCTCCTTAAAGCAATTTAGGCGCCTCCTGTGGAGAAAAAATCCCATCGCAACAAACTTCTTTCCTATCCTTCTATTCTTTCATACCGTAAGTAGCACCCAAAAATAGGCAATGAATCATTTGCTGGGAGCTACTTACAGCAACAAAACAAAAATGCCTGCGCTGTGGTTTCCACTATGAGGGTACTGTGTCACTACAGAAAAAAAAGAAATCCCTTTAGCGCACGCAAATTATAAAAAAAATTTAAAAATCTCAGGTTCAAATCCCGCCGGGGCCAAGTTACACCTAAAAGTTTGTTTCTGCTGCCCCACCTTTTGCGAACGTCTGACAAAAATCCAAGAGTATCAGTTGTCATGCGAAGCTTCTCAAATTTGCCGTTCGGATTCGGCTTAAAGTTGTAGGTCCCTTCCACTTCGCACAAGCAATTGGTTCGAGAATTAGAATAATATTTTATTTTTTGCATAATTTGCACATCTATATTTCAGAAAAAAAATTTAACTTCCCTAATTCATTGCGAAAACATTGCTCATAACGGTTAAATTTCGAATGCGCATTTTGCAGTTTTCTATAGGACAATTTGTTTGTGTCAGGCTTTGAGGACAATATTTTTTGAAAATATGGATAAGCAAGTTGTTTCAAGTATTCGTAGAACGTTAGTTATACCGAAGGCAATTTGTTTGTTAAAGATTTTTAATAAGAACACCAAATGAATCTGCGCAGACAAATATTACCATCGCGGTCGTTTTTAAGTAACTATGTAATTATTGATTTTAAGTAATTACATATTGATAATTTCAAGTATTTTTTTTTTGACAAAGAAGCTGGGCCAATGCGAATTGACGGAAAGCTTAACTGCTTAACTGCAAGTCTGCTATCACAAATATGCGGTTTTCCTTTCAAAGTCTTTAGACATTTGATTTTTAAGTGAGGTGGAGACTGCATTTTTTTGGAAACCTTACTCATATAATCCAATGGGTTAATCTTTACACGAAATATTTAATACCTTTTCTTTCACGGAAATGGCTCCCAAAAAACTTTAAATGGGCTCCTTTTTCAAATTGAAAAATGACAGGACTGCTCCAATTTGAATTGGTCATCATCAGCCAAATATTAGCGCACATGACCTAAAACAAAACTCTGGGTCATATGCAAAAAGGTGTTTGCTCACTTTTCTGCGATCTTTCTTAGCATGGTATGTAAAAAAAAATACAGTGACCGAGTTAGATCTCATGTTGTGAGGTCGATCTCAATGTGTTGATTGGACATTTTGGATGATACTAGTCTTCGGACTTTAATTTTTGCGACAAATGGCCTGTTCGGAGAATAACGCTGAAACACGCGTTAAAACCGCATCAAGTTGAACCATAGAAAATCTGTGAAACTTATCACACAGCTGCGTTCTGCTTCAACCTTGAATGTCATTAACTGCGCTTCCTACACAGCTTAACATTCCAGAATTTGTTACACTCGTGAAAACAGATATACGATAGCAAATTTTAATCGATTAGTATTAATAAAGGGTCTTTGATTAAGGACTTGACTTAAACCGATTACCGAACTGTCAATGTCAAAAGATTCAGTAAAATCAACATTTTCATTATGGTGAAGTACGCGAAGGAGCAACGTTTACAAATAATTAAAATTTACTACCGAAATTCCGAGTCGGTAGTCGCAACTTCAAGAGCGTTAAAGCCAATTTTCGGCCGTAATTATCGTCTCAGTAGACAAGCAACTCATAGTCTAGGGAAACAAATTGAGTGAGAATTTTCGATGCTTGATCTTGCCGTGCCAGTGAGACTACGTTTTGCCCGAAGTGTGGAGAATCGCAAACCAGCCAAATCAGTAATTTTACGGCGTTCTCAAGAATTGGGCCTCTCCCAGACCATATTATGGCAAATTTCGCGTAAGGATCTTGGCCAACACCCAAGAAGAAGAAAATGAAGAATTTCATCGCAAAATCATCTTCTCATTTTTGGCTAAACGGCTTCACGTCAATAAGCAAAATATGCGTTACTGGACAGGTGAGAACCCTCATGTGCTTCATGAAACAGCACTTCTTTCGCAAAAAGTCATTGTTCGGTGTGGTTTTCATGCCGATTGCGTCATTGGGCCGTTTTTGTTTTGTCAATGAAAATGGCCGTGTGAAATTGCATGAATTGGACATCAGTGATATGTGGTTTCTTTCAACAAGACGGTGAAACAAGCCACACAGCGGGTGCAACAATAGAGTTATTTAAGCCTCAGTTCGGTGAACATGTTATCTCGAGAAACGGACCCGTCTGTTGCCCGCCGAGATCGTGTGATTTAACGCATCTAGACCTTTGTTTATGGGGCTACATTAAATCAATGGTCTATGCCAACAAGCCGGCGACGTAAAATTAGCTCAGAGCCAATAATGAACGAGAAATAGCTACCGCATCGGTCGAAATGTGCGGCCGAGTCATCGAAAATTTAATTCAAAATATCGACCGCTGCATACGTTCCCGTGGTGGACATATGAACGAAGTCGAATTCCATTCATAAATGATTTGATAGTACTCGTAATTCAAGCCAATAGGAAAATAGCTACACAGAAATAGCTTATGATAAATAGTAAATCTGTGTCTTTATAAAAATGAAAAAAAAAATGAAAAATACAAATTATTTATTATTTCTTAATATTATAAATATAATTCTTGGATTGATTAGGAAATCTTTGGAATAGTATCTACAGATCTAGCATGCCAAAACGAATATTTTCCAAACCAAGTTGAACCGTTTCTAAATTCAAACAAACCTTGAATTTTTTTTAAATTCGGTTCGGTTTTGCCCGGTTTTGTTGGGCTCATTTAGCTTCGGATGGACTCGTTAGGTTGTAGTGGCTTAATGGGAACCACCGTTATGCAAATCAGGCAGATAAGTATTAAAGGCCAATTTGTATGAATATTCGTGAGGGTAAGTCAAAAGCGAGTTGACTTACAGGCGATTTCTTCACCGAGTACTAGCACTAGTACTAGTATTAGACCAAAAATTGATACTCAAATAAGTATTAAGTCATTTCTTCACCAAGTACTAACGCGAATTTGGTACGGAGTATTAGTTAGTAGTCAGTATTACCTAGACCCTCAAAGTCGGAAGTCTAGCATCGTTAGTACCTAAATTAGGTCGATTTTATTTCTTCACTTCCTGCCTATTCTTGTAAGAAAAGTATTATTTTCAAACGATTCTTTTTGTTTCCAGAGCGAAGGTTTTCGTAACCGCAAAGGATTCTTTTCTCTTAACGTGCAAACAATATCGTCGGCAGATTTAAAGGTTTTAAACGATGTTGCACGATGGGCAGGATCTGTGCACGATCAAACTATTTTTCGTCACTCAAATGTACGCGCGCGATTCGTGACAGGCGAGTTTGGGAGCCATATACTAATCGGTGACTCTGGGTACTCAAACACACGCTATTGGGCGACTCCATACACTGCGAATAATTCTACTTTTCCGCGAAATCGGCGTATGCAAATATACCAAGCACGAATTACTCGCAGTCGAAATGTAGTGGAACGTCAATATGGTGTGCGGAAACGTCGATTCCCAGTTTTGGCATATGGTATGCGCGTGAAGACGAGTAGTAGAAGTTATAACAGCATGCGCGATACTGCATAACATATGCATCAATGCCAACGAATCGCAGCCCCCAGAAAACCAAGAAGATGAAGATCGTTTGCGCCGCATCATAGCCAATGGACAAATTGGCATTGACATTTCGGATTCATCACGTCAATCGAATCAACAACGCACTGTTAGAGACGAAATTTTTTTCCAATTGCAAGAGTAAAGAATCTGCACTTCATTTAATTGTTTCATTTATTTGAAAAAACCATCCTGTTCATTAAGTTAACAAAAAATTCAAATTAAATATAGAGCTAATATTTGTACTTGGGATCGTCCTCATCATCGGAAATGCTATCGTTATTCGTTTGAGTATTATGTATTATGTATTTTGTATTTCTTGTTTTTTTGTATTCCTTGTTTTTCGATTCTTCTGTGACACTCCACATAGCACAATTCTATAGATACAACAATGTAGAACTTGTGATATAATACTCGTTAATAAAAGTGATAAGGTCGTGTTAGTACCCCAGCAATCAATTTATGGTTTAATGATTAAATAAATTGAATTAAATAAACTAAATGCATAGATTAAATTTGCGCTTCGCAATCTCAATGCCAAACCGTGTTCCACTCGCAAATCGAATCGTTTAGTGTTTGGTTTGGATTTCCAAGCACTCGGTTCGACATAAACAGTGCGTCGATGCCAAACCGAAACCAAAAGCTTTTCGAAAAAAGCGAACCGAATTGTCTTTCGGGCCCAACCAACTCGGTTTGGGAAAAATATAAACGAACGAGTTCAACTCGGTTTGAACAAGTTTGCAAATCTACTTGATTCATCCTCCTCCTTGACGACGAAGCGATAATCAGAATTAAAGGGATCACAGCCCACTTCTCTACTTCCCTATTGGTCCACCTGTGGGGTTCGCCGGTTTGGTCACTATAAACATCGGCATGCCTATCGCTTTCGGATCACTTTTTTACTGAGGCCAATCAAGTGCTGGTGTTATTTCGTTTTTCTGATCCAGAGTTCTCAGACCTGCATTTTTTAAATGTTCTTCTGCTTGCTCCTGCTTCAGATTATTGTTTGATCAACCTTTAAGATTCCTATCTGCAGTCGTGCCAATCCAAGGATTTACATGCAAACACTTGTGAGAAAGTTTTAAGGTCTTAAATGCGCATCCAGGCTCAGCTGAAAGGTAAAATTGCCTAGAAGTGATTTTTCCCCTTAGTCACAAGAGCTGATTTTGTGCGTGGATAGCCTGTCGCTGCAAAGTAAAGATATTATGCAGTTTTCTCTCAAAAATTATTAAGTACGATTTGGTCGCACTTTGCGTACTCGCAGTTCTTGGGTGCTCTAATTTGATCCCTGTTCTGTAATGCTGCGTAAGCCTAAGAATTTGTTCCTTCCAGTAAATTATTGTGAAGAAAGACTTCTATGCACTCAAACACTGAATGGATTTCAATATACCCGGACACTTTTAATGACTCGTCCTTCCATAAAATAACGAACAGATTGCAATCGGAGAATAATTTTGGAACAAAGTAATGTTGTATGTAATACTCAAGTTGAAATACATACGTGGGAGCAGATATCACTGGACATTGTGATTTCCATAAGAATTGCAAGTCTTATTCTCAGCATATCTATTCCATCAAAATGCTGTACTCAGTCACATCCATCCATGCCATGTACGAGAGCAGGTACTATAGGTTAGGTATGTACAAAATGTCAAGCATGTCACCGCAAATGCATTGTTTTTAATTAAGCTTTCATTTTGCGGTAAATATAAAACAAACGGAAATTGAGGGCACCACAAAAAAAGTAATAACAGACGTAGATATGAGTCGAATATGAGTAGGATATACGATGAAACAAAAGCAATAACAACAACGAAAAGTTAACTTAATATACAAATATAAGCTTTTTGGTTATAATGAATTTTTCACAACTTGAAAGCCGGAAAATTCGTTTTAATTTAATTCTTTGAAACATTTTTGATCTGATTCATTTTATTTTTTACATTCGCTGATTCCTTTTTTCGCATTTCAAATGTTGTTTTTTTAAATATTATGTTTGGGCGTGATGCCAACGCTATCCATTGACATACCTACATAATGTTGAGGGAGTACATGATGGGGTTTTATATGTACATACTTCCACACGAATTCATTTAATTTTTAGTGGCCGCAAAAGAAATTTAAAAACTAATCTAGTAGTCTACTCTTTTCATCAAAGCATGAAGCAATTTTCGTTCTTAATTTATTAAATTGAAAATAAAAATAAAATGAGGGTTTATTGAGCGAAATGAAGTTTACGGATTAGGGTTCATATTAAATGAATGTAGGTGGCGTAAATACTGAGTACGCTGTGATATATGTAGGTTAAATGTGTATGTACCGTAAAATACCTTTACATTGACTGGGATCTTAACATATTTTATAATCCCTAACTAATTAAGGTATATAGAATACATGGTATGTTCTTCCCAGTTGAAATTGTATTCTTTTTTTCTGCGCATAAGAGAAATCAACATTCTTTGATATGACAACTACCCATAGTAATCACCGTGTACCGGTCATGACGGTGGCATGACTTCCATAACGTATGCATTAAGCTCCTCAAATATTGTTCGCAGGAAAATGTTTGGAAGATATAATTTTCTATTTTTTTTGAATTCAATTTATCTTTTCTATCACACTTAATGGACCACACTTTCTGTAAACTCGAAAGTATTTGGTTTGTTCAAACTCGTTTTTTAATTTATTTATTTTTAAATTTGTATACTCTATTCTAAGGGTATATTAATTTTGACGCATAGTTTGTAACAACCTTAATATTGCCCGTAGACCCATAAAAGTTACTATATTTATGATCAGCATCGATAGTAATGTCGATCTAGCCATGTCCGTCCGTCCGTCGGCAAAAATTAGGCCTTTAAACTGGGCCTAGAGAGCTGAAATTTTAACCATATACTCTCTAGGGTCCCGAAATAATCAACTTTACGAATTTTTGAAATCCGCCCACAGACTCAAAAAAAACAAAATTTTGGAAAAAATCGAATTTTGAGCTAAATACAACAACATAATGAATAAGAATAAAAAAAACATAATGTCATGTATTAGTTAGTTTCCCAATCAAAGGCACTTTAAAAAGTGAATAAAAAATATCTTCTGAATTATAACACACAATTAACTAAATCGGACTTTTTTCGCTTTATATGTAATAAGTCTACACAGCAAATAAATTCACTTATTTGCACAATGCGTATTACCATTAATTTTTTGTTTTAGTCAAAGTTGACCCAAGTATTCTACTTTTATTGCACAAAATACCTTTTTTTTAGAATAGACTCCAGTGCATACACGAAATGCTTTGTTGATCGATGGATACAACAGCCGAATTATTTTTTGATCAACAGAATCAAAATAAAGTAGATTGTGTTGAGGAAAAGGCTAATGTCCCAATCCACCTGCGTCCCATTCATACCCATAACTTATATTTTATATTTATATTTTATTTCGTTTAAAATGAGCATTTTTACTTGTTGTCGCACAACTTGCAGGTACAAAGATATGATACGAGTACTAATAATATATCTTAATACTGAACTGTTGAATTTTATGTTTATAATGAGCCTATAATATTTAGACGAAAAGGAAACATTTTCGGTTTTCGTAGTTTGCAGTTTTCTCAAAATCCATCTAGCTAGTTGTTAGCGTTCGATACAAAATTGATAATAATAATAATAATATTTGGTTAGGGTATATTACACTGCGACCTATTGGTCTATTGTGTCCCCTTGCTTGTGCCTCGGAGAGGTGCTTGCCCTCGTTCAGAGCCCTCTCTAGATACTTCTTTGTGAAGCGTGTCGAGGTATTGCTCTGATTTATCCTTGGCAGGTCACACTCCTTAGAGCACAGCGTCCAGTCCAGTTTCTTTGATGAATCTGAGAATGAGCTGTGGGTCCATGGTTTGTATGTCCTTGTCTGTTATTTGGTGCCTGCCCAAATGTTTCATCCTTTTGTGGGTCAGTGCCCCACAGGATTCCAGTATATGGTCTGGAGTTTCGGCGGTTTCACTGCAGATTTTACAGAGCCCGTCCTCCGATATGCCCATTTTCCTCAGGTGCTCCTTGAGTCTGCAGTGCCCCGTGAGGAGGCCTGTTAGGATTCTTAGGTTGTTTTTGTTAAGGCCGATACAAACTTTGAATCTCTTTTGGTTGTAATTTCCTAAGAGTTTCTTTGCTTGCCTCAGACCTTGGAGGTTGAGAAAGGTTTTGGCCTTTGTTTCTTCCTCCAGTCTCCTGAACTCTTCGCGTATAGTGTGTTCTCCTATCCCGCAGAATGGTTCAGGTCCTATGAAGGGTTCCTCTGCCCCTCTTCTTGCCAGAGAGTCCGCTGCCTCATTGCCCGTAATGCCAACATG
Source organism: Portevinia maculata (assembly GCA_949715645.1). NCBI lineage: Eukaryota > Metazoa > Arthropoda > Insecta > Diptera > Syrphidae > Portevinia > Portevinia maculata. The sequence goes on along the minus strand of OX454525.1, from coordinate 107,108,135 downwards.
GCCAGGCACCCAGCAGATGGAGATTCTGTTATTCTTGCCTAGTCTATTCAGTCCTTGTAGGCATTCCCACACGAGTTTTGACTTGATAACGTAGGCGTCAAGAGCCTTTATAGCTGCTTGGCTGTCAGACATTATTGCTATGTTGCAATTTCTATAGTTTTTCTCGAGGTTGATTCGAACGCACCTGTCTATGGCACATATTTCTGCCTGGAAGATGCTGGTACATTTGCCCATGGATTCGTAGTGCTTAGTTCCCGGCCCAAACACTCCAGCACCAGTTCCCTCCTCAGTCCTCGAGCCGTCCGTATACCACTTTGTTGTGTGGTTGCTCAGTCCATAAGTTATGGATTCGTTGCTCCAGTTCTCCTTATTGCTGAGCTTTATCTGGAAATTCTTCTCGAAGTTGAACTTCCTGATGCTGTCGTCCCTAGGTATGCCAAGAAGTGGGAGTTTTTTGAGTAAGTCACCGTGTTCTTTCGAACCGATGCATTTCCCTCTCCCAATTCCCTCCTTTGCCATCCTAAGGATTGTTTTGTCTGCCTCGTTCATCACCATGATGTGTAGAGGGGTCAGTTCCAATAGCACCTCCATGGTACTATCGTTGTTTTCGCCGGATTGATGTTAAGTCCGACATTATGGCACCATTCCTTGGTTACTTTAAGCCCCTTTTGTATGATGTCTCCAAGGGTTTCTTCGAACTTGCCCCTGGCAATCAATACAATGTCATCGGCGTACGCCTGACAGTTGATGCCATGGTTGGTTAATTTTTCCAGCAGTTCGTCTACAACTAGGCTCCACATTAAGGGTGATAGTACCCCTCCTTGTGGACATCCTCTCGTTGTGTTTACTCTGATGGTTCCAGATGGTGTTTGAGTCTCTGCTGATCTAGTGCTCAGCAGCTCACACATCCAGTTGGATACTGTACTGTTAACTCCTTTCCTATCCAGGGATCGTTTGATCGCATCATGTGAGGTGTTGTCAAATGCTCCCTCTATGTCTAGGAAAGTGCACAGTACTATTTCTTTTGCCTCCAGGGCACTTCGAATTATCTCCGTCAGCTGATATAGGGCGGTCTCTGTTGATCTGCCCGCTCTGTATGCATGCTGACGATGATGTAAGGGGGATGTGTTCAGAACATCTTCCCTTAAATAATTGTCTACAGCCTTTTCTGTCATCTTCAGAAGAAATGACGTAAGGCTGATGTGTCTGTACGATTTTGGCTGTGTGGGGTCTTTTTTTCCCGCTTTTGGTATAAACACAACCCTTGCTCGTCTCCATTGCATTGGTATGTGGCCCAAGGCAATACTGCTTCTTGTTATCTTTAGCAGGTGTGGTATTAGTACCCTTTGCCCTTCTTGAAGAAGGGTGGGTATAATGCCGTCCACTTCGGCAGATTTGAAAGGCTGAAAGGAATTTATTGCCCATTTCAGCCGTCCCTCAGAACAGATGGTTGATGTTGTTTCCCAGTCTTCCCTCCGAGGTCTGATTGAAGTGGTATTGATTCCTGGCTCAGTACTAGGCGAGCTGCCAGGAAAGTGAGTTTCTAGTAGCAATAGTGCCCTTTGATCCTCATCTTCCGTGAACTCGCCATCTGGTTTCCTCAGAGACATCGGCACCCCTCCTGACTTCGCAAGAGCTTTGTGTAGCCTTGCCGCAGTAGGGGTGCTGGTGATTGTCTCACAGAATTTTCTGAAGCTATTTCTTTTAGCTTTTCTTATTTCCTTATTATATGTAGTAAGGGCCATTTGGTAGCTTTGCCATTCTCCGCTGCGCTTTGCTTTATTGAAAAGCTTCCGCACCTCGGATCTTAATTTTGACAAGTTATTGCTCCACCATGGCGTCTGTTTCCTGTCCCGTTCTCTACTTAGAGGGCAGTTTGCTTCGAACGCAGTGATGATGGCGTTTGTTATGCCTTCCACTGCGCTCTCTAGCTCTAGGGGATGTCCCGGTGCTTTCCTCAGACTAAGGCGCCCCAGATTGCTCTCTAGAGCAGTTCTATAAGTTTCTCAATTGGTTTTCCTTGGGTTTCTTACTGGATTTCTCGTGATACTTGTGCTGTCCAGGTCGAATACTATTATTCGATGGTCAGACAATGACGGCTCACTAGATACTCTCCAGTTACTAATTAATTTACTTACGCTTGGGCTACCAAGCGTGAGGTCTAGTACTTCCTCCCTGACAGTAGTTACAAAAGTGGGGGTATTTACCACGTTTATAATATCAAGTGACGAACTCATAATAAATTCTAGTAGGTACTCACCCCTGGTGTTGGTGTCGGTGCTCCCCCATATGATGTTGTGGGCATTTGCATCACACCCTATAAGGAGCGACATGCGGAGCTTGTTGCAATGCTCCACCAGTCGCTGCATTTGGGATGATACAACCGGCTCATCCCCTGCACAGTACGCCGATACGATGACAATAGTGTGGTGACATCCTTCAACATCCAGATGTACCTGAATTGGCACCAGATCTCGTGTCGCGTATTCTGAAAGTAAAATAAATTTATATTTATTGTTTATTAGAATGCAAGCTCTCGGTTTCTCGGCCCGAGTGTCCCATATTACCTTTGCATCCTTGCTCGCCAATCCTTTGACTTGTCCTTTCAGGATCCATGGCTCCTGGATCAGTACTAGCCCTAGGCTTTGGCAGGTAAACATCCTAGATATAGTCGCCGAGGCGGCTATAGCATTGTGAATGTTTACCTGTGCTAGTTTGATTTTGCTCTTGGTGGGGTTCATCGAGCTATTGCTCGCGCGGGGCAGTTGCCCCGTCCTCCTTCAGCAACGAATCTTCCTCTTCCTGGGTGATTTCCTGGAAGAGGTCGATGACCGTGTTGTCCATTTCCCCCTCAGAGATCATGCTCTCCGAGCTGGACATAGACTCCTCGGTCTCCTCAGGAGCCTGCTCCGCCGATTGGACAAGGGAAGAAGGTGCTTTAGTCTTCGGAGGAGCAGTATGCTCTACCTCGGACTGCTCACTCTGCGAATTCAGATTTGATGCTGGCTGGGCTGTTTGCCCAGAGATCTCGTCCGACCTCTTGAGTCCGCACACCGCAACCCTGCCGAATCGGTAGCTCAGGGATCCTTTTTGGGATTTTATGGCGTCGAAGGATTCTCGGTCGATGCCAAGAGCCAGTACCTGCCCGGTTCCCTCTTTTCGACAATTGAGAATCTTCCACGCCTGGACGTTAAGTCCCACATTCTGTGCTTCCAGCAGTGCCAAGGAGGTTTTAGCTTCTTGCTCTGCACTGCGTGGAAGGAATATCGTTATGGAGTAGGACCGTGGTATATCAGTCCCACTGCAAGCCATGAGGCGTGTCCACTTCCATTTCCCCAACTTTGGGGCTACTACCTTTAGCCACTCAGCTGTCTGCGGAGTCTCGCAGTCCACTAAGAGCATTCCATGTTTGAAATGTATGCCCTGGAATTTGAGCTTATGCTCCCATCCCAAGGCCATTTCCAACACAATGGCGTCTTCAAGTGCCGTGAGGTCTGGGTTGCTGAGGATCTCCTGCGGATATTTCACCGGGAGAACAGCAACCTGCTCAGCAATCGCACCTGTCTCGCGTCTACTGCTAGCCGGGAAGGTTTTCACCGCCGTAGCATAGCTTCGACCGACACGGTGGCGCTCGCTTTTGCAGGCTTTCCCGTGGCCCCCTCGGTACCTTCATCCACCTTCTGTTTTTTGGCTTTATTTGTTGTGGGGGGGGGGGGGGTGATGTTGCTGTTCCCCCTTTTCCCCGTCGCCACTTCTGTACTTTCGGGCTTGGCCCGATGCTCCTCGGCCCTCCTTTTGGCTTCCTCGGGCCCGAAGCCTTTATTGAGGTAGCGGAGGTACCATTTAGTGCCAGCACCACTAAGTCCCCTTCGCATAGGGTCGTCCCTCGCGCCTGGTTTCCCAGGTGGAGGTAAGGCTGGCTTATTCCTCTTCCTTCCGGTGTTGTTGTCGAGGGGTACAGGGGCTGGTACTTGAGCTATGCTCGTTCCCACTGCCTTAGTTCCCTCCACCATTACTTCCCCGGTCAGGGAGGGGATTAGGATTTGGCTCCTATCCCCACTGCATGCACCTGTCGGTGCTACCGGGCTTCTTCCCGGGCCTTTTGGCACCCCCGTGGCTTGTCGTGAGGTGACGATGGTTCTTTGACTGGTACTGGGTTGCACCAGTTTAGAGCCTCCCTTTCGACTTGTTCCGGGTCTATCATGTGCCAGGCGGTCGTCATGGATGTCCTGCTCCATCCGACCAATGACTTCGTCTGCGGTCTGTCCCCGCAATTTGTTTGTTTTGTTTTGTTTGTTCCTGTTTGGTTGTTTCATTTCCCACGAGTAGCGCGGGAAAGACGGTCAACCACGCCAGAGCCCCGCATTAGCGTGGTAAGGCCATGGTTACTCTCTGAGGTGGCCCGGTATCAGAGAGGCTCCGCTAAAATACAGCCGGATACCCCTGGCTGCAAACCATCCAATAAGCACGGGTCGCATGACACTCTGGATTAGGGGTTTACAAAATTGATAGGGGCAGCGAATAATTACGGCCGAGTACCTACCTACTTAATTTCATAATTTCAAAAATATCACTAAGCAATATTTTTGTAAAAATTTTATGCTCGAAAGTTATTTTTTCAAAAATGATTTAAAAACCAGATTGCTGGCTATGAAAACAGTTACAGTAGTTAATTATAAGTGGTGCCATGGATCATGGATTTTTCAAATTTTGGGTAATGCGTTGTTTCTCAGATGTTAGGTGGAATCATGTAATAGGACATATAACAGGAGCTTAGTCTCTATCTCCATTTACGTGGACATCGACAACTTCAAATTATTGTTAACAATTTAATTCTACTGTTCAATACGTTGAATAAGGCATGACAAATTTTGTTCATGCCAATTCACCGAATTTTTGAGACTTGTTTAGGGGGAAGGGGTCAACATGCCCCCACCGGACGGTGCGTTACTCTAGACAATATCCTCTTAGCTTATACGTTAGATTTAGTTAGTAAGGGTGTTTCTGGGAGAGGCAGGCCTAGCCGACTTGTTGTGGTGGTGCTTGCGGCAGGTGACTGACGCTGTACGACTTTATACGTCTCCCGGCGACTCGTGCAAACGTCGACGAATGCCAGGCCCTCGGAAAGCAATAAGGGTTGTGACAACGTGTTGCGTAAGGCAACGAGTGCTCAGAATCCTAATTATTATTAGAATACATTAAGTAGTTTAAGTAAGTAGAGTAGGTAGTTTGTATTTTGTTTTATATAAAAACTTAACAAAGATGCCGAGCTTTAATCTAGAATAAGTATACTGTTGATTTTAAGTTAGATTAAATAATTGTTGTCTATTGTCTTCTTCTCCCTTAGTGACGGTGAGGCTATGATCAGGATTAATGGGATCATAACCGTCCCACTTAACCACTCAACTGCACTCTTTTTGTCTATTATATAAGTTGATATTTATAAATCAATAAAAAATGAATTTAAAAGTAAAAAAAGCATGTGCAAATTTTGGTATTACACATCAGTAAGGGAAAATTATGAGGTGGCATAAATGTTTTAAATCCTTTAACCTTTAAATATGTTGATTGTTTCTACAAGTTTTTCATTTCGAAGAGCCATTCTATGAAGCTATTGTTGCGAGATAATCAAAAGCAAACCAAATTGGTCTTTTGTTGGGATCATTCAAAAGCTCCCTTCATATTAATATGCGTTATAATAATGTCATTGTGCTACATGTTAGGTGACAAAAGCAAGTTCTTCCCCCAAGTGATGCACGTACAACTGGAAGTAGGTACATATTTCCATACCAGCATACATTGTTTTTGAAATTTATTTTACACTAGGGCTAACAGAAATTGTAATAGATAAAATGTTATTAAGTGGAAGTGGATCTGAATTTTTAATTTAAATATATGCGTGATTCCTTACTTAATGGGCTTCCAAGTAGTGGAACGTCTGTGCCTAAGACAGTGAAGCTTTCCATTCTCTACGATCCCAGGCACGCTGCTTCTAGTAAGCTAGATATACGGCCATGGAATCCGCGATTGCTGGGCCTCATAATCGAAGGTCCTAGGTATCTTAGTATACTAAAGAGAAAGATATTGCAATCGTGCTGAAATTTCGCACTCAAACTGAGTATAAGGTACGACTATAAAGAAGTTCGAAAGGCGTGTCCGGAATTTCCACCGATACGTGGACGGATTTTCTTCAAACTTCGTATTTGGGGTTCCGAAGCATATAACTCGCAACCACTTTTGTTTCATCATTTTAATTTACGGTACCCACCATACAACTCCATACAACTGGTCTTAACGAAACCCGATGCTCTCAAAAATGGGTTAAACGGTTTTGATCTTGTTGAAAATATGGATGAGGTGAGCGTAAGAAAATGGTGTACTCAGATTTTTCAAAAAATCGAGGAATAACGGTCCTTTCAAAAATGCTAATATCACAAAAACGGGACAGGTTATTTCTAAACAAACTTACGCACCGACTCATGCTACTATTTGGAACGAAGTAATATATTAAAATTTTTTAAAACAATTTTGTTTAACTTTTTTATATAAACAGTTTTTAGAATTTATGAAAATCTCACTTCTCTCAAAAACGACTCTAACGATTTTGATCAATTTGATTTGAGAAGATGACTTATTCAATTTTTTTAAAAACGGGACCTTACAAATTCAACCCTATCTATACGACGGGCGACTGAATTTCAAAGAAATGTTTTATTATTACTAGGTGCAATTATTTTTCACAAAAAAAAGTGAAATTATTGCCCACTTGAGGTGAAGTTATTGCCCATGTGAAGTTATTGCCCGTGAAGTTATTTCCCTGCACCGTTATTATCGATCAGGGCCGGAAGCCAAACTAGTGGCTAGGTAAGTAGGTAGGGTACTGCAAACGACTTGAGACGTTCACACAGTACGCTACATAGGGGGCCAGCGATATATTTGAATACCTCTTTATTGAAGTTGTAAGTGGAATAGATAAATGCTTAGTTGGAGTAGTCTACAAGCCACCAAATATTGTTAATTCCGCTAATATTACAAACCTGCTTGAAAGCATATCTTCAGGGCATCGTAATATAATACTGTGCCGAGATCTCAACATTAATCTTTTGGATACAAAAAACCCTAATGTCGACCGGTTTATAAAGAATATAAAATCTTTACGGCTGTATACAGTCAATAACTTAACACCGACAAATTTTAGTAACAGCAATTCTACCCTGTTGGACTTATTCATCGTTAGCGACATAAATCGAGTAAATTTCTATAGTCAACTAGATGTCCCGGGGTTTTCAAAGCCTGATCTTATTATATGTTTTCATGACATAGAATTTAATAGATCTGCTGAAGTCGAACGAGTTATGTATAGAGACTTCAAGGCAATAGACGAAAGCTCCCTTTTTCAGGACGTTCTAACCTTAGATTGACAAAGACTTCGTCTTGTGTCATCAATTGATGAACAGGTAGATCTTTTTACTCACAATATCAATAGCCTCTTTGAACAGCATGTTCCAATAAAAACATTTATTCTTCAAAGCAATTATTGTGAGTGGTTCACTCCTGGTATCCAACGTTTGCTTGATGTTAGGGACAGGGCGTACAGGCGATGGAGAAGATTTAAAATCCCCGAGTTCTTCAATGAGTTCAAGACAGTTAGGAACAATGGATTGCAAAGAACAAATTGTTCATGTATAAGTTCAAGCCCGACCTCAGTAAAACAAAGACATGGAATAATTTAAAGGAGTCAGCCATTGGGAAAAAAGGCAGCTGATGCAGATGCCTGTGAAAAAAGTAATGACGAATTAAACATCGATTTTGCTGCTCCTTCAGTTAACTCGAATGCTCCTGTCGACAGAGCAGAGACCCCCTACATCGTTGAAGAATTACTTACTCCAGTAACTTCTAGAGATTTTTGTTTTCAAAGGATTTATGAATATAACGTACTTAAAGCCATCACCGCCATTAAATCGAACGCCATCGGCTTGGATGCAATGCATCCAAAATTCTTAAAATTGATAATCCATGGAGTAGGTACTACTCGAAATTACATACATTTTCAATAATATTATAACGTACTCCATGTATCCGAAATCTTGGAAGGCTTCTAAGATCATCCCAATTTCTAAAAGCTCTAACTCGAGGACCAAAGCATAGCTGTACTACAGCGCTTCTGAATTTGGTGGACGACCTTCGCATTGAAATGAATGAAGATCGTGTAACATCACTCATATTGCTAGATTTTTCGAAAGCCTTCGATATTGTGCCCCATGAAATATTAATTATTAAATTGAAACACTATTTTAATTTCAACCCGACGGCTTTAAGACTGATGGAAAGCTACTTAAATGGGGGTACTCAAGCTGTGTATATTAACGAGACATTATCCAACGTTATTATAACCAGAGCCGGCGTTCGACAGGGATCAATAATGGGTCCGTTATTGTTCACCTTATTCAATAATGACATTCCATTAGTGTTAAAGTACTGCAAGGTTCAAATGTATGCCGATGACGTCCAGCTGCACTTAAGCTATCCATTGGGTCTAGTTGAGGATGCCACTCAGCGACTGAATAAAGACCTCAATTTTGTAGTCACTTGGTCGCGAAAAAATAAGCTTAGGCTTAATTCCGGCAAAAGTCAAGCAATTGCAATCAGCCGTTTAAGTATCAATACACAAAGCTTACCTCAACTTTTTGTTGATGGATCAGAGTTGACATACGTCACCAGCGTAAAATATCTCGGTGTAACGTTTAACCAAAATCTCACTTGGGAGAATCATATTATAAAAACCGTCTCTAAGATCTGCCGTTTAGGATCAAAGCGATGTTGGTTAAGTCACTTCGGCTGCCCATTCTTTTTTACGCACTTCCAGTCTTACAGTCATAGCTCTCGAAAGTTAAGGGTAGCAGTAAATATTACAGTGAGATTTGCCTATAACTTGGGTCGAAGGGAACACATTTCTGAATATGTAAGGCATTTTCTTGGAATGGACTTACAAAAATACCTCGACCTTAAAATATTGACTTTCCTATTCACTCTCAGAGAAAAACAGGAACCAGAATATCTTTTCCAAAGGTTACAATTTGCATCTTCTTCGGCCAGAAGTAGAAGTTTTGTTCCGAAAGCATATAACTATAATGTGACACAAAAACAATTTTTTGTATACGCCGTAAGACTTTGGAATTCGCTTCCGGTTCATATCAGAAGATCTTCAGGTATGAGCGATTTTCAAAGACAAATCAAACAACACTTTTGAATTTAACTTTTGAATTTAATTTTAATTATTTAACTGCTATAGGGTTTTAGGGAATTTTAGCTTATTATTTTTATTTTTATTTTTATTTTTTTTTTTTTTAAGTAAAATATCCAATCAATATAAATACATTTTTTCCATTTAGATCAATTTGAAATTGTAAAATATACTTATACCTTAATGTACCAACCTTGTCAATACTGTAACACACTTAAAAGATTGCATTGTATCTAGTTTTGAGTACGTTTAGTTGTTTGGGGAGATTCTGGCCTCGCATATGTGATTTTAGAGCAAGGAAACGGAAATAAGTGTGAACAATTCCACAGCACAGCTACCGATGTATAAATTGGGGAGCAGTGGAAAACATTAACGTGTTCCTGATGACACTCGAAGCAATGCACCAAAAACTGGACCTACAGATTGATGAGCATAAAAGGAATAATTTGGTATTCCAAGAGCTTCAAAAACAGCTAAACAGCTAAAGGAGTTTTACAGTACAGACAAATTTCTAATATAATTTATAACTGGTCTTAAAGTTGATACAGAGTGATGAGAGCCACCCTCGACTTCTTGAATTACGAGTATCTTCGTGACCATCACCTCAAATGAGAATACGTATTTTGTTTATGTATGCCGAACAGGATCTTGTATACGGTGTTTGATAGGGTGTAGTGATCACGAAAGCTTCTTTCTAAAAAAAAATCAAATCAACAAAAAATTAACAATATTGATTTTCATACATACATACATATTAGGCCCTAACGGCCCATGTAGGGCCTAGAACCTAGCTTCTGCAACCACTTTCATGCGAAGTGGAGGGAACCTACAATTTTACGCCGAATCCGAATGGCAAATTTGAGAAGCTTCTCATGACAATTTGATACTCTTGGATGTTTGTCAGACGTTCGCAAGAGGTTCTATTAACCAAAAATACAGCTATCTGACTAGATCGTTTTCTCTTTACATGGTAACTTCTCTTGTAGTGCTACCTACAGGTCGGCGGTTTAGACATCAGGCACACCACACTACCCATTTTTACTTTGGCCGTTCTCAATAACTCGTGCCATTGTAATAACCTCAGTATATTCCGCAAATCTACCATAATATTTTCTTTAATCATATTTTCTTGACTTTCGTTCCTTTTACATTACCTTTAAGTATAATTATTTTTTTCTTAAGTTTTTGGAGTATGTAGTGGCGAAAATTTGTTTTCTTTACTTTCGTAGCGCTTTTATCCTTCTTGATAAGCCACCTTGTCTGCTGGCATTCTTCGAATCAAATCAGAGTTTTCGTAGCAGGGACTGGGTAAGACGCACAACATTAGTTCCCTAAATGTTGGTTTAAGGAACCTATTTGATTTTTGATGTTTGAGAAAGTTCAAACTCGCATAATCAATCTGACTAAACGTCTTTTGACTGTTGCAACTTACGGTTTTTCTTATTTGTTATCATGTGGGAAGGATTTAGAAGACAAGATTTTTGTGCGCAGTGCTAATCCTTTGTTGGTGTTCAAATAATAAAAGAAACCAACCTTTTATGGAACCGCTTGCAAATTAATTAACTTTATTTTCTGACACAAAATAGTGAATTTACGTCCGTAGACCGCATTTCGAAGCTCACCAAAGCCTTTTCGCCCAATAGAAAGTCAATGCTACTCTGAAACTGCATATCTAAGCAACCCATTTTCTTTACTCTATAAAAAAATAGGCAGATACAGAAATTCGGTGTTTATTGGCAATAAATAATTTCAAGAATCTCATTAAGAGGGTAAACTGAAAAATTGTAGCACCCCAAATCGGAAAATCTTCCCTATCCGACCGACATCTCAGTTTCGATCGTAGGCGAGCGTTAGTAATTGTGTCATACCCTTGAATCCCTACAGTCTGAAGTGAGTGCTTGCATTTTGCTTCCGTTGCCTTATGCCCTATTTGAAGTTTAAAAAAGTGCATAATGTATCTGCGAAAATATTTTTGTGTACTCCCTCAATAAGTGTAGATTTTCTTGTTGTGCATGCAACCTATCCAAACGTTTTGGTGCACACATAAGCTCTTTTCTTATATTGTGTTGAAATTTTTCATTACATACAGCAGAAAGGCATCCCTTCAGTACTCACAGCTTATTCTGTCTATTTTGTCTACCCACGGTTAACCTCGTCATGGAACTCCCATTTCCTCACTACAGTGATGTGAAGTGTTCTTTTGATTTCTTAATACTTTGTGATTTCTATGTCCTTTCTCTCAGGATCTCGTCAGTGTATCTACTCGTACCTACTATTTTTTTGTTTGTGGGAACAAAATCACTTGACGGAAATATAACAAGAGAACAAGTGGGGCACACAACTCAACTAGAAGTCGACTATACGATGAGAATAGGAAACAACGGACAAAGATCATGAAACAAAAAAAAGGATATTTAAATACAAGGATTGAAAAGGGAAGCACAAATCGTATTATTACATCAAATATGTGGTTATGGATGTGGGTGTATTTATGTATGTATGTATATATATTGTGCGCCACAATGAAAAGCATGACGGAATCTTTGAGTATCAGTAAGAGATCCCTTCAGTTTTGTTTTTTTTTTTTTTAATATGTTCACGGAATTTCGTCCTTGGAGTTGATGTAATTTTACATCAACTTTTGAACTTAATGAGTTGAAGTTTTTTTTGTAATACTGTTTTATATTTTTCATCCTTTTGATGATTATATTGTTGCAATTATTCCATGGTAATTAAGTCTTCCTTGTGTGTAGGGACCATTCGCTTGCAATTAGCGTGTTTGAAGTGGCCTTGTTTGCAATTTTTTTGTGTTTGCATCCAAATCCTTGTTTTTAATTAACATTTGCATTTATTATGCGCTTCTCTGTGAAAAGAAGTGAAAATAACAATGAAGTTGGTAGATATTAAAATGGTAAGCTATTGAGTTGGCCAAGGTCCGTCGGACTGTTTTGGTTTTCAAATTTTTGTCGGAGATTCGGCTTCTGAATCGTAAAAACATTATGAAAAAAAACGCGATCTAGATTTCATTATAAACACATACATACATCAAATGACTTGCAGCTTTTTGTGATGGTTATATTTTGTTGCAAATTCGAATACGGTAATTCAGGGTCGAGCAACAGCCCCAACCACGACAAGGTAGATGTGAGGTCCATCTCAATCGGCAGTGACTGAGAAGATAGTGCGGTTGACTACGGGGGTTCTGTATTCGAATTAATCCCAGGAACATCTTACATTTTTTCTAATGCCTCACCTCTCGCGTATAGTGACCAGAGGTCCCGCATTATCAATTTCCCCGCAAAATGTCCCACATTCACAAATTTGTCCAGCAAAAAAATCTAATTGCTAAATTTCAATTTGTTATTCCTGAAAAAATCAAGGAATGGAAGGCTGATTACATTGCTATTGATTTGAAATGGGATACAATTTTTAAATTATCTTGGTCGAATGAATACCCTACAAACATTTTCTTATCCTTATATACTGAGTCTTCCTGTAACACGCATCTACAGAACGTACATTTTCTTTCATAACCTTTTCTTAAGGTAGTATAAATTTGACTCATACTTTGTAACATACCTAAAAAAAATCGCACGTAGACCCCTAAAAGTTTTATATTTGTGATCACCGGCACCAAAAATTATGTCGATCTAACCATGTTAGTCCGTCCGTTAGTTGAAATTCGGAAATTTTCCAGGGACCCGAAATGCTCAAGTGTAAAGGTTTTAAGAAGCCTTTTTTTATTGAAGAAATAAGTCGAAATGAAAGTCCTTTTCCACCCAAAGTATGTAGATAAAGTCGTTCTTAACATTTCGCCACGCAGTTTTGTTTTTAACACATGGTTCACAAAAGTTATATAGCTATAAAAAATACTAAGCACCAATTAAGGGTCCTGTACATATACAGAAAACAATAAAGCCCCTTTAGCGTAAGCGAATAATATAAAAAAAAAGTTATATAGCTATAACAAAAAATTTAGATATTATAATTCTTAACAATCAACTTCAAATAACAAGTTCTCTTATGGATTTAAACATATGTAGTAGTTTACATCAATTTCCTTTGTGTTGTTTTGAATGAGCAACCATATTTCTTACAATAATTGCAACCACGTGAAGTGGACGGCTGGAGTTACAGCGCTGTTTCACGGTTCGCCACAATCGATCATCAGACTCCTTTTTCCTATGGTATTTTATATATACATTTTATATTTTACTTCTGCGATGGATTTTCGGGATGCAAGGAAAAGGTCAAGACGTGCAGATACGTTATGCACCACCGCAAGTCAACAAAAATAAATGCTGTGTGAGAACGTGTTGAAAAAAAACTATACTCTTGCGAAAGTCATAAGAGGCTTCTCCGAATTTGCCGTTCAGAATCGGTCTTATCAGCGCAGTGTAGTTAAAAAAAATGAGTGTGCTAAAGACCACACGACTGAAGTAAAACTTCTTTAGCTCCATATATATGTACATATACATGTTTATATATCTATATATGTATAATATATACAGTATATACATATACATTGTAGACAGTTTACCAAGAGTTGTCCATCTTCGGACGCGAAATTAATATTGAAATCCCCTGCTGAAATTAGTGGCAACGTATGATACTAGGCTAAAACGGCCCCCTACAGGGCCTAGTACCTTCCAACCACTTTCATGGGAGCGTACCTACAGTTTTACGCCGAATCCGAACAGCAAATTTCAGACGTTCGGAAGAGATGCCAACAACACGCGTTCCCCCATCTAAGTACTATCCACCGTCGTTTAATGGCGGTGATCGAACGAGAACCGATTTATTCGACGTGGCAATGTCGTTGGCAACGTATGATAGTTTTCTCCTAATTCTTCAGAGCTGTAAAGTTTGATATTTATTTACTACCTCCCTAATGAATTCTGTGGGGATCATTGGCTATCCCAAAGCCGAAAAGTTGATGGCTAAAGAGCCGAACTGTTTATAAAACTGATCGGTAAATAAAATTTTCCAAATCCGCCCACACACGCCCACAATTAAATAAAACAATTTTATTGAAAAACTAAAATTTGAGCTAGGGAGGTGAAATTTATAATATATACTCTCTAAGCGCATTTCAAGCTCATGTCTAAATATTTTCAAAATCCGCCTACTGACACGCCCACAATTTAAAAAAAAAAAATCTTTTTTTTTTGAAAATCCAAAGTTAGAGCTAGGGAGCTGAAATTTATAATATATGCTCTTTATGCTCATGTGTTCATTTTTTTTAAATCCGCCTACTGACACGCCAACAATTAAATAAAACAATTTTATTGAAAAACCAAAGTTTGAGTAAGGGAAGTACAATGGACCGTTACCGAGTCTGAGTGCTCTGGGATTTAGATTTCCTTTTTTTATAAAAAAAAAAAAAAAAAAGAAAAAAAAAAGGGAGCGTTTGTTGTTGTTTACACTTGTTTTCACAATTTTTTTGTTTAGTTTGTTATTTTTCACTTAAAAAAAAAAAAAAACTTAGGCTACTGTATAATATGAACGCAGTCAAACTCCCAATGTACCGGTTCAAATGTGAGTTTGTTATTTTTCACTTAAAAAAATAAAAAAGGTAGCAAAATGCATTTATTTGAACGTTTTTTGGAGTAGAGAGCAGATTATTGCCCCACACAGCAATGTTGTTGTTTTGGTAATTTCATCCAATTCGCTTTATTTTACCTGCTGTATTTCATAATGTGTGTTATATATGTGGATGATTTTTGTATTGTGCACTTCTATGTATTTTTCTCTATCCAAATATGTAATATAGTGTTGGCATATCTATGTTACGAATAATAGCAAAAATGGGTGGAAACACGTTATAGGCAACTCCGTATTAATATATAGATAGATTTTCAAGTAACTTCAAGCATTTTCAAGTACCTTCAAGCATTTTCAACTAACTTCAAGCATTTTCAAGTAACTTCATCACATGATATAAAATTTTTCCGTTCAGATTGGCAGATTATTGCTCACACAGCAATGTTGTTGTTGTTGTAAATGTAATTTGATCCAATTCGCTACTTTTCGCCTGCAAAAGACATACAAAAGAAATTCATTCAATTTGTTTCAATTTCTTTACAATTGGTGTCTCATATTTTCTTATTCATCATGACCAACAAATGATGGCCCGTGTGACAACACATAAGAATCAAATTGCAACTTGAACTAAGTTAACCCACAGTTCACTCCACCCAAGAGCAATCCGATTACATGTTTACCGCGACACATTCACCTGTGGTTATGATCAAAACAAAAATCAATTAATAATTATTTTATGTATCACCGTGTGCATATCAATTAACAATGACGATGTGTAACATGATCAGTTAAAGCAAATTGCGGAAGTTAATGTACATTCATTAATGTTTACTGATCATGTTCAAGTCAAAGTGGGTTACTGTGCACACGTGAATTGCTTTATTGGGTGCACACACAACACCGCCTACTGACACGCCCACAATTAAATAAAACAATTTTATTGAAAAACCAAAATTTGAGCTAGGGAGCGTTTTTTCACAAAAGCTTCGTTTTTTTTGAAAAAAATCCTTTAAATGTTATATAACAAAATATGTAGAGCGTTCTTAACAATTCAACCATACTTAGACTTTTGTCACGCCTACTTATGAGGGATAGGAATAAGAATAGGGTATTCAAAAGTTCGCCCAAGCGGACTATAGCCCGTCCCTTGTTTTTTAGTTTGATTCAGGTCTAAAGTGGGTTATAAATTGGTCATGATCATATGAAAAAAATGTCCATTCGCTGATAATTGGGAACATTTCCTGGAGTGGTCAATCCTCAATTGCTTGTAGTCCTTATTTCTGCTTTCTTAAGCCCATTCTGAACGTGATCCAACTGGCAAGGCTGCACTTCTGTAACTACTGCTCCATGAATTAAAATGTTGTGCACTCTTGCAGGCATTTGATACCAAGGATATAGCTAGACAGCTAGTGTAGCTGTTTCTTTGAAGTAATTTTGGGGTATCTATTGGAGAATTGCCGATTGGAATTGAAAATTTCCGAAAAACCTTCGTAATGTATCGCCATCATTTGTCGTTCACTTCTGCACCTCCTTGTTTTGCTATGTCAACTTTTATTTCAACCTTCTCTATGAACATCTTTTGAATTCTTTTTTTTTTCCTCTTCATTAATAGGTGGAGTAGAATCAGTTGTACTCTATGCCTTAACGCTTAAGTTGTAACTTAAGTGCAAAACGTATTCCATAAACCTTATCCGTGTATGCAGTGTTGATATTCCAAGCCTAAGAGCTTCTTCGTTCAGGATTTTATTATCCAACTTGGATAGATCAGTCATCTCCGAAAGTTTAGTCCCACAAATGATGCAATTGCTCGAAGAAGATAGTTCGCATGTGAAAATTTTAAGAGGAAAGGCTCAAAACACAAACACTTCTGTAAAGTATTTATGACCAAAATACCGCACCATCAAGTGACTTAAATGATGCTCGCTCAATTGATTCTCCAAACAAAACTGAATGCCCCAATAATTGATTCGAAATATTGGTCAAGATGATGAGAGTAATTTGAGAGCCTGTTTATGGCAATGTTTTATTTTTGAAAATTTAATCTAAATGTTTTCGTCTATTATCTGTTGTTCGTTTTGCCTGGGACACTTACAGTTGAGATGTTGAAAATACATAAGGTCCCGTAACATGTATTGATTGTAAAGAATTTCCAGGGAAAATGTGATTTACTTAGAACGATAACCAAAGCTGCAATGCGTCCTCATGACAGAAGAACTATTGCCTACAGCCAACAGGAATTCTTCCTCTACCGCAACATCAAAACCAGGGCTTTCAATAAATCAAAGTAGGTAATTGTCCAAAACCTCTTATATGTACTTAGGAATATTCAAAATGAAAACTTTATCAGCAACGCATGTAAGATAGAGAATGCACATGCTCGACCTTTTATATATGTATTTATAAGAGGATTGGCAGTCTCCAATGTTACATCCAGTTCAAAATGTCATTCTTATGATATGGTGAAACGTACAAAATTGCATAACTTCATTACTATGTGCAAAATATTTTTCTCACCACCAATGCAACTGGTGCTGATGCACTGCATCCTTTAAACGCAGACACGAAAATGTAGGAACTTCAAAATTTTCCATCAACATATAAGTGCATTAAGATAAAATGTCTTTGTACCATTGCCAATCAAGACAATACATATATCTCTTCTTGATGGCTTCATGAAAAGAAAATATGAGGGGTAAGTGTTCAGATACTAAAGCAATTTTATCTATTTCAGGCATCCGTGGTTATGTGTACATGTACAAGGTGTGAGGACAAGCGTCGCAATGGGGTAGGTATATACTATATAGCTCTGAATCTTTCATAGTGACTAAACCATTAAGTGGTGCACTGTAGCATTTCTGAGGTTATGAAGAGATCACTCATGAATGGTGTATGCCATTCTTTTCGAAAATTCCCTAATTCGAATAACATGAACGAATGCAAAAATATTTTTTTGTTTAGGAGTACCTTTCACAGTATTGCTTTTGGTTACAAGGTTGAATGTTGTTCGATTCTAAGTATGAGTGAGCTTACCATACGTCCTATTTGACCGGGAAAGTCGCGATTTCAAGTACTTGTCCTGATATCAAGGCCTTACCGGTTAAATATATTATATCTTGACTTTTTCCATTTGACATTTCCGTTCCAAAATATAATTTGGGTTTTAATCGGTTCGATGTCGAACGAATAACCTTCACTTCACGTCACTTTCATATAGACAACACTGAACGCTATCATTCACCCTTGCCCTATGGCTGTCAATGCGGCATAAAAGATCTTCTGTATCAAAGGGTTGTCTTAGCCTAAAAGACGAGTGACCTCCCTAGTGAAAGCCAATACGTCTTTTGTGGCAGAGTTATGAAGCTCCACCTGTGAACGCATCTCCCTATGAAAGATGCGTAGTCTCAACCAATAGAGAGCTGGACATTTACAAATAATGTGTGACAGGTTTCCTCTTCCTCTATGCAGAACCTACTTTGTGACTCTGGACTTATGTTTATTTTGTTGCGATGATATCTCAAACCACACCGGCCAGTGAGAGAGCCCATTAGTTTTCTAATGCCTAATGCCTAATTAATCGTGTGGATTGTCTTAAACCAGGGACACTTTCCCAATGTTTTAAACGAAGGTGCGCTGTTTCCATTCTTTAAGATTCTGTAGATTCATTGCTCGCTTTACCCTGGTGGCCAGGCACCCATCCCAGGTTCACCTCGTTGTATTGGGCTAGTTTTTGCAAGGCATTGTAGCAGTTCTTAACAGCCAAAGAGTCCATTGTGTTGGACGACAGTGCCTGTAGTGCTGCTTGACTATCTGAAAATATGTGTATATAAGCGCCTTTTCAAAGTTTAAAACAGCGCAGATCTCAATGGCATGGATGTCTGCCTGGAACATTGTGGGACACATTCGCAGGTAACGAGACTTTGGTGTTGGGTCCAAAGACACCAGCTCCAACTCCGGGTTCCATTTTACATTTGGGTCCACAACTGGAGCACCCTTGACCCTAGAACAATCCAATATTTCTACCTCAAATAATTTCCCAAAAACTGTATTCCCTAACCATTAAGTCAGGGAGGGAGTAAAACAGGTCCAAGTTTGGGATTGGGTTAAGTATTTTCAGATGTCCTCAAGGTAATTTGAATTATACTTGTATTTAAGCTGCCGTCTTCCTAATGAAGATTTGTAAAGGTTATAGCCCAACAATAGTTTTCAGTGCGTTGGAGTTTCTGGAGCTTGTTTGCCGTAGTTCGTTCAAGTACTTTTGGCCACACTACGATGGCGTCTAACCGTCATAGTATATAACCAGTGTATTAATTTGGGGACTACGGGTTCTGAAATAAAGGCGTCTGCAGGTCCACATGGCTCTAGTACGGTGGTGGACTTGACGTGCAAGTTCCAGTTGAGTTTCCTATCTAGGGTGATTCCTAGATATTTTACTTCATTGGAGTAACTCATGATGGCACCTTTTATGGTGATAGGTTCGAGATTAACCTGTCTTGATATTGTTAGAGGCACCAGGATGGTTTTGTGATTATTGATGGATAGTCTTTCCCTTGGACATATTCTGAAACGTGTAGCAATGCGTTCTGCATGCCATCAGTTATGATTGCGCTAAGCCTACCATTAATAATAATAGTCAGGTCATCAGCATAACCTATGCTCACAACTTACAGCCATTGTCACAATGCTATTTTTATATTTCATTGTCTGACATTGAGACACAACAACTTAGACTTAAACAAATTTATTAGTCGCGCAATGATAATTACTGTTATCGTAAGATAGTTTCCGTTATTAAAATTAATAATTTAAATTAAGAAAAAATTATTTTTATTTTCGATTTCTCATTGCGGACGTTCACATATATTGCAGGTGGCAATGGTGCGATGGTAGTGTATTCGCAAAGTGATTGGCAGGTCGTGTGTTCGAATACCGACCAGAGCCATGCTTTGTAAAATTGAATACTGTAGGAAGGGGGTATTTGGGTGTTAATGTTCCCGGTAGAAGAGGTGGCACGCTTGTCGTTGCTCGGCAACAGCTCGTCGGATGGGGGGGATCTGTATATCAGATAGATACTAAATGCAGGCATGCACTTATAGACATGACCTGGTCTCCAAGTTTACTTGCCATATGATCTTGCATGCCTTAAAGCGATGACAAGTCATTATCGGATGGAAGAGGAAGGGGAAATGAAGAAAAATAAAAAACAGCTTAAGAGAGGAGGTGAGAGAAAGAGGAAATGAGAGAAGGAGGAATAGAAAGATGAAGTCAGATGTTGATGACGTAATATGGTGCACTCGGAAGAGAAACCATCAGGCTGGCCCAACCTGCGGCATAACCGTAGTCATGCTCCTTATTTGTCTCAGGCCTGGACATATGAGAGACAATCCCTTTTTTTGTCGATTTAAAGTGAATGCACACCCTTTCCCTCCTTTAGATCATTCTTGCGCTCACCACCCCATATCACCAAGGAGAAGCTTATTCAGCCATATGAAAATCCATTCAATTCGATTGATACATTATAATAGATAATTTATTCATCATTTTTATCTTATGAACTAAGGGAGTTTATTAAAGAGAACAGTTTGGTTTTCAAGGAATTCAATGGGATACATTTGTATCGAGAGCGAAATTTTCTATTAATTCACTTTCTATCAGAAGGATAGTGAAATTATATATAATTTGTATTGCATGTAAATATAGGTATAGCAACTTAGAACTAGGTATAGCAACTAAGAACATGTGAATATGATTATTAATTACTAGGTAGGCTTAAAGCAATTAGATATAATATGGTATGTATGTACGTATTAGGAAATTTGAAACAGCTTTGGGTAAGTGTACTTGTAACTCTCAAGTTGGATTGATTTAAAAAAAAAAGATTATTGTACGGAAGAATATAAAACTAGCATTAAATAGGTATATCTTATTAGTATTAAATAATAGGAAAAACGAGTAAGATATGCATGATTAGGTATTTGAGTTTGTCTTGTATTAAGCGCAGAAGGCACTGTATGTAAATTTTAAAAGAAGTAAATTACTAAGCTGATGTAAGAGTTCTGAATATTATCTAAGCATGAACATTTTGAAATAAAAAACGGAAGATTACTTACGGTTGTATTTTGATATTGATGAATGTTGAGTTTATTCGAACTGCAGACTCGTTGTGCGCACATCGGGTTCTGTAGAGCACTGTATGGAAAAATATTTCTTAATATAAGCTTTTGTGAAAGCGAGTTATCAAAATCTTTAGACTTTTCCTTTCTTACCACGTGGTTTCATGCACTTACTGTATGAATACACAAAACTAACTTAATATCTAAAATTGCAATAATTAATTTCAAACACATGCTCAACAAATATTACAATAAAATTAAATAAAACAAATAATAAAAAAAGGATGCTTTTTTGACGTCTCGCGTTCTGATGCAGTCTGCTTGCCGGATGATCATTGACGACGTGAGGATTGCTGGACTCGGATGGTCATTTCATGGCCAGTTGCGGCAACAAAATTAATTTGGCGATGGTCCATACGTGTTTCACGGGGCGGTATGACAGTGGATGATGGTTTTACTGTCGCTTGGCTGATCTTAGTACCACTTGGACTGATTTCGGTTGGATATTTTTGGTGCGGTTAACCTCGTGTGCACGTGTGTTTCGGCACTGGTCCTTTTGTTTGGTAATGCACAACTATGTCGATTGACGATTAATCACTTTATTGGATTGATGTACTTTGAACAATTTTTATGAAAATATTTGTTTTTAGACTTGTCACTTGCGACAACCGGGTAGTAAGCAAATTGGCTATCTCTCACGCCACTTCGAACCACTTAATGTCTCTCGCTTCGAACTTTTGAATAGACCAAACTATGCAAAAAAAAGAAGAAACTTCACACGACTTTTCGTACTTATATATCCTCTCGTCGGCGGAAGTGGCTGTCCCTTCTCTCGAGTGTCGAAAGTCATTCTTTCATTTGGGCAAAAATTACAGCGGCTTTATCGAGTGAGCGAAAGATTAAAGTATTGCCATTAGTCAAAAAAAAATATAGTTCGTGAGATTTAGATTTCGCTAAATTTTTCCAGATATATATACAAGAAATATTTACAAGGTGCATGCTACAATACACACAATAAATCAAATCTCAATTAAGCAATTAAGGCGCCACCTGTGGAGATAAAAAAAACCCTATCGCAGCAAAAACTTCTATCATATCCTCCTATTTTTTCAGTAGTAATCAACACCCAAAAACAGGCAATGAATCTGGGTGCTGTTTGCAGCAACGAAAATGCCTGCGCTGTGGCAACACTATAAGGGTACCGTATCAATTACAGAAAAATAAAAAAATCCCTTTAGCGCACGCTAATTATGAAAAAAAAAAAAATCATTTTAAATGGATGCAACACAAAACTATCTTGGCTGTTCGTTAACTCTACCGTCTTTCTTTAAAACCACTTATAGACAACAAGACTGTGATTTTTTTAGGGCTGCCAAGGAAGCAACGTTTTCATTTTTCACGTTGTTGTTTACCGTTCTAGGCTTTTTTTAACTTCTGGCTCGCCAAGGCGGTTTAAAAGGGGGAACTTCGACCTAAAAGATCTTTTCCACCATATGGGCCAGAAAAACTTTAGGTTAGTAGAATTTCTACTTTCCGTGTAAAGCGGATAATTTTACCAGTAGAAGATTTCCTTATGTCTTCGGGGCTCATATGTTCGCTGAAAAAGATCTTCTTTCTAATTCCATTAAGGCCCGGACGTTCACATAACATATTTTCAGCTGACTCGTCATCTTCAAGACAAAGTCGGCACTTAGGAGTGTCTACTATTTTCATTTTGTTTAGATGAGATGTTAAACCATGGTGACCAGTAAGGTAACCTACTAAATTTTTGATATCATGCCTGCTTAGATTATTGAAGGGCCGAATGGCTCATTTGGCCTGTCTTACACCTGGGATGCTTTCCCAATGATAGATACATTTTCTATGTTCCAGATTTTTATTGCTGCAGTTGCTAAATAAAGGTTCGGGATAGGTGTTTCTGAACCTTTTCTGGCCAATTCATCGGCCTTTTCATTACCTTCTACCCTTTCATGGCCCGGAAGCAACCATAATTTGGTCTTGTTTCTTAATCCGAGTGCTTGAAGGGTATTGAAGCAGTACATGACTGATTTGGAGTCAATGGTGTGCGAGCTAAGTTCGTTTATAGCTGCTGGACTATCCGTGAATATATGGATGATTGCACCTTTTATGCCAGCTTAATAAATCTCGCTGGCGCATTCTTGAATGGCGTGGAGCTCTGCTTGAAATACGCTGGGACTTTTTTCCATGGTTATCGTAAAGCGTTTATTTGGTCCGTATATTCCCGCTCCTACCCCCGTTTCCATTTTAGAACCATCCGTATACCACTTCGTGCCGTTGTGGCTGTTTGGTGGGTTATTACTAACCGATACTTCTCTCTTAGGGATCTCCGTTTATTTAGTTTTAAGTCTTGTAATTTGCTCGTCAAAATTGGTATCAACATTTTTCAATCCAAAATTTGCTCTTGATAAGAATGTGATTACAAATGTGATTAGAAAAAAGTTCTACAATGTGGAAATACTCGATTCCTTTTTCTCCTATCATCCATTGAAAGGATGCTAAAAAAATTACAAATGACTAGGGTTCGTACTTCATACTCCAAGAACACTTTACACTTGTAATTAAATCCTTTTTTGGTAAGAAATGCAGTGAAATGTAATTTTTGTGGTTTTTTCACCGACAATAAAGCACTTCGCGAACCTATCTTTTTCTGAAGTGCCGAATCTCCTACTTAAACGTGCAAAAAATATTTAAATATACAATTTCAGTAAATTGCAGAAATCGTATGGAAAAATCATTGTAATTGTTAATAAAGTGTTTATTTTAATGCAATCAAAAGCTTTGAAGAGTAAAAACTATCATTTAATAGACACAGAAGTATATTACATCAAAAAAAAAAAAAACAATAACAACTGTGAACATGTTGACCAAAAGAACTTGTGCAGCCCTCGATGCAGCAATTTACTGTAATTTTAATTTTTGTTTGTACTATTTTGTTATAAAATTATTGTTTTTGTTCGTTTGCATTTAGTATTATAAAATGTTTGTATAGAAAATTGTTCAACTTAATTTGTTTCTAAACAAAAATATTTTTCTCCACAACAACGCGATTCTCACGGTTTCATTTTAATTATATTCTATTGTAAAGGTATGTTAATTTTGACTTTGAGTTTCTAGCATACCTTAAAATTGCCAGTAGACCCCTAAAAGTTATTATATTTGTGATCAGCATCGATAGCAATGTAGATCTAGCCATTTCCGTCCTTCCATCGGCAAAAATTAGGCCTTAAAACTCAAGCTAGAAGATGCAATTTCAAATATACACTCTCTAGGTCCCCAAATTAATCAAGTGCAAGAATTTATTAAATCACAATCTCAAAAAAAAATATCGAAAAAATCGTAATTTGAGAATTTTGCTAAGATTTTCAAAATCCGCATATAATTAAAAAAAAAAACAGTTATATCAAAAAGTCAACGTTTGAGCTGAGACGCTGAGTCATGCCTACTTTAAAAAGGCGATTTTTTTGTAAAGCAACGTTGTTTTTTTTCAATAAAATCCTGTAAATGTTGTAAACTTTGATATTTGCCACGCCCACTTTTTGAGGGATAGGAATAGGGTATCCAATAATTCGCCCAAGCGGACTGTAGCCTTTTCCCGTGGTTTTTTGTTCCCAATCCTATTTTATTCTTTACTTTTTAGTTTTCAAAAAAAGCGTTTTTCTCCTTCTTAATTCTGCAACTTTTTTTCTTATAATTCGCTTTATTATACTTTTTTACGAAATGTTGGCGTAAAACTCATCTCCCGCTATAGAAATTTACCAATTGTTACCAATTTGTTATTTCAGCAGTTTTTTTTTCATTTGACACCGACCTTGTCGCGAAGTAAAGTAAAATCTTGGCTTCTTGGTTTTGATCACAATGAAATTGAAGTTTTGCTGCGCTATATTGTTTAATTTCGCTCTATTGTTTTTTTTTATACTAAAGAAGACATAAAGTTAATTGCTTTAAGTGTTTTAATGTTTTTTTTTCCTTCTTTTCAGTTTGTCATTAAAATTTAGTTGAAAATCACTACGAGCTTACATTTTTTATCATCAGCAGCTCTAGTTAATGAGACCATTGGAAGGGCAATAATCAAAACTTTTATTGAGGTAGTTCTGGCGAAAATATGGCAATAAAAGTTATGAGAATAGATGGGTTCAAGTTGTTAATCGTTCCAAGGACCAATGCATTTTATTGTGAAATCTTAAACGCGTCCTCGAGTATGCGTTGAGAGTCTTTTTCTATTGACTTTGAAATTCATTTTTTTATTCATTGATAAATATCTACTTACATACTAGACAAAAATGATTAAACCTAACTTAAAATTAACAGGATACTTATTCTTATTTATTGGTCCTTATGCGAACGCTCTAAACTTAACTATATCTTAGAATTATTGCCTTTCGGCCTACGAACTATTTTACGAACTAATCTTACATATATATTCCTCGAGAAAATTTACTAAAACTCGGTATCATTATTGAGATTTTATATAAAACAAATTACAAACTACCTATTCTACTTACTTAAACTACTTAACGTATTCTAACTATAATTAGGATTCTGAGCACTCGTTGCCTGGCGCAATAAGTGGTCAAAATCCCAATTGCTTTCCGAGCGCCTGGCAGTCGTCAACGTGCACACGCGCCGCCGTGAGCCGACTGAAGCCTTACAGCGTCAGTCAACTCCCGGAAGCACCACCACACGTTGGCGAGCCCGGCCTCTCCCAAAAACGCCCTAGCTGACTTAATCTAACTTATAAGCTAAGAGGATGTTACCTAGAGTAACGCACCGTCCTGGGAGGGCATGTTGACCCCTCCCCCCTCAACAAGCCACCAAAATTCGGCGAATTGCTTTTCCGTGTCGAATCTATCCCTCTCCGATATTGCGGTACTAAAACGGAGGAGCTCATGAGCATTGGCGACGTCCCCGTCATGGAGGAGCCGCTTATCTCTCGCGCTGCGGTAGCGATGGTATAAGACCGGGATACCATCCCTCGTCTGTACCAGCCCTTTTGAATCAATATGGATAAATGCCTCTGGCGGGATAAAGCCAGACCGGAGCGTACTCTCTATGTACATTTCATTGGGGTAGTAAGCCCCAAATATCAGACTATTGTCGCTGGCCATCGCCCTTGCAACGTGCCTTCGAGTGACCTTAATGAGGAAATTGTCAATCCTATTCAACTGAGCCCCATCGTATAGGACCTTGTTGGGATAGTATTTTATATAGTTGGATTCAGGCGTTCGGAACAACCGGAGACAGGTCCTAAGACATTGTCTCTCCAAAACCCGAATCTTTTCCATATAGCTAGGCGCTATATTAAACCATAATGGACAACCATAAGCGATGATCGGCCTTATAAGGGCCACGTAGCAAATGACCTTCACTCTGGAGTCAAGTTGACTGCTATGAAACAGTCTCCTTGTTAGAGCATAAGCCTTCTTGGCCCCAGCAAGACAAGCAACTATATGTCTATCGAAATACAGATACTGGTCAAGCCAGATACCTAGATATCTAACTGCGCTTCTCACCGCCAATGGCTGCCCATTTTGTCCAATAATGGCCAATTTTTTCCAGTTTTTTCTGGTATCCCTAGAGGCCCCAGCCAATGGAGTTCTGAACAAGATTGTTTCCGTCTTCTGAAAGTTGATTTTCAACTTCCAGTCGTCGCAATATCGCTTAATTTGATCGAAGTCACGCTGCAAAAGTATATTAATGACCTCGATTTTAGGACCTGATCTGTATGCCACCAAATCGTTGGCATACGCTATAGCATGTCTGAGTGAACCCACCAGATCACTCGTGTAAATGTTAAACAGGATCGGAGAATTGACCGCCCCCTGCTGTAAACTGTTTTTAATTTCAAAGACTCTGCTCAAAGTCACGTTGCCACATTTGACAACGAACTTCTTTCCCATAAGCATATTATAAATTACATATAGCAAAGGTTTGTGCATCCCCCGCCTGGTCAACTTGTAGAAAAGTCCCTCTAACCATACGGTGTCGAAAGCCTTCTCAAAACCAACCAGACAAGCACCCGTGCATTGGTTCTTGTATTTATTCCATTGAATGTCGGAAACCAGTTTCGACGCGGCATGAAAAGTGTCATGCCTCGCCCTGAAACCAAACTGGTTGTCCGGGATTATGTTATTGTCCTCGACCCACTTTAACAGGGCTCTATTGACAACCTTTTCAAAGACTTTGCTAATATTCGGAAGCAAGCTAATTGACCGGAGATTGGCAGGGTTCGTCCTATCTTTACATTTTTTCGGGATAGGGTGTACCACAGCTACCTTCCAATGCGCCGGATAATATGCATTATTCAGCGCATTGTTAAACAGCGTGGTGAAAATATCTACAGCCTCCAGAGGCAGGTGTCTCAATACGACGTTTGGGACACCATCCATCCCCGCCGACTTTTTATTCTTTAGTGACTCGAAGATGCACAGAAGATCATCCTTCGACACGAACAAGTGCGATGCATCTCGGCCATTGGCGACAACTGCATTAGCATGGTTTTCATCAGTGAACACGGTGAATCCGTTATTCTCAGATCGCCAATTCTCAAGTTCGGTGCGCAGATCGAAGTGGCTCACCAGAGCCCTATTCTCAATGTCGTGGTTACGGCGAACAGGATTGTTCACCGTATACACGGCCTCGAAACAAGCGCCCAGCAAATCCACCTTCTCCTGTGGGTCCTCGACCACGAAAAAATCGTCGTTTGAAGCGACACTTTCTGGACTTATTCCAGCAGTCAGTACCGTCTGTCTGTTCTCTGCTGTCTGGGAGATTCGAACACAAGGAATATCATTGTGATCTTTCCTCCTGAACAACTTATTTATCTGTGGGAACATATTCGGACTACAGGTTTTAATAGCCCGAATTTTATTGCCCCAATACAGACTTACAGATTTTTTGTAATTTTCTTTTATCAGCTGTTTTAGGATTCGGATCTCTGAATTCAGCATCCTTACCTCCGGGTCGTTGCGATCAGTAAATTGCCTGTACAGCCGTTTAAGCCTCGAGAGCAGTCTACTTTTCTGTCGGTATAGTGCGTCGATTGTAGGGTTTCTGTACTTTTCTGTCTGGTCGTCGTCGGAACGCCCTACTCGAGGAATAGTTCGTTCCATAGTTCGTTTGATGGCGTCGTTCATTTGCAATAAATGCCGATCAATGTCATCATTTGTCATGTTACTGTTTGTCGGTGGGTCGATCCCACTCGAACGTATATCTCGAGTCTTTTTCTATAATTAATAAAATATGTATGCTCCCAGGAAACGGCGATCAATAAGAATAAGATCAATATCGAAGTAAGCTGTAGTGAATTTTACAAAAAAATATAAAATAACAAATTATTTTTGCGAAATATGAATGGTCTCCAACAAAACGCCATTTTTAAAACAATATTATATAAATAAATATGTATACGTCAGGTACAGTATTAATTTTTTTTTTATTTTTAAAAGTTACTTTCAAAAATTACAGGCAGTAAATTATGACAAATATCCCGGTTAGGGCAAAGAAACAGGGTAAACCTAAGTATGAGTAATAAGAGTGCGAGTATGACCAGCAGACCCCCAAAAACTTCAAGTGCTAAACAGACCTACTGCACTTGGATTGTAGGTCCGTCCACATACCAAATCTTGTAGCTCAGTGCTCAAATTTATGTGATACTGATATGTAGATGTAATCACCACAACTAAACATCACATTCTCTATTTCCACAAGTTAACAATGAAAGGATTCTTCACACAATTTAAAATTAATTAAAAATTCGTAGGTTGCATTTTTGTATTCAATTGTACGACTTTTTTAAGCTTCCAACAGTTCCATCAACTAACTCATTTGTTATTCATAATTTTCAATTAAACTTTTCCCTAAATATTTCACATCTATTTGAACGTCCGAAAACTATTGTTATTTTATAATAACGTTCTTGAACAAGATATCTATTCTCGAATTTCATGTCAACACTTGGCAGACACTGGGACTGGGTGCCATCGTGCGACAGGATATGGTCGAAATATGGAACTTACCAAGAGAGACATTAGGCATAGCAAACTAATAGCATTACAGCGAAATATTGTAGCAAATCCCCCTGTCAACGACGTTTTGGTTTTCTAATTAAAATGCAAATTAGGTCCTTTGTCAGTAAATCAGCTTTACCATTTTTTAACGCTGCTATAATTTGTATACACGTAGTTATGTACGAGTATGCCTTGGTGTACTTATGTACCATATGGACCTCGAAATGGAGTGTAATAGAGATCAGTATTTTTGTAACTGCTGCTGCTTATTATATTTCCTTATGAGAAATTAGCCGTGTTAAATACTTTCAAGACCAGGTAGACATTTTTGATGGCTGCTTAATGGAGCTTGTAGTTTCGCTTAAGAGTTTTCCTTTCATTTTCAAATAATAGATCCGTCAATACAAATGCCGATCATCGCCAAAGAGGTGAAAAGATTCATACCTTTCACAAGATACGAATGTAAGGCAATGCAAACCTGGTTGCGTTCAATGTGAGGCAAGCGTAGGGGAGACTAGCTTAAGATGACATATACAGATAAGATGACATACTTGCCTTTTCTCAGTAACCATAACCGTTACAATTCTTTTGAGTACGCCCATATTTACAGTTTTACAATGTCCAACAACCAGTATATTGTAGCTTTTCTCAGTTTTGAATTGTCTTTTGACAAGAGCAGCAAGACACATTTCGCTCCCAAAAAAATGCTATTTGCCTTTTTTGTAAGGACGCATATCTACGCCAAGGTGACTAATGTGTTTTGTCTAAACTGTTTTACGGGTACAGTTGTTTATGTATTATGTAATTTCAATGTGATTTAAAGTGCCTAATCGTGAAGTATTTGTGCATTCATAATTGAAACCATTTTTAACCGTTCCGGGCAAGATGACATAACGCTCGATCGTCCAAGTTGACATACATATATGTCATCTTACCCGAAGTTAGTATTTTGTATTAAATTAGAAAATATTTTTTTTAGTATGCCAAGTTACAACTATAAAAGGACTTCAACCAGACATTCTTGATCAAAAGATAATATGGCTCAAGCCATTGAAGAAAGTAAGGCAATTTATTTGTGAACTCTGCACTGAAAATTAAGAATATTAGAGGTATGTCATCTTACCCATAGGCACTATGCCATCTTACCCGGATGTATGTCAACTTGCCATTGAAGAAAGTAAAGCAATTTATTTGTGAACTCTGCACTGAAAATTAAGAATATTAGAGGTATGTCATCTTACCCATAGGCACTATGCCATCTTACCCGGATGTATGTCAACTTACACAGGGCTGTGAACTTTTTTTTGAATAATAATATAAATTACCAATATATATTTGAATTGCTTAATTTTGAGTTTTTTTTTGTTATAAATAAATAAATAAACTAAATTGACTTTGTTTTCATTGGTATGTAACAAAAAAGAATGGAGTGGATAATGGAAGATCATTTAAAAATATGAACATAAGGCAAGCGCTTGGGCGAACTGTTGGGTACCCTATTCCTATCTCCCAAAAAGTGGACGTGGCAAAAATCGAAGTATGGCTGAATTGTTAAGAAGGATATTGTTCACATATTTTGGTATTCATAACTGTTTTTTACGTTTTTTAAGGGATTTATCAAAAACAATGTTTGCGATAAAAAATAAAAAAACGCCTCTATAAAGCCGGCGTCGCAAAAAACTTTCTTTAAAGAAATTGTTAAGAAGGATTTTATCTACATACAATACGAAGAATATGTTTTTAATGCCAAGTAACATCTAGAGTTGTTTCCACTACCCCACCTCTTGCGAACGTCTGACAAACATCCAAGAGTATCAATTGTCATGAGAAGCTGCTCAAATCTGCCATTCGGATTCGGCTTAAAATTGTAGGTCCCTCCACTTCAAGAAAGTGGTTGGAGAAGCTAGTTTTTAGGCGATGTAGGCCGCTAATGCCTAAAATTTCACAATGTGAACAAAAAGCTCAAGGTGTAGTGTTCGGTTTGAAGCAGTTCCACCAATACGGATTAGGTTGACAATTTTTACTCGATTCTGATTCCAAGCCACAGCACAACCTGCCAGTACGGGGACTCGTCAGCAGAGTGCTAATCACTCCACTAAGCATAGACGTTAAAGACCACACAAGACTTAAATATAGCGGTTCCAGGGTGGTTCCGATCCCGCGAGAGCCGGCCGCACCAAAGGGTGATGGACTGCAACTTGACGGTACATTACGTATTCAAAAAAAATTACAGCTTGTTAGCGAAATTAAACAGAGCGTTGAAGGTTCAGCTTTGGCCAGATCTGCTTTGCCACATGTCCACCTAAGGCTTGTTACAGTAAGTATATTTGAAACGGTTGGCGGAAAGATATTTGGATGAATTTTTTTGGAAAAAAAGAGGTATGTGTGGAATTAGACTGCATTTTTCGTCCGCACCAATAAAACAATTGCTTCACGAGCTTCATATAGGAATCATCAGATGAAGAGCATGGCAAGATCTATATGGCTGAATCAACCTGATCTTGCCCTATCTCTAGGTCTTCATAATGCTGGTATAACCATTTAGCAAATATAGCAATACCAGTCACCAAATAGTAGAGTAACCTATTCAGATCAGGGAGATACACCAGGCTGTAATTTATACTAGGGATTAAATTTTGTTTATTTTCTTGCAGTTCGGCAACCACCAACGATTGAAGTGCACATCAAACAATATTACCAATCTTTTAAGCTGGTCCCAATCTGACATTAAGGACAATTTCTTTGGTTTTATCCAAAAAATTCTTCCCTTATACTTCAAACAAAGAAAAATGACAAAGTAAATCTTCTACTTTAGGTACACCCTTTGGAATGGGTTACCCATTCTCCAAAACAGGTGCTAAGTAGATTCAACAAATGTCTTTACTAAATGAGTAAGTATGTATGTAGAAGCCCTTTTTTGATATCCTTGGCTTTTTCTTCAAATCTTGGACTCCGAAATGACAAAGCCATTCGATCCATTTTCAATAGCAGCATCAGATAAGGTAAATACTCGTATGCTCCTAACTAATTGTCGTATGCAGATTTTTATTGAAACACAATTCCTTATTTCCCAACTCCAAGTCCCGAAATGCCCAAAAGAACAAAGTAGAACTGGTAACTAACAAGAAAAATAATAAAAAACATTGCACTACCTTATGCTCCTACTGCCATCTCGCTTAGGCCTAAAGGACAACACATCAAGAAAATTCCTAAAAAAAAACACACCATAATAGCTGATCATAAGTGTATGGGCAAAGGGGAGTCAGAGAATCCAGCAAACCCCGAAGAAAAAAAGAAAGGAATTTCATTTGGAGACCAGCATTGGTCCTGCAAAAGTTTCCTATAACAAAAGTGCAACATTGCAACTTTTCGGGTCGTTCTCGATCGATATTCGATGCGAGATTAATTTTCCTGGACCAATCGCGCCTTGCGTGACCAAAGCAAATGATTTTCGTATATTTCACGGAAATTCTCTTGTAGGCGGAGCTCCATTTGCCTCCTTTATTGGCGGGAGTGTGTACCGGCGTGTACTTTGAAATTTTCGTTATTATTGTTTCTTTGTTTTGTTTTCCTTTCTTCCTTTTTTCTGTTTTACTATTTCGGTTTATGTACCGCGAAAATTTTGTAAACGCGTTCGGCATTCATTTTTTCTTGTTTTGCTGTTATATGTCTTTTGCTGTGGTTCTACGAAATCCTGCATCGAAAATAAACGCAAGAAAAATCCTGTATAGGTACACAGACTTTTCAGTGGTGTTGCAGAAAACCTGACTTGTTGGGAGAAATAAATTGAACAGAACAAAAAATGGGAAAAGAATAGAGAATGGGAAAATAAAATCGGTTAGCCTCGCAGTAGAAAATGTAAATTTCGGGTGACCGCGATTCTTGTTTTTCACATTCGCTTTGGCTTTGGGGATGTCCACGATTAATTTAGAATGCATGTAGGTATGTATGTAGGGGAATGTACCTATGAATGCTTGTCTCTAGATAGAGAATATCTGTATAAAAACGCACTGCATGGTGTGAGGTCAACAGGATTTCTAGTTTGTGCACCAGACCCAATTGTATCTAATAAAATAGAATAAAGGAAGACCACGAGTGCGAGATTGAATTACCTAAGGAAGGAAAATGTTCCTTCAAATCGCATGAACGAAAACCAGTTGGTTGGATTTTGCATTGATGAAGAACTTTTGTAGGTATACATTAGCTTCCGATAAAATCATTTTATTGAAACTTGAAAGGCCAAACTCAAAGGGTCTGCGTTTATCGAGCAGTTTGAGACGAAACAGATAAATATATCAAGGCATTGATCAAAAATCACAGAAATTCCAAATGTCAAAAAGATATCCCGCAACTAAAGGCTTCTCCAGAAAGGTCGGCAAGGTGAAGTTTACTCTGAGGTGGTCTGGTACCTAAGAGGCTAATCTATCTAAAACCACTCCATTTTACTGAAGAAGTTTTATATAAGTAAATTATCAAGCTTTCCATAAACATAAAAATCCCGATGAGATCAAGTCAAATCTTATTTATGATAGAATAAAAATGTGCAGCCTTCGCTATTTATTATATTCAAGGACTTGATTGATATGTATCAGAGATAGGGGAACTTCAAATGAATTCCATTCAAGAAAATCAATGAGCCTACCAAACTCAGAAAATCAATTCCACACGCTCTGCAAAATCTCACATGAGGAACTAAATAATTAAATAATCTCTTAGAGACAAACAGCAAGCAGGTCACCGCATCTCTCACTGGCTATACAATATATCGGTATTAAGACCGATTCTAACATACGGGGTAGTTGTCTACTATACGGCAGTTGACAAACCTGTAAACCGTGACTGACAAGCTGAGCAAGATCCAGCGTACAGCTTGTCCGTGCATCAGCGGAGCATCTGACACTTCTTGATATATTTAGCAGGCAAACAGCTGCCAGTTCCGCTGTCCGCTTAAAAGTTACCTCACAATGGATCAATAAGAATATTAGCCACTCTATCATTCTGAACTCATTTGGGTATCTACCAAGGAACATAGACTACACCATCCCCCAATTACAGTTCGGAAAGAATTTCCAAATCACTATCCCAACCAAATCATTCTGGAAGGATGATGCATTTACTGAGGATACATCGATCCACTTCTACACCGATGGATCGAAAACTAGTGACGGGGTAGGTGGGGGTGTTTTCTCACAAAGACTAAATATTAGTCTCTCTTTCCGTCTTAATGATCATTGTAGCGTGTTCCAGGCGGAAATGATGGCGATTATAGAAGTCTTGTCATGGCTGAAGAGAAATGTGATATCCATTAAGAACATCCGTTCATCTCTTGAGGAGATGGCAGAACAATTCAACATTCCGGGGCATAGAGACATTCCAGGGAACTCTAGGGCAGATGACCTCGCCAAAAAAGGAACCGCACTACCTCTTTTACCTGATAAAGGTTTTCTAGGTATACATACCTATCGCTACATGTAAACTTATGTTTAAGCAATCAGCAATCGAGAGTACAAACCTTAGGTGGACAGGTAGTAATACATAATAGGCAAACACGCATCAAGGCTTGGCGTCTATTCAAATGACTTCTGTAGAAGCTGCATGGACTAGGAGGAGGAGGAGACTATACCTCACCTTCTTTCTACATGTCCTTTACTCTCCCATAAAAGAAAATATTCTACACAGGAGCCTTCTTCCTTGATGATCTCAGTGACTTGGCTAACACAGATATTAGATGTCTAATGCGCTTCATTAGAAGCTCCAAATTATTTAGCGGGTAGAGGGAGAAACTCTCCTGATCGACGTGGCATCAAAATGGACCTCACACTGGTCTAAGTGTGTCGGCCATTTTTATGAGTCGAGGTTGGCCACAGGGGCATCTTCGGCGTAGTGGAGGAGAACGGTGGCACTCTCGCGGTTGCACGACTATCGCTCATCGGACGGGGTAGTTCTACTCCCCCTCACACTGAACCACCTGCTCACAAGCAAAAAAATTATCGTGCCTGCAAAATAAAAAGGAAGAATAATAGGCAGGGAACTAGTTCTTCAATCGGATGGAAAAAAAAACAAGGAAAGGACCGAGAAGAGAAGAGAAGGATAGGAGAGAAGAAAAGGAAACTTTATTAACCTGTGCCCAAGGAGAGAGTACGGGAAGCCAGATGCATTTAAAAATTACCCTAAATATGCTAAACTAATACTATTGTAATAACTTACCAACTAATAAAGAACGACCATTCCACATCGAGTTAATCGGTTCTCGTCAGATTACCGCAATTAAACGACGGGGTGCGGTTAATACGTAGATGGGGGTCCGTTTGAGAACAACCGCGTGTCGTTGGCCAGTCCCATCTACGAGTTGAGGTAGATAATACATACGTGGTATCACAATGGACCTAAATTGGACTAAGTGTGTCGGCTTCTGTCGACAGCCACCTAAACCTAACCTAACCTAATACTATTCTAACCTAAACGGTAAGCCTAATCTTATTAGCTATCCCTAATCTAACTTATATCTAACCTTATTCTTCCTTTGCATCCACTGCTTCCTGGTGTATCTCCCTGGTAAGGTTCGTCTCGTTCCTGAGACTTGCCGAATGATGTTGTCTCTGGCTCGGCTTACCCACGCTGTTGCGTCGTTCGACACTCCGTTGGCTATCTCTCTGACCGAAAACAATGAGAGACAGTCCATTGGCGCTTCGCACGTCAATTGTCCTTATAGTGCAGTGTTCGTATGTCGTCGCGTCCTGTAGGCATGTAAGTCGGTCGTCTACGTATCGTCTACGTCATGGCACAAGCGGAAGGACAGCCTTCCGATTTCCTCCACACACAAATCACAAATATTTTCTACTCCATTAAAACAAAATTAATTCCACTGTTCAACTAATTCATAAAATAATTCATTCCCTAAACTAAAAACTACGTTATAAAGAAAGGATCCAGTGGATACCGGTGTTCCAGCTTCACTGAGCCCTGACCTTACTTTAAAAGTACTTAGGTAGGCGAAATTTCTGCCCACAAAAAAAGGGGGAAATATAAACAAAACTTACTGCGTACACTTTGTGCGAAGATTCCTGTGAATTTTGAAAGAAAAATGTTGGGCTTTTTACCGCGTCTTTTCCGCGTACTCACTCGCCATGAACACTATATCTTACAAGCTACTTTAACTATTCAAAAAAAATTCTTATCGATTCACTAAAACTATTTTCTTAATTCACGAATTCAGTCTTCCTTATTTTTAGGTATATGTATGTCTTTGTTTCACTGATCACTTGCGGGACTTGTTCGTTGTTTACCAAATTGGGGCAATATGGCTGGCGGTCAGGCGCTTGATAGGCGCTCCTATCGATCGATTACTTTTTTGAAGGGCGAGGTTGTTAGGCTCTTTGTCCCGTCCTTGGAGTGTCCGTTGTTTGTCTTTGTGTTTAAACGCCGGTGTGCAGCCACTTTAACCTAACAAAAGCTGGAAGATCCTGTTCTATGCCTGGTGAAGAATGATACCTAAATTTAAGGAAAACTCATCTGAAACCATTCCTTTGGCAACCAGAGGGACCACCACCGAAGGAGACATTAGACGATGACTGCAACATAAATTATAGATTTGACAAATTTGTCCCAGTCAAAGACAAAAACTAACATGTAGTACTTCCATCGCACATGAAGTCGGATTTTTAAATAAATTCAGTCTTTGGGCGAGGTACAGAAATATCATCGTATTCAAGGTAAAGTTCGCCTAGGAAAAGTAGACGCAATCTTGCTAAGCAATAACAGTGGCAAAGGATGTGCTCTGCTGTTTCTTCGTCGACGTTACACATTCGGCAAACATTGTCTTCAGCTAGTCTAATGGCAATACAGTGCTTTTCACTCTACAGTGTAAGTAAGTAATAGTTGAACAGAAATTTAAATTGTTTATTCTCAATCCCACATACATTATGGGGTTAATGTGTCATAGCTAGGTGAGAGGGTTTATATTGGTGGTGGTTGAAATGAATCCCTTGGCAGCAGTGGGCACGTTTGCGATCGCACGGCGAAAGCACGACGGTGGGGTCTTGCTGTCTCCCTATGCACAAATAATTTTCGTGCCTGCTCAATTAGAAACCTTTTGTTTTTATATTTTCGCTTTGTTAAAAGTTATCAGAAAGAGCGGATTTGAAGAGAGATAGGTTGAAGAGGGTGTTCAAGAAGAATAAGATGAAATTTGAAGAAAAAGCATAAAAATGAACAGAAAATAGCTGATATTGTTTCCAATGCTGTGAAAAATCAAGTCTTCCCGCCCCTATGCCATCGGTGGTGACCCGATGTACCTTGACTACCCCCTGTCCGATTATTTTCTGGATAGCACCTTCTGCAGTCCTTGAGAGCGCTTAACCGATCACGAACTTAACAGCGGTTGAACTTATAGGCGAATGAAATGCATGTTTTATTTAATTATTCTTATCAAAGGCGACAACCAACGACCATACCACGTCGAGTTAATCGGTTCTCGTTAGATCACCGAAATTAAACGACGTTGGGCGCGGTTAGTACGTAGATGGGGGACCGTTTGAGAACAACCGCGTGTCGTTGGCCAGTCCCATCTACAGAGTTGAGGTAGATAATATACGTGGTATCACAATGGACCTAAATTGGTCTAAGTGTGTCGGCTTCTGCCGACAGCCACATAAACCTAACCTAACCTAACCTATCAAAGGCGACAAAAAAAAATGAATGAATTTTTATTGAGACATATTAAACAATTACATATTCTTCTTACAACTAATAATTAATTTTTGGTGGACTTAAAGATATGTCTGAGTTAAGCTGTACTTAACAAAAAAAGATTATTTTAACTTTTTAATCAAAGATTTCATTAAAGTAAGGTTTCGCAAAAAGGTTCTCGCAGGTCGAAAAACTGTTGATATGGTTTATCATAATTTTAAAATATGTTCTGCATCAATTTTTACTTAAGAAAACTAATATTTGCAAATTTAAGGTTTTTCCATACAAATTTATTTAATTTATCACTGACAAAAATGTCAAAATGGTTGCATAGGTGGGTGTATATGATAGGTTAAATATTGATAACAAACTATTTGAGTGGAAGCGTTCATACTTGAGCATAAAAATGTTTTGTTTATTACATACATATATTTATATATATATATATATATATATACCTATATAGGTATATATAATTGATAACAAAAATGTAAATAGGGTTTAACTTTTAACCCATTAATCATCATGCCCCCCATACACATTGTAGTGTTTAGGGTATCTACTTGTGATTTCACAACGTAACTAAACGCATTCTCAATATAGAAAAGAAAAACCCAAAAGAAACACGATTGCCTCTAAAGGATAGTATCGTTAATGCTCATTAGGGTGGAGCGATTTTTTGAAAATTGTACAATTGCTTTGGCATACCTGTAAAAAGTTGCTCTATTAACTCACAAATATACACATAAAATTTT
Source organism: Portevinia maculata (assembly GCA_949715645.1). NCBI lineage: Eukaryota > Metazoa > Arthropoda > Insecta > Diptera > Syrphidae > Portevinia > Portevinia maculata. The sequence continues at coordinate 107,069,767 of OX454525.1, read as the reverse complement.
AGTTGGCGCACGATATGTTTAGAGGTGCCCCAACATCATTAAGTTTGGAGAAATTCATGAATTTGGTCAAAAAATCACAAATATCGTGTGAACGCTAAATGGCATTCTCAGTGTTGGCCTGTTAGTATTATATAAAAAAATATTGATCTTGAACCGTATGCACGAGCTTACTATTTCTTTTATGAAACGCTTTGAATTTTTCAGCTAATATCAAGAATTAATCCTCTCCTCATGTAAGTAGTATATTTTCAATTTTCTGTTCACAGTTGAAGTAATTATTGTAATATTTTAGCAAAGCACACATTTTTTCTTAGAAATGTCTCAAGTCAAAACCCGACAAACGACGACCTGTCCTGTGTTTGGTTTACCAGAGAATTTACCCGCCTCTCAATTACCTACTTATAATGAGGTTATGAAAAATTATCTATTCATTAAATATGAACTAAAGCCTGAAAAATCAACAAAAGAGCCAACAGTTCATGAAATATCCGAAAGATTGGATCAGGAAGTCTTGGAAATTTGGCAAAAAGCGTCTCTCCAAACTGTTAGCCTCAATAGAATATATCAATAATTCGTTCCTATCACGACAAATATAGGACCTTAATGAAACCTTATAAAGGCCGTCAAACAAACAGAAACTACAAAAAACAAATTAACAAGTTTGTAACTGAGTCCCATAAATTATTTGATATTTACAGTTGCAAATGTCAAGTTATATCAAATTGTAATTGCTCAAAAGACAGCCGTGTTCCCAAAGCAGAAATCAATTTTTTACTCGATCAAAGATCAACAAGGAAAATGATGATAGGCGGTGTGGATGTGATTGCAACTGTAAAAAATAAAAAAACAAGAAAGAAAAGAACAAAATTTGTTGCGTAACACAAAAACAGCTGATTTTCAAAAACCGTGTTGTTCTCGTTCTTTACGTGTTGACTTGACAATCGAAAGCAATAGTTCCAGTGATAGCGTAGCTTCTAATCTTTTCCCTGAAACGCCAAAACAAAAAGCTGCGCCGCCACCAAAAAAGAGATTAAATTTGCCATCATTAGCCCTTGCCTGCGATCGTATTGGAGTTTCTGACAGAGCCGGCGCTATTATAGCTTCTTCTGTACTAAAAGATGTTAGCATTATTTCATCAGACGATTCAAGTTGTGTCATTGATCGCTCAAAGTTGCGTCGTGCAAGAACTAAGGTCAGATCAGCTTTACAGGATGCAGATCGCAAAAAAATCCTATGCGGTATGTATTTTGATGGCAGAAAGGATAAAACATTGGTTAATATCCAAAAGAATGGTAAATTTTATAGAAAAAGAGTAGTAGAAGACAATTATGTGATTTTATCGTAGCCTGGAAGTAATTATTTTGGGCATGTCACGTGTGAGTTGGGAACTGCTAAAGAAATTAAAGATTCTATAATAACTCACTTGAAATCCAAATCAGTGAAAACTGAGTGAAATAGCTGTTGTTGGTTGCCATGCAACAGCAGTGAATACAGGTTTTAAAGGTGGTATTGTTCGTCTGATGGAAGAAGAAATAAATAAACCATTACAGTGGTGCCAGTGCCAGCTGCACTCTAATGAATTACCACTGCGACATCTGTTGCTACATTTGCATGGAAAAACTACTGGACCAAAATGCTTTTCAGGTGCAATTGGATCTAAATTACAAAAATGTGAGACAATGAAAACAGTCCAATTTGCCGTCATTCCTACACAATTACCTGAAATTACCAACAACAATTTGAGTACCGACCAAAAATATCTCTACGATATAATGACCGCTATCAGCACTGGTGTTTTTTCTTCCGATTTTGCTAATATTGAACCTGGACCCCTTTACCATTCTAGATGGCTTACAACAGCAAATCGAATTCTAAGGTTATATGCTACTAAAACGGATCCCGAAGAAAAATTAGTGATATTAGCCACATACATATTGAGAGTCTATGGTCCAATGTGGTTTTCGATAAAATGTAATCCCTCGTGTATAAACGGAGCTAAGCACCTGTGGCAAACCATAAGTCTAAGTCGCTATTTGGACACGAATTTGAAGAAAATCGTTGACAAGGTAATCCAACGAATTGGATATTTCGGTCACCCAGAAAATCTTCTTATTGCTATGCTTGGAGATGAAAAAGAAATGATACGAGAGCTGGCATATGGAAGAATTTTGAAGGAAAGGACAGAAAATGCTCGACAAATTCGAAATTTTCAAGTGCCTACGTTTAATTTCGATGCAAAAAGTTATTTTGATCTTATTATGTGGCAAGACTCTGAGATAACTGAGCCTCCCCTGACCACAAATATATCTAATGAAAAGTTGAGAGCTATTGTTAAAGATGGTCTCGCAACCTATCAGAACATTAAAGATTTCCCATGCCTCACACAAGCCGTAGAGCGCTGCGTCAAGTTAGTGACAGAAGCTTCAAGTGCAGTTTTTGTGGAAAATAAACGAGATGGTTTTATTAGGGCAAGACTGCTTTCGCGTCAACAAATGCCTTCTTTTGATACGAAAAAGCAATTTAATATTTAGTTACTGAATAATTTCATAATAAAAGCGTTTATACTGATTTTTTTTAATTTATACGAAAATGGATTTTTTTCTGATTTTCTTCTCTGTTGGGGCACCTCAAAACATTAAGACAGGTAAATAACTTTTTGTGCGTTTCATGAACTCACTGAAAGGCAACTTTTTATCGCTATGCCGTCGTAAAAAAAAAATCTTCATGTATTACCGCTCCACCCTAATGGTCATTCTAACGTTCACAACATTTTTTTATAATATTTACTAAGATTACATTAAGTCAATCCTGTTTCGATTCGAATTGAATCCGCATTCAATCTCTCATAGTCTAGTTAATACATGAACCCACAATTAATAGCACTGAATAATGCTATTTTCTGAATGTCTTCTCAATGGAATTTATTGACAGATTAAGGTTAAAAACGAATACTTTAAACGTTTTTTTTTTCGTATTTTTACGAGTTTCTTAAGCTATAATTTGTGCAAACGTTGTTTTTAGGCCTTCTTCTACCTACAAAAAAAAATTCACTTAGAACTGCGAGAACCATTTTGGGAAATCAGTTCCTACATTCCCAACTCTGCTCTTTCAGGCATTCTTAACTTAGGACTAGAACTTAAAACTAAAATAAAACTATGACTACAACTAAGAGGATGACCCCATCTAAAAAGATATCTTTTGAAAGGAAAGAGTAAAACTATACATACATATGGGGCATAAGTCATAAAAATTCTTAAAGAAAAATCTATATATTAATACGGACTTGCCTATAACGTGTTTCCCCCCTTTTTTGCTATTATACGATATGCCAACACTATGTATATATATTTGGGTAGGGGACAATACATAGAAGTGCACAATACAAAAATTATCCACATACACTCCGCTTCAACTGAATAAGAACAAACATTTTCTAAGCTACGTTGTCCATTTTTTCAAAACCTTGTGCCGTAATATAACATTTGATGATGCAAACTGTTTGCGTATGATGTTGACAAAATAAATCGGAAAGAATATTTCAAAAAGTACCGCTATTTTTTTCCTGGTTCCCTTGCAAAGCATTCAATATGGAAAAATGCAGTTTTATTTTGCGTCAACTGAATAGACACACAAGGTCATTATTTTCACTGCTTATGAGTATTCTGTGGATATTGACACATTAGATCAACAATTGAAGTGCTTTAAGTGAATTTTATTTGATTAATTGCATTTCAAAGAAAAACAGGTAGATCAAAATCTCTAAATAGTGTTGAAAGAGCTCAAATCGATTTACTAAAAGACCAAGCACTAACCGGGCGTTCTATCGCTGACAAAATTGGACGAAGTTCTAGTGTGCTCTATTCTTATTTAAGAAGCAAAGATTCGCACGGAAAAAACATGAAAGGAGGTCAAAAACGGCAACAACAGCGGTTGATCGAAGAGCAATTTTAAGATGTGCTTCCAATTCCTGCGACTCTGCGGCAAAAATAAAGCAGAAAGCCGCTGTTACTGCAAGCGTTTCAACAGTGCAAAGGGTTATCAATAGTGCCAAACATCTGAAACGGATGAAAATTCAAAAGAAATCACCACTTAACGAGAAACGGAAGTGTATGCGCTTAGAATTTGCCAGGCTCCATATGAGTTTTAAAAATGAATGACGTCACGTAGCTTTTTCGGATGAAAAGAAGTTTAATTTTGATGGCCCTGATGGGTTTAATTATTACTTCCACGATATGAGGAAAGAAGAACGATTTTTAGCGCGGCATCATAGTCGAGAAGGTGGTGTTATGGTGTGGGGAGCAGTTAGCTACTATGGCACTATTGAGCTTGAGTTAAAAACCTTAAATGGTGGTTTCTTTTGAATAATTAACCATTTCAGATGTTTGGTACTATTGATAACCCTTCGCACTGTTGAAACGCTTGCAGTAACACCGGCTTTCTGCTTTATTTTTGCCGCAGAGTCGAAGGAATTGGAAGCACATCTTAAAATTGCTCTTCGATCAACCGCTGTTGTTGCCGTTTTTGACCTCCTTTCATGTTTTTTCCGTGCGAATCTTTGCTTCTTAAATAAGAATAGAGCACACTAGAACTTCGTCCAATTTTGTCAGCGATAGAACGCCCGGTTAGTGCTTGGTCTTTTAGTAAATCGATTTGAGCTCTTTCAACACTATTTAGAGATTTTGATCTACCTGTTTTTCTTTGAAATGCAATTAATCAAATAAAATTCACTTAAAGCACTTCAATTGTTGATCTAATTGTGTCAATATCCACAGAATACTCATAAGCAGTGAAAATAATGACCTTGTGTCTATTCAGTTGACGCAAAATAAAACTGCATTTTTCCATATTGAATGCTTTGCAAGGGAACCAGGAAAAAAATAGCGGTACTTTTTGAAATATTCTTTCCGATTTATTTTGTCAACATCATTTGCAAACAGTTTGCATCATCAAATGTTATATTACGGCACAAGGTTTTGAAAAAATGGACAAAGTAGCTTAGAAAATGTTTGTGCTTATTCAGTTGAAGCGAAGTGTATATAACACACATTATGAATTACAGCAGGTAAAATGAAGCGAATTGGATGAAATTTCAACAACAACAACATTACTGTGTGAGGCAATAATCTGCCAATCGGAACGGAAAAATTTTATATCATGAAGTTACTTGAAAATGCTTGAAGTTACTTGAAAATGCTTGAAAATACTTGAAGTTACTTGAAGTTACCAACAACAACATTGCTGTGCATGTTATGCATTTGATAATGCTTGAACATACTTGAAGTTACTTGGAAGTGCTTGAAGTTACTTGAAGTTACCTGAAAATGCTTGAAGTTACATTAAGTTACTTGAAAATGCCTGAAGTTAATTGAAAATGCTTGAAAAGTTGAAGTTACTTAAAAAATTTTATATCATGTGAAATCAGAGAATGCAATGTAGAAAAATTGCATTTTCCGATTAATACCTATGTATAACAGTCGACTTTGTTTTTTTTTTCAACTTATAGAATAAATTGGTCGAATTTCGATCATGGGGCGACCCCTAGTATAATTTAAATGTATCATCTAAAGGATGTCTACAACCAAATGCATATTAAACAAAGGGCTATAATTTTTTTTTTATTATTTGAATTACATATTATGTATCTTTCAAATCAATATCATCCCTGATAGTTCAATGGAGATGCTTTTTTATAAAAAGCTACGGACAATGTCCCACTTGCATCTTGTCTTAATAGAGTCATAGAATTTTTACTAATTAAATTCAATGGATATAAATAATAGTTTTCATGTAGACTTTGACTAATATTAGACTCGATCAATGATCAAACTAGTGGATTAGGATGAGAACTGATTCGTTCCATCTTTTTAAAGAGAAATTCAATTTGGTACATCATTAAGGGTGTTACTTTTGTCTATTCGTATATAAATTTATTGGAGTACCATCTTTTGTCTGTTTTTCTAAATTTTCCACAGCAGAATCTAAGCAAAGTTTGGTTCACAAATCTCCATTTCCTTGGCTACAATGGGAGATATTGTGAACCAAGTTGAAAAACCGTATGTTAGAATCGGTCTAATAAAAGTCTTGTATATATGTAAGTATCTTTGTTTTTCCTGACATTTATATTTGATTCAAGGATTTGGACTTTTGTACCATTGAGTGCGTCACTTAGGCGCAAAATCATTAGTACACGGTTAAGGATTAAATGTTTAAGGAATGTATATATTCGAGTGTTTAGTAGGTTAGAAATAAATAAGTAGACAATTAAGTTTTAGAATAAGGATTCATAAACAAAAAGATTATATGGTTTTCCGTACGTAAAAATATATATGTATATAGGATTTGCCAAAGAAATCATTAATTGGTACAATTCGTACTTACTGTTTTCGCGAGTGTTGGTGAAAATTTGTGGCCACAAGTTTCCCTCGCAGATGACGGACGATGATGATGAGTTTGTTTTGCTAATTTGGTTTTGTTGTATGCTAATCACTCTGCTTGTATTCGATATGTAATAATTAGGAATAATTTGTTTGGCAAAGGGCTTTGCTTGAAATGTATGAGCAACTGGTGCCTTTTCCTTTGATGGCACACTAACCCGACCTACCAGGATATTTAGAGTACTTCAATACAAACAATAGTTATTACGGCAGCTCAGCTCTGAAATACGTCCGTCTCGAGTTATGCGCCATAGGTAAATTTATATAAATGTCCGTTAAGTCTATCTACTATTAAGCAAATAAGAAAATTGAAAGGTCAATATTCAATAATGAATCCGTTTACAATTACCCACATTGATCTTAAGGCAGGAGAAATATGATCCATTTAATCTTGTTTATAGCTTTGCAGTGTAAAAAAGACGATGTCATTTCACCAAACTCTGAGTACCTTTGAGAAAGTGTTATTTATAGTTTGGTGAAATAGGTCACACTGTCGCAGATCAAAAACTGCGTCAGAACTGCTTTTCTCTTTATTGTCTATGCGCCTTCTAGGGTTTTGAGAGAAATGCCTTTATTTTACCCTCAGCCGCATAGGACAAAGTATGTATACGTTAGCCGACCCTATAACTCGATGCATTCGTTTATTTAATCCCGTTGCCTGTCACATTGATTTGAGCTCAAGTCGCGATTGCTTTAAGCAAACTGCTCTTGAAATTTTAAATACAAAATTTATGTAAATCATAATACAACACAATTTTTAAATATCTTTTTTTATAATTTTGTATGCTTTCAAATATTTAAAATACAATATATGTTGTTATGATTGTTAATTTAGATAGCCTGGTAGATAAATAAATAAAAACCCTTCCTTAAAGAGAAAGAAGAAGAAGAAAGGATTTGCAAACGATTTTTGAGTTCGCAGAAACACGCTCGTAAAAAAAGTGTTTACTGCATTTTTGATTTAGTTTATTATGTGTATTTGACTTGTTGGATTGATACTAATTAAAACCTTTCGAACTCGATCAGCAAAATGAATAGCAGATACCTATTTGTGAAATTTTAAATAATATTTCCGGGGTAATTGGTATAAAGAGTTGTCATATCTCAAGTAGACACTCTACACATATCACTACCTACCTAGGGTACCTACCTACCTACCTACTCGTTGGTTCATACTTGTAAGGTGATTTTCCATAATAAATAGACAGACAGAGATGGCATTAAGATATTGCGGTCGCAAAAATTAGGTGGGTATTAATTGGATGGCTCTTGTATCCAATTAATACCAATAATTCGTCCCCACAATGTAAATACCTACCTTCATCTTAAGTACGCCGGAACAAATGCGCAATTCGAACTAAGTGCGAAAGTCAACACTCTCCACCATTTCCTCCCCTAGTGCACTTCCGTCACGCGAGCTCCCTTTCTTATATTTATATAACTAGGTACCTACCTACATCAAGTATCCGTATTAATTAATCACAACTTCTCACCGTACATTCGAAAAACGGTTCAACGCTTCGCGTCTACTGCAACACTCTCGAGTATCTATAGACACTCAATTGGCAGGGTTTAATGAAAAGCAAACACGACAAATGCATCCTTTAAAAATGTCTATTTACCAATACATAATTAATGAGTTCGTCAAACAAATCAAAATCATTGGCAGATGCTACAGATACAGATTTATAACCTCCAAGCACACTTAAAATTACCTCAATCTTTTCATTTTACCTCACTTTAAAACCAATCACATGAGTTGGGAAACAAAATAGAATAAGGAATCCGAGTTCTACATGTTGTGATTGCTGAGGAAAATTAAAATCCAACGCAGAAGCACAAAATCAACAAAAAAAAAAACACTGAAAGAATTCTTTTCGAATTCATTAGATTTATATCCTAATGAAAAGATACACTAGAAGTGTGCAAGAAGGAAATCAAATTTCGAAAATCGTTTAAAAGTGCGCACTTATTTCACACGCTTTCGCAGAGCGAAACCTTTTTGTAGGCAGGAGTGTGTGAACTGCTTCAGACAATCGCCGCGTCGTTGCTACACATACATACACACACTCAGCTGTAGTGCGCTCAAATCCTTAATTAAACCGCAAAAAAGTGTTTTTCCTATTTGCTAGGCACAAAAAAGGGGGTGTGGCTGTTTGCAGTTTCGTTTCCTATTTAGAAGAACATGGCATCAACACGCATGCAATTGCATAAGAATCTCTATGAGTATGAGGATGTATCTCTACAATGTTTGTACTGATACGCCGCGCCGACTCAAAAAAAAAAAAATAAAAAAAGAGAAAATTGAAAATAGTGTGCAGAAAATAAGTAGAGGAGAATTATTGTGAATTGAAGATTCAATTGGAATAGAAATTGCAGCGCCGGTAGATATTCTGCAAACGAGAGCACTCGTAGACCAAATATGGAACGTGATTGATAACCTTAAAAATAATTGTGGTCCGCGAAAACAAATCGTTTTGTAGCATATGAGAAACATGGACATGCCATCAAAACAGCAATGTAAAAGGCTTACAGTTCGATAGGAGGAAGTGGCTCCACACACATACAGGATCAACAGAGAGTGCGACAAAAACTATGATATAAGCGAGTTCAATTTGAAAGGAAAGACAAGAAAAATTTATGGTAAAATTAATCACGCGTTCTGGGCCGGAAAAACAAAATAAAAAAAAATCGCATACATAGGTATGTACCTAATACACACCCAAACTCATGTCTACATCAAAGAAATCGAAATTTAAATTAGAAAACGTCAGTGGGAAATCGGAATTTTATCAAAAGGCTGATATAAGAGGTACATGGTGTCTGTATATAGGCTCTTCGCATTAAGCTTGCGAAAGTAGGCTTTAAAGTTTTACATAACATTTTCAAATGACTCATGAACAAGAGACTCAATACTTCTGAAAATCTGACCTACGACGGAAGGTCTGTGCATCCCAATGGATTAGTCTCTTCATAATTCACATCTAGTATTTTCGGATGTCCTTATAGTCTTACGATAGATTCAAGTTTAGAGTTAAGAGTCCCAGTCTAAGTGGTAAAAAAGAAGGGAGGAACACCGACTTCTCAGAAGGAAAAAGAAGGGGCACGAGAAGCGAGCGATCGAATCAATTGACTGCAGAGGCAATGTGCGAAAGTTCTACCAAAGGGTAAAACGATCCACCCAAGGATACAAGGCCCGAACAGAAGCCTGCAGAGATGAGCATGCGAATACAGTAGTAGATTCACAGTCGGTGCTGAGGACTTGGAAAGAACACTTCTGCAGGCTGTTAAACGGCGGAGACAGCCAACAACCCGCTGACAGGCAGAATGATCTGTTCAGCTTGGACGATGATAGCCAAAACTTCCGTCCACTCGACCTACACGAAGTAAGGATAGCGATATCCAAGACCAACAAAGCTGCTGGAGCGGATGGCCTTCCGGCGAGCTTTTCTAAGCAGCGGGAGATGGCTTGGTAAGGAGCATGCACCAACTCATCTGTAAAATTTGGTGGGATTAAAGCATGCCCGACGAATGCAACCTCAGCATCGTGTGCCCCACCCACAAAAAAGGAGATACTCTGTACTGCGCCAACTACAGAGGAATAAGTCTCCTGAATGTCGCGTATAAGATCTTGTCGGCTGTATTGTGTGAACGCCTAAAACTTTTCGCCAACAACCTGATCGGCCCATATCAGTGTGGTTTTAGGACAGGAAAGTCCACCATCGACCAAATGTTCACACTCCGACAGATCTTGGAAAAAACCCAGGAATTTCAGATTGATACACACGATCTATTTATCGACTTTAAAGTCGCCTATGATAGCGTCTATAGGGACGAATTATACAAAGCTATGTCAAGTTTTGGCATCCCCGCCAAACTCGTCCGTTTGTGCGGGATGACGATGGAGAAATCTCGCTGCTTCGTCAAAGTCGGTAAGAACACCACCGAACACTTTCTTTAACAACGTTCTCGAAGCAATTGTACGGAACTCACAAGCCAACACCAGAGGTACAATTCTTCAAAAGTCCGTTCAACTACTTGCCTATGCTGATGATATTGACATTATTGGGAGAACGCGGCGAGCTGTCATTGGCGCATTTGCAAGCATAGAAACGGAGGCGGCGAAGATGGGTCTGGCTGTTAATGAGGACAAAACGAAGTATATGCTGTCAACGAGAAAGGACTCTCAACATCGGCGACTCGGACAAAACGTCACGATGGACAGATACAACTTCGAAGTAGTTAACGACTTTGTCTACCTGGGCTCCAGTATCCTTTCGCAAAATGGCATCGGCGCAGAGATAAAGCGAAGAAACACTCTAACCAATCGCTGTTTCTTCGGGCTTAGAAGGCATCTAAGAAGTAAAGCCCTCTCTCATACAACCAAGGAGATATTGTATAAGACCTTAATCATCCCGGTCCTGCTGTATGGACCCTGTCTGAAGCATATAAAAACCTTCTGGGATGCTTTGAGAGAAAGATTCTTCGAGTGATATTCGGTCCAGTTTGTGACAATGGAGTGTGGAGAAGCAGATTCAACGACGAACTATACGGGCTAACAGCGACGCTGACCTGGTCAAAAAGCTAAAAATACAACGACTGAGATGGCTGGGACACGTGGAGCGTATGGACAACAACGCACCAGCCCGACGAGTCTTCGAATCCAACCCTGAGGGTCAACACAGCAGAGGAAGACCCCACCTTAGGTGCACAAGTGGAGACTTGTTTAAGTGAGATTTCATTTTTTTTTGTCTAAAATTTAACTAAGAAAAAATTGATTCCCTTCCGGGAATCTGATAAAAATTAATGAGCATAATTGGCATGAGAAGGATTTTAAAATTGCTACTCGGAAGTGGCGTAAAATTATGGGTACCTTTTAGTGGCGGCAGAAAAAAATATAGCTTCGCGCTCAAGAACGGTTGGGCAAGACTCTTGGTCCAGTATGTATTGTTTTGGTCTAAGTATCGATAAAAGAATGATTGGCGGAAGATTCTCGTTATTAAGTACCTACAAACATGTTGTTGGTACACAGCACTAAACATCGCCATTATACTCAAGATTCGGCAAATAAGCGCCTCCCGAATAAGAAGGGTTATTTCGTAGACCTTCAAGAAAACCACCCTTGATGCAATCTAATATGTAGACATTCCAAAACAAAATCATGAGTGGCGGGACTCAGGTTATATATGTGGTAGGTAAGTCAACAACAACTGAACTAAAATTATGATCATAGCCTGTGGCAGTTCTTATTGCAAATATTATGTACTTGACTCTCCACAATGTTTTAATTAATAAAAGATTATCATGCCAACTTTCTCATTTCCACGCATATCATGCTGTTTATAATTCATAATATATCTACGTGGGCGCAGTCGCTCAGAGCAAAGTGAGATTGAGGGAATTTTAAAGTATTTCGGGATTTTTCGACCTTTAAGGGAAAAAGGAAAACCAAAAACCAAAACGGGAAAATAATTTGGTCCAAATCGTTCACGTTTTAATGGCATATACCTATGTGCTTTCCTTGAAACGTTTAGCAAACGCAATCATATTTTAAAATCGCTTTTATTTCCCAAAAAAACATTTTCACTAAGCAAGCACTCAGTGAACACAACTCTCCGTTTCGCCATGCTTTTTTTTATATTGGAAACCTCTGCATTTAAAAAGATACACATTTCCAGTTTGTTTGCCAAAACGCATCTTGTGAATTAAAATTGCAACATTTTTCCATTTGTAGCTTGCGCTCTCATTTTACTAAAACATTTAAGAATTTTGGAATGATGTTTTGGTAATAAAATCTGATATGGATAAAAATTTCCGAAACATTAAAAAGAAGGGTTCATATATTTGTTTATCTTCTTCCCAGGGGAGCAAGTGCTGAGAGGGCTTTGTCAGCAATCAACTTAAAAAAAAACAATATAATAATAATCGAACACTTTGTGGAACTCTTCATACTTAAATTTTTATGATAGACCACAATTGTGTGGAACTAGAAATACATAAGGAATCGTTGCGGTTACATAAAAGCAAAAAAGGTTATTCAGGCTAGTCTTGTATAATTTGAATTGAGATGGATAATATAGCGTTTTAAGATATTTCTGTTTTATTTGAAGGCATTTGTTCTGTTTGTTAAACAATTTCTTAGTAAACATTTTCGTTTTCCTTAACAAAAATGAGGGGGAAATAGGGAAATAGGAATTCAGAAAAGGGAACAAATATTTTTTGATGAAAAAAGGAATTGATGTGATTAAAGTCTGGACGCTGCCTTCAGTCATAAGCCCTTCTGAATTTAGAAATTGGATAACCCTGACGCCTCCGAGTAATATGATAAAGTTTTGTATTAGGCGACTCATATGTATAGACAGGGAGATGAAAAATATAATTAATAACATTGTAATATGAAAAGGACCCTTTGGTAAAATATACTCTGTTTGGGTTTCATGGACTTCTTAATAAAATATTTTTTAACACAAAAACACTGCGCGGTTTCTTAGGAAATTTTACAAAAAATATACTTTTTCGGGTTGCATTGACTATATTACATATAGCTTATATTCAAAACATGAAATGAAACTGAACTGAAAATGCCAAATACCACACCCGTATGGCAGCAAGTCGCAAATTACTTGCAGCAATCACAAATCAAGTGCGGCAAAGTACTTTTCGCGACAAGAAAGTTCCTTTTCACTATCAATAAGCAAATAGAATAAGCCTTGCCCAAGGTTAACACCTGGACTAAGGAATGCGGGTTGTCAGTTAACCCTCAAAAAACAGAATTATTCCTCTTTACTAATAAAATGTCAATTCCGGAATTTAACCTGCCCACAATTGAAGGGACTCCACCAAAGATTTCTGATATCACCAAGTACCTTGGAGATATCCTCGATCGCAAATTGAACTAGAGTCTAAACATCAAAGGAAGGGCTAGGAAAGAATTGATAGCTTTATATGCCTGCAAAACAAATGTTGGCACCGCAGTTGCTATGAGAACGACACCCACAGCGGGAATGGAGTGGCTAAGCCTCAAACTCCTTGATTTATTTGTGAAAGAAGCTGCCGCGAAGTGTGCCCTAAGGCTAAGCCAGACTAACAGCTGGGAAAACAGTCTGACAGGACATGTGCAGATCCTTAAAGAATTTCCAGGGAATAATGTTTGCACAGACTACACAGTCCCCCGTTATGAATTTGCAAGACTTTTTACCAGCTACTTCCCCAGCAGGGAAGAATGGCGCACAGACCAACCACCTCCCATCAGATCCACTAATTTCTTTTTTCTGTAGTGACACAGTACCCTTATAATTAGTGTTGAAACGAATAGTATATTCGGCCAAAGTATTCGGCCAGATTATAAAGTTCTGAAAAGTACGAACACAGTTAGGGCGAACATGGTTGATTAAACATAAGTTCGTTTTACACAAAATCCACTATTTTTGGGACACAAACCTAAAAGCTTTTTCTTATCGGTCCATTTAGTTTATGTGCTTTTCTTTGTCTTTCACGAAAAATATCCTTCAAAAAAAAAACACCAAGCTATGGATGTTCGAGAAAAAACATTTGCTCTGTTTTTATTCAGTTTTTGTTTTGCTTTGTTTTTATTCAGTTCTAAAAGCTTAAAATAATTGAAAATGTCAATGTTTTTTTTTTTTTTGGTTTTTTGCTCCTTTTCCTAACTATTTGGTATTCGGCCGAATAGTAACTCAATATTCGGTATTCGGCCGAATAGAAAATATAGGCCGAATAGGCCGAATACCGAATAGTAACCGAATATTCGCTTCAAACCACTTATAATGGTTAAACCACAGCGCAGGCATTTTGTTTATTCCTGCAAGTAGCTCATAGCAAAGGATTCATTGCCTATTTTTAGGTGCTACTTACTGAAAGAATAGAAGGATAGGAAAGAAGTTTGGTGCGATGTGTTTTTTTTCTCCACAGGTGGCGCCTAAATTGCTTTAGGGTGTGTATTCAATTTATAAAAATCATGGCCATGGTCGGGACTCGAACGCACGACCTGCCAATCACTTAGTGAATACACTACCATTGCACCACTGTCACCTTGGCTGGAGCATTATTATCCATTCGCCCAACGTAGCCGAGTCAATGTAGTCGATCCACATCTTGGTACAGCTCATAGAGTTCGCGGTTGTATCTTCTCCTCCATTCGCCATCCTCGCATACAGACCAAACATCCGACGGAGTATTTTCCTTTCAAAAGAACCCAATCTTAGCTCCCCTTTTCTACTTATCGTCCAGCACTCGGCACCATAATGCAGGACTGGTAGAATTAAGGTTCGATAGTTCGTGTTTTCTAACGACCCTACCACGTCGAATCAATCGGTTTTCGTTCGATCACCGCAATTAAACGACGTAGGGCGCTGTTAGTACTTAGATGGGGGACCACTTGGAAATACCGCGTGTTGTTGGCATCTCTTGCGAACGTCTGACAAACATCCAAGAGTATCAAATTGCCATGAGAAAGCTTCTCAAATTTGCCGTTCGGATTCGGCGTAAAACTGTAGATCCCCTCCACTTCGCATGAAAGTGGTTGGAGAAGCTAGGTTAGGCCCTGTATTGGCCGTTAAGGCCTAATATGTATGTATGTAGTTCGTGTTTTCACCTGCACTATTATCTCCAGAACAAGATTGAAGAAGTCACCAGATAGCGCATCTCCTTGCTGAAATCCGGTACAAATTTGTAATAATTCCGAAGAGCTGCTTCCAAACTGCACATTTCAACGCGTATTTTCAAGTGTCACGCGACACAACTGGATCAGTTTGGCAGGTATGCCGTATTCACCCATCGTCTTTTTTGTACCTGGTGCCGAAAGGGAATTCATCATATCCCCCGCATTTTCCTTGGCCGTAGTCCGCACCTTCACGGGAACGATTTTCATTAAACTCTTCCCCAAACAAATTCCCGTGGTCTCGCTATAAATATTACATCATACATCAAAAGGTTGTCATTTATGCACCTCCTAGAATGTTGAGTCGTTAATTAAAGAGGACAGAATTATGTCTTCGAAGCATTAAAATTCACGAACGAACTTAAAGTATTCTGTAACACTTTTCACGTATGCTCAATACAGAAAAGCTGCATAAACATAATATGTGAACACTCGTAAATTTGTAATGAATCAAATTAATTAACCCCTAGCACCACCGCAAGTATTGCTCATGTTGACTTATTCACCTACACTCTGAGGTAATTTATATTGAACTTCCTTCTGCTTGTACTAAAGTCCACCCATATATGTATCAAGTTGCCAAGTGTTTGAGGGCTCATCACATCACATCATATCAAAAATCGCATCACTAGCCCAGCAGTCAATTGTAAACCTGTTATTTAATTACTTATTTGTACGTTAAAATTATGTTTAACACATTCACCTTTCTCTGGCAGATTTTAAGTACTGCTATCATAATACTCACTCACCGGATGGATAGTCTCATCTCATTTTATCTCACACAACCCGCAATACGCAAAGTGCGTAAAAACCATCATCCGGAATCTGTGGCCAAGCTTATTGTTTTCGATTGCGCTGCAACGTATGGCATCGAACACGGTTTCAATATCTGCGTATGTTCAAATATTCATTTGAACCATTTAAACAATTAATGAATTTATAAATTCGGAATATTCAAGCAAAAACCACCCGGAAACATCACCTCATCAGCGATGACCCATTCTTCCCCCCGATACAAATCGGTTTCGAGGGGAAGGATGAGGTAACATCCACTGGTTGCCACGTGCGTTTGGTGTTTGCCGGCTCATGGCTTGTTCGGGTCTGGTCATACGTTTGCCTGTGTTTTCATCGATAAATGAAGTTGATCGCCTATTTGGCTGGGGTAGCCCATAGCACAGTCATAGTCCTCCAGGCACCCACCTATTTAACTGAAATGCCCTCCTTGTCGGGTAGGACGTGTTATTTTTTTTTTTTTTTGTGGTTCTGCAGTTCGAATGTCATTAACCAAAATGATTATTATTACGGTCAATTGAACCGTAAGTGTTAATTTTACAAACAAGCCATGAAGAAAAGCGTTTCGCAGTATAAGTTGCTGAATTTAGTTCGTCGAAATTGTTTAAAGTGAGCTTTGGTTTAGACATGACAATTTGTGTGTTTTGCAGGATTTAAGTCGTATTAATAGGCTGCAGGAAATAACCCCCCAATGAAATAACCCCCCAAATGAAAGATGAAATAACTCCCCAAAATTGTATGGAGGTGGGGATTTATTTCGTATGAAATAAGCCCCCAAAATTGGGGACTTATAGGATTTGGGGACTTATTTCATACTTATTTGGGGACTTTTTTCATACCATTTTGGGGACTTATTTCATCTTTGATTTGGGGAGTAATTTCACAGTGAAATTATTCCCCAATTTTGGGGAGTTATTTCATTTTTCATTTAGGGGTTTATTTCATTGGGGGGTTATTGCCCGGACCCGTATTAATAATTGTGATAAGAAGCTTCTCAAATCTATGGTTCAAATTGTACGTTCCTTTTATTCATGCCAACGAATTAAATTCACAAGTAAGTCCGCACGCACGTTGGTGAATAATTTCAAGTTCACGTTTCCTCGTATATGAAAACCCATATCGACTTCGCTCTAATCCAGATTTGACGCGAATTAACTTAAATATGATCTGAAATAACACTAAATTTGTTCAATCGGTTTTTTGTAATAACAAAAAGACTGGTTAAATTCCCTGCATTCGGGATGTTATTGTAATTGGTCCGAAACGAAAATCGTAATTAACGACCAAATTTTAAAATGAAAGGTCCACAATATGCTTTTAACATGCTTTTAAGAAGATGTTTGTGAGTATGTATGTGTGTGTGTACACGAGCTGACGTAAGCTGTTCGTGAACAAACGTTCGTTTATGGTATCTCACGTGCAAAAAATCATATCCACTTCGTTGCGGTACTTATCGACGCGTATTAAGATCAATATGATCTGAAAGAAATTGCACAGAATTCGGTGCAGCGGTTTTTTTGTTTTAACAAAAAGACTGAACAAAATAAGGTGCACGACTGGGCCGCACGATAACTTTCTCGCTTCTATAAGAATTGGTCTCGAATCACATTTTTCATTTTCCATACTCGTCAAATCAGGAAAAAAAGAATCGTAACAATGTTCATAACATGTCGATAGCTATTTTTGTCTTAATTGAATGGGTAAGCTAAAAAACATCTTGAACTTTTAATCTATACCTTTCAGCAGAGGCTCAAAGTGAGCATTAAAAGTATAGTCACATTTTGTAGGGGGCATGACGTATGAGTATGCACAACATGCATAATAATGTTTAATATATGCAAACATGTTTATGAAAGATATGTGCTCGACATTGATCGAAGTCTTATGACTGCAAATTAAACCTGATGGTATTTTTGTTTCAAATTTTTTAATATATGTCACATTTAGAATTTTGTATCGTTGCGGCATAGATGTTTTTCTTAAACTGACTAAAGCTATGCGGATTCAGAGATCTAATTTCTGGTTGAAGCATACATAACGGTAATTAATTTTGTGATTGTGATCTAATGAAGGGTTTTTGATTTGTCATAATAGCTTTCGATCTTAATGTGTCTAGCAAATAAGCCATTTTACCCATTGTTGAGGTATTGCCATGATTCAAAAGTATCGTTATTTAAGGCTTTTGGTAAAAACTGAGTAAGCTATTTTCTTCCCTTCGCTCCAAGTATTTAAAACACCAGCAGATATCAATATCGCTTAAGCCATTTTTAAGAAGAGTCAAATTTAAAAATTGTTAAAAAACAGTTATGTATATATGAATTTCTACTTTATTTTGTTTTTATTTTGCACAATCTTATTATGCAAATTTGATTCAAATTATAGAACAACCTTGATAGTATTTTTTTTTTAATCTCTTCGCCGGTTTCTGAGATATAAGCCGTGTTTCTTTGCACGCGGATATAGGGATGGCATCAGAAAACGAGTATCGCCGCTTATGAATTCATCAAAAAAAATTGGCACCACACATGCACCTATGACATGAACCGTGACACAGCTGTAAGTTGTAGTTAAGAAATTTGTATTGAAAATCCTGAAATTGAAAAATATTTACTTCCGCCAATTGAAATTGATGCCAAGCATATTCTAAAATTATGAAAAACAATTTCACATTAACAGATTTGCTAAATTCAATTACCCTTAAAATGAAGTTTGAAAAATAATAATAATAAAATCACGAATAAAATATTCGGCGGGATGTGTGAGTGGTCGGTGGGTTGTCAAACTTTGACATTTCCTGAAAAATTCATCGGTAGGATTCATCAGAAACGAAGAAAATGGATTTTGGAAGCACTGTTTATCCCCGCTAAAGGACTTAGCCGCGATAGCTATCCCCGCTGAATTTAGCGTATATAGGATAAGTTGTTGTTGTATTTTACATGCAAATTTCAAATTATCCCTATATCCGCGTGCAAAGAAACACGGATATAGACATTTTTCTAATGTGCCGTTATTCGAGTCTTTTGCAAAAAAACTGAGTATGCATGTCGTACACTTTTCTTACATTTACTCCAATTATTTGAAACCCCAAAACGCATCAAAATCATTAGAGCCGCTTTCAAGAAAAGTCATTTTTTTCAAAATTTTACCAAATGTTATGAAAAAAATTATAAAAAAAGTTAAAAAAAATATTTCTAAAATCTGATATCTTGGTCTTATTTGTATCTACTTATATATACAATTTTCAAAAACTGAGTAAACCAACTGTGGAACGTTTCAAGTAGAAGTAGAAGTCGGTGTGTTGATTTTCTTAGAAATACCTTGACCCGTTTTTGAGATATAAGCATTTAAGATAAGTACTTTTATTCTTCTATTTTCGCAAAAACTTAGTCTGAGCACTATCTAGATTTTTGAGAAAATCGGTGTGGAAAACACCATTTATAATGATAGAATAAAAAAAACAGCATCAAACCTACAAGCGTACTAACCCAAAAAACGAAGTTTAAAGTTAAGCCGTCCATCCTCTCGGTGACAGACGGAACGACCGACCGACGGACCGAACACACACTTTTTTGGACTTGTCTATATGTAGTCGTAATATCATACCTTTTACTTGGTTTAAGTTCGAAATTTCAATACGATTGCAATATCTTTCTGTTAAGTATACTAAAATATACGAAAAAGTTATAAAGGAAACTATACCTACGTTTGAAACCAACACCCGACAGTGAGGCATTTGTAAGGCCCTACCCACAAATCTGCATATCTATATTTGACTTGAAAAAGCCTGTTGTTAAGTTCAAATATTTATTTCTTAATGAAATTGAATCTTGTAACTTCAAATGAGGAATTCTCTCGGGTCTAACAATTTGAATGAAATTTGGTTTTTAGATAATGTTTAACTTCCAAGCTTATATAGCTCTGGCTCATCTATGGGAGAGCTCATTTTCTGCAGGAAAGCAGGCAAACAGTTTAATTTTTCACAGGATGGAAAATTTTATTGGAAAATAGAAATTTATTCCTTGAACTAAAAATTAAATCAATGATCGACTGATATGTATTCAAAATTGCTATTAAATTAACATCGTTGTATATTTTTTAAAGATTGATACCTACTTGATGGATAAAAGTAAGCCTTCAGATTATCCCTCGAATATTATTTTATTTTCATTTGTACCTTTCGCTGGCATTGGAGTACTTCATACTGTTAAAGTGCTCACCCAATTGCGAGTACATTTAAGATAGTAAATGCCACTATTTTTACTTCTTCTTCCTTTAATGGCGGTGAGGCTATGATCAGGATTAAAGGGATCATAAACCTCCCACTTAACTGCATCCCTACTGCTCCGCCTGTGGAGTTCGCCGGCACGAATGACACTATTTATACAAATAGCTAAATGATAATTGTACATACTTAATTGCCTAAACTGTTACGGGATTGTTAACGGAACATCGATATTTAATGAGACCCTACAAAAGTTAGTCCAACGGCGTCAAATCATGCAAGGCTTCAGCAAGGAACATCATCTTAACGATTGATTTCACGATTATTTTAGTGCAGAAAGGATTGATTACAGTGATGTACCGAAAAATCCATACTTGTAGGAAATTTAGGCTCAAAAATGAGGTCGTAGGGAAAAAAGACAGATTTTTAAAAAAAGTTCCGTATTGTGTTTTTTTTAGGTAAAATTTCTTTCAGAACCAGTTTGATAACATCATGAATTCCTTAATGTCATCTTACATTGATTGCATTGCATCTTTTCTTTGTAAGAAATTCAACAAAAGTCATCCATAAAAAATATAATAATATTTAAAGAATTTAAACCCTTAATTCGTATTAGGATTAGATGATGACAGATCTGAAATTTCATTTCATCCTCTTTTCCAAAAACTCTCTATAGGCTTTAACGAACTTTCGTTAGAATGGAGATCAATTGACTACAATTTTTGCGAAGTAGCGATACTGTGATAATTTTCGTTCAATCAAGCTGATGTAATACAGCATGAAGATCGTTGAGCTGGTATCTGAAAACCGAATGCGGAAAAAATACGTCTGTCTAATGACCAGTGCGGGTTTGTCGCAGGTATATCAACCAATCCAAAGTATAAGGATCATGATGGAAAAACAACGTGATTCCTTGAAAGCTTTGCATATGGTGTTGGTGGATTTTGAATATGCTATTGATAGACAACCAAGAGGTCTATTATGCGTGGCGCTAAAACAACAAAGGGTTCCAGAAACCTATGTACAGATGATCATGGACATGTATGAGGGAGTAAACATAAGTAAGATGCCTCGCTGGCGTCACCGAGGCTTTCGCAATCAAAGTCGTTGTACACCAGGGCAGCGACTTATGTCCCTTGCTATTTATTACAGTCCTTGATTACCCGCTTGAAGAAAAGTGACGGATCCGGCGTTTATCGGTTATTCTGTGGTGACGATGGTACCATCATTAGCGAAGATCAAAAGTCCCTGTACTGCCTAAATCAGTATGGGTTGCAATTTTGGAGTGGAATAAGTATCGTATTAGTCAACAAAAAAACAGAATATGTAGATACTTGTGTTGCCCGTTCTCTGATCCACAAGTGATTTCCAAGTGCAAAAAGCTTAAATATTTTGGGTCTATGATCAAGCTGTCATGACGACATTAAACAATGCGTAAGTGTAGGGTGGATGAAATGGCGGGAAAACCCAGCCAGCTTCTGTGATCGAAAAATGCCCCCTAAGCGGAAAGGAAGGTTCTACACCAAAGTTGTCTACCCGGCGCTCACATACATACAGGTTACAATGTTGGACAGAGTACAAAAAGTATGAAGGCAACTTAATGGCAGCTGAGGTGAAGATGCTTCGCATGACAGCAGGAGTAACAATGATTGATTGAATAAGAAGTTCCTATATCCGTGGAAGCCTTCACGTCAAAGAACCTATCTCTAAGTAAAAGAAGCACGACCGGCCATGCTCAAAGGAGAGATCCTACGAACCCTGCTAAAAAGGCATTATCAATCAAATAATCAATAAACGTTCCAATACAAACGCGAATGAAAGGCAGGCCTAAAAACTCCTGCATCGGACAAATGCAGCAACCGGCATTTGATTGGCATCAGCGACAAAATAATTCAAAGCCGGGAGGCCTGCCGTTATTTTCTGAGGTCGAAGCGGCGAACCCTTTAGGCGGATCAGTAGAGATGCGGTTAAGTGGGAGCGTTATGATCGCTTTTATCCTGATTATAGCGTCACCGTCATTAAGGGAGAAGTAAAAGCAAAAAAATGTACGCTTGGTTTAAATGTTGAACAGTTTTTGTTAAAAATTAGTTAGCTTATAATACATATATGTATTATGAGATTGTACGGTTGCGACCACATAGTTGTTGAGCGACAAGCGGCATTTCTGAGACAGAACGACGTGCTTTCTGCTTTCAATTCCGTTTTATTATTTAAGTAGGCAATGCTTGAGAAGCATGGACTTAAAATGTATCAACACCATATTTACTTTTCTTTAAGCGCAGTACGAAATTTTATTATCTAGACAACATTCTGCTAAAGCTCGACGGCGAACGGGGCGGGTTTCCATTATGAACACTAAGGAACATTTTTTTTTTCTTTTTTTTTCTGGCTTAAAATGGCCTAAAAAGATAAATATAATATTTTTTTCTTGAGGAAATGAAATTTTTTTTTTTATGAAAGTATGGAGTATTTAAAGTATGGAGTGGGTGGCTCGCTTCGCTCGCTAACAGGATTTTAACCCTTTCTTCCGCAGGGTTTAGCCGCTCACGCGACTTCGTCGCTCCGCTAAGGGTATGTCAACAACTGTCAGGCAGGCACCTGGAGCTAAAGTTTATATATAGTTACTTTGGGGTATTTACCAGTATATTTTCAGCCAAAAAAAAAAAGAAAAAAAAGACAGTTAATTTGTCTTTTTTTTCTTTTTAATAAATTGTTTCAACTTGAATATTTCAATACCTATAATATTTTTCAACATTCACTGCATTCACCACCCCACCCACCCCCCTTCCACGCCAAATGCAAAGTGAACGCGTCCATTTGTGCAGTTTGTAGGTGCACTTTTCAGTGAAAATTGAAAACTTTAAAAATAAAAAAAAAAATAGAAAAAAAAGTTTCCTCAGAAAAATTCTTTTACAGTACATCTTAGAATAAGTCAGTTTAAATAAAAAAAATAAAAAAAATGAATTTGCTTAATGTTCATAATGGAAACCTGAGCCAAAAAGAAGATCTTAAAGTAGCTGTGAGTGAACCTACATTTTTGATTTTTTCTCGAAAGTATATAAAGTGTAGTTAGGCACGTTCCGTGAGTTGCGCCAGAAATGATGTGGAAAAATAGTTTTCCGAATTTAATTAGTCCGTACTATTGACATCTATCCTAGATATCTGTACCACAAATAATAACTTCAATTAAAGTTTTGTTTAATCTAAATAGAATCTGGATAGAAACCGCAAAAAAAATTGTCAACCTCATTTACTGCCAATTAAAATTTCTCCATTCTGAAGTGAAAACCAATAAACCAATTGCAACCAATTTAAATTTTGTAATGGAAATTAATTAGCATATTGTGGTTGAATATCAGCCCACAATGGAATCCCGACGAGCCAACCAAATCTCATCCCTATTATAACAGATAGGTGTGAATGCCTTCAGCGCGTAAACGACAACGAATCCGTAAATAACACCTGCAAACAAAAATTCACAATGAAGTAGATATACAATCGACAATCACCGTTCGCCAATTACAACCGTAATTCCAATGCGATTCATTCTAAAATTGAATTTTATATTACATTTGATGATGTTATCATTGGCAGTGATTTAAGGCCCCGTCCAACGAAAACAACGCATAAAATATCAATTTATTCCAATTATCGTTGCTAAGTAGCATATGCCTGCATCCGAATTTCATTTTCATTTTTGAGGTAATGCAAAACTGCATCATCATCACTTTGCATAACTAGATGAACTCGGATATAAATAATCAACAGATAATAATAAATATTTGCAACAGCAAATATTTTTCAGATAAAGGGAATTAATGTGCATTTACTGGATGCATAACCTCCCGTAAAGTGTCCTGCAGAGGTGACAAGAAGGTTACATGGCGATAATTTCCAGTTGAATATCCAATTCAATTACTAAATAAATATTTATAATCGACAACGATTGCGGATTAAGGATTGCTCTTGGTAATTAATATATACACATATGTAAATATATATATTTCGTTTTAATAAAACAAGTTAATATAAAAGATTATTTTGATTAAATAATGCAATAAAAGCAAAAGGAAACAAAGTTTAAATAAAGTGCATCCCTGTGCATCCTGTGATTCCTTGTCATTTTTTATTAAAATCCTCACTCAAACCTAAGTACCTATTTAAATCGGAAATATTTTCCATCTGAACTTCGCAAACAATGCGTTTTTAACTTTTGCTACTGGCAATACCTTAATATTATCATTCTTAACCCCAGAAAGCTTATGTTCATCGATTCGAAGACGTCACTATCAAAATCTTGCTGCCTCTTTTCAATGCGGGTGAATAGTAACCTATCGTCTTGCGAATAAGAGTTCTGCCCGGCATATAAAATCTGCAGTATTTTTTTTATTTTATTTTTTAACCATGCTGGATATTTGAGTAAGAAATTTCATATATTTTTTGTATCTATAAAGACTTATAATTTTTGCCTGAAAATGATGCGTTATTTAAAAGCAGTTTAATAATTAATAAATACAAACATATTAAAATAAAATTACGGTTTTTATTTGGGAACATGATTATTTATATTTCAGAAAGAACAGTAACTACACTCGACAGCAAATAAACCGGGACACATTCTACATTCAAGCTCTGATTCGATTTTCTTTCAATTAAAACGATTTTAAATGTATTCTTAAGTACCGTTAACTCACATTGTAATTAAGCAAGAAACACAAAGCTAACGATTTGCTTTGTTTTGTCTAGATTTCGCGGCTACTGTTCTTTTCTCTACAATGAGGTTAATCAGTGTCTGTTATAATTGTTTTTAGATTTAGTTCAGTGTTTGCTCAGCCGCGTGTATTGTTAATAATGGATACGACACCTCAGGAAGCAGCTCAAGCTGTACCACTACTTCAAGCAGGCGTTGCGCAACGTGAGGTCGCTAAGACTTTAAATTAGCAGATCTTCGATGCAACGAGCTTACAGAAGATACCTAGAGACTGGGGCATTCGATCGACGTCCAGGAACGGGCAGACGTAGGGCTACATCATCAGCAGGTGATCGGTTTATTAAACATACTGTTCTACCAAATCGCCGGATAAATGCAGTTCAAGTCCAACAAAGTTTGCGGGACGAACACCAAGTGTTTTTTGAACAGAACCTGACTCCAAAGAGAGCTGCAACAGGAGCAGCATTAACCGTAGTCCACCGCTTAGCACGCCATGAATTTGCTCGAGATCATAGGGAATGGACGTTGGAGCAGTGGGGTAATATACACTTTACTGATGAGTGCAGGGTGAGTCTAGATGTAGGTGATAGACGTCAGAGAGTATATCGTCGCGTTGGTGAACGATATTCTCAATGTTGCATCGAGGAAACTGTTGCTTATGGAGGAGGATATGTAATGGTCTGGTGCGGCATCTCCTTAACCGCACATACAGCTTTAGTTTTCATTGAACCAATGGGCCGCACGAGTGTATTGATTTCTCATCGATACATTGCTGAAATCCTCGCAGACCATGTGTTACCTTTCGCAGGATATATCAGGCAGGTTATGCTGTTAATGCAAGATAACGCACTTCCTCATGCTGCATATGTGGTGACCCAGTATCTACGGGATGTCGGCATTCGTACGATGGACTGCCCAGCTCGAAGCCTGGACTCGAATCCGATAGAACATTTATGGGATGAACAGAAACGTGGGTTCGAACCCGTATACCTGCTCCAACAAGGCTTCCAGAGCTGCGAATCGCACTTGAAGAGGAGGGGAATGCTATTCCTCAAGATTTCATCGTCAGGCTCGTGAGGTCGATGAATGCAAGGATGCTGGCAATTATCCAAGCAAGAGAAGGCAATACCAGATATCTACCAATATTTTTTTTAAATTTTTTCCTTGTTATTGGATTACATTTTTTTTTTCATTTTATGATTGCATTAATTAACACAAATGGAAAACGACTCTTTTTTGTATAACCTTAAATAAATGCTGAACCAATTGAATGATCCCAATGAGTTTCCATTCATTTTATTCAACATATAACGCACTTTCTGTTGGTACTACTTTTTTAGTTGTATGTTTTATACTTTAAAAGAAAATCGAATCAGAGTGTGAACGTAGCGGGTGGCCCGGTTTATTTGCTGTCGAGTGTATAATATGTATTCTATAGGGCGCCTAAAAAACATTAAGTTCAGTTCTTCGATTCGACGAATGATTATCTTATTAGCGGTAGTCAACAGCGTTAGCCTTCTAAGGTTAAACAATAAGGGTGGCGACGGTGTATAGAAGTTAGTGTGTTGGCTTGAATGCTAATGCAGTTGTCACCAGTGGCCGAGATGCATCGCACTTGTTCATGTCGAAGGATGATCTTCTGTGCATCTTCGAGTCATTAAAGAATAAAAAGTCGGCGGAGATGGATGGTGTTCCAACCGTCGTATTGAGACACCTGCCTCTGGAGGCTGTAGATATTTTTACCACGCTGTTTAACAATGCGCTGAATAATGCACATTATCCGGCGCATTGGAAGGTAGCTGTGGTACACCCAATTCCGAAAAAGTTTAAAGATAGGATGAACCCTACCAATCTCCGGTCGATTAGTTTGCTTCCGAATGTTAGCAAGGTCGTCGAAAAGGTTGTCACTAGAGCCCTGTTGAAGTGGATCGAGGACAATAACATCATTCCGGACAACCAGTTTGGTTTCAGGGCAGGGCATGGCACTATTCATGCCGCTTCGAAGCTGGTTTCCGACATTCAGTGGAATAAATGAAAGACCCAATGCACGGGTGCTTGTCTGGTTGATTTTGAAAAGGCTTTCGACACTGTATGGTTAGAGGGACTTTTCTACAAGTAATTTATAATATGCTTATGGAAAGAAGTTCGTTGTCAAATGTGGCAACGTGACTTCGAGCACAGTCTTTGAAATTAAAAACGGTTTACAGCAGGGGCGGTAAATTCTCCGATCCTGTTCAACATTTACACGAGTGATCTATTGGGTTCACTCAGACATGCTATAGCGTATGCCGATGATTTGGTGGCATACAGATCAGGTCCTAAAATCGAGGTCATTAACATTCTTTTGCAGCGTGACTTTGATCAAATTAAGGGATATTGCGACGGCCCCTCTAGTGATACGAGAAAAAAAACTGGAAGAAATTAGCCATTATTAGACAAAATGGACAGCCATTGGCGGTGAGAAGCATAGTTAGATATCTGGGTATCTTGCTTGGCCAGTATCTATATTTCGATAGACATAGACAAGAAGGCTTATGCTCTGACAAGGAGACTGTTTCGTAGCAGTCAACTTCACTCCAGAGTGAAGGTCATTTGCTACGTGGCCCTTATAAGGCCGATCATCGCTTATGGTTGTCCATTGTGATTTAATATAGCGCCTAGTTATATGGAAAAGATTCGGGTTTTGGAGAGACAATGTCTCTCCGGGAGGCTCAGTTGAATAGGATTGACAATTTCCTTATTAAGGTGACTCTAGGGCATGTTGCAAGAGCTATCGCCAGCGACAATAGCCTGATCTTTGGGGCTTACTATCCCAATGAAATGTACATAGAGAGTACACTCCGATCTGGCTTTATCACCACGGAGGCATTTGTCCGTATTGATGCAAAAGGGCTGGTACAGACGAGGGATGGTAGCCCGGTATTATACAACCACATAGGCGGCTCATCCGCGGCGGGGACGCCGCCAATGCTCATGAACGCCTCCGTTTTAGTACCGCAATAGCGAAGAGATATAAATTTGATAAGGAAAAGCAATTCTCCGAATTTCGGTGGCTATTTGAGAGGGAGTGGTCAACATGCCCTCTCAGGGCGGTGCGTTACTCTGTCTGACTTAGTTTCCTCTTAGTTTAAAAGTTAGATAAAGTATGCTAGGGCGTTTTTGTTAGAGGCCGGGCTCGCCAACTTGTGGTGGTGCTTCCGGGAGGACTGTCACGCGCTCGGAAAGTAATTGGGATTTTGACCACTTGTTGCGTAAGGCAACGAGTGCTCACATTCCCAATTATAGTTAGAATACGTTAAGTAGTTTAAGTAAGTAGAGTAGATAGTTTGTAAATTGTTTTTTATATTAAATATAAAATTTAAATAATGATGCCGAGTTTTTTAAAAAAAATTCTCGATAAAAAATAATATGTTAAATTAGTTCGTAAAATAGTTTTTAGGCCGAAAGGCAATAATTATAAGGTTATAGTTAAGTTTCGAAAGTCTGAATAAGTACAAATAATTAAGAATAAGTATCCTGTTAATTTTAAGTTATATTAAATCATTTTCGTCTAGTATGTAAGTTGATATCTAATATTGAATAAACACATGAATTTAAAAGTCAAAAGTGTGTTGACTTGTAAACCGTACGGTGCAGGTTCAATCCTCCGGGAAACAACAACATTCGCCACCTATTAGGAGTGAAAGGAATAGCGCCTTATTTTCTAAAACCTCTATGCCAAAAAGAGGATTTCTGCCTGGTAGTACCTACAATGTAACGATCCGAGTTTAAATGCTCTGGGATTTAGATTTCTTTTTTCATATAAAAGAAATGGTAAAACAATATACAAATTCTGCCCTTTAGCGATTACACTACCTACAAGATCTTACAAAATGCTGGAATACTTTTTCTTATAAGAAAATCGATTGACATAAAAACCCATGCATGGAAGGGCTGAAAATAATACGGCAACGTCCCAGCTTGTTATTAAAGGCGATTGGTACATCTAAGCGAACTTAATATGGGTCATTCTTTTACAAACCGTACAGATTTGAACAAAAAATGACGGACACATTTTTGATTTGCCTGAAATTTTTTTTCATATAATATATTCATATAATATATTTCATATAATATATATATATTATAGAATAAAAAGAGACACGTGTTTAAGGATTTTTATTTATTTTTTTTTTTTTGAAAATAGAGGGGTTGAAATTTTGAGATTTTAATGAACTCCGGTTCTTTTCGAGCTAGAGAAAACTTTTTTTTTCATTGCCAAGATAAAAGAGTGAATTTTAAGAAAAAAATAGTTCCAACAAAATTTATAAAAAAAAATTATATTGTTATAAACAATTTAATTGTTTAAATCAATTTTTAATAATGTTACCCACCACTTAGCCTGTTTTAAGTATAACTATCGTATTCTACGTCAAATTTTACATCTAAAATGATTTTTTTATCGATGAAGAAATGATTATTACTATTGCAAAAAAATTAAATAAACTAGCGCGGTACTTGACATCGGCGCAAAGTACACCTCATATTCTCTCCTCATATCGTGTGTAGTGTGTAAAAATGATGTATACTGTAGGTATAATTTGATTATTATTTAATAAGATAATATTATTTATAAATAAAAAAGCAAAGGCAGTTTATAAATGACAAAAAAACTAAATTGATAAAAATGAATGCATTGTAATTTGCGACTTTTCTGAAAACTACACATTTGTTATACAAAATTTTATTCAGGACATACATTGGAATAATGATCAAGTAACAATACATCCATTTTCTTTTACTACAAAGATGACAACGACGAATTAAAAATTAAAAGTTTTGTTTCTGTTTCTGAGTGTTTACTTCATGATTCTATTGCTGTTCATCTATTTCAAAGACAACTAGTAAAATTTATAAAAACACATTTAAAATATGTCAATAAAATAACATACTTTTCGGACGGTGCGAGTGGACAATATAAAAATAAAAAGAATTTTATAAATCTTACGCACCATTTTGAAGATTTTAAAATGGCAGCTGAGTGGCACTTCTTCCCAACATCACTTGGCAAAGGACCATTTGACGGAGTAGGTGGAACTCTGAAACGACTTGCTGCTAGAGCAAGCCATCAAAGGGCGAATAATCAAATCCGTACACCAAAAGAGTTATTTGACTGGGCTATAGAAGCTCTACCAAGTATTACGTGTTCCTATTCAACCAATGATGAGTACAACGAAGAAGAAAAATGACTATCAGCACGTTTCCAAAAAGCTTTAATGATAAAAGGAATTTTAAAATATCATTGTATGATTCCAATCTCGCTTCAAGAGTTAGAAGCAAAGCAATTGTCTTTTTATAAAAAAAAAATATTGTATAAAATAGTAAGTAAGAAATGAATATTATCATAATAATAAATATTTAGACTGATATAATGATGAACTGAATCGCTTGGCTTCAATTGTGCAGTGCATGAGTACTTGCCTGAGAAGACGCGGGTCTAGGTTCGAATCCCAGTGGAAGTGATGGATTTTCGGGATAAAATGAAGGAAGAAGACCGACCAGCACCATAGAAGGAGTCTGATGATCGGTTGTGGCGAACCGTGAAACAGCGCTGTAACTCCAGCCCTCCGCTTCACGTGGTAAGGATTGTTAGATATATATGGTTGTTCATTCAAAAACAATATAAAGAAAATTGACGGAAACGAAAAACAAAAACCAGGAAAAATGGTAAGCTCTCACAATGAAAAACCAATTACATTATAATAATATATCACTTTATTACCTGAAATAATGTTATTTTTTATTTAAATTTGCCCCAATTTTTTAAAGAGCCTTATTTATGAATCAATAATATTGTTCAATTAATTATATATATACTATTATTCATATAATACAGAAAACAACGGTATGAGGCGAGAATATGAGGTATACTTTGCAACTGGTGCGCCGAATTCAGGTACCGCGCTAGTTTATTTAATTTTTTTGCAATAGTAATAATCATTTCTCCATCGATAAAAAAATCATTTTAGATGTAAAATTTGACGTAGAATACGATGGTTATACTTAAAACAGGCTAAGTGGTGGGTAACATTGTTAAAAATTGATTTTAACAATTAAATTGTTTATAACAATATACATTTTTTTATAAATTTTGTTGGAACTATTTTGATGTTAAAATTCACTCCTTTATCCTTTACAATGAAAAAAAGTTTTCTTTAACTTAAAAAGAACCGGAGTTATGAATCTTTGAATATGAGTCTCCAAGGCAAAAATCACGAAAATCTCAAACTTTTAACCCCTTTCTATCTGCAAAAAAAAAAAAAAACTCGAACACGTATCTCTTTTTATTCGATATATAACTCGTAAAAAAAATTTCAGGCAATTAAAAAATGTGTCGGTCAGAATGGTGTTCGGTTTGTAAAAGAATGACCCATATTTAGGTGACCCTACCGACACATTTGAATTCTTAAAGGAGTCCAACAGTGCATGCAATTAGTAATAGTAGCAAGTCATAAACCAATATCTCTAAAAACAAAATCATCTATAGTTCGAGCCTATCAAAGAATTTATGTTTGACGCAATATATAATTTCTTGGATAACATTTTTTTAAACCAAATGCCGATGAAAATGAAGCGCATATTTTTATCCTATGTTTTTCTTCAGTTTCTACTTAAGTTTTCTTTATATTCCTTTTTAAATTTGAATCAATATTTTTTCCGATTTTCAAGTTCCAATTTGAAAAGAAACATAAAGTAAAACTTGAGAAAAAGAAAAGAAAGCGAAATAGGATTTTGATGTCAGAACTAAAGAAAATCAAATTGAAAATTCACATGTTCACAGAGCTTAATAAAATACATCGGTACCTATATTAAAACCGGCTTACCAAGCTTTTATACTGATATTAAGCATCTTAGATTTTGTGCTTATCGTAGGAGAATTTCAGCGTGCAAGGGTACAGCATTCCTATAAAAACAACACATGCTAGATGAGACATAATTCCACTTATTTTTATGGAGTTATCGCATATGGAGATATGTCGCACGAAACGACATATGTAATTCCATGATAGGCTTCTGTCCCGCGTACTTATGTCCCTGTGGAATTGAGGGATTTCAACTCTATTTCCGCAGGCGGTAGGCAGGCGCTTATGACGGAAGTTTTCATAGTGATATTTCCACGGCTGTTGGTATAAAAAGGAAATTTTTGGTTTGTGGATTTTGAGTTAGTTCTGCAATTTTTAACCGTTTAATCCAAATCATAACCTTGATGTTAAATTAAAAGATGAAGATTGGAAAACTGTAACGTAGCGGTATGTGTGGAAACAAATTTCAGAATCTAAAGCTATTTGTTTAAAAGTGTAAACGATGTTGGCAGTTCTATGATATTTACTGAATATTTAACTATAATTGATGTATGCGAAAAAGACTGGAAGTTAAGATTGATAAATATAAATACTGAAGATGTTATTAATACCCTCACTGTGATAAATGTTGGCGCAGTGGAGCAGATGTATGAGTGTTGAACTTCTAATCTAATGGTCTCAGGTTCAAATTCCGCCGGGCCCAATTAACACCTAAAAGTTTTTTTCCACAATCCCACCTCTTGCGAACGTCTGACAAACATACAAGAGTATCACTTTCCATAGAAGCTTCTCAAATTGGCCGTTCGGATTCGGCTTTAAGTTGAAGGTCCCTTCCACTTCGCACAAGCAAATGGTTGGAGAAGCTAGGTTTAATGACATGGGGCGTTGATGCCCCATATTTATTTTTACTGTGATGAATCAGAAAAGTGATTTTAATTTCATGAATGTTAAAATTGTAAAAGGCTTTATAAAAATTGTCCTGTCCAACAAACTTATCGATTCGACGAAGCATGTACTTCCAGGGTTAAACATTTCGACTTGAAATACTGCGATCATACATATTGTAGTAACAGTACGATTTCTTTAGACCCCAGATGGCAGCTTTATAGGAAGATATTGTAACGCGTCCATATTCTCAATATTTCCAATAACTGCTACTGTTGATAAAGAAAGTAAAATTTGACAAAACTATGAAATCGCATCTTGATCTAGGAATGTTATGACCGAGCGTTTTCTTCACTGTTACGTTTCTGATTGTATTGCCATGTTACGTACTTATCGTGTCAAGGCAATGTCTATTCCCTACGTTTGAGTGATTTTCTTAGCTCTCCGCTCCCGCTTTAATCCGAGAATTAAAATGCACGATTTTTGCAAGTATTTACTTAGCTCTTTAGCCGATTAAATCAAAGTCAGGATTAGGATTTAGAATTGCTGTTACTCCAACTCTAGCTGTAACTCCGTTCTTTGTCTTTATTAAAAATGCCCTCTTTTATATACAAGCAGAACCGATTCAATTCGATTCAATTCCCTTACAACCAAATTGTTTGTTTACGCTAATCATATTTTCCTATCCATCACGACCAACAAATGATGGCCCGTGTGAGAACACATAAGAATCATTGCAACTTGAACTGAGTTAACCCATAGTTCACTCCACCCAAGTGCAATCCGATTCCATGTTCACCGCGACACATTCACCTGTGGTCATGATCAAAACAAAATCAAATAATAATTATTATTCTATGAATCACTGCGTGCATAGCAATGACGATGTGTAACATGATCAGTCAAAACAAATTGCGGAAGTTAATGTATGTTCATTGATTGGTCACTGATAATGTTCAAATCAAAAGTGGGTTACTGTGCGCACGTGATTTGGTTTATTAGGTACACACACAACATCACTATTAGCTTTAAATCAACAAAATTAGAACTCGTTTTTATATGTAACCTATTTTTAAATTCAGATTCATCCATCATATAAAATATCTACCGATCATTTAATAACATGAGTTTGAGTACCTATTTCAATATTCACCTCTGTTGATGCCCGAGTACAGAATTATTCCAGAGAACTTTCCAAAAATCTGACAATATTACCTATTGTATCAAAAGCAGGTTACTCTATCACAATGAACCGATAAAACGGTAAAAGTGAGTCACCTTACTTAACCTTAGGCAAGGCGCTATCGAGGAACACACCTAAAATGGATAAATGAAGCCCTTATCTAAGGACTAATATGTTTGGCCAAAGTTGTATCTGAAACGGTCTTAAAGTTTTCAATTTATCACATTAATCAGCTCTTATATTGACTACAGACGGATGGCATTAAAGCGCTACAAAAAGGTGACATTAATATAATTTAATCTGCGTTTACATGGAATTCAATTCCTATTGAATCTCCTATCTAAACGGGATAATCTCACGTTAATTACGTGCGAGTGTGTAGTTCAATATGGAACATTTTATATATGTATAGGTAGTTAGAACATCGACTTAGATGTGCGCAATGCATAAGTTGTACGAAAAGTTGTCCCAACATGAGCGCGGCAGTGTCGACAGACAAATTATATAAAAAATTGCCACGCCCGCTATATGAGGGAAAGGAATAGGGTATCCAACAGTTCGCCCAAAGGGACCGTAGCCTTTCCCTATTTTTTTTTTATTTGTTGTAATAACGTAGATCAACAAAATCGACACCTGCCACCTCAACAGTGGGGCAAAGATTACCATTAAATTTTTAAAGTTGTAAAAAAATCAAGGGTACATGGCTAAGGTGCGTAGTGCTGAAACCTTGCCAAAATAATCACATCGCTTTGGAAGAATAAAAACAATGCTTGCCCCCCTACAATCAGGCGATGTACTCCTCCCTTCGACCTAAAGTTTTTAAAATGCAACAAAATTGTCTCAGCTGGAAACCTAAGATTCGGTCCGAAATAATCCAGTGTAAGAACTTATAAAATCTGTTCAATGGCACCGCCCACAATTTGTTTTTTTTTTTGCTAAAAAGTTTTTTATTTTATAAAATCCTTTCAAGAAACGCACAAAATAGTTATGTGTATTAGGAAATGTAGACCATTATCCTTATTAACAATTCACCCATGCTTAAATGTTTGCCACACCCATTTTTTGGGGACAGGAATAGGAATAGGGTATCCAACAGTTCGCCTAACGGACTGTAGCCTTTCCTTATGTTATTGCTTACAACTTTAACAATTTTCTGTTAAATAATGACCCAGTGATGCGACTGCAGGCATCGATTTCATGTTTGTAAGGTGTAAATATTCCACGAAAAAATAAAGTGCACGTCCTGGGACATACGATAACTTTCACGTTTTGTAAATATTTTTATGAAAGATATGTGCTCGACATTGATCCAAATCTCATGACTGCAAATTAAACCTGATGGTATTCTTGTTTCAATTTTTTGTCCGTAATCGATGTCACATTTCTAATTTTGTAGCGTGACGGCATAGATTTTTTTTTGTATAAGTTACTCAAACTATGTGGATTCATAGACCTACATAATTTCCTATGTAAAAAATCTGTAAATATATTTCAAAAAAAATTAAACTACGTCGCTCATTTTTGAGATATTATTAGTGTCTCAAAGTACCGGTAATAGAGTACTTTGGGAAAACTGAGTAAGCCATCTTCTGACCCCAACTTAAGTATTTAATACAATAAAATAGATTAAAATCGGTATGAATAAAAAAGTTATAAGAAATCCTTGTTATATACAAATTCGGTTCAAATAATAATTCGAAATAATAATTCCAAATAACTTGATCCATTCTTACGATATTATTATTATTTGTGAATTACTGTTATTCGGAAATTTTCACAAAAACTCAGTACGCCATATTTAAAGCTCATTTCAATTATTTTATATTTCAAAAATGAACAAAATAGCTAGTTGGACCCATTTTTGAGAAAATCGATTGTTGAAAAAAACAGTTGTATGGTAGGTACCGTTACTTAAAATGATAGAATAAACAAAAAAAAAAACCAAAATACAAAGTTTGAAGTAAATCGGTCCACCCATTGTGGCTGGAGCTGTTATGAGTCGAGGCTTGGCCACAGGGGCATCTTCGGAGTAGTGGAGGAGGACGGTGGCACGCTCGCGGTTGCACGGCTATCGCTCGTCGGACGGGGGTAGTTCTTGTCACCCCTCACACTAAACCACCTGCTCACAAACAAAAATATTCGTGCCAAAAAAAAAAAAATAAGAAGATAGGCAGAGAACTAATCGGACGGACGAAAAAAGAAAGGAAAGAGAAGAGAAGAGAAAGATAGGATAGATGAAAAGAAAATCTCAATTACCTTTGCCCTACCAAGGAGAGATTACAGGAAGTCAGATGCATCTTAACTACCCTAACTATGCTAACTAATCCTATTCTAATCTAAAACGTAAGCTAAACCTTAATATAAATCCCTAATCTAACTTATATCTAACCTAATTCTAATCTCCTTTGCATCCACTGCTTCCTGATGTCGCTCCCTGATAAGGTTCGTCTCGTTCCTGAGACTTGCCAGATGATGACGGCTCTGGCTCGGCCTACCCACCCTATGTGTCGTTCGACACTCCATTGGCTATCTCTCTGGCCGGAAATAGTGCGAGACAGCCCCTTTTCCCAGGCAACTAATCGACGCACCACTGTCTAAGAGGCCTAAAAGTTCTTCTCCACCTATCTTCACTTTGGCGTATGGTCTATTATCGTCTGTTGTGTTTAGGATTGTCGATTCAATTCTACTCTTTCGTCGTCTAAATATTGCACATTTCTCCCTCAGCCTTGAAATTTTCTTAAAATTTCTTTCTGTCTTAGGCCGCGTCAATTCTTCTCCGAAAATTCTCTTTCTAGCTTCTTCGTATTCTTGCAATCGTCTATGTAAACTCTTTCTGGACGGAACGTCATTTTTATTGGTGTGAATCGTCAAGTTGGGGTCCCTTCTTAAGATTCGGACTGGCCCGCGTCCATGTGTATCCCCGGGATCGAGTTTGTCGTCGACGGTTTGCTCCCGGATGTACCGCCGATCTTCGAGTTTCCCTGGCACTTCTCACAGTTGAAGGCCAGACTTCCTTGCCCACAACTGAAGCACGTTAGGGTGTGAAAAGGTGAGGTGCAATTCCCTTCAGATTTGGGTGTATTAATATCTCTGCTTTCCTGCCTAATGTCTTTTGTCAATTTGGTCGTTCTGTCCATGTTAGTATAGTTAGTAGGTCTGTTCGGTCGTTTCTGTTGGAGCGCCGCTACTTCAAATTCATCATCTTCTGGCTCGGTATCTTTACCTTCCTCGAGCCCTGCCTTACTGACTTCGCTCACATTTCTCCGAGCCCTACTATCTCGTGCAGCGATATGACTTTCAGCTCTTCTGCACTCATCGCGTAGCTCCCGGATCGTCAAAATGTTGCATCCAAAGATAAGGTTTGCTACCCTATCCTTCAAGTTCTGGCGAAGAATGGCCAGCAAATCCCTCTCGTTTGGTCTTTGTCGCATTTGTAATGTCAATGTCCGTATGTCGCTGTGGAAGTCGTCAAATGTTTCGTGGGGCAACTGCCTCCTATCCATGATTTGCCGAAGTATCTCATGGTCCCCTCGGTTATTTTTGAAATGGTGGAGCAGTTCGGCTTTGAGGTCGAAATAATTTATAAGAGCGTCTTCTGCGTTCTCCTCCATGTACTGCCAATACCAAACCTCGGCCGGCCCCGTTACCAAATGGTGGAAGTTTGCGAAAACTTGGTCGCTTGACAGGCCGCTCTGGCGTTGGAGAGTCTCTATCCTAAAGATAAAGCTCTCCACGGACATACTTTTTGGGTTCCCATCGAACTTGATGCCCCATTTGTGGACGTCTATCTTTCTCCCTACCTCGGAGCGTGAAAACTCCTGTCGGGAAGACTCCTCCCTACGGGACTCTCCCCGACCAAAACTATGTGGCGATCCGGTCATTAGGTGCTGCTGGGCTGACGATTGTCTTTCGCCCTCAACATTGCGGGAGGCTTGGGGAATTGATGACCTGCGATTGGTCGACGTTTGAGCAACAGTTAGCTGTGCTACGCTTTCATGGAGAGCTTTCATCTCCTCGATGAGGGTGTTTTGAACCCCCTTCAAGCCTCCCGCGAATATTGTCAGCAATTCGGCCTTATTCTCTCTGATCGCTAACGAGACCTCCCTTTGAACTTGGGCTGAGATTCGGTCTTCTAGCGATCGATTACCTGGTATGCCCTCTCGTTCTTTCTCTTGGAGCAGTCGCTCCCCATCTTGCCGCAGTTCTCGATCCCACGCTTCGAGCTCTCGGGCTGTGCGGTTCAGATCATCCGCACAATCAACCATTGTCACATTGGTCTTGACCTGAGCCCTTGAATGGGACGACTCGCCCGCTGCTGACCCCGGGACAGGCGAAATGCCCAACTCCTGCGTCATTTTACGCGTTACTCGCCCAGCTGGCGGCTCCGCTTGCTGAGCCAGTGTTGCCTTAGCAACTGCCCCTTTACCTTCCATATCTTTTCTAATTCAAACAAATCAAAACTCAAAAACCCTACAAAAGGTGTAAACGAAAATCCTACCAAAAGGTCTTAGGGAAAATTTTCAAAGAAAATTAAAAAAAATAAAAAAAAATCCAAACTGAATAATAAATAAAAGTTAATAATATGTAAAAAAAAATTAATAAAAGGCCAAAAAAAAATTAAAACGAAAAAAAAATGAAGCAAATTCCAAAAAGGGAAGTTTGAAACTCTTAACAGAGCCTCGGTGACAGACGGACATACGGAAATTCGGGACTCGGAACTTCGTTTTATTATTATAGAAGGAAATAGTTGATTTCCGAACTTCGCAAAATAAAATACTACCTCCCCAGTACTATAACCCAAACGCGTTCGAATTCCTTGCCTGTGCATTCCATAGAACATTACTTGGCAAATGATTTCGAATTTTCGGATCTGATCGACTCCTTCGCTTTACAGCAGTCAAGAAATGAAGTTCTTAAATAATTTAATAAGAGTATGTTAGTGCAGTGGGTAGCGACGGTGTAGAGGTTAGTGTGTTGGCTTGTGACCCGTGCGGTGCAGGTTCAATCCCCATGGGGAACAACAATATACGCCACCCATTCTCATGCCTCTACACCAGAAGGAGGATTTCTGCCTAGTAGTACAATGGACCGTTACCGAGTCTGAGTGCTCTGGGATTTGGATTTCCTTTTTTAATTAAAAAAAAAAAAAAAAAAAAAATATTAGTGCAGTACCCCTTTTTTAGTTAAACAGGGTTGAATAAACAATTAATATTTGATTGTATAACTAAAATTGAATACATGCCTCCGATGCGGAAATTTGTTGACTGTAGGTGCGGCACTGTACCTTAATACGCTACTGCTGGTATGCGTACCCCTACAGGGCCAGTTTTAGTTAGTGTAGCTCTCATTGACGTCTTGCCGACCATTGCATTAAAAAAAGTCTGCATTCATTATTTTATTCATTCGGCATACAATTTCAGAGATTATTAGTTTGCCATGAAAGCACGAAACAAAAATCCAAAGCCTCTTGACCCAATTTACGAAAAAAAAAAACCGAAAGCTTGATGGCTTGAAGATAATTTTTATTTTTTTTTTATTTTTAAGGTAAATAAAAGAATTGAATCTCACCAACGGAAACAAAGGACATTTCGCGTCAAATATGCATTCATGCTGAAGAATTCAGCACTCGTACTTAGGTAAGGAAAAATAATCACATCTCATCATAGAGTGGCGTATATACGAATATGTATAACATTTGCTTGTATAGGTAACAAAAACTCTACTTCCTTATTCCTCCAATTAGCAAGGATATCAACTGTTATACATGTACTTCGTGTTGCAATTGTTTGTTATTTGTTCCGCCTGACATCCTTCTGCCTTTGCATTATTATTTTGCTTCTCATAGCGATTATCATGTTTATTTATATTAAATCCACTCGAAATGAGAAAGGAAAGGTACTTAGCATAAATTCTATGCAGTGGAAGAGCAAGTGGAAGCACAGGATGCATGCAAGGACAATGAAGCTGAGCGCCTTTGTTTAATTATTATTTCATAAAAATGCCCACAGGTAATTTGTCTTCATTAAATACATCACCATCATAATAATTGTCATCTACATCTGCATCTACTATACCATCAACGTCATGATTTTTGTCATGGTCCTTGTGACTTTAGTGTTCATTTTTTCTTTGTAAATGGTTCGCAGTAGTAGCAGTTTTGTTTTTCAACTTCCTCCCTCATTATCTTATAAGTGTGTTCTGTGTATGTGCAGTGCATAGTTACGGTGATAGATCTCTTTTGTGAACAAATTTAATAACACACAAAAAAAAACATTTAAACACACATTGCGCTCGAGAAGTATCTACTTCTGATGAAGGACAATTTTTGAAGAGCTTGGTCATGGTTTATTTATTGTCACCGACATGCCACTGACTCTAACTGCAACTATCAAGTTCTAATATGTATTTTTTTCAACGAGAAGCCACAAGGTTCGTCCTTGTCACTTCAATGTCTTAAACCGATGCATGTGAGTGTTGACGAAAGCGCTGGAAGTTCGACCTGATTGACAAAAAGCGATTTCAGACAAAAAGCGTTTCACAGGCTTATCACGGAACTGAATCCTATTACTTGAGGAAGAATATCCATAATCACCTACAGCATAAGATCAGTGTACTTGCGACATCTGCAGGTTTAAATAAACTGGAAAACACATGCCTCATCGAAAGTGAGTTATGCTATACGGATGTGACAGAGCGGGCGTCACGTTGAAAAAATTAACCATTGAAGCAAGTCAAAACCTTCTTTCCTCTAGGCAAATATGAATTTGCAAATAAAGGCAACGGTTATCAATATGAGCCTTGTAAATCTGATTTGTTCAACAGTTCTTTGAAATATTGATTTTCAACATATTTTTTCTTGCATATCAAAATAAGTGCGTGGGGGCAGTGGCGATGGGGTTGGTATATTGGACTTCTTACCTAAAGATTTCAAGTTCAAATCCCTCCATGCCAAGTATCATTTAACCTCTTTCGAGGGTCTGACAAACATATACAGGAGTATCTATCAATTGTCATGAGAAGCTTTTCAAATTTGTCGTTCGGATTCCGCTTTAAATTGTAGTTGGAGAAGATAGGTTTCAAGCCCTGTATGGGCCGTTAATGCCTACTATTTATTTTTAACTTCTCTGTTTTAAGAAGTCTCTACGAAGTCTTACAATTAGAGCTGGGCAGCTAAAAAATTCAAAAATATGCTCCATAGGTGCCCAAAATAATCACGAGTAAACTGACACGCCTAGTATTTAAAACCGTTTTAACAAGGAGGTTGATGGAAATTAAACTGTGTTCTTTGCAGAGCATGTAAACAATATCTTATATAAAAATGGACTCATTCATCATTTTACCACTCTTTTTGAGAGGATTTGTTTTTTAGATAATGGTCTTCTTAAAAACTTACGCATACGCTGTTTTTTGCCGCGAGCACTGGGAGTTTTGAAACAGAAATTCTCAGTTTTTGGTAGTTTTGTTAGAAACCAACTGTTGGATATCCTATCAATCTTCCTTTTCCCCAAAGTGGGCGATGCAATGAGTTGAGAGTCCTTTTCCTTTCCTTGTCAATATTTTTTTTCTTACAATATTTTTAAAATTTGTGAATACGGCAACAAACGCGGGCCTATCAAAAGCATTTGTTAAGGCGAGTTGTTAAGAAAGACATTGGGTCCTATACAAAAAGATGAGTTCAAGATATTTTAGAATGGTATGCAAGAAAAAAAACAGTGCACGCCTGGACCGTACGAAAATGTTCTCGCTTTTGTGACAATTGGTTGCGAATCACAGTTTCTCATTAGCCATTTTTTAAACTCGTAAGATCAGGAAGAAAAGAATCGTAGCAATGTATGTATACGTATCGTAATATTATGCAGATAGCTATATTCGATTTTTCTTAATTGCAGTTTTGATACAAAAGTATTTTTATTTTTACTTCAAATGCACTTGATATCTATGTTACCTTTGGTAAAAACTGAGTGTGCTAATTTCTTCCCCTTCACTCCAAGTACTTAAACCGGCAACACAGATCAAAATCGTTGGGGCCGTTGTTTAGAAATGTAAAGTGTTTGAAAATTGAAGACAGTGTTATACGAATTAAAACTTAATGAATTTTTTTTTTTGAAAATCTGAGTACTCAAATTTATTTAAGATAGGTACTAAGTAATGTCAGTTAGTGTCGAATTTCTTTGAAATTACTTTACCAGTTTCTGAGATATAGCCGTTGCCCTAATGTGCTGTTATTCTACGATAGTCTTTTGCCAAGAACTGAGTACGCCACATTCTGACATTTACTACAATTATTGAACGCAAAAAAAAAAATAATAAAAATCATTAGAGACATTTTTGAGAATATGTATTGATGATTTTTTTGAAAATGTTAGCAACTGTTATAAGAAAAACTTATAAAAAAAATATAGAAGAAAATTTCGAAAATCTGAGATATTGTTGGTTTTCAAAAGTGCCGTTAATCTAGTTTTTTGGAAAAACGAGTACACCGTCGTATATAGGAGTATTTGATTCGAAAACCTGGACAAAAGTCCAGGAGAATGATTCTCTGACAACAACAGCGCAACATCTGCGCAAGTTACCCATCGTACCAGTTCCAGTCGTATTTATATAAATGAGAGCTTAACCAAGGAAAATAGCTCTTTGCTACGCCATGCTTTACAACTACGTCGTGAGGGTCTACTGTTCTCCGCCAGAACGCGCAATGGATTTGTTTACGTGAAGAAGAGTAAAGATGACACTGAAATGAAAATTGCTTCAACTTCTACGCTCTCGTAAGAGCTGACTGTCTTGTTAGCCGTATGACGTTCATGGATTCTGCTTTTAACGTTGAGCGATACAATAATATTTATATTTATTTATTTCATATTTATTTTTTATTTATAATTTTGAATTCTTAGTCTGAATATTAATTTTGAATTTTTTAATTGGATCAAATGTTACATTTTTATGATACCCACCCCTCCTCTCCTTATCTGTACACTTTTCTCGCGATTTCACTCTTTTCTTTATACATGTTATATGTGTCTCTTTTGCATAGATTACATATTGCTGCAAATAATGGCATTGCGCTACTATTGTTTGTTGATGGCGTTTTAATGTATGATGGCTCGTAATGTGAGTTTACCTGGAGTGATGGATGAGGTAGAGGTTCGTACACTTGTAAGAATATTATCCAATGCTTACGAAGGTTTTAAAGTATGCCATTTTAATGCTCGTAGCCTTAACTTATCGAAGTTAGATTTTGTTCGCCATACTTTCATTGGGTCAGGATTAAATGTTATTTGTGTAAGTGAAACTTTGTTCAAGACACTTGGTAATGAGGACGACTATAAAACAATTTTTGGCATTCCCGGGTATTCACTGATTCCGCATAACAGAACTACAGAAACTACTGGTGGTGGGATTGCAATTTATTACAAAGCTACTTTAGGCTGTAAAATATTAGGAAAATCAGTGGGTAATGACACTGAATATCTGCTTGTTGAAATTTCAAATGGTAATGTTAAATGCATCCTTGGTGTTGTCTATAGCCCCAATCGTAACTGTTCTTTTGATCAATTGTTTTGCAAAATTCAAGAATTCTCACCATACTATGAGCATAATATACTTTGTGGTGATTTTAACGCAAATTTACATAAATCGGACAGTAGATCTCGTCAGCTCTTAGATGATATTGCTTCCTCTGGTATGGTGGTTGTTAACTCTTCCGCTACACGATTTGCGCCTGACTCCCTACCTAGTCTTCTTGACTTAGTAGTTGTCTCCGACCGTTGTAATGTTTTGCTACAAGACCAGCTATCTCTAGAGAGTGTATCCGATCATGATCTTCTTTTCTGCACATATAACATCAACTTCTCTTGCGCTTCGTTGCAGGAATCTTTTCAATTTCGGGATTTCGCATCAATAAATAATAACATCCTTCAATATGATGCAAGTTTATGTCCGTGGAATT
Source organism: Portevinia maculata (assembly GCA_949715645.1). Taxonomy (NCBI): domain Eukaryota; kingdom Metazoa; phylum Arthropoda; class Insecta; order Diptera; family Syrphidae; genus Portevinia; species Portevinia maculata. The sequence continues at coordinate 107,026,075 of OX454525.1, read as the reverse complement.
CTTGCTACTTTGTTCCGGATGTTAATGGAAAGGCAGAACTTGTTCAGGGAATAATAAATGATCTCTTTAATATGCATGTTCCCGTTAAAACTGTACTAGTGCGCAATAAAAAATGCCCATGGTTTACTTCTGAAGTACACTGTGCTATAAAATCTCGTCGGAAACTGTATTGCAAATGGAAGCTAATGCGTACTACTCCAAATTGGGAGGCATATTGTAGAGCCAGAAATTACTCCTCATCTGTCACTAGAATGGCAAAGAAAAGATATTTTCTATCGAAACTGAGTACCGACCAACCTTCAAAAAAGCTCTGGAGCAATTTACGCTCTATCGGACTAGGAAAAAATAATATATCAACTAATTTACCTGATGTTGATGAACTTAATTGCGCTTTTTTGTCCAATTGAAATAGCAACTCCTCTTTTGTCCCGAATGTTCATCTCTTTTTTGATTCACCTCTTGGCTTGGATTTTGAAGTTGTCACGGAAGCGGATGTAATACATTATATCCGAAATCTTAAGTCTAATGCAATTGGTGAGGATGGATTACATCTTCGCTTCGTTAAAATGTTACTTCCTCATATTATTAGTTGTATCACACATTTAATTAATTTTTGTGTTACTTCCTCTACTTTTCCTGACTGCTGGAAAAGAGCTAAAATTATCCCTGTGCCAAAAAAATCCAGAGCCTTATCGACCTCCGCTTTCCGTCCCATAAGCATTTTACCATGCCTGTCTAAGGTTTTTGAAAAAATCATTGCCAAGCAGATTTCTTGTTACCTTAATCGTTTTAATTTATTGACACCTGTGCAGTCTGGTTTCCGTGCCCAACATAGCTGCTCCACGGCTTTGGTCAAAGTTCTTGAAGACATCAGAGTAGAATATGATAAGGACTATCTTACGCTGCTCTGCTTACTTGACTTCTCTAAGGCCTTTGACACGGTAAATCATGACATTTTATGTAGGAAATAAAAGCTTTACTTTGGTTTTAGCGAACACTCTTTGTGTCTAATAAGAAACTATCTTTGAAATCGCTCTCAAAAGGTTTATATTGACCAAAAATATTCTCGACCAAAAAGTATCCTTTCTGGAGTGCCGCAGGGTTCAATTCTTGGCCCAATCCTTTTTTGTTTGTATATAAATGACCTTCCTCAAGCATGCTGCAATGCATCTATTCATCTTTATGCTGACGACGCACAGATATACCTTTCTAGGCCAATTGGACTGGTTGAGGATCTCGTGAGTAGATTTAATTCTGATCTCTCCTCAATAGTTAAATGGTCTCAAAATAATGGTCTGATCTTAAACCCAATGAAAAGTCAATTGATTCTGTTTTCAAAAACATTGTACGACACTGAAGGTATCACTTTATCTCAATTCTACGATGCTTAAGTTTTTAGATACTGTAACAAACCTTGGGTACAAATTGAATCGATCTCTTTCCGCTATTGACCATGCAAATTATATTGTGGGACGTATCTATGCAGGCTTACGTAAGCTGTATTTATTTTCTAGTTTCACACCCGTTGATACTAAATTAAGGTTGGTTAAGTCCTTATTTGTTCCAATCTTTGACTATGCCATTGTTGTCTATCCAAAATTAGATTCCCGTTCTCAGCACAAACTACTTGTTGCTTTTAATGACATGGTGCGATATGTATTTGGGATAAGAAGATATGAACATATATCCAGTTACCACAAACTCGTCCTCGGCTGTTCCCTTCAGGATTTTTGGGAAATAAGATGTTGTGTGTTCATGCACAAGATCATACGTGACCAGTCTCCGCTCTATCTTTTCCAGAAATTACAATTTGTTCAGTCGCAGCGAACTTTCAATCTTATAACGTCACCTTCCAACTACTTGAATACGTCGCGCCTCTTTCTAGTCCACACTGCCAGACTTTGGAACTCTCTACCTGTCGCCATTAAACAAATAATAGGAGCTGAACAATTTAAAAGAGCTATATTTGCCCACTTCGCCTAATTGTAATCATTGCATATTCTTCTTTTCTTACTTACTTCACTCTACTATTCTTTATCTATCGTAATTTTCTCCTCTTTTCTGTTCTCTTGTTAACCCTGTCCCTCCTTTCCTTTCTCCAAATATGTATTTAAAGTTCCTTAATTGTATAATCATTTAAAATTCATTTAATTTTTATTTTAAACTTAACTTCTCTTAGTACCAATGTTTTTTCTTTTATTTAAATTGTTAATGTAAAATTGTCTAAAAAGTAAAATTCTGAAGGAAATACTTTACATAGCGGACGGCAAATACACATGGATTGATATCATGCAAAGCTTTTTTTTGTTGTATATTGTATGGCGTGAGAAAACGAGTTCAAAGTCAACTGCTTTTTTAGTTGCATTTTTTTCCAATTATTGGTTATTTGGTGAGTATTGTTTAGAGAGTGATTGTGAGTGGCTGTGATTACAGACCTTAAATATTTAAATGGAGAGTTCAATTGTAGGTATTAAATAATGGTTTAAGAGTAGTTGACGAAATATTATTATTGGTTTTCTTTGCTTAAATGACTGTGCGAAAATACTCCTCTAAATGTTTTTTTGTTTTAAAGTCTAAGTGTTTTGTTATACTATACCCTGCCATTCCGCTTTAATTAAAAGATTTATGGTAACTCTGATTATTCTTTTAACTAATTCAAAAAAATTTGTTTTCAGAAATTTTCGGATACAAAAATTATGCACCGATGAAATTTTCACTTTACAAAAAAATCACTCATACGCCACACATTTTTTTTTTCAAATTTTCATGTGCTAATATTATTGAATTGCTTTAAGTGAAATGTTTTTGGGGGATTTGGAAAGCAGTTGATTTGCGACTGTCGAAATAATTATACCGTGAGTGTTTAGTTTTTGTGCTCAAAGTCGAAAATAGGCGAAAAAATCATAAAAAAAAAACATTTTTTTTCTCTTAGGATCATCAGGTTCAAGGGTTGTAACGAAAAACTATCTGTTCAGTATTATGGAAGAAAATTGTAGCGGGAATATAAATGAGAAATTGTTGATTTTCCGCGAGCTGGTTTTGGAAACACCAATGATGGCAATACGAGTAGAAGATTTTTCGAAAACCCTGAAGTTGCCGCTGAAATTACAGGGATTGATTTTAATTTGATATTCCGATTTAAAATAATTTCAGAAACTATTTCAAGTGAATTCAAAATTAATGTATTGAAATTTGAGTCATTTGCAATGGATACAGTAAGGCTCTATGTGAAGTTATACTCATGGTATCCAATGACTCCCACATTACAAAAAATATTAATTCATGGCAATCTGATAATTGAAAAAGCTCTGCTTCCGATTGGGCAGCTATCTGAAGAAGCAGCAAAAGCTAGAAATCAACATTTTGGGTTTGTGTATTAACTTTTTCTTTTTCAATCTTAAAAATTTCGGATTTTTAATGTTGAAAAATAGTAATTAAATTATATTAGAGTATATAATTAAATTATATAAGTTCTTATATTACTTCTAAATTTAGACTGTACCGACTGAATTAGGCAAGGAAATTCTCTAGGATAGACTGCAACTTCGATATACTCAATAGGTTGCCTTGGACGTCTGATCCACTCCTAAGTTGCCTCAAAAAATCGTCTTCAAAAACTAAACAAGTATTTTCAAAGGAAACTTTAGAAATGCTTGTTCCAGAATACAGAAGATATCGAAGAAAATGATGACGTTGCAGATTCTTTTGATGAAGGGTCATCAGGAGAACACACCGATTAATCATTAGATTTTTTATTTTTTCAATTAATTTACTTAAAACCGAATGAAATGTTGCTGAAAATTGTTTTAATAGCATATAAAAATATACAAAACTAATCAAAATCGTTAGAGTCGTTTTTGGGAAAAATTTAATTTCAAAAATTCAATATTTCCTAAATTTATGTATGCGAATTTGTCCAAAATGGTAGCATTATTCAGTGTGCAAATTTCCTTCGAAATAACTTCAACCTTTGTGGAGATACATATAAGCATTTTTGTAAAATACCGTTATTTTCGCAAGAACTGAGTAGGCCATTTTAAAGGTTTTTATAAATTTTATAATATTAATTCATATTTTAAAATCATCAAAATCGATACCTAGATCATTTTTTGAGAAAATCCGTTTTAAAAGAAAAACTATTTGTATGCTAGGAATGGTTATTTAAAATGATAAAATAAATAAAAACCAAATACGATTTTTGAAGTAAATCCTAAATTTACCCATTGTGGCTAGAGCTTCGGCAACAGACGGACATACAGACGGACTGACGCGTACGGAAATTTGCGAAACACTTTGGACTTCTCTAAAGTCGTAATATCATACCTCATACTCAGTTTGAGTTCGAAATTTCAACACGATTGCAAAATATTTCTCTTTAATGTACCAAAGTACGAGTATACGAGAAAGATAATATATTGACCGAGTGAGATCTCAAGTTTCAAGCTCGCTCTCAAAGTGTTGAGATCGATCTCGATTTGAAAACAATAATTGGGAAAGAGCTTGTTTGAAAGGCAAAAGGATGAGAAAATGATTAATTTTATGAGATCGATCCCATAAATAGTAAAGCATGCTATTTCCCTTTCACAGTTCACGCTTTAAAGCCAGCTCAAACTTTGATTTTGAACAAAATACATAAACTTTAAATAAAAAGCCATTTATCAATCGAGAGAATACATTCTGGAATTAGTTTCAAAACACAACTTCGGTCATATAACCACCGCGGCTGCATCTAATGAATATCGTCCGAGAGACAAAGTTTCCCACCAATTTTTAAAGCATTTGTCCTCAATTACACTATTAATATTGGCTTGCAACGCGTCGATTGTTGTTAGTTAGTCATCGTAGACTAGCGACTTTGTACGTATACCCAAAGCAAATAATCAAGAGACGTCAAATCAAAAGATTTTTTATTTCAATGTTCAGGTCCATTACGAGAAATTATACGTTCATTCAATGCTTCCTTTAATAAATTGATTGTTTTGTTTGCTGTATGGCACGTAGCGCCATACTGCTGGACATTTAAGGGATGTAACGCCGTTTCGTGGATTATCTTCGTTTCAAATGCGATAATTTTGCTTAGTGACAAAACCATTGATCCAAAAATGAGCCTGATCACAATTTTTTGATAAAGCAGCAGATTCAATGCCAGTTGATTTTGGTCCCATTCACCTAAACTCGGACGCAAACGATGGTCATTCGGGTTTCAATTTCATTCAATTCTTCCACGAACTGGAGCAAAAGGTTCAACAAATCGATAAATTTTGATCTTCCTCAACACTGTTCTGAACGGATGCAATATTCTCTTCAGATGGTCGATTATTTCGGGTGTATACAATTTACGGCGACCATTCGTCCTTTTTTTGAGAGGACAGTCCTCTTTTTGCCAAAGTGTTATCTCAGATTTGTTTGCTAAAAGAGGCCAGTACATCGTCCTTTATTTTTAAGTTTTCGTTCTATTTTTTCACCGTCAGGGAATTAATATTTGTTTGTTGTTACTAATGCCGAAAATTGCTTTCGCATTTACTACTTAATTAAAAACAGAAGAACAATTTTATAATTACAACATTACAATCTTTCGATGTTTTGATAACATAATTGACCTTTTTTCAATTTTTCGTTTAGAGTCACGACATGTCTGAGGCTGAGGTCAAGCTAAAAACTGACACTTACAAATACTAGTTTTAAGAAAGATGGTAGACTTGGAATGCAAAAAAGATGAGCTCATCTTATTTCTCCTTTTTCCCGAGTACTTAAGAACAAAATACACTGTCCGAGACGGGCTCATGTTGTGATATCGATTTCAAGAGAATGATCTCATTTCACACTCGTTGTAAATACAGTCAAAATCGGTTATAACGACTTTTAAGGGTCTGACGAATTTGGTCGTTATAGCGATCGTTATAGTCGCTATAACCGATATCAAGCTGTGTATATACATATATACTTACTTTTTTCCCTAATTTTTCTTTGTTTTTAAGCCATAAAATAATAACAATACACATTTACAAATATACGTTTACTGTTTATTAAAAAAAAGTGGAAATATCTAATTACTTAGTTTTCGATGTAATATTTTTTTTTCATTTATTTTTTCCATTAATATTAAACTGTCGGTCAAATTTTTGCCAGCAAGGTCATTTAATGAAAAGAGAAAGTGCATACTGAACTCAAAGCATCTTCGATTGTTGGCTGAACAAATCCTATTTCTGAAATAAAATTTAAAAACAGTTTTTTTTTTATGTTTTGATTTAGAAAATATTAAACTCAGTTACCTCCTTCTTCGTGGCTTTCTTGAGATGTATCATTTTGCAAAATATCAACGATTTCTTCATCAGCCAAAGACGCAGCCGTTAAAGGTGCTTCTCAACTTGCAGAAACTCATCAAATGAACACGGGAGTTCATTTTCAATAGATACAGCATTTTGAATCCACTGATTTAAGGGCCATTCATCCTCTTCCTCAAAATCGTCTCTTGTTTGAGAATTTTTCAATCCCGAATGTACAAAACAGTTTGCAATGGTTGAAATAGTGACCATTTCACAAGCTTTTGAACGAGTAATATCACTGACAGTAAATTTATGTCGCATCGTTGTTCAATATTTTTTATAAGCTCTAGAACTTGAATCTTCTGTAATGGTCCTTAAGGGATCTTATAATTCCTTGGTCCATTGGTTGGAGTACCGATGTAGTATTTGGCGGAAGGAATTCAAGCCGTATAGCTTGCAAGCCTTCCACTGCTGGATGTGTAGGACAATTATCCACGAGTAACAAGATCTTTTTATTCTCTTTTTTTAGTCGGCGGTCCCAGTTTCTCAAGTATTTTTCAATAATCGGAGATGTCATCCAGGTATTCTTATTGCTCTCATATTCTACTGGAAGCTTTTTTACATTCTTAAAGCATCTTGGATTCCTTGACTTACAGACCAAAAGAAGCTTTTCCTTTATTGTACCAGTCATATTTGCTCCTAACAGTACAGTAATTCGATCCTTAGCCATTTTGCCTCCAATACATTTTTCACATTTAAATTTGAGCATATTGGTTGGTGTCAATTTAAAAAAAAAGACCGGTTTCGTCAATATTAAAGATGTTTTCATCTGTATAATTTGCCCGACGTTGGGGCCAAACAACCTGCAACCAATTGTCTACTGCACTTTTCGAAACACTTTTTGCCTCTCCTATTTTTTTGCCCCCAACAAATGTCGTTGACGAAAATGCTGGATCCACGCTGACGAACAATCAAAGTCGTTCTTCCTCATCTCCTTGGCAAAATCATTTGCTTTGGCTTGCAAATGGGTCCACTGATGGGTATACCCGAACTTCTTTGTGCATTAAACCATATAAGAAGAGCTTTTTCAACATCTCTGCGCAATGAACTCCTTATTTTTTCAACTGCCAGTTTTGCTTCCTCAAATTGTTTCCTTATTTTTCCCCTATCCTTTAAAATTGTGGATATAGTGGAGTGTGACACGGAATATTCTTTGCAAGGCCTTTATTTTGCTCTCCAGCTTCCAATCTGAAAATAATGCCTGCTCTCTCTTCAATTGTAAAGATTTTTTTTTTTTTGACTCATTTCCGATAACTTTTCGCCTCACAAAATTAAATTAAACTTCTACAACCACTTTCACAATGAAAAATTTTCACTGAGTAAAACTTCCCCAACGTAGAACAAACTCAATAATAACGTCTACAAACGGTAACTGTAACATATCCCGGATTTTACGAACTTAGATACATCGCATCTACAGAGAATCAGTTTACCGTTCTAGAAAAAAATCAGTTGCGCCAACAGCTGCGTCAATTTTAGTCGTTAAAACCGATATTAAATTAAAAATAGGGTAAAATCGGTCGTTGTAAGCGATATGTCGTTTTAAGCGATGTCGTTATAAGCGATTGTCGTTCAATGGAATTACAATGGCGCTGATTCGGGACCTAAGAATTTGGTCTTTGTTTTCTTCGATATGTAAAAAGATAAGAAAATCGATATTGAGGAGCGTTGGTATTTGCTTTTCTTAGGTCACATACAGCTTTTGAGAATGAGACAGCTCAATTTGAGAAAATAGTCGCAAGGTAGGTTAGGTTAGGTTTAGGTTGCTGTCGGCAGAAGCCGACACACTAAGACCAATTTAGGTTCATTGTGATACCACGTATGTATTATCTACCTCAACTCTGTAGATGGGACTGGCCAACGACACGCGGTTGTTCTCAAACAGTCCCCCATCTACGTACCAACCGCGCCCAACGTCATTTAATTGCGGTGATCTGACGTCTAAGTCACAAGGTAGGTACAGGTCAATTTCCTGAAATGGTGAAGATTTTTGTTGATTTTATCGGTTTATTTAATTGATGAGTGTTGAACAATTTTTTTTGGGCTGCTTGCATTTTAATTTAAACGATCATATGGTTCACATTTGTATTGATTTGTTTTTCGCTTATCTGGTAACAATTTTTTGTTTGTAAGCAGCCTTAGATTTCAGTACAACATGCCCGCCTTTTAAATTGCGAAATTTTCAATTATTTCAATTTGTTCAATGATTTAACATTTTCGTGTTTATTTGCGGGCGACATTTTTGCTGCTCAGACCAATATCTTAATCAATGAAAGAGTTTTAAATCAATCTTACAGCCATATCGTTATTTGTGCACGTTAAACTGTGCCAGAGCTGAGCTCTGTTGATTTTATCTCACTATGTGGGTTCAAGCTTGTAAGCTGAGTCTCCGAGATATTGCATACCACCATATTTATTTATTTTCAAAGAAACAATTACTTACTTGTCAAATCATTGATTTTCATTGAGCTTCGAAGAAATCTCTGCTGAAAATGGATACAATTTTCTATTGGACTGCGTGAGTATTAAGGCAAAAACGGTTTTGGATATCAATGAAATTCTTTATTCCTGTGAATGCCATGTTCGATGCCATTATGTATGGAACTCGATGTCTTTTGCATGGCCATCACCGGCACGCTTGCAAAAGTCCAGACGCTGAACCCAATTTTCGACGGTTTTCAAGCATAAATCGGCCGATACTGCTGCAATTTCACGTTCGATATTCGTACGAAGTTCATCAATCGTCGCTGGCTTGTTGGCATAGACCATAGACTTGACGTAGCCCCACAGGAAATAGTCTAACGGCGTCAAATCGCACGACCGAATCGGCCAAGCGACTGGACCATTTCGTGAGATAACACGGTTTCCAAACTTGTTTTCCAATAAATTGATTGTGGCATTCGCTGTGTGGCTTGTGGCGCCGTCCTGGTGGTCAAGCGGCTTCAGTTCTTGCGCCAATTTAATCTTGTAAGGATGTAGGCCAAGATCTTTTCGCAAAATTCGCCACAACGACGTCATAGAGATGCCCAACGCTTGAGAAAGACGTGTAAGAGACACATTTGGGCTTTCTTCAACTGAAGCCTCAGCGGCAGCAATATTCTCGACACTACGGGCACTTCTTTGTCTCACTAGCACGGGAACATTTTGTACTGTGCTTATGGATTCAAATTTTTCCACTAGACGCTCAATTGTTGATCGGCTAGGACGATTATGACGACCATAAATAGAACGTAGCGCTCTTAACGTTGAGGCCACTGATTCCGAATTTCGGTAAAATGGCAAATCTTACTGAAGAGAAATATCAAAAGAGCGGAAAGAAATTCGGAGTCGTTTGCTGTCCCTGTCGCTCTACTTTTGTAGCGTCCCTGTTGAAAAACCCTTTAGTAATATTCTAAAGAAATTACACTTTGCAGAGAGCATCAGTACTTGAATGTCCTCTATAGTTTTCAAGCATGTTTAAAAAAAAAATATTAGGCATTACATTGCAGACCTAAAACCTAGCTTCTCCAACCACTTGCTTCTGCAAAGTGGAAAGAACCTAGATTGTAAGCCGAATCTGAGAGGAACATTTTAAAAATCTTCTCATGACATGATACTCTTGGATATTTGTCCGATGTTCGCAAGAAATGGGTCAGTAGAAAAAACTTTAATGTGATACTTGATCCCGGAGGGATTTGAACCTCAGACCGTCAGATTGGTAGTACAACGCACTAACCTCTGCGCCACTGCACCCACAATGAGGTTAATGGCCAATGAAAGGACAGTTTAAGCCTTTAGGGGAAAGCTCAATTTCTCATAAATGAGCTGGGATTTATGATAAATGCTATACACTCTTCTAATTGTCAAATTGACAAAACTAATGCAACCAATACTTCTTTATTACAGAGTATTTATACAGAAAATAAACTGCAGATAGAAATAATTTATAATGGTGGTTCCTTTATTACGCGCTCCAAAGTCTACATAATATTCTTCATTATGCAAATTCGATTTTCTTCAAAAATCAAAGAATAGTGAATTAATGCTTTCTAAATTCAAATTTGGTCGCCTTAAAACGGTGTCTTAATGAAATTCCACCTCACTCGTAATTATCATCTCGGAATGGGGCCCAAAAACCCTTTGATTCTTAGCCAAAGTGAAGAAGAAGTCAAACGAACCGCCAACATATACAACACAATCATCGGCAGCATCATTTCGAAACTCAGCGAAAGAAATTGAATAATCTCATTAATTGTGTCCCCTTCCGTCGTCCAAATGCTTTTGTGATTGCCCCCAAAAAACAGGGCATGTTCCATATTTATGAATTTCCACAAATTATTGTGTGAAAAGCTATTCGGCCTTTGCAAGACAATAATCATCGTCATTGCCAGCATCATCGCTCATTCCATTTGCCATTAGCTCAAAATCGAAAGGATAACTTCATCATCTTTAATACTGCCCTTACAATCTTCTTGCCACTTTCAATGTTTGTTAAACTGTTCATTTTAATTTCGTTTCAACGGCTTCCCCCATCACCATCCGAACCACTAACTCTTCAACAAGGACAATAGTCCGACGACTGCGAAATTTGAATTGGATCTACGAAATTCATTCCAAAGGGCTGGGTTTGCTGCCCAGCCTGGAAAGGGGATGCTTAAAAATTAGCATACAACAAATATCTACTTGAAAATGAATGAAATTATCCCTTGTCAGCTCAATAAGGGACATTAGTTTAATTACAAAAACCGCGTTCAATAGATCTGAATATATTTCCCAAGTTCCAGTGCAAGCGGTCGTATCTGCTGTCGATATTTGAAGACTCACCACAAGATTGTCAATATGATATTCTTATTGGTTCTTCATTTCCGATGCAAAGAAAATTTTTAAATGAAATAAGTAATCACAAATGCAAAGCGTATACTATTTATGTACTTTGTTTACTTAATTAAAAAAAAAGGTAATTATTTTGATGCAGCAAATTGTTTGCACAATAATTAGAAATTAATTTGCGCCAACGAGTGAGTGAACAATCGAAAGATTTATGTCCGTATCCTTCGGTTTGGTTATTGAAAGGGTCTCCAGAGCTATAACGATTGCTTTTATTCGAGTATTAGCCCCAAACGTAAACACGTATAAATGAATACTCTGCCTGGAATATCGGTAGTCTCATAAATTGTCCTCGAAATAATTAGGAAACTATTTCCATGAAAATTCCTCTTCTGGCGTATAAAGACCGCGAGTGAGAATCGACTCTTTGATTATGTATGAGTTTTCGAAGGGATTCCGGTTACGGAATAGGATTTTGGATGAAATAAATGATTGCCAAATTATTCTATTTTCCACGGCCGCCAAGCGCGCAATTGCACGTCGAGACCCAAGCAGCTACTAGAGATAGGCTATATCTTTGGTGTTGCACTAATTTTTTCTAGTTATTTATGAAACGAGGATGCATATGCAATAGGAACTGGAATGTGAAGTCTATCACTGGCGGTCTGATTGTATTGGCTTGCGATTTTGGGTAATCGAAGATTCCGAGAAAATGAGTTCAGCCGTGTTTCGATCACAACCAGCACTTTCCAGAAAGAGTGTATCTTTAAAAAAATAATTGGATGAGCAATATAAAGAGTAATACCCAAATAGGGGGAGGAGCTGTTGGATAAACCAGTACCAATCATGGCCGAAGCCATGGTACATTGTGATACCACGTATATGTTGAGTTGAGGTAGAACTCTGTAGATGGGAGTGGCCAACGATACGCGGTTGCTCTCAAACGATCCCCCAACTACGTACTAACCGCACCCAACGTCGTTTAATTACGGTGATCTGACGAGAACCGATTAACCCGATGTGGTATGGTCGTTGGTTTACTCTAGTGCAAAGATTTTTAAAATTCGCCCACTATTTAAAAAAAAAAAACCCATGATCAAAGAAATCAACAGAAATTAAACAAGGCCGTAGCCAGGGGGTGGATGACAGGGGTTTGAAACCCCCCCCCAATTTTTTTAAAAATGCATCTGTAAATCATACTTTTCCGCATCATTAATTATGTTAAAAATTTCTGATTTTAGCTATGAAAGGCAGTTTTAACGGAGTTCAACCTGTAGTACGCGAGTCTCACCAAGAAGCCTTATACGTGCATTGTAGCGCACCTTGTAGGGCATCCTTGTCAAATTCAGCCTATTCGCAACACTATTGGTACCAAAAAATCCGGTGGAATTTTTTTTTTAAATTATCGGCAAAGCGCACACATTTGTTGCAGGAAATGATTAAACAAAATTATCCTCAAAATAAATGGAAAAATTTAACAGCAATGTGTGAAAAACGCTGGGTGGAAAACCATAATGGGTTGATGAGGTTTAAGGAAATGTTTGAAGCGATAATTGATGCTTTGGAAGAGTTGTGTAGTGATAAGGACTCTGATACGTCGTCGAAGGCGAGTTGCCTTTTAAGATCTATTTCAGCCAGTGATTTTGCAGTGTGTTTTGTTTACATATACATTGCCACTTTGTAAGATCTTACAATCCTCTTCATGCGACTTAGTGTCTGTATTGGAACATGTGGAATTAATAACAAACACATTCCAAGGAATATCATTCCGAAATTCAAAACAATTTTTGAGACTGCACAAAACTTAGTAAATGTTGTGGATGAAAAACATACTTTCCTCTTTGTGCATTTTGATTCCATCGATCCTTGGCTAAAACGAACAAAATTATAACGAAGAAAACTTCAAATTTTATAAATACTTTAAAGGGATACTTTAAAAGCTGAATTTACGCTATGGAAGACAAAATGCCATACACAAAAAGATATACAGCGTTCACAGAGTGCAATAACAGCTCTTGGGGAATGCAATAAGGATCTGTTTCCTGACATCCACAAGCTTCATAAAATTTTGGCGACACTACCGGTTTCAACATGTACACCGGAAAGAACATTTTCGACAATGAAACGTCGAAAAACTTATCTAAGAAATTCTACCGGTGAAAAAACATTGACAGGATTGATGGTAATGTGAATTCATCAACAAATTGAGATTGACACTGAGGAAGTTTTAGATATATTTTCAGCGCAGAAGGCCAGAAGATTAAATTTAATTTTATAAAAATGATTCCTACCTACATGTTATGTAATACTTTTTGTAGTAATAAAACCCTAAAGAATGATGATATGTACCTAATAAATAAGAACTTAAAATTATTTAAAAAAATATTGGAAAAGTCTTTTAGTTTTTCAAATTTGTTTGAGAGTTTTCTTGGAAAAACTAAGTATGCAATAGTATTTTATTAGCAATAGTCTACCTAGGAAAAAAAATATTGAAAATCGTTAAAGCAGTTTTTTTTAGACCGGTTTTTTTTTAGTTTTAGAAAAATATTTTGCAATTTTTTGAGTACATATTTCAATACAAGGAAATCTGTAGTTTTCTTCTGGAAAAAAATCTGGAAAAATTCAATATACCCGTTTCCAGCATATTCGAAAAACCAAAAACGTTATGTATGAATTTGATCATAAAAGCTTTTTTAAATTTAATTGAAATCGGTTTTGTTGTTAGCGAAAAATGCTGATGTTAAAAAATCGGTTCTATAGGAGGTACCGTTTTAAGATAAATCTCGCAAAATCCATTCTTACCAAAAGATAAACTGTTTTATCTAAATCGTTAAGGCCATTTGTAGAAAAATTAAGTTTTAACAAACCGACCATTGTTTTCGAGCTAAAATTCCAAATTCAACAACGCCTAGTGTGAGACTACTAAATAAACACTATGAACCAAGTTGCAAATCGGCCCATCCGCTCAACAGTTCCTCCATACATTCCTGGATCTACAGAGAGCGTTTGAGACTATTTAAGTTAAGGGAGTAGAACTGGAATGGTTCAAAAGTTACCCGTCGAAGAAACTGCAACAAACAAGAAGTTCGAATAAATTAACAAAGAATTTGACCGTAACCCTTGGTGTACCTCAAGGAGCTGTATTGGGCATCTTACTTTTTATTGCCTAGACCAATGATTTGGATAAAGTGTTGAGCCAAGCGGAGCTTAAATTGTTTGCAAATCGAATGCATCAATCAGGCAGACTTGAATGGTTAGAAGGTTATTTAGAATTGAATAAATTAAAACTTAACACAGGTACTATACAAAATTTTTAATTAACGGAGAATCTAATATGAATATTATTATTCAAGGGAAGATTATAGGAAAATTAAATGAAATAAAGTATTTAAGAATAATCTTTGATAGAAAAATAAATTTTGAAACTAGCTTAAATCACATTTGAAATAAAATAGCAAAGAAAATTGGATTTTTTTCACAGAATAAGGCATAGAATGCCAATGGCCTGTGCAATAAAAATATACAATCTTATGATTAAACCACACTTCGAAAACTATCAACAATTCTTTCCTTATCCACTAATCAAATGTTGGATAAACTCCCAAAACATTGGTACAAGGTGCATTTTAATGTGCAACAGGCTAACACCCATAAACTTAATGTTAGATACATTACAATAGCTTACCATTAGGTTAGGTTAGGGTATAGTGGCATTCGGCAGAAGCCGACACACTTTGACCAATAAAAAGGTCCATTGTTATACCACAAGGATCTATCTTCTTCCTAATCCTTGAAAGAGTTGGAGCTTTTGATACAGCTTCAAAGACTTTTAATGTCGATGTTTATGAGATCATTGAGATCATTGTAAAAGAAAAATCCCAAATGGAGTTTTCGTCTTTGAGAGAGAGACCAGGGCATGTGCAGAGAAGGTGAAGAACAGTCTCCTCCTCCTCCTCCCAAGGAGCTTCTGCAGAAGTCATAGACACCACGCCTTGTTGCATGGTTTACCATTAACAAAAGAACATATATGAATGTCTTTCTGATTCTATTGATCGAGGCAAATAGTGCATGTTGCTGAAGTACAGCCATATAATTTAAGGAACAGAGCAGATATCAGAACGCCTTTCTTCTCAACAAAATCATCGCAAAATATTCTGTTTCCGAATGCTTTGAAGATGGAAAGTAATTTATTTGTTCTTAAAAGATTATGAGTATTGCATGTCAAGACTTGTTATATTTGCAAATTAGTTTAATTAGTTTTTAAGATATCTATTGTAAGAAAATAGCTCAAATCTTAATACGGAATCATAGCAAATCAAACAAAGTTTCTTTCTGAGTTTTTATAAGCCTTGTTTTTTGGAAAAAAATCCTTAAAAAACAGTTCTGTACTACAAAATATGCAGAAAATATCCTTTATGGCATTTCAATCATCATTTTTTTCCATGCCCACTTTTTGGAGCATATGCATTGGAATTGGGTATAAAATAGTTCGCCCAAGCGGAATGTAGTCTTTTGTTTTTTATCACGTTTTTCTATAGGAGCTTTGCCCAAAACCAAATTTTTTATTTAAAATAAGCTCAAAAATTGGGAGTGGCAAAAAATATTTATAAAAGTGAGTCCCATCGGTACAGCCGTTCTCAAGTGATGGGCTTACCAACGAACAGCATTTCATTTTTATGTACATATGACGTTAATATCATGCGGTAAAAAGGTTTATTTTTTTGGTAGCAATAAGAAATAAATCAGCCTATAGCCTTGAGGAAACCATCCAGGATAAATATACTTTTCCTACCTTCTTCTTGAATTGGACTAAATCTATCACCAACCTCCCACTTCACTGTATCCCTATTGACCCGCATGGTCAGGCCCACCGAATTCGAACAACTTCGTTTCCGAGGCAAATCATGCTGGTGTTATTGCATTTCTGTATTCCATGAATTTTAAGGCCTGCGACTGTAAAGCAACGTTGATAGATATTCCCTTTTTACGGAGTTCACAGGATCTCACCTATGAACATGACGACAGTGCCAACTGAGCCGGTCGCTTGAAGACTTTTTTTGGTTTACGCACTTTGGAATCATCTTCCCATTCATATAAATGTTTAGAATAGTTCGGAGTGGGCCAGGGAACCGGCATAGAACAGCATAGACTAATGCGACTGGTCCGAAACATCCACCCATACATCAAGTCTTCGTTGCAGACAGGTTTGATCTGATGCATTCTGGAGTACTGTTATAAATATCAAGGGACTAAATACGCTTCCCTGGCGTACACCGAATTTGATTAGGAACTCATTGGTAAATCCAGTGGGTCATCTTCCAGCTGTCATTACTGATGCACTTTGGAGTCCGTCACGTTCCCGCAAAACATTTAAAATTTTATTTGCTGCGATGCTTTTGTATGATGGATCTTAGTTCCACTTAAGGCAGGAAACAAAGCCCGGGGGTTTCTTTCTGTGTCAGTTATTGCACTGCACCATTTAAGAGAAGAATATTACAAACGCGTTGAAATTTGGAGTTAAGTCTGAGAATGCGGCATGTTGTAACGACTATAGAGCTGTCGAGACAGTTGTATACCGCGATTCCGTCAATATGTTATCTCGCTTTCTGCTATATCTGGTGGACGTATTTTTCCAGACTTTGTTTCAATGGTATTTGCGATTATTTATTTATTTATTTATTTATTTATTTATTAGTTATAATAAGAATCGCTGTACATAGAGAGCAAAGCACTTATATCTCCTCCGATATTTTTTCTAGGCCCAAAAAACAGAGCTTATCGAACAATGCGAGAAATCACGTCAATTTTACGACCCATGTGAGCTCAGCGACATGTTTAACATCTTGAAACTCCCCCACAAATGTGCATGGAAATTCGTGGTTTGGCACGACAGGAGATCACCGGTAGCGATCGTCGAAAGCAAAGGCTCTATGCATTTTAAGGGCTGCCTTCAACGCAATAGATCGTCTACGACTTTTCGACAAGCTATGTAACTAATTGCAAAGAGAAAACGTAGAACACTTCGTAGGAGTTTGCCCAATATTCCGCGATATTAGGAGGTTTTTCTTTGGAAAAGATATATTATCAACTGCTGAAGTCCAAGTTCAACTAAGTGGGTCTAATTGGAAATAGCTTGTTTCGTATTGTGAAACAGCTTTATCTAGTCGTCGACAAATTAAAGAAGAAGCTTTTTTAAATGAAAGTTAAGGCATGTCAATTATTTAAGATTAAAGTACATTTCCTTTGTATTCTAAATAAAATTAAAATAAAATCATTTTTGAATGGTTTTTAGGGTTCCGTAGCCAAATGACAAAAAATGGAAACTATACGAATTATACAGTTGAAACTTGGTAAGTAGATGTATTCTGTGAACCGCATTAAGATTTTCACACAAAAATAGAAAAACCAATAAATTTTGGGGGTTCCCCATACTTAGAACTGAAACTGGAAAAAAAAATGTTCATCAAACCCTTACGTGTGTGGAATCTATGGATAGGTCTTCAAAAATGATATTGAGGTTTCTAATATCATTTTTTTCTGAACTGAATAGTTTGTGCGAGAGACACTTCCAAAGTAGTAAAATGTGTGTCCCCCACTGTAACTTCTAAAATAAGAGAATGATAAAACTAAAAAAAATATATGATGTACAAACTTCCCCCGAAAATTGGTTTGAACGAGATCTAGTAAGTAGTTTTTTTTTTAATATGTCATAAATCGTAAACCGCAATTTACCTTTCATTCAATCAACTCAAATATAAAAAAAAACATTTAATTTCATAAACATAAACCTTATGCGTAAACCGTGAACCATTATTTTCTAATAACAAGAACTTTTATATTATGTTACTTGCTGCTACGGAACCCTTCATGGGCGAGTCCGACTCGCACTTGGCCGCTTTTATTTTTAGATCACCGGTATGGGGAAAAGACGACAAATTAATAATGAATAATATTCAAAGATCACACATATGCAACCACATTAGTATTTGGTGGGAATAGAACCAGAACTACCTCTTACCTGACTGAAGCAAAAGCTTTAACGGCAACTATTTAGACACTCATTTTGAACTTCAGAAACAAATGCTGGAATAAAAAACTGCAAGGCCTAGATAAATGCAGCGAGCCGTTTTGGAATATAGTCAAGGTTATTAAAAAGAAGAACCGTATCATCCCAGCATTTAAGGATGATAGCACGGTATTAGTGTCCTGAGCCGAAAAATCAAATGCACTAGCTAACGCTTTCTTTGCAAACCATTCAATAGGTATAATCAGCGCCAAAGTTGGAGGGGAAGACTTTATTTCAATTGAAGATGTTGCGGCCATTTGTATATAACTAAAAAATAAGTCCCCAGGTTTCGACGGAGTAAGAAATACATTTATCAAAAGCCTTACAGTTCTTGGAGCGGCTCGTTAACTGCTGCCTCAAACGGATATATTTTCCCAAAGAATGGAAAACAGCAAAAGTCATCCCGATTCTGAAGCCAGGTAAAGATGCTTGCCTACCTAGTAGTTAAAGAGCGATAAGCTTATTAAGCTCGCTAAGTAAGTGTTTTGAAAAAATTATTAAAATAAAACTAACTACTCACCTTAACGAGCATAATATTGTTACATCCAGGCTAGGATTCGAAAAGATAAAAGGTATTTCTATTTAATCAATCTTTATTCGTTCTCTTTCAATGTCTTTTACTTCTTGATTATTATTCTAATAATTTACTTATTTAATCCAACAATTCACTTTCACAATTAATCACTTTGAAATAAACAATCACTTTTCTCTTATTCAATACTTCCACTTTTTCTCTATACTTTTCACTACTGTCATCTATCGCACTTCTTTATCGCGGTTCAAAACTAGAATCTCTTGGGTGCTTCTGCGACACCTATTTATATCTCCTAGTGACACCTCTCAAAATTTCCAGATTCGTTGAGTTCAGAAGGTTCGAGACCAACAGATGTACTAGTTATTCCATAGCTATTCAAACTGCTTTTCAAATGCTGCCAAATATCAATTATCTTATACCTATGGTGTTTAATCAAACTTTGTTGAATTTTCATTTCATCATTTCATCTATATTTCACCTTGGCGGCCTATGGTAATATGGCTCTTGAATAGAGATGGCGCTGCAAGTTGACTAATTGATGCTGAATGTCACAGTTTGAGCAAACATGCAACAATATTTTATCTGCTACACAATTCGGTTTCAACGCACATCATCCCACAGTGCACCAAATTCATCGCCTAACGAAGCATATTAAAAACAATTTTGATTTGGGAAAAAGAAGGGGGCTATGGTTATCCTTGACGTCGAAAAAGCGTTTGATACAGTATGACACGAGGGCTTACTGCACAAACTACTAAGCCTACGTTTCCCAACCTACTTAGTGAAATTAGTCCAGCCATTTTTATCAGGGCGTTCTTTTAAAGTTTCTGTTAATGACTGCTTATCAGCAGGTTTCTCATTTGACGTAGGGGTACCCCAGGGTTCGGTTCTTGCGCCAATCCTGTATAATATTTACACGGACGATTTTCCAAAACTAACCAACTGTGAAATTCAAAAATTTTTGCAGACGACACATCCATTTATTCATCAGATTCAGTTGTAAGCTAAGTATCTTGGGTTTCACCTTGACAAGTCGTTAACATTTAGCCTTCATGTCCAAGAAACCATCAGAAAAGTTAATATCACAATTAAAATGCTGCATTCATTTATAAACAGAAGATCAAAAATGAGTCGAGAAAACAAACTCATCATTTTTAAAGTAATTTTTTAAGCAATCTTGTTTTATGGATCTCCAGTTTAGGGCAAATGTGCATACGTAGATTACAGATAACCCAAAACAACCTACTGAAAATGATTTTAAACTTACCTTGGCATTTTTCGACCGAAGAACTGCATGTGATCTCAAACATTGAAAACATATCAGTAAGACTGAATAAATTATTTGATCACTAAAGCTGGTCTTGCAGCTCCTCTGACAACCCCTTGATTTTTGGTCTTCTACAATAAACAAATATGAAATCACTACTTGTTTCACTTATTTGTTAATATTATTTATTTATTTATTTACTATATTTATTATTATTTATTTATTTATTTATTAATTTTTTATTTATTATTTATTTTTTTATTTATTATAATAATTATTATTTATTTATTTATTTATTTGTTTATTTATTTACTTATTATTATTAAGATACTTATTTATCTATTTAGTTATTTAGAATTAAAATTGACTTTATTATTATATTAATTCATCGTCTGCATTTGTTAAGTTATTCATATTTGTTAAATTATTTATATTTGTTAATTTTTTTTATATGTTTCTGTAAATTATTTATATCTGTTAACTTATTATATTTGTCAATTACATATATGTATCTATAATTGTTAATTTATTTATACATGTTTATTTAGTAATTGTACTTGTTAATGTACGTGATATCTGAAATCAAGTTTGCCCACCACCACTTCTCTCATTTCGATGATCCTATTATAAGCTCGTATTGAGGGTTTTTCCATCAGCTTTTCCTCAAATAATAACTTAAATATATTATATATAGTTTGATGTTTTTCATTTACAATTATATAATATTATCAGTAGTAAGGTAGTAATAACCACATCTCTGTAAATTGTGCAATAGTAGTTTTAAAATGTATATCTTTGCTGAAATAAAAATAAATATAATATAATAACATTCAAAGATCACACATATGCAACCAGAATAGCATTTGGTGTTCCTCTGTGATGATGTGATCCGAAACCGACAGGCCTGCCAATATTCATTGTGGTCGAAACGACAAGCCTCACTGGTTTGCCAGTAGGGATGCATCCCTTCAATTAGGATCATAACGTCGCCGCCATTAGCGAAGACAATAAGAAGAAGAGCACTTTAAGTAACGATGTCAACGCTCAAACGAAATAGCCAGTTGCATTCCTCCCCTTAAACATTTCAACCGCAATACCCGCTATGCAAGGAATGCTCATCAGTTCACACTCAAGCCTGTGTTCGGACGTACAGTAAAGTTCAACGAATCTTTCCTCAGCCGTACAACACGAATGTGGAATACTCTTCCATGTAGGTTATAATGTGAGGGAAAAACAATCTCACATTATAACCTACAAACATTCAAAACCAACGTGCATAGGCATCTCTCCTTTTCTTCTCACCCTAATTTCCTTAAGCCCGTGCTGCGTAGCTAATACATAATAAGGGACCCAACAAATTCCTTTAGTGCGTGCTTATTATAAAAAAAAAACTACTGTTTTCTTGCCGCATTTGTTCAGATAGTTTGTTAAAAATGGGTAAAATTAGTCAATATTTATAAGCGCATGCAGATACTTTCGATTTGACAATTCAATGTGCGACTGTTTCTGATTTGCATATCTTTAGCATTGCAAAGTTCATTTCAATAAATGAGCCCTGTCACACACTTAAAGGAAAAAAACGACAAATGTTTGCTGGAGAGCGTATGAAGATAATTGGATAATTACAATAAACCTTTCACAATACATTGCCCCTTTCCATACAGCCAGGTCGTTTCGTAAGAATCTGCAAATATTAACTTAAACTGCCTATCCAGACAATAAAACCATCGAATACGTTTTGATCCTGGCTAATCCGAAAAGTATTCAAAGGCGGCATACAATTTTAAATCAAGGAAGTCTGTTATACGTAAGACGAATTTTTTGATACCCTTATTATTAACATAACGAAATGTAAATGAACCATTTACGAATATCATTACTTTAATCAACTCCAATTAGGAAATATAAAGTTCACAAAATGTTTATAAGAACATTTACATATAACCAAGAACGATTGCGTTTTTGAAAATTTAAAAAAAAAATGTGTCTACCAGCAAGGGCAGCGTTCCTTTCTTAGATTACATGTCTGTAGATATATGTCGGAACGATAGATCTATGTTCAGTACAGTTCAACTATGTTGTGATATTAGCAAGCCCCACTCTAGTTATTTTGTAAAACCTTCAACAACTGCAATTACATAACGAGTTCCAACTTGCTTACAAAAAAAACTTCTCCCTTTAGTTATGCTTCGCGAAAAATTTGGTTTCACGAGGTGAATAAATAGATACAGGTGTGTTGCTATGTAATTCTAGGCCGATAAGTGGCGCAATCCTTTTTTTTTAATTAAGAAGCCAAACAAAACTAAACTTTTATAGTCATTTAGTCTTGCCAGCTAACAAAATAGAAAAATTTAACTGAAAGCAAACATAAAAAAAGAAAAACATATAATTCTTCGTCCTTCATCATTCAACCCTGCACATCTTCTTTTGATCTATAAACATAAGTGTGTGTGTGCTCAAGAATGATAATACTAAACTGCAGGAAAGGACTGGGTGAAACTAACACCCACTCACTACATCATCGGGAACCAAAAGTACGGTGCGGGAGAAATATTGTATTCGAATAAGGGAACCACGACGATGTGCTCGCTACCAAACCCGAAGCCCAAAGGATGAGAACGAATGAAAAATCGTAGAGAAGCAGCGCCCAGTGTTGCTACACAAAAAAAAAACAGTGACCACCACCATCTACCCCAAGAGCTCGCAATGATGTTTTTTTTTTTTGAACAATTTCTGCCGCAAAAAGACACATACAACGATGAATGAATGAATTTAACATTTTTTGATAGGAATTGATTCCTGGTTTACTTATTTTCCAGTGTCCAGCTTCAGCGTATTTCTATAATTTTTTTTAGCTGAAATTTCGCGCCGTCCAATATCCAGGGCCCAGTGTCTAGTGTCCAGTGTACACTGTACAGCGTCCAGAGTCGACGTAGTCCTTAGAGCATTTTTTCGAGTCCAATCCTCGGTCAACTACGGCATGTGTGTGAGACAGTGGTGGTGGCCCCAAATTCTGTTCGTATTCACTTTGCTTGGCTGCTGAGAAGAGTACCACAAGTGGAACACACATCGTGTTTGTTTGTCCGTCGAACGTTGCCTTCGTTTTTGGAGGATTTTCGTATCCTGTAGCATGAGAAGAGTGATAGAGGTGGGATAAGCATGGGTGGGAGGGGTGTAATACTAGGACGCCAAGTTGAACAATAAAAATGTATAATTGGATATGTGCAGTGTTTTCTTCTATTTTTTGCTGCGCGATACTGTGCACAACCCGTTCCCTTAGCCCTATGGTCAACATTTACTTTTTACATGTTGTCCTTGAAGTAAAAGCAAAACAACTGTAGAAGAAGGCAGGAGGAGTATGTGTGTTGGTTAATACAAAAAACAACGAACGAAAAACTTAAAACAAATGCAAATGAAATGAACGCAACGACTGGCCACTGGTCATCGTCCAAGTTGGAAGTGGGAGACGTGTAGATGCTGAATGCTGGTCACCTACCTAGATGACTTCTGGAGTTGAATGCAGAGGAGAACAATCGAAAGAATCACCGTAATCATAATAAAGTACTTTTTGGTGGGCTTAGGCGATGGGAGGGGGAGGACTCCTCGTATTTTTTTGTAAAATGGTAAAAGCGCGGATAGATCTTTGTATTGGGTAACGTCTGTCGAATACGTCCTTTTAGGTAGAGATTTTTATGCTTTAAATTATTTTCAATTATTTAGGTATGCATTAGGATGGATGATGAAATCAATAAGAATGCGAATGAAAGCATCAATGTCAGGAAGAAAGACTAAGTGGATCCCGAGGTATAGATAAATCAGGAGATAACGAAACGTTCAAGATCCGATACGTTTTTTTCAAGTCAAACTCATACATGGTGTAGGTACTGCAAAGTAAGCTGTCAATTCAATAAGACCATTTATTTATTTAAGTAACATTTGTAAGGCCAGCCCACAATAACAAAATCGTATTCACTAAAACCCATCCTCAGTTTATGGGTTCTTAACAAAGGCATATTTTCTTCTTCTTCCTTCACGGCGCTACGATCAGGACTTAATGGATCATAATGCCTGAAATAGAAGTGCAGCGAGGACGCACGCAGTAATGCAGTAACGCACATGAAACACACATGTGAAGTAACAAATTACCATCATTCAGTATGCTTTTTGCTGACCTAAATATCACTGAACGACCAAACACACTAAAATGATAGGTAAGTAAGCTTTTGATCTTGTTAGCCGAAGTGCACTCTTCTATAAACTGTCTCAGTTGGGTATCTCTACAAAATTTCTTAAGACAATTAAAAAAATGTATGCCGAAACAAGTGCAGCAGTCTGGGATGGAAAGGATTTCTCAGAATGGTTTAAAACACAGACTGGTGTAAAGCAAGGATGTCCTCTTAGTGCCTTATTGTTTTCTCTATTTATAAACGACATAGAAAAAGATTTGCCTGGTGGAGTACGAATTGCTAATACCGTGGTCAATGTCTTGTTATATGCCGATGATCTTGTTCTACTCTCTGAATCTCCTGAAAATCTCCAATTGATGATAAATCGACTAGCCAGTTACTGCAAAAAATGGGGACTAACCATCAACACCGAAAAATCTAAAATTATGGTCTTTTCCCGTTCACCATGAGTGCAAAGTGGAAATAGATGGTTTTATAATGGAAGCCGATTAGAGATTGTGAAGGAACTCAAATATTTAGGAGTGAAACTGAACCCAACCCTAGAATTTGGTAAACATCTAACGGATAAAGCCAAGTCTTCCCAAAGCTTAGTGAATCTATCATGGAAAAATGTTTTTGCAAACAAGCGGATTCTCCTCTCAACGAAATACAGAATATTTGATTCAGTTGTTAAATCAACTCTTTGTTACGCATCTCAAGTTTGGGGATCAGACGAGTACGAAGTAATCGAGAAATTCCACAGGAACTTCTTGAAAAAATTATTCAACTTACCAATGAAATCGCCGAACTACACAATCTATTTGGAAACGGGTCTTCCAATGCTTTTTACAAGCACTCTCAAATCGCAAGCGGATTACATCATTAAAATAGGTTCGTATCCAGACTCCCGAATAACCAAAAAAATGCTATCTTATGAATTAAGAAACAAGGACTGGTGGGCGTTAAGATGGTTAAGAATTGGAAACGCGTATGGAGAAACTATTTCATTCAATCTAAACAACCTGGACAACTTAAAGAACCAACTTTATCGAATAATAAATAAAAATGAAGATGCTATTCGTGTGCGATTTATAGAGAAAGCTCGTGAATCAGATAGCAGAGTATTGTATTCTCACCTGAACTTTAATCTAAAGGATAAGAACTATTTCAATGACTCACTCAACTATAGTGAAATATCTCTTATTTTCAAAACAAGGTGTGAGTTGAATGGTTTAAATGGCAGCCCATATAATGGAAGCTTCAACCAGTTTTGTAATATTTGCAACTTAAAAGCGAAAGAAGACTGCTTTCACATTATTAGTGTTTGTCCAATCTACAAACCACAGAGACTAGCTTACTTCGGAAAAAAATTCCTTACCATGCAGGAGACAATACAAATTCTGAACGAGTGTGATTGGAAAAAGTTATTTTATTATATTAAATCCATCTACAAATACAGGTCGCTATTAATAACAGAGTATTATGATTGATTAAGTTTATTAAAAAAATAACTATATTGTTAAAGTTACAAATGTAGGCACATGTATAAGCATTTTGCTAACCAAGCTGACGG
Source organism: Portevinia maculata (assembly GCA_949715645.1). Classification (NCBI taxonomy): domain Eukaryota; kingdom Metazoa; phylum Arthropoda; class Insecta; order Diptera; family Syrphidae; genus Portevinia; species Portevinia maculata. The sequence goes on along the minus strand of OX454525.1, from coordinate 107,000,336 downwards.
CTAAGCCATAGCTTTAAAATTCATTCTATCTTGTAACTTATGTAATAAGGAAATATTAAATAAATGAATTTCTTACTTACTTACTTACTTACTGATAGGTAAGTAGTACCAAATCGCGCTGTTCTATTACTATTAGCGCACGCAAGAAAAATTGACACACAGTAGATACGCAATGTGCAATTTTGCATACAAACCATTTTCCTGCATGGGTCTTGCTACACATCTGTTTCAGCCATAACCCTCCCATACGAGTGCTGAACTATCTCTTATTTTTTAGCCCGTCGAAGAGGGCGGACGTTCTCCACCCCAAATGGCGTTGTCCCGGCAAAGAAAAAATATACACCACTGCACTGGCGAGAAAGGGTAAGTGATCGGCGACTGCCCAAGTGCTTACATCGGCACACAGTTGACACACACACCAATGTAAGGGGCAATGCTTCTCTTCATTGAACTACGCAGCATGACCGTCCTGTAAATCATCAGCGACAGCTACGCGCCAAACTTACGCGTCACCAGACAACCAGGCCATGCAAGAGACATTTTTGCAACATCTGTGATAGCAAAGCACCCAATCACGCGCCACCTGACGACCAGGGCAAGCAGCAACACTTGTGTCAGCAAAACCCAATACTAACGCCAACGCGCCTTAAAACGACCGGCCCACCATTATCAGATCAGCAACCCTGACTCACACTTTGCAGGGGGAGAACTACGGCGGTCGAGTCGAATTAAACAAGGCAACTTCGAGAGCGAAACAAAAAAAAATTGTTAACGTGAGAGAAAATTCTTTCAAAATACAAACAAGAAAACAAATTTGCTCAATAAATAAGCATTTGTATCTTCGAAAATTTGAAAACTAGCCGCAAGGTTGGTGAGATTTACATTCAAATTCGAATTTAGGATATAAACATGATTTTGAAGTTGAATCTTTGGTGGCCAATTCACATCGCCGCAGCACGAGATAACTGTCCCCTCAAATTTAGTACCCAAAAATTACATTGTTTTGTTCCTGCGGAAAGCACTATCTTTAATAGATCCTTCCTTATTGTTCACCGGTTCGACCTCAATGAATATTGGCAGGCCTCCCGGTTTCGGATCATTTTATCACTGAGGCTAATCAAATGCTGGTGTTGTTGCAGTTTCTTAATGATCATTAACCCGAAAAAAAATATTAAAAAAAAACAATCGAATGCTGATCCTTCGCACATTCCAAGATACAAAATGCATAGATACTACGATGGATACCGTTGAGTAATTAGGTTAATTCTTTCAAAAAAAAACGTCGCGTCTGCAGCTCACATACGCTATCTTATATTTCAACTACTTGTGTAAGCCAGACGTCTTATTGCAGTGCTATAATGCTCACGTAAAATCTCATCTGAGGCATGGTATTCCTGCGTGGGCAAATGCTTAACTTCAACAGCTACAAATACTGCATCTCCGGATTCAAAAAATTGTCTATCAATCACAACCGGCCAACAGAGTGAATGGAGACAAATAGGGAACGACAGTGAGTATAAAATAACTACATACGCTTGAGGTTCTTTTCCGGATCAAAGATGACAACACCTACACAACACAACAAACTCTCAAGACAAGGCGAATACAACAAGGTAAATACGCCGCCACTGTTGCAAGATACTAAAATGGGCGGAATGATATTAAGCCCCAATGCAAATGCCCCACACATATTGCACTGTTTATGGGATCTACTTGTGATACTCTTCTATATTCACAAGTTTTAAGTGCATCAATCCACCAATTATATCACTAAAAGTTGGGCAGAAAAGGGTTAAATAACATTAACGCTGTTTGATTCAAAAATATAAGCTGTGCCGTGATTTTTTAGTTTTATTTTCTCAAATTCTCAAAAACCAAATTTGATTAGTTCCTTCTCTCAAATACTCAAAGACTACAATTGTTAAAGTTTCTTTTCTTCTTAGCTACATTCCACTATTTTAGGTAAATCCTTTTCTCTTCTCGTTTATGAGTAAAACCAACTTTAAAAGAAATGTATTTATTTATGTTATAGTGGAGTGTCTGGGGGTTTTGACCTCAGACTTTTGTTACAGTGAATGAATTTAAATGGTCGAGGGGGGGTTTTCTTGTTTATGCTATAAAGTGTAAAGTTTACCCAAAATGTTTGTGCTTTTGATTTTTTTATTATTTAAACAAAAACTATAAAAAAAATATTACTCACCTACGTAAGCATGTAATTTTATTTAAAATAATTTTTTTTCGTATCTATACTTTGTATAATACCTAAGTAGACATAAAAGAATAATTTCTTAAAATGTTGGAGTGTATGAAGGGTCATAACGACCTGAACAGGTAGTAGAACGTGGAGAGGGGAGGACGGCAACGGCCACTGCTTCAAAACTAAACAGAATTTTCTAGCTACTTGTTAGTTATAAATGACACGTGTTCTGCGCATGTTGTAAAGGTAGATTTTTTTAAGGTTAGGATTTTCATGCATTAGTATTTGACAGATCACGCGGGATTTCAGACATGGTGTCAAAGAAAAAGATGCTCAGTATTTTGACATTTCATCATGAATAGACTTACTAACGAGCAACGCTTGCAAATCATAGAATTTTATTACCAAAATCAGTGTTCGGTTCGAAATGTGTTTCGCGCTTTACGTCCGATTTATGGTCTACATAATCGACCAAGTGAGCAAACAATTAATGCGATTGTGACCAAGTTTCGCACTCAGTTTACTTTATTGGACATTAAACCAACCACACGAATGCGTACAGTGCGTACAGAAGAGAATATTGCGTCTGTTTCTGAGAGTGTTGCTGAAGACCGTGAAATGTCGATTCGTCGCCGTTCGCAGCAATTGGGTTTGTGTTATTCGACCACATGGAAGATTTTACGCAAAGATCTTGGTGTAAAACCGTATAAAATACAGCTCGTGCAAGAACTGAAGCCGAACGATCTGCCACAACGTCGAATTTTCAGTGAATGGGCCCTAGAAAAGTTGGCAGAAAATCCGCTTTTTTATCAACAAATTTTGTTCAGCGATGAGGCTCATTTCTGGTTGAATGGCTACGTAAATAAGCACAATTGCCGCATTTGGAGTGAAGAGCAACCAGAAGCCGTTCAAGAACTGCCCATGCATCCCAAAAAATGCACTGTTTGGTGTGGTTTGTACGCTGGTGGAATCATTGGACCGTATTTTTTCAAAGATGCTGTTGGACGCAACGTTACGGTGAATGGCGATCGCTATCGTTCAATGCTAACAAACTTTTTGTTGCCAAAAATGGAAGAACTTAACTTGGTTGACATGTGGTTTCAACAAGATGACGCTACATGCCACACAGCTCGCGATTCTATGGCCATTTTGAGGGAAAACTTCGGAGAACAATTCATCTCAAGGAATGGACCGGTAAGTTGGCCACCAAGATCATGCGATTTGACGCCTTTAGACTATTTTTTGTGGGGCTACGTCAAGTCTAAAGTCTACACAAATAAGCCAGCAACTATTTAAGCTTTGGAAGACAACATTTCCGAAGAAATTCGGGCTATTCCGGCCGAAATGCTCGAAAAAGTTACCCAAAATTGGACTTTCCGAATGGACCACCTAAGACGCAGCCGCGGTCAACATTTAAATGAAATTATCTTCAAAAAGTAAATGTCATGGACCAATCTAACGTTTCAAATAAAGAATCGATGAGATTTTGCAAATTTTATGCGTTTTTTTTTTGTAAAAAGTTCTCAAGCTCTTAAAAAATCACCCTTTATATATTTAAGAGTAAAAGTTGTGTGGTTTTTTGTTTATTTTTGACAAAAGTTTTATTGAAGACGTTGTTTTTCTATTGGATTTCTATGTAAGATTTTTTATTTCTTCATTTGGTAATTAATCTCATTAAAAATCAGCAGTTTATTATATGATCATGATGGCTATAATATGACCATAATGATTATTAGATAGTAAATGAAATAATATATAGTAGTAGTAGAATAAGTACATAGATAATTAAAGATAAATTCAAGTAAAAGAAAAAAAAGAAAATGTAATAAATTAATCATTTATTGTATTCAATTGTTTTCTATCACAATTTTCTAACAATGGATGAATCAAGGACCAGTAGTACAACTAATGAGTGCAGCTACATTATCTGTGAAGAATTGGGTTCATCTTCCAAAATCAATTCAGATTTAGGTGTTATTAAAAAAATAAATAAAGGAAATCCAATACGAGCTGCTTCAAGCGAACGAAAGGATGGCTTGTTACCTTATCTTCAAACTGAATTTATAAAAAATATATTGAAACATATAAGAAGAGGCCCAATGAAACTCCATTTTCGCCTCCGAAAAAGAAACTCCGAAGTAGTTGATACTCCAACTTTAAGTGACTCCATTGTAAACTTTATAGCTGTACAGAAAAATGATTATTATCGAGAAATTCATAAAAGAATTTCTGGTATAGAAGATTTACAAACACTCCAATCAAAATATCATGCTGATTGTTATAATTCTCTTAAAAATTCTATTCATCAGAATCGTGAAATATATTTTCTAAAACCATCAGGAGGCAAAGTCCAACAAAAAATATTTTCTCCAAAATGTTTAGAAAAATCGTATTCCAAATGTAAAGAACATATTCTTTTTTTAATTGCCTTTTCAGGTTGCCGTACGACATCAGCATTCTTCAACAATGGTAAAATTAAGTTTGCCAAAAACTTTGAGAAACGTCATGATTTACATGAATTAGCAAAAGTATTTAAAAATTCAAACGAAGACTGTAATAATATATTTCAAGCGGGTGCAGCATGTATTTTGGGTTTATATGGAGCTCCAACAAAAATTAAAGATTTGAACTCATTGGGGTTTAATTTCTTTGTAAAAGGAACGGCCAAAAAAACAAGTGTTCTTTTGTCATCATTACCTCCTACAGCTGATGCAGCATTTGAACACTTAAAAAGAGTATATCTACAAATCCAGTTATGGTTAGGAAATGTAGATATTGAAAATGTAGGCATTGAAAATTGGGGCTGGAAGTATTTTAATAACATGCTTATCCCAATAACAATGAATCAATCACCAGCTCCAGATAATTTATTGCAAATGTTGTTTTGTAGCTGCAAATAGGGTTGTGGAGCTGCTTGTGGATGTCGAAAGAGTGGCTTATACTGCAGTATAGCATGTCTACAGTGCAGCGAAAATACTTGTTTTAATACTCCGCCAATCATTGAAATAAGTGAAATTGAAGAAAATACCTAAATAGACAAAAATGTAAATTGTTTAAATAAACAAATGATTTCTTGATAAATTTTTTTTCTTTCATTTTCCTTCATTTATTTCTTTTTCTTAATTACTATCTCTATATGAATATATAAATTAACTTAATTTTGGTGTAGAAAAATTTTCTACAGCCTAATATTATGAGGTATTGTATCATTTAAATTATCAAAATTATAATTATTTCATTATTTTTTTTTAATCGAGATCACAATTTTTTAATAGGTAAACTTTTTTGTATATATTATAAGCTAAACATTCCACTTTGAATTATAAAATTTCATTCACTGTAACGCTCCACTATTATGGTAATAAAAAGAATGTAGTTAGCTACTTACATGATCCGCATGAGCTACAACTGTACACAAATAATAATTCAATGCATTCACGAAATTTTTTTTAAATTTTTGTTTCAGAAAACTTAGGACTTTGTCCAATCTTCAACAAAAATATTTTGGCATTATGTCCAGATGGGGTGGTTCATAAGCCCCTAATTAATTTTTTTATCTTATGTCCCACTGACGTGGGATCACAAGTAGATCCCATAAACAGTGCTATATATGTAATAAAACATTTCAGCGGGTACCCGGCATGCGATGCTGTGACAACCCGCTACGGGCAGGTGCTAGTTGCCTGCCAGGCGACTATGTCCAGTTATTTTTTTCGAATCAAACGGTGCATGCTTTACCGTTAAAGGGATTTTACCCTTTTTCCGCGTGGTATAGCCCATGTTAATGGTATTATGTCAGAAACTTCACTTAACAGAAACACTTTCGGACCAATGCTGAAAATTTGACCTCAATCGGTTAAGTGGTTTCGGAATACTTTTTATATACACAAGCATATATATATCGGTACATAGGTGCCTTCTTTGGTTAGGTCTTGAGAATAGCGCCACCTACATGTCCGAAACTATACTATCTTCCAAGCTGGAACCAACCATACGCTTTCACAAAATGTCAATGAAATTGAAACAGTTATTGTGGCAAACACAGTGGCATGTTGTTTTTATATATATAGATAGGTACTCGTAAATAAATTTTAAACGAACTGGACCTAAAATTACATTAACAACCTAATAAGAGCTCATTCATCAACATTTCATGTGCATTTTATTTTCTCTATTTAGCTTCAGATGCTTCTTCATTGAATAGTCGTTTCCACTTCCTCGTATGTCAACGTGCTTGTTACAAAGTAAGTCAGTTTAAGATTCCATTTTCCAATTTTTAAAATTTTACTACTTCAGTAATCACCCATCATAAGTTTAAGTTTTGGTGCCACATTCGCCAAGCCAACCACCATTATTGACCAAGTTAGTACAAAATAATTAAATCTTTCAACGACTAAATTCTAAAATAGCCTGCAAGGAAAACTTTTCAAAAGATTTATTCATTAAAAATTACAAAAAAAGTGTTCCTTCCTCATTTAACACAAAACTTCACATTATTCGCTTTGCTTTGCACCCACTTCAAATAAGTAGAAATCCTGGAATTCACCGATGGTACTTGCCCAGCACATGCATAGCCATAACTCACAATTCCGACTGCATACAATCGACTCATCGTTAAATACAGCCCTCCACCCGAATCATACTGGCACGTGTCCTTTCCGGGCGACGACGTACAAAATTGGCTAGCTGTCAAAGCACCCACACTCCGTTTGCACACATCGTTTCTCAGAACATCCAGACTCGTTTTCAATAACTTGCTCGATTGTTGGCCACCAAAACTTGTTGTACCCCACCCGGCAGTATCCACTTTTAATCCACTCAATGATTTCTTTGCGAAACGAAAAGGCAAGCAGGCGGGTGCCACCACCCGATTCCATTCCATGCTCTTTGTGGTCTTTAACAGCGCAATGTCATTTCTTAGATTTGTCATTCGGAAGTTCTTGTGTTTTATGATGTCCTCAATGTCATATTGTTGGCTGTAGAATGATTCCATAACTAGTAAAACAAAAAAACTTGGTTACATTCAAGGATGCTCCGATATGCGTGATGTATACTCACTTTCGGATAGGTCATGCTCCCCTACAACAATCATAATAAGATCCGGAAGAGACATCTCGGGAGCTAGAAAACAGTGAGCGGCCGAAAGGAGATACCGATGATGAACTGAAAGAAATAAATGATTAAAGATGTTCATTCACATGTGCTTCAGGTATTAACTTACTTATTGTTGCACCACAAAAAACTAAATTGTCCATCTTTCGGACAACAGCTGCCATTGAGGGGAACTCACCAGTGGTGGCTTCAATGCCACCAGCCACTCTGAGATTTGTACTCCATCCGCAATCGCATGGTAACTTGAATGCCTCCACTAAGCAGGAAAAGTAGCCGCTTTGCGTTGCTGTGTTGTCCTCAATAAAATTAAAACTACTACTTGCAGAAATGTACGATATTGTTGCTCGATTGACGTAACTTTTTCTTATCAAACTTCCTGACCCACAAAAGTAATCGGATCCTGATAAGAGTTCACTTCCCATATTGTTAAAGTAAAATACTTCGGAGCTACAGCCAGCTGTGTTTGACTAAATAATAGAAATAAAAGAGAAAGGAGAGCTTGCAAGGATTTGATGCGCATGATATCGAGCTATTAGGTGTGCTTGACTAACGGATAGTTGTTGTAACCATCCACAACACGTTAATGTGTCACGTAAAAGATACTTAAACAATCAGGAGAGCAGAGAGTCTGCCGTAATTGTGAGCAATATACAGCACCGCAGCTGGCATGTGTGCAGTGCATTTATGTCAGTGTCACTGATTTGCAATTGATGATGGCTTTATTATGACATAAAAAACAAAATAATTTTTTGAAATTTTGGACTTCGGCTAATTCTGCATAAGGCATGTTTTTTTACTGGAGCGTTTATAGGCTTCGATAAACAGAGTAAAAAAAAACGCTCAACCCAGAGTACATATATTGAACCTGAAAATTAATTTCCAAGCCTCTACTCTGTTTAAAAATCTAATTATACTACCGTTTATATCCCGAGGCAATTGCAAAAAAAGGATAAAGTTGACCCCTATAGTTTGGTTTGGATATGGCAGCGGTTCAATATCATTTCAGTAGGGAAGAAATGTCAAAATCTTGACATTCGATAACAAAAGTTATCGGAGTGCGTAGAAAACGGTGTTTGGAAGCACTGATCTATATCCGCTTAAGGATTTAGCGGCGATAGTTATCCATGCTAAAGTTAACATATATAAGCCAAAGTTGTTTTTGTATTTAACATGCCCGTAAATACGCTTCAGTAAAAAAACACACCTATTGTAGCGTTGGTTCAAGTTAAACAAATTATCAAAAAATTATATGAAAATATTCCGAATGTCTCGTGTTAATATCTTCGTCTAAACCGTGCTCAAAAAATCTTATAGAGACAAACACATTGTCCTTATAAAAAATTCAGTGTGACGCATAAAATGGCGATGTTGAAATTAACAAATTCAATTCCTCGGGAATTATGTCTTTTGGACAGAGAATTTCTAAGATTATTTTGTAGGATGTCTAAAAATATAGTTTGTTCAGATTCGGCATTTATCGGAATACTCTCATTCAGGTTTATATAACTTTGAGTACCTATATGTATTTGTATTTAAATAAGCAGACAACTAATTTGGAAGAAATATGCCGACAGAGGGATTCGCGAGCGTTTTTTTGTATACGATACTATTTCTTAAAAATCCTATCTTCTAAATGCCTTATAATTATTTTATTAACAGTTGTTTAGTAACAATTCTTAAATAAATAGGATCTGCATACATTGTACTTAAAATTTTGAGAAAAAGAAAAGGCTACAGTCCGCTTGGGTGAATTGTTAAGGAAAGGCTAAAGTCCGTGTGGGTGAATTGTTTACGCTTTAAAAGGATTTAGCTATCAAAAAAAATGTTTTTGGTGAATAAAAACCAAAAAAGAGGCTGTGGCAAACAAATTTATTAAGGAGCTGTTAGGAACGACTTTATCTATGTATACTTTGCGAAGAATATAACTTTCGTTTTCGTTGATTTCTTCAATAAATTTTTAATTTTTTTCTAAACAGTGTCGTGTCAGTAGGTGAATTTTAAAAATATTTAAAGTTGAGTTTTCGGGCCGGTAGACAGTATATCCATATTCCCAATTTCAGTTTTCTAGCTTTGTAGGGCCTAAAATTTAACAACGCACGGGCATTCATGACTAGATCGACATAACTTTCGATGCCGATCACAAATACAGTAACTTTTAGAGGTCTATGAGCAATCCTCTTGCGAACTTCTGACAAACATCCAAGAATATAAATTGTCATGAGAAGCTTGTCAATCTACCCTTCCACTTCACACAAGAAAGTGGTTGGAAGAGCTAGGTTTTAGTCCTAATATTTATTTATTTTATTTAACGAGCAATATTTATGTACATATGTCACAAACTATGAGTCTAAATTATAATACCCTTAGTGCCTGGCTACATGCTTATGGGAATGAAATTCGTGTTCGGTGAGGCTGGTAGAATTTAAGTGAGCTGATAAGAGAGGGGTAGAGTGCACTTTCAGAAATAATTCTCAGTGTAAACATAAAAGAACTTTTACGAAAACCGTTTTTTTTTCAAATTCTCTGCAAGTTGCTATGGAAATCAAATTTGTGTGTGGCCACGATGTTCATTCTCAAAAACGTTTGGGTGGAAAGGAACTTAGCAGAGGGTATAGGTAAGGTTAGGTTGCATTGGCAGTCGGCAGAAGCCGACACACTTTGACACATAAATGGTCCATTTCGTCATACTCGTTAAACCAGTTAGAGCTTTTAATTACGCTTGAAAGGCTTTTGATGTCAATGTTTGTAATATCATTGAGATCATTAAAGCTCCCAAATGGAGTGTTCGTCTTTGAGGGAGAGAAAGGCAGGTGCAGAGAAGGTGGAGATCAGTCTCCTCCTCCTCGTATAGGGTATAAACAAGTCTAAAATAAACACAATTATTGAATCAATCCATCAACCCACCAATTTTTCACTTTATACTTGTTTTATGCCGTTTTAACGGTAAAATAAAATTCTGACAAAAACAAATCATTCTGCTCATATTTCTAGATTTCGATTTCGTAAAATTATGCAAACGAAATAACAGGGCTTTTGAGACCAATAGTGAATGAATGCCTCTTTTTATTTCAGACACTATTAATAAACTAAAAATGCAATTGGTCACCATTGCCCTGCGGTAGCTGTTAGTACAAGCTGCACACAATCTCTAACTCGTCTTTGACACTCTTATAAATGTTCTCCCCATTAAACATATGAATCCTTATTGCTTAAATGATCAGCATCCTTGAGTAAAAATACGTAATATTTTTCTTTTATTTTAGAGCAAAAGAGAGAAAGAGAAAAATTCATTTCGCTACCAAAACACACTTTTACAAGCACAAATAAACTTCGGAACTTATACTCCCGCTCAACTGAATAGGTTCAAACAATTCTGTGGTGTAATGTGTCTTCTCTCTCAGTCTATTGCAAGTATATTTACTTTTTATGCATGCTTTGAACCTTTGGCCTGTTTTTGGTGATAAGTGTCTGTATAGCTAGCTCAGCATAATTTTACAGTAAAACTTCTATTCTATATTCATTTCATTCATTTTTAAGGATGAGTTCGCAGTGTTTGTACTTTAAAAGAGTGCGATTTCGATAATTATTAAAGCAAGGATGCAAATCCAAACGTATTTTTCGAAAGATTTTTGAACATCATAAAATCCTTTGCGTTTGACAGCAAGGAAAAGAACGGATGCTTATTTTTGTCAATTTTTTTTTTTTTTTTTTTTTTAATTTTCTTCGCATAATTTTCATTGAAATGAGGATTTTTTTGTTTAATCGACGAACACATCCACTAACTCTGCATAACAATCGGAATATTTTTGCTCTCAACTAATTTTACCGCCATCTAGTCGCTTCATGACATCAACACTTTATGCTCACTCCGTATCAGTCCTCGACTGCTGACCTCTTTATCGTCAGCACCCCTTATTGTTATTGTTTACGTGTTAAATGTAGCTGAGCTGGGTATACACTTATCACCAAAACACGGCTTTTATTTGTTTGCACATAACAAAGAAGAGAAAAATAACGCGATTTGTGAAACGGTAAATTAGAATTTAGTTTTTATCATTAGCCGCGTTTTATTATCCCAATGATCTTGATACGGATCCGATCTGATAATAAAACGATCTGGATCATCAGTGGCAAGTTGTGGCAACAGTTGTTTTTAACACATAACAGACGATACCAGGTATTTCAAGTTTCGATTGGCACTCAGCCATATTGCAAATATAGGGTACAATGTGACGTCACAATATGATCGCTTGTTGTGTCGGGGGTGTTGCCATTTGAATACAAATCAACATACATTTTGCACTCAATATTTTTTTTTCAGAAACTATGTTCAAATGTTATGTTCAAATATGCAACATATTAACAGTATTGTACTGCTAATATTTCCATTAATTTTTGTGTATTATATTACGAAGCAAAACGTCTCAAAAGTCGCAGTGGTAAATTATTCGAATATGAAAATATGCTAATTGATTTTTTGTGTTATTAATAGTGTTTCATATTTTGGTCTGGCAATATTATTGTGTTCCTATAATTTCCTATAATTTAAATAAGCAACGCCACGAAAAAACAGGTAGTGAGTTTTGTAATTACATTTTGGATCACGATTAATGATCCCGATAAATAGCAAGATCCTGTGTTGTTTTTGTTTTACGTATTAAATTGATCCAGATCCAGATCCGCATGGATAATAAAACACAGCTATTATATCCCCCAAAAGCAATGCATTTTTTTGGCTCATTATTAGGTTCAAGGGCAATGACTTCAGTTTGTGATCTTAATCGATAACGTATCCACGTAATGTTTGTTCTTTTTTTAATTAAAAGTAACTTCCGTTGTTTTTTTGTCAAATGGATCGTGGGAAGCAATTTTAAAACTGGGCTAAAAAAGCGCGAAATTGCTAAAAAAAAAATTGGTCGGAGCTAAAATATTGTTAGTAATTTCATTCGAAATCAATCCTGTTATTTAAACAATATAAAATGCGGTGTTCAATACGCGACAACAGCAGCAGATGAAAGACTTATCATCAGAACTGCTTCAAATTCTCAACGTTCTGCTGCCAAAATCAGGGAAGAATGCGGAGTTAATGCAAGTCTGGCAACAGTAAAACGGATTATTCAGAGTGCCAAGTATTTGAAGGAGCTAAAAGTAACAAAAACACCTCTCAATGATAAGCTGCACGCCTTAGATTTGCTCGAGACCATATGACGTGGAAAAAGGAGTAGGTATCACACTTTTGTGTTTTCCGACGAAAAAAAATTCAACCTGGAGGAACGCTTGTTAAGTCGTCACGACACCTGTGCAGGTAGCGATATCGTATTATGGGAGTTGTGAGCTGCAGTTTGTATCATCGAAAATGAACGCAAATGCATACTAAACTGTACTACAAAAGGCTTTTCCTCGTTTCTCAAATCTCAGCACGACAACGCTGGCATTAATACAGCTGGGGTAGTGAAACAGTGGATAATCGACTAAAATGTAAAATTGCTTGAGTGGCCACCGTATTCCCCGGACATTAATATTATTGAGAACGCCTGGGGGCTGTTGTCCCGAAGAGATTATGAGGCCGGAGACAATTCGACGGTTCTACGACCCTGACTAAAGCCATTAAATAAGCCTGGTCTACGATTTCGCTTAGTATATTGGAAAATATTATAAGTAATTGCCAAACCGAATGTATGAAGTTATTTTGAACAAAAGAGGGAGAAAAAAATACTAAATTAGCATTAAATACATACTACAATATTATGTAGGTACTTATATTAAAAAGAAACAAAGCTGTGCATTTTTTTTTAATTTTAAGTTTGTGAACCTATTCAGTTGAGCCAAAATAAATTTACTTTTTTTTATGTTTTTGAAAAAAAAAGTAATGAGTGTAAGATACGTATGTTAGACACCGCATACATTTGTATTTCATTAATAATTAATTAATTTATGCAAAAAAGTTTATTTAATTAAAATCGGTAAGTTGGTTGAAGAGATATTGCCATATTACTTTTTAGAAGTGTTGAACCTATTCAGTTGAGCGGGAGTGTATGTAGCACCTGTAAAACAATGCATACATTTTATGAATATGACTTTTGGGTTAAGAGGCATTTTGAAGCCTGTTTAACTTTATACACTTCTTAAAAAAACGTCTATGAATATATCTACCAAAATGGAATTTTCGGATTAAATACGCAGGCGCATGCTTTTTCATAGCTTTAAACTACACAAATTCCGGCACTTTTTTCGGCTCACTGGTCCGAAATTTGAGCCACATATCATGTAGTCATTGCGCCAAAGTGTATTTTAAACCAAATATTTTCTGCAACTGGAACAGAGTTGTAAAATTTGTTCTACGTAAACAAAATGTTGTATGAAGTTGCAAGAAAGAACAGGGACCTTTTGCTGCATTTTTTGTATACAGTAAAACGAGTAATGGTGATTTTGTGGAAACAAAAAATTTATTTAAAATTTTTAGTTGACGCATGAGCCGATTGTCTACGCAAATATATATCCAAGCCGGAAAGAGTTAAGCTTTGCTAACATAAAATAGCTTCTTCATGCACTTGCTTTTGGAACGAAGGAATGGGACACCCAATTTTAGACGATATCAGAAAAACAAATTAGAGAAGCTTCTCTGGACAATTGAACACTCTTGAATGTTTGTTAGACTTTTGCAAGAGTTGGGCGAGTGAGAACACTGTAGATGTTATTAGTGGGATTTGAACTTGGAATCACTCGGTTACCATTCGAACTCACTGAGCCATGAAACTCCTTTTTTGGCGTAAACTTTCAACACCTAAATACACTGCAACTGACAAAAAAAGACGCACACATTTACCATTGCACTTATCCCATACCAAAAATTGCCAAAGCTTATTCACTCGATCTGAAAGCAATAACCTGCCCTTACCTAAAACCTCAAGTCCACCACTACTTCAACATGTATTTAGCTCTTCTTCAATTGTACAACAACAACTTCACATTGAACAAGGCTCAATTTGTTTTTTTAAGGTTTTTGACATACCGAAGTAAAATTAAGATCGCACGTAAATTTGAGCTCATAGTCGCTGGGTGCTTCCACTGTGTACCTGCACGAAGTGCCACGAGGGTAAAAGCTTGGATAATAAGGTGAATTTATAAAGATTTTCTCTTCACCATTCAACCGTATTATGTGGTTACAGTTCTCAAATAATGCAAAACAGCACAAGCATTTAAAGCAAAATATCATTAAAATTCCAACTAACACGCGATTCGTATACATTTTAAGGCAATTTGATAAAAATCCTATTTACTACACACAAGAATAAAGATCGATTCTGCGGTCTATAACCTCACAGTTCTGAGTTGAACTAAACTTCAAAATCAATAAATCGATTATTGTAGCTGCTAGCTGTTGTCTATTCAGCTTCTTGGGGTCATATTAAGCAGACATGACTAGAAGTTGTTTACTATCATATGAACAACAATTATGAAAAATTCTTGGAAAACAAATAGAAAAATTAATTAAAAGCGCTGCCGGTGGTGGCATATACACTATTGTAGGCGAGTATATTAACAAGTGTCTTGGAATATATACTCTATCATATGAAGGTTCGCTGCTGCGCCCGAGGTTAACTTATCGATTGGATAGTCTTTAAGTTATTTTATTTGACAGCAAGTTTAAGTCATTTAGTTCATTGCAATAGGGTGCATCAAATAAACCAGCAACTATTGTATGCACTGACGCGTGTTTGGATTTCTGACCCCATTTCAGATTTAATTGAAGCTACCGGTATCTTTTATGCAAGTTTAGACGTTAACTAATTGGTAGGTTGGTATGGTTGGAATTGGTTAAACTGAACATAATGGATAATAATTATAGGATTAAGGTTCTATGTTGTTCTTTATAAAAAATAAATCATTGGTTATTAGTTCGCTGCCTGTTTCCGTTTAATAAGATGAAAGGCAATGAATAATTCGAACACAGTAATCGAGCTTAATGTAAAGCTACAGTGAGTATGAAATTTGAAGAGCAAGGAAATTAGGAAATCATTATACATACATACATACATATTCGGTTGGTTTCTCAATTCATTCAGAATATTCAGAATGCATTTTTTTATTCCTAGAGAAAGGTGGAATAAAAGGAATATTTTGCAAAATAAAAGGAATATTTTGTTTGACAAATGCACTTGATCAGACAAAAATTAAAGCAACAGCAAGCAATCAAATTTGTGAACATTTCTTATAAATTTATTTGCTAACGGACGATATTGAAGTATAGGTTGATATATAAGTTGGCAATAGCGACGGTGAGGACGTATGTAACCTTGACGAAAATAATAGTGAAAAGGTGAACGATTTCAATGTCAAGGGCGATGTATACAACGGGCGCTTTTCTTTTGAGCTCAGAGCAGAGTCTGTACTATCAAAGAAAAAAGTTCGTGTTTCATTTAGAGATTTTACTAAGACAACAATGTTAAGGCAAACAAAAAAAAAAAACGCCCCTAAAAAGTGGGCATGGCAGACAGCTTTGCATGGAAGAATTGTTAAAAACAACTTTATCTACACTTTGCGAAGAAACGAACTTTCATTTCAGATTAAAACAATCTTTGAATTTGAGTATTTCCGTCGCTCAGAGTGTATATACTTTGAATATTCTAGCTATCGTTTTGGGGCCAACAAATTGCCGACGGACGGACGGACATGACTAGATCAACATAAGTTACTATTGATGCTGATCCGGATCACAAATATAAGTGCTGTGTTTTTCTTCAAATTATTTTAGCCAGTTTTGAGAATATGTACAAAGAAACTCAATTTCTACACAGTGTATTTCCTACTGTGCATCGCATTCCTATATTATAAAAACAACAACGGCAACCACTTTCTCAAACTGGATGACACAATAAAAAAAACTCATCGAGCATATTGCAATGACATATTTCTTTTGCTATATTAATTTTTTTTTCTACACTGCAGCACTGCGACTCAATACTGGTTCATTGTACTACCAGGAAGACACACCACTTTTACTGTGAGAATTTGTTCGTTTTTCTAAGGAAAAGGAGAAGGCGCTTCAACGATAATGAGCTTAGATTTACAGCACTCACCATATCAGCACCATATACCTGCCACCTGATACGAGCAAAAGCAGGACAATCAGAGAGGAAATGTTCCGCAGTGTCATCGCTTTCTCCACAGGCTTTGCAGTTTGTGGTATCGCTTAGGCCTATCACATTAAGGTGTTTGGCAAAAGCGTAATGGCCCGTTAGTACTCCAGTAGTCTGTCTGCAATATTTTCTGTTGAGAGACATCAAAAATGCCTCAGATTTCCTACAGACGTCGGGGAGAATTAGCTTAGTCTGTCTGCACCCTGGAGAGTCATGCTATCGGCGATTGTGTTCATATGAAACCCAACCGGCAATTGAAGCAATATTAATTTGCTCTTACATCCAATTAAAAACGACTCTTTCGAACTATATATATAAAGTTTCGTACCCTTCTTTTATTGTTTTCAATTATAAAAACAAGACAACCGATATATCATTACAATGAAATTCGGTTTTCGGCATCCAACAGATCTGCCTGTTAACCACAATTTAAAGGGTGATTTTTTTAAGGTTAGGATTTTCATGCATTAGTATTTGACAGATCACGCGGGATTTCAGACATGGTGTCAAAGAGAAAGATACTCAGTATGCTTTGACATTTCATCATGAATAGACTTACTAACGAGCAACGCTTGCAAATCATAGAATTTTATTACCAAAATCAGTGTTCGGTTCGAAATGTGTTTCGCGCTTTACGTCCGATTTATGGTCTACATAATCGACCAAGTGAGCAAACAATTAATGCGATTGTGACCAAGTTTCGCACTCAGTTTACTTTATTGGACATTAAACCAACCACACGAATGCGTACAGTGCGTACAGAAGAGAATATTGCGTCTGTTTCTGAGAGTGTTGCTGAAGACCGTGAAATGTCGATTCGTCGCCGTTCGCAGCAATTGGGTTTGTGTTATTCGACCACATGGAAGATTTTACGCAAAGATCTTGGTGTAAAACCGTATAAAATACAGCTCGTGCAAGAACTGAAGCCGAACGATCTGCCACAACGTCGAATTTTCAGTGAATGGGCCCTAGAAAAGTTGGCAGAAAATCCGCTTTTTTATCGACAAATTTTGTTCAGCGATGAGGCTCATTTCTGGTTGAATGGCTACGTAAATAAGCACAATTGCCGCATTTGGAGTGAAGAGCAACCAGAAGCCGTTCAAGAACTGCCCATGCATCCCAAAAAATGCACTGTTTGGTGTGGTTTGTACGCTGGTGGAATCATTGGACCGTATTTTTTCAAAGATGCTGTTGGACGCAACGTTACGGTGAATGGCGATCGCTATCGTTCAATGCTAACAAACTTTTTGTTGCCAAAAATGGAAGAACTGAACTTGGTTGACATGTGGTTTCAACAAGATGGCGCTACATGCCACACAGCTCGCGATTCTATGGCCATTTTGAGGGAAAACTTCGGAGAACAATTCATCTCAAGGAATGGACCGGTAAGTTGGCCACCAAGATCATGCGATTTGACGCCTTTAGACTATTTTTTGTGGGGCTACGTCAAGTCTAAAGTCTACACAAATAAGCCAGCAACTATTTAAGCTTTGGAAGACAACATTTCCGAAGAAATTCGGGCTATTCCGGCCGAAATGCTCGAAAAAGTTACCCAAAATTGGACTTTCCGAATGGACCACCTAAGACGCAGCCGCGGTCAACATTTAAATGAAATTATCTTCAAAAAGTAAATGTCATGGACCAATCTAACGTTTCAAATAAAGAATCGATGAGATTTTGCAAATTTTATGCGTTTTTTTTTTTAAAAAAGTTCTCAAGCTCTTAAAAAATCACCCTTTACTTGCCTAACATCTGAGAGACAATTTTTTATTTCTGCTATCCGCCTTTGGAATACACTTCCGCGCTACATTAGACAACCAAATTACCCACATCGATTTAATCAACAAACCAAAACTAATTGTGCCTTAATACCCTCCCCCCTCACCTTTTCATCAAGCAAACTCAATTAATTTACCTTTTTCGTACTTTATTTAAAACTTTAAAGTTACAAAGATCTAAATGTAAAGATTGATATATTTATTATTTAGTTTTTCTTTTATTGTTAAGTTCAGGAATCTTTTATTTTTCATTCATTTTAAATCATACTGTTTTCCTTAACTCATCTCATTTCAATACAAATCTATATATATAAAAATCAATCCATATTTGAGTTTGTTGCCGGTGTTTGGCCAAACGCGTTAACCGATTCCAATGAAATGAAAGAGGAAGACCACACAAACGTTTCAAGCCTATTGTGGTGTTTGTGCGATCTTTCATTCTTGAGATATCGTTTGTTCAAAGTTGTTTTTTTTTTGCATTTTTTTTGTGAATCGGACATCGGAAAGTTGCTTTTCCACATTGATAACAATCGGTGTGAAAGTAAATGAAAAGTGATTCAATCGAAGTTTTTTAGTTTCGCTTTTTTGTTTGATTCGCAAAGTAAGCTGACATAGGCGCCTGCCAGACAACAAGCACCTACGCTAAGCGGAACAACAAAGGTGTGTTAGCCGCCTAAGCCATGCAGAGAAAAACGTGCAGTCCCTTTGACGGGTTGAGCTCAAATCAGGCAATCTTCGGTATTAGCCTGAGAGTGATTCTGTGAAGTTTGGCCAAAATCGATCTTCTTTTCTTAGGCGCAGCAACATACGCCAACATATATAGACAATAATAAGGAAGTCTACTCGAACATATTGGCCAATAGAATTCTCGGGCACGGGCAAAGCCGGGCGGGTGCAGCTAGTTGTTTATATTTCACAAACTTAAGAGTGTACTCTTACTGTGAATTGAATTAATATACAATAAATTGAAATTGAAATTGAAATTGAAATTGAAATTGAAATTGAAGATATTGGGCGCGTTCAATTTACAAGTCAACTACTAGTGACTACTATTTTAACTTTTCTCATTGATCAAATAACTGACGTGACCATCGTTTGGCAAGTGATAGACATTTAATTAGTAGTGTGTGCCGAACCCTGGCACTCGGCAAATGGGCGAACTCGCCGCACCAACAGAATCAAGGAAGCCAACTCCAGAATACCCAATGTAACTTCGGTCTCATCCATGCACTCTCGCGGCAACGAGCCGAACAACTCATATTGTCAGGCTGAATGCATCCATTCGCGACAGAGTCACAAATCGGAAATTAATTTCCATAAACGTCAGATTAAATTTAAACCCGACCGCGGACGGACGTACCTCCCAGCCCTAGTTAGAAATAGGCAAAGGTAACCACGAGGAATCACCTTCACCCAAAGCCGAGGACATCCAGGCGCAGGCGACCCAAGTAACCCTCCTCTCAGGCAGGAGAAGGCACACCACAACTGCTTCAAGCGGCAGTGCCACCATTTCGGGAAAAAACCGACGAAGTCGACAGATATAACGTCGATAAACGGGTTGCCAGTCCGAGGACACCGTCCGAAGGATAGGCGACCACGTTTCCCGAGTCGAGTCGTTCCTCTGCACAGCGGAGGAACTTGACTCCTCGGAGGCGATTTGGCTGACGTCCCACGGACGTGCAACCAGTCGCTGGGGCAAGATTCCCCGGAAATCACACAACACATGTGAGTAAGGCAACGGACCTAAATCAGACCAGAGTGCAGGATAGCAGAACGAGGTCCCATCGAAGGATAAGTCACGTGGCAACGCCCTCCAGACAAGGTAAGTGCAGCATGAGCGCGCCGAGTGGAACTAGACGGTGATTTATCTCCTCGTTTACCCATTTTAGGCAGCAGCAGCGAAAAGATAGACTTCCCAAACGCGACGGCAGTCAAGTGGCCGGCGAACACGGCGGGGGGAATTCGGCAGTGCACGAATTCCACGTGCCCAAATACAACAGATACAGGTAAGAAATTCGTTGAATTTCAAACTTAGAAGTCATCCCCTATAGTAAGGAACATGCTGACACCATATGGTTGTCCACAGGTCAACGAGGCAAGCAAGCGGAGCCAGAGTTCACACCGCTCGGAAAAGCAGAAGCAGCAGCCGTACCTCAGCCACAAGCGGCTGTGTCTAGAGGTACCCAGCAGCAAAGAAAACGCGTCAACATCACCAGCGTCGCAGAAGCACCAGCGGCTGTACGAACGACAGTTCCACCAAGTCACCAGCACACTCATCCAGCCCAGCGCACCTCAACAGTAGCAGTCTTAGTGTAGTGGTAGACCGGGCGCGGAATAGCCGTCCCGTATAGTAAAAGTATTATAAGCCTTATGTGTGTAGGTTATTCTCATTTATCTTTGGAGTTCCAAATCGCATAAATCACCTCGTTGTAAATCAAATCGTCACATCGCGTTAATTTTTTTTTAAATAATTATTCGCATCTCGAAATCAAATAAGTATAGATCACTGAACGTTCGTAACACCTTTCGGTTCATCGACGGCTATCCTAGTCGGACGCGAGTGTTCACCCCACGCAAGACAATTTTGTTAATTCGGCTTTCACGGTTCGTATCGCGAATAGATAAGATCGTTAAAATTTCTTTTTCGTGGTTGCACGGAGTACCGAAGTGAAATTCGTTGTGTTTTTTTTTCTCTGCGTCTACTTAATTGGACTAGGCATTGCCGAGGTTAACCTAAGTCGAGTCCAACCCTCGTACCCGCGGTCATAAGTCGGTCGACAAACAAGTCGAGAAAGTAAAAATCGCTCGCTCGCGGTCGACAGAGTGTGGAATTTGTTACGGTTCGGTTGGATACCCACCCACTCGGGGCAGAGGTCATTAACCCCTACAAAGGGAGGCCGAAGAAAATTAAAATTGTTTGTTCCTCTTCGCATGGTAATAAGTCGGTGTATACGGCGCAGGGTTACCCACGGTGCTTCTCGTATTCATATACATTTAAGGATATTTTATATTAACGTAATTCCCTACAGGACGAGTCATCTTTATGTGCGCACATCAGGATGGAGGTCAAAGTAAGTCATTATTATTCTTTCCTTATATTGTTTTATATATGAACTATATTTACCAGATGCACTATATGACCCGTTAGTATTCGCAAATACCTTCGGAAACCGGGTTTTTATATACGATATGTATTTTTTTTATTATTTTTGTTCTGATGGTGAATATTCTTCGTCGAAGTAGATGTCAGTTTTCGGATACTCACCCGAGTCCGGGACAATTGCACTTGCGAGCGATTTAGTGACGCATAATTTTCGACGTGAGGGTCTTAGGGGTTGTTTTTTTCTCGTTCGGTTTATGAACGCGACGACGGTCTAATATCAGCTTTATGTATCGCATTCCAGGCGAAAATTTTTGTAATTTGGCGAACTCCGTCTTTTACATGTTCTTGTATTTTTTTTTTCTCTTTCAATTTATAAATTCTCTCGTATCTTGGGATTTCCCAGTCTGCTAAGAACTCGTAGATTCGGAGGCTGAGATAAATATTTATTCTTTATCTTAGTTGTTAAGATTATGGTTGTAGGTAAATAAAAAAAAAATAAAATTTTGTTAATTTTTAAGGAAATGGATACAGACTATATTTGTTTTCGAGAGTTTTTCTTAGAATCAAAATTATGATCCGCTAAAGTTTTGGTAGGGGAGGACAAAGAGTCGGATTAAGGAGGAAATGGGAGATGAGATCATATAGCCGCAAGGCTTAAAAAGGGACCATGTGTCCCTTTCCAATTTTGGGGTCATTGCCAGTGGAGCGAGGCGGTGGCCATGGCGTCCGCTAATCGTTTTGTTGTTTTAGCGGCGGGGTGGGCCAGCTCAGGGGAGAAACTACAGCTTCCCCTCCCCCACACTCTCTCTCTCTCTCGGATCTTCGGTTGTGTTTTTTCTGGTTCTCATTCTCTTCGGATACCCTGGTGGTCCAGGGAGTCGCATATTAAAGTCAAGGTCGGGTCCTCTTCGGGCCGGGGTCTACCGTAAGGTAGGCTGGGGCTTCCTTCGGAGGATAGTAGAGGTTACCAGCGCCGCGTCATCAGGTCGTTGACTCCGGAGGAAGCGATGAAGTAGTCGTTTTTTTTTTTGGGCATGTAAAACTTAATGTAACCCCAGTCCGAGCTCGCAGCAAGTACCCGCTCCCATCGACGAGCTAGCGCGGGATGCTGCCATGCCTAGGCTGCGAGTGGTCGGACAACCCCCGCCCCTCTTTCCCATAAGGCCGACCGACAGTGTCCTGGCCGCCTGTAAGCGGGGGCTTGTTGATTGGTTTAGGGGATCTACATTTCGATTAAGGGGGGAAAATGATACCTTTTTTCTCGGTTTTCCGGCTTCGGTAAATTAATGTTTCTCCAGCTTTGGTTTTTTTTCTGGAATGAGGGAAGCGACGGTGCAGGTGGCTGCCAAGGTGGGGCAAACGTCTTCGGATGGGTTCAACCATCCGCCCAGACATCTCGGCTCGGCTAAGTTCAGCCGTGAGATGGCAGCACCTGTAGGCTACTGTCGTAAGGGGGGTCTTACGTTACAGGTGGCGCCCAACGTGGGGCCCGAAGATGGAGAAGTCGTAACGCCTTGAACTTTAGTGTTTTTTTCAAAAAAAAAAAAAAAAAAAAAAAAAAAAAAAAAAATTTCAGAAATTTTTGGTGTTCTCTCGGGATGACTCCTTTTCTTTCGCGAGGCTACTCGTAGGGAAGGTGTCATCGCTTTTCCGAGATTTTCGATTCGTAAATATTTGTGTGTTGAGACAGAGATACCGTCCTCCGGGAGGGATCCTGGCATGAAGTAGTCAGGGACGCGTGTCCGGTTCGCTTTGCGAATCGGGGACATCTGCCTTCGCGAATTCAGCCCTGGCCGGATTGTGGATGAAGTGGTTCGCCGCGATCGTCTGATGCAGGTGCTGAAGGAGCGGGTGCAAGCGCGCATATCCCCGGAGAGGAGCGGAGCCTTGACCGGTTATGAAGCAGGACGTAATGCTCGGAACGTACGTTGCAAGGTTACCTCTCTACCGTCGCTCTGTAGGGTTAGCCGTACAGCGCGAGGGCACGCACGTATCGAGGGTAGCAATGCTCTGGCGCACGTGTAGGCCGAGGCCTGGGAGAAGCTGTTCCCCGAGCCCGTCTGTAGCTGCATGGCGTCGGAGTCGAGCGTCCCTCACAGTCAACTTACAAATAGAACACCTAACGGACAGTTTTTTTTTTGAAAGACTCAAGAAGATGAGAAACTCAGTAAAAACGGATAGATTTCCAAACCTTCCAGAAACGACTCCAAACCTTCCCAGACCGTGATATTGTTTGAAGTTAAGCAGTTTAATAAGTATTTGCATTACCAGTAGACTTAATTTAATAATCTAGTTTCGTACGGTAGGATAAGAAGCATTCTTTTTTTTTGTCTGAATACCTTGTGTATCCACGTATCCTTAAGTTAGGCTTAAGAGTGAACTAAACACCCCTGTGAATTTCGAGTAGTAGCAGTACCGGTCACCCTAAATAAGGACCGTTGCTCAAACGTAAGCTAGTATATATAAATCAATATAAATAAAAAAAAAAAAAAAAAAAAAAAAAAAAAAGTAAGTAAGTTTTTCTTGAAGTAAGATAATCTTAAGCATCATAATTTACACCCATACATTTATTCAATTTTTCTGAATTATAGATTAAGCCACCTTTAGTAGTTTTAGGTTCATTATATCTTTCTTTGCTTTTTCCCCTATTTTCGAGAACGTAAGAGAACGCAAGCGACCTTTAAAGCAAAGGGCCGAACCTGACATTCCAGAGCTAGCGACGATGTCAAATCCAGACAACGTAGAGAAGCTCAATAGCTCGTGGAAACATTCACGACGACCAGGCAGAGGACTAGGCCGAGAAGTCATTACTTCGAGCCGCGCGGCTAATGCACCGCGGCCCGAACAACCCATCGCCCGAGGCTATGAAACGCGTGCAGGACCAGACCACCCGGGAGTATCTTCGGATATCCAAGGGCTCCGGACCATGGCCTCTGCCAGACCAGACAGAACATTGGAACCAGCACCTCTTCCCGAGAGGCTGGGGCCATTCCCAATAAGTATTTCTCCCTCCGGGGACAATGATTTCCAAGCCGCGGGACCGTCGACCCCAGTAGCAGCTCGTTCACGCCCAGGGGCGGGAGCACCTCCCTGCACGGGAGCGGTCGATGGCGCCGTGGGAACCAGACGTGAGGACCCGAACGAGTCCGAACACTTTGAACATTACGTTCAACAGGTCGTGTCGGCGACCGTAGGAGTGAGGCGAGCTGAGGAGCTCCGCCTCATTCGGGAAGAGCTGGACCGTAGTCGTGCCGTGATGCGGCAGGACATGGCCGTAGTCCTCAGGGAAGCGGTCATGGGGCCTAATGCGCTTCGCATTCCAGACCCGTATGGACCAGACCCGTCGCATTCCCAGCCTTTCAGAGCACCACATACCTCCTCATCGAGAAACCAGCCGCCGCCTCATACAGGAGCGGAAGTACAGTTGGACGGTCGCCCGGAGTACATATTAGGGGCGAGTCCTCCTCGGCAAGCCGCCTCTGTGGATAACCCACCAGTTTACCCTGTGCACTTGGCCAGGGGTGCCAACGTGGACAACTTTTTGGCTCAATTAAGCCACTTGAACTTCAACGATTCTACACCACGCCAGGAGGTAGAACGACCTAACCCATCGCAGGGACCTTCCCAAGCGAGTTCGTACCCGAGGTACCATAACATCCCTAAGTGGGACTTGCATTTTGATAATGAAGAATTATCGGTTGACGATTTCCTGTTGCAGGTAGAGCGGCAGCGGGAGTCGTGCAACGCAACTTGGGCTGACGTGGTCCTAAACTTCCACCACTTGGTGAAGGGACAGCCCAAGGTATGGTTCTGGGGGTGGATCAAGCGCAATCCCAACGCTTCATGGGAAGCATTGCGCGTGGCCCTCCTGGAACAATATCGTTCACTAGAATCGGACTTCGATATTTTCCGACAAATGTCGGCCAGACTTCAAGGCGATTTCGAGTCGTTCGACGCCTATTACGGGAGTCTGCTGAGGCTGAACGCCAAATTGAAGTACCCGAAACATAATCGAGAGCTGATTGAAATAGTTAAACGGAATGTGAAGCGGCAGATAGGGCAGTATTTGCTGACTTTCCACACGACGGACATGGCGGAATTGGTATATATCTGCCGGAGTATCGAACGTTTCCTCGCGGAGGCGCAAGGAACGCATCCGAGCAAGCCACGTCAGGCGACAGGCGCGCCTTTCCGTCGAACTATCCACGAGCTCAACGAACCAGACGTACACGAACCCGACTCCGCTGACGGTAGCGTGGAGGCCATAGCCTTTCGCCGGCGCGAGCGGGGCACCTTGATATGTTGGATCTGCAGAGAGGCGGGGCACACGATGTATGAGTGCCTTAAGCTCCCGCAGAATCCGTTCTGTCTACGATGCGGGATGGAAAATGTTTTCGCCGCAAATTGCCCTCGGTGTCGGGAAAACCCGAGGACGAACTATCCTCGCACCGGGGAGGGCAGTTCCAAGACCTTCAGACCGGCACCCGAGAAGTAGACCAACCTCAACCAGCTATCACACAAATTATTAAAAACCCAGACGGACCCATTCGGGGAGAACCCCCGATAAACCCTAAATCTAAACCCGAGTCCGATTCGCCAATAAAGTCAAAACCACACTACAAGTCATTCGACCAACGATGGTCCGAGTATCAAGCAGCCAGAAGACGAATTTTTGGAAAGACCCTTCCGACCGCTCGGATACTTAAAGTTCGAAACCGCTTTGCTAGTAAGAGGAAAACCCACGCTGCGATTGCCGCGACCACGCTGCAAGCTTCGCCTCGATCCGTTGGAGACCCACGCCCGTACGCGGACGTGAAACTGTTCGACCAAGCCTGGTCAGGACTCCTCGATACGGGAGCGTGCATCAGTGTGATCGGCAGAGCGGGGGTAGATTTCCTCAAGTCCAAACACATTCCGTGGAAACCCTTTTCTTCCGCAGTTACTACCGCTGATGGGAGAGCCCAGAGCATAGTGGGTGTCATCCCCACTCAAGTCACCTACCGAGACCGCACAGAAAATATCACGCTGTACGTCGTTCCGACGATAGCGCAAGATCTCATTTTAGAGATAGACTTCTGGAAAATTTTCGAGTTAGCGCCAGACGTAGTATCGAAGTCGATATCCAATACTTTCGACGTGTGCAGCGTCAACGTAGGGATAGACATGACGGGGGATTCGATTCCCAAAGCCGAGATTCTCTCGCAAGCTCATACTCTCTCAGCCGCGGAACGCAAACACTTAGACGAAACCCTGAAACTTTTTCCGTCCTTCGCCAACCTAGGTCTGGGACGCACGCACCTTATGGAGCATGTGATCGACACCGGAGACGCGGAGCCGATTAAAAGACGGCACTACCCTGTTTCTCCAGCGGTGGAAGCCCTTCTTTACGCGCAGCTAGATCGTATGTTAGCCATGAACGTCATTGAGATTAGCCCGAGCGCTTGGAGCTCTCCAGTCGTCTTGGTAAGACGAGGGGACAAGCACCGACTATGTCTCGACGTTCGTGAGCTAAACAAGGTCACGAAAAAGGACGCATACCCGCTGCAAAATATTGAAGGGTTGCTAGCTCGCCTACCGGACACGTACTTCATGTCCAGCGTGGACTTGAAGGACGCGTTCTGGCAGATTCCGCTGGAGGGAAAGAGTAAAGAAAAGACAGCTTTTACCGTCCCCGGCAGACCGTTGTACCATTTTAACGTCATGCCTTTCGGCCTGTGCAACGCGCCCCAGCGCCTTTGTCGGTTGATGGATCAGGTTATTCCATCCGAGTGGAGGCATAAAGTGTTTGTTTACCTCGATGACTTGCTCATCATCTCGAGCACTTTCGACGAGCATCTAGAACTTTTGGCAGGAGTTGCGGAAAAATTACAAGCGGCAGGTCTTACCATCAACTTGGAGAAATCCAAATTTTGCTACAAGGAACTCAAGTATCTCGGTTACATCGTAGGGAACGGCGTCCTAAAGGTAGATCCGAGCAAGGTCAACGCCATCAAAGATTTCCCCATGCCTACTAGCGCACGGCAGGTTCGCAGATTCTTAGGTATGGCGGGATGGTACCGGCGCTTTGTTCAGGATTTCTCTACCCTAGCCGGAAACTTATCGGACTCCCTTAAGAAGGGCCAGAAATTCACCTTCGGCGAAAGAGCCGCCGCATCGTTTCGGTCTATTAAGGATATGCTATCGCGAGCGCCAGTTCTGGCGAATCCCGACTTCAAACGGGAGTTTATCATCTCGTGTGACGCCAGTGGCTCAGGAATCGGAGCAGTGTTGAGTCAGATAGACGAGGAGGGGAATGAAAGACCAATCTTTTACTATTCCCACAAACTGAACTCGGCACAGCGCAACTACACAGTGACGGAACAGGAGTGCTTGGCAGCCATCATGGGCATTGCGAAATTCCGACCGTATATTGAAGGGTATAAATTTAGGGTAATTACAGACCATGCAAGCCTGCAGTGGCTAATGAGTAAGCGGGAGCTAAAGGGGAGATTAGCTCGCTGGAGTTTAGAGCTCCAGGGGTATTCATTCGACATAGAGCACCGGAAGGGAAGTCTCAATGTCGTACCAGACGCGCTATCTCGCGTCCATGAAATTGAGGCTCTCCAGTCCGGCGACTCGGTGCCGAATAGCGTTTCCGACGTGTTGCACATAGACCTGTCGGATCCGAGCTTTCACTCGGAATCCTACCGGCAGATCATCGACAGCGTCGAAAACAATAAAGACCAGCTACCGGACCTTCGGATCCTGAACAATTTCGTGTATAAGAAGGTCCATCGTAGTACAGGAAACCCGATTCGGGACGAAAATGCCTGGAAGCTCTGGATCCCAGCGGAGCTGACCCCTCACCTGATCAACCTAGCTCATAGCCCTGCAAAAGCCGCGCACGGCGGCATAGCGAAAACTTTAGATCGTCTAAGATCCCTCTACTATTGGCCAAACATGGCCACACAAGTCCACCAGTATATAAGACAGTGCGAGGTGTGCAAGACCACCAAAGCTCCAAACACCACCTTGCGAGCAGAAATGGGACAAGCGTTCCTGGTGGACAGGCCTTTTCAACACCTGTACCTGGACTTTCTAGGGCCCTACCCGCGGTCAAAACGCGGAAACACGCACATCATGATCGCATTGGACCAACTTTCGAAATTTGTCTTAATCCGAGCAATTCGGAGAGCCACTTCCGACTCGGCAATCCAATTCCTCCGTAACGAAATCTTCTCTGTGTTTGGCGTGCCGGAATCTTTGCTATCCGATAACGGACGTCAATTTATTAGTAAGGAGTTTGCCTCTTTCACAGCATCTCTCGGGATCAAGCACCGGAAAACGGCATCCTACTCGCCTCAGGCGAACGCAAGCGAACGGGTCAACCGCTCGATTCTGGCGGCGATTCGGGCGTACATCACCCCTGACCACTCCATGTGGGACTCCCAACTGAACGCCATCGGGTGTTCATTGAGAACAGCGATCCATTCGGTGTTGGGAATGTCCCCGTATGAAGCTGTGTTCGGCCAGAGGATGGTAGAGCATGGGAACGAGTATCAGCTGTTGCGAGACCTAAACGGTTTGAATAATGCCGAGATTGAGATACTGCCGAAAGCGGCCAAAATGAACATCCTCCATTCGTATCTTAAGGACGCGTTGAGTAAAGCACACTCGAAGTACGAGCGGCGATATAATCTCCGTTGCACCCCGAGGGAGTTTAAGGAAGGAGACATCGTCTATAAGCGAAACCACCTGCTTAGCGACTTCTCCAAAGGCTTCAACGCTAAATTTGGACGGAAGTTCGTCCAAGCGAGAGTCCAGAAAGTCCAGGGGAACTTGTACCATTTGGTCGACATACAAGGAAATGATCTCGGTTTGGTCCACAGCAAGGACATTCGACGATGAGCCTGAGGGCCCCACTCTTACCCAGTCCCATTAAATCTATCTCTCTATTTTCTTATTCCCACCTTCTACCTATCCCAGAGTACAAATTTTCTCCCAACTACCCCCGTCTATAACAATTATAAAGTTCTCAACCACCTATGGTTTTAAAATAGGAAACACCCAAAAAGGAAAAGAAAAAAAAAACCGCCAAATTGCTAAGGCGAAGGAAAGTAGCCCGACCAGCACAGCCTGTGCACGAGACTCGGGATTATCGGGAAAGAATAAGGAGCGAGTGCAGCTCACGACTCCTTATCGGTTTCATTTGCGGGGCGCGGAAACCTAAAGGTGTGTGCCGAACCCTGGCACTCGGCAAATGGGCGAACTCGCCGCACCAACAGAATCAAGGAAGCCAACTCCAGAATACCCAATGTAACTTCGGTCTCATCCATGCACTCTCGCGGCAACGAGCCGAACAACTCATATTGTCAGGCTGAATGCATCCATTCGCGACAGAGTCACAAATCGGAAATTAATTTCCATAAACGTCAGATTAAATTTAAACCCGACCGCGGACGGACGTACCTCCCAGCCCTAGTTAGAAATAGGCAAAGGTAACCACGAGGAATCACCTTCACCCAAAGCCGAGGACATCCAGGCGCAGGCGACCCAAGTAACCCTCCTCTCAGGCAGGAGAAGGCACACCACAACTGCTTCAAGCGGCAGTGCTACCATTTCGGGAAAAAACCGACGAAGTCGACAGATATAACGTCGATAAACGGGTTGCCAGTCCGAGGACACCGTCCGAAGGATAGGCGACCACGTTTCCCGAGTCGAGTCGTTCCTCTGCACAGCGGAGGAACTTGACTCCTCGGAGGCGATTTGGCTGACGTCCCACGGACGTGCAACCAGTCGCTGGGGCAAGATTCCCCGGAAATCACACAACACATGTGAGTAAGGCAACGGACCTAAATCAGACCAGAGTGCAGGATAGCAGAACGAGGTCCCATCGAAGGATAAGTCACGTGGCAACGCCCTCCAGACAAGGTAAGTGCAGCATGAGCGCGCCGAGTGGAACTAGACGGTGATTTATCTCCTCGTTTACCCATTTTAGGCAGCAGCAGCGAAAAGATAGACTTCCCAAACGCGACGGCAGTCAAGTGGCCGGCGAACACGGCGGGGGGAATTCGGCAGTGCACGAATTCCACGTGCCCAAATACAACAGATACAGGTAAGAAATTCGTTGAATTTCAAACTTAGAAGTCATCCCCTATAGTAAGGAACATGCTGACACCATATGGTTGTCCACAGGTCAACGAGGCAAGCAAGCGGAGCCAGAGTTCACACCGCTCGGAAAAGCAGAAGCAGCAGCCGTACCTCAGCCACAAGCGGCTGTGTCTAGAGGTACCCAGCAGCAAAGAAAACGCGTCAACATCACCAGCGTCGCAGAAGCACCAGCGGCTGTACGAACGACAGTTCCACCAAGTCACCAGCACACTCATCCAGCCCAGCGCACCTCAACAGTAGCAGTCTTAGTGTAGTGGTAGACCGGGCGCGGAATAGCCGTCCCGTATAGTAAAAGTATTATAAGCCTTATGTGTGTAGGTTATTCTCATTTATCTTTGGAGTTCCAAATCGCATAAATCACCTCGTTGTAAATCAAATCGTCACATCGCGTTAATTTTTTTTTAAATAATTATTCGCATCTCGAAATCAAATAAGTATAGATCATTGAACGTTCGTAACACCTTTCGGTTCATCGACGGCTATCCTAGTCGGACGCGAGTGTTCACCCCACGCAAGACAATTTTGTTAATTCGGCTTTCACGGTTCGTATCGCGAATAGATAAGATCGTTAAAATTTCTTTTTCGTGGTTGCACGGAGTACCGAAGTGAAATTCGTTGTGTTTTTTTTTCTCTGCGTCTACTTAATTGGACTAGGCATTGCCGAGGTTAACCTAAGTCGAGTCCAACCCTCGTACCCGCGGTCATAAGTCGGTCGACAAACAAGTCGAGAAAGTAAAAATCGCTCGCTCGCGGTCGACAGAGTGTGGAATTTGTTACGGTTCGGTTGGATACCCACCCACTCGGGGCAGAGGTCATTAACCCCTACAAAGGGAGGCCGAAGAAAATTAAAATTGTTTGTTCCTCTTCGCATGGTAATAAGTCGGTGTATACGGCGCAGGGTTACCCACGGTGCTTCTCGTATTCATATACATTTAAGGATATTTTATATTAACGTAATTCCCTACAGGACGAGTCATCTTTATGTGCGCACATCAGGATGGAGGTCAAAGTAAGTCATTATTATTCTTTCCTTATATTGTTTTATATATGAACTATATTTACCAGATGCACTATATGACCCGTTAGTATTCGCAAATACCTTCGGAAACCGGGTTTTTATATACGATATGTATTTTTTTTATTATTTTTGTTCTGATGGTGAATATTCTTCGTCGAAGTAGATGTCAGTTTTCGGATACTCACCCGAGTCCGGGACAATTGCACTTGCGAGCGATTTAGTGACGCATAATTTTCGACGTGAGGGTCTTAGGGGTTGTTTTTTTCTCGTTCGGTTTATGAACGCGACGACGGTCTAATATCAGCTTTATGTATCGCATTCCAGGCGAAAATTTTTGTAATTTGGCGAACTCCGTCTTTTACATGTTCTTGTATTTTTTTTTTCTCTTTCAATTTATAAATTCTCTCGTATCTTGGGATTTCCCAGTCTGCTAAGAACTCGTAGATTCGGAGGCTGAGATAAATATTTATTCTTTATCTTAGTTGTTAAGATTATGGTTGTAGGTAAATAAAAAAAAAATAAAATTTTGTTAATTTTTAAGGAAATGGATACAGACTATATTTGTTTTCGAGAGTTTTTCTTAGAATCAAAATTATGATCCGCTAAAGTTTTGGTAGGGGAGGACAAAGAGTCGGATTAAGGAGGAAATGGGAGATGAGATCATATAGCCGCAAGGCTTAAAAAGGGACCATGTGTCCCTTTCCAATTTTGGGGTCATTGCCAGTGGAGCGAGGCGGTGGCCATGGCGTCCGCTAATCGTTTTGTTGTTTTAGCGGCGGGGTGGGCCAGCTCAGGGGAGAAACTACAGCTTCCCCTCCCCCACACTCTCTCTCTCTCTCGGATCTTCGGTTGTGTTTTTTCTGGTTCTCATTCTCTTCGGATACCCTGGTGGTCCAGGGAGTCGCATATTAAAGTCAAGGTCGGGTCCTCTTCGGGCCGGGGTCTACCGTAAGGTAGGCTGGGGCTTCCTTCGGAGGATAGTAGAGGTTACCAGCGCCGCGTCATCAGGTCGTTGACTCCGGAGGAAGCGATGAAGTAGTCGTTTTTTTTTTGGGCATGTAAAACTTAATGTAACCCCAGTCCGAGCTCGCAGCAAGTACCCGCTCCCATCGACGAGCTAGCGCGGGATGCTGCCATGCCTAGGCTGCGAGTGGTCGGACAACCCCCGCCCCTCTTTCCCATAAGGCCGACCGACAGTGTCCTGGCCGCCTGTAAGCGGGGGCTTGTTGATTGGTTTAGGGGATCTACATTTCGATTAAGGGGGGAAAATGATACCTTTTTTCTCGGTTTTCCGGCTTCGGTAAATTAATGTTTCTCCAGCTTTGGTTTTTTTTCTGGAATGAGGGAAGCGACGGTGCAGGTGGCTGCCAAGGTGGGGCAAACGTCTTCGGATGGGTTCAACCATCCGCCCAGACATCTCGGCTCGGCTAAGTTCAGCCGTGAGATGGCAGCACCTGTAGGCTACTGTCGTAAGGGGGGTCTTACGTTACAAGTGAACTTGCAGTTGACTTGCAAATTGAACGCGCCGATTGCTATCAACAGTGACGTGTTGTCCTAGGCGGTGGACAGATGTTTGTTTATTTGTTTGTTGATAGCATGTATTTAGTCTTGTCATTTACTTCGCCTGTTCTTTAATCGCCGAAAAAGCCTCTAACATTAGCTGAACGGATCACCTGACACCTGCCCTGCATACTATTTTCTCCAGATCAAAACTAAAGAAGTCACATGATTGCGCATCTCCTTGATGAAATCCGGTGCAGGTTTGGAACTATTCGGAAGAGCTGCTTCCAAACTGCACATTACACCGCGTGTTTTCAAGTGTCACGCAACACAACTGAATCCGTTTTGCCGGGATCTCATATTCGGCCATCGCCATGTAAAGTTCCTGACGATGAATGCTATTATATAAGCCTTTAAAGTACTCGTAAATGAAAAGATGATGAGCCGCGACTTGAAATTCGTTGGTCTTTTCCAGGATTTACCTCAGTGTGAAAATTTGGTCTATTGTCGATCTGCCGGGCCGAAAGCCACACTGGTACATGCCGATTAGTGTGATGCAGAACGGCTTGAGACGGTCACACAGTACGTTTGATAGGACCTCATAGCTTTTTGAAGTAGATAATCGGCACGATGATTATAGAAAAACGTTAACTTCGCAGAATGGATTTTGTGGGAGCGCGCCGCATTTATCAAAAAGCGCGTCATGGTGGGTATGGGGTTTAGGTACGCGAACCTTTCGACATTAAAACATTAATAAATTGTCATTATTTATTGGTATTGGGTATAGATCATTACAGTAAGACTAAGCATTAGTTCACGAATGTGCTGTGCGTTGTTAGAACTGGTTGCCTTATACAGTATTCTCATTCCGAACACCAACAGCATCGATTAAAGGTATCGCTGTTGAAGTAACTTTGTTCGGTTTCCGCATCCAGTCCACTTAAAGTCAACGTTTTTCTTAAAAATCCAAAGGCAGAATTTCACAATTATTTGTGGATTCAAATAGCACCTTCAAATCATACCGCCCGTTTACAAAATACAGAATCAACGAAACTCTTGATTTTTTTAACATCACGAGTATTCCGTTTTCCACTGAACGAATTTTTGGAATACAACGATGCAAATTACTAAAAGTGTGAGCACTTGACCCCACCCTGGTGATAACTGATTTGCAGAAGCAAAGAAAAAAGCACGGAATTGAAATCCAAATTCAGAGGGCTTACATGGAAGTAGTAGTGGTAAGCTAACGGCTGGCTAACGCAATTTTTGTTTTATTTTCCACCATTATGGACAGCGAAACACTAGAGGGTGTCCGGCAATTTTTTTCCGTAATCAAAACATTTAGCCACCAACAAAGGGGCCGCACTGCTCAGTAGGATAGCAAATGAGCAAAAAAATACATCGAGTCGGCTATGTGAGAGTGTCTTAACAAAACGAAAATGAAAATTATCGAAAATTTCTAAAATGCACAAAAGGGGTGCGCGTTGCTGGGTGCATGCTTATGATGGAAAATAATATGGTTGGGGATGTCCAATTGAAGTTGTTTTTTGCGGGACTATCCCCATCAGGCATAGAAACCTGATAGATGATTTTTGCAACAGCAATCTCTTTCTCGCACGCTCTTCCCTACATCTTCTATCACACGTCACATTGCGTCGTGGTGGCAATGAGATCGACAACGATAAAGTAAAGACGAGAACGATGATGATGATACCGACGCTGATGACGATGACGATGACGGGGCAATGGCTATTCATCCCATTAATGTTATGTATGTTTTTTTTATTATCAGTGTAGTTGTGGTGTTGCGAAATATCTTTGTGTGCATTATTCTTATAGATGTTAAGTGGAGTTTTTTTTTTGTTCAGATTAAATGCAACCTTAATGTTAATACGATCACGCATAATCTCTGAAGGGCTACCGCAGGCCCATATAAAGGGTCAAAAGGGGCACTGGCTTCTTAATTGAGTCACAACCAGTAGAAACTATCCTATATGAAACAAAAGATACCGCAAGATACTAAGATCAGGAGTAAACTGTCCCTTTCGAACCAAAATATGTATATTGATACGGAGAATCAATTTGCCGAATTTTGGAGGCTTGTTGTTAGGAAAGGGGTCAACACGCCCTCCCACGAAATTGCGTTACTCAAAATAACATCCTCTTAGTTATTTTAAGTTAGGTTAAGTAAGCAAGGGTACGCCGGCCATTTTTTACGAGAGGTCGTGCTCGCCAACTTGTAGTAATGCTTCCGCATGCTTTACGGTCTCTAAGCCCAAGAGAGGAAGTTGCAGGGAGGCGCCAACAAACTTGATCACTTCTATGCTTGTGTTTGGCGGTGTTATGACTGCATTCACCGCACTGGAGCCAACTAACATTAACTCTGGAGAAGTCATAAGCTGTCGCATGTAAAGAATTAAATTTAGTAGAACCGAGTAAGACTGTTCTGGACACCAGGACACCATATAGTAGGAGTGAGCTAGTTTGGGAAAAGACATCATCCACTATGCGAAGTTAGAGGTATTGTTAAATATAAAATCACAAAAGTTGCCGACCTGAGATAACATCTTAAGACTAGTCATAATGAACTTGTGAGCGTTAGCTAGTGTCAAAACCGAATGATAACATACCTGAAGCATCGTCAAAACGAAAAGTGGCAATAATTTCTTCTGACAACTTAAGCAGCTTTTATCAAACGTTTTATGTTGTCAACAAAGAGTATAAAGAAGGAGAGTGAACGAAACGGAGCATAGTGGCTTTAATGGGTAGGAGTGTACACCATTGTGTGTTCGCTCCGTTGATTAAGTCTAATGCTGAAAACACACCGGATCAAACAAAACGTTTTTGATTCGATAGTCAAAAAAACGTTTGTGTTTCCATACATATACATAATTCTGAACATGTTTCGTCCTGTTTTGATCGTCTTGTAGCAGTTAATTGTTTCTTTTTTCATTTAAGAAAGCGTGCCAGTCTCATGCGGTTGATTTTTATTTCTTTGGTGTTTTATTTTATTTCTATTTTTGTTTTGCGTAAGCGACTTATGTACATTAAAAGAAAAGGTCAAAATTATTGACGATCGTAATAAAGGTGTCAAACTTCAGGAAATTTCTCTACTATTCGGTGTGCCAAAGTCAACAGTTTGTGGAATTAAAAAAAAACCTTTTAAACTTAAAGTTGACATAAAATGGATCTTTTTAAAGGAAGTCCATGCGAAAAGGAGAGTTTCCAAACATGAAAAATCGTTTGTACAAATAGCTTCTGCGCAAAGGAACAATCATGACAAATCAGCGATTTTTTTTCTCATGTGTAATTAAATTTTAAATAAAAAGAAGGTAACATATATGTATATAAAATACACACTCATTTTTCAGTTAATCTGATATATATATCAAGGAGTAAAAAACGTACGATATAACGAACATATTAGTTTTAGCGAACGACCTCAAACATTATATGATTCGTTATACTGGACGTCCACTGTATTTATAACTCTACGATAAGTAAAAACAAATAACAGATTAGACATAGAAGCAAATAAAGCTGTAAAGTGCAACGAAAAAAGAAAATAAAAACAACGGAATCAACTTTTTGTTTTGCAAAAAACAACAGGTCAGCTATCGGCAAGGAAACCGGTTTTTCTATTTGGTTTTGGTTTTTATGTTTCGTTTCACTTCGTGTGTGTTGCGCTATAAGATAGTAGGCAATTATTGTCAACGACCCTAGTTCGAAACAGTTTTGTTGCATTCGGTGTGTGTTGCTCGTATGCAATGACATGTATTTTCGACAACCACCATTCAAAACAAAAACGTGTGTTTTGTTTCGGTTTCTTTGGTGTGTGTAGTCTCATAAGAAACAATGTGCTCTTGTTTCACAAAACAAAAAAACACATTTTGCTTTATCCGGTGTGTTTCCACCCTAAGACCCAAATATAATAGACGGACGAAAACTGAAGCTTATGTCATAATTGAACGAACCGTTCCCTTAAGACAAACAATTGCTTACGTAGCCCATAGTAAAAGCACATTCTATTCCACTGTTTTACGAACAGGTAGTTTCTTGATTTAATTTTGCAATTTTTTTTAAATCCGTCCTGGGATCCTGGGAAAAACCAAATGCAAAATGAAAGAAGGCTTTATGATCTGTATATTGTTAAAAAAAAAGTGGAATTAGGCAGAAAAATTCAATTTTTATGTTTTCTTTCCCAATAAGGTCATAAAATTAGTCCTTTTTTTCGTTCCACCTGTTTGCGAACAGTAACTAAGTCAATTTCAATTCAATTTCAATTTCAATCAAGGAGCAAGGCAAGTCAGTGCGTTTTATAGCCGGTAAGATTGGAAGAGTACCAACTATTGTTCACAGCTATATTAAGGACCCTGAGAACTATGGAGAAAACCGGGAAGTAGGAATCAGAGCAACCCGTGGAGAAAAAACCCTACCCAATGCACAAACCTATCTTTCCTATCATTCTGCTTCTTCCTAGTTCTACCACCTAATTGTAGGCAATGAAATACGTCCACAATGACATTGCATTTGTAGGCGTTGAATTGAAAAATGCCTGCGCTGTGTATACACACTATAAGGCTACTACTGTATCAATTACAGAAAAAAGAAACCCCTTAAGCGCACGCTAATTATAAAAAAAAACAAGTCAGTGGTTTGGGGAGCACATACAAATATTTCCCTCATTTTTCCGAATTGTTTGTTGGACAACGATGAGTTTTCCAACAGGGCAAGGCACCGATACATACCGCAAGAATAACCAAAACTTGGATTCAGAATCAAAATGTAGACCTACTGTCATGGCCGCCATATTCACCGGACCTAAACACCATGGAAAACGTGTGGGGAAGGCTTTCAAAAAGGGTCTACGATCGACGAAAGCAATACTCCAACGACGAAGAAATAATTGAAGTTATAAAACAAGCCTGGTCCAAAATTTCACTAAATTACTTGAAAGAACTGTATAAATCTCTTCATAACAGGATTCTTGAATTGATACAGCGATCGGGAGGAAGTACGCATTATTAAAAACTATTGTTATAATCTTAATAAAACCCAAATTAATTTATGCCAAAAAAAATAAGTTTTAAGCATCTATGAGGGAGATTTAGTTATTAATCGTAAACAGGTGGAACGAAAAAGGACTAGTTTTATGCCCTTATTATAATCGCAATCTTTTTTCTACAACATAAACATAATATAGCCTTTTTATACCCTATTCTAGGGGTATATTAATTTTGACGCATAGTTTGTAACATACCTTAATATTGCCCGTAGACCCCTAAAAGTTACTATATTTATGATCAGCATCGATAGTAATGTCGATCTAGCCATGTCCGTCCGTCCGTCCGTCCGTCCGTCCGTCCGTCCGTCGGCAAAAATTAGGCCTTTAAACTGGACCTAGAGAGCTGAAATTTTAACCATATACTCTCTAGGGTCCCGAAATAATCAAGTTTAAGAATTTTTGAAATCCGCCCACAGACACGCCCACAAACTCAAAAAAACAAAATTTTGGAAAAAATCGAATTTTGAGCTAGAGAGCTGAAATTTTTTATATATGATCTATGGCCCATAAAACTGATTGAGACATAAAATTTTCAAAATCCGCCCACTGACACGCCCACAATTAAATAAAACAAATTTTGGGAAAAATTGAATTTTGAGCTAGAAAGCTGAAATTTTTTATATATGATCTTTGGCCCATAAAAATGCTTGGGACATAAAATTTTCAAAATCCGCCCACTGACACGCCCACAATTAAATAAAATATTTTTTTTGAAAAACCAAAATTTGAGCTAGGGAGCTGAAATTTTTAATATATACTCTCTAGGGGCCCTTTATGCTCATGTGTAAATATTTTCAAAATCCGCCTACTGACACGCCCACAATTATTTATTTTTTATTTTTGAAAGTCCAAATTTTGAGCTAGGGAGCTGAAATTTATAGTATATACTCTCTAGGTGCCCTTTATGCTCATACTTAAATTTTTTTTAAATCCGCCTACTGACACGCCCACAATTAAATAAAACAATTTTATTGAAAAACCAAAGTTTGAGCTAGGGAGCGTTAGTTAGTTAGTTAGTTTTTTCGATAAAATCCTTTAAATTTTTGTCACGCCCACTTATGAGATATAGGAATAAGAATAGGGTATCCAACAGTTCGCCCAAGCGGACTGTAGCCCGCCCCTATGTTTTCATATTGCATTTGATTTTTCCGATATTATCGTGGGATTTAAAAAAAAACATAGGGACGGGCTACAGTCCGCTTGGGCGAACTGTTGGATACCCTATTCTTATTCCTATCCCTCATAAGTGGGCGTGACAAAAGCCTAAGTATGGTTGAATTGTTAAGAACGCTCTACATATTTTGTTATATAACATTTAAAGGATTTTATCAAAAAAAACGCTCCCCAGCTCAAACTTTGGTGTTTCAATAAAATTGTTTTATTTAATTGTGGGCGTCTCAGTAGGCGGATTTAAAAAAAAAAATAACACATGAGCATAAAGGGCCCCTAGAGAGTATATATTATAAATTTCAGCTCCCTAGCTCAAACTTTCGATTTTCAAAAAAATTGTTTTATTTATTTGTGGGCGTGTCAGTGGGCGGATTTTGAAAAAATTTTATCCCGAGCAGTTTTAGGAGTCATAGATCATATATAAGATTTCTAGCTCAAAATTCGATTTTTTCCAAAAAAAAAATTTTTTTGTTTGTGGGCGTGTCTGTGGGCGGATTTCAAAAATTCGTAAACTTGATTATTTCGGGACCCTAGAGAGTATATGGTTAAAATATCAGATCTCTAGGTCCAGTTTAAAGGCCTAATTTTTGCCGACGGACGGACGGACACGGCTGGATCGACATTACTATCGATGCTGATCATAAATATAGTAACTTTTAGGGGTCTACGGGCAATATTAAGGTATGTTACAAACTATGCGTCAAAATAATATACCCTTAGAATAGGGTATAAAAATCGTAAAATTAAATCACGAAGCTACCCGTTCGTAAACACGTGGAACGGATGGGAGGGTATGTGAAGGGAAGTAACTACCTTTGTGTTCCAGTACAAAAAAACTTGTTGTCAAATTCACGTACGTAAAAAGCGAATTGTATCGCTCTTTTCGGACGTAACCAGAGGGGAACTAAACTTAACGAAATGGGACAATATCCTTTTTTGGGCACACAATACAAATTCTTTGTATTCGCTTAGTTTCGGACTGCGCCGTACGCACCGCCCCGACTTTTATACTCAGGCCTTTAGGCATTTTGGCCACGTCTTGCTTACAAAAGATGAAGGGCCTAAAATGAATCCTGTCTGGACACGGTCTTTTGGGAAAACATGCCTTAAATCTCATACTGATAGAAACAGACACTTGCAGATTTTTTGGCGATCTAAAAGCTTCTTATTTTATGTGGTACGAATGTAATGAAGCATCTTGAAACCGACGGAAACTTCTATATGTCATAATACAATATTTTTTGAGCAATAAGACGACATAGGCTCTAAATAGAACAAGTTGCCTTTCAATTCCAGGGGGGAAATCGGACGCTTTTCGAAGGAACGTATTAAGGTTTTTCCTTTTGATTTCAAATGTAACTACACTAGCTTTTTCCCTAATTTAAATTGATCATGATCCACTGTGTTAGGTGTAGTTATGCCTCCATGTGAGCGCTGTTTCACTTCAAATGCAATTTGCGAGGGGGTAAAAATGAAATGTCCCCTGCCATACATTTTATTGTTCAGCGGACTGCCTGTATACTGTATATAAGTTGAGCTCTAAAGACTGGAAATAAGATGTGGACTACGCCAGCACACATTATTCGTTCATGGGGCTTCTGCCTCTTATAACTTTCTATGTACCCCGAGCACCGAAAACATGTTTCAAACAACGTGATGTAAATTTCATTGCACAGCTAGGCACTCATACAAATAGAGCTAGTTATTTGCTGCTCTAAGTTTGCAATGAGCGTTGAAATAGTGTTTCCTTAGAAAACTAAATTATAGAATCCTTACGTCCAATTTGTATAGTTCCCGATAATTACCTAATATTAGACCTTATACATATACACTATACAGCCATACACGCATAACATATTACAATATTCATTGAAGTATTTAATTGTATAATCTTGCGAGAACTAAAGGAAAGTTCCTTAGACACACTGCTAGTAAGGTTTGGGTTCCTACATCAAACTTTATCAATTCATATTCGTCCTTCGTTCGGCATACCGCCTCTTTTGCCTTTTAATGACATTAAATTAAAACTTCCCACTTGGCAAAGGATGTTATACAACATCGCCGCTACATATGCACGGATATGAGTACAAGTCATGCGTATGTGCATGACCTCTTCTGGAAATTCGTTCTTTGCAATATATTACCTTTGCAGCAACGGTACGACGATCAAAACTCAAAATTCCTTATTTCCAATTTCGGTGCAAATGAAATTAAGTTAAATCCTTGTCAACCTCATCAAATAGTTTCTCCATTCTTCTAAACATTGCAATTGCAGTGTTCCGCAGCTCCTCTGCATGTCAGCTAGGTCGATGTAATACGAGCCTATGTGCCTTCTTGACGATGATGATGATGGCGATGATGATGACGATGATGAAATCGACGACGACGAAGATGTTTTACTCTTAATCTTACTATAGGTATGGAAGGTTTTCGTAGTTGCGCATATTTCTATTCAAATTTTAGTTCGCTATAACTGATGATGTCCTTCGCGCAGTGCATTGCATTTGCACACCTAACCTACATAGATGTACGTATGTATAATATGTTCGTATTTCTCTGGTTGCCTTAACGGTGTTCCTTGCTACACGATATAATTGCGAATAATAATCGTGTGCCTTTCCGTGCCTTTTCTATACCTTCAATACTTATGGGTTGTTCCGATTTGGCCCAACATAAGACGACATACAGATCACAAACATCATCGACTTGTACAAAATGAAAAAGCTGCAAGGAAAATTGAATTCAATTCAATAAGTGCAGTATGCATCGCACACTATTGCTTTTGGACTTGGAAAAGTTTTATTCGACGCTCATGATGGAGCTAAACATTTCTATTGATTGGGATAGATATAAAATTTGAACAAAAACTGCATTCGTAGTGTTTGGATGTTTTGTCAATAGATATAAGTTCAATTGTTCGACGTATTTCGCCACCTGTCAATTAGATAACTCAACTTTTGGATATTGAATAATTTTGTTGTGTCGTGTTTCGCCTGAGTTCACTATGGAATGCCTTCATTTGAATTGGTTGGCTGGTCAACCGTTTGAATCGGCGAATGTTGTCTTTCGAGTTTAGGTTCTTTTGCCCAAAATCATTTAATATTTTTTTAAGGAGTAGATTTATATGCATTTTTGACCATAAGCACTAGTTACATATGTGCAGACTCCGTCATTAGAAAATAAAAATAAAGATTGTCTCAACAAGCGCTTTTTTTAGTTTTAGCTTTTTATTAGTAGTTTGATAGACATTTTACGGTATGTCAATACAGTTTCTTAGAATTGAAAAGTCTATGCATTTTAAACTATAATACTTCGTATGCATATAATAAGTAGGTGAGAACAATTTTGAATTTGTATAGGGAAATACTACTAGGAAAAACCCTTATATAAACCTTAAAAACTAATAATGCACTAACCTTAAAAAACGAAAAGGGCGAATCAATATATAAAATATTATTAAAAGTTAGTACGAAGAATGAATTTAAATGTACGTGGCATTTGAATTTGTGAGCTGTACA
Organism: Portevinia maculata; assembly: GCA_949715645.1. Classification (NCBI taxonomy): domain Eukaryota; kingdom Metazoa; phylum Arthropoda; class Insecta; order Diptera; family Syrphidae; genus Portevinia; species Portevinia maculata. Next base: position 106,957,585 of record OX454525.1, on the reverse strand, counting down.
ATCAGTTCATTTTCTGAGAAAGAGCATTTTAAGAAAATCTGTTGACAAGATATGTAATGGTGTTGACGTTGCCCTGCGCCATCGCAGGGACATAAGTCCCGAAGACATAAGTCCCGAATTCATTTTTCGGGACTTATGTACCACTCGCGCGATTTCTTTATTTTTATTTGATCAAATTCTCAAAAACTTCTACATATTTACCTAATGCCTTTTCTCAGCACTTATGTCCTTTTCTGAATTTGATGTTTTTGAGAATTTGATCAAAAAAAAATAAAAATCTGAAAAAACATAAATTTTAAAATTGGCCAATCTTAACTTCAATAATTTTAGGTGTATCCTTTTCTATACTCGCTTATGAGTAGCAAGTCTGAGGATATATATACGCATATGTTTCAATTTATTGAAGCAAATTTATTTAATTCTTGCCCTGCGTCCTTCACCACTGACTTCGAACAAAGTCTTCGTAAGGTGCTCAGAAAAACGTTTCCCGAAGCAGAAATTAGAGGCTGCTGGTTTCATTACAAGATCGCTTAGAAGGAGGGTGTCGAGAATCACAGACTTTATGCCAATGATACGAAGGAACAAAGAGGGTTATAAGCTTTTTTAAAAAGTTTTTCGTTCTGCCGCTCCTTAAACCATCGTTGGTTGGAGGAGGAGTGGACTTATTGAACAATGCTTGCTCTAAGTACCCTTATTTCGAAAGCTTTTTAAAATATTTCAAAAAGCAATGGCTAGCTGCGGTGCGAATTAACAAAATATTTTATCTACATACTTGTATATGAATTTATGATACCAATTATTTGTTTTATTTTGGCAGGACCTATCAAAACAGTTCTCTGTTTATAAAAGTTGTATGCGAACGACAAGCATGCTAGAGGCATACAACCAAAAATTAGGCAAAATATTACCGAAACATGGTAATTTTTTCAAATTTTGCGACGCTCTGTTAGACGAAGAGTACAAAACTACTTTGGACTTTTGCTTATCGATGATTGGTGAAACGTGGAGAATGTTTGAACGCCCCAAGGGTAAATTTGAAAATAGGAATGTATTCATTGATCTTCTGACCAATAAGCTTGACAAGCGCAGAATAACGGTTTCTGAATTCTTTAATCAGATGACGTCAAAGTTGTATGGTAACTCAAACCAAATGATTGACATATAATACTCTGATTCAGCAGCAGACAAAAGCGAAGAAAGTGTTTTGAATAACGCAGGACAACACGAAGAAAACGAATCACTGAATTGCTGTCTTTGTTTCGAAAAATTCTCGAAACATACTTTTACAGCTTTGCAATCACTGTAAGATGTGTAGTTGCTGTTTCACGAAGCTAAATGAAGAAGCGATTGCAAATAAAAAGGAATTGTTGTGTCCTTTCTGTCGACAAATTATAAAAAATAGTTGTTTTTTTTATTTGTAAAACAACCAAGTTTTAACAGTTTGTTCAAAATGTTTGTTTAATTTGTTTCGATTTTTTGTCTCGTTAATTATGTTTTGCCTATCAACCTATGAAAGTTAATCCATACTTCCATACTAATATTATAAATGCGAAAGTAACTCTGTCTGTCTGTCTGTCTGTCTCGCTTTAACGCCAAAACTATTGAACCGATTTAAACGAAATTTGGTACACAGATAGTCTAGAGCCTGAGAATGAAAATATGCTACTTTTTACCGCGGGAAAATGCTTCATCCGCTGTCCAGAAGCGGAGATCTAAGCTGATATCTAAGAAAAGTTGTAATTCTCTAGCTCCTAGCTTTGGAATGACTCATTCAAATGAAATAGGATTTTGTATACCCTATTCAAAGGGTATATTAATTTTAATTAAAAGTTACTATATTTATGATCAGCATCGCTAGTAATGTCGATCTAGCCATGTCATGTCTGTCGGCAAAAATTAGGCCTTTAAACTGGGCCTAGAGAGCTGAAATTTTAACCATATACTCTCTAGGGTCCCGAAATTATCAAGTTTACGAATTTTTGAAATTCGCCTACAGACACGCCCACAAACTCAAAAAAAAACAAAATTTTCGAAAAAATCTAATTTTGAGCTAGAAAGCTGAAATTTTTTCAATAAAAAAAAAAAAACTTTTTTCAAAATCCAAATTTTGAGCTAGGGAGCGTTTTTTTTGCAAAAGCTTGGTTTTTTTTTTGATAAAATCCTTTAAATGTTATATAACAAAATATGTAGAGCGTTCTTAACAATTCAACCAAACTTAGACGTTTGTCACGCCCACTTATGAGGGATAGGAATACGAATAGGGTATCCAACAGTTCGCCCAAGCGGACTGTCTCTGTACCTTTTGTGCGTGTGCTTTTTCTTTCTTTTTTTATGCACCTTTTGTAGTTTGTTTTGTTTTTTTTTTGTGGCGCATGGGATTGAGAAAGATAGGGTATGCAATGTAATTGAGATTAAGAGGGAGTCACACTGAGAGTATATCCATATAATGAGAAGGGACACTCTCGACGATTTTTTTATCAGTTCTTATCAGCAAGTATTTTGTTTTAAATTTGAGAAGTGACAGACTGGCGAAGCAAAGCGAACACGGGACAGCTAGTGAAATATACACCCCTATCGTGGAATCCGTCGGGGGAACGATCCGCTAATAGTGAACAATTTGCATCGTGTAATCCGCAGACGTAAACCATCCACATGTCGGTAACGTGAATGAAATTTACTGTATCGTGAAAATCGAACGGAACGAATCTATCCATGCATTTGACATCCGCAGTTTTTATTTTATTTTCAATGAATTTAATTTTTACAATTTTTCTATTAATAAACAAATATAAAATCTTTATTGTTATGTTAATCTTATATACGAGTACTATGTAAGCTATATGTTTTTGATAAGTTAGTTTCTTGTCTAGAATAATACCAAGATATCTACACTCATCTGACCATTCGATATCGTTAGAACAGAGCTGGAGCTTAACATTAGGTAAATAACATGGCTTCCTACGTCGAGTAAACAAATATTGTAACAATAAGTTTAATGAATTTTGCAATGATATTAGAGCATCTTGAGCAAATATACTGGAAGAAAAGAGATCCGTATCATACGCAAACATGGCAAAGTGGGTATAGCTATCAAGCTGAGGGACATCCGACATGTAGACATTGGAAAGAATCGGGTCAAGAACTGATCCTTGTGGGAAATCAGAGGACACACTATTTCGGCAAGATTTTCTTTTCCCAATATTAACTGCAAACATTCTATCTGAAATTATCTTGACAATGGGAATAGGAAAGTTATGTTTCATAAGTTTATAAACAAGGCATAATAGATTGTATCAAAAGGTTTTTCTTTATCCAGAGAACATGCACAGTGGATTTTTCTGCTGCTGGTTTATCGAAAATGTAATGTTTAATTCTTACTATTTGATGGGTAGTGGTATGTCGAGATCTGAAAGCAAATTGATAGTCTGAGTGGATATTATTTTCATTAATATGACTCTCAATTGTTTGTTTGATTATTTTTTCTAATAGTTTACTCAAACAACCTAGCAGACTTATAGGCCAGTAACTAAGTGGTTTATTCCTAGGTTTAGTTGGCTTCGAAGTCATAGTAACTTTGGCTATTTCCCATGTTTTCGGAAAGAAGGACAGCTTAAGACAGCAGTTAAGGGTTCACTGACTGCAGATTTGTTTCTGGTTTACAGATAAAATCAAGAATTAGTCATTACTCCCAGTACCAGTTTGGGTGGTAGACAAAAAGTGTATTAATAGAGATGGATCAAAAAATTACAGAACAGTCTTAAACTGCAAAAAGCTGAACGCATTTACTAAAACAGGTAACTAGTAACTACCCAATGTCAGATACTTCTTTTATTTGATTCAACTTAGGGAAAAATAAGTTATTTACGACTCAGATTTACAAAGTGACTTTCACCAAATAATAAGGCTAAGGTCCGCTAAGGAAAGGCTAAGGTCCGCTTGGACCAACTGTTGGATACCAGGAAATCCAAATCCCAGAGCACTCAGACTCGGTAAAGGTCCATTGTACTACCAGGCAGAAATCCTCTTTTTGGTGTAGAGGCATTTGATTGGGTCGCGTATGTTGTTGTTCCCCATGGGGATTGAACCTGCACCGCACGGGTCACTAGCCAACACACTAACCTCTACACCATTGCCACCCTTGTTGGATACCCTACTCCTCATAAAGTTGGTGTAGGAAAAATCTAAGTGTGGGTGAATTGTTAAGAACGATCTACATTTTTTTTATTAAACGTTTAAGGGATTTTATCGAGAAAACAAATTATAAAAAAATCATTTTCAATGATTTGATGATTGACGGTTTTTTTTGCTCCTAAAGACAATTCATATAAATATTAAAAATTTTAGCTTTGTAGCTCAAAATTCGATTTTCGATAAATTTGTTTTGTTTTGAGATTGCGGGCGTGTTAGTTAGCGGATTTTAAAAATTCTTAAACTTGATTATTTCGACTCCCTAAAGTTAAAATATCAGCTCTCTAGCTCGAGCTTAAGGGCATAAAGGACGGACATGGCTAGATCAACAATACTGTCGATGCTGGTCTACGGGCAATATTATCGTATGTTACAAACTATGAATCAAAATTAATATAGACTTACAATGGGGTTTAAACAGATTAAAAAGTTTGGGGTTAAATCTTTGTGACGTGTATAGCATATTCAAACTTATTTTGTTGCAAGCGTTTGAAATTTTTGTGCCCATTGGTAATAAGAAATTGGTCCCTATGCTTCCATGGTTTAATACTCGACTTAACCATTTAAAGAATTTAAAAACTAATTTTTTTAAAAAGATGAAAAGTTCTGGCTCTTCGGCTGATAGGGACAATTTCCTTCGCCTAAGAAAGGAATTCGGGTTTTTGAATAATTTTCTTTATCGAAGCTATATTTCGTCTATGGAATCTCGAATCAGAGCGGATAGTAGGTGTTTTTGGATCCATTATAATTCGAAAAGAAAATCCTCTGGTTTCCCAAAAGAAATGATTTTTCAGTGGGAGGTATCGAAAGGATACGAATCTACGAGTTTTTGCTAAATTCTTCGCTTCTAATTTTTTACCCGCTAATAATGCATTGAATTTTTGTTTTAGCCATATTAGTACCATCACTGATGTTGGGAACTTGCAGCTCTCTGATGACGATCTTCTTCTTGCCCTTAATAGTATTGACACTAACAAAGGCGCTGGTCCCGACTTGCTTCATCCCGTTCTCTTGAAGATCTGTTCTCTTCACTAATTCTGCCGTTAAAATTGATTTTCAACCTTTCTCTTTCTTGTGAAGGACAAATTGTACTTCAATGTAAAGGAACATATATTTCCTATGCAACATGGTTTTGTTTCCGGTCGCTCTACCTCGACAAACCTAGCCCTATTTTCTAAATTCTGTCTTAATTGGATCGAAAGCGGTGTGCAGGTTGACGTGTTGTGTCCTGATTTCGTCAAAGCCTTCGACAGAATCAGTCACTCACTTTTGATAGGAAAGTTAGCCAAGCTTGGGTTTCATTCTAACATCTTGAAGTGGCTTTCTTCTTATCTTTTCAATAGGAAATGTATCGTCGAAGTTGAGGGTTTTTTCTCGAACGTGGTAACCGAACCGCAACTTCTGGTGTCCCACAAGGAAGCTGTTTAGGGCCGTTGCTATTTGTACTCTTTGTAATTGAAATTTCTCAGCTTTTCACAAGGTGCGAATGTCTGTTATTTGCAGATGATTTCAAAATGTTTTGTAAAGTTTTCAACTTCTCGGATTGTTTAACATTCCAGCTTGAGATGAATCTATTTTTACAATGGTGTTCCGAGAACGATTTGGAGTTAAGTTTGCCGAAATGTAAAGTTTGCATGATTTCTCGTTCTCACAGTCCCTTGCTTCACTCATACGAAGACATGTTGCTTTTAGTAGAGTTTCTGAAGTTAACGATCTTGGGGCTATTTTCGATAGTAAAATATCTTTCAATTTGCATATCGACTACATTGTCTCTAAATCTTTTTCCCTTCTGGCTTTCATTAGAAGAAATTGTGAAGACTTTCGTGATTGATTCGTACTAAAAACTCTTTAATAAGATCCAGATTAGAGTACTGCTGTGTAATTTGGGATCCTTTTTATGGTGTCCACTCTTCTAGAATAGAACGGGTCCAAAAACGATTCAGTCGCCTTGCTCTGAAGAAATTTAATAGTGACTTTGAGCTTCCATCTTATAATAGTCGCTGCTTATAGTTAGGCCTTAATACTATCGTGGTTAGGAGAAAGATGCAGTCCTTGGTGTTCCTGAAAGATATTGTATCTAACAGAATCAATTGTAGTGAACTTCTATTTAGTCTACCATTCTATGCACCAAGCAGAGTACTAAGGGACAGACACTTGTTTTTACCTCCGGCACATAGAACAAACTATGGTTTGTCTGAACCCATAACTCGATGCATCTATTTGTTTAATTCGGTCGGTAATAACTTGGATTTAACCTCAAATCGGGATTTATTTAAATGCGACGCTCTTACTGCTCTAATTTCAATCTTTTTTAATTAATGCCAATTTTTTTAGTTTATTAACTCATGTTATTATTATGTTTTGGTAATTTTATATTTACTGTATGTTTTTTTTATTTTGTTTTGAATGAATAACCACCTTACATTCGTTACCACGTGAACGTGGACGGCTGGAGTTACAGCGCTGTTTCACGGTTAGCCACAACCGATCATCAGACTCCTTCTGTGGTGCTGGTCTGTCTTTTTCCTTCATTTTATCCCGAAAATCCGTTTCTTCCACTGGGATTCGAACCTAGACCATCGTCTTCTCAGGCAAGCACTCATGCACTGTGCCATTTGAAGCCACGAGTTCATCCAGTTTTTATTTTGATTACTGTATGTACCTTTATTACTTTGTGCGAAATCTGTTAAGGTGTTCTTCCTGGTAGATGAATAAATAAATAAATAAATAAATAATAAGGGCTATAAATGAAGTTAGAACTATCAGAAATCCGATTGTTGCGAAGTGAGTCCCGCTCTCCAACTGCTTCCGTGGCTAAGCTGCGGTTACAATTAATATGTTACCCTCAATACGCCAAAAGAAGTATTATTTTAAAAAGCTCTACACTACACGTGTTACTACACTACAAAGACCTGTTTTTCTGTTCTGTTTTGCTGCTATAACACGGTCATAAAAATGGTCAACGAGTTGGCTTCTTGACGGCAAGATGCCTTTAGAATCTGACGAAATTCGAAAATAGTAAATGCTGTAAAGATTTTCAGGGAAAGGTTTAGGTTTTTACCAAACCTAGTTGGCTGGACCTGAATAACAATTTGGTTCAGTTTGGTCGACGCACTGTTAAATTCAGGCCGACTGCTTGAAAATAAAAACCAAACATTGAACAATTTGGCTTGCTGAACACGATTTGTTTAATTGAAAAAATAAATACAATTTGTCACTGAGATTGGGAAGCGCAAACATAATAATAATTTTTGTATCTTTTAACTAGTGTATTTTGTCTTAAATTCATAAAGATGTTTTTTTTATCAAAGCTCCTACTGTTTTTTTTCGAGTAAATCATGCTATACCATCACGGCCTTAACCCTTTGTCCGCTTGAAGCTAAACATCACAAGTCTGGTTCTGGGTACCAATTTTAATGCAGGTTTTTTTATTTTTACTTCTTCACTGCTACTTGTCAGGGCTTCAAAATGTGTCCTCTAGGCTTGTCCTGAGAAGCTGGGCTCATTTATGAGTTCTAAACGTTTTTGTTTAACACAAGCTTGACCTTTTTTGGACTGGACTCTAGATTTCTCCCCTAACTCATGAGTTCTGATTCTGTGCCTGAGTCAATTTATTTTGGACTCACGCTCACCAATATTCGTTCAAATTTATCTTAAATACCTGGTATCTTAAAAATCTATTTTGATTTGCATTACTTTTCCTACTAGTAAGCAACAATAAGGTAACGAACCGGTCGGGCCCTACGCAAATTGGCCCAGTCGAACCGAATCGACAGAAAACTCGAGGTAAGTTATTCAAAGATTTTACTTCAAGCCGAGTTGCCCAAACGGGTTTGCAGATCGGTTTGCTTGAAGTTGAACTCGTTTCAACCCGGTTTGAAAAATCTTAGAGTAATTGTATTGCTAATTGTATTGCTAATAGCCGTCTCAGTTGGTCGATATTGTTGGCCATTAAATTGGCTTAGCACTTTATAAACTTTTGTACTGAATACTGATTTTGGAAATAGTTGTCTACAATTTGTAACCGCTACTGTAATGTAGCCGCTAGTGTAATGAGAGCTAGCGAGTAGACGTTTAATTTTTTTCTGGCAACTTGTGACCCTTGTTAACGATCATAAAAGTATTTAAAGAAGCTTTGCATACCTCCCATTAAAAGTTGAACTAATAAATCTGCAAATTTAGCAATAATTTTTCAGTGCAAGTTAAGCGCAAGTTTAAATTAACAAAAAAAGGAATTTGTATTTTTCTCTCTCGGTCATAATAAAAACACATTGTTTGCTGTCTGTCATACCGTATTGTGCTCTTCACAAACACATATATGTTACCTGCACACAAAAGCATCGGAACCCGCTCAACCCAAAGGGACTCGCCGCAAAACTCTTCGAGCTCACCACTCCAAAAATTCGCTGTGAACCCTGTAATGCCCATGGAGGACACCAACAACACTTGGGAAGGAAAGATCGACGAAAAACTACGAAAACAAAGTGAGTTCATTATATCCCTGCTTGCTACAAAAATGTCCGAGAGTGAAGCGAATATTAAACAAAAAATTAATGTCGAGATCAGCGAAATTAAAAAAAGCATTTGTGACATAAATAAAAAAGTTGACCACATGGAATTTTCGCTGTCAAACACTAATTCCGCTATGGAATCTATCAAAACCGAACTTTCCACTGTACAAATGTCACTCACTGGTGTAAAAAAGAATTAGCCGACGTTAAAGCGGAGCTTGACGAAAAAAACAATGACCTATCCCAATTAAACAATGTTCTGGACACCACCACCAATGAACTAAGGGATGTTAAAAGCTCACTTCATTCACAAGAAAACCGGCTGGTTGCATGTGATTTATTTTTATTCGGTATCCCGCACTCACCCGAAGAAAATCTGAAGTCGGTCTTCAACACGCTATGCCACGCAATTGGTATTAAACCGCCAATTCTACTGAGCATTTTCCGCACTCGCCCCAAAAATAATTTAAAAGACACCGCGATTATGGTTAAATTCTTCTCCGCGTACGAACGGTGAGGAGGATAGCCTTTTATTGGGTAATGTGTATAGACCAAATAGATATATTGATATTTCGCCTTTTATAACACTAATGGAGGAAATGTCCTTATCAAGTCCCAGCATAATAGTGTGTGGCGATTTCAATAGTAACATTTTAGTAGACCAATCCTTGATCGATGCAATGAGTACTTTTAATTTACGTCCAGTAATACCAATAATACCAGTCACGCTACTCACTTCTCGAATCATCTCCCAACGTTACTGGACTTATTCTGGGTAAGCGATTTGAATAAGGTCATACTTTATGAGCAGCTTTCGGCTCCTGCCTTTTCAAAACATGATTTAATATATATATGACTTTTGACTATAAAATTACCTCAGTAGTTCAAACAATGCAATACAGGGACTTTAGACACATTGACTATGCTCTATTGGAAGAACATGTTAGAAGCATAAACTGGGAGACAATTTACTATTTCCCCACACCTGATGAACAAATTCATTTTTTAAATGATCGTATTCTTAATCTTTTCGATAGCCATGTGCCTTTGAAAATAAGAAATTGCACACCCCTGATAAAACCATGGTTCTCGTATCAGATTCGCTCGCTCATGCTTGATCGGGACCAAGCATATAACCGCTGGAAACGTTTCCGCTTAGGCGAGCATCTCTCCCTGTACCGCTTACTTCGGAACCAAGTTGTAATGGCAATTCGCACTGCAAAACGTCAATTATACTCCAATCGACTAAACCCATCACTGAGCGGACGAGAACTGTGGAAAAGTCTTCGTCAAATAGGAGTTGCTCAAGGCAGAAATAGCACTGTTGACGGTATGGACTGTAATGAACTCAATAGGAAATTCGTTTCTCTTCCTGAAACCCCACTAGTAAATGCTAACCCTACAGAGGCTCTTGCAACAAATCACACTCAAAATTCAATGTTTACCTTTAGATCAGTAGATCAGACCGATGTGGTTGCAAGTGTACTCTCGATTAAATCAAACGCTGTTGGACTTGATGAGATTCACCCCACTTTTCTTAAGATAATATTACCCTACGTTCTACCCTTTGTAAATCACATTTTCAATTCCATTCTTACAACTGGTGTATACCCTGTGCAATGGAAATTAGCCAAGATATTACCAATTGCTAAAAATTCAAAGGGCGATGAGTTCAGGCCTATTGCAATCTTACCGTTTCTGTCTAAAGTGTTCGAAAGAATCTTGCAAAATCAAATAACCACACATCTCTGCTCTTCAAATCTATTAACATCCAAGCAATCTGGTTTTCGCAAAGGTCATAGCTATATTACAGCGCTATTAAGAGTTACGGAGGATTTGCGACAAGCCCTGGACAAAGATCACATCAATTTTCTAATCCTTTTAGATTTTTCCAAGGCGTTTGATATGGTTGACCACTCTGTCCTATGTGGAAAACTTCTTCGACACTTTAATTTCTCGTCCTGTGCAGTGAAACTTCTGTTCTCCTACCTCACAAATCGAATGCAGGCAGTTCAGTTAAACAATTATTTGTCGGAACTCCTTCCAACATAGCGTGGCGTCCCACAAGGCTCAATCCTGGGCCCCCTTCTGTTCTCCCTTTATGTTAATGAGCTACCGTCTATAGCTAAAAACTGTTCAATTCATATGTATGCAGACGACGTTCAAATGTATTTCAGTTGTCCACTCGGGCTCATAGAAAATGGGGTAAGCTGTGTTAACGAAGATCTCGAAGACATGTTGGTCTCAGCAACATGGCCTTTTATTAAATCCCAAGAAGAGTATGTCCCTCGTGATATCCAAAAAAAATTGTTGACCTTTCATATTTTCCGCCAGTGATCTTGCACAACACTGCAGTCACGTATGTCGACACTGCTAAAAATCTTGGAGTGGTGTTTAACCGCACCTTAACCTGGAGCAACCATATTAATACAGTTGTGGGTAAAACATATGGCATTCTTCGAACTTTGTGGGCGACACAATCCTACACCCCCATAAGAGTGCGTATGTTACTGGCGAAAACGCTGGTCATACCAACCTTGATCTATGGTTGCGAAATATACTCCAATTGTGACTCTGTGAGCAAAAGGAAACTTAATGTCGCATTTAATAGTTTAACACGCTATATTTACGGCTTACGCAGATATGACCATGTATCTAATTTTTCAAAGCGTCTCCTCAACATGACCTTCGACAACTTCCTAAAGTATCGTGCCCTCACTTTGCTCTCAAAAATCCTTTTAAACCATCAACCGCAATATCTCTTTGAATATATTGACGTGGCATCCTCGCAAAGGTCGCGAATGCTAACTCACCCGCGATATGCCTCCCTAACATCCGAGCGACAATTTTTTGTCTACTCAATCCGCCTGTGGAATTCTCTACCACGCTTTATTAAAGAAGTGAATGATGCTGCGATAATAAAGGACAGAATTCGACTTCATTTTTCGGAATAACATGTATACCTACCCAAAATAATGGATTTTTTCGTTTTCTTTTTCTTTTTACTTTCTTTCTTTCTAATTTTGTATAAATTTTATATTTGTCCTCTTTCTTATATTGTATATTGTATTAATTCCTTCAAAATATTTTTAAACACAAAATTGTCTGAGCTAGGCTTTCATATTGTTATATTGTAGCTTATCACTCAATAATAAGACAATATGTCTTACTGTGTATAAGCATTTCATGAATAAATAAATAAAAATAAAAATAAAATAAATACTCTGGCGAAAGCCTTTTTTATGATGGTTTGCCAAAAAATACTGAATAACAAGATTGTTTTAGCTGTCTGTTAAAAAATCACCTGTTTATTGTAAAAAAAAATTTCTTTAGTATCAAATGCTATTAGAATTAAAGAACCTCAGTGAGTGTTAATGCACACAAGCTCCCCTAAGCAGAAAACTATCCAACAACGAGCCCATGGAGCTATTTTCTTCATGTTCTTCGTTGATCTAATAGATGTTAATTGTTTAAATGAAATTTCTGCAATTAAGGACACACCATGGAATAATAATGAGTAGTGCCAGAAATGAAGGAGCGCGCTTCCACAGACCAGGCAACAGGCAAACATTAATATTCTCTTCAAACTCCATATGAAGACATCCTAGCTGCCCGCAACAGTATATTAGACGCTGTCGCCGTGATAGACACAGCTTCGGCCCGGTGTAATTTTCACTCTGCAAAATTGTACCATCCGATTGAAGGGGGCACACTTTCACTACTATCCTTCCAGTAAGCACGAGTACGTTTATATCTAGACATTCCTCAAATAAATAGTAAAGAAGGCTACAGACGAATAACGTTGCATAGAAGACTGCAGTGAAATGAAATTTTATGCGAAACAGCATTAGCATCACAAGGACATACATACATACCTGCCCATAGATGATTGCAATGTCCTTTTCCTATAGCACAAGGTGTAGCGTGTATTTGTAATGTTAAATCTCATTTCATCTTGAAGTCAACGTAAACTAGAAACAAGGTCCAGAGGCGTGCTAAGGCTACCCGCCGTGACTAGGTTCTGCAGTAAAACTGCTAATTTTATTCCAAAAATGCAGGTTTATGATTAGGAAGACTATGGAACAAATTGAAGTCTAATTAAAGTGGTGATAGGTGGGAGCAGGAGAAGATGGTCATACGATCGTTTGATGATAGGAGGGATGCTGGGTATCCCTGAAGACCTGACAATTTTCTGTGATGCAATTAGTTTATTATAATGTTAGCCTACCTGTTATCTATTTATAAGGGTGTTCGAATTAGGCCTGGTAAATGTGTGTTATGGTGATTTTGATGAAGGTAATTTTAATTTATTTTTTTAGGCTACATAAATGAGACCGCGATTGTACAGTGGCAGTTGCTCTGCGTTGGACTAATCGGCCGGCGGTATGAATCCATGAACGCTAAAAAAAATGTCCAGTAAATTAGCTCATACAATCAGTCAAAATAATTGTTCATACTCAGATTTTTGAAATACTTTATTTATACATTCTTTGATCTCTTTAACGACGATTATTATGATCTGGGCTAAACGGATCATAGCTCCCTACTTCAATGCATCCCTACTGGGATCCAGTCGACTGTGTAGTTCCCATGGATGTGAGACATTACTATGTCAAATATGATATACCGCTACGGTAAAGTTAACAAAAGCAAAAGAAATTTGAGTAGGATAATCCATGTTTCCAGCAGGAGTGGGTGAACTAAAGGCTGTTAACGGTTAATATCCATATCTTTTGTTGTGTCTCTAAAGGCGATACCTTACAGTTTTCATAAAGTTATTCACTTTCTTCGGTCCATCCAGGAATGTTCTTTTTGCGGAGACCTCAGGAGATATGTCTTTTTGCAGTTGGCATTCAAACAAATCGTTCGTAGTTCTGCAATAGCGATGGAATCAGCTTTAGGCATAAGTCGAGCTCGAGTGAGAAACTTTTTTCGATCGGCTGACAAAGTTTCAGGGCCGTTTTCGTATAGAAAGAATTAGATGGATCTTGATTCTCATATGGTCGGTGTTGGGTATGTTGGAAGTCCGGCAAGACTGATATTTAAAAAAGGGGGTCGTATAAGCCTCTTGGCCATGTGTGAGAGTGAAAAATCGCCTAATCGTTTCCGTTGAAGATTGTTGTGTGCGCACCCAATAAAGCAATTCACGTGTGCACAGTAACCCACTTTGATTTGAACATGATCAGTAAACATTAATGAACGTACATTAATTTCCGTAATTTGCTTTAACTGATCATGTTACACATCGTCATCGTGGATTGCTATGCACACGGTGATTCATAAAATAATTATTAATTGATTTTTGTTCTGATCATGACCACAGGTGAATGTATCGCGGTGAACATGGAATCGGATTTCACTTGGGTGGAGTGAACTATGGGTTAACTCAGTTTAAGTTGCAATTTGATTCTTATGTGTTGTCACACGGGCCATCATTTGTAGGCCATGATGAATAAGAAAATATGAGACACTAATTGTAGATAAATTGAAACAAATTGAATGAATTTCTTTTGTATATATAAGAGGAACATTTCGTTAATAAAGATAATCAAAATCAATAATCAAGATCAGTCAAAGCGACTGCTCAACACCAAATCCTGAGTATTTATTATCGGCTGAAGAGCTAAGAGAATACTTAAAAATCGTGCACTTAAGGTGCTCGGAATCAAGCAGCTGGAGAGCTTAGTACAATACTCAAACGTAGGGCAAAGGTACTAAGTCTCACCTAACAAGATCACGTGCATCTAATTTATAAGCTTTTCACCATTGGCCTAATGGCTTTCATATCTAAACATGTTATATTCTTGGGCAAATTCTTTGCCAGTAAAATTGCTTAATCGCAAAAATTAAATACGGAAACAATATTGCTCTTTTGAAAACCAATGTTGAAAATGAAGACTTTTAGCAAAATAAAGGATTTTTATTTCAGCAGCGGGTCTGTTACTGGTGGCGCCCAACGTGGGCCCCAAAATGGTATTTATTATTAGTATTATTATTTTGTATAACTCTCGAGGATCTTGTGTAATTTCCATTTGGTTTGATAGTACCATTTGTTACTGTTTTGCTATTTTTTTAGATTTCCTTCTGTTTAAAGTGTCTTTTTTTTCGTGACATAGGTACGTGTTAGATAGTAGTAGTATTTTAGAAAAATCAAAATTTTGCTAAAAAAAAACCTGATTTGAGGTTGGGGATGATTAAAACAAAGGTTATAACTGACTTTCTGGTTCCCAAAAATGCCGGCAAAGTCCGAAGATTGGAAGAATCATTCCAGTCTGAACTGGCTAATGAATCATAAGGGCCTAAATGGGAAGCTAGCACGATGGAGTGTGTATCTGCAAGGATACGATTTTGATATGAAGCATCGTAGGAGATAGATCAATGTGGTTCCTGATGCTCTCTTAAGATGTCAATGTCAAGGTCAGATTTTGACATTTTGAGAACTGAAGTTTCCAGTTTTGGATCTGAAGAATTCTGCAACAACAAAGTTAATTTCAGCTACCTGGCCTTTGTATTTCGAGTACTTTCGTATACAAGAAAGTTAAGCATTTTCCATGGAACCCTGGGAACTGTGGGTAACTAACTCCTCAGCTTACAGAAAACTTGATTCGATTGGCTTATCACCCTCCAAGAGCTGAACATCGCTGCGTTGCCCAGGCGCTCTCTCGTCTACGTGGCCTTTCACCACTGAAACTCATATTCTAAGGACCCTATTAGAAATCGAAATCTGGAGTAACTCTAGTTCATCCTTTGAAGAAAGCGAAAATAAGGCCACAACTAAATTTTTAAAAGAACAGATATTGTTTTACTTTATGAAGGCCAAGGAACAGTTTTGATAGATAGTGGACAGCAATTAAATGAATCTCGAGTTTGGAGAATGGATGAATAGGGTAAGTTCATAATTGTAGAAATACTGCATTATCGTTGCCTGAGTTCAGAATCACTTGGATGAGAGAATAACCCCATCTAGAATAGAAAGTAATGAAATATTGAAGGCTTGATGTTTAAGAGCCTGTGAAGAAAGAGATGGGTTTAAGCGACTCAATGAGACACTGGTTAAGAAAATAAATACTTTTTAGTATATTTAAAAATAGTGTTTCTTCCTTCTTAACTCTGGAACATTTTTTTTCTTTATTCTAAACTTTTTCAACTACAAAGGAAATGACATTCGGCAAGTTCAAAGGCAAAACAAGTCGCCTGCAAGATGACTTATGACTAATTATTTGACGGCGTTGCCTGGCATCTGCTTTTGCAGTCAAGTTCAAGATGTAGTAAAAACTAAGCACACCACAATTCACGATATCACCCTTTAAACCAAAATGAAAGACCAACAAACTTTTCTCAATCGAGCTATGTATTTGTACATCTATCGCTATCGACTGTAGCGAGTCTTAGAGTGGAAATATTTTGGCATACCTTATATGCAATCGACATGTTTGACGAACTGTTTCATCGTCTTCTGAACCATTTTTGTTTCGTTAAATCTTGTAGGAATTTTTACTTCCTCGCCTATCCCAGTGTTGATTTTTTCATCGCTCGTTCAGGGGATATAATCTCTGGCAATACCTTCCTGTTTCGAATTTGTACAGCAGAATCATGGGCCTAATGCTACATTTTTCTTTTTTACTACAACGGTTCTGAGCCATGTGATTTGAAAATAAAATCAAAAAAGTCCCAACTTTTACTTTTGGGAGTTATGTACTACTTAAGTGAGACATAAGTCCGAAAAGAAAAGGTTGGGACTTATGTCCCGGGGACTTATGCCACTGCGCCAAGAATGACATTTTGTTTTAAGTTTTTGAAAGAAAATATCCACAAAGTCATCGGCAACAACTTACATGAGATGGAAAATCTAAACAATATTCGCACAGGACTATACCTACCACTCAATGGATTCGGAAAAATATATTTGAGAATTTAAGTTACGTTTCCCGTGCAGGAATGGGTTGAGAATATCATTGCAGCGTCCCCCAAACACAGCGTCCGTCGTTAAACGTTACTAAAGGAGCAATCACATCTATTCAATTTTAACATTTAGGTAAACATCTTAAAACTCTTCCACAAATTCGTGGGTTGACACGACTGGAGATCACCGGTGTCGAAAAACGACAATGAAAACAGGAGGCCTTCAAACTCCTGGATCATATAAATGCAATGACTCCACCATGTATTTGGCCTCTATTTAAAATGATCTAAAACCAAGAAGCCTGCCGATGTTTATTGACTTCTATCTGGGGGACGCCACAGGCGAACCAGTAGCATTCAAGTGGGAGAGTAATGGTCCCTTCGACCCTGATCATGTATTTATGTTATGTACACGCCCGGTTACCCCGGGCTAAATTTAGAGTTGGGTCGATTACAGACATCCCTTTTCTTTTTCTTTTCACGCGCTCCAACTTGAGCAAATAAAAAGTTCTGTGGGCAAATTATAAAAGATTTTGATTTCAACAGCATGTGACGGCCAGCGTGTTCCAGGGGTTTTGTATAGATTAACAATGTAAATGCCTTAAATTCGGATCCCTATTGCGAGATGTTATTGCTGGAGAATAAGCTTATCCGTCTTACTTTCTTTATGCCGTTTCTGACATATGATGATGTGACACAAAATGGGTGGAAGTCTCCAGTTTAAGGAGCAGCGTCCAATGCAGTATGCTACATCGATGTTGCTTGTCAGCAATGATTTAGATAAATACTTGCTTTTGACTTTCCTCATATATTCAATCTTAAGTTGGCAGCATTTCGCCGGTTTTGTTGACCTTTGTGAGACTTGTAGTGTTGGCATTGATGTTTATATGTACTGTGCTTTGTTTTAAGTTCGTTAAAGTAATTTGTAATATTGCCACAAGAATTATCTTCTTATCGGTGCCGTCCATGGACTCATAGATTTCGATAACTCATTTATCATTCCAGCAAACCAACACCTTCCATAGATTTCGATAACTCATTTATCATTCCAGCAAACCAACACCTTCCTTGCCTTTCTGCTCAGTAGCTTCTTTCTACACAGGCATAAGTATTGAAGTTGAGATTAAGAAGTGTTCCTATAACGTTTTAGCGTAAGATAAATGGGTGGCGATGGGGTAGAGGGTAGTGTGTTGGCTTGTGACCCGTGCGGTGCATGTTCAATCCCCATTAGGAATAACAACATACGCCACCTATTAAAGGAGAGAAACGAATAACACACCTTGTTTCTCCAACCTCTACGCCAAAAATGGGGTTTCTGCCTGGTAGTACAATAGACAGTTACCGACTCTGAGTGCTCTTGGATTTGGATTTCCTAAAAATATAAATGCGTCATCGTTTGTCCTTGCATCAACATGTAAGAATTTTTGGAAAACATATGTATATTCAAGCAATTTACAGTTTACCTCAATTTGTAGGAATATACAATAATTCAAGCGGTTTGTGTGTGATAACACTCTTGCCGTTAGGCTGCCGAGCTTTCCGTTACATCGGCCTATCTTCTGTTCATTTACTTTCAATGGTTGAATGATCAACAGTAACTTATGATTGGAAGTGCGGCGCTGGAGTTACAGCGCTGTTTCACAGCTTGCAACAACTGATCATCCAGCCCCCACTTCCCGTGGTAGCAATCACAAATTACTGTTGTTCATTCAACCATTCAAAGTAAACAATAATATTTGGAAAAAAAATATATGTATGCCTTAGTTTTGGCCAAGCAATTTAGCTCATTTCTATCATCCCTGAAAAGTGGTGATACGAAGTTCTTGTTATTCTAGACAAACAAATATTTTCTTTCCCAAATCGACATCTTTTTCAATCATCTTCATACGGATTAGACAAGATGTTTCAAAATTGACGTGCTTCGTTTAAACCTTGGATGATATTATGCATGCACTTTGCAGTGCAGGATCTTAAGTGTGCAGCAGATACCCTAAGCATTCATAAGAATGTAGGTGAATTCACAACCACTTTCTCAGCCCCTTTCCTTTCCTTACCCTCATGACATCAGAGAAGGCCAAGTCTTTATTGTAGGAGACCAAGCTACCCCGATGGCAGAATCCTTGATTGGAAAAAGAAGTCCTTTTGTTAATCCAAAAATAGCAAAAATAAAATAGTAAGTAAATAAATATTAGGTGTTATAGGGCCTTTAACCTAGGTTCTCCAACAATTTGCTTGTACAAAGTGCAAGGTACCTATAATTTTAAGCCGACTCCGAACGTCGAATTTGAATATTTGTCAGACTTTCGCAGGAAGTGGGGCAGTGGAAAAAAACCTTAGCTACCTATATCGCAAAAATAGTAAATTTTAAAATTACGTAGTTTGTTAATATTACGAAATCCTATTAACATCTTTTGCCTTCTACATGACATACTCAATTACATATGCTCACTCAACTAACCTTCGAAGGATACCCATATCTGTGACGCACCTGAATCCTAGCAAAGAACAGCATACAAGTAAAAGCTCGCTACGCAAAGTGCATGTTTACTTCATTCACCCAACAGCCGCCCATCAAAGTAAGCGCAAGGAAACAAAACAAAAACATTAAAAAAATCGCGCACTCTCCTAACTCGGAAACGTAACTTTTTCTCTACAATTCACACATGCCAAAAGCTCTTTAACTCCCTACTAACTTACGAATGAGTTTTACATTTTGTGCGTTTTCGAGCACTTTTGTGATGAGTTAACAACACGCCACGCGACACTCCGAGTTCGAGTTCGAAGAGAATATCCATCTACCGCGATAGAAAATTCGCTAAGGCTCTTTCCTTTTAAGGGAGTGGAGAGAGGCGGAAAAATATTTTTCGCTGCTGTTACACATGTACGCTTCTCTATTTTTCTCTTTTCGACTTTATTCACGGCGCGGCTCTTTGACTGCTACTGCTGCTGATGATGAAGATGATTACATTAATATTGTCTTAGTGGTAGACTAGTGCTGGTATTAGTGGTAGTTGCGTTGTATCGCATCCTCCTTAACTCATGTGTCATACAATCCTAAAATTAGATTGGTGCAGAGCAAGCACAACCTCATCCTCTCCAGCGATAGGGCGAAAGCTTCAAGGAAGTAAATAATTTTCTATCTTAGTAGTAAATAATTTTTTGTCCAATACTCCTACACTGGGACGGTGTGGCCGCCGCGATAGGATTCTTGTGAAGCTTCTTTCTTGATAGTGTAACTCCGCCCCGTATATCATTTTGTAGTGGTTCTGTTAAGTTTTCTTTCCACATTCTCCTTTTTTATTAAAAAAAAAACGTGCTTTTTTGTATTATCTTTTCATTTTTTGCCTTAATTTGTGTTGCAGTGCAGTTTTCCCTTTTTAATTTTTATGTGTGCGCTTTTGCACATCATGCAACTACTAGCTCGGTTTTTGTCCCGTCCGTCGCGTTCTTATCTATTTCATGCTCATGCAAGTAGGCGTTCTTTTGTCTCGTTAACAAAATAAACAGAAAACAGGACATTTGCTTTGATTTCTTCAAGCCTTTGGGTGGTGGATTGAAGATAGAATTGCTATTTCTAGATCCTTTTACTTGATGAATTGCCGTACAGAAAACAAATGCTCTTAATTTGATTTTACTTTTTATCCTGATGAAATTCGAATCTAAAAAAAACAACTTTGCCTTTGCAAGGAACCAAATACTTGCTGAAATTGATATTGCCTGTTATATCCTTTGCAGTTTGTAATTAATTATTTTGCTGTTGATTTTTTTACATTGAATGGTAGGATGCAAAAGTTATTGGTTTTGCTTTTCACACCTAACTCCCACTCTTACATATTTTATATTTATATCCTTCGGAGTATAAAAAGAAGATATCTGTAGGTAGCCTCCCTGTTAGGAGGAAGAAAAGCCCAATTTCGATGTGAAGGATATCGATTCACTAATGTTCTCTCTCTACATGACAGACTATCGAGGTTATTTTAGATTTTTACCTTTTCTCGTTCTTCCTCTATCACCGGTGCACTGCCTGGCACTCCTTCTTCACACATAGTTTATCTTTCTTCAGTTCAGTTTTTTTAAGGAAATCATTTGGCTCACGACTTTTTAATGTATTCCTTTTTTCCATTTCCATTTTTCACACTTTTACTGAGATATTCTCTATCATCAACTTAATTAGTGTTTTAATCTTCTTTTTTTAGGAAAATTCTCGTTGCTAGTAATTGCATGTACAAAACGGATACAGTGAAATAGGATTGATTATTGACTTACTTAAGTGAATATAAAAATTTGATGAGATTGGTTTTTTTTTTAAACACTTTTTTTGTGATTAGTGCCTACTGCCAAGCGACATTTATGAGGAGAAGAACTCTTTATAATTTCATATATATTTTTGACTTACTATACAGTACTTGGAACTTGCTTTACAAGCAAGGTGTACCTCAAGGGTCAATCTTAGAGCCTATTTTGTATTTTTATCAACGACCTCAAGTTTATATGCTGTTACTCCAAAATCCATCTATATGCCGACGATGTCCTCCACCTTTTCCTACCCATTAAAAACATTGGACAGTTTTTACACTTCTTAATCTGGAGTTGTCAGCGATAGATAGCTGATCAGAGGAAAATGGGGTTTTGTTAAACCCTACCAAATCCTTGGCTATTCCCATATCCAAAAATTATTTTGACCTCAGCCTCGGGCCTGATATATGGCTGTCAATCTCAAAAATTAAGGTGGTTGATCGTGCCAAAAGTCTTGGATTTGTCATTAATCGTAGCCTATCATGTTACAACCACGTTAAAATCGTGATTGCTCGAGTCTATGGATGTCTGCGTAAACTACAGCAGTTTTACTCCATCCGAAACTAGGGAAAGACTAATGCGTACATTCATAATGCCTGTTATATCATATGCTGAAGTTGTGTACGGCCATCCGGACTCTTTTTCGCAGCAGAAGCTACAGGTAGCTTTTAATGATGCCATTAGCTGCATTCATGGGCTGCGAAG
The DNA here is from genome assembly GCA_949715645.1 of Portevinia maculata. NCBI lineage: Eukaryota > Metazoa > Arthropoda > Insecta > Diptera > Syrphidae > Portevinia > Portevinia maculata. The sequence goes on along the minus strand of OX454525.1, from coordinate 106,935,983 downwards.
ATATCACATCCGTCTACTCTCGTGACTTTCTTTGTTGTACATTGCCGCAATACGTGAATACGAGGAACTGCATATTCTTGCATAATATTACGAAAATGCCACCTTATTTATGCGCTAAATTAAATTTCTTTCGTTAAAGATTAAACATTTTTCGCTATTTGAATTCCTCCCGATAGTTTTTTATTCATGCGTATGGAATTCCCTGCATTCAAAGCTTATCAGGAAGTGAACATATTAAGGCAGCACTTTCTACTTTTTTCGTCGCAGCAACAAAAAATGCAAACTTAGGGACGGGCTACCGGCCGCTTGGACGAACTGTTGTATACCCTATTCTTATTCCTATCCCTCATAAGTGGGCGTGACAAAAGTCTAAGTTTGGTTGAATTGTTAAGAACGCTCTTCATATTTTGCTATATAACATTTAAAGGATTTAATCGAAAAAAACAAACCTTTTGTAAAAAAAAATGCTCCCTAGCTCAAACTTTGGTTTTTCAATAAAATTGTTTTATTTAATTGTGGGCGTGTCAGGATTCAAATTTTTTTTAAACGTATCTATAAAGGGCACCTAGAGAGTTTATATTATAAATTTGAGCCTCCTAGCTCAAACGTTGATTTTTGAAAAATAAAGTTTTTTTAAATTGTGGGCGTGTCAGTGGGCAGATCTTTAAAATATTTACACATTAGCATAAAGGGCACCTAGAGAGTCTATATTATAAATTTCAGTTTCCTAGCTAAAACTTTGACTTTTCAATAATATTGTTTTATTTAATTGTGGGCGTGTCAGTGGGCAGATTTTAGAAATTTTATTTCCCGAGCAGTTTTAGAAATCAAAGATCATATATAAAAAATTTCAGCTTTCTAGCTAAAAAAAGGTTTTTTTAAGTTTGTGGGAAGAATTTCAAAAATTCTTAAACGTGATTATTTCGGGCCCCTAGAGAGAATATGGTTAAAATTTCAGCTCTCTAGGTCCAGTTTAAAGGCCTAATTTTTGCCGACAAACTGACTGACGGACGGACGGACATGGCTAGATTGACATTGCTATCGATGCTGATCATAAATATAGTAACTTTTAGGGGTCTACGGGCAATATTAAGGTATGTTACAAATTTCGCGTCAAAACTAATATACCCTTAGAATAGGGTATTATAAAAAGAAAGAATAAAGGGGAAAAAATCAAACAACACATTATATAAAGGGTCTTTCATTTGCGACTGGACAACTTCAAACTTTGTTTCTGTGTGTGAACGCACCCTTAAACCAATTACCGAACTGTCAATGTCAAAATATTCAGTAAAATCAACATTTTCATCATTGTGAAGTGCACGAAGGAACAACGTGTACAAATAATTAAAATTTACTACCGAAATTCCGAGTCGGTGGTCGCAACTTTAAGAGCGTCAACGCCAATTTTTGGCCGTAATTCTCGTTCCAGTAGACAAGCGATTCATAGTCTAGTGAACAAATTTGAGTCAGAATATTCGCTGCTTGATGTTGCCGTGCCAGTGAGATTACGTTTTGCCCAAAGTGTGGAGAATATTGCTGCCGTATAGAGGCGTCCGTCGCAAACTAGTCTCATCAGTCAATTTCACAGCGTTCTCAAGAATTGGGCATATTCCAGATCACATTATCGCGAATTTGGCGTGAGGATCTTGTCCTACACCCTTACAAGATCAATCTGACCCAACAACTACCACTTGATCATATAAAGCGACGTACGTTCTGGAATCGGGCTCTGGACATGATGGAAGAAAATGAATATCCTCCCAAACTCATCTTCAGCGATGAAGCGCATTTTTGATTAAACGGCTTCGTCAATAAGCAAAATATGCGTTACTGGACTGGACAGGTGAGTACTGTTTGGTGCGGTTTTCATGCCGGTGTCTTCATTGGGCCGTTTTTTTTTCGTCGATGAAAATGGCCGCCATGTTACGGTAAAAGGTATTCGCTACAGAGATATATTGGAACGATATTTCTTTGAGTAATTGCATGAATTCGGTTTTAGGTGTTTTCATAGCACTACCCATCAGGTACTACGCATATGTAATAGATATCATTAAAAGTAACCGAGAAGTAGGAAAATCAACGGGTATGATCCTACTTGACATCGAAAAGGCATTTGACTCTGTGTGGCACATTGACCTGGTATATGAATTCATTAGTCTCAATTTTCCAAAATTTATCTGTAAAATAGTTTAAAGTTGTTTGTCCAATCGCTGTTTTAAAGTCTGTGTTAATAAAAGTGCTTCTTCTTTAATTAGTTTTTATGCTGGTGTACCTCAAATCTCAGTACTCGGTCTGATATTATACAACTTATACACCTCAGATATCGCAAGTTTACCGAACTGTGAAGCAGCAATATTTGCTGATGATACTGCTATATTTTCGTCACATGAATGTGGTATAAATGTTCAATCGAACCTAGAAAACGCAACGAAAATATTAGAACAGTATTATACAAAATGGAAAATCAAATTAAACGCGTGAAAAATGCAAGCCATATTTTCCACTCGAAAAAGGAAACCTTGTTTTCTTCCCGCTAATCAACTGTTAGTGAATGGTCAGCAAATTTCGTGGGACCACTCCATAAAATATCTAGGTATTCATTTAGACGCAAAGTTGACGTTTAAGGAACACACATCACAAACTCTTAGGAAAATTAATATTGCTATAAGAATGCTATACCCATTTATTAACCGAAAGTCCCTATTATCAAGGGAAAATAAAATAATAATATGCAAGGTTATTTTTCAAGCAATTCAAGTTTGGGGTGATTCTGCGGATTGCCATATAAAAAAGCTGCAAATATCACAGAATAAAGTGTTAAAAATGATGATGAATTTGCCGTGGCCTCATTCTACATCGGATCAACATATTCGTAGCAATATTGAATTGATCTCTGATAGAATACGAAAACTTACTAACGCATTTATAATGAGATGTGACTACTCGGATAATCGATTAATAAACTACATGTTTCTTCTTAATACCTCGGTTTTCTCATTACTTAGTTTCCATTCTTTTTATTAGTTATTTATTTATTTATTTATATTTGAAAATATGTACATATATTATGTTGTTTCTAATTTAATTTATTCTTTTATATGTAGTTTAAATGTTAAAAAAAAAATTAATTTATTACTTTTGTTTTTCTACCACTAATTGTTATTTTTTTTTTTCTCCTCTGTTATTGTTGTTTATTTCATAATCTATTTATTTATTTATTTATTTTTTTCTCATTTTGTTGATTTTTTATAATTTTTTTTTTGTTATCGTTTATTTCATTTTTTGGATAATTAATTTATTTATTTGTTAATTTATTATTACTTGTGTTATATTAGTTTTTTCTTTATGTACTTATATTACTTAATTTAAGTGTTCATTTAAATGGACTGAACATGATTTCCTTGTTTAATAACTTTATTTCTGGTTCTTTTTTAACTTGTGAATTATTTTATGTGATAGATTATATGTACATATATGCATTTTTTTTTGTATCAAATTGGGGGTTTTGCCCGTTATTTCCTCCAGAATAAAAATGTTTTTTGTATAAGCAACAAATTTTAAGAAAATATCAGATAATATTTCAGTAGACAGATACATAATAATATCATATCTCTGAATTGTAAACTGTGCGGTAGTAAGCCTTGTATATTAAAACGAAATAATAAATATACATATAATTGCATGAATTGGACATCAATGATATGTGGTTCCAACAAGACGGTGCCACAAGCAACACAGCGGGTGCAACAATCGAGTTATTGAAGTCTCAGTTCGGTGAACATGTTATCTCGAGAAATGGACCCGTCTATATTGCCCGCCGAGTTCGTGTGATTTAATGTATCTAAAAATTTGTTTATGGGATTACATTAATTCATTGGACTCTGCCAACACGCCGGCGACGTTAGAGGAGGCCAGAGCCAATATTGAACAAGAAATAGCGGCCGTATCTTTAGAAAAATGCTGCATACTTTCCCGTGGTGGAGATATGAACGAAGTCGAATATAATTCATCAATGTTTTGATAGTATTTAAAGCTAATAATTTTTTTTTTAATTTTGCGATATCTCAAGTAGTTTGCATTTTATTTAAAAACGAAGTTGTCAAGTCCTTAATGAAAGTCCCTTTATATCCTTCTAACTTCCCCATATCCAGTTTTATATTTTCCACTTTTCTGGTGTTAAGTTTTTGTTTATAATATTGTACATTTATTTAATATATATTGTACCATAGGTATGTACTAAAAGAGACTTAAGTCTTATTTTACAGCCCGCTAACCTTTAAGATTAATAAATTGAATTGAATTAAAACTGAATGCACATGGAACACCCCGGAAGCTGGGGATCACTCTGCAATCTCCTTATGAAAATAAAGGATCTGCGACAAAATTGGAAAACTAATGCAACAGACAATGCCAAGCACGTAGAACCGTCAGGCAGCGTTGGCGTTAGATTATGTTAAGAGGGGCATGGTACAACTCGCCTCTCTTAGTTTTGGAATAAGTTCGTCGTAAGCTCACTTCAGTTTTGATTGTTTCTAAATGTTCATTCCGATCTCATATAAGTTGGTCCAAGCACATTTCGTTTTTGATTGCTACAATAATTATACCCTATTCTAAAGGTATATTAATTTTGACGAATAGTTTGTAACATACCTTAAAATTGCCCGTAGACCCCTAAAAGTTACTATATTTATGATCAGCATCGATAGTTATGTCGATCTAGCCATGTCCGTCCGTCAGTCCGTCTGTCGGCAAAAATTAGGCCTTTAAACTGGGCCTAGAGAGCTTAAATTATAACCATATACTCTCTAGGGTCCCGAAATAATCAAGTTTACGAATTTTTGAAATCCGCCCACAGACACGCCACAAACTCAAAAAAAGCTTGAGCTAGAAAGCTGAAATTTTGTATATATGATCTATGACTCCTAAAACTGCTCGGGATATAAATTTTTCAAAATCCGCCCACTGACACGCCCACAATTAAATAAAACAATTTTATTGAAAAACCAAAATTTGAGCTAGGGAGCTGAAATTTATAATATATACTCTCTAGCTCATGTGTAAATATTTTCAAAATCCGCCTACTGACACGCCCACAATTTATTTATTTTTTTTTTTTAAATTCAAAGTTTGAGCTATGGAGCTGAAATTTATAAAATATACTCTCTAGGGGCCCTTTATGCTCATGTTTAAATCCGCCTACTGACACGCCCACAATTAAATAAAACATTTTATTGAAAAACCAAAGTTTGAGCTAGGAGCGTTTTTTTACAATAGCTTCGTTTTTTTTTTTTAATAAAATCCTTTAAATGCTATATAACAAAATATGTAGAGCGTTCTTAACAATTCAACCATACTAAGACTTTTGTCACACCCAATTATGAGGGATAGGAATAAGAATAGGGTTTCCAACAGTTCGCCCAAGCGGAATGTAGCCCGTCCCTATGTTTTTCATTTCGTTTTGTACTCGTAATTACATAGTTTGCCATAGTTTCATTTGTTTTTTTTTCTTACAAACCTAGTCATAAAAGCGATGCACCTTATATCGAAATCAAACATGATAAGTATAAATAAAAGTTGACCTTGCTGGTTTGAAGGGTTTCAAACTATGGACATCTCTTCGAATCATACCGCCTGTGGTCTCACCTCACGAGCATGTGCTCGTGATTTACTTTTGGGAGATCTGTATTGTTGTGTGTATTCAATTTTAAAAAAAATTATGGGCCTGGCCGGGATTCGAACGCTCGACCTGTCAATCACTTAGTGATACTTTACCTTCGCATGAGTCAAAATAAATGTATTCTTAGAATATGGTAAAACATAGGCTTTAAAATGTCGACTTTTGCCGAAGGATGGACGGGGCGAGAATGGCTAGATCGAAATTACTATCAATGCTGATCACACAAACACGAATATCGTCATTTCAGCTCAATTCAACATTTCACCCGAAATGTTCATTATTTCGCCATACATTTTCCAGCACTTCAAGTGTTGAATTTCGTCTCTGTATTTGGAAGTTTGTCAAATCAAAGTTTTCCGCACTCCATTCAGAGCGCGCTGAATACAAAACAATACAAAACCAATTAGAATTATTTACATAAAGACGAAAATGGATCGAAAAATATATGAAAAAAAGGACAGTAACCACTTCTGATTTCAGGAAAAGAAAATTAAGCGCGCAACCAAGTTTGAAATTTCGTCACGAAATATTGAATTTCGGGTCTGTGTAACCCTAGTATTATGCCCAATTTATTGACTCTCCATTAAACTTAAAAGCCCCATTGAAATTGGGAAATTCATAGATTTTTAGATATTCTATTTATTCAGTCTCCATTACAGATATCAATGGAGCTGCTTCCATTAACTACGGGTGCATTAAATTCAATACCACTATTTTCTAAACGATCCAAATCCATCTTTGAATATTGATTTTTGAGCTAATGGCGTGTTTCAATTTCTTCACTCTCCATTAGCGTCTACAGTGTTGTGCGTTATGGACGATTATCATGAATATTTAATGAATTGGACTGATGGCGACGAATATACACTATTGTTGTCGAACATAGACAATACAAAATGGCTGAAAGAATAAATAAAACATAGGGGCGGGCTACAGTCCGCTTGGGCGAACTGTTGGATACCCTATTCTTATTCCTATATCTCATAAGTGGGCGTGGCAAAAATTTAAAGGATTTTATCGAAAAAACTAAGCTTTTGTAAATAAAAACGCTCCCTAGCTCAAACTTTGGTTTTTCAATAAAATTGTTTTATTTAATTGTGGGCGTGTCAGTAGGCGGATTTAAAAAAAAAAGTATGAGCATAAAGGGCACCTAGAGAGTATATACTATAAATTTCAGCTCCCTAGCTCAAACTTTGGACTTTCAAAAATAAAAATAAAATAATTGTGGGCGTGTCAGTAGGCGGATTTTGAAAATATTTACACATGAGCATAAAGGGCCCCTAGAGAGTATATATTAAAAATTTCAGCTCCCTAGCTCAAATTTTGGTTTTTCAAAAAAAATATTTTATTTAATTGTGGGCGTGTCAGTGGGCGGATTTTGAAAATTTTATGTCCCAAGCAGTTTTATGGGCCAAAGATCATATATAAAAAATTTCAGCTTTCTAGCTCAAAATTCAATTTTTCCCAAAATTTGTTTTATTTAATTGTGGGCGTGTCAGTGGGCGGATTTTGAAAATTTTATGTCCCAATCAGTTTTATGGGCCATAGATCATATATAAAAAATTTCAGCTCTCTAGCTCAAAATTCGATTTTTTCCAAAATTTTGTTTTTTTGAGTTTGTGGGCGTGTCTGTGGGCGGATTTCAAAAATTCTTAAACTTGATTATTTCGGGACCCTAGAGAGTATATGGTTAAAATTTCAGCTCTCTAGATCCAGTTTAAAGGCCTAATTTTTGCCGACGGACGGACGGACGGACGGACGGACGGACGGACATGGCTTGATCGACATTACTATCGATGCTGATCATAAATATAGTAACTTTTACGGGTCTACGGGCAATATTAAGGTATGTTACAAACTATGCGTCAAAATTAATATACCCCTAGAATAGGGTATAAAAAGTGGTCTGGGTGCGACCCGCAAGGGCCACGCGACTAACTTCCCAGTGGGAAGAAATAAAAAAAAACTATTTATTTTAAATTAATTATTATTACAGTAATGTCTCGCTAATCCAAATCACCGTTAATCGGAATATCGCCCTAATACGAATCAATATTTTTCCTCATTTTTATTACATATTTATATACATATTACTCTACAGTCCGAATCAGGCCCAATTCTTGTACGCTGTAATCCGAATTCCTACAAAAAACATACAAACGTGTTGGTTTTTATAGTAATTTTAGTTTTAACAGTAATCTTGTCATTTTGCGACCCAGTAGTTATTGATATATGTAGGCATTTACAAATTTTTCGTTCTTCCTTCGCTCCTTTGGTAGCAGTGGGATCTTATTTCTGTCGGTTTAGCACGTGCTTAGGAGTTTATTTAAAGTGGTAACAGAAGTTTCTAAGTTATTTATTGTTTCGTTTATTCAATTTTGTTTGGAAATGGCGAATAAAAGGAGGCACATAACGCTAACATTAAAACAAAAATGAGAAATTGTTAATAAAAATTAAAGTGGGGTTTGCGGAAAGTCCCTAGCTATAGCTATGGACTACGGTGTTGGCGCATCCACAATATCTGATATTAAACGCAATAAGAGAAGCATTTTGAGGTTAGGGTTAAATGCGTAAACTGGGCGCTGTCACAGGAAATGATTCAAAATTACTGGAAAGTCTTGCCATCTTTCACTGAGTCGGATTAGTTGGATGTTGAGGACGATATTCCGCTGGCTCGAATAATGGATCAACCAAACGGTATATCAAATTCTGAAATGCAAATTTTACAGAAACTATCGAAGGTATGTGTGGAATTCATAGTGCTAAAAAATTAAGTTATCGATTGGCTGAACGAGGACAACATCCAGGATAGCACAATTGTAGAAAACGACGAAGAAGAGGCAGTAGACGAGCATCAAGAGAAGATAAAGCATGAAGATGCAATCACAGTTTTAGCTGTTTCTACAAAATGGGAGTTGGAGAACGAAGCCTCCGCTTCAGACATATTGGCTCTGCAAAATCTCAAACAAAAGGCTTTGATGACATTGCAAAATCAAAAGAAAAAACAAACATTTATCACTGATTTTGCGATTAAAATAACATCTGCAGTGTAAGCGTGAATTATATGATATTAAATTGTTGTTTAAAAATTCTCACAGATGAAAAATATCTAATTTATGAATTTATTTTTAATTTTTTCCTAAGTTATTTTTGTTTTTACAAACGTACATAATGTCTTTGAACTGAATTTTAGCTTTAAGCTGTAGTAAAGATTATTTTCGTTAAATAAGCAATTTTTTCCTGTTCCCGTCTTATACTCATTAGTCCGAATTTTTCGATAATCCGAATACCCCCTTGCAATAATTGATTCGGATTAGCGAGATATTACTGTATTTATTTTATTATTATTATTATGTATAATGATTATGATTATTATTATCCGTAATAGAGGTTCTGGTAGAAGACGGCATCCCCCCTGCCTCGTCGTCCTCTTATATCTCCTCTGCCACTGCCACCTCCTCCTCCTCTTCCTCCTCCTCCTCCTCCTCCTCCTCTTCCTCTTCTTCCTCCTCTTTCACTGCCTCTGTCTCCACCTCTAACAGTCTTTCTTACCCAGCCACCACCTCCGCCACTGGGTACATCTTAAAAAGTACAAATCATCAATTTCAAAATTCAGCTAGTTTGCCTTTATTTTAGTTCTTTATTTACTAACAAAAAAGGGCTGGAAATTTAATCGGTTCTGAGTTACGTAATTACGCTTCGCTGGTAATTACCTGGTACCATGTCAATAGCCGTGTTTCTTTGCACGCGGATATAGGGATAATTTGAAATTTACATGTAAAATACAACAACAACTTATCCTATATACGCTAACTTTAGCGGGGATAGCTATCGCCGCTAAGTCAGTTAGCGGGGATAAACAGTGCTTCCAAAACCCATTTTCTTCGTTTCTGATGAACCGATGCGATGAATTTTTCAGGAAATGTCAAAATTTGACATCCCTCCGACCACTAACACATCCCGCCGAATATTTTGTTCGTGATTTTATTATTATTATTTTTTCAAACTTCATTATAAAGGTAATTGAATTTAGCAAATCTGTTAATGTGAAATTGTTTTTCATAATTTTAGAATATGCTTGGCATCAATTTCAATTAGCGGAAGTAAATATTTTTCAATTTCAGGATTTTCAATACAAATTTCTTAACTACAACTTACAGCTGTGTCACGGTGCATGTGTGCTGCCAAGTTTTTTTTGATGAATTCTTAGGCGGCGATGGTCGTTTTCTGTTGCCATCCCTATATCCGCGTGCAAAGAAACACGGCTAATATCATCTATGGTTCTCGAAATAATCGTGGCGAAAGATAATTCCGAACGTCCGTACGAACATACGCACATATGTACATACACACACACGGACATATCTATAAAAACGTTGGACTTACTCGTAGATCCTGGTGACTTTGAAACGTGGAGATAATGTCAAAATCCGCGATTCACAAAATCGGCCCCATTACAACAACTTTCACTGGGAAGTTAATAAATAAACAGTTGGGTGATTAATACCTTTGTATATACATTCCTATAGTAGCGCCAAGAAATCGAATAATAATGTTGTACATGTATCCCGCAGAAGCTTTGGAGCTTCAATCGATCAATAATGAAAACTGGTTAGTGTCCTTAATTAATTTAGATGGAGCTTTAAGTTCTTATGAAAGCTTTCGTCAAAACGAAAGCTATATTAAACGAAAGTAATTGAAGAGATGAACAAAACAAAAGTAACATTTTTCCGACCAGCGCCGTTATATTTGAAGATTTTCATAAGTGTGTAGTTTGTCGTTTGTTTATTGAATTTTTTTTTACTTCTCATGATGGGGTGAGAGGGGTGCGGTATATGGTTTATAAATTATTTGTTGTTTTCAATGGAAGTTTGGGGTAGGTTATGGCATATTGCATCAAAGAAAAGGGGTACAGTATTCATTCATAATCGGTATCACAAATCATATTATGTACATATTGCGATTGCATTTTGTTACACAATTAAATCTCCGAATATGTATAAGCAGAATTTTTTCATTTGGTTTTTCACAAACAACTGGTTTGGGGCTTTAATCGACACAGAGATTGCATAACTTACTTGTTTTAGATATCTACTGAATACGGATTTGTGCATAAAGGCTGGGAAAATATTTAAACATTGCATAAGAAGGTATGCAATCATTTCGAGATGTTAAAGCGAATTCTATTGAAGAATGCTCTAAGTTGTTTGCGTTGATGTGTGTGTGGAGTAGGTAGGGAACCGGCAGTAGCGGTTGGCCACTTCCACTCCAAAAATTAGTAATAATTACTGTAGTTTATATTCTATTTTATAATATCCGCGGTTGAAATATCCCACCTTCAGAATATCCTTTTTTGTAAGTCGAAGACGTGTCCAAAATTTTAATTTTTGTGAGTCTATCGCAGGAAAATATCATCCCGCAAAACACCGTAAATCGGGCGCGTTTCTTGGACGATAGCACAAAAGCTTTCAAGATATTCTAATACGGGACTTTTGTTTGTTGGCGGAGATTTGAACGGTAGGAACTGTCGGTTAGTCAAACGAAGACTGTGAGAACTGCCATGAAGGACTGGGATACGGCACCAGCAACTCTCCGGGTAAATATATCCTGAGCACGTCTTATCTTTCTCAAACCAAGCCGTCACCTGGTCACTTACAGCAGTGGCGGAAACGAATCCCAGAGTGATTGCCATATGGTAGCACGTTTCATGAAGCCTCGGGTCAAGCATTTATTGCAAATATGGAAAATTATCTCCATCCAAAGTTGTCAATACGGCAAAGAAACATGGTGGTGGGCAGATGAAGCTAAAGCAGTGATAAGTGACAAAAAAGTGTCAGAAGGCTGCCCACGAACTCCAACAAAGCAGCTTGAACTTGAACAGAAAAACAACTATTTTCAAAATTTGCCGCTGAAAGAAGGAGGAAAGCCCAGGAAATCCGTTCGCCAAAGTTCATCAACAATGCTCAAGGGCTGCTTCTTGTGGATGACGAAAAACTACTAATTAACCATATTTCATCGGATATATTTTCCGAGAGCCGTTTCTAACACTGAAGAAATACACGACATTATTGTTGCAGAAGTTAGGAAGGCGGTTAAAAGACTTCAAAAATCGAAACCAGTTGGGCCGGACAAGAAACCCTCTGAGTTCTGGAAAAAGCTATCAGACATCGGGTCCAAATGGCTCATGATTCTCATCTCCAAACTGATGAGTGGCCAATGCCTAACCCGTAGAGGGAGAGTTTTCTTCTTATTTTGTACAAAGAAAAAGGCGATATGCGAGACTGATAAATACCGTTCAATCAAGCTGATGTCACACACCACGAAGATCGTTCAGGGGTTATTAAATAGCCGAATCCGTAAAATAGTACGGCTATCTGAAGACCAGTGCGGGTTTGTCGCAGGTAAATCAACCACAGATGCAATCCAAAGTATAATGATCATGATGGAAAAACATCGTGATTCTTTGAAGGATTTGCATATGGTGTTGGTTGATTTTGGAAAGTCCTGTAATAAACAACCAACGGATCTGTTATGGGTAGCGCTAAGACAACGAGGAGTTCCAGAAATCTACGTCGGATGGTCATGGACATGTATACATGTATGAGCGAGTAAAGACAAGAGTAAGATGTATAGTTGACGTCACCGAGGATTTCGCAATCAAAGAGGTGTACACCAGGGAAGCGTCCTAAGTCTAATCATATTGCCCTTGATTATCTGCTTGAAGAAAAAGTGACGGACCCTAATTGGTATCAGTTATTCTTTGCTGGCGATGGATTAGCGAGGTTCAAACGTCCCTGCAATGAGCAAGATGTCAAATATGTCGCTGGGCTTATCTGGATGTTTAAATTGCATAGATGTGATTTCCCCCCTTAGTACCTATACTTTTACGACAAACGCTGTTTGGAGGGCGCTGTAGTGATTTTCTAAGCTGGTCCCTGCATGGGCAGATGTACTCCCCGCCTATTTCTGGAATTTCTATTCTGTCAGAAGGAACTCCCCTTTCTTGTTCTTCATTCAACGTGCTTTAGGCTTCGAGCAATTTCATCTTCAAATTCTTTAGGAATGGCAGACGTTCGTCCAGCTCCAAGAAGAACATAAGAAGAACATAAATAAATAATAAAATTTGAATAAAATAAATATTGATCGTATAGGTAGTAACCTATTAACTATTAACCCATAAGTTGTGGTGCAGCATGGCGCAATACTGACACAAAGTAACATGCCCTTTCTTTATAAATTAGATTGAATATGTCTGAATCAATTACAAAAGAAATGATAGAAATTGGAACATTTTTCGACAAGATATAGCCAAAATAGTAACAGTTTAAAAAGCGATAAACTCATAATTCCTTATTTGAGGAAAAAGACTGAAATTTTATTTTATTAAATTTTTCATTTCAAAACTTTTCGTCCTTTCCATCATCCCCCTCTCATCATCCATGGTACTTGCCGAGGCGACGATGCAATGTTAGTTAACTTCCACAGCATTTTGGGCGCCTTAAGGCAATGATTGAGCGAACAAAAATCTCAACGAATGTTTTTTTATTATTAATAAAATTATTAAAGGCACAAGCATTCGTTGAGATTTTTGTTCGTTCAATCATTCAATATTATAGTTCGTCGTTCGTCGAAGAGAAAAGAGAAAGAAAGAAGAAAGAAACGAAGAAATACACTGCTTTGTCTTTCCTTATCGAATCATTCTGATATTATGTAAGTATTTATTTTTCTTTGTAAAAGCCAAATACTTTTTGAAGATTTGCGTTGTTGCGTCGCTTCGGCAAATAGTATGTATGTAGGATGGATAGCGGGAGATCATGGAAAATTAGAAATCTGGCTTTGTCGTCTGCGAGTAGAATGTATGATGGAAGAGGCGATTCGTTTGAAAAGAAAAATGAATTAAAGCCGTTTTGGTAGGTATTTGAATTATGAATTTATGGATTTTTAGACTTTAGCTATTTTCGCTATATCTCGTCCAAAAATGTACCGATTTATATCATTTCTTCAGTATTTGATTCGGAAATATTCAATTTGTGTTGTATCAGCCGTTATTCAAGGAAATAGTTGTTGGATAGGTGTATTTATCTAATTGATGAGCTACATTAATATTGAGTCAGGTCACCTGTCGTTTTCCAGTTATTGTAATATATTCGTGGTCAGCATCGATAGTAATGTGTACCTATCTACTATGTCCGTCCGTCCGTCCGTCCACCCGGCGGCAAAAATTAATGCCTTTACACTGGAGCTAGAAAGCTGAAATTTTAACAATGTTAGGTATCTCTAGTGGCCCGAAATAATAAATTTTAAGAATTTTTAAAATCCGCCCACTGACACGCCCACAATATTAAAAGAAAAAATTTGTGAGCTAGAAAGCTGAAATGTTGAATATATTGCCTTAAGGCGCCCAAAATGCTGTGGAAGTTAACTAACATTGCATTGCGCCTCGGCAAGTACAACTGATGATGAGAGGAGGATGATGGAAGGGACGAAAAGTTTTGAAATGAAAAATTTAATAAAATCAAATTTCAGTCTTTTTCCTCAAATAAGAAATTATGAGTTTATCGCTTTTTAGACTGTTACTATTTTGGCTATATCTTGGAGCTGGACGAACGTCTGCCATTCCTAAAGAATTTGAAGATGAAATAGCTCGAAGCCTAATAGCACGTTGAATGAAGAACAAGAAATGGGAGTTCCTTCTAACAGAATAGAAATGCCAGAAATAGGCGGGAAAGTACATCTGCCCATGCAAGGACCAGCTTAGAAAATCACTACAGCGCCCTCCAACCAGCGTTTGTCGTAAAAGTATAGGTACGAAGTGGGGAAATCACATCTATGCAATTTAAACATCCAGATGAGATGAGCCCAGCGACACATTTAACTTCTTGGTCATTGCAGGGACGTTTGAACCTCGCTAATCCATCGCCGGCAAAGAATAACTGATACCAATTAGGGTCCGTCACTTTTTCTTCTTTCTTGTTGTTTATTACAGGACTTTCCAAAATCAACCAACACCATATTATGCAAATCCTTCAAAGAATCACGATGTTTTTCCATCATGATCATTATACTTCGGATTGCATCTGTGGTTGATTTACCTGCCACAAACCAGCGCTGGTCTTCAGATAGCCGTACTATTTTACGGATTCGGCTATTTAATAACCCCTGAACGATCTTCGTGGTGTGTGACATCAGCTTGATTGAACGGTATTTATCAGTCTCGCGTATCGCCTTTTTCTTTGTACAAAATAAGAAGAAAACTCTCCCTCCACGGGTTAGGCATTGGATCGCCACTCATCAGTTTGGAGATGAGAATCATGAGCCATTTGGAACCGATGTCTGCCATCTTTTTCCAGAACTCAGAGGGTTTCTTGTCCGGCCCAACTGCTTTTCTTTGAAGTCTTTGACCGCATTCCTAACTTCTTCAACAGTAATGTCGTGTACTTCTTCGACAACTTTGTTGATGATGCGATGGAGATAATTTTACATATTTGCAATAAATGCATGACTTTTTTTGTCCAGGTTGTACCATTTGATTCTCACAAACACTTTTCTGCCAGGAGGAGGCGGTTTTGTTGGGCAATTGCCTCTTCCAGGATCACTTTGCTATCTTTAACCCGAGGCTTCATGAAACGTGCTACCATATTTCAATCAATCTGGTATTCGTTTCCGCCACTGCTGTAAGTGACCAGGTGACGGCTTTGTTTGAGAACCATAAGACCTTAGGACTTGCACATGCTCAGGATATCTTTACCCGGAGAATTCCTGGTGCCGTATCCCAGTCCGCCAACAAACAAAAGTCCCGTATTAGAATATCTTGAAAGCTTTTGTGCTAACGTCCAAGAAACGCGCCCGATTTCCGGTGTTTTGCGAGATGATATTTTCCTGGGATAGACTCACAAAAATTAAAACTCTGGACACGTCTTCGACTCACAAAAAAGGATATTCTGAAGGTGGGATATTTTAACCGTGGATATTATAAAAAAGAATATAAACTACAGTAATTATTACTAATTTTTGGAGTGGAAGTGGCCAACCGCTAGTGCCGGTTCCCTACCTATTCCACACACACATCAACGCAAACAACTTAGAGCATTCTTCAATAGAATTCGCTTTAACATCTCGAAATGATTGCATACCTTCTTATGCAATGTTTAAATATTTTCCCCGCCTTTATGCAAAAATCCGTATTTAGTAGATATCCAAAACATGTAAGTTATGCAATCTCTGTGTCGTTTAAAGTCCCAAACCAGTTGTTTGTGAAAAAATGTAAAAATTCTGCTTATATTCGGAGATTTAATTGTGTAACAAAATGCAATCGCAATAACGTACATAATATGATTTGTGATACCGATTATGAATGAATACTGTACCCCTTTTCTTTGATGAATGCTACGGCCTCCTTGCAAAATGCCATAACCTACCCCAAACTTCCATTGAAAATAACAAATAATTTATAAACCATATACCGCACCCCTCTCACTCACACATCATATCCCCATCATGAGAAGTAAAAAAAAAAATTCAATAAACAAACGACAAACACACTTATGAAAATCTTCAAATATAACGGCGCTGGTCGGAAAAATGTTACTTTTGTTTTGTTCATCACTTCAATTACTTTCGTTTAATATAGCTTTCGTTTTGACGAAAACTTTCATAAAATCTTAAAGCTCCATCTAAATTAATTAAGGACACAAACCAGTTTTCATTATTGATCGATTGAAGCGCCAAAGCTTCTACGGGATACATGTACAACATTATTATTCGATTTCTTGGCGCTACTATAGCAATGTATATATTTACAAAGATAATATGTTATTGGATGATTGTTTTGCTTACAATAGGTGTATAATTATAGGCGTTTAAGTTATGAGGAAACTGGCGTAATCTGTTATAAAGCGACATTTTGGACGAAATTTTATTGAATCTGCAGTGAATTGAGATGATTTTAAGACTGCATCATTGTACGGAAAATTCTACAATTACAAAAAGTTTTCGAAATTGCGCAATTTCGTCAATTCAAAACAGGCAATAACACAAATCTGACTTCCAAAAACTAAAGATCTAACCTATAAATAAGTTACAACACCAACATATTCCGGTAGGTGGCAGTACTGTGGTTGGACATCTATTTCCATACAATTGTACGAGTATGTTATTTTCTAGACTGTATTTGTGAACGTTCAAAATAGCGGACAAATACAGATCGTGAATAGTGAAAGAGCTAAATAATGAATAAAGGAACAGAATCACTAGATGTACATGGAAAAAAGTAAATTAACTATTAATTGACGCTGTTTACAGAAATAACCTCAAGCATTGATTATTATTATTGTTTTATCATAATAAATATTAATTAAATTGATTTGAAAGTTAATATTTATAATAAGCACAATAAATACACAGAAATAACAATTTATTGATTACTTTTTTTAACCTACGGTAATAACTCCTAATTCGAATCGTCTTTAGAACCTGTGCACTTGTGATTGTATAATTTGCTTGTCTTCTATTGGAATATTTTGCAAGCACATCATCGATTTATAGCAAGCAATAATTTTTCATTCCCTGCCATAATTCATTTCACCTGTGCTCGGTTCTGTTATCGGATAAAATGTGTGTCTTCTGTTTTGGTTCTGCTATAAAATTATGAATTTTTCGGCGAATTCGTTATAAATTCTATTATTGTACTAAACATGCTCAAAATTTCTTTAAGAGTTGAAGGAAATGGGGAAGAGGTAATAGATTTAAATCGATAAATGAAACAACAACTAGTGAATCCAACCGTGTGAAGTGAGGGAGGTGGTATTACGGCGCTGTTTCGTGGACTGCCAAGCCGATAGGCAGAAGACTGCATTATGTGGTGTGGGTCTAGGTTTGGGGAACATGGAGGTAACACTAACAACTCATAAGAAAAAACAATAATTAATTTCAGATGAGGTTCAGAGAATCTGCCCCTTTATCCAAGTTAGATTCCGCCATTTCGAAATTTAACATGGGAAAGATCTAAATAAGATAAACACAAGGAATCAATTCAAAAATTAGTGGTTTTCATAAAAAAGTGAAGATCGGGGGTTCGTTCAAAGTCCCTTTTTTTATACTTCAAAATTCCTTTTAAATTTTCATTGATCTCTTTCAGAGCATCGTACGAGTTGTTTTGATAAATAATTTGATGCTCAACTTGTTTTTCAAGGAGTGATTGCCGTTTTTTTTGGTGTAATTGGTGGCTGTGGGACATTTTCTTTTTCCGGGCTTAGAACATTGTTGGAATTTGTTTCTACTTCTGTGACACCATTGCACATACCTAATATATCTTCATCTTTTTGGCCTGGATGTTGTTCAACAATGGTATCCTGCAACCCAAAACAAGTACCTAGAACCACTCAATCCATTAACTGCTTGACCTAAATCAAGCAACTCACTGACCTTTTCTTCCAAAGGAGTAAGGGAAAGACATTTAGACGGACCACCACCAGTTCCGGACAAATTCATTTTGTTCTTCCTCATCTTGTCCTTTGTGTGTACTATAAAATCGGCCCAAACCTAGTGAAACAAAAAGAAAATAAAAGAATTTGACAATTTTGAAACTTTGATTACCTTTTTCCATTCCGCTGCGTCACGCTGCGGTGGACATTCAGCAGCATTCAGCATTCAAATCATTTGAGTAGATTGTCCACAAATGTTTTGATTTCTGTCTGGCTTCGGGTGATTTCAAATACCCCTTGGACAAATCTGGATGCTGGGTCATGTACTTCACCAAAATTTCAAATTGTGAAACTTTTGTATTTGTGGTTTTAGATGATTCCCTGGTAAAAAAAAAAACAAACATTATGCATATTGCATACATATTACAATGTTTATGAAATATTCATGAATTATTCATTTATAACTCTTATTTACTTACATTCTTAAAAAAAATTCTTCATTCTATCTTCTCGCATACACATTTGATGTAGAACGATTATCTACGAATTCGCTCGAATTTGACATTAACTTTCGCAAAAGGTATTACCAATTTTGTACTAAGAAAACAAAAAAGAATAGACTTTCATTTGACTATCAAATTTGTTTTTTTTTTTTTTCCCCTGACAAATGTCAGAAAAAAACGGAGGGTAAACAAACCAAATCATTTAGCAG
Source organism: Portevinia maculata (assembly GCA_949715645.1). Taxonomy (NCBI): domain Eukaryota; kingdom Metazoa; phylum Arthropoda; class Insecta; order Diptera; family Syrphidae; genus Portevinia; species Portevinia maculata. The sequence goes on along the minus strand of OX454525.1, from coordinate 106,917,169 downwards.
TAATATCCGGGAAAATACTAGGAATCAGCAAACAAAAGTAAGTTTTTTTATTAATAATCAATAGTTTCTCGATATATTTTTAGGAAAATGGATTCATTAAATTATACAAAGGAGTTGGAAGCAGTAAAGGGAAAGAACTGATCTGCAAAGTTGTCTTTATTTGACAACTTTCCGGTGATGGCGAAGACGGAGCTGTGGTTTCGTGTGAATAAAGTGTTAAAGGCAGTCTTCTTGAAGATAAATTTAATCCAAATACCAAAACAGAGAGAAAATTCTCATCATTTTTCAAACGGCTGGTCAATGAACTCGACAAAGACCTATATGGACCCGATAATCATCTCGTTGATTGACATCGAAGGTATTTTCCCCAAAAAACTGATGCCGTCCAAGTGAAACAACCTGGTGATATAAACGTTCATTGTATAATTCGCTTTCTATATGCCATTGAATTTCAATGTGGACCCAAGTTCGGCGCGTTTTGCTGGGAGTGCATACTCAGACTCGTCCAGTAATCACATCAGGCCTTTGGCAATTTATTAAGACACATAAATTATAAGATGCATACGAGCGTGAATCAATCATTGATCCCAACTATATCTGGGGATGAAACAGTGGGTTTAAACGCTTCGGTGATCAGCAAACTTCATTCGTGGATAACCAAATATTAGCTCCAGATATTTGTCACAGTTTATTTATTGACGCTCGTGTGCATCTTATAATTTATATGTCTTAATAAATTGCCAAAGGCCTGATGTGATTACTGGACGAGCCTGAGTATGCACTCCCAGCAAACGCGCCGAACTTGGGTCCACATTGAAATGCAATGACATATAGAAATCGAATTATACAATGAACGTTTATACTCGTATCACCAGGTTGTTTCACTTGGACGGCATCAGATTCTTGAGTAAAATACGTTCGATGTCAATCTACGAGATGATTATCGGCTCCATATAGGTCTTTGTCGAGTTCATTGACCAGCCATTTGAAAAATGATGAGAATTTTCTCTCTGTTTTGGTATTTGGATTAAATTTATCTTCAAGAAGACTGCCTTTAACACCTTATTCACACGAAACCACAGCTCCGTTTTCGCCATCACCTGAAAGTTGGCAAATAAAGACAACTTTGCAGATCAGTTCTTTCTCTTTACTGCTTCCAACTTCTTTGCATATTTTAATGAATTCATTTTCCGAAAAATATATCGAGAAACTATTGATTATTAATAAAAAAAACTTACTTTTGTTTGCTGATTCCTAGTATTTTCCCGCCTATTACTGCTAAAAGATTTTGTTTGTTTACCCTCCATTTTGTTCCTTCGCGTGGGTCAGTCACCTTGACGTGCGTACCATTATTGCATTCGATGGTGCCGGTGCGAAGGCTTGAGGCGTAGGTTCAACGGGCTATGCTGTCTAAGGGGCACCCATGACTAGAGCTGTAGCAAACCGTATGTATTCGTTACTAAGTAACGAGGATTACATTAAGTAACGACTAACGTTTCGTTACTCCCAAATCAATGTCGTTACTCGTATAATTTCGTTACACCTGCATAAATGGACTCGTATCACACAAAACACATACTACAAAAGTACAAATCCGAATGTGAAAAAGAAACATTCCCCTCCCCATTTAAATCTGTATAAACTGGCTTGACAGAAGACAATGTGTATGTAAATCATTTTCCTGTTTCCTATTCTCTTAGCGCACGTACGAGATACACATATTATGATTTCTCATCGTTATACCTAAAGTAACGAAATATACGAAACATACGAAATATACGAAACATACGAAATATACGAAATATACGAAACATACGAAATGTACCTGATAGAGTGTGGAGTGGACATACGAATTGGCTTGGCAGAAGAGAGATTCATGTACTTTTTTTTTCCTCTGTTTTCTTTTTATATTTTCGCTTTGCGTCTGCACACGTGCGAGGTGCGAGATACACATATTATGATCTCGCATCGTTATACCTAAAGTAACGAAACATACGAAAATGTCCATTCAAATGATTTCGCACGTATCGTTACTAAAAGTAACCCTTGTAATTTATCTTGCTTTTTTATGTGTTCTGTGTGGCAGTGGTTGAGGGAGGAGTGTGTACAAAAAGGACTTCGTTTATTTTTTGTTAGATAGGTACCTAGAATATATAGAATTATAGATACTCATTTCGAATTATAATACATACATATATAGGTTTAAATGAATTTGAGTTTTGAGGTCAAGGATCGGCTGTGGAGTGGATGTCGATAATTAGTTTTTCCTTTGTTTTGTTTTAGTGAACCTGCGCGCGAGGGAGGTTTAATTTAATTTCTTTATTTTTGCGTAGGTGAATAATTCAGTGATTGACATTTTGAATGAAAGTATTTATGGGAATATGGAGAAAAAAAGGAGTAAATTATGGACATTTTTTAGTCAAATACCGGAAAAACAAGACAAAGTTAACTGTGACTTGTGCCAATCCTCGTACTCAGTTAAAGGTGGTTCGGTTAGCAATTTAAAAAAACATTTACTAACAAGACATCGGCCTTCATATGACAGCTTGCTTAAATCTGAATCAGCTATCCATCCTCCTCAGCTGCCTTCGACAAGTCATCATTCCTCCGAAGAAGTTCAGGAAGTTTGCCCGGGTAACTCAAACGCTTGTAGTACGCAGCCTTTAGTTCCTTCTTCAATTCCTCCGGCAAAAAAACAAACCGACATTTCAACTTTCATAAGCAAACGTATGAATGTAGTGCGCGAGAAAAAAATTAATGACCTTATTTTGAACTTAATAGTTAAAGACCTTCAGCCATTTACCATTGTTGAAGACACTGGTTTTAGAGAATTAATGAATTTTGTAGAACCAAATTACAATATACCATCAAGATATCTATTAAGTGCATCTTTACTAGATGTTAAATTTTCACTAGTAAAAGAAAAATTAAAAGAGGATTTAAAACGTGTCAACCATATATCGCTAACTACTGATGGATGGACTTCCCGTGCAACAACCTCTTATCAGGCAGTGACAGCACACTACATTCTAGGAGACACCTGGGAACTACGTTGTGCCATGCTAGGCTGTTTCGAGTGTCACGAACGCCATACGGCCGATTATTTAAAACAAGAGCTTTTTCGCATAGCGGATGACTGGGAAATAAGCAATAAAATTTTTGTATGTGTAACAGATAATGCAGCTAATATGAAGGCAGCAATACGATTAGCAGGATGGGAGCATTTTCCTTGCGTTGCTCACACTCTGAATTTGATAGTAAGAGCTGGACTCAGTGAGATTCAAAATCTGTTAAAAAAAGTGAAATGTATTGTTGAACACTTTCATAGAAGCCCTATAGCCACAAAAAAACTTACTTCAATGCAAGAACAATTTAAACCTGGAGAGAGGACATTAAAACTTAAAAATGACGTTGTAACTCGCTGGAATAGTACTCTAGATATGCTTGAGAGAGTTAAGATTTTGCAGGAACCGCTAGAGGCAGCACTAGGCCTTTTACACAATCCTGTGGAAACGCTGTCAGTAGATGAATGGCTCTTACTTCCAGATATAATTAAAATATTAAAACCTTTTAAGCAACTGACAGAAGAAATGTCTTCTCAAAAGGAAGTTTCCATTTCGAAAGTTTTGGCAGGAACTAATAGTGTTTTACATATTTTAAATAATTTTAGATCAACTCCGATGAATGAAATATCTAAAAATCTGCTGGATACATTAATTGCGGAATTTAATGCTCGATTCAGGAATAGCTCGCGACATCCGGTCCTATCGAAAGCAGCTCTTTTAGACCCCAGATTTAAAAAGCAATCGTTTACGAATGATTCTTCATATGAGTGTGCTAAGCAGTCCTTACTAACAGAGTTACAACAAATGCCAATGGCACAGGCGGAATCCAGAAACCAAGAAGAAGTTTCCCATACACCAGCAATTGAAGAAGACTCCATTTGGAATGACTTTGATATGCGAACAGCTTCGAGTTCAATAGGTTCGACGAATGCTGCTAGTGTTATTTCAATTCGTCAGTACATGGAGGAAAAACAACTCAGCAGGAAAGATAATCCACTTAAATGGTGGAACACACGACAAGTCTTGTATCCAGAACTTGCAAGTTTAGCAAAAAAACACCTGTCTGTGACGGCTACATCGGTACCATCAGAAAGAATTTTTTCAAAATCGGGCCAAATACTATCGGACAAACGGGCATCGTTAAATCCAGAACGAATGGAAAAGATATTATTTTTAAACGTTAACCAAAATTTATTCAAATAATGTTTTATTAATTATTACTGAAGATCGTAAGACCATAATAATAATACCACATAATAATACAACGTTTAGTATTATTATGTGGCATTATTATTATGGTCTTACGATCTTCAGTAATAATTAATAATTAATTTTGGTTAACGTTTAAAAAAAATCTTTTTTTTTATTTTTCCACTTTTCATATTTAATAAGTTTGACATGCATTGAACTAAAGCATTTTATTTACCCATTTGGTTATTTCTTATTATATACGAAATCTGTACAAGCGAAGAATTGCATTTTTATTTATCTGGATCCTCTCATTTGATTTCGTTAAAGCGATGTGTTTTCATCATATTATTGTAGTAACGAAAGTAACGAGTAACGACATTTTTGTAACGAATACTCAGACCTCGAGTAACGAATACATACGGGTATTGATTTTGTCGTTACTTTTACAGCTCTACCCATGACAGACAGGCTGTTGACGAGCGTTTACCCAGTACTGACCAGGACTCTACGTCCCCTCTCTCTCCCCTCTCTTTCTTAAGACGTAAGTGCGGTACATGTACTACTTTGCGGCCTCTACAGGACAGCCTGTTCTTTTCCCTCTCCCCCTTCTTATCCCCTGGGCTGGACGTAAGGTGTCATACGACCCGTGCCGAGAGTCAACCTGGCTGAGGGCCCAGTCTATCAAATAGCTCAGTCGTGTACGGAGTATCCGGATACCTGGCGACCTCCGGATTAACCAGCCTTATCTGCACAATGCGGATCTCTGTGCAGATGGACCTTTTTTCTCCGCGACTCGTGGGATCTCAATATGAATTCTAAAAAACAAAAGCAAACAAAAACAAAAAAATGTATGGCCGGTTCCCCTTTCAAACCGGACGGTAGTACGGCGACCAAGCTGTCTGCCGGCATAGCTCTTATGGCACCAGATAGTGTTGGAACTGTGAAAATACATGGTCCGTCCACTAGTGGATGCGAGCTCAAAAAATGCTTTTCCGACAGAGAGAGGACTGTGAATCATGGTCCCCCCTCTGCCGGCCCCCCAAGTCAACAACTTCGGTCAATGCTAATACGCTGTCTGTAGGACGGACTATGGCAACTCATAGTCCTTCCACGGTCGGCAATAGCGTTGCCCCCAAAAAACCTGTTGGTGGTGGGACTGTGCATCATGGTCCCTCCACGGTTGGCAAAAGCGTTGCCCCGAAAAAACCTGATGGTGGTGGGACTGTGCATCATGGTCCCTCCACGGTCGGCAAAAGCGTTGCCCCTAAGAAACCTGATGGTGGTGGGACTGTGCATCATGGTCCCTCTACCAACACAAAGCGTCACCATAATCCGTCCACGGCGTCATACAAACACCGACGCAACGCCATCCGAATCCAGCGTATGTGTGGCACCATCGCGGAGAAGGATAGGACGCCAGCACAAATCGCCAAACTGGACTGGGCTCAGCAGATCCTTAAGGCCTGCGACCCGTCGATCAAACGCCAGAGGTCAGTGGAAGGAACCAGTTCGGTTCCCAAGAGGCAGAGAGTGCATAACACCGGCATCTCTCCCACTATAACACCTCACAGATCTTTCAGTGACATCTTGAAAGACGAAATTGTGGTCGCAGTCATCGACCGCAATGACATTGGAGGGTCTATAACCCATGAGAAGTGGGATATGGTCAAGAGAGCGCTTTCGCGCTCCTTCTTTTCCTTCATAAGAAACCATCCCGGACCACCTCCGCTTACACATGAAGGAGGGTGGCATCAAAGTCACATCAAATTGGTCGCGTGTGATGATCAAAGATCGGCCGATCTCTACAAGCTTGCAATAAGTAGACTTGGAGAGGTGTGGCCCGATGCAAAGCTCGAGTTTGTTGCAAGGGAGGACATCCCCTGCCGACCAAGATCTCGTATTTGGATCACTGCGGATCCATCCACCCCTGAGGACATCCTGGAAGTCCTGAAATTCAGCAACCCTTCACTTCCGACCCACAACTGGAAGGTTGCCAAACTGGAAGAGCTGAAGGGCGATTACAGATGTGTCGTGGTTGTAATCAACCAAGAAACCCTGGCTCCTCTGGCCAAGAACAACTACATCATAAGATTCGCATGGGACGATGTCAAAATGCGGGTCTATAAAAAGGATGAAATGGATGCGGGTAAACTTCCCCCTCCTCCTCCTCCTCCCTCTGACTCTACGATCGTAGTCTCAGATCCTGGGCCTTCAATCTCCTTCCCCTCTTTAGAGGACGATGAACCCTCGCTAACCAACGAATCACCATCCATAACCGACGCTTTGTCAGATAGGGAGACTGATGATCAAGATCAGGATAAGGCTCTTCTGAGTGAAGACGAGCTTCTCAACTCGTCCTCGGAATTGGAAGGCCTGAATAACACCGTGGTGGAGGCATCTCTGCCTGATTGTAGCGAAAATGCTGCAGTTAGTTCAGATTAACCTCCAACACTCCATAAAGGATTCGGCCACACTTATTCTTCGTCTTACCAAAGGCGCAGAAGACATCGTCCTGATACAAGAACCTTGGATTGTCAACAACCTGGTTCGCAGACTCAGGACTCCTGGATACTACTCACTGTATGTGACCGATAAAGGTAAACCTAGATGGTGCATACTAGTGAAAAGTAATATTAGTGCTTATTTACTCCCTAATTTCAGCGATCGAGATACAACTGTGGCAAGAATAGAGACCGCTGGTAGATCATTCTGGCTAGTATCAGCGTATCTCGCCCACGATCAAGTAGGGCCGCTCCCTGGTGATAACCTAGAGAGGTTGATCGAAGAAGCAAGGAGGCAGAAAGCTGACCTCATATTGGCGTGCGATGCTAACGCTCATCACACCGTATGGGGCAGCACAGACATCAATAACAGAGGTGAGTCACTTTTTGAATACCTCTTACGTACTAACCTCATTGTTTGCAACTCAGGTAATGAACCCACCTTCATTACCAAAAATCTACAAGAAGTCCTTGACATCATTCTTGTCTCCGATACCATCAACGACATGATTACGGGCTGGAAGGTTTCGGCTGATCACTCTTTTTCGGATCACCGCTATCTTCTTTTCAACCAAAATGTTGAGCCTCCATGTCAACTCATTTTCCGAAATCCTCGGAAAACCGATTGGCCCTTATACAGAGACACATTACATAATCGTATTAAATCTGTACTCTTAAGTCCACCCTGCGACTCCAATGAGCTCGACAATAAAGTCGATGAACTCACCCTGGCCCTTAACGAAGCAATAGCGGCATCCTGCCCGCTCGTACAACCCAGGGGTAAGAAGAAGCCTCACTGGTAGACCCCTGAGCTAGGACCACTCAGAAAGGAGTGCAGAAGACTCTTCAATCTTGCTAAAAGCTCAAAAGCAATAACCGATTGGGACTCCTATAAGGAATCCCTCATACTATACAAAAAAGAACTAAGGAAAGCCAAAAGATCCTCATGGAGACTCTTCTGTGGCAAAATAGAAGAATCATCTGAGGCATCAATGCTAAGAAAAATCCTCTCTTCTAATCCAATTATGCCTAGCTGCCTTAAGAAGGCAGACGGCTCTTGGACGACATCTAGCGAGGAATCGCTCAATCTGCTACTTGACACTCATTTCCCAGGCAGCTCCAATATTACCGGCAATTTACGCCCTTGCAGGTCATTTGCACAGGTAACTTACTCTCATGGTCTGATTACTAGGGAAAAGCTGACTTGGGCGCTACATAGCTTCAAACCCTTCAAGTCTGCAGGACCAGACGGCATAATACCTGCCAAACTACAAATGTCAGCGGATATCATCCTGCCTGTGCTGGAGATGATCCTGAAAAGCTGTCTAGACCTGGTTCATATTCCCCGGGCTTGGAGAGAAGTTAAAGTGGTTTTCATACCCAAGGCTGGCAAATATTCCTACGTCAATCCAAAGGACCTCAGACCCATTAGTCTATCTTCATTCCTCCTCAAAACGCTGGAGCGATTGATTGATATCCGTCTTCGCACGAACATAAATCCGCAATTGTTGTCTGCGGCTCAGCATGCATACTGTAAGGGAAAGTCGGTGGAAACCGCTCTTCACTCCTTAGTACGCACTATCGAATACTCTCTTCATCACAAAGAGTATACCATGGCGGCTTTACTTGACATAGAAGGCGCCTTTAACAACGTTAACACATCTGCAATCGCAAATGCACTGACAGAAATGAAGGTGGATACCTCGCTTGGTGAATTGATTAATCTACTGCTTGAAAGTCGGATTATTAATTCAAAACTGGGCGTTACATCTGCTAGGAGGTCTGTCAGTAGAGGCACGCCACAAGGCGGTGTTCTTTCTCCCCTTCTCTGGAATTTGGTGGTGAATAAACTACTGATAAACCTGGAAGGGGAGGGCTGCAGGGTGATTGCCTATGCGGATGACGTTGCTATAGCCGTCTCAGGAAAACACCTCAATACCATAAAGGAACTCCTGCAAAACGCTCTTAACAAGCTAACGACATGGGTTAATCGGTGTGGACTGGGCGTTAACCCCCACAAAACCGAGTTGGTCCTCTTTTCCAGGAAATATAAAATCCCACATATTGACCCTCCCTCTATTAGCGGTACAAGCTTAACCTTCTCTGACGAAGCAACATTTTTGGGCTTATTCTTCGATAGGAAGTTAAGCTGGAAACCCAATATACAAGAAAGAGTCAAGAAAGCTACAGTAGCACTTTTCTCTTGCAAAAAATCCATTGGCAATGTGGGGTATACAACCCCGTATTACGCATTGGCTATATACAGCGTTCAGCGTGTCTGTGCATTAGCGGAGCACTCCATACTACCCCCTCGGCTGCACTGGACATTCTGTTACACCTGATACCCCTCGACATCTTCAGCATGCAAACAGCGGCTTGTTCCGCTGTCCGCTTAAAAGCTACCTCACAGGGGACCAACAAGAAGATCGGCCACTCCATCATTTTGGACTCCTTTAAGTGTCTACCCAGAAACATAGGCTACACCATACCCCATCTGCAGTTCGGAAAAAACTTCCAAATCACCATTCCTTCCAGATCATTCTGGGATGATGATGCATTTGCGGAAGATAAATCGATCCACTTCTACACCGACGGATCTAAAACCAGCGATGGGGTAGGTGGGGCGTTTTCTCAGAAAAACTAAATCTTATCCTCTCTTTCCGTCTTCCAGATTATTGTAGCGTGTTTCAGGCGGAAATTTTAGCGATAAAAGAAGCCCTGTCGTGGCTAAAGAGGAATGTGATATCCTCAAAGGATATCCGTATCTTCTCGGATAGTCAGGCAGCGATTAAGTCCCTGGACTCAGTCTCTTCAAATTCCATCGTAGCCCAAGATTGCCGCTCATCTCTTTCGGAGATGGCAGAGCAGTTCAACATTCACCTCTGTTGGGTGCCGGGACATAGAGACATTCCAGGTAACTGTAAGGCAGACGATCTCGCCAAAAAAGGAACCACTTTACTTCTTTTACCTGATAAAGGTTCTTTAGGAATACCAATCGCTACATGCAAACTCTTGCTCAAGCTATCAGCAATCGAGAGAACAAACCTTAGGTGATCATGTAGCAATACTTGTCTAGCGACTAAGCGAATCTGGCCAAAGCTGAATCTGCGACGCTCTGTGTCTAATCTCATTAAACCGACTGCATATTAGCTCGACCATAGGTGTTATCACAGGACACTGCTTAATAGGCAGGCACGCCTACACACTTGGCGTGCACTCAAACGACTTCTGCAGAAGCTGCATGGACGAGGAGGAGGAGGAGACTATACTTCACCTTCTCTGCACATGTCCTGCGCTCTCCCACAAAAGAAATCTCCATCTAGGGGACTTCTTGTTTAATGACACAAATGACTTAGCCAACACTGGCGTCAGAAGTTTTTCGCGCTTCATAAGAAGCTCCCATTGGTTCAACGAGCAGTGAGGGAATCCCCAGATCTGTGTGGTACCACAATGGACCTAATTTTGGTCTAAGTATGTCGGCTTTAGCTGACAGCCACGTCAACCTAACCTAACCTAACCTCCATTTTGTTGTTGTTTTTCGATTTGGCATCGATTTGGCATCTGTCAAAAAAGTGTGACTCTCTATTGGCAGTACTCAAGCTGTTCGATTTTCGTTTTCAGAACTTACTTATAGAATTACAGAGTTGCGATTTTGTGAATTCGAATAGTTTCACTTTAGAATCGAGTTTCATGGTAGGGCCCCTGTGCACTTGTGATTGTATAATTTGCTTGTCTTCTATTGGAATATTTTGCAAGCACATCATCGTTTTATAGCAAGCAATAATTTTTTTATTTCCTGCCATAATTCATTTCGCCTGTGCTCGGTTCTGTTATCGGATAAATTTGTATCTTCTGTTTTCGTTCTGCTATAAAATTATGAATTTTTCGGCGAATTCTTTATAAACTCTACTATTGTACTAAACATGCTCACAATTTCTTTAGTTGAATTAAATGGGGAAGAAGTAATACATTTAAATGGATGAATGAAACAACAACTTGTGAATCCAACAGTGTGAAGTGGGGGAGGTGGAATTACGGCGCTGTTTCGTGGACTGCCAAGACGATAGGCAGAAGACTGCATTATGTGGTGTTGGTCTAGGTTTGGGGAACATGGAGGTAACACTAACAACTCATAAGAAAAAACAATAATTAATTTCAGATGAGGTTCAGAGAATCTGCCCCTATATCCAAATTAGATTCTACCATTTCGAAATTTAACATGGGAAAGATCTAAAGATAAACACAAAGAATCAATTCAAAAATTAGTGGTTTAAAAAAAAAATCGAAGATCGGGGGTTTGTCACCGATCTTCGATTTTTTCATATTCATATTCAGAAAACAAAAATTTTGAAAATATTAATTTAAAAAATAACAAAACCATAATGTCGCACCACAAACAAATATTTCTTAAAAAAAGTGGTAATGCCATAAAAAAACTGGGGGTCATTCCGTAAATTCTATGACGATGACCCTCCAAGAGAAGGTATTTGACGAGTTCGTCATCAATTTGCTTCATGTAATTTATTATCATCGTCTCTTCCGAGTTCAAAAATGTGGTATAAAGCAATTGCAAACACAATGCTCAAATTAAAATGTGTTTTCAGACGTATATTCCCGAAAGCATTTTTATTTATTACTCCCGTACGATTTATCTGATTTTTACTTTTCAAATCAATGTTCCTAGGGATGGCTTCAGAAAACGACTATCGCCGCTTAAGAATTCATCAAAAAAAAACTTGGCAGCACATATGCACCTATGAAAGGCACCGTGACACAGCTGTAAGTTGTAGTTAAGAAATTTGTATTAAAAATCCTGAAATTGAAAAATATTTACTTCCGCCAATCGAAATTGATGCCAAGCATATTCTAAAATTTTGAAAAACAATTTCACATTAACAGATTTGCTAAATTCAATTACCTTTATAATGAAGTTTGAAAAAAAATAATAATAAAATCACGAACAAAATATTCAAACTTTGACATTTCCTGAAAAATTCATCTCATCGGTTCATCAGAAACGAAGAAAATGGGTTTTGGAAGCACTGTTTATCCCCGCTAACTGACTTAGCGGCGATAGCTATCCCCGCTAAAGTTAGCTTATATAGGATAAGTTGTTGTTGTATTTTACATGCAAATTTCAAATTATCCCAATATCCGCGTGCAAAGAAAAACGGCTAATGATGTTATAAGCGGTTACAATTAAGAGAGGAATAGCAATGAATTGTTTTTGTAATAAATTGTATTTTATATTGCAGCATATAAAAAAGATCTAAAGTCAATTATTCAATGATATATATTTCCATTTTTCCTACACATTATAATCTAAAACATTTAAAACCAACGTGCATCGGACAATCAATTGAGAGTTATCTTCCAATCCTAATTTCCTAAACGCCGGCGCTGTGTAGCTATCAGTGGCGTGGCGTGGATAATTTTAAAAGGGAAGACGTTGAAAAATTTAGTCACCTATAAAAATAAAAATCTTTAAAACCTGAAATAAAATAATTTTTAATGGGGATATTGTATCTACATAATATGCATTCCACATTGACTTAGCAAATATATTCTAGCCACATTTTTTATACTTCAAGACATTAATATTTCAATCAACAATGAGCTTAAAGCATAACAAAAGTGGCTTCAAAAGAAGCCGGTCTTGACAGACGCATGATACAATAACTTAAAAAAATTCAGCATAATGTGGATAGTAATTTTAAAATAAGAAAATTCTGAAGAATTATATGGATAATTCTTTATATTTGTTAAAATATAAAAACGATACAAATAATAATGTCAGCAATAAAAATAAATCAAAATTAAAAACAGCTAAAATTCACACACTTAAAAAAAAAAAAGTGAAAAGTTTTGTTAAAATATTAGTTCTTTATAATTATTTGTATTCTAATGCTATTCGACGATCTTTTTTGATAAACTCTGCCAATACCCTTTCATAGAAGTTTGGTCTATTTTTAATTTTAAGAAGAAGTCTTCTTTCTATCGATATGAGGGCTAAATCAGAGAGCCTATCCTCGCCCTGTGAGTTTCTTAAATAAGTATGAATTCTTTTTAAAGCAGAAAAAGACCTCTCAACGGAGGCGACGGAAATGGGAAGTGTTAAAAGTAAACTACTTAAGTTTAAGACTTGAGGGAACACTTCTTTCAATGCTTCACTATTCAAATGGTTGTGAAGGTTGAGAACCTCAAACTGCCGAAGTGACGACGAAGAATATAAAACATTAAGTTCATTTTTTAATGCCGTGAAGTCAAAAATTCTAGGAAAAAACTTAATTAGGGAAGATATTTTTACATCTGGACTGGAACGAGAAAAAGTGTCATACTTCAAATTATTTAGTAAATCCAAAAATGTAAGATTACTAAATGATTTATATCTCGCATTTATTTGGCTAACTATATTGTCTTTAATTTCAACAAAAAGGCGCTTATAATTCGTCTTCAAATCGAAGTCAAGCAACCTGCGTTTACGTGGAGGTTCGATGCAATCATTTACGCTGTCATAAATAACTTCAAACATATTTAAAAAGTCAGAGCTTATCCATGACTCAAAACGTTCGATTTCTTGCTTGGCATAACTAACGTCTGTTTGTTTTTTTTTGAATTAAATTAAATAATACATCGGTCTTTGCAAATATTTCAGAAAGGGTATGAAGCAAAAAACAGAATTCCTTGCTCTCTAATTTATTTAATAAACTTTCTGCCATCGAAAGTGTGTCAGTATCCCATTCCCTAGAGTCATTAATTATTTTACTAAAAGTTTCAATTATATCTATTCTACAGTTAAAGATTACGTTTATTATTCTTGAATGATAATGCCATCGAGTTTCCGATACTCCTGCCATGCGTCGATTGGAAATTTGTTTTAAAAGATTGGACCGCTTTGTGGATTTATTAAAAAATCGAACGATGCTATTAGTATAGCCAAAAAATAGTTTAAGTTCTGCTATATTTTCTAGAGATCGGGATAGTACTAAATTTAAAACATGTGCATAACAAGGAATAAAATTTGCCATCGGGCATTCATCAAGGACCTTCTTTTGAACACCACCCCCCTCGCCGGACATAACTGCGGCACCATCGTAGGATTGTCCTATTAACTTTTCCTTGCAGTCGTATGTTTCAAGAATTTTAAATATATGATTGGATAACTCATTTGCATTACGACTTGCGCTAACGTCAAAAAATCCAAGAAATCTTTCTTGTATACCATCCTCTGACAAGTACCGAAATATGGCACTCAGTTGTTCCCTATGACTCAAATCTGGTGTTTCGTCGATCATAATCGACACGAACCGAGCATCCTTGATTTCCGTTTTAATTTCGGATTTAATAACCGCCGCGATACTATGTATCAAATCGTTTTGAATATCGTTGGATAAACCTGAAAAAATTGGATTGTGTGTACTTGAACACTGCTCTAAATGGGATTCCAATAAAGTGTCATATTTAGATAAAAAATAAACCGCTTCGACATAATTGCCACGATTATCTGAACTAGACCTTTCATCATGACCGCGAAATGCTAACTCCTGTCTGCCTAATAAAATGACCGTGTCAATAAAACGTTCCATTAGTTTCCGATTTTTATCTACTTTTTTATTATGAACAACGAAAGAATTTCCTAAAGAAGTTTCAATGCGATTCGTGCCGAATTCGTGTAGGGATAAACAACAACGAATATGTTTTTCTGTCTTAATATGTTTTTTCGAAGAATTAACTAAATTATTTATATCAGTGAAACCCGTTCGGCTCCAAACACTGGCGGAGTTTGAAAAAAGAAGACAAGCAAAACAAAACATTTTATTAAGCTTGCAACTCCCAGTTAGCCACTTATATTTTTGGTATAAGGAAACATTAAAATGTGTCACAAAACCATTTCTCCTTTGGTAATTAATATTTATAAAAGGCATAGAGCGCCCTACGTCTATAATTTTTTTTTTATCAAGAAAAGATAGCTTACTAAAACTATTTGAATCCTCCAGGAGGAAATCAGTTAAACAGCAATCTACACTAATCAAAGACATTTCCAAAAAAAAATCTAAAACTGCACTAAAATTAGGAAGCTAAAATGTTTTTATCAGTAAGTTGGTAATAAAAGAAACTAAAAAATTACACATTAACCTTCACTTTCACTTTCACATCTAACTTTTCACTATTTTAATTTAAGATTTTATCAAATTGGCTTTACAAAACACTAGATTTTTTCAAGTTATTGCACTTGTGCAACGCAGTCTGTCAATAAATTCCAACTGATTCTAAATTAAAATTTGAATTCCTGCTTAAAAAAAAAACAAGTGTCGGTATTTTATTTGACATGAACTTCTCTTAAGCGATATGCTGAATTTACTCTGCTGACAAATTGCCATAATATTCTACCATATTTTATTTCATAAGACAAAAGTATAACAATAAATTTGTAAAAACATCGAAGCATTAACTGTCACAAGAGAGAAAAATGAAAGCTCAACTTCTTACATCAACACGCATATCAATATCAACATCAAATTCAAAATCAAGAATCAACCCACATAACACATTCAGATATTATGTCATAAGAAAAAAGAAATAAGTCAAAGAACACCGTGTTATTAGACACAATGTTGCAAAAAAAACGAGTCAAACGTAGCACCTGCATTCCTGCAACATGTTGATATCTTCCGATTGAAACGCAATGCTAATCGCAAAAGGGAGAATGAAATGAAACAATTCCAAGTATTCAGCGTGAGATTTGGTTTATAAGACGAAATGTAGCGTCTTTTTCTTTGAATATAAAAGCGGGTGTTGAACAAAGAGGATCGGAACCGCAATGCTTGTAGAAGAAAGGGATATAAAACAAGTAAATAAGACGGAAAAATATTTTTTATTCTATTATAGAGAGCAGCGGTAGTTGAAAACTTTTTACTAAGAGTATTTTTGTGACTCTTCGTTGGTTTGTTGTTTGTGATTTGTGGATTGTGGAATGTGGTTGAATCTTGATTCTTGAATGAAGTATGAGGATACAGACGAGAGGTAGAATGAAAATATTAAACTTATTCGATAGCTTATGTGTGAGTGTGTAGATTTTATTTTATAATTAAAATACGGGACGGGTTTCATTTTTCATATATTTATTTGGCAGATAGTGCTTACTTTTGGTGGATTTTTAAAAGGGAAGACGGTAGGAATCGTGTTATATGGACGCCACGCCACTGGTAGCTATAACATTATAAAGGTATTCAAAAATCCCTTTAATGCGAGTACATTATAAAAAACAAAATATATAATAAGTTCACCTTAAAAATTATTCAAAAATGTTTTGATTGTCTGCTATATGTGCAAATCGGCAAATGACATCGTCTTTACGACGAATATCGAGCTACGGAAAGCAAACAGTGAATGGTCGAAATGACATCGTTCAGACGATAGATGATTATTGATGGTACGGAATGCAAGAGTATTATCAAAGTGATCTCGTCAGGCGATAATCGACTTAAGGAATGACCCCGCTGCTTGTGCCCAACAAGTCATTCGTGAAAAGTAGGTAAGTGAGATCCAAAAGAACGCCAAGTTTTCAATTTCCGTGGACTTATTAAACATTTTAAGCATAGCAAAATCGAAAAAACGCTACGTTATTAAGGTTCTAGGTAAGACGAGATTAAGTGACTTGTTGTCATTTGTATGGCCGCAAATATATGACCACGTCATCTGAAAAAAATAGTCATTTCGCCCCGAATTACTTGCACTAAGACTGGATGATCCATTTCACCAAAATGGTCATAAATGCACATGAAGAGCTGTGAAAAACTATTTGTGGTCACATCGTATGCAAGAAGCAAACATGGTATTGTTTTGTTTTAGGTTACCAGTTTTTAATGTGAGACTCTAAAGAACCATGCAAAACGTTTTTTTTTTTTTAATGCGCCTGCGAGAGAAATAGATTAGAGCTCTACGCTTTTTTAATTGGGATTACAGTTTGGTAGAAGAAAAGAGCAAAGGTTACGATTGAGAACCGTTTTTTTAGAGCCAAAAAAAACAATTGAACAGGCATATTATCTTTCTCAAAGAAAAGTTATGTAGGTAGGACGGGCTTGTAGCCCTGGCAATCACCTTTATAACGCCCTCAGCATGATTCTTTAGAGACAAAATCCCAAAATCGTCCATTTCCCTCGCAAGCACCTTTAAAATAACTATGAGCAATGTTCTTTAGAGACACAAATGTAGAAGCTATGATCTAACAACCCTTTTTTAATTTGTTGCCAGAACCATTTACCGAAGAAGTGGCTTGTGTTTTTTTTTTGTATTTTGACAGCATATGCTCTTATATGGCACCTCGAAAATTCAGTAAATCGGATATGGTCATTTCAGATTTTCTGTGGCATACGTACATAATTCCTGTTTATCTGTCAAAATCAGCTTGGTCACATGAACATATTTGACAGATTTCTGTCAATTATGGCCACAGATATCACCACTTGTCAAAAAATGTAATCAAATCTTTTTAAAGATTTCCCAAGTTTTATTTGGACGGATCTTGGATGACATCTAGAGAGGAATCGCTCAATCTGCTACTTGATACTCACTTCACAGGTAGCTCCAATATTACCGGCAATAATAGGCATAACAGGTCATATGCACAGGTAACTTACTCTCACGGTCTGATAACTAGGGACAAGCTGACTTGGGCGCTACAAAGCTTCAAACCTTTCAAGTCCGCAGGACCAGACGGCATAATACCTGCCGAACTATAAATGTCAGTGGATATCATCCTGCCTGTGCTGGAGATGATCCTGGAAAGCTGTCTAGATCTGGTTTATATCCCCCGGGCTTGGAGAGAAGTAAAAGTTGTATTTATACCCAAGGCAAATATTCCCATGTCAAAAGGACCTCAAAACGCTGGAGCGACTGATTGATATCCATCTTCGCATGAACATAAATCCGCAATTGCTGTCTGCGGGTGGAAACCGCTCTTCATTCCTTAGAACGCACTATCGAATACTCTCTTCATCACAAGGAGTACACCATGGTTGCTTTCCTTGACATAGAAGGCGCCTTTAACAACGTTAACATATCTGCAATCGCAAATGCACTGTCAGAACTGAATGTCGTCACTAGTCGGATTATCAATTCAAAACTGGGCGTAACATCTGCTAGGAGGTCTGTCAATAGAGGTACGCCGCAAGGCGGTGTTCTTTCTCCCCTTCTCTTAAACTTGGTGGTGAACAAACTACTGATAAACCTGGGAGGGAAGGGCTGCAGGGTTATTGCCTATGCGGATGATGTTATCGCCGTCTCTGGAAAACACCTCAACACCATAACGGAACTTCTACAAAACGCTCTTAACAAGCTAACGAGATGGGCTAATCGATGCGGACTGGGCGTAAACCCTCACAAAACCGAGATTTTCCTCTTTTCCAGGAAATATAAAATCCCATATATTGACCCTCCCCCTATTAGCGGTACAAGCTTAACTTTCTCTGACGAAGCAACATTTTTGGGCTTAGTCTTCGATAGGAAGTTAAGCTGGAAACCCAATATACAAGAAAGAGTCAAGAAAGCTACAGTAGCACTTTTCTCTTGCAAAAAAAACCATTGGCAACAAGTGGGGTATACAACCCCGCATCACGCATTGGCTATATGCGGCCTGTTCCGCTGTCTGCTTAACAGCTACCTCACAGTGGACCAAGAAGAATATTGGACACTCCATCATTCTGGACTCCTTTGAGTATCTACCTACAAACATAGACTACACCATACCCCGTTTGCAGTTCGGAAAAATCTTCCAAATCACCATTCCTTCCAGATCATTCTGGGATGATGAAGCATTTGCTTAGGATAAATCGATCCACTTCTATACCGATGCATCAAAAACTGTGATGGGGTAGGTGGTGGCGTTTTCTCAGGAACGCTAAATCTCAGTCTCTCTTTCCGTCTTCCTGATTACTGAAGCGTGTTCCAGGCGGAAATTTTGGCGATAAAAGAAGCCCTGACGTGCCTAAAGACGAATGTGATATCCTCAAAGGATATCCGTATCTTCTCAGATAGTCAGGCCGCGATTAGTCTCAGCGACTCAGTCTCTTCAAATTCCATCGTAGCCCTATATTGCCGCTCATCTATTTCGGAGATGGCAGAGCAGTTCAATCTCGCCAAAAAGGAACCACATTACCTCTTTTACCTGATTAAGGTTCCCTAGGTATACCAATCGCTACTTGCAAACTCTTGTTCAAGCTATCCGCAATCGAGAGAACAAACCTTAGGTGGACAAGTAACAATACATGTCTAGCGACTAAGCGGATCTGGCCAAAGCTGCATCTGCGACGCTCTTAGTGTCTAATCTCATTAAACCGACTGCATATTAGCTCCACTATAGGTGTCATTACTGGGCACTGCTTAATAGGCAGGCACGCATCTAGACTTGGCGTGTACTCAAACGATTTCTGCAGAAGTTGCATGGAAGTGGAGGAGGAGGAGACTATACTTCACCTTCACTGCACTTGTCCTGCGCTCTCCCATAAAAGAAATCTCTATCTAGGGGACTTCTTGTTCAATGATATAAGTGACTTAGCCAACAATAGCGTTAGAAGTCTTTTTCTTTTTTTTCTTTTTTTTCTTTTTTTTGTTATTTTCTCCTTTATTAATTTTGAATTATTTCATAGTTTCCCATAAAAAGCATGTACAATATTTCATAAGATTTATCTTTTTATACCCTACTCTAGGGGTATATTAATTTTGACGCATAGTTTGTAACATACCTTAATATTGCCCGTAGACCCCTAAAATTTACTATATTTATGATCAGCATCGATAGTAATGTCGATCTAGCCATGTCCGTCCGTCCGTCCGTCCGTCGGCAAAAATTAGGCCTTTAAACTGGACCTAGAGAGCTGAAATTTTAACCATATACTCTCTAGGGTCCCGAAATAATCAAGTTTACGAATTTTTGAAATCCGCCCACAGACACGCCCACAAACTCAAAAAAAAAAAATTTTGGAAAAAATCGAATTTTGAGCTAGGAAGCTGAAATTATTTATATATGATCTATGACTCCTAAAACTGCTCGGGATATAAAATTTTCAAAATCCTCCCACTGCCACGTCCACAAAAAAATAAAACAATTTTATTGAAAAACCAAAATTTGAGCTAGGGAGCTGAAATTTTTAATATATACTCTCTAGGGGCCCTTTAAGCTCATGTATAAATATTTTCAAAATCCGCCCACTGACACGCCCACAAATAAATAAAACAATTTTTTTGAAAATCCAAAGTTTGAGCTAGGGAGCTGAAATTTATAATATATACTCTCTAGGGGCCCTTTAAGCTCATGTATAAATATTTTCAAAATCCGCCCACTGACACGCCCAAAAATAAATAAAACAATTTTTTTGAAAATCCAAAGTTTGAGCTAGGGAGCTGAAATTTATAATATATACTCTCTAGGGGCCCTTTATGCTCATGTGTTAATTTTTTTTAAATCCGCCTACTGACACGCCCACAATTAAATAAAACAATTTTATTGAAACACCCAAGTTTGAGCTAGGGAGCGTTTTTTTTGATAAAATCCTTTAAATGTAATATAACAAAATATGTAGAGCGTTCTTAACAATTTAACCATACTTAGACTTTTGTCACGCCCACTTATGAGGGATAGGAATAAGAATAGGGTATCCAACAGTTCGCCCAAGCGGACTGTAGCCCGTCCCTATGTTTGTAACATGAATTCAACGGATTAATAAATCTAAATCTAAAACAAAAAAAAAAAAACAAAAAAAAAAAATTCTATCGCGCTTCATAAGAAGCACCTACTGGTTCAACAAGCAGTGAGCGAAATCCCCAGATCTGTGTGGTACCACAATGGACCTAGTATTGGTCTAAGTGTGTTGGCCTTTTGCTGACAGTCACGTCAACCTAACCTAACCTAAGCTCTCGTTTTCATTTTGTTTTTGGATTTCATATCATTATACCCTATTCTAAGGGTATATTAATTTTGACGCATAATTTGTAACATACCTTAATATTGCCCGTAGACCCCTAAAAGTTACTATATTTATGATCAGCATCGATAGTAATGTCGATCTAGCCATGTCCGTCCGTCCGTCCGTCGGCAAAAATTAGGCTTTTAAACTGGGTCTAGAGAGCTGAAATTTTAACCATATACTCTCTAGGGTCCCGAAATAATCAAGTTTACGAATTTTTGAAATCCGCCCAAAGACACGCCCACAAACTCAAAAAAACAAAATTTTGGAAAAAATCAAATTTTGAGCTAGAAAGCTGAAATGTTTTTTATATGATCTATGACTCCTAAAACTGCTCAGGATATAAAATTTTCAAAATCCGCCCACAAAAAAATAAAACAATTTTATTGAAAAACCAAAGTTTGAGCTAGGGAACGTTTTTTTTACAAAAGCTTCGTTTTTGTTTGGTAAAATCTTTTAAATGTTATATAACAGAATATGTATAGCGTTCTTAACAATGCAACCATACTTAGACTTTTGTCACGCCCACTTATGTGGGATAGGAATAAGAATAGGGTATCCAACAGTTCGCCCAAGCGGACTGTAGCCCGCCCCTATGTTTTTTTTATTATGGAATCTTTTTTCTTGGGGCCTGTGCCGCAGGGCTTTTTCACAGTACCTACAGATGACGCGAAAATAAAATAAAAAACAACAAAATATTCATGTGCTGTTCATTTATTTTCGAAAAGTATTTATTTTTAAACCAATATTAAACGATTCATGAATATTGTACACGATTTGATATTTTTTTATTTTTTGTTTGCTACCCTCGTATTCCTTGCCCGTATATGTTCCTAACCCGGCATCATAGCGAGCATTATATTTAAATTGTACAAAAATCACAGATAAATTTATTTAAAAAAAAAAGTTTAAAACGAAAACTTGAACTAAAAAAAAAAGAATCAAGGAAAATACATTAAATCAAACAAATTGTTTTTACCAATTCATAAATAGTCCTTAAAAGCTATATAATTGAACAAAACATAATATCGATTTAACAGAGTGGAAAAAATAAAAACTTGAAACATTTGGTTTATGATTTGGCATCACGGACGGTTACCAGGGTCGCCACATGTTGTCAGAGGTTTCTTCGGCATTAGCTTCCTGCTTTGGATTGCCATTGTTATCGATGTTTTTTAGCTGTTTCTCCAAACTAGCCCTTTTACTTGAGGGTTCTTCAGAGCTATCGTCAAAGGCATGGCGTCGTTTCGATGGTACCAGGTTCAACTCTTGCTTGACATCAGGCGAACGAATGAATATTTTACTCGATTCAGCGCTGGATGGTGTTGAGAAAACTCCCGAAGAACTGCTATGACTGCCATCCAAGGGTGGAGTTATCGATCGAGATGCAAAATCTGAGCTTGTGTGCATAATCGAATCTTCTTCTTGACTAGAAATCGACGAAATCGGACTTAGTGGTGGACTAGCAGTGGTTGCTGATGGCGGAACAGATGTGTTGATGTCGTGATAGCTTGGCGGTGGAAACCCC
This sequence comes from Portevinia maculata, assembly GCA_949715645.1. Taxonomy (NCBI): domain Eukaryota; kingdom Metazoa; phylum Arthropoda; class Insecta; order Diptera; family Syrphidae; genus Portevinia; species Portevinia maculata. Next base: position 106,894,920 of record OX454525.1, on the reverse strand, counting down.
ATTTTATTCAAAGGCTTACTGAACGCGCTCATGCGCGGAAATCCGCTTGCAAAGTCAACGTTCGCAGTTGGTATATTTGGTACGCAAAAGGATACTGCTTCATTGGTGTTCGGCTTTATTGGTTTAGCATTTGTACTTGGCATGATAAGGGCGAATTCACCGGATGGGAGAAGCGATGGTATGAGGTTTACACCGCCCATTTGAACTCGTCCATTATTATTAGCATCTTGTGGCATTACGAACGGTATGTGGGCAGTTGTGTTGACAAAGTTTTGGGCACTTTGCGATCGATAACCACTGGAAAAGTTACTAAATGATCCAATCTGTTCTAAACTATTGGCACAGTTGTTCAAATAGTTTGACAGTCGTTGTTGTGTGCCAGCATCTACACCATCCATTTGGCCGATATACCGCTTAACCTCATCAGCACATTCAACAAAGCCGGTCTTGAATTTATGGATCACAGAGGGGTCGGTCTGAATTGCCATTGAAAGCTGTCGCCTTTGCATAGATTGTAGATGTTTTACAGTCATCTCAAGGATGTCGGCTTTCTCAAGTTTAGTGTGTCGCGCTGGCTGTAATGAAATGGAAATAGGAAGAGATAAGGTATAATATCGGTATAAGTATTTGGCTATATTGTGGAAGATTAGATGCATGGGCGATCAACAATCGAAAAAGCTTAAGAACATAAGGATCGAATCCAATTGCTGAAGACCTTAAAGACTCGCTATGGCATATGGATGTGACACCCAATGAGATCCCCTTCACTCATTCTGAACATAAATTTGCATGCATAATTATAACATACATTTGCAAAGATTTTTTTTTACAAGAGTTCAAACGAAAGCTTTTTTGTTGATGCCACTTTAAAGAGCGTTTATTATGATAAAATATTTTCCCAAAAGTATTTAATTTTATTTACGTCTCTTGTAGTGGCAGAAAGTTTTGTTCCGCCAATAGAATGGCTTTCCTATTTCTAGGTCCGGTTTGTTGCCTGGCATTTGATACGAATTGTGGAAAGCCAATAAATTTAGTAAAAAGACTTTTTCAATTGGAGCGAGCAGATCTTTAAAATTCAGAGGTAAGTCTGCAAATTAAGCTGCGTAGTGAAGAAACACAAAATATTAGAAAAAATATTTAAATAGTAAAATTGTGTAAGCAATTTTTGAGAAATAATAAATGGTAAAAACATGAAAAACCCAACAAAACCTTTCACTTAAGCAGCGGATGAGAGTGAACTAGAAGCTCTTTTAAAAAGGGGTGATCGTTTTTTCAATTAATAAATCTAGGTTGCTGATATATTTAATTGTTTACTTCCAGGTTTAATTAAAGCTGGTGTACCACAAGGCAGTGTACTTGGTCCAGTGCTATACCTTTTATTCACTAGCGATCTGACTGAAAGTGCAGAAACAACAATAGCAACTTTCGCAGATAGATACTGCTGTACTTGCTGTGGGAACAACCATCGAAATAGCAACAAAAAAAACTTTAAATAACAATAAACAGTATCTCAGTATGGACTAAAAATAGCAGATTAGAGTCATTTACTCAGCCCATATTAACTATACGTATAAAAACGAACCACACATGCCAGTATCCATAATCAAAAATAAAGTGGAATACTCAAACACAGTTAAATATCTGGGAATGACTATAGACGCTAAACTGCATTGGAAAGCACATGTAAAGAAAAAGAGAGCGATCAGTTGAACATGCGATACAGCAAAATTAATTGGCGTATTGGGATCTACTCGTCACTGTCCAACGCAACGCTGATCCAGATAGATATCTTAATACTGAAATGGTTGAAGATGAAGTTAAAATTTGCTCAAAGGCACGAAGTAGGCTTCTAAACCACGTTGGAAATAACAGAACTGCTCAATACTGACAATGTTATCAGAAGACTGAGGCGGGTAAAACCTTTCGATCTATAAGAGTTATCTAAGGCGAAAAAATTAGATAACTTCGAACATAACTGCTTAGAAATGGCGACAAATGGCGGATTTTTCTTTTCAATTTTGTTAAATTATTCAAAAATTAATTGCCGATTAGTCGAACGACTAAGTGCAAAACCAGCCGGGATGAGGTCCCTCACTATTGCAGAAGCATCCCTCGCGTCGTAGCTCCGCAATGTCTTTCGATGATTTTTCCTTTCAGCGAACCTCCAACACAAAAAACTTCCAGCTGTCAAAATATTCAGTGTAGTTTGCAGTTGCACACTTGACGCTTGCCGATCTTTTAAAATTATTAAAAAATATTACCAAAGTTGGAGCTCGGTTGTTGGTGCTCAACATTGGTTAAATAGAGAATATGATCGACATCAACGTTACTCTGAGTAGGCTATACGCCGCACTGTGAAGAAGTATGAGCGTGAGATCCCTTTACAGGACAATATGCCACTAACCAACCAACAGACGCGAAGTGAGGGGAATATTGTAGCAGCAGCGGCGAATATTGCCGATGAACCGAATTTCTCGATTTCACGATGATCGACAATTGCCCTTTTCTTCGACTTCTACTTAGAGAATTTCATGTAAGGTTTTAAGCCTTCATCCTTAAAATTTAAATATTGGGCATTAACAGCCCATACAACGCCTAAAAGAAGGAAGGAAGGATGCAAACTTCTAACAAACATCCAAGAGTATCCATTGTCAATAGAAGCTTCTCAAATTTGCCGTTCGGATTCGGCTTAAAATTGTAGGTTCATTCCACTTCACTCAAACAAAAGGTTGGGAAAGTAAGGTTTTAGGCCCAGTATGGGCTCTTAATGCCTCATATTCTTGTTCTTTTGGGGGTCACTACAGTGATGTTTTAACCCGTCCCGTGCTATGCTATGTAGGTACAGTGCTCTTCACTTGATTAGACGCACACATTTTTGTTACATAAATTTAATTTATTTGTTAGTGCGTGTAACAATTATCAATAGACTTTTTAATTTATTTTGTTCTCTTTTATTTTTATTTTTGTTGTTTTTTTTTTATATATATTTTCAGCACTTTGTACAAACACCATGTTTTAAAATCACATCAAAAATCCTATTTTTTAAGTGAATCATACAGTTTTTCTAAATAATTTAAGGGAATCGTCCTCCAGGCTTCTTTTATTGCGACAGTTAGCTCTTCACAGGTCTCATACTGCCTACCTGCTTCGTAAACTTTATGCGTGAGCCATCCCCAAACATTTTTAATTATATTGAGGTCAGGTGAATAAGGTGGCCACGGCAACAATTCCACATTTTCTTCGGCAAGAAAGCTTTTCACGGCAAGAGCGTTGTGGATTGGCACATTGTCTTGTTGTAATAATCACTGTAGAGGCCCGAACAGTTCTTTCACGGTGGGGAAGGCTGATTGCAAAAGGGCTTTGTAGGAAACTCCCGTCATTTTGTTGGAAATGAAAACCAAATCGAACGCCCCATTACTCTCCTTGCCTCGAATGGTGATGTGTCAAAAACTTTTCCTTTTTTCTAAGATCATGGAAGTAGTAGTTGTAATCATCAGGGCCATCCAAATTAAATTTTTTTCATGTGAAAAAAACACATTTCGCCAATTTAGCGCTCTTCCAAGGTTGGTGTCCCATGTCCTGTGAAGGCGTGCCAATTCCAACCGCTGTTCTTTTCTTACGGCGTTTAGTGGGGGCTTTTCTTATTTTATTTTTTAATTTTAGATGTTCTGCACTCAAAATAGCTCGCCGAACAGTTTTTCGTGATGTGCTGGCAGTTATCCCAGCTTTTTCCTTTATTTTGCTTCTGGAGACAGCTGAATTTGACGCTATTCTTATGATTTTTCTTTTGTCCTGAGGTGTTAAAGTTTTTGTCCTTGCCTTGTAATTTTTACCGTATGGAGCACTGTTTTTTATGTCATTTCTCAGAACGTGGTCACTTCGGCCTATTTTCTTGGCAATGCTTCTCATTGAAAACCCTTCAGAATGCAAGGCGTCAATTTTGCCTTTTTCATCCGCGGTTAAAACATTTTTTTCCCCCATTTTTAATGAAAATTAATAGAAAACAGTCCTTGCTTCTTAAACTTTGTAGCTAACTAAAATATACGTAACAGATCGCGACCAACTAACTAATTTAATGGGTGCATCTAATCATGTGAACAAAAAAAAAATCACTTTTTCGTACAGCATAGGCAAGAAAGAGAAAAAATATCCGTTAACTTCCATTTACCTACCATTTGTTTGTGTTTTTTTGTTGAGAACTTAATAACTTTTCTAATAAATGCAATTTTTTGATAATTGTTACACGCACTAACAAAAAAAAAATTTATGTAAAAAAAATGTGTGCGTCTAATCAAGTGAAGAGCACTGTATGTATATTTGTATACTCTATTCTAAGGGTATATAAATTTTGACTCATAGTTTGTAATATACCTTAATATTGCCCGTAGATCCCTAAAAGTTACTATATTTATGATCAGCATCGATAGTAATGTCGAACTAGGCATGTCCGTCCGTCCGTCCGTCTGTCGGCAAAAATTAGGCCTTTAAACTCTACCTAGAGAGCTGAAATTTTAACCATATGTGTACTCTTTAGGGGCCCGAAATAATCAAGTTTAAGAATTTTTGAAATCCGCCCACAGACACGCTTACAGACTCAAAAAAACGAATTTATCGAAAAAATCGAATTTTGACCTAGAAAGCTGAAATTTTTTATATATGATCTTTGACTCCTAAAACTGCTCGGGACTCGGGAGATACAATTTTTAAAATCCGCCCACTGGCTCACAATTAAATAAAACAATTTTATTGAAAAGTCCAAGTTTGAGCTAGGGAGCTTAAATTTATAATATAGACTCTCTAGTTGCTCTTTATTCTTGCGTTTAAATATTTTAAATCCGCCTACTGACACGCCCACAATTAAATAAAACAATTTTATTCGAAAACCAAAGTTTGAGCTAGGGATCGTTTTTTTACAAAATCTTCGTTTTTTTCGATTAAATCCTTTAAATGTTATATAACAAAATATGTAGAGCGTTCTTAACAATTCAACCATACTTCAACTTTTGTCACGCCCACTTATGAGGGATAGGAATAAGAATAGTGTATCCAACAGTTCGCCCAAGTGGACTGTAGCCCGTCCCTATGTTTTTTTTTTTGCTTAGTATTCATGCAATTGATTAAGACCAGATACCTACCTATTTAAACAAAAAAGAAATTTAAAACAATTCTGTTTGGAATTTCTCGTTAACAACCGAATTTCCCTCAATAAAAGCCATATTTTTTGAAAGCGACTCCATCATTCCTTTTCAGACAGTTGGGCGTTGCATTTCCTAGTAATAAGGTAAACCTTGGTGCAAGCAGAGAGTACATAATTGTTATCCGCATCAACAATCGTTCGGACGATTATTGACTATCTATTTGAATTTCACTTTGTGTCATGTCCTTAGATAAACTGGTGTTTTGTTTTCGAAATGACATTGATGATATTTTATTAGCCTTTGAGTTTGTAATTTAGAACTGAATTTGAAGGAAAACTTTACTTAAATCGTTTTATTGCCAAAACCCTGTTTTTTCTTTACTACTTACTATCCATTGTGCAAGACGACGGATTTTATATCTTCTCTCTTCACAACTTTCCCTCACACTTAGTACCTACCTATCTACCTAAATAAATGGGCAAAACGCCATAAAAGGACACTGACCTCAATGGTGTAGCGCAATAAAATGTAATAATACCTAATTTAGCAAAGATTATCTCCTCCACGTGAAGATCCATAAAAATGGCCAAGGATTTCCATATCGTCAGGAAAACAAGATTTCCAAAACTCTAAAAATCAGTTCCCACAGGACCTGTTTCAATATGTATATAGGTTTTCCTTTTATTTTATTTTTTGTGTGCGTGGATAAAAGTGGACAGGTACAGAAATCATCTAAGACAATGAGAACATTTTTCACACGAGCACCTTCACATAACCTAACTAGATCCTTTCAGCATCTCGAAAACGGAATTTCATTACGGATCATCCATAAACCATTTTATGCATGGGAACGAACCACGAAGACAAGTGCATGAAAACGAAAACAAAAGACGATACACCAACAAACAGAAAAAAAAACAAATAAAGACGAACAAATTCTCATCGGAAATAAATTTGTACGAAAAGCGAAAAAAGCAACAAAAAACACACATCGAAGAAAACGATTTAAATCACAACAAAGAATCATTTTCATTCTCTCTGTAACTGTTCCTCTATCTTCCTTGCACAGGTTCATTGATACATGCTGATGATCATATTTCTCATTCTTCATTGGGCCGACTGTGTGTCGCTGTTGCACTGCACCGCACTGCACCCGGCACCATACCACAGCGCAGCGCGATCCTCAAAAGCATTATTAAGGTCGTGCGAAATGTTGGTGAACGATTTCGATTTAACATTCTGTCTGCCTACGTTTTTTGAGATGGATTCAAGGTTCCCAGGCATTTATATTGTCCTCTTTCCCTATATCCTATGGCTATGCATGGGTATGCATCTTCTTTTGGATCTCCTTTACATTGGCCTAAGTACCTGTTCACAGGAAACCTGTTCGTTTCATATTTTTTCTCAGCAAATATTTACACTTTTTTTTTCCCGAGATCAAGTGCACTATTGAAAGTGATGGGAAAATAAGGGACAAATGATTGCGTAAGATGTGCCTGATTGGGTAGATTGCATTGTGTGACATTTTAATCATTGTTAATCGCTCATTAGGAAAGAAAAAAAGGATCCTTTATACGGCTTTGTTTTGACATAATTTTTACTTTAAGGGATGGATATTGAGGAGTTACGCAATTTTAAATAATGTAGATAAATCGACACTGTACCTAGATGGATAATGCCGAATTATCGGTTTTGGATTGGATTTTGATCAGCGCTGTCAAACATTGTGGCGCAAGTTGGGTAGATCACTGGAATGCCAACTAGGAACATTATATTAGTATTAGTTGAGCACTCAAATTTGCGTTTTTTTATAAAAAGGATATGTTAACACATTATGCATACAAAATTTAAAGAAGCGCAACAAAAACAAGACGAGGTAGGACTTAAGGTAGGATTGGCCTCAGCGACGATGTCAAAAAATAAAATACATAAATAAACATAGGGACGGGCTACAGTCCGCTTGGGCGAACTGTTGGATACCCTATTCTTATTCCTATCCCTCATAAGTGGGCGTGACAAAAGTCTAAGTATGGTTGAATTGTTAAGAACGCTCTACATATTTTGTTATATAACATTTAAAGGATTTTATAAAAAAAAACGCTCCCTAGCTCAAACTTGGGTGTTTCAATAAAATTGTTTTACTTAATTGTGGGCGTGTCAGTAGGCGGATTTAAAAAAAATAACACATGAGAATAAAGGGCCCCTAGAGAGTATATATTATAAATTTTAGCTCCCTAGCTCAAACTTTGGATTTTCAAAAATTAATATACCCTTAGAATAGGGTATAAAAAAATTATTTTATTTATTTGTGGGCGTGTCAGTGGGCGGATTTTGAAAATTTTTTATCCCGAGCAGTTTTAGGAGTCATAGATCATATATATATTTTGTTTTTTTTTTTTTTTTGAGTTTGTGGGCGTGTCTGTGGGCGGATTTCAAAAATTCGTAAACTTGATTATTTCGGGACCCTAGAGAGTATATGGTTAAAATGTCAGCTCTCTAGGTCCAGATTAAAGGCCTAATTTTTGCCGACAGATGGACGGACGGACGGACGGACGGACGGGCGGCTAGATCGACATTAATATCGATGCTGATCATAAATATAGTAACTTTTAGGGGTCTACGGGCAATATTAAGGTATGCTACAAACTATGCGTCAAAATTAATATACCCTTAGAATAGGGTATAAAAAGAAATCATGTGAACCAAAAGCAATAATTTGTTAGATCGAACCGGCAAGCCCTACTTACAGACCAGAAGGAATGCAGTTAACTGGGAGGGCTATGATGTCGAAGTAGACACGCGAGAAGCAGGCGCAGTTTCGACCTCAACTCTTTTGTCTCAATATATTTTGTTGTACAAACAAGCCAAAAGATCGATTTTCTATCTACATACAAAGGTACAAAGTATGTACTGCAATAACCCACTATTTCTCATGTTTAGATGTTACTTAACACCCCTTAAAAAACCGCTCAAATAGGTCCGTTATACCCTTCCGGCCAAATAAACTTTGCCAGCAAAATTTTCGCTTAAATTGCGAAATTTCCTATCGAATGCACTAAAATTCATCAAAATCCGCGATGACAGTAAGATACATTTTTGCTTTTTTATAATAATAAATTTTATTTAACATATTTTCGGCTTACTAAGTCAACGCGTACCAAGTTGATTTTATTCGTTTAATTGTTTACATACTATCGACTTACATATGTATATGTACATTTTTTAAATCCGCGATGACGGGACTTTCAGTGTCATCGGCTCCTAGCCTATTTGGTTAACAAAATGAGGGAATTCCCCGACCGCCACTAGCTCGCCCGCGTCACCAATGTACCGCGACAACAAATGAAGCAACCGACAGATGCGTTCTGATATCTTTTTGTTTTGAATGTGTTGAAATTTTAATGATTATTTTGAATTTTTAGTTGTGCCCCACTTTGATTGATTTTAAATACTTAAAAAAATTGTAAGTACTACTTAGGTACACAATTTTGTTTAAAATGTTAGATTATTTCTGAGCTCGCAGCCTCTTGAGTCGGGGGCCCTTGGCATTTTGCCACCCCTGCCACCCTATAAATACGCCACTGAGTCCAACACACTAACCTCAGCACCACTGCGCCCACCAATTTCATTCAAGAAGCCACAGAAAAGAATCTCTTCCACACAAACTTTGCTTAGCGCCCAGTGAATACGTTGGGAACAAAAAACTACATCGACACCTTCCCGTAAGAATGTACTAAGCGACAATTTTTCAGAAATCACTTTTTTACATGTCCTTATAATTTGTGCCAAGCGCCACGTTTTGGGCTTGGTTTGAGGTTTCTACCAATGATACAAAAGAAACAATATAGAAATAAAAATTGAAGTATCCGAATTTGATAGGTATAGCTGTTTGTTATTCCCGGTAAGCGCCATTTACCCCTGTATCAAGCGAAAATCTTTAGACCATAAAAATATTCTAAGCGACGAAATCCTCTGTATCAAACAACAATCTTTAGACCATAAAAATGTTATAAGCGACAAAAACTTTTTATCTGATTGAAATTTCGTTTATGAAATAATTTAAAAAAATTGCGGCGCAAATCTCAATCAAAATTATGCTTATCACTACGAAATATACAAATAATTACCTACACAGGAAGTTTTTTTTGTCTCCTGTAAAATTTTAAAAATTTCGCTTAGTACATTCTTACGGGGAGGTATCGAATTGATGTAGGTACTCGTAGTTAACCGCTCAAAAACAAAAATGTGTGGTATAATTACATACTTTTATTTGTATTGTCTTAGACATGTGGTAGTAAATGTTTTCATAAACTTACGTCTTTCTTCATTGCTTCCAGTATTAACGATTTCAATTCATTTAGGCAGTGGTTAATTCTTGCACGTCTCCGCTTTTCCATTATAGGCTTGTTACTCTGAAAAAAATATATATATGAAAACTAAGTCAAGCTATGATAGGAAACTATAACTTTATTACTTAACTAACATTAGTACTAAGCTGCCGTAGTACCCGGACTAGCTTGTCCAGGTTAAAGTTAGTACTTATGCATTTCTTCACATCGCTAGTACCACTCAATTTATCAAGCCGTACTAACGACTTTATACGTATAAACTGGTGTAATACGAATTTAGACATTATTTTGACAGTTGAAATGTCATGTTAATTTAATTTCATGATAATAGTTGGATTTGTGTAATTTAGTTTTTTCTTAATTAATTTAAGAAATGTGGCAAATAGGTATTATGATTTGCTGTGCATATTTTGTGTTATTGTGTGTGGGAGTGATGTGTCAACGGAGGTATGCAACATTTGTATCGAAAAAATGATGGTGATGATGCAAACTGACTTCGAAAAGTTTGAGTGATAGCTGTAAATGCTCAAAGGGTGATTGGTGGCCTAAGAGCAAGAAGATTTGCTCGTGTACCGAAACTCACAGTACAGCCATATGGTGTTTCAGCCATGCAGCAAATGCCGTGCAGCGAAATGTTTTTTTATGTAAAAAAAAACACATTGCTTATTGGATGTCAATTCTTGATGCAACTTGTCTCTATTTCTAATCTTGATACCCCAATTGTAGTAGAACATAAAAATTTGGTACAATGTTTCCGACTTGACGTTTAGTGCTGTGAAATTCTATGACAATACCTAACATCTTAGTCTGTTTAGTCGTTCAGTGATATTTAAATCGGGCAAAAAGCATACTGAATGAAGGCAATTTCTACTGCACGTGTGCATATGTGCTTTGATGCATGCATTACTGCTTGCTTCCCTGGTGCACATGTGTTTCAGCCACAAGCCAGGTAGAATTGAATTGCTCGCCTTTGCCAGGACTAGACACAAGTCGACTGGCTAGAGTCCTTTTCACTAATGAGCCCAGGTTTTGTCCGCGCTCATCAGTTGGAAGTGGCAGAGTGTGGAGACGATCAGGTTGGAGATACTCTTCGGCAACGGTAAACGGTAGTAATTTTCTGGAGAGGTTCGATCGTTACCGAGTACTTGCAAATAGAAGACTCCCTGAAGAAGATTGGTGACTTGGTAACGAGCAAATTTATACAGTGCTATAATTTAAGTATTTGGGAGTATTATTCATGTATATTCTAAATCTTTCAAAGCATGCTAAAGCAAAAAGTGGAGAGGCTAAGTTGACGCTTAATTTGATGTGGCCAAAACTTTTCGCTAAACAGAATATTGACCATTCATCCAAATTCAAAGTGTTCAATGCAACAGTCAACACCTGTATGTGCTATGGTACACAGGCCTTTGGAGTAATTCCCTTTGAAGAATTTGAGGCGGTTCAGAAAACTTTCTTCAAACGCATTTTTAGATTGCCGAATTCCACACCGACTTATGCAATACACGTAGTCTGGTCTACCACCAATCTACATAAGGAATCTAAAAGCAAATTCTGACAATTGTTTTAGAGTGATGAGTAGAAGTGTCGCAAATCTCCACAGAGTAATAATGGCAAGATTACTACGAACCAATGATTCACCCTTCAGAGAATGGAATCAGCTAGCCTTATCCCACGACCTCTCACTGTCGTTAACAGAAAGCAATGTTAATGAGTGGCCTGATATATTTGCGACAATTATCTCGAAAATAGATGACCAGATCTTCAACGAACACTTAACCAGGGCATCATCGTCAACTTCCAGAACTATCTACCGAAATCTTAATCATCTAATACTTACTGAAGACAGCTACTTTAATGTAAAGAATTCAGCATACAAAATAAGCATGGTATTCAAAGCGAGAATAAATATATTTCATCCCTCATAGAGTCGATCTTCAACAAATTTGTTATCTGTGCAACAGAAGAGAGTTAGACGATATTTACCATTTTATTGCAGTTTGCCTGATCTTACAAGAGATTCGACGACTGTATTTTCAAGAAAGTTTTTTGTCCGTTAATTCTCTTTACGAAATATTAAATGGTGCTCGAGGTTGGACTACCCTGTATAGTTACTGCAAACATGCTCTAATATATCGTAATAGGTTTTGAAAAACCACGTTTTATGCTTATTATTGCTTTTATGTTCCAAATCATATAAAATTGTTGTGTTCCAAATCACTCCAAAATTGTAACCCCTTCATGTTGCAAATCATTAAAATTGTTAAAATTCGCTTTACTCATCAATTTTTTATTTTTTTTTTATTTTTTGTATTTTTTGTAACATTAATATTCACTTTTTACTTTCTTACTCTCATCTCCTTTTTCTTGTTACTTTATTACTTTTGTTTTATAATGTCACTTCCGGCAGACGGCAGCATAGCCATGTCCGTATTCTTAAGTAAAGTATAACTTGTACACTTTTTGTTATTAGTGAAAAAATAAAGAAGAAGAATAATAATAATAATAATAATAATAATAATAATAATAATACTTGCAAGAAGTGGAAATCGACGTGAGGGCTTGGTTTGCGATGAGCCCGTATATGAATCCCATAACCGAGGAGCGAGGCAATTTGGACGGCTACATCGTAACAAATGTTATCCAATGTGTAGCCCTGCATAGGGAGGCAGAACTCATTAAGCAAAATATGTATAAATGTAAAATGTTGATATATATGAAGTTTTGGCCAATTTTCATTTCTACCCCTTCACCTTTTAAATTTTTTTAATATAAATTACTTATTTTTATATCAATACACAAAATTGTATGATACATAATATACTCTTAAGGGGTCCATATAAATATCCTAAAAATCCACCCACTATTAAAAAATAAAAAACTCTTTATAAATAGATCAATAGAAATGAAAGGCTTATTCCTCGCAAAGTATGTAGATAAAGTTGTTCTTAACAATTCCTTCCTACAATGTTTTCTGCCACAGCCACTTTTTAGGGGCGTTTATTCAATAAAATTCTTTAAAAAATGTACAAAACAATTTGTATAACAAAATTATTGAACAGTAAACTATCTTACGTTAGTCATGTTGAATATATATCTGATAAGGCCAACAGAAAATGGGGTATGTTAACACGCTATACTGGCGAATTTTCTGACCCATACGTTATAAAAACGTTCTATGTATCATTTGTTCGATCCATTTTAGAATATGCCTTCATTTCATTGTTTTGTATCCTACTACAAGGTACATATCCTTAAAATTGAATCAATTCAAAAGAGATTTCTTAGATTTTGTCTAAGAGGGCTTCCTTGGATTAGCTCCATCAGTTTACCCTCTTATCAATCAAAACTTAAATTTATTAGTTTAGAATCTCTAGAAGTTAGAAGAACGGTGGCTAGAACTATTTTCATCAATAGACTACTCATTGGTGAGATTGAAGTTCTGAGCCTTCTCAGTATAGGTGTATCTGCTTTTGGTTTCAGAAGTCATCGATTTTTAGGGTTCCGTAGCCAAATGGCAAAAAACGGAACCCTTATAGATTCGTCATGTCTGTCTGTCCGTCCGGGCATGTCACAGCCACTTTTTACCGAAACTATAAGAGCTATACTGTTGAAACTTGGTAAGTAGATGTATTCTGTGAACCGCATTAAGATTTTCACACAACAATAGAAAAAAAACAATAAATTTTGGGGGTTCCCCATACTTAGAACTGAAATTAAAAAAAATATTTTTTCATCAAACCCATACGTGTGGGGTATCTATGGATAGGTCTTCAAAAATGATATTTTTTTCTAAACTGAATAGTTTGCACGAGAGACTCTTCCAAAGTGGTAACATGTGTGTCTATCTTCCTCTTAACTATATAACAGTATATGAGAAAGTTAAAAGCAGCAACAGTTTTGGAAGAAAATCAAGAAAACCAAATCCCAAGAAACGATTGGTGACTGATTTTGACGGAATCTACGGAGATTCTGAGCCTCAAACACGATTAATTCGTGCTGTTAAAATTCACGTATAAAAAGCGGCCAAGTGCGAGTCGGACTCGCCCATGAAGGGTTCTGCACGAATTATAATTATTATTTACTTAGGCACCTATTACAGATTTATTATTAGAAAATAATGGTTCACGGCTTACGCATAAGGTTTATGTTTATGAAATTAAATGTTTTTATACCCTATTATAAGGGTATATTAATTTTGACGCATAGTTTGTAACGTACCTTAATATTGCCCGTAGACCCCTAAAAGTTACTGTATTTATAATCAGCATCGATAGTAATGTCGATCTAGCCATGTCCGTCCGTCCGTCCGTCCGTCTGTCGGCAAAAATTAGGCCTTTAAACTGGGCCTAGAGAGCTGAAATTTTAACCATATACTCTCTAGGGTCCCGAAATAATCAAGTTTACGAATTTTTGAAATCCGCTCACAAACTTAAAAAAAAACAAAATTTTGGAAAAAATCGAATTTTGAGCTAGAAAGCTGAAATGTTTTATACATGATCTATGACCCCGAAAACTGCTCGGGATATAAAATTTTCAAAATCCGCCCACTGACACGCCCACTATTAATTAAAACAATTTTATTGAAAATCCAAAATTTGAGCTAGGGAGCGTTTTTTTACAAAAGCTTCGTTTTGTTTTGATAAAATCCTTTAAATGTTATACAACAAAATATGTAGAGCGTTCTTAACAATTTAACCATACTAAGACTTTTGTCACGCCCACTTATGAGGGATAGGAACAAGAATAGGGTATCCAACAGTTCGCCCAAGCGGACTGTAACCCGTCCCTATGTTTTTTTTTTATATTTGAGTTGATTGAATGAAAGGTAAATTGCGGTTTAGGATTTATGACAATTTAAAAAAAACTACTTACTAGATCTCGTTCAAACCAATTTTCGGTGGAAGTTTGCATGGAAGTTTGCACATCATATATTTTTTTTAGTTTTACAATTCTCTTATTTTAGAAGTTACAGAAGGGGTGTGGGGGGGACACATTTTACCACTTTGGAAGTGACTCTCGCGCAAACTATTCAGTTTAGAAAAAAATGATATTAGAAACCTCAATATCATTTTTGAAGGCCTATCCATAGATACCCCACATGTATGGGTTTGATGAAAAAAAAAATTGAGTTTCATTTCTAAGTATGGGGAACCCCCAACATTTATTGTTGTTTTTTTTTCTATTTTTGTATGAAGATCTTAATGCGGTTCACAGAATACATCTAGTTACCAAGTTTCAACAGTATAGTTCTTATAATTTCGGAAAAAAGTGGTTGTGACATACGGACGGACAGACAGACAGACAGACAGACATGACGAATCCATAAGGGTTCCGTTTTTGCCATTTGGCTAAGGAACCCTAAAAATGATTTTTAATTTGTTAGACTAGTCACTACAGTTAATGCTTGTGCATGTGTCGTGACAGAGAAACACGCAATGCGTTGTTCAAACTGAAATTGATTACAAAATATTGGTTTTGAAGCAGTACATATTTTCAATTTTACCATAGCACCTGTACATTCAGCAGGCACTTCTAAGGCACAAAGCAAATACATTTTTTCATTCATATTTCTAACTTGGATGTTTGCTAAATGTATTTTTTCCATACGTTATAAAGAGATTAGAGGTTGACGAAGCTTCGCTCAGGAAGAGAGGTTTCGAAAATGTTTTCATAGTTCATTTTTTGATCATAAATTGGAAAAAATGATAATAGCTTAATGAAAGCCTGTTATATTGTAACGAAGAAGCATACAATTCAACCACACGCAACAGAACGTATTCTGAAACATTCACCATCAAAAGTAAAATCCAGGTGACGGTTCTTCCAGTCTCTGGCCGGTACCAATAATAATAATTTTAATGTGAAACTTTAATTTTTGGTCGTTTTCACTCCTATTCAGAAGGAAATTTAAATGAAGGAGACTACTAACTTAATCTCCACATTAAATTCGTTATTGGTAAGGCCCTCTGTGTGTGTGTGTCTCTCTTCCTCTCGTTTGAAATTTCACTCCATGCAAGGTTCATTCGAAGTCCAAGGTAACTGACGTTACGAGTGTGGTCTGGCTTCACACAAAATAACGACTGTTCTTTAAAAACATAGACCACAATTTGGAAATAAGGTATCCCTGAAAACAAATGCATACCTACTGTCAAAAATAACGCCTTGAGCATTCCTACCAATGAAATAAAATTCTCATTACGACTGTTTTGAAAAACAGAATACAGCAGTTGATCTTGTAGTAGCACAAAAGGTACAATGAAGTGGAACTTTGACCACAGGGTTGAATAAGCATCAATGGCGCTAGCCTCTTTTACATTCCAAATTGGTGAATTATTCGATGACGATCGGCTATGATAAGATTGTATTCGGACACTCAGAATCGTCTTTTTCTCCTTTCTCTTTCTTTATCGGCGAGGTTATGATCTGGTTCGATCGTAACCTTACCACTTTACTGCATCCCTACTAGGCCGCCTAAGGTATTCGCCGGATCGGGCTCAAAAATATCAGCAGGCCTGCCGGTTCTACACTGTGTTCAATCAAACGCTGGTATTGGTATTTATGTTACCCAGACGTTATTAGCCATACCTTACCCGTGCAAGTATGGGCTAAGAATATCACTGCAGCGCCCAATTATAAACAGCACTTGTCGTAAAAGCCGACTAAGGGGGCAGGTCATATCTATTAAATTTAAACATCCAGCTGAGCCTAGCAACGCATTTACTGAAACTCTCCCTCAAATGTGCATACAAATCCGTGGGCTAACACGACTGGAGATCACGGCGACACCGAAAAGGACTATCAAACAAAAGTCAATAACAGGAGTATATGCACGCGTCGAAATCGTAAGATAGATGCAGGGAACTCTGCTGATGTTTATTGAGGTCGAACCGGCCAACTCCACAGGCAGTCCAGTAGGGATTCCATAAAGATCCCTGTAATTCTGATCGTAACAGTTGTTTGATGTTGCCTATTTCACGGAGTTCGCAGGACATGACAATACAAACTACAATACACGTTACAATAATATTAAGGTGGGGCGTAAGGAAATTTAGACTCTCACGACAAAACTAATACATTTAATAATATTTTGGGATTAAGAGCCTAGTCTCCGCTCAGTAAATATATATTCATAAATATTCAAACATATTTGTTATCAAACATAACTTCGAAGATCGTTTAAGACTTGATTATCCCAAATCAAAATACTTTAACTCTTACCCTTCTAAGTTCAGCTTTTGATAGTCCATTTGGATTCATTGGTTGCGAATTATTGTTATTATTATTCATCATGTCGTTGCTAAAACCATTTGAATTTCCATCAAAGTCATCATCCGAATTTAAATTGTAATCCATTTTCATTTGTTTTTTTATTTCTGTTTTTTTTTTATAAATTTATGAATCCTTGAGCATAGGTTATCCAAGAGGAATGCTATATTTAATAGTCACTAGTTTTTCTAATCGTTTTTTTTTTATATAATCGATTATGTAGGTACGATGCCAAAGAAATTATTCAAACTTTAAAAAGTATATATATGTATTTACGAATATTTAAAAAAAAAAACAACCCGAATTATTTCGTTCTTAATTTAACAAGATCACGACGAGCGAACCTCACACGTTCACGTACCAAAGGAGACTGATACACCAGTGCTGCATACACATTTGTGATCGATAACGAACGATATCCACTTCAAGCAGTCGACGAAAATATTAGCAATGGTATTTCGGTTCTCCTTCGTTTTTCGTTGTATCCTTAGGACTCTATCGTGTGAACTTATTTTACTATGATCATTTGGCCAGTTAAGGGATGATCAAAAATGTCGGCACGGCACCTCTAAGTTGAACAACCCTTGTTTTCTGCCTTACGATACACCGCACACACTGAACAGGCAATAAATGCTTTGAGCGATACGATGATGATGGGAATGTTATATGGGAATTCCGAAACACCTCTTCGAGAATAACAGAGGAATATAATTTACTAATTTTCTTTTGATTGTATGAGTAACGAACCGGCCGGCGCGGCAATAGAAAGTGATGTCCCTGTTTCTTTGGTGTTGTGATGCCGTGAGGAGCCAGCAGCGCCACCACTTGAATCTTGAACGCAGTTTTTGGCAAAGCCTTAATTAGATACATTACAACATTTGTTTGACATTTATGAACTTGGGTTGTTTCGTTGTTGGGTTGCGTACTAGAGGGCTCTGTCGAATCGCTTCACTTTTCGGGGACTTGGGTATTCCCTACGACTTTGTTTTGTATTGTACATTTGTTCACATACACACAACATCTACATTCATTTATTATACACCGTTAGTCAGTTATTTTTTCCACTTAGTAGTTAGTAGAATCTAAAACGAGCTTAAAAAACGTTGAATGACTGATTACTTTCTGACAAAATTTTGTGAAAACGATGTAGACTTTGAGTCCTTGTCCTTGTCCTTGAACATGTAAAAAATTGTTTGGTCTGCCAAGCCGAAATGTTTGCCCAACTTAAGGCGCAACGTACTGTGCCCTTTACCAAAAAAAATCATTAGAAAGTACAGACGAATCTCAATATAAATACGATATTATGTCTAATTGTCTGGTAGACGCAGAGCTAGAACTTCGACCATACCAGATTCCTTTGTTTTATCATTCGGAACTAGCGCAAGACAATGCACGTTTAAATGGTGTTGTAAGAATGAAATGGAGACATTTGATAACGAACTATGAGCCGCTGATATTGCAACCATTTTGAGTTGTGAATTCAAACAAGGAGTGCTTCATTCGATTCAACTTTTGAATCCCAAGTGGAGCTAATTACTCCAAATTGCTTTTATACGGAATCACCGAGGTATTGCAGGAAAGAATCTACGGATGACCAAGCAGTATCCATATCCGCCTTGTTCTTACGACTACTGCTCTGGGAATGATTAACGGCTGAGAAAATAAAATTCGTCTAGTCCATTGGAAAAATGTCCCGAAGAGCCTCAGACAATTTTAAATGATATTCTTACAATGGGTATCCCATTAAGGCCGCTTATTTAAAGTTTGGCAAAAAACGCAGTGTTAATTTGAAAAGTTGTGATATTTCCATATTAATAAAGAGTGTAGACGTAAAGGTTATGTATGGAACTCAATATCCGATAAATAGATGCCTCATGATTTGGGGAGCTGGGAATCCAAGAGTGATCCATCAACGTCTCATTATTTTTTCCGTATAGAGTGATTAGACCGTTCTTCTTCGAAAAAACGGCTGGCACTGCGAACGAAATAATAGAATTAAAAAAACAAAGACGAAATTTCGTCGAGAAATCTAACATATGCCATTAGTCACGATGCGGCGATTTTGAGAGTTGAGGACCTCCGCCACTAACGATGTACCCACTGAACTTCATAGGGGAGGCGCTAGGTCTCTTGGAAAAGTGAGCCCTTTTAATGCAAAAGGTCTTTGAGAATGCAGTGTCAGCCAGATGGGCAAGTATAGCTTAGGTTAGGTTAATGTGATTGTCGGTAGACTCACTTAGATCGAAAAGCGGCCCATTGTGGTACCACGTGGATCTGGGAAAGGTTTTCCCCCTACTCGTTAAAACCAGTTGGTGCTTCTAATAAAGTTTAGGATACCTCTGATGCCTCTGTTAATAAGATCGTTTATATCGTTGTAGAAGAAAACATCCAAGTGGAGTTTTCTTTTTTGGGAGAGAGCTGGACATGTACATAGAAGGTGGAGAATAGTCTCCTCCTCCTGCTCGTCCATGCAGCTTCTGCAAAAGCCGTTCGAATATATCGTCGGTTCAAAGGTAAAAGTCATTAACTAACAAAATTAACTTAGATAGATAATGAGTTATACTACTTGTATAACTTGCAAAATATTGCGTATGGATTTGATGTGTTTGTGGTAATCCACTGATGATCCCAAACCACCACATCTGGGTGAAACGCCAATTTTATATAGTCAGACTAGAAATAGTTGACTTTATATACCCAATTTTTGACTTTCAGTCATAGCCACATACAGGCTGAATAATCATTTCCTATGTTAATTCTTCGAATTGAAGAAACATTTGAAGTGGAAAAAACAATTCACACTCGATCTCGAGTCGTGAATGTACATATACTACTTGTATAACTTGCAGGATAATGAGTTTTAAACATATTTTTTGGCCTGAAAAATCGAATTTTACAGATATCGAAGAGATATTTACACTGAACATGTACTTTCTTTAAAAGTAAATAGTTTCGTGTTTCTTATGTATACCAAAAATAGTTATTTCGGTCAAAAATATGGAAAATGCACTTAATGAGTTTTTCCTGTATGGATTTATATCAATAATAGTATATAATGTTAAGGTGAAATTTTCTCTGCTGTATTAAAAAGTTTATTTTATTGACGATAACATTTGTTTAATAAAATGTGAATTAATAATGCGATTAAATATGAATATATGAATATGTTATGAATTTCAGTTGAGAAAAAAAAAATTAAATGAAATAAAAAAATTGAAATAGAGAAATAATGTTAGTCCTTACAGTCAGCACAGCATTCTTATTAGAGTCTTCTACTTTTCGGCGTTTGGGTTTCAGTGTTTGCACATATTTTATAAGAAAATCCTTTTGTCTATTATAGCCAGCGAAACCCCAATACGATATGCAGATTTCAAATCTTTGTTCTTCTGTAAAGTAGAATGTGCACTTAATCCTACAGTTTGTACAATCAACTTCCTTTAGAGCCTTCGAATCATGAGTTTTATTTTTTGTCTTGTAGGGAAGACATTTTGACCGTTTATATTTTGTAACGTTGACTTTCCAATTATTTTGGTTTCTTTTTCTGTGCCTTGTCAACTTATTTATATTTGCTTGGTCTTCATAGTCCGAGAAGTCAGAAATCGAATATTCTGAAGCCTTCCTCATCATCAGTTTCAATTTCATAGTCCACAACTTTAATTGAACTCCGTTGTGCCTGAAATTTGAGGTCATAAATAAGTACAGAAGTTCTTATTGAAAAAAATTCAGTTGGACATGAATATACACATAAATTTTAAATTTAAAGTGTAATATACATACTTTTTCAATTTGTTTTTCGACAGACTTGACTTCTTTAAGCACAGCTGGTTCTTCATTTATGAATAATTTTGTCAACACACTTTGTGAAACACTGGAATCCTTAATAAGATAAGAATTTAACAGTTAAAAACTTTAAAAATGTAATGAATAAAAAAAACCTTTTCGATCTGCTTGGCATTATTATTAGTCAAGTCATGCATAGTAACAGTCTCTTCAAAGCTAGAAGGATCTTCATTGCAATCAGGCACTTCTTGAAATAAGTGTTTCATAGATTTTTGAATGGAACCTTCATTCTGTTAAACAAAATTGTTTTGCGAACGAACATTAAAGAACAAAAACCGAAATGATTTTTGCTTACGAGATTATTTAACTGTTGAATATTCTTTGTTTTGTCAAGTACTGACTGTAGCATTAATTTTCCTCTTAAATACATACTTGTAGCACTGTTTTGATTTCTTTTTATTAGTTTTTAATATTTACTCACGACTTGTGATTGTGATCTAATTGGCTACCAAAAGGAAGCGCGCGAGATTTAAGTATCGCTTAGTACAAAATTGTGTAGAAAATGACAGGTAATGATTTTTTCCTCTTAAGAAAATTTAAAAACACGTACTTAATGAATTTTTATACTTTGTATCTTGCTTTAGAGCAACTTGTTGGTACTTATTGATTTTTTCCTGCATAAAACGCGGTTAGTTGGGTAACTTAATGAAAAAATCAATTTTTTTCAAAATTTGTACTTAGTGACTTTTACCTTTGAACCGACGATATGCCAAACCTTGTAGCATTCTGGCCTATGAGACAGTGTCCAGTAATGACACTTATAATGATGCTAATTTGCGATCTGTTAAGAGAGATAACATTCTTAGAGCGTCGCAGGTCCAGCTTTGGCCAGGTCTCCTTTGTCGTTGAACATGTCCAACAAAAGTTTGTTCTCTTGATTGCATCTAGCTTAAATATAGGGTTGGCGAGGGTATAATCAAAAAAAAATACATTCTCAGTTAGGAACCAGCGGTGCAGGGATATAAGTTCACAATTGTTTAATAAATACCCAAGCCGTAGAGAAACAGGCTAAATATATCACCGCAGCGCCCCCGATAAAAAGCATTTGTCGTATAAGGGGGCTGGGTTTACCACTAAATCTCGAAAGTAATAATCCAGAATACAAAAATCTCGAAGGTAAAAATCTCGAAAACAAAAATCTAGAATTGAAAAATTCTCGAAAAAAAAATCTCGAAATACAAAAATCTAGAAAAAAAAAATGTCGAATGCGAAAATCTCGAATGAATATATTAATTTTTGAGAAAATGGTTACAATTCGTGCGATTATTTACTACTCTTTAACATCCACGATTGGCTAGCAAACAATTAAAATGAAAGTAAATGAAATCATTACAAACAAAGGAAATATTCAAATCGAAATCGATGGATTTATTTACCGGTGCCGTGAAATAAAGTAGATGGAAAAAATGTCGATCGCATTTATTTCCATAAGAAATCGGAAGTAAAGTCGAAATTCATCATTTTCTATTCTCGACTTTATTTCCAATTATGTAGTAGAACAAAAGAGTAATAATATCGAATAAGATTTCGGAGATCGACTTTATTCTACTTGAGATTTCGCAACTCATCCCATAAATAGTGCAATGCCTGTGGGGGGGGGGTCATGCTGCCTCCCTGCAACCCCCCTGCTTGGGGTCACTGTTTGATTTGGAGTAAGTGCCAGGTTTTCAGGGGTGCAAATCTGAACACGGTTAGGAATCTTTTTCTGATTGTGTAAATAAATTAAAAGCGAAACAAGGCCGATTCGGCTTTATTTCACTTTGGCAAAGTGAAATAAGACCGAACATGGAAATTCGGCGTTATTTCGCTTTCATAATTCGGCATTATTTTACTCCGCATTATTTCACGGCACCTTATTTACTATTGGAAGTTTTAAAAAATTTTATAATGTTTTTTTTTTAAATATTGATTTCTTGTTGTTAATTTACCGTAAAAAATAAATTGCTGAATAAATTAAATATGTAATGCATTTTCTTTAAGTTTAAACTCTTGAAATAGGTAAGAAAAAAATCTCGAATTAACTTTTTTTCGAGATATCGTCTTTCGAGATTTTTGTGCATTCGAGATTTTTGCATTCTACATTAAAAATTAGTTTTTTCGAGACATTTTGCATTCGAAATTTTTGTCATTCGAGATTACGTCATGATCCCAAGGGGGCTACGAGGAGAAATCACATCTGGGAAATTTTAACATTCAGATGAGCCTAGCTACACATTAACTGTCGCGCAAGTGTGCATGCAAATCCGTGGGTTTATACTAGGGACGGGGAAAACCAACCAGTTAACCGGTTATTTTCTATCTCGGTTAAAACAGTTTCTTTTAATCCAATAACCGGAGAGCGGTTACTTACTGCCAATTTCACACCAGCAACAAATGGAGACAACACTGAAAACTCCTCCGTATAAAAATATTCCGCCTCTCACACGACTTTTGTATACATTTTCTTCTCGCTCGTGTCACGTTATTCGCAACGACCGCTTCAACCTTCTTTGTAAACCTAATAAGTCGTTAGCTAGTAACTTACTTCAAAAAAAGATTACTTTTGGAAAATATGTACTTCACTTATTGGTTTCCTGTTCTTTGTTATAGGCCGTCTAAACTCAGTTGACACTACACAAAGCTCCATATGGAAACCAGTCTTTTACATGTAAAGCTGCGTTTGGACGGACTATACTTTTTTTCTATTATTTTCTTCTCGCTGTTGTTTTCGCTTTCGACGTTTGCTGAGTCAAGTTGTTGGACCTTGGTTCTTTTTTTTTTAAAATAAATTATTTTTTTTAAAAATTTTATTTTTGATTTAAAACGTAAAAAAAAATTTCAAAAAAGTTTATTGTTCTAAAAACCGACCGGTTAAACAGGAGGTAAAAAAACGGTTAATCGAAAACCGGTTATTTTGCAAAAAACCGCAATTCGACGGCGCCGTTAATAAAATCTAGTGATTTCATCCGCCCCACTTCCACTTTCTGAGGGGCTCATATAAGACTTTTGGGACTCATCTTTCACAATCTTTCCGATAGAGCATTCGACTGTTACTATTTTCGTCTAGTTCAACACTCGCGCTTATAAGTATAGCAAGTCATGTCTGGATAGACATTGATCCACATCACACGCCCCTACCGATGACTTAGAAGATCCCATCATTTGGAAGTATTATGACCTCCTGCACGGAGCCTGCGGATCCTGTCCGGAGTACGATAGGCACAGTCTCCACGACACGACAACAGATAACGGCTACCGACTAATCAATTTTGCAGCAGCTCTTGATACGGTGAAAAGTGGCACTACGTTTTCTAGGCTCAGGACCCACACAGGAAACTGGTGTTCTCGAACCGCCAACCAAATTGACCATGTGTTAATCGATGAGAGGTACGCAACCAACATCTTAAACTTGCACACATTCCGAATAGGCAAATGTCGACTCCTACCATTTTCTTGTTGGGGCTAAATTTAGGGCTTGACTGTTGAACGAGGAGAAGCTGCGAACTGCCCAAAAGAAGAAATTCTACGTTGGACGCCTTAGCACACCTCACATAGGCAGCGTCCACAGAGAGCGGATGAGGGTGAGACTCTCCTCTGGCGTATGGCGAAACTAAGGAAGCTGCTGGTTTTACCGACGAAAACCTAGGTCACCGAAGCGCAGCATTTGAAACATCTGCTAAATGGGTATCATGTCGAAAGAGTGACGAGAACGCACGTCACGTCAATAGAAAACAGATTTAGCCACCCAATATAAAAGAGGTTGGCTTAGCTATAAGGCCGCCGGTACTAATGGCTTACCAGTGGAGCTATTCAAATACGGATGTGATGTTTTGAATATGCGCATGCACCAAATCATCAAACAAGTTTGGGTGAAATAAACCATACCCGATGACTGAACTATCAGCTCCATATGCCCATCTACAAGAAATCCGATCCTATGTCTTGCAAGAACTATACGAGTATAAGCATATCCCTGCTAAATGTCGCATATACTCGTAAGATCCTATCCAACGGACTGTGTGAATGTCTCAAGCCGTTCTGCAACACACTACTCGGCACGTACGAAGTCGAGACTCACCATCTTTTCATTGACATCAAAGCCACATATAATAGAATTCATCGTCAGGAGCTCTACATGGGGATGGCCGAATATTGGATCCCGGCAAAACTGATCCAGTTATGTCGCGCGACGTGACACTTGAAAACACGCGGTGTAATGTGCAGTTTGGAAGCAGCTCTTAAGAATTATTGCAAACCTACAACGGATTTTGGCAAGGAGATGCGCTATTATGTAACTTCTTCAATCTTGTTCTGGAGAAAATAATGCGCAGGGCAGGTATTAGCACGGAAGGCACTTTGTTCAATAGATCCGTACAACTACTTGGGTATGCGGACGCTATCGTTTTTTTATTTAAGTTAATGAGGATAAGACCAAAAACATGCTCTAACGAAACTAAATCCTGCCAGTCCTGCATTATAGTGCCGAGTGCTCTATGATAAGTAGGAACGAGAAGTTTATATTGGGTTCTTTTGAAAGAAAAATTCTCCGTCAGATATTTGGTCCTGTTTGTGAGAAGGGCGAATGGAAGAGAAAATACAACCGCGAACTCTATGAGCTGTATCTACCAAGATGTGGATTTAGTCCAAGAAGCTATATCAAGTCGAATACATTGGCTCGGCCACATTGGGCGAATGGGCAATAATGCTCCAGCCAAGAGGAACTTTGACTCCCAGGTTCGAGAAGGCAAGGAGGCCGAACCTCCATTTCAAGGACCAAGCTTTGGCGGATGCCAGAGGGCTTGGTCTGGATAACTGGAAGCAGTGTGCCCGGGATCGCATCCTTCTATCCTTTCATGTCGTTAGTTAGCATCTAAAAACAGACAATGAATCATTTGCAGGGTGTTGCTTGCAGCAAACAAAAAATGCCTGCGCTGTGGTTACGTTATAAGGGTACTGTGTAAATTACAACAAAAAAGAAATCCCTTTATCCCACGCTGTTTATAAAAGCTTATACGATTGGAAATCACCGGTGTTATAAAATATAATCGAAAACATAGGGACGGGCTACAGTCCGCTTGGGCGAACTGTTGGATACCCTATTCTTATTCCTATCCCTCATAAGTTAAGAACGCTCTACATATTTTGTTATATAACATTTAAAAGATTTTATCTAAAAAAAACGAAGCTTTTGTACGAAAAAACGCTCCCTAGCTCAAACTTGGGTTTTTCAATAAAATTGTTTTATTTCATTGTGGGCGTGTCAGTAGGCGGATTTAAAAAAAAATACGCATGAGCATTAAGGGCCCCTAAAAAGTATATATTATAAATTTCAGCTCCCTAGCTCAAACTTTGGATTTTCAAAAAAATTGTTTTATTTAATTGTGGGCGTGTCAGTGGGCGGATTTTGAAAATTTTATCTCCCGAGCAGTTTTAGGAGTCATAAATCATATATAAAAAATTTCAGCTTCCTAGCTCAAAATTCGATTTTTTCCAAAATTTTGTTTTTTTTTAGTTTGTGGGCGTGTCTGTGGGCGGATTTCAAAAATTCGTAAACTTGATTATTTCGGGACCCTAGAGAGTATATGGTTAAAATTTCAGCTCTCTAGGCCCAGTTTAAAGGCCTAATTTTTGCCGACGGACGGACGGACATGCCTAAATCGACATTACTATCGATGCTGATCATAAATATAGTAACTTTTAGGGGTCTACGGGCAATATTAAGGTATGTTACAAACTGTGCGTCAAAATTAATATACCCTTAGAATAGGGTATAAACACGTATCGAGATCGTAAAAAAAGAGGAAGGCATAAAAACTGCTATATATTGATTTGACCCAATGCAACATTACCAGCACTTGATTGGCCTCAGAGGCAAAGTGATCCGAAACCGAGAGGACTGCAATAATTTGTGAGGTAAAACCTGCCAGTAGGGATGTAGTATAGTGGAACAGTAATGATACCTCTAAATCAAATCACTGGGCGCAGTGGGTCAGTGGCTAGTGTGTTGGGCTACGAATTGTCTCACGTTAAAAGGAGACTGGGTCAAATCCCACCTAAAGTCTTTTTTCACTGTCCCACCCCTTGCGAACGTCTGACAAACATACAAGAGTATCAACTGTCCCTACCACGTTGGTAAGTGTGTCGCCATTTTCTGACAACCACTTTAAATTAAACTAACCTAAGTAGATATGTAGGTACATACCTACTGTTTGATTTGCCCCTAATTTCAGTCTATTCACTTATAGGTACAGATCTACACATGATTTTACCTATTCGATTTCATTTACTCGTATCAGTTGAACATCCTACGGATTAAAGCCAACAATTATCGAAATATCTTTAGTTTTTCATCCACATACCTATAGATACTATATTCGTACATTCTTCAACACTTTTATCATTGCAATGCAAACTAAACCTCTTTTTCGCTTTGCAAAATGAAACTCCAAGGAGGTTAACACAACACAGAGAAACAAATATTCTCACGCTCCTTTCTTCCGTTCCATCCCTTGTATCACTCTGTTATGTATAAAAATAAAGATCATCCACGCAGAACGGTTAGACCCCGCATTATCATAAAAGAACCAAGAGTGAGAAAATGAATCGAGTGTTGGTCGTCGTCGTCATCGTGGCACAACTAAATGGAAGTGTGGGAAACTTCATGAAAATACATACGTTGTTCGCCTCGCGTCCTATTCATCAGCATTAGCAGTCATATGGCCATTCCGATACATTTAAGACGAAAGTTCACCAGAGAAAAAAGGAAGTATAAGCGTATGGATGAAAATGATTGCCAAATGATAGCAGTTGTTTTTTGCAAAGGTATGTTAGGTATACTGTCCAAGTTACATCATTTATGATGTGCGACGATCGTATAATACCTACGAGTACTTATTCGTACACGTTTTCTATTAACTTCACTTGTAGCCCAATGTATGGACGGATGTGTTCATATGTAAAATTAACCAGAAAATTGATTTCCATCCACTTCTATTGTCCCTATTATTGGAATACAATATCCATACATAGGTATGTCTCCTTACAAAACAAAAAAAAAAACATTTTTTTTCTCGTGCCAAGACGAGCTAAAAATGTCACTGCAGCACCCCCTCTCAAAAAGCGCTTTTCATAAAAGGCGTGGTTACTTTTTAAATTTACTCGTTTTTCTAAGAAAAACTTTCTCCACAGGGTTCGCAGTTGATGGTATCGCTCAATCCTACCACTATAAGCTGCTTGGCAAATGCGCAATGGCCCGTAAGAACGACAGTAGTTTGTCTGCAGTCTTTTCTGTTGAGAGACAACAAGAAAGCCGCAGATTTTTTACAGACGTTGGGGAGAATTCGCTTAGTCTGTCTACACCCTGGAGAGTGATGCCATCTGCCGAAGACGCAGGCAGACATAACGCCTGTTCAGGTCCTGAGAAGTCTTCCTCTGAGCCCTGTCTAGCAAGTTCAGCCTTCGGACCGAATTCAGAGGGATCTTGCATTCACGAACAATTTTGGAGATGGTTAAGGGGTTGAGCAAGGCCGTAAGCACAGCCTGACTATCGCTACAGGAGCAGATACTTTGCCCCCTATCCAGGATGACTCAAAGATATTTTGCTTCATTGGATAGTTGGATTGTGACGCCTGGCTGTCTCAACAGGATCAGCTTAATCCTTCTCGTAAAGAGAAAAATCTCTATTTGAGGGGATTGACCGAGAAGCCATTCCTAGTGAACCATTCATCGATCACGTCCAG
Organism: Portevinia maculata; assembly: GCA_949715645.1. NCBI lineage: Eukaryota > Metazoa > Arthropoda > Insecta > Diptera > Syrphidae > Portevinia > Portevinia maculata. Next base: position 106,866,606 of record OX454525.1, on the reverse strand, counting down.
GGCCGCCTGCGCTCTGGCGCTGACAGTCGCTAAATGATCCAACAGAAAGTACGGCAACATCATCAGCGTACACCTGAGCGGAGACGTTAGAACTGTTGAGTGCGTTCAACAGAGAGTCGACCAGCATGCACCACAGCAGTGGAGATAGAACGCCGCTTTGCGGGCAGTCTCTGTTTACCACCGCCATCGCATAACGGCCACAATTCGTCGTAAGGCGCATTGTCAAAAGCACCCTCAACATCGATGGAAATGCTTATCGCGTATTCTTTCTTTTCAAGCCCGCTCTCAATTCTACCAACTAGATTTTGGGGCGCAGTCTCGCAAGATTTTTCGCGTTGAAATTAGGCTCTTTAGTATCTACTGCAAGTATACTAAGGGCAATTATGCTGAATAAAACCAAGTTTTCTGCATATAAAGGCAATAAACGGTTACGTTTCTTTTCTTAAACGATGCTGCTTCCGAAAGAGTGTGTCTTTGAATACGCTGCTACACGGCGATGAAAGATAAATTTTAGCAAATTTAGACAAATTTTTGAATTGTTTTTTTTTATGATTTATTAACGCTTATAAGTAATAATTATAATAACGCGATATCGTGCTATGAACACAGCGCAAGCATTTGTGAACAGCAAGTGCCACCGAGCAATGGCATATTTCATTGCATGGTTTTCGGTGCCACTAGCTTTAGAAAGAATAGAGAGATATGAAAGAAGTGTTTTGGTGCAGTAAGGTTTTTCTCCACGGATGTTGTCTAAGTTGCTTAGGGAGATTAAGTTTTACATATATTCGAAATAAAGTAATTGATTTGGCCGGGATTAAACGCACGACCTTTCAATCACTAAGCGAATATTCTACTATTGCAGCCGCAATAAGTGATTTGGCGAGCCGTCAAAAATAGAAGCGCAAATTGTACTCTATTGTACTTTTCTGTTGCAATAGGATCGGGGTATATAGTCGGTATATTTTATGGCTGAGGTGCAAGGATATGATGCACTTTCTCAATATCGCAAAGATACTAGTCCAGATGCATCGGATCGTGAATACCCATACTAATTCTCAGTTTTCATGTCAGTGCCAGATACCACTGACCTTGAGAAGCCAAGCACAATTTTCTACCTCATTTTGAATGCTAGCTTATGCAATAGTTAAATCAAATAAAAGTCAATTAATCCAACAAATCAATAGTTATTTACTATCAATAAATGCATTCGAGAGTTTTTTACTATCGATATTACAGGCTTTCGATGTTTCAGCAACACTCGTTGATAGTACAATTTTTGTTGAAACTAAAAAGTATCATGAGTGACATTGCATTTCGATCGGAAAGATATCCGTCCGGCCTTATTACATACCAAATATCCATTATCCGACTAAATTACTATCTGTTACATCTCTAGCAAATACATATATACAGCCGTATTCATAAAGCATACTCAACTGTGAATTAGGTGCCGTGACATAACCCCAAGCGTCATAAGCCCAAATTTTAGCATTTGGTATTATGACACATTGGAAAAGCGTCATAAATGTGGAATTTATTCCTTCAGCATTTATGAAAATATTTTTCACTGCCGAAATGGATAGTTTTTTAGTTTTGTTAATCATTTAAATATGTTAAATGATTTAAATAACACCCAACGGCCAAAGCGATAAAAAAAACGGATTAATCCTCTCCAAGACCTCCTTGAACACGAATTCCGAACCAAATATAGGTTTTCGAAGGAAAACATGCAAAAACTAATTGATTTGGTTCGGAATGACTTGAAAGGCGATAATCGAGGTGGATGTATATGTATAATATATATACCTACATGCAATTCAAATTCCGTTGTCGAAAAGGGAGATCAAACAAGAATCAATCAGACTTATTTCGACATTCATTCGAAGTTAATCGAACACTGATAATGAGCATTTTGACTTTCGAGCGCATCGAAAATTCATCTAAGCAATTTATCGTTCAGAGGTCTTTTTTTATTCGTTCATAACTTCCTGACAAATGAAAAACAAACAAAAATGTTTCGATTTAACAGTTCATATTGTTTCTACTTGTAACACCAGTGTGATCAGATATGTGTTTCGTAGGTTTTCGTTTTAAACAAAACCGAACTTGACGAACTAGACATATTGTGTCAGAAAAGGACTTTATTCTTAAACGGTGAGGCTATAATCAGGCTTTAAAGGGATCATATCCCTGCCACTTTACTGCTATCATACTGGCCCGACTATGGGGCTCGCCGATCCGACCTCAAAAATGGTTGGTGATTCAGATGTTGTTAGGCTTCCCTCTTTTTTGGCAAGTGCTCGCACCGGGTTTTGATTATTTTTTGATCGTTCTTTAACAACTCCGGTGATCTCCAGTCGTGTTAACGCACTTGTGGGAGAGTGTTAACATGTTAAATATGTCACTAGACTCACCTAAATGTTAAAATAGCTTAGATGTGATTTCTCCCTTAGTTGCCTTTTACGAGAAGCGCGGTTTTTTTGGGCTCTGCAGTCATAATCTTAACCAATGGTAAAACCAAATAAAACATAAGTGATCAATAACAGCACATTTTGAAAGCAAAATTCATTGCCTGTTTTTTTGTTTTCTTTTTATAAAAATTCGTCATCCGAGTGTGAAAATAATGAAAGTTTACTCGAACGATTAAACCCATTCTAACGAATTCATTCATATCTCAAAATAACCATAAATAACAGGAATATGTTCGTAATTCGTTTAAACTAGATTACTAGCACATTACTCACGAAAATAAGTCCAATAAATGACTTCAAAAATCGTTAACCCTTTCTGACACACTGTCCAAAATTCTGGAAAATCGGTGTACACTGTACAGGCATTGCGATGGCTCCTTCCATGACTGTCATCTGAATTCGAATTCGAATTTCTTAATGAATCAGTGATGTAAAACAAACAATGTTATTTAAACAAAAAAAAACATTTGGGTGTTTCTTTGAAAGTTTGACACATCGGATAATTAATTCTATTAAAAGCCTAAGTGCATTGACACGAATAAGAAGTTTATTTTCAAAAAAAAAATACATACATATCTCGAAGAAAATCTCGAAAAAAAGTTAATTCGAGATTGTTTTCTTACCTTTTAAAGAGTTTAAACTCAAAGAAAATGCATTACCGTAAACCGGGTTTACTTTCCACCGTTTTTTTCACTATTATTAGAAAACCTCTTAAAAATGGTAGATAATTTTTTTTTTTAATAAGATATGAGATAATGCATTTATGCTATAAAAACTATTTAAATAATAGTAAAAATATTTTTATTTTTTTTTTTTGAAAAGTGGAGCAAAGTTGTCCAAGGGAAGGGGTTACTTTGCTCCGTTCTACATTTTCTATCATTGTGCTTTTATTGGAAATGTTGGAGCAATGATATTCATACAGTTTATTAACAATGCTCCAAAGATCATTTCTGTGAAAAAAAATAACTAAAACCAAAACGTACCTTTTTTTACAAGAAAAAAACAAAACTGCATATATTTTTGCAAATTTTCTACCTGAAAAAAACACACAATTAGGTCGTTCCTTTTCGGACTCTTATGGTTGAATGAAAATTAAACGTGGATGTGCAGTTGCACATGATTTTGCACACACATAAACATTATATTATGTTACAGTTAGACCGGTGAGCAAAACTCAACAAGTCTGAACATGAAACGAATATTAAACTCTTTATGACAATGGCGCAAAGTTACACCCGCTGGGGCAAACTAACCCCGGTTTACGGTACATATTTAGTTTATTCAGCAATTTATTTTTTTCGGTAAATTAACAACAACAAATCAATATTTAACAAAAAAGAAACATTATAAAAAATTGATAAGGTGCCGTGAAATAACGCCGAATTATGAAAGCGAAATAACGCCTAATTTCCATGTTCGGTCTTATTTACTTTGCCAAAGTGAAATAAAGCTGAATCGGAATTGTTTCGCTTTTAATTTATTTACACAATCAGATAAAGATTCATAACCGTTTTCAGATTTGCACCCCTGAAAACCTCGCACCTACTCCAAATCAAACAGTGACCCCAAGCAGAGGGGTTCCAGGGGGTCAGCGTGGCCCCTCATAGGCATTGCACTATTTATAGGATGAGTTGAGAAATCTCAAGTAGAATAAAATCGATCTCCGAAATCTTATTTGATATTATTACTCTTTTGGTCTACTACATAATTGGAAATAAAGTCGAGAATAGAAAATGGTGAATTTCGACATTACTTCCGAATAAAGTCGATTGACATTATTTCCTTTTACTTTATTTCACGGCACCGGTAAATAAATCCATCGATTTCGATTTGAATATTTCCTTTGTTTGTAATCATTTCATTGACTTTCATTTTAATTGTTTTTATTTGTACGTTGTGATAACACACGATCCCAAACAATACTAATTTGAGGTACCTTTTTTACAGTAGTTACATGGGCAGCATGCTAGTGGATGTTAAAAAGAGTAGTAAATAATCTCCAATGAATATATTAAATTTTGAGACAAATTCGCGTGCGCGGATTGTAACCATTGTCTCAAAAATTAATATATTCATTCGAGATTTTTTTCTAGATTTTTGTATTTCGAGATTATGCTTTCGAGATTTTTTTCAATTCTAAATTTTTGTTTTCGAGATTTTTACTTTCGAGATTTTTGTTTTCTGGATTATTGCTTTCGAGATTTCGTGGTAAACCCTACATTAATACATGTTAGGCCTTAATGGCCCCATACAGGGCCTGAACCTAGCTTCTCCAACCACTTTCATGCGAAGTGGTTGGAAAATTATTTTTACCTAGTGTACCTTACTCCTATGTTTTATTATGACAAAGATTTAGAGTGGTTGAACATACAAAGATTCATCAAGCCCCGAAAAGGCTGTATGGCAAAAATCTAAGTATGCGTGAATTGTTAAGAATACTATATATTTTGTTATACATAACATTTTTTGAAGGATTTTATCGAAAAAAACAATGTTTTTTGTGAAAAATAAATCCTTAAAAGTGAGTGTGGCAAATATACGTAGTATGCAATTTCATTTCCAACGTTAAATAGTGGGCGGATTTTGAGAATATTTGCAATTGATCGCTAGAGAGCACATGTTCCAAGTTTCAGCTTTCTATCTCGAATTTGGGCATCAAAATAGACAACAGACGGAAGGGTTGACATGACTAGATTAACATAAGTTTGTTGCTGATAACAAATTTGTAACTAGGAGCCTACGAGCAATATTAAGCTTTGTTACATACTTTGAGTCAAGATTATAATACCCTAAGAATTATAATTTAATTTTGTATAAAAAAAAATACATGAATAAGTTTTTCAATATTTTGTTCAGAATTCTGGACATCAGTTTCTGGCCAGGTGAGCAGGTCTACCTGAAAACAAATATCATTTTCATCAACAGTAACTACCGTTTACCTTGCAGGTTTTCAGACTTTTAGCTTCAATTGATGAATTGCCTAATTATAAAGTTCGTTGTCTACTCTCAGGACTACAATCGTTTTCTGCTCAAGGGAAGGTTGAAGGAGTTATGTTTAACAGGGATATTATATGATTGAAAACCGAAAAGTGAAATAAAGAAAGAGTAATGCTTTGAATTGCAAATACATATTTAACATATTTGATTTGAACCCAAAAATAGGGATATCACTTATGCACGGATAAATCAGTCAGGATTCCTAAAGAATATCAACCTATATGCAACAAGCAAGCATCTACGAGATAGGTATTTGCAAATAGATATAAAACATCATGTGATAAAAGTGAACATATATCTAGATGCCAACGCTTGTTTGCTGATACGACTCATAAAGGATTAAAGTTTCACATAAATAACAAAGCAACCCAAACTTAGTTTTTTTTGTAGAACTTTAACCCTTTTATTTCCGTTTTAAATTGGTGATGGCTATTTAGTTTCTAAGTAAAGTGTCTATACTGCCGGCGAAGGGCGTCACATCTATAGTCAATTTTACCAGTCATGTAAGCCCAGCGATGCTTTTAACAGCTTGTAACAGTCCCGCCAGGGTGCACGCAAATCCGTGTGTTTACACGACTGGAGATCACCGGTTTCGTAAAAGGAAGATCACACAATAATAAATGCAACTAGATTGGGTCATGCACAGTGCGATGCCACGAGTTATTAAGACGCACAATAGTACTCGCCACTAGATTGTCTTGTGCACACACACTCGCGGTGCCGCGCGGTAAAAAGACGCACGTGTGCACCATTACTTAGAACTCCTGGATCACACATAATAAGCAACACCACCGGCATTGGATTGGCCTGAGCTACGAAGTGATCCAAAACCGGTCTGGCTGCCAGTAGTCTTTAGAGTCGAACTGGCGAGCCCCACAGGCGGACAAGTAGGGAGGGTTATGATCCCTATATTATTTCTAAGTAAAGTGCATAAGTGCCTAAGTAGAGTACATTCCTATTACAGGACATTTTCGTACGAAACTCTCTCGCTTTTATTAATAGCCGATAAGTACTTCTTTGTTGTTGAAATATTGCTGTTTGCTGTTTTGCCTTCTTGAAATTATTTAAGACGTTTAAAAATTGTTTGAGTTGTTTTTTTAAGAAAATGAGGGCGTTAAAAACCAGTTGCATTGTAGTAGGTACCGTTAATTAAAAAGTTCGGAGATAAATATGCCGCGGAATATTTCCCAATAACTTCACATACCAAATTTAAAGAAAACCCGTTCAATCGTTACAGCGGAAGGCCAGGTCACAGAAGGGCATTCACGGACCGATGGAGACAGAATTGGGATAAACTTTTTCGGACTGAAATTGCTTTAAATTTGTTCCAACTAAGGAAATGTTTTTAAATAATTCTTATCCGCAACAATCGGCAGGTTCGCATCCTTCTTGAAACCAGCCAAAGATTTTATAGGGATTAATTGAACAGGTACAAGCTAATAGCCAAGCACACAATAACTCGTCCTCCTTTTCAGAAGCCACTTCCAACATGACCAAACACACGAATATGCATTCGCCTTCACCTTTGCCCTTCGTTTGCATTCACGATGCGACCATTTCCCATACATTTTACTGTTGCCATATGGACATGTGAGAAGTGAGACTGAGAATATTTATTTATGGGAACTTTTCCGTGGATATTTATATTACATCGACTGTGGGAATTTTACGCTCTCGTCTTCCTTCTTTATTATATGCATGCGGATACCAAAGTATTGACGAGGGTTTTGAATTTGAACGAATCCAGCACTGAGAACAGAGAACACAAAAATGCATATCTATGCATGGAGCATGGATATACTTTCCCTTTCTCACAGCCAAATAAAAACACACGCGTCAGTCGTACGAGTGGTTTATTCTGTCTGCAGCAGTCTCCTCTGTGCTGATGATTAAGATTCTCAGGCATTCAATCAATCTGGAACTAACAACAAATAACAATACAGTGTATCTCGCCCATGAGGACTGCGATACAAACGCAGCAGGGTTATCGTGATTTTTGTCCCCTTTTCGTATCGAATCGGAAGTACGGATTACATTTTGTTTGTCGTGGTGATCCGTAATGAGACCGCTTTTGGATTGCTTGGATTGGCTGCCGCACAGTTGGGGTCACTTGTCGCAGTGTCAATTTCAATCATTATGCTGCCACATGTATATTAGGGGGGTGGACATTATTTAAATTTCATGGAAATCAAACATGTTGGAATGGTGTGTTGCGTGAAATAGTTCGGACTTTGGTGAAGGGTGATTACTGATTTAGATGGGTGCACACTTTATTTTGTAGCTGCCAAATGTTATTTCTTAACAATACATGTTAATTGAATTTAGTGAGTAACAAAAGGTACTTAGACGATGGGGGTTATAAGGAAGACTAAGTACCTATCTCAAAAATGAAAGAGCTCAGTAGCAAACTTACTCAATTATTCACTAAATATGACATATAGAACTTTGAGTGATGCATGCAGGGATAAACAGATGTAGTAGAAGATACACTGAGAGGTAAGGAATTAAAGAAATCGGTACCAAACTCCAAAAGAGATCTCCCAAACACGGTCGGATCTACTTTAGATGCTCTAATAAATCTCCCACGCCTTGAAAATAATATAGGACGATTTTGAACGCAATTTCTAGATTACAAAGGAATGGTTTCTGGTGAAGTCCGACTGAAATTTCATTGACACTACTCAAGAATTATCTAGCGGCTTCTCCCAAACGAATGGTCATACAAAATATAGACAACAACAAGTGGAGGGGCGAATATGCGTCTGTAGTGACAACATATCTGTTTTTAAGGCCTTATTCAGTCCCTTAACAAACTTTGAGATACTGCTCCAACTCAAAAAATCTCTGAATCCTTATAGGTATATAAACATAGGGAAAGGCTGCAGTCCGTATTCCTATTCCTATGCCTCATAAACTGAACGTGACAAAAATCTAAGTATGGCTGAATTGTTAAGAAGGATCTGCATATATTGTTAAACAACATGTTATGGATTTTATCGAAAAAACAGAGTTATTGTAAAGAAACTCCTCTCAAAAGTGGGTAGACTGTAAATCGTATATAAAGGAATTGTTCACAACGACTTTATCTAAAGGGTTTGAAAATTTGAGGTATCATTTTAAATTTTTAATGGAAGACATAAATTGTGTGAAATTTGTATTTATTTTTATTGGAAATTAATGTACATTGGTTCCGGTTAATAATAAAAAAAATATCGTCCAAGTGACCTCCTCTGCCAACCCAGCCGATTGTCAACCTTTTACCAAAATTTTGAATCACTTTTCGCATAATGATGGCTCAATAAGTGATATTTGCTCCTTGATGTTGTCTTTGAGTAGGGTTGCTTAAACATCGATAGTTGTCAGTTTCGATAGTATCGATGTTTTGCAAATTCACACATCAAACTTATCTAGGCAACGTAACGGAACCAATATCTATTTTTTTTATTAAACACACATTACAAGTCAATAAAAATCCAACCAAAGAACATATTTAGGTATTCTTTATTTAAAACAACAAAAACAAAAATTAAAATTCATAAAAAAAACTTAAGATAAGAAGTAGTATCTTATTGGCAGTCTCAAATCTCAAAGTCAATAGAACACAAAGTTAATCAAAACTTAAATTAATAATGAAAACACTAAATTATTTATCAAAGTTAAAAACAGCGGAATTATGTTTTAGAAACAAAATATTATTTAAATTTTTGTCTTTAAGCCGGTTGCGTGTTTGGGTCAAGACTTGTCCAGCTTTAGAAAACATACGTTCGCCAGGAACCGAACTAGCCGAAATACACAAATCTTTGAAAGCAATTTGACAAAGCATGTTGCTTGCACTTTCCCAAAAAGCAGTTGAACAATCTGTTCTGTTAACAGTAGGCTTTTCCAAATACTGGCGAATGTCTATGATAAAATCGCTCATGGAAGTTGTTACATTTTCATGTCTTATATCTGATGAAAAGAGCAATTTATATATTTTGAACATGCTAGATCCTAGATGTAGACACTTGCGATATGGTTCTGTTTGCGTCATGGTTTGCGCTGGTGGCATTGCTTTGTTTGGTTGTTGCTTCGACTTCGAGGCAATATTATGTTGCATACTCCTTTTGTAGAGCTTGAACAGCACTATCAGCTTCTTCCGAAGTTCTAAAACCACTTTTTTAAAATTTAGAGTCCAATAATGTGGACAGCATGAGAGCCGTCCTTTGGAAATAAGGTTTGAGTCTTTTATTTACAGAGTCTGTCAGAAACTTCAGAACGTTTTGGCCTTCGGAAGTTTTAATTATGGCTTTTAAGGCTATCAACTTAGCGGAAATCCCTCTGGTAAGCGGTATAATTAAAGAAGATGTTACATACGTTTCACCGGAAATTGTGATGGTGGCGATCTCAAAAGGTTCAAGAAGCAGCAGGATCTCATTGATTGAATCGAAGTTTTCTGCTGTTAGAGAGAGAGGAGCTCTTGCACACTCACTCATTGATATAGCGAGCTCACAACGAACCTGTTATAAGCGTTTAAACATGAAATAAGAGCTATTTCAACGGGTCTCTGTTTCCAGAATAATTTTGAGTTCACTTATATTACTTTTTCTCTGAACCTTTTGTAACGTGTCACTCCTACCTATTATAATAGATATACTCTGACTGAAACAACCACAAAACAACCAAAACTGCGCGCACACTCATTTACACTACCAATAAATTTTTTACACATACCTCTTCACAAATCAAGAATTGTTTTATACTTCAGCTTGTTCAGCAAGCAAAAAATATCTCCTACTACATGGACGTGTGTGTATGTATGTGAAAAATGTTCGCTTTAAGTTGATAACATTTTTTTTTGATTTATAGTTGTAATAGCATGGGTTTTAAGTGCGAATAAATATCGAGGAAACAATCTATAGTTTTATTAAGACTATCGATTCTATAGTTTTTTACTATCGATACTATCGATAGGCTATCGATGTTTAAGCAACCCTATCTTTGAGGTGTTGAACAATTTGAGGTTTATTGGCATAAACTTTACTCTTCAAGAAATCCCGTAAGAAAAAATCCAGTGGTGTTAAATCGCACGATCTTGGTGGCCAATTGACGTCTGTTCTTCAGCAAATTATGCTATTGTTAAACCTCTCTTTCAAAAGATCGATTGAGTTCGTTGCTGTGTGGCATGTTGCACCATCCTATTGAAACCATCCTCTTGAGTCCACAAAAAGTTTCTAATCATAACTTGATATCGAGCTCCATCTTTATATATAGACTAAAGTCTATATACAATGGCTCCATCCACAGTAACTGCATTGCCATTTTCATCTTCGAAGAAAAATGGACCAATTATGCCACCACCCCAAAATCCACACAAAATTCTCTAGGTTTCTCTTCAGCCCAAATGCAACAGTTTTGTTTATTGACATAACCGGCAATTTCAAAATGAGCCTCATCGGTAGAGATAATTTGCTTGAAAAAATTTTCATTTTGTTGTTGCTTCTCTATGGCCCAATTAACGAATTCCGACGCACTGCGTGGTCAGTTGGCTTTTATTCCTGTGTTAACTGTATTTTGTAAGCCATTACATGCAGATCTTTGTGCAAAATGTCTTCCTTATCTAACGAACCTATTAAGCTAGTTGAATATAAATCTGATAGCTGTGGAGTTGATTGACTCAATATAAGAGTAGTAAAATATTAAGAATTGACCTCGTTAAGCAGTCATCCTTTGATCCAGCCGTCATCTTGGGAGAAGGTATACTAGTGTTTAGCATCTTAGAACACGAAATGGTTTAAATCGTCGTTGATTTTTGTTTCCGCCGTTTTTAAAGCTTGCTCATGAGGCCGGATTTGTTGATGAATTCTGCTAGGTCTTTGGGGGAGCTTACAATTATGTTAACTGTTTCGAGGTAGGGTTTACCTAGGATGCGCAGACGTGTGTTTGTTGGGCAGTAACATTGGCATAGAATATCCTCTGCTATTTCTTATTATTCGTTGCACATTCGACAGATATTGTCTTCAGCAAGTCCATAGCCAGAAGGTGTTTTTCGACTCAACAGTGCCCCGTTAAGAATCCGGTGACTGTATGTCTGGGTTGCAAAAGTCAATACGATTGTACTTTTTCGATACACTTGACTTTGCTCAAGTACACAAATACACTTTTATACAATTCGATACAATTTTGCGCTGCCAATAAATATAACAGGATAATATGTTCTTTATAAAATATTATTTTCTACCAAAAATCAAATGCAATGGATTCGATCTTAATTGAATTTCGCTGAGCACAACCATTTTCATTCAATGCAAAAACCTTTTTCTCGTTTAATTGGTGGAACTTTGAAATGTCGCATTTCTTTTAATCAACGACGTAAGTGAGCGGTGAACTGAGTCGGCTGCCTAATTTGTTATTTGTTTTATTTCTTTGATTCCGTTGGTTTGGTGCAGAGTATATCCATAATGAGTAGGGACACTCTTTGCATATGCATTTCCTACTACAAAGCAAAATGCAGAAAAAGACTACAATATGTGGAAGCAGGTCAAAAGGATGTGTTTTAACACTTATGGAACGACCGTTGTGGAAAAAGGGTACAAAATATATTTTGCCTGTACCACTACATGCGGCGTGCTTCGTAAGACGAATGATTGCGGGTTTTTTTTCATAATTTTTAAAGGCGTATCGACTTAATCCTCGTTGTGTGTGTGTATCTTTTCACTTCGTGCAGTGGTACCTACCTGTTTTGCTTTTTTTAAACGGTTTATGGCTGGTTTTTCTAATTATTTCTTTTCCTGATTACACCTAATTATTAAGAACCTCTAAAATTACCCTTCAATCAAAAACATGAAAATAAATGCTTCTTCTTTGCTTTGATTTCGCTAAAAACAATGTATTCCGGTGTTCGGCCTAGCAAGAATAAAAATGATTTGACTCTTTATTTGCTAGTTTTTATGGTGGTTGGTCACACTGGTTTTGCAATAAGGTTCCATCGGCGGTGCCTACGTTTTTTCACAATGTATTTTCAAGAGGGAATTGACTTGAATTCTTGTCCGTCGTGCGAAACAAGTGAAGAAAACAAAATACGGGGTGACGCGTGTTAGTACTCTATCTATCAACAATGCTGAAATGATCGAAAGATTAGACAGGCTATACAATATTTTTAATTCGTCTAAGTTTAAAGACCCCAAAAAATCCAGAATGTCATTTTTTTGAAAATGAAGAGCAAGTCAATTTCTTAAATGAAATTAATATATTTTTCCAAAATATAACTTTTTTTGATCAGTCTGCCTATGTTACTAAAAAGATGCGATTTTTAAAAGGATGGCAGCAGAATATAAATGCTCTCATTGGCATTTCAAGCGATTAAGGGGAGATGGTATTCAGTGAGCTCCTTTTAATGATAAACCTCAATCAAGAATGTCTGGAAAATAATACCTTCGCGGTTTTACAAAACCGAGGAGGAAATAACGAGTTACTGACTCCATTTCAATTCATTAAAAGATCATTTTCAGCAAATTACATGGAGGATATAACCCACGGAAACTGCGAGCCAACTGTGAATTTAGAGCTTCCCGACGTTGAAATGCAGTTACAATCACCCGAAAAGAAGGATAATGTGAAAAACATTTTCAAAACCGAATCTGACTGACAAAACTGTTGATTTCGGTAGCGAAAATCCGTTTTATTAGTTTGCAGGCTATATTTAACAAAAATACCATCAAAAACATAAGTTTGGGCTGAAATTAAGTCAGAAACCTAGCGTTTCCTCCATATTCACAGATTTCAAAGAATATTAGGGTGCGCATTTAACACGCCCTTCTCAAGTGTTTTAGATGCGATAGAGAACCTGGAGCAACAATTTATTTTTCGTTTTTCCAATTTGTACTTCTGGAATAATTTTTTTTTTAATAGTTTATTATATTTTTGCTATAATTAGCTTGAATCAGAATCGTTTAAGTTTTTATATGAACTTAAGAAGGTTTATATATCATTATTCATAATTTTTCTTACTTAATATGATACATAAACGTAATTTTTTCTTATTTTTAAACATGCGATTTTTGAATTAATCTTGCATACAAATTAATATACTGAAAAAATAAAAAAAGTACAATTCAATACACTTTTTTTTTAAACTTGTGATACAATGCTAAAAAAAACGATTTTTCATCCCTGCTGTATGTATCTGCCCTCTGGGTACTTATAGGAGTTGGTTTTTTCATTTGATGGAAGGGGTTGGTAGGAATTGTTTGGCCTATCTGTTACATTCAGTCTTTTTCCGGTAATAAATTGCTTAGTGATGGAATGGTCTTTGCATCATTGATGTTGCAGATCCTTTACCGGCTAGCTCGTTTAATTTTCACTGCCGTCATGACCAGACACCTAGATTGAGGTCATCAGTCCCAGACTGATTTTGGAGGTAGTCCCAGACTGATTTTGATGTGATTTCAAAGGGTTTTCCACGAAATCTAGAAAGCAATAATCCAGAAAACAAAAATCTCGAAAGAAAAAATTTCGAAAACAAAAATCTAGAATTGAAAAAATCTCGAAAGCATAATCTCGAAATACAAAAATCTAGAAAAAAAACTCGAATGGAAAAATCTCGAATGAATATATTAATTTTTGAGACAATGGTTACAATTCGCGCGAATTATTTACTACTCTTTAACATCCACGATTGGCTAGCAAACTGCCCATACAATTAAAATGAAACTAAATGAAAACATTACAAACAAAGGAAGTATTCAAATCGAAATAGATGGATTTATTTACCGGTGCCGTGAAATAAAGTAGATGGAAATAATGTCGATCGACTTTATTTCCATAAGAAATCGGAAGTAAAGTCGAAATTCACCATTTTCTATTCTCGACTTTATTTCCAATTATGTAGTAGAACAAAAGAGTAATAATATCGAATAAGATCTCGGAGATCGACTTTATTCTACTTGAGATTTCGCAACTCATCCCATAAATAGTGTAATGCCTATGGGGGGCCATGCTGCCCCCCTGGAACCCCCCCTGCTTGGGGTCACTGTTTGATTTGGAGTAGGTGCCAGGTTTTCAGGGATGCAAATCTGAAAACGGTTAGGAATCTTTATCTGATTGTGTAAATAAATTAAAAGCGAAACAAGGCCGATTCGGCTTTATTTCACTTTGTATTTTACTCGACTTTATTTCACGGCACCTTATTTACTATTGGATTTTTTACAATTTTTTATAATGTTTTTTTTGTTAAATATTGATTTGTTGTTGTTAATTTACCGAAAAAAATAAATTGCTGAATAAACTAAATATGTAATGCATTTTCTTTAAGTTTAAACTCTTTAAATAGGTAAGAAAAAAATCTCGAATTAACTTTTTTTTCAGATTTTTTTTGAGATGTCGTCTTTCAAGATTTTTGTCCATTAGAGATTTTTGTCATGATCCCGATTTCAAAGGCGTTAATAGCAAGTAAATAAATTTGTTTATGGTGTTTCTGTCCTTAGCGAGATTATTGCCTAGTTGTCAGTCAGCAACGATCCTCAGAGCCTTCTTGAGGCGATATCATAGTGTTTCTTCAAATATGACTCTAATTAGTATAGGTATTTATTTATTTATTTTTTTTTTTTGTCGGGGTGTGTGAGACTTTCTGCACTGGAGCCCTCAGACTCAATACTGGTCCATTGTACTACCAGGCAGACACACCACATTTTACTGTGGGAATTTACTCGTTTTTCTAAGAAAAACGAGAAGGCGCTTCAATGATAAGGAGCTTAGGTTTACAGCACTCACCATATCCGCACCAAATACCTGCCACCTGATACGAGCAAAAGCAGGACAATCACAAAAGGAAATGTTCCGCAGTGTCGTCGCTTTCTGCACAGGCTTCGCAGTTGGTGGTGTCGCTTAGGCCTAGCACCTTAAGATGTTTGGCAAAAGCGTAGTGTCCCGTAAGAACGCCAGTAGTCTGTCTGCAGTCTTTTCTGTTGAGAGACAACAAGAATGCCGCGGACTTCCCACAGACGTCGGGGAGCATTTGCTTAGTCTGTCTGCACCCTGGAGAGTTATGCCAACTGCAATTGTGTTCATAGGAAACCCAACCGTCAATGGAAGCTCTGACCGAGGACGCAGGCAGACAGATCGCTGGTTCAGGTCCTGAGAAGTCCCCCTCTGAGCCTTGTCTAGCAAGTTCATCGGAGATCTCATTTCCCGTGATCCCGTTATGAACCGGGACCCAGACAAGTTTAAGTGAATTCAGCCTTCCGACCGAATTCAGAGATATCTTGCATTCACGACCTATTTTGGAGGTAGTTAAGGGTTTGAGTAAGGCCTTAAGCGCAGCCTGACTGTCGCTACAGACGCAGATACTTCGCCCCCTCCACCTGTTCCTCGTAACATAGTCCATGGCCATTAGGATGGCATAAGTCTCTGTTTGGAAGACTGACGCATATTTGCCTAACGGAAAGAAAAGTCTAACGTTATCGCTCTCCACGAAGACACCAGCACCAGATCCTTGATCGGTTTTGGAGCCATCCGTCAAGATTCGACTGCATTCCCTTCCAGGTTCAGAGTCCGGCCAGAGCCAGTCCTGGACGCGAGGAAAGTCGACCTCGTATTTGCGCTTTAGCCGAAGTTCCGGTGTCATCGCATCAGACGGCATATCCATAAGACAGGAGTAGAAGGACAACCGTTGCGCAAGTTCATCAAAACTCCAGTGCGAGTTATACCAAAAGCCACCTCTTCTAAGACGTGAGATAGCCTTGATTGTACAGCCCATGATGTAAACATCAAGGGGCGGAAGGTTCAATAGTGCATCTAAGCCGGAGCCAGACGTGCTGGGGAAGGCCCCCGTGCAGCCGAGACATACCTGCCTTTGGAGTTTGGCAAAAGCAGCAGTGCCGTATTTACGTGAAAGCTTATTCCACCAAACAACCGATGCGTATGCTATAAATGGTCTTATCATAGCCGTATAAATCCATAGGACTCTTTTCGGTGATAAGCCCCATGTCTTGCCGAAAATGCCTTTGCACTGCCAGAAAACAGACAGCGTCTTGGCAGTCTTCAGCTCAACATGTTTGGACCAAAGAAGTTTGCTATCCAGGATGACTCCCAGATACTTTGCTTCATTGGAGAGTTGGATTGTGACGCCTTTTAGCACTGGCTGAGTCAACCCGACCAGCTTCCTCCTTCTCGTAAGGAGAACAACCTCAGTTTTAAGAGGATTGACCGAGAGCCCATTCCTAGTGCACCATTCGTCGATCACGTCAAGGGCCGCCTGCGCCTTGGCGCATACAGTCGCTAGGCATGATCCAACAGAAAGCACGGCAACATCATCCGCGTACGCCTGAGCGTAAATATTAGAACTGTTGAGTGCGTTCAATAGAGAGTCGACCAGCATACACCACAGCAGTGGAGACAGGACGCCGCCTTGCGGGCAGCCTCTGTTTACCCCGCCATAACATAGCGGCCACAATCCGCATCCGCAACCAACGTTCTATTCATTAGCATTGCTTTAATCCACAACACCAATGGTTCGTCTACGCCGTGTTGTCTGGCGGAGCTGCACATGCTATCAAAAGTCGCATTGTCAAAAGCACCCTCAATATCGATGAAAATGCCCATCGCGTATTCTTTTCTGTCAAGCGCGCCCTCAATTCTACCAACTAGATTTTGGAGCGCAGTCTCGCAGGATTTTCCGCGTTGATAGGCATGTTGCATCTGAGATAGTGGGTGCAATCGCAAAGCACTTTTGCGCACGTGAAGCTCGACCAATTCTGCCAATTTTTGGTATAAATGCCACTCTAACTGTACGCCAGGGTGTTGGAATGTATGCCAGTGCTAGTATAGGTAAAGCTAGTATAGGTATAGTAACCATCGTTGCTCGGTATAACTAGGAGGTTATTGTGCGCAGCCTTTCGCAGCAATGAGTCCAAGCTGGGTGCTAACCATAGTGATGTTTTTATTTTCTATCTGCTGGCATACACTTTATCCATTTACATGTGGTATTGTCTACTCCTATGTTTCGTATGCATCGGTATCTCAAGCAAAGGGCCCTTTCTCTGATATATCTCTCCAGGATTTTTTAAATGGGTTCTTTTGAGTAGGAAGGAGGAAAGACTTATCGGTCGATATGATTTAGGCATAGAAGGTCTTTGGATATAACTGACGATTACTCCCCTCTAACTCTTTGACATTAAACCCCTCGCATGACTAGCTCTTAATATGTTAATAAGAGGGAAAAAGATGACTAGGGTACCGTTTTGGAGTACATCCGCCTTTTTTTCAGTTCATTTAGTTAGTGTGCTGTTTTAATAGAATTGTGTGTACACGTGCGGCACTGCGGGCTTCACATT
The DNA here is from genome assembly GCA_949715645.1 of Portevinia maculata. Taxonomy (NCBI): domain Eukaryota; kingdom Metazoa; phylum Arthropoda; class Insecta; order Diptera; family Syrphidae; genus Portevinia; species Portevinia maculata. The sequence continues at coordinate 106,848,830 of OX454525.1, read as the reverse complement.
ATATTAGCAGAATGTTTTTCACGATTCTCTTCTTGCTCTTCTAACCTGGAGATATTATTTGGTGAGCCCTTCCTTATATCCTTGCTATCCCATTCTCCAGGACTCAGTTCTGGCGAGTCTGTTAGACCACCAGGGTGTAATTCTAATGCCTGATTATATTTTCTCTGTGCAAAATTGGTAGTATGCTTTTGTGATAGCTAGGAAGGCTATAACAACAAAAAATATTAAAACACTGTTCTGAACAGAGTTAATGAATAAAGCTTAGTTTTATTTCATCATCATATGCTCTTGGATTTGGGTTGGCAAACATTTTACTTTTATTCATCCAGTTTAATCTTACGTTTTAGCTGACAAAATGGTGTTCGTCACTTAACAGTTGAGAGAAATAGTTTCCCTATAGTTTCCCTATATGTAGTTTCTTTATTCACCTATTTCAACAACCTAGCTTGAACTTCATGTTTTTTCTATTTGGCCTCCTCCAATTTTTAAAAGAAATAGTATTTCGTCGTTGAAAGCAATCAGAAGGACTTAGTTACCCACTTTTATTGTTTGTCGCCCTACTTCGGGAATGAGTTGAAAATTATATCAATTAGGCCGGCGTAGGTCAGTTTTTCAGTAGCTTGGATAGCAACCTTTAAATTATTACCAGCTACATGTCTCTGCATAATATAATGTAATGTAAATGGAGACATGAAATGGCCGACAATCGATTATGAATACTGTTCGCTTACTGCATAAACATACAAAACCATGCATTAATAACGTCGGAAACGCTCCTTCATAGCAAATTTGTTTTTGAAACCGCATATCAAATGAAGGACATTTCATTGCACCCATTGACTATAACAAAATTCGACTTCTACCTTTCATGCACGAGCACACAAACCCTCTCACCTATCAACAAGAAAGACATTTTATAAAATTTCTCACGCGACGATGCCGTACTCGTATGTAGGTATATGTATTCTTAGCGTGTTTAATAAAACTATAAAGGGTCTCCTTCCCTAATTGTAATATCTTGGGGTGAACTTTGATTAGCGACAGATGTGTGCTGCGCAAGAAAGGATCTTGCTTTAGAGGGAAAAACTAACTATACCCCTGTACGGAAATTTTCTTTAGGGTCGAATGGCAAAACGAAGGAACAAAAAAAAGAAGGAAGGAAGAAAGGAAATAAAGATTCGGAAGTAAGACTTGGTTTATCGCAGAAGTGTGCATATATACATATGTATAATTAAACTATGTACAGTTATGTCTAATTTTAAAAAAGGCACACGATCGTGAGACGTAAACTCCGGGAATATGAGTCCTTTATTATTCACACCGAAAAAAAAACAAAAACAAGTTTTATTTCAAATACATAAATGTCCTTTTTTTGAACCAGGAATAAAGACCAAAATATTTGTATTCAAATTTCAGGGCAAGTATTCAAATTTGCGTCGCACGTCACTCATGTTATTTCTGAATTAATGACGTACTTCGAAAATTGCAATCGGTATGTAGGTACTATAAATTATTAGCAAAACTGTCTCGAGATTACTAAATGATTCATGGGAGCCTGCTTCTAATGCTGACCAGAATACGACTATCTTTGGGTAGGTATATAATCTGCTGTTCTGGTTGTATTTCACTCACTTGGCATTCGAAAATGTGTGTCATTGTCTCTTGGTCGTGATCAAGAAATTTGAAAGAATATGAGCGCATGACATGATCCTGAAATCCTCAAATCTTAAAGGCTAACAATCAGCTGCTAGGTGATTAGGAAGAGAAGCTACTACAGCTGCTGTCCTGTATACATTGGCCTCGTGTGCATCATTAAAAATCAACTAAAGTGGGTGGGTTGTAATAATTCGAAAATGTTCCTTTGAAAATAGATCCAGGCATCTTTTGCGAATGATCTCTTCTCTCGTGTGGACGATGTTTGAGAACGAAATCTATTCGATACAAGCTATCTTAATATAGACTAAAAATTATTCACAAGTTTGCCCAAATCCCCAAATATGAAGGTGCAAATATGCGGCATTTTCATATTGGAAAAAAGAATACTAAACATTTCAGAAGTAATCAAGCATAATTTTGAAATATTATACAATATTAAAACTCAGAACACCGGCTACATTTTAGGCATGAACCAATAGACGCTGGCCGAAAGGTGCAATTTGCAATAAATAAGCCACTTATCCCCTGTGATTGCAAAATCACGACCTAGCCGATCTCTTGTCAGCGTAATTAATAAATGTGGGTCTTATATTAGCCCGACCAAGACTGAGAAGGACATTTTGAGTTCTTATTTGTCCTACAGACCATTTTGGCCGAAAATGAGTTATAAATGCCATCTTATATTTTCGGTCATGCTCTTTCGACTGCTGTAATCAGAATTGTCCTATGTCTTTTAGTTTTCGAAATAAAAATGTTGATTTTGTCCTATAGACCAATTTTTGTCGATCAATTTTATGCGTATTTGTCCTATATCCATTTTTGTATGCAGTAGGACAAATTTTATACTGGCATTATAATAATGTAAAGTTTGTCCTTAAATGTCCTATATCCAATGACATATGGATATAGGACAAAATGTATATGCAAATTTTAAGATTTGCACATTGCAGTTAAATTGCGACGCCTTTTAGCACTGGCTGAGTCAACCCGATCAGCTTCCTTCTTCTCGTAAAGAGAACAACCTCAGTCCTAAGAGGATTGACCGAGAGCCCATTTCTAGTGCACCATTCGTCGATCACGTCGCTAGGCATGATCTAACAGAAAGCACGGCGACATTATCCGCGTACGAATGAGCGTATTTATTAAAGCTGTTGAGTGCGTTTAACAGAGAGTCGACCAGCATACACCACAACAGTGGAGACAGAACGCCGCCTTGCGGGCAGCCTCTGTTTACCCCCACCATAACATAACGGCCACAATCCACATCCGCAACCAACGTTATATTCATTAGCATTGCTTTAATCCACAACACCAATGGTTCGTCTACGCCGTGTTGTCTGGCAGAGCTGCACATACTATCAAAAGTCGCATTGTCAAAAGCACCCTCAATATCGATGAAAATGCCCATCGCGTATTCTTTCATATCAAGCGCGCCCTCAATTCTACCAACTAGATTTTGGAGCGCAGTCTCGCAGAATTTTCCGCGTTGATAGGCATGTTGCATCTGAGATAGTGGGTGCAATCGCAAAGCACTTTTGCGCATATAAAGCTCGACCAGTCTTTCCATGCTTTTCAGCAAGAAGGAAGTCAGACTGATTGGTCTGAAGCTCTAGGCGAGCGAGTAGTCATAGTCACTTCTGCCAATTTTTGGTATAAATGCCACTCTAACTACACGCCTGGGTGTTGGAATGTATGCCAGTGCTAGGACAGCGGGGAAAAGATTTTCTTCATAGTCGGTAGCAACTGGTTTGTACATTGTTGCAGCATGGCTGGGTATATTCCGTCCGTACCAGGTGACTTGAAGCCGTCAGAAGACGCAAAAGCGTATTTAATGGCCTCCTATGTTACCACGGCCTTCGCAACATACCAGTTACGCCGAGTTGTTTGTCGTGGCTCACTTACAGTCTCTTTAGTAGGGGCTGGTTTAGTTTAGTTTTAGTTTATTTGCGGAGAGTACAAGTAAGACATTGTCTTTTTTAGTACATATAAATAACAAAAATACAAGTGCAGGTGATTTGTGATTGTTGTGAACCAATTGTAATCTGGTTACCCGGAAAGTGAGACTTCAGCAGATGACTGAGAGTTTCCGCTTTCGTCTCAGTGCATGTGCCATAAAGTTTTCTAAGTGATTCCAGTTTGGCTGGTTTGGCCTTTTTCAGAACTTTCAACACCCTACTGGTTTCACCCAGTGTTTCAATCTTTTCGCTTTTCGCAAAGTTATGGCTTCGCATTCGTTTTGGAATTCGATATATCTATGGTCTGAGAGGGACACCTCCGAAGAGACCCTCCAGTTGGTAACCGCCTTAAAGTATCTATTTGATAAAGTTAGGTCGATCACCTCCTGTCTTCTAGACATCAGAAAAGTTGGCTGCGAGCCAACATTGTTGATAGTAAGATCAGATGATCGCATGTTGCATTTGTTGCTGCCCCAAACAGTGTTCTGAGCATTGGCATCGCGGGATATAACTGGGCCCATCTTCTTAAAACTTACATAAGTTACTAAGTTACCTTACACACACTATTAGCCATAAACAATATGAATAAGAATTGTGTTTTTGTTATGTTTTTTTTAAATTAATTTATTAAGCTTGGAGAAAAAAGTTCCTTTTATTTATTTTTACTTTGTTGAGAAACTTAATAAACATTATGATATTTTCGTTTATTTTTTTTTTAACTCAAAGAAAAAATTGAATTTTGATTTCAATAAAAATATTTGATATCCTAATTTTTGTATTTCACTGTGTGTCCAATACAAATTCCACTGGAGACAATATTTGTAACTTTGATTTTTAATGTGTCCGTAACTGTATGGACAGGTGTCCTATATCCATTTCACTACTTTTTTTGTATACCCTATTCTAAGGGTATATTATTTTGACGCATAGTTTGTAAATTGTAACATAACTAGACCCCTAAAAGTTACTATATTTATGATCAGCGTCGATAGTAATTTCGATCTAGCCATGTCCGTCCGTCCGTCCGTCCGTCCGTCCGTCTGTTGCCAAAAATTAGGCCTTTAAACTGGTCCTAGAGAGCTGAAATGTGAACCATATACTCTCTAGAGTCCCGAAATAATCAAGTTTACGAATTTTTGAAAACCGCCCACAAACACGCCCACAAACTTAAAAAAAAAATGGAAAAAATCGAATTTTCAGCTAAAGAGTTGAATTTTTTTATATATGATCTATGACTCCTAAAACTGCTCAGATAATTATACGTAGTAGATAATTATACGTAGATAATTATACGTGGTATCACAATGGACCTAAATTGATCTAAGTGTGTCGGCTTCTGCCGACAACCACATAAACCTAACCTAACCTAACCTAGACTTTTGTCACACCCACTTATGAGGGATAGGAATAAGAATAGGGTATCCAACAGTTCGCCCAAGCGGATTGTAGCCCGTCCCTATGTTTAAACTCAATTAAATCAATGTTCAAAAACCATAAAATGGTTACCATCGAATGGTTATCCGTACCCAATCTTTCAAAAAATATAAAAATCTATGATTATGCGCAAAAAAATAAGCAAACCACCACTTTTAAGTTTAAAAACGCTCTCCTGAAAAGTTACGTTAGAGGTCTATAGGACAAATAAGAACTCACATGACGAAGTAACATCTAGAGTTTTACCCACTGCCCCACCTCTTGCGAACGTCTGACAAACAGTCATGTGAAGCTTCTCGAATTTGCCGTTCGGATTTGGCTTAAAATTGTATACCAGTGGTTCCCAACCGGTGGGGCACGGCTCCCAGGGGGTGCATGGGGATTGTAAAAGGGAAGCGTGGACACAATTTGAATTGCACATTTTTGATGCAAAGAATACAATATTGAAGACTTCAATATTTATTACTGTACGCTTCAGCTGACATGAGAATTGCACTGACGAAAATTGCACCCAGAATCTCAGAGCTGGTGAAGAAAATGCAACCACAGAAATCGCATTGAACATCTTACATTACTAATAAAAAAAAATACGTTTTTCAAAATCAATTTACAAAAATGTATAAACAAGAATATCAAAAATTCTCGATGCATTAAATATATTTTTCAATTAACATTTGGAATTTTTATTTGGGCATGCGGTTCTCCAATTCGCCATAAGGGGGCATGCTGTTGAAAAGGTTGGGAACCACTGTTGTATACCCTTCCACTTTGCGCAAGATAGTGGTGCAGAAGCTAGGTTTTAGGCCCTGTTAATGCCTAATATTTATTTGTTTAGCTTGACTAGCTATGTTATATAAGAGAATCCACTCCCAATCTTTCAAACACACTGGAAAGAAAGCGCGAACGAACGTATCAAGGAATCCATGGTTGCATCGTAGCTCACCATGAGGCCTACAGTCATATAATACATTGGCTTTGAACTTCGGTAGTAAGAGATATTCCCCTGTACTGAGTAATGGCCTGGGTGACCACATTGAAGAGGCAGTTTAAGCTGTGCTTCGCCTCCTTACCATCGGCGGCATAGGTAAACAGTTTAGCACTCTATTGAGAGACTTTCGCAATAGAAAGCAAGCCATTTGTAATGCCAGATGCCGACATACTTATAACGCAACGTTATCCACCTTAATCTATAAATCAACAGCCTACTGAAATTGATATCTTTCTCTCCATTCATAAATAATAAGGAGTAGGTGCCGGCCGTCATCTTCTCGTAAGAACTACATATATGAGTATATCCACCTATCCTATAATCTCCCAAACTAATGCAGTGTATTTTAGACCCGTTTCGTCGCTGTTCGCCAAGTTGCTGACTGACTGGTGGCGGTAAATACGGTCAATATCATAGCTGCAAACTCTATTGCCCAAACCATCCCGTGCAAGGTCGGGCTAAGAATATCACTGCAGCGCTCCGTTAAACATAATGGCCGTTAAATGCGACTTAGGGGGAAATCGCATTTAGGCAATTTTACTATTCATGTGAGCATAGCCTGGAGCTAGAGCCTAGCGACCCTGCAAATCACTGGGTCAACACGATTATTCACATTGCTAATAACTTGGCAGCTACCTAGGAAATAGGTGTCTTGTAGCAGATTAAGCGATTCTTCGCCAGATGTGGAACAGGAACCATCTGTTTTTTTCTAACAGCTGCGTATTACTGGGATTAGATGTCTAGTTTGATTCTTCTATTTGTCCACAAGTCTGAATGATGAACGTCTGGCTTCCTCAGTTCTTTTATATATACTTTGGGGGTTACCTTATAGGCATCCCAATCCCAATCGGTTTCTTTTCTTGTGGTATGGTTGAACAGTTTTGCACAACTGCTTCTAGTGTAGTTTTTTTCTCCCTTGGCCGAATATGCAGGCAGGAGGCAGGCCAATCTGTTCTACGGTTAGTTTCTGAAAACTTGTTCGCGAGGATCATCATCTAATATAAATTGGGTGTATCGATGGTCTAAAAAATATTGTTCGGACGAAACTTTCCAATTCAATTTTATTTAGTTGATAGAATCGGACACAAGAGTAATGTGTAACACTTCTTGTCGACTTTTAGTTTTGGTGGTAGGTTCGTTACGTATCTATGTATGTTACTCGCAATAAGGTTTTTACTAAGCAGTCAACCAAAAAGTGGCTGGCCTCTGTCGTTGATATTGGAGAATGGTGAGCGGAGGCATAACATCCAATAACATTCAAATCGCAGCGTGAACGCAAAAACTGCGCAAATATCAGTAACTTTTGCATCACAAACATATCTGCTGCAATGACATTTTGCATTGTAGTGAAATTGTTACGATGAAAAACCATCAGTACCTACGATGCGTATTTTTTTACTTTAAGGAGAACAGCCTATGCCTAGTTTGAAAGCACCCGTAGCTTCCATCATGTTTCATGCTGCTCAAGTATGGGGATATTGTTCATTTAAACGTGTATAATAATTTCTTCACTACTTCAACAAGTTTTTAGGTTACCAATTACTTCACTTAACTACATTATATGCAGACTGGAAAAACACCTCTATTTCTGGATAATGAAACTCCATCTCGAATAAGTAGTAAAAGTCCTGGAGATGAAACAAGACAAGATACCCAAGATAGTACTTACCCAAAAGCTGCTCAATAGAGGAAAATACGTTCAAAGCTGAAGCATCGCAATGCAACTTCAGCCTCCTTGTCACACCAATCGAGCAGCTGATACCCTAATACATAAGTTCTACAAATTACGGGAGCAAGCAGGTTATAGGATCTACGAAAAACGTGTAGCCCAGTCATCGCAACACAGGGCATATCAAAGCAAATTGAATAATGATTTTTATATAATAGAATTTATTTCCTCGAGAGTTACAAAACTGATTGCGTTGTACACCGACAAGCAAAAGCATCCGAAAATCTACCAGCAGGTTTGAACTCAATCATGAAACTTGCAATTAAATTGGTCAATACTGTGAAAAAAATGTTCACTTTAAAAAAAATATGCAATGAAATGGATACGGATCCTCGAACCTTACTGCATCGCACTAAAGTTCATTGGTTATCAAAATGCAATATGTTGGCACGCCTATTCGAGTTGAAAGAGAAAGCAACAAAGTGAGAAAACATCATATATTTTCAACCAAATGCAGGGTACATTCACGATACGCATTTTTTATATTTAGGAAATCAGCCCTTGCAAAATCAAAGCGCACTTAGAAATCTTCATCAAAATAAAGAATATAATTTAAAACAAATTCAATACATTTTTTTATTAGTTTTTTTTTTTAAGGAAATATTTTAGGGTCGCAGCCATTTCAAAATAACTCAGTTGACCGCGAACCTCTCTGAGTTGGGAACTGCTGTCATAAAAGATGAACTACTTTTTTAACATATTATAAAATGTCTATAGAATGGTTCAAGACGCAACAGCTTCAAAAACGGGGTCAACAGCGATTGTAAACTTTAGTCGCCTCTGTAGCGACTTGATCGGTGCAGGGAAATAACTTCACGGGCAATAACTTCACATGGGCAATAACTTCACCTAGAGTGGGAAATAACTTCACTTTTTTTGTGAAGTTATTGCTCACCTCAACCGTAAACTTTGTCGTTATTTCCCATCTTAAATTTGAGAATTTGTCTATTATAACTGAAGAGCAAATGTAAAATGGAGTTATTTAGGTATGAGGTTTGTATAATTTCATTTAAAACAAATATAACAATTTATTTTTAGCAATTTATATCGGTGCCGTAAAATAAGGCCTTACGCAATAAGGAAAATTTGGCGTTATTCCGCTTTCCATTGGTGCTATTTTCGACAATTTGCCATTCCACCTACTCCAAATCAAACAGTGAACCCAACCGGGGGAGTTGCATTAGTTGAGAAATCGCAAGTAGATTCCATAAACAGTGCAAATCCCTAATCCCTTGATTTGGAGTAGGTGCTTGAATTATCATTAAATGTTAAGAGAAAATATTTCTCACAAAAAAGTGAAGATATTGCTCACCTTCAGTGGGCAATAACTTCACAAAAAAAAGTGAAGTTATTTCCCACTCGATTTGAAGTTATTGCCGAGTTATTTCCCGTGAAGTTATTTCCCAGCACCGACTTTATCACGTCAATGTGGGTAGACTCATGTACTGTCATGACAGGTGAGAGGTTCTTTGGCGCTTTGAATAAATCGCATCAATTCAGGAGAGCCTTTAAACTCTCATTTACCCAATTCACGCTACTTTGAAATCTATTCAATCTGAGGGCTGGCGCACCCTATATAGAAACTTCCACAATATGTTCCCAATTGAAGGGTTGTAAGTCTAAAGGGTCTAAGTGCCAAAAAATACAAATTTCATATTTTTACGAAAATACGATCTAAGTGCCAAGCCTAATAATATAAAAATCCAAGTGCCTGTTCTTTTAAAAGTTTTCCTATATACAAATAAAGTTGTAACGGGGTCTACATATGTACCAACCAACTTTCGGCATTTTCAATATCGCTTTATAAGGCACTTAAAACATTCATAAATATTGAATTATTAGTAGTATTATTTCCTTGGATTCCTATTGTTTTAGTTTTTTCTCGAGTTCCTATAGTAAACGATAATGTATTTAATGTATTTCAATAAAAATAAACATTTTTGTAATTGAATTGCTAATTTTATTGTGTTTTTTGTTATATCTCGAAATAATATAATTGGCACTTAGACCCTTTAGACTTACGAGTACAACCCTTCAATTGTTTGCTTTCCACCGAAAACTTCTGGCTACACTGATGTATTTGGCGGAATAATTTTTTGAAACCATGAAATTAATTTCAGTTCAGTTTTTTATTATTTATTTTTTACAATTAAAATTGATTGTGCGATTTTCTTTTTTGAATTTTTGTTTAAATTCCAAAAGTATAAAAAATAAAAAATGATTTTTCCCTTTAATTAGTTTTAATTAAAAATATTTTTTAAACGAAAATAATAACAAATAGGGAACGAGCTGCACCTTGATATATGTAATGTGTTTTTTGTTCATAAATAAAAATATTTAATAAATCTCAATTTGATAAAAATAATAATTACCTAAAAAAAAGTAACCAAAATAAAAAAATATAAAGTATAAAAACATTTAAAAATGTTTGAGCTTAAATACACAGTCAGCTTTTTTTTGTTCGCATTACAAAATTATGAAACTTAATTTTATGGTGCTGGTTTTGTTCATGTTTTTGCTAGATATAATTTTTTTCTGGTATTTCAGTAGAAAAAGTCTATATACACAAAGGTTTTACCAGACGACTTAATTGAATAATAAGTCGAATTATATATGTATGTGGAGTTACTTTGATTTAAATTTTATATGAAATATTAAAAATTAAAATGGACTAAATTCGATTTCGTTTGCATTAGTTGCAGATTCCATAGGAAAGTGATGTTTCGTCGAGAACTAATTTCTAATTGAGATCACTCAACCTCAAATATGGTCGATGATCAGAGAATATCCGGTGTATTTGTGTCATCGTGTGAGTGCTGGAGTAGACCCTTTCGTTCATCAGGGGCTGTGCTGACACTTTCGGATACCGATGGTTCAGCTATGACACCGGCGTACATCGACTCGTACACTGGATTGGCAAAGTTTCCCTAAAAAAAATAAAAAAAAATATTTTTGTTACATTCTGCATTAAGTTAATTAATACTGCAAAAGTGTTAGGTGGCCATACGTGGTTACCCCAATTTAGAACCCTTAATTTGTCATATTTATTTATTTTAAGGTTGACGTATCCAGCTCATTCGGAATCCTATGATGTTTTTGACAAAAAATCACAAATAATGTCCAAAACACAACACTTGCATAAAAATGTCTACATCTGCACCAGGTGGGTCGAGGAAATAACGCCATTCCTAGATTGGTTAAGAACGGGGCATGACACTATACATGCGTTGTTAAAACTAGTACCATGCAAGCACCAATGGACGAGTGCTTGCGTGGTTCGCTTTGAGGAGATCGTATGGTAAGAGGAACTTTTCTACAAGCTAACCAGTTTAAGTATGCGCAAAGCGGTGATATATTGCATTCAAGAAGTTCGCTGCCAAAAAGGTAACGTGACTTCTAGCAGAGTCGTTGACATTAAAATGAATTTGTTTTCACTGATCAGGTCTGGAAATCGACCACACTAAGAGTTGAAAATTAACTTTCAGAAGTCAGAAACAATCCTGTTCAGAACTTAATTGTTAGGTGGACGAATATTTAATGAATCTCTTCTACAATAAGTTGCTCGAGAAAGAGGTTTTAGTGCAAGAGCAAGGTGGCAATGGTGCGATGGCAGTGTATTCACTAAGTGATTGGCAGGTCGTGCGTTCGAATCCCGACCAGGGCCATGATTTATATAAATTGAATGCACACAACAAAAATCATCTCCCTAAAGCAATTTAGGCGCCACCTGTTGAGAAAAAAAATCCCATCGCACCAAACTTCTTTCCAATCCTTCTATTCTTTCAGTAAGTAGCACCCAAAAATAGGCAATGAATTGCTGGGAGCTACTTCCGCAACAAACTAAATGCCTGCGCTGTGGTTTTACCATTATAAGGGTACTGTGTCACTACAGAATAAATAAATCCCTTTAGCGCACGCAAATTATAAAAAAAAGACAATTATAAGTATATAAATATGCTTTACTTCTTTCTATCTGCTTAACGGCAAAGCTATGATCGGAATGAAATGGATCATAACCCTCCCAATTTACTGCATCCATACTAGTTCGCCTGTTGGGTTCGCCAGTTCGACCTCAATGAATATAAACAGGCAAATCTAAATCCTACAGAAAAGGGTAAGGACAGACTTCGTGTCGCGATTGTCGACCTTAAAAACTGATAGATGAATGACAACAATAACACAATAAATTAGTTTTAAAACGATCTCGTTCACTCATACTAATAATTGAGAAAGATTAAAAATAAGCTGGAGTTCAAACAAATTAGCGTTTTGTCTGACTCAGTATCTGAATGTTTGCATATTTTTTGTTCATTTGTCAAACCAAATAGCTTCTCAGGACGGAAAAGTTTTTAACTTCTGCTTTTTATCACGCTTTGCTTATGAATGTATCTTTACGTCTGACAAATACGTAACAAGAAAGAAAACAAGATCGTCAAAGTCTGAATCTTCGTTTAAGTCCGTACCATCTTTTTTTCTTGGTGACCTTTGGTACTTTTTACGTTTGGCATTCTTGTTACTTCTTAAAGTTTATACTTATTAATTTGGTAGTAATAGGTTCTGATGGAAAAAACTATTATAATTCTCTTAAGGTGGAATTGAACTGGAACAAATCAGTACTGAGACTAACTCTGATTTATATAAAATACATAAGTATACATATATGTGTATGAATTTGAGCGATTAGATTTGTAGCACCCGAAGTATTCCATTAATAAAAATCCATACAAAAAACATCTCAAACTGAAATTAATATTTGAACTTATGTAGATCATTTTTATCAAACAATCAGCTTTTCACAATTGTCTTCATAATGTTCATGCAAATTTCTTTAGCTTTCATGGTTCTACCCAAATTTGTCCACCTAGTACGTTTTGTATGGGCTTAAAAAGCTATGCAACAAAGCAATTTAATTAATTTAGTTGATTGCTTATCAAACTGCTCAATCAAAAATTCATTCAAAGCGATTTTATATACATACCATTGACATTAATGGCGTTTTCCGTCGTTTAGCGCCTAACAGAATAAGAGAGAAACTCATCACTTGCTACATGTTATTAAATGCGGTCTACATCAAGTTCCACAAAACATAGTCGCAAGATTTTAAAACGCCAACAGGAATACCAAACATTGAGATAAAATAAGGGCGCAGTGGCTCAGTATATGAAATCACACCGGGACATCCAAGAGTATCAATTGTCATGAAAAGCTTCTCAAATTTGCCGTTCGCCTTAAATTGTAGGTCCTTTCCACTTTACACAAGTAAATGGTCAGATAAGCTAAGTTTTAGGCTCTGGATGGGTCGTTAATGCCTAATATTTATATTTTTAAACTAAGAATTATAATATCTCATGCAAAATAAATAAGATACCAGTACAATTTGAATTTTTAAATTTGACACTTTTCACTCTCTTGCTCTACCCCAAAAGTATGTGCAGAAAATTGTTTGTTCAACTGATCTGAACAGCTTCATTGAACAGAAAGCGGAATGTAGAACACTTTGGACCAAGATTTCTACTCATGGAACACCTGCACATTGTCTGATATTCTCTCTACTTTTCTGTGCAGCTCAGGTTCATTAAGCACACCTTATAGCTGTGTTTCGGGCAAATGTCAAATTTCGAAGAGTGGGTATGAAATTCTCACCGATAAAGAAAAATGTTGGAAAAGTAACCGTGGATTTTTTACTCTTACTGTGATTAAGCGTACGCGAACACGATTTCATAGTTTTTCGTAAGACATCGTTGTTTTGGGGAGGTTACGCGAAAACACCTTAAAATAACCAAACAAGAATCTTTATCAATACAAATAAGTTTCACCCAAAAGCTGAGCTGCAGGAATACGCAGATAGTTCCTGATCGTAAGTTGTTCTGCGTTGGAAAGGTTGGTCTACGCCGAAAGCTTACTCACACAAACGCTGTGTGTCGTTTGCTCTTTTGGGTAAGAAGAAAAACTAAATTGGGGTGTGCATCGCTGCATGCTACCTACACTGACATTCAAAACAAAAGCGCCATAGCAGAGACTGTTCGTTTTGCCTACTACTCTAATCTTAATGCAAAGTTAGTGGCGAGTTAAAAATAAAATATTTATGTCACTGGAATTCGACGCATATGTACTCTTGAATGTGCTTACCTTGTCATCTTCATTTACAAAGGCTGGTGCCTCATCAATATCACCTCTATACATTGGATTCGTTATTTCTACGTTATCCGTTAGTCTTGCATGCGAGAATGGTTGACTTATTTTTCGTTTCCTAAAATAAGAAATCAAAAGTTGTATAAATGTAGGATAATGCGCAATTAAAAACGAAAAACCCAATCTACGACATACAAGAAATGTAAATGCTAGGTTGGACATACTTTAAAAAGAAAATGGCACTTCCGAACATGGCAATCAATAAAATGCTGATCGCCAGTAATACGCTGAGTATTGTTAGAACACGAGCCGACTCTTGTTCAGCTGCCCCTAGTGCATCAGCACTATTCGATAAACAAGCGGCTATACTTCCATCAGTGCATCTGAAATGAAATATTTTGAATATTTAAAATTGCCACTTTTTCCATTCAATCAATAGATTTTACAAACTTTACTTACAAGCACTCGTTGATGAAGCTGCCCTTAACGCAAACTCCACAATCATTAACACACTTTGGTGGTTTATCACAGCGAACGCCTTCCCATTCGCCAATGCAGGTACAGTGGGGCACCGAATAGGTATCTAGTTGACAGATACCATTGTTTCTACAGTGCCCAACGCACGGATTTTCATAACGAATAGGTTTCTAACAGCAAACAAAAAGTAAATAAAAACTTATACGCAGCTAAAACAAAAATTGTATTTTTTACCTCGCAAAGATTTCCATTCCACTGACCCGTGCAATTGCAAATGGCCATTCCTTTGATCACAAGACAGGTCCCACTATTCTGGCAGATAATTCCCGTACAAGGATTCCGTACTGGAACCAAAGATTGGTCACAAACTGAAACCAAAAAGAGTTTCCTAAGAGCAAGTTCTACTATTAATTTCACTAAACAAATAATTACATCTTGGTGGTCTTGATGTCCGGCAGAGATCAATTTCACAACGATCGCCGCCATAACGCTCCGTACACGCACACACCAAGTGTTGTCCAACATCCGTGCAAGTTCCAGCATTCAAACAATAATCGTTGCATGAATCGGACTCGCATTGTTCTCCAAAATATCCCCACAAACATTCACACTGCGGTCCACCTTTGTTACCAATTGTGCAAGATCCATTATTCTTGCAGAAACCATCACAAACATTTGTTTCACAGCGTTTTCCCGTGAATCTTATGAACAATTGATGATAAAATATCATTTCAAAAAGTATAGTTTGGTATTTTGTACTTACCCATCAGGACAATCGCATTGCGTTGTACCGGTCACTGTCTCTCGACAAATTCCTCTGTTTTCGCATGTTAGGTTTGCACAGTGTTCACATTTCTCGCCAACAAACATATCGGGACACGTACATTTCATACCTTCTTCAGTAATTAAACAGGATCCCCCATTGTGACAGCGACTCTGGCATTCTGGGACAGATGTCTCACACTTAGCTCCTGTCCATCCAGGAGGGCATGAACATTTTAATGGTGCTGGTTCCGCAGTGCCGGGAAGAGAAGCTGCCACAGTACATAATCCTCCATTCATGCAGTATCCAGAGCAACGATAATGTTCGCAGAGATCTCCTTCAAATTGAGGCTGACATACACATTTTGGAACATGATCGATTACTTTACAAGTACCAAGGTTGCATTTTAATGGACAATAGTCGGGGACCTCGATTTGGGGTTTACATTCGCCGTTCTAAAGGAAACAAATCAGTGATTGCATATATTTATAATGTAGGTATAAATAAAAAAAAAACGGCCGGGGGATATGCGATAAAGAAAGTGTGACGCAAGGGCGACTCATCATGAAAGCAAACTCATGAACAATAAAGGTAGGCACACATTACATAAAACAAAACTTATTGACCCAAACAAAACTGTCTTTTATAAGTTTTTTTTTGGCTTTATACAATATTGGCAAACGTTTTTAAGTGTATATTAAAATGTCAAAAAAATTGTTTTGTTTGTTACAACCAGTTTTATTCCATGCACACCAAAACAACAACAAAATATATTTATTTACAAGAAAATAGATGTCACTTACCACCATAACCAAGCCACTCGGGCAGAGGCAAGTATATCCCATATTGCTCTCGGAAGATAAAATGCAAAGAGCGCGTTTTATTTTGCATGGATCTTTGGCACATGGATTGGTTACTGAAAAAAAATGCTCATTAACCATCATCAACTCTGGATTATGGCCTCTTACTGTTTTTATTTTGCTTCAACGGATGAAGAATTCCAATATCCGACGATCGATACCCCTTCAACAAATAAGTTCCATTATCGTTGCCAAATTTGTTCATCTTAATTATACTCTGATCGTATAGTTTGATGTATAAATAGTCCTCGAACACATCGATCTTCTGGGGCTTTTCTTTATTCGAAAATCTACGTACAACATTACGATCCCTTCCATTCAAACGACAAGTTTCAATTGTTCCTTTGCGGTAATCGGCCCAATAAAGACGTCCGGTGGGATAATCAATTGACAAACTAATTGGCCAGCCAACATCGATCTCTACAAGGCTTTTCTTGTTTGTTCCATCAAGAGATGCAACCAAAATTCCATTTTCCAATGTCGACCAGATCATAATTCGGGACTCGGGCTCCAGCACTATATCGGTCGGATTCATTCCAGTCGATACCAAAGAAAGATGTTTCTTCCCATCGATATCAGTAGCTATAATCTCATTGTGACGAGAATCAATAATGTACACCATGTTAGTCACCCAGTCAACGGCTAGAGATTTTGGATCATCTAACGAGGGAATCTGAAAAGAGCACGCTTGATCATTTTTAAATCATATAACCGTGGATATGCTTACGTCAAACGCCGTCAACTCCTTGAGATCTCGCTTGATCCGAGCCGTTTCATGTTTGATGTCCCTGGATGGAGTAGCAATTTTCATTGTGTGTACCTTTCCATGGTGCGAATCAATCCAAAAGAGTAGAGTATCCTTTGGTCGAATCAAAATGTCAAAAACATCAATTTTTAAGCTGTCTGTTTGGAAAAAGCCCACAACAATAGTTCCCTCTTGCTTTTCTGGCAAAATGAAGCGGAACTCTTGCTCCGATGCCAGAAGGAGTATCTGACCCGGACTTGATGCCATACAGGTATCGTTTTTCGTGGGACCTTTCGTATACCCATCCGTGCATTTGCAGTTATAGTGTCCAGCCTTCTTTTCTATGCAAATTTGCGAGCATGTGCCAAAGCCACATACCGGCGGCTGACAGTTCATCTCATCCGAACCATCAATGCAGTTGTATTGACCATCGCAACGGAAGATTTTTGAGATGCAATCATCATTCTCACACTGAAACTGATCGTGTCTACATTTGGGTAGTACCGCACAGACTTCTGATGCTTCATCCTCTTGATCACCGCAATCGTTAACACCATCACATAGTGCAGATTTTCTTATACACTTTCGGTTATTGCATCTTATGAAAGGAAACCCAGTTAGAGATATTTAAAAAAAACATTGCTTGAACACATTTTACTTGAAGGCATTTGCGTGACAAGGAACATCAGAACAGGTCTCCAAACTCTCATCAGAGCCATCTGTACAATCGTCCCAACCGTCACACTTCCACCGACTCATGATGCATTTGCCATTAGCACAGTTGAAATGCTCAGGAGGGCATGTACAATTCACTTCATCCGAACCATCTGGGCAGTCGTCATCGCCGTCACACTGGTAACTTCTATAGCATAAAAATATTCAAATAATAAAGGCATAAAGAAAATAATTTGAAACGCGCATACTTATTGATGCAAGTATTGAACGCTGCACATTTGAACTGGTTTTCCTTGCATGTTATGTTACAGTTGATTTCATCGCTGCTGTCGTCACAATGAATTTCTCCATCACAACGCTGGTCATGTTTGATGCATTTTCCTGTTCCACATCTATAAAGAAAATTGTAAGATAGTTTGCGATCAGTTAAGCCTTCAATCAAATTATACAAAAATGGTGAACATGTGGTAACCGAAACATAGTCCAGCAATCCTTTTTTGTAATTATTTGCTACACTAAAGCGGTTTTTCTGTAAATCTTACAGTACCCTTGTTGTGCCAGGAACACAGCACAAGAAGTTGTACTTAACAGCTAGCAGCAACTAGCAATGTAGTTTTTCATTGCATTCTTTTCGGTGCTACTTTCTGTTAGAAAGAGTAGAGGCATAGGAAAGAAGTGTTTTGGTACAGTTGTATGGCTTTTCAGAATCTCAAGTAGTTTTTGCAGCCATTTCGAAATTATTTTTTCCATGTATACAAAAAAAAAAAAAAACATTAACGCATTCGACGAAAGCTTAACGCTTAATAAAGACATTGTTCTGTACTCTCATCACGTAACTTTTCAGTCGATCATAGCGATAATAGTGAACGATATCGTCATCAGTTTGCTTCACGTAACTCTACAATATATATCAAATGCTTTGCACCACAGAAAAATAGACAAACCAACTATAAAATGGATTAAAGCGATGCTGGGCAGTCGTAAAATTACTGTCCCGTCAGGAACGACCTCAGTATCAGTTACAGCCGTAAATGGCTGCCCACAAGGGGGAGTACTTTCACCCCTCTTGTGGTCCTTGGTCATCTATGACCTGCTACACAAGATGAGCAATCTGGGCTACACCACAATTGGGTACGCGGATGATATTTCCATCATTGTCAGGGGCAAAGACTCAATTGGACTCAAATGAAAAATGCTCTAAAGACAGCCATAGACTGGTGCATCAAGAAAAATCTTTCCATAAATCCCAGTAAAACCGTCATCGTTCCTTTCACCAAAAGGAGGAAATTAGACCTAGATCTAATCACAAATAAAGACACGGTCGTAGAGTATTCCGAAGAGGTCAAGTATCTTGGAGTAATCCCTGACAAGAGACTTAACAGGAACTCCCACATTAACAACAAAATCACTAAAGCTAATAGAGCTTTATGGGCCTGTCGCCGCACATATGGCAGAACCTGGGGAATCTCTCCAAAGATCGCCCACTGGATCTACACAGTGATGATAAAACCCATTATAACATACGCTTCCATAGTATGGAGAACAAAATCCACACAAAAGCCCGCAATAGAGAAACTCAGAAAGGTGCAACGGCTTGCCTGCCTAGGTATCTCCGGAACCTGTCCAACAGCTGCCATGGAGGCAATAACAGGACTAACACCTCTTCACATATACATTCAAAAAGTGGCGATCCGCAGTGCAACAAGTCTAATACAGTTAAACTAGATAAGGCTTAACGACTATCCGGAACTTAAAACCATTCTCGAGGAACTGACAGAACTTAACATGAACTGCGCGGTCACAGACCGCATTCAAAAAACACTATGCTTCAACAAAAGTTTCTCGACGGAGATCCCCAAGAGAGAAGCATGGGTTAGTAATACTAATAACCCACCAAACAGTCACAACGGCATAAAGTGGTATACGGATGGTTCTAAAATGGAAACGACAACGACAAAATAAATGGAATAACATCGATAGGCTAAATGATGTATCATTGCAATTACTTTTAATGGATTTTTTTTTAATATGTGGGGTAACAATTAGCAGCTCAAAGCCCCATCAGTATGAAACAATCAAATGTCATACTTTTTAAAACTTTGAAAATGTTGTACGTTATTAACTAAGGCGCATGATTTTAATCAAACAAATTATAGGTGTTTGTTTAAAATAATTAATTACACAAATCTTTAATTAGTTTGTGTATTTTCTTTGTTTCGCTGATGCCCGACAACTTTAATTGATAGATGCGAAAACTATTAACTCCGTACGTAGTCAAAGATACAAAATTATTTGTTTATATTGAAAAACCCGGACCAAATTTTACCCTCTGAATATTTTAATAGCATAAGAACGAAACATATACATAAGTGTAAACCATATGCAATTTGTCTGTGGAACGGAACAAAGAACTTCAAGTGTACATAGATATAACAGTTTTCCTGATTCGGCGGGAGAACCGGTTCACTGTACCGCTTACTACTTTCTCCGCTTCCGCCACAACTCACACGATCTTGCAAAAGGGAGCACGTTTATTAGTACATTCTCTATTTGTTTATTTATTTTTTTTTTCGTTGCCCAGTTTTTATGTTGGCGCGTAAGTTATCAATATCAATATCTTTGGGAAGGTATTTTCCGAGTTTGAGAAAGGTATCCTAAAAGCAAATGATTTTGGGAGGGGTATCAAAATAAGCTGCACAACGACATACTTTACTGTAGTGCTTACTATCCGGATTGGACCACGGCATTAACCAACAAGCCCCTTCAGCCCCCGTTATCAACCTATGTAGTAGTAGAGAGTTCTAAGAGAATGTGACTTAGGTACAGTTAAATTGTGCTGTTCTACTACAATTGGTGCAGCAAGATTAGAAATAGAGATAACTTGCAGCAAAAATTGAAATGCAGTAAGCAACGTGTCATTTTATATATAAAATCGTCTTGCTGCACGGTCCTTGTTGCACATCTGTTTCAGCTGTAGTCCCTCTATGAATCCAGTAGTAAGTGCTCAAAATATTCGGATTGAAGATGCATGGAAATTTGAAAATAATTTACACTCACTTTTATGTTGGAATTAACATAGACTCGGCAAACCTCGAGCTAAAAATGCGCATGGATTCGATGTGTTTTGTTTGTGGTAATTCACTTATATTCCCAACCACAAATAAATATCTTAGTACTATATAGTTTTGTTTGTAAACAAGTGGACTCATCACGTAAGACGATGATGGTCTGACGGTATCGTTTTGACGATGGTTTTGCTTCATGTAACTTTTAAAATGGTCCCTCATTTTCTGATTTATTTTGCAGACAATTAAAGCAGTTTTCATGGTTTTTTAAGCCTAAATTGATTTTAGATCTTTTCTTTAAATACTACAGAAGTTTATCAATGCAATTTATAATAAAAAAGGAACTCTATTTCATTGCTTTTTTCCCTGCGATCTAGAAATGTCAAATATATATATGTATCAGCAGATGTCGTCAGTGGGTTAGTTAAAACATTAAAAATGTTCAGACATTAAACAAATTGCCCACTTTGAAATAGTAAAAAGAAAACTTCATTTGGGAAGTAAGAAGTAAAAAAAGTGTACGGGAATAATAAAACTGAGACTTGCTTTCTTGAATAAATCTATAAAAACACATTTTAACCGAAATCAGCTGTTTCGCAAGAGTGGTAACAACGCAGTCTATATACTCTCGTATGATTCCAACTGCATTGGTACCAGATTTCTTGATTGGATTCTTATGCGATTGACGAAAGACGACGCGATGATGGTAGAGTTACGTGAAGCAAACTGATGACGATCTCGTTTAATATTATCGGTTGGACGATGATCGTCTAAAAAGTAACGTGGTGAGAGCCCAGAGCATATGAAGGAAGTTCTTGATCAAAAAGTAGTAATAGTATTATAACCTGCTCCCGATTCTCTCGATGTAAATTAGTAATACTAAATTGATCATGTATTCGATATCTTATTAACAAAATTGTTATTGAAATTGAAAACACCGGTCTGCCACCCGTCGTATGCACACGCACTCAAAAAAAAACACCAAAAACAAAGTGATTTTGCGCCCGCTCTCTGATAAAACAAAAAGAACATGAAAAAGCGCTTAGTGTTAGGGCAATTTCGTCAGTGCACTTCTTTTCGTTTGCTGTCACAAAAAAATCAACTTACAATGAGTTTGATCCACTGTCCGACTCCATTACGAGAATAAATATACACAATACAAATAGGCTTCGACATTCTGTACAGACAAAACCTGAAATAATGTACGTCGACATCCTTGCTGAGGTAAACAACCTGACTTAGCTTGTAAACGAGAATACTGGACACTAGCAGCGAAACCGCCAACACGCTGGACTTGTTTCTTACCTCTCACCCTGAAAAAAAGCTACAAACGTATTACCGCCTCTAGCTTCGTCAGACCATTGTATCATATCAGAAAATTTCTCGTATTCCAACACATTATTCAAAGAATAAATTGCTAAAAGATTCGTATGGTAATACGAGAAAGCCAATTGGGAAAAAACTAAACGGTTTCTTTAAGAGTTCGGTCGCTGTGCCTCCTCGACAGGGGCTATCACGTCAAAAAAGGTAAGCTTTCGGTCTTATAAGGCCAACACATCTGAGGAAAACCAAAAAAAAGTTCAAAAGCGCCAGGAATGACTGCAATGCCAACATTAATCATGCCAAACTCTCCTACAACTAAAAGCTGAAGCAAAAAATATTACCAAGTCCGAAACTTTTGGTCATTAATTTGTCAAAATTCACCAGTTGTTGCGAAAACCGTATTGCCGGTCACTAAGAAGTTTTCGGGAATCAAGATACTTCATAAGCTGACGGAATACCAGCGTTTCCATGATCTTTGAAAGAAGGGACGTTAGTGCAATTGGTCGGCAGGAGGAGGGAGAGGAAGATTCGCCTTTTTGGGAAAGCCTGGACAAATGCAGTTTCCCGCCGTCTCGGAAAGAGGCCTGAAAAAAAAGAATAGATAAAAGCTTACGCAGTGGTTTTGCCAGCGAGGAAGAACAACTCTTCCCATCAATAGGGGAAACACCATCTGGACCAGCAGATTTGTGCACGTGGTGATTTTGTGAAAAGAATCGAGACATCTCAAGATATTTCAATTATCGACTATAACGATTTAATAAGTCGAATGCGGCCATCACTAATTTAAACCAATTGTAGATATCTTTGATTAGTTCGAATTTTCATCTCTTTGTTTAAAGCGAGAGTGCAAACCAGAGGAACAGTTCCACTGCTTAAAAAAAGAGGCCATAAACAAACATGTTGTACTACATAAACATGTCTAACGCAGTCCCATTTTAAGCATTGCATTTAAGTAGTTAGATACATATGAATTAAGACGCAGATTTTCTAAGTTTCCCCAAACAAGGTCTTTATTTCATTTCAAAACAAATACAAATCTTCGATTACAAAGAAAACATAATTTTTTTTTCGTCACAATTCAACAACTTGATTACAGATTTAACCATGTCTGTGTCCTCTATGACCGTAACCTCCTCTACGACCATAACCATTTCCACGTCCACTATATCTGCCATAACCATGTCCGCCATAACCATGTCCGCCATACCCATGTCCCCCATAACCATATCCGCCAGCAAATCCTCCTCCTCCGATCACTGACAATGGAACTGCATAAGCCGGACGAGGTGGCGCTACAACGACAATCGGTCTAGGCACAATCACAGCAGAAGAAATATATCCTCCACCACCGTATCCATATCCCAGAATCGGACTGCCACTGCAAAGAACTCTAAGCGAAAGCACAAACAGCGCGCAAATGACCGACACAAAACCTATTTTCATTTCGATTTCAAAACTTCTAATGATACGCAACGAATGTTGACCAACACTATTTATACGAACTTAGAATAAAATCCGCGATTCGAATGTTTATTAATTGACACATTCATGCGAAATCATTATGCGGGGAAATTTACACTTCAGAGATGTAATGGGTTGTAAACATTGGGAGTGATTAATTCTAGAGGTAGTCTTAACCATGCTTAAATGTGCAAACAAATATTGTACATCCCCCGATGACGGAACAAAGTTGAACTCTTACTTGCATACTCTCAACCAGTATGGATTGTAGCGCATTTTCGAGTCAACAAATCTTTTTTGGGGGAACAAAATCAATATAAAGATCAGATTTATTTAACCACAGATAAGGAAAATAGAAGAATAGTTTGAGGGCAAATATTAAGGTTAGTAAATAACCAAAAACTAAGCAATATTATAATGTAAATTACCAAGTAAATTATAAAGTCACTTAGTTCATACCTAAGTGTCTCTCGATAATAATTGCTCTTTGAGTGGTTTGTCGTGAATAGGAAAGTCTATTCGTAGCAACAATAAGTCATAAATCAAGTAAAATTGATCGTTTGTATGTATTTTTGTCAATTATCTAACATTGAAACAAAATCCATTCGGTGTTCTTCAATGTTAATTGCCAATGTTGTCATTTGTGAAATGAGAATGGCAAAAATATTATCAAAAAGAGTCTGATGATCGGTTGTGGCGACTCGTGAAACAGCACTGTAACTCCAGGCGTCCACTTCACGTGGTAGCAAGTACAAGATACGGTTGTTCATTTGAAAAAATTGAAAAATATTATCAATATTCTTGATACGTGTGGTGGCTATTTGTTATCACTGTTACTTGACAAAAAAAATCGTCAATAATACTTGGCAATTAAGTCAAGCAAGCTGGCTTGTCCTTTAAAACGGAGGTTCAATCATCTTTATAGTCTCAAACCTAGGGGCTGTGAGTCGAAGATCTTCTTCGGTGGTGCCAATGTAGTCGCGGTATTTTAGATTTTTAGACTACATCCACATAGAGTTTGCGGTCGTATCTTGTCCTCTATTCGCCCTCCTTGCGCACAGGATAAAATATCCGACAGAGTAGTTTTCTTTCGAAAGAACCGAAAATTAGCTCTGCTTTCCGCCATACCCATAGGAGTTTTGAACCCATTTGTTTCGCCAAACCGAGGTAGCAACGGTTTCCTAGGATAAGTCTTCGTCGGATCTCCACTAAGGTGTCATTTGTGGAGTTGATGTTTACTCTGTGGTAGGAGAACTCCCTTACTACCTTGAAGTTGCTGTGGACAGATGTTTGTTTGTTTGTTTGTTGAAAGCAAGTAGTTCGACTTGTCCTCGTTGACTTCCAAGGCCAACCAATTACGCCTCTTGTTCAGTCGCCATGAAAACCTCTAACACGGCACGCTGAGATCAGCCGATGCTGTCGATATGGTCAGCGTATCCCAGTAGTTTAACAGATATATTGAAGATGGTGCCTTCCGTGTTGACACCTGTCGTCTGCACTATCTGCTCCAGAACAAGATTGAAGAAGTCACATGACAGCGCATCTCCTTTCCGCAATCTGGATCAGTTTTGCCGTCACGCGATCAACTGAATCAGTTTTGCCTAAGCCACACTGGTACGTGCCGATGAGTGTATTCCAGAACGGCTTCAGATGTTCACACAGCATGTTGGATAGGATCTCATATGCGACATTTAGCAGGGATATGCCCCGATAGTTCTTGCAAGACATAGAACCGCCTTTTATGTAGATGGGCCATATGTTGTAGATAGTCCAGTCATCGGGCATGCTTTCTTCCACCAATACAAGGTTGATGATTTGGTGCATGCGCCCTACCCAAATATCACCTCCGTATTTGAAAAGCTTAGCTGGTAAATCATCAGAGCCAGCAGCCTTGTTGTTCTATAGCTTTTTAAAGCTATGCTAACTTCTTCACCCATTTTGCAGCTGATACAAATTATGCTTAAACACATCTACTATTCCTTCCTTAAAGCTAGTAGACAGTTGCTTGACCTTTTTGTAAAACATCCGGATGTTCTTTCGATCGCTCTTCGATCTCCTTAAGCTGGGAGACTCCGTATGCCCTCTTCGTTCTACGCAAGACCTTCTTCTCCTCCCTTCTTTTGTCTCGACACTCTTCCTTTGCTGCCTAGTTTTGCGTTGCAGCGACGATTGTAGGCGTGCACGGTTCTGTCATCATTTTCTGCTTACGGACCAATCCGCCTAAGATATTTTCCTTACCGATTTTGTCCCCGAGCACGATCCTAGCATTGTACTCCGGACAGGCTTCGTAGGCTCCGTCCAGGAGGTCACAAAACTCCTCTTTGATGGGATCTTCAGCCTCATCGGTAAGGGTGTGTGCACATATTAGGCTTGTTTTGAAATGTAGCTTGGATGCGGATTACAGAAAAGCGATCAGTTATCGGCTTGAAATGAATGAGTTATGATCCTAAACCTGGCGTCTGTTAATGCCTAGTTTATATTTTTATTTATAAAAAGCTTTTAAAAAAAGTTCTTATTAATACGATTAACTGATTTCTTATCCCTGATTGAATGTGTACCACCCGTAGTATGCAGTGAATCACTCGGGAGGTTATTTTCAAATTACAAAATTTCCCTTTGAAATCTATCCTAGCTTTGAAATTCGCTCACTTTATTAAAGATAAGTGTTGGAGAGCCTATTAAAAACAATCTTATACTAAACTTAATGCATGTGGCAACAATTAGCCCAACAAGCAAAAAATGATCCGCTGTTTACCAGTTAAACTTGCATACGTTCTCTTTCCCCTTTTTTGTGTAGTTTTATTTTTGTATACACATAATGAAGCAAACAATGTCGAAATCTGAAGTGAAATCGTTGCAGGGAAAAAGGTCGTTGCTAGAATGAATAGTCCGGATCATTCACTTTCTCGCTGCTAGTAAAATGGATTCTCGATTCACTTTCTCGCTGCGAGATTAAATAGATTGTCGCAGTGATGTTTCGAGAATTCTGACATTTCTCGCAATAATTTCTTTTATCGCAACGAGAAGCTGCTTAAGAAAACGTCACGAACTACACAATATTGCATCTACTTCAATATTGCCTCTGACGTATTAAATAATCAACACTTTACATGCACATACAGCATACTTATTAACTTACACATCCACCTCTTCGTATTATAAGCAATCATAAAATAAGAATTCGTTTGACATGGACTGTCACTAAAATACACTTAAAATTACCTGAATTCACTCTCCGAACAGTTACGCATCTCGCAATTTAGCTCATCGCTTCCATCGCCACAATCATTCTCATAATCACAACGCCATCTTCCAGGAATACACTTCGAATTATTGCACCTAATACGGATCCATAATGTATATCAAATTTGTTATATTTCGATCGTGGTTAGCTTACTTAAAGTATGTGGGATCACAAGTCTCCTTGGAGGAATGACAAGTTGGGGGTTCATCTTCTCCATTCGGGCAGTCCTCCTCGCCATCACATCGCCACGTCATTGGAATACAACGTCCTGATGCGCAACTTAAGAAAACAAATACAAACATTAATTGTTGAAATTATTAGACTGAGTAACTGTACACCCATTCTGATAGGCAATAGTGCGGTCTAACGTAAAACGTAATCAAGGCAAACTTACGCAAAATCAGTGGAGGCACAAGAAATCTGATCGCAGTTCGCCTCATCCGATTGGTCAGGGCAATCCATATCGCCATCGCACACCCAAACATATGGCATACAACGATTATTTCCGCATTGGAACTGATCCTTTTTACAGATTAATGGTGTGCAGCCCGCCTCATCTTCACCCCCCGGACAATCTCTTTTTCCATCGCATTTCTTCACATGATCAATACAGAAGGCGGAACTGTTACCCCAACGTTCGCACTTTATGTGGTTCTCGAAGCATGTAAACTTTTCGCAGTTTTGCTCGTCCGAATTATCAGCGCATTGGTTATGGCCGTCACAAATGGACGAAGGATGAATACATTTGTTGTTGGAACACTGATATTGTCCCGGTTCACAGTGGAAAACCGGACAGGTCTCAGGCTCGTCACTTCCATCTCCGCAATCGTCCTGAGTATCGCACTTCCAATAGAAGGGAATACATTTGTAGGTGTTAGCACATTGAAAATGAGCAGCAGTACAGTTGGCCTTGCACGAACGTCCGTCTTCACCGAGAATGAAATTGTTTGGACATGCACACTTATAGTAAGGCGCATTTGGGGAAAGAAGGCATAGCGTAGAACATCCAGCTGATTCACAGGGGTTGCCTGATTTTGGGGCCATTTGGCGATATGGATGGTATATTCGAAGATCCATTGGTCGGTGGATCGTCGTTATGAGGGTTGAACAGTTCTTGCCGTCATACTTGTTGCAGTATTCGATGGATTTCGTCTCCCAATCGGACCAATAGATTCGATCTTCCCAAACGGCGATAGCGAAAATATGATGAAGGTTCAATGAAGGATTTATATTCCGCCCAAGCAGCAATCGCTGATTCTTTCCTTCTAAATCGCTAACAGCAATAAAATCTTCCCTAGCATCGCCCCAGAAGAGTTCGTTCGTCTCAAAGCTGATTGTAAGAGCATTTGGCCATCCCAAATTGTCGTGGATAATTACCCGGCTATTGGAGCCATCCATGCCAGCTTTCCCAATGTGTGGACTGTCGCCCCAATCCGACCAGAAAATATTCCGATTGAAAGGATCAAGTGCGATAGCGCGTGGTTCGCTTAGATTTTTATTGATTAGGATTCTGCGGTACTTTCCGTCCAACTGAGATACTTCAATAGTATCCAAGCCTTTGTCGCACCAATATAGGTTCTTTCCCACCCAATCTACGGCTAATCCATCCGGATTTTTCAGCATAGCTTGGTGTAGGGTAACAGTCTTATTATCGGCAGGACAGTATCGCTTGATCATTCCAACAGTCGAGGTCACATCGGACCAAAATAAACACTTTGAATTCCAGTCAAAGTCCAGCGCTACAGCATTTGACAGTTGATGAATCAGAATAGAAACATTGCCTCTCATATTGACCTGACGAATGTAGTATCTATTGGAGAATATTAATTCCATAGTCTCATTGCTCGTAGCCTTACAGGTTTGATGATCTTTTAACTCGTAGGCTTGACTGCAGAGACATTTGTACGAACCATATGTATTAACGCAAATCTGACTGCATGGCCGTTGCTCTGCGCACTCATCTACATCTTCGCATAACCGATGATTAAGTGCATGCACCTTGTACCCCAGTTTGCATTTGCACTCATATCCGATCGGCAAGTCGACGCATTCATGCTCGCAAATGTCAGGGATCTTGCACTCGTTGATACCACAACGTTCCTCGTCACTAAAGTCCATGCAATCGTTCGCACCATCGCACAGTACACTTGTACTGACACAAGCCCCATTTTTACATCGAAACTTAGTTGGTCCCGTACATAGCCGACTCGAATTGGCGCACAAAATTTCATTTTCATCGGACATGTCTTCACAATCAGCTTTGGAGTCGCATGTCGAGTTTTGTGGAATGCATGCTAGGTTCGAAGCACACGAAAACTCATCAGCGGCGCAAAGGGACGCACCCCAAGAGTTGTGCGGGCAGTCATCGTATTCATCCTCTCCTCCTGGACAATCGTGATCTCCATCGCACACATACTGCCTTTCGAGGCATTGTCCGTTGGGGCACAAGAATTGCGGGGGTGGGCAGGCATTTATATGCAATATAGATGTTAGTCCGCAGTGTTCGCCTTCATCTTCCAAACCGGGCGCGGGGCAATCTGGTTCACCATCACACACCCACTTCTGCGTAATGCATCTTCCGGATGCTGTACATCGGAACATGCTTGTCGGGCATTCCCGATGTGGACACTGCGGACCCTCATCAGAACCGTCAGCGCAGTCGGTTTTGTTATCACATTGCCAGCTGCTCGGAATGCAACCATCATCGCAGTGGAACTGAGTCAACTTACATTGCACTGGGCAGTTGAGTTCATCCGAGCTAGGTGTCCCGTCATTGCAGTCATCTTCGCCATCGCAGCGCCATTTCTCATTGATGCAGTGGCCGTTGACACATTGAAACTGCTGAGCTGCACAAGTTGGGCTCAACCTGGTCACATTCTCACAACCTTCTTCGTCACTGCCATCTGGACAATCCCGGTCCCCATCACAGCGCCACTCTGGCATATAGCAGGTAGTTGAGTCTGCGCAAAGTGTGAAGTTCACATCACCTTGCAGGCATTCTTGCGGCGGACAGTGTTTCTCATCACTGAAGTCCTTGCAATCCTTCAATCCGTCGCAGCGGTAGGTCATCGCTATACATTCGCCACTGTTGCAGTGGAAATGGTCAGCTTCACATTTGCACAGAAGTTCGGATTCATCAGATCCATCACCGCAATGTTGTACGCCGTCGCAGGTTTGATTCTGCGGAATACACCGATGGTTCTGACACATAAAGAAGTCCGTTGGGCACTCGCGAATTATGCAGTAACTACGAACCTCATCCGAGCCATCCAAGCAGTGGGAAATATTATCGCAAGTCAGTTCGAATGGAATGCACTCCCCAGACTTACAAGTGAACTGCTCCTTGGTGCATACACTATTAACCTGTTGAATGCAACGTCGACCATCGGAGGCTAGAACTCCACGGGTGCATTGGCAGCTTGCGGTGCCGTTTTTCCTTAAAATACACACATCTTCGCAACCGCCATTCAGCACCTTGCACTGATTTGAATCACAGTTCATTGTGGTATTTTGAACCGCAATGATACCCATTGGGCGAACTATGTCTTCACGAAGGAATACCACATCAGAACCTGAATATTTATTTGCACGAACCACCGCATGCAGCACCCAATCAGTCCAAAAGAGTAGATCGCCATAAACTGTCATAGAAAAGGCATGTTTTGGCGTAGAGTGAGCCAACACCACACGATGTGAGCCGTCATAGTCGGCTCTCTCAATTTTATCTAGCCTTGCATCGGCCCAATACAACTTCTGCTCCTCAAAGTCAAGTGTAAGAGCATTTGGCATCAGAATTTCAGTTTTGATAATTGATTGGACCCCAAAACCCGTTACATACGCACGCTGTACTGAGGGTGTCTGCTCGTTCCAGTTGGTCCAGTAAATCATGCCCATGCATGGCTCAACGGCAATACCTCGAGGCTTGTCGTGAGACATTAGTTTTAAAATAGTTTTCACAAGATTAATATTGCTATCGGGATTGTCCGTGGCTTGTGCCAAGTTTATGCTTCGAATTGTGGCATCATTGTTCGACGTCCAAAATAGGTGTCGATTTATGTCGTCGAACGTCAGTCCCTCCACTCTGCCTTGTCTGCTAACCACGACTGAATTTTTCGATCCGTTGAAGTGGACAGAATTAATCGTACTCATATGTACGTCAGAGTAGAATACCTTGTTGTTATCAAAATCATAGGAGAGCGCAATCACGTTTCGCATGTAGGTGGCGTTCAGTATTCGTTCGATGGGACCGTTTCTGTTCATATGATCCGTCATGTGAATGCTTTCTATAGAACTACGATGCGAAAAGAGTAAGAAATTATCATAGGGTTCGCAGCTGAGGCCGTCTGCAGCTACTCGACTATGGGAGCAAGCACAAATCGCTCTGGTCCCATTGAATAGGCACAACTCCTGACAGCCACCATTATCTTGAGCACATAGATTCGTTCCTTTCTGAACTCGTTTCGAGAAGATTTTCAAATCTTTAAGCGTGTTTCCTTCCGATTTGAGAATCTCCGTAAAGTCAGACAGATTGTGTAGCGGTGCAACTTTAATGCTCCCCTTGTTATGGTTATTATCAGCCCAGTAGATTAAATCATCTATGAGGGCCAAAGCAACAGGATTATTCAAGCTGTGGTTCATTAGCTGAGTCTTCAAATTGCCATCGTAATCGACCTTCATTATCACATCATTGCCCGACTCACACCAATAGACTTTTGTGGCATCTATGTCCAGCACCATATTGTTCACCAACTTGGTCTGGTTGACCAATATGAAGGGTTGGCTACCGTCTAATCCGGTTCTTCCAATCACTCCTTCGCCAACATAGAACAAGAAACCCTGAACTGGGTCAACAGCTAGTGCAGTGGGATTCTCTATGTTTGATATGACCACGTATCTAGAGGAACCATTCAAACGAGCCACTTCAATGATATTTCTCTTCGTGTCGCTCCAATAAATATTGCCAGCAACCCAATCGACTGCAATGCCACCCAACCAATCTTGGTTGTTCTGATCCGTCTGCTCTAGCTGTTCAAGAATCACTTCACGTTTCGTTCCGTCACGTTGGATTCGCGAAATTATGCTCTTCTCACTGTCGGCCCAGTACAGGTAGTTCCCCGCAACATAGCAGTCAATGTATGTGGCCAGAGTAATACGAGATATCGATCCAAGTGCCTGAAAGAAACAATTTGTTGGTATAATCGACCAAGAAACGCAAGCATACCTACCCTTTTCTCTTCCAAATTATCTGTGGGATTTTCCCTATCGAACAGCTCAATGCCTTTAAGCTCGTGATTGGAGAAGAATATAAACTCCGGCTTCCCTATACATTTTTTGGGATCGCTTGGATCCTGATCAAACCCTATAGCGCACTTACAAACATGCTCATCACTCCAAATTGACAAACAGAGATGTTCGCATCCTGCACGCTTTTCGCCCGCGCAGGAGTTTGTACCCTTCTGCGCCTCGTTGTAGAACATTTTCATGGCTTGTATGCTTTCTATGAAAGAAAACATTTTAAATACACAATTTGCCCAAATCCCTGCCCTTTGAGCACTCACTAGTGTTCTTCCTTAAAATTGAGTAGTTCTGGCAAGTGTTTTTCTCGCAACTCATTATAACACTCTGAATATTCTCCGGGAAGTACAAAGTGTCATTGTACACCGTTACACTGCTTATGGTCATAACATCACTGGCAGGGAGAACATAAACTATAGCCTGTGTTTTTAGATCGTAGTAGGCGATTCCTGAGCTTTGGTAAACGAAATATAGTCGACGTGAGTCGAAATCAACTGTTAAACTTTGAACCATTTGTTTCATGTTGGCGAGTTCACGACGGCCAGATCCATCCATGTTGCTGATCTCTATTTTGGTTATGTTGTCTTCGCGGGCTGAGTGCGTCCAAAACATTTTGCCACTAAAATATAGGAGTGAGTTTGCGTGTCATGTTTACGGCAGACAAAACTTACTCTGCAGGATCGAGAGCAATGCTTTCCACCATGTTTAAATTATTGTGTATCTCTGTGAAGTACTCGCCCTTGAGATTGCATGCGAATATCTGACATTTCTGCTTGCCTGATGAAAAGTACATATTTTTGGTTATCCAGTCAATGGCGAAGCCCTGTAAGAGATCAAATAATGATGGTTGTGTTTTTAAGGACGTTTTATAATTAACCAGCTTACATAGGGCTTCTGAATATCAGTGTTGAGAATGGTATCGATGAGACCGTTCGATAATCCTGCGGTTTTTATTTCATTCAATGCTATATCGGTCCAATAGATGCGGCTATCGTCCACCGTAAAGTCTATCCTTTGTGGACCAATAACCTTAAGAGAAATATATACGTTTTAAAAAAATAAATTTAAAATTCTATTAGAGGTATGGTAACTGCAGAGAAGGAGAACTCAATCTAAGGTGTGAACAATCTGCGAGCGCATTAACTGCGGATCGTTGAATAATGTATTATCGTTTTTCACTTTTGTTTTATCGGTCTTACACGAGAGAACGTCATGCTTCACGCTTTGCACAGAAGAATTTGACAAAAGGTAAAACAACCCTTAGTTCTCTTACCAAAAAATACTTTTTTTTATTGATACTTAGCCTTGAAAATAGGAAACGGAGTAGTTCGATGGAATCTTAGATTCTTAAAAACGAGTATGACAAAAACTTAAGTCGCCAATCTTGGGAGTAAACTCATCAACTTAAGTATGCATTGCTGTACAGCCGATCGAAGTTGAAGGCACGGATCAGTTTTGCACCATAAACAATATTGCAATTACATTAGCTTGAGTATACATTGGTGTACGACCGATAAAAACTGGAGGAACAGGTTCTCCATCAACCTTTATCCAATTTTAATAGCGCAAGGGACGACACATAAGAAAGATTGGACTTCCAGAATAAAACAAATATGTTTAGGATGAAAAACCTCTCAGAGAGCTTCGGCTACATAAAACAAAAACTACCTTACCTGTGGCGACTGTCGAATTGTGGGTATCGTATGATGATTCGGCTGCATTAGATCTATTCCACGAATTTCATTGCCCATGATGAACAACAAAACTTGCTCATTGGGTACACAGGTCTTTTGATCCATCGCGTCCAAGCGCATCACATGAGGACATTCGCATTTGAATGTTTTCTTCACACTGTAACAAATGAAAGCATTCACTTTTTACGCAATAGAGTTTACAGCTTGATCACTTACCTCAGCAAGCACAAATGTGAACAACCGCCATTATTCTTGCCACACGGGTTCTCATCTTGTGGCTGTCTACTCGAATGAAGTACCTGTATTCCAAAAGGCTGCGACAATGTCCTTTGAATAACTTGAATATCCGATCCATTCCACTTGTTCGCCCTTATGACCGATGTTGTGCGCCAATCAGTCCAATAAACGTAGTTTTCAAAAACTGAAATAGCAAAAGGGTGGGAAAGGATTTCCTTATCTCTTACAACCAAATGATGATCACTTCCATCATACTTTGTTGTGTATATAGCGTCAGCCTTGGCGTCGACCCAATAGACCCTTTTTTGGGTATAGTCTAGAGTGAGTCCATTGGGCCATGCAGAACTGACTTGGTTCGTTTGCGTGATAGTGCGTCGAAACTCGCCGGCCATGGAACAACGTTCTATCCGTGGAAAATTATCATCCCAATCGGTCCAAAACAAAAGTCCCTCTCGGGGATCTAATGCAATCGCCCGCGGACTCTCCATATCTCCGGCAATCAGAGTTCGTCGAAAACTGCCATTCAGAAGAGCCACTTCAATTTGATCCAGATTGCTATCGATCCAATAGAGATTCAAGCCAATCCAATCCACCGCGAGCCCTTCTGTAGTTGACAATCCTGATCGCACAACAGCTTCAACATTTCTCAGCGATTCACCAACCAGATGGCCCCTGTAAATTTTATCATCCATCACATCGGTCCAATAGATCTCCACCGATTCGTTGTGGTACAAAAAGTCTAACGCAATGGTGTTGCGCAAGGACGTATAAAAGTTACTGACCACCGAGGTCTTGAGATTAACGCCACGTATTTCTTGGCGGTTGCTGAAGATGACATACGGTTCATCAGCGGCAACACTCTTGCAGGTAAACTTGTCGTATTGGAGGCTGTAACCTTCGTGGCACTTACATTCATAAGCTTTGCCGACTTTTTCACAAATCTGCGAGCATGTGTCCCAATGCTCGCACGAGTGATCCATACTGCAACGCATTCCATTCGGCTGAAGAAACATATGAGCGGGGCATGAACAGACCAAGCCCTCAGGCGCATTATGGCAATAATGAGAACAGCCGTTACTCTTCTCACAAAGCTTTTCCATACACCGGAAGCCCTCATCAGTACCGTCCTCGCAATCGATAACCCCATCACAAAGCTGACTTACAGATATGCATCTATTGGATATAGCGCACAGACGATCTGTACTGTCACAAGTGACCGTCTCATAAAATTCTTCGGTCGGATTAATCTTCGTACAGTTTTCTTCATCAGTCTTATCAAAGCAATGTGCCACACCATCGCAATGAAATATATCTGGGATACATTCAAAGGGGCTACCGCAGCTGAACTCAAACGGCCCGCACATATGCGTAACACCCAAATCCTCTTCATGATTGTCGCTCTTCGTGTCGGTGCAATTTTCCTCGTCACTATAATCTAGACAATCGTGGATGCCATCGCATCGCATTCGCTCACTGTAGCATCCAATGGGGGCGCAATATCTCTCACCTGGACCGCAATCTGTTTCGCAACCTATTTCGTCTGATTTGTCACTACAGAGTAGTTTTTTAGATAGCACATACAAACGATTAGTTCTCCACTTACCCACACTGATCCAGTCCATCACAGTGTTCAGTAAACGGTACACAGTGTCCGTTATCGCACTCAAACTCTAAGCATATTATCTCCGAAACTCTCTCATCTGATCTGTCTTCCAAGCCTACAAGAGAAGAATGCATTATCATGAGGTTACCGATTACCACCACCACTATCTCTATCTATATCGGTCTTACCGCAGTCCCAAACACCATCTCCAACCCAGGTCTGCGGTATACACTTTCCGCTCTTAGCACACGTAAACTCGGTACTGCTGCAGGATTTTGATTCACATTTAGTTTGGTCTGTTCCATCTTGGCAGTACGCGATCGCACTACATAGCAGCGATCGCTGAAAACATCGTGCGCCATCACAAACAAAATGTGTATTCAAATCGCAATTTTTAGCGTTACACTGACCTCGATCGCTTTGATCCTCATCGCTGCCATCCTCACAGTCATCAAAGCCGTCGCACACATCTTTAATATTGATACACTGATGAGTCGTCTTGCACAGAAAACCAGTACAATTCTTTACAAACACCTCTTCAATTTCAGTGTGAAGTGCTTGAATACATTGTGTTCCAGAGTCGTTGAGGGAAAAACCGTCAGCGCATACGCAAGTTGGACCTTTTGGTGTATTGAGACATATTCCGGGGCACTTTATAGAAGCGCAGTGATTTACCCCAATCTCTCTTGCGCTGTCAAAGATTCTAAGATTGGATGTATGACCACGTACGAGGTGGAATAATTTTGTTTGGCTGAAGAGAAAAGGATAAAAAATGTTTAGAGTGTGCTGTCAAAGCAAATTTCCCATTACGCCGCTGACTTGCGAAATTTCAGAGCGAACTTCAAGGACCTTTCAGATGATCAGTTATCAGTTCAGTTGTCAGTTCAATTTTGAACTTATGGCCATTCTATCAGTTTCAGTTAAACGCTTACTGGCAAGTGAAGTGTGAACTGATCATATAAATAGGCCTTCAAATGGATTTGTTATGTCCAAAATTTTCTCTTGAATTTCATCACAATTTACTTTAATTTGATCGTAATCGATAAATTATATAAATTTGTATGTTGGTAGTCAGCAAAGTTGGTAGATTTGACGCTACGTCGAAATATAAACCTATCTCTATCTATAAACCTTTACTTTGCTATCTACTCAAAGTAGGTAACACTGCCAAACATCGAAACATAAACTCAAAATAACATTATTATTCAGCTTACATGTTTGTACCCATTGCATCTTTGGTGGGTTGGCGAACATCAAACCTTTTTATGCTGCCATTCTGATTGTCCACCCAAAAAACGAATCCATCGTGGTAGGCGACCGAGATTGGGTGGAAGTGTTCATGTTGAAACAACACAGTCCGTGAGCTTCCATCCAAATTGACTCGTTCTATTGTATTCTCTTTTACATCGCACCTAATAAGAAATGCTTCATTCTCGTAATTGTACAGTCCTAATGCCCACACTTACCAATAAAGTGTTTTGCGCTTGTGATCAATTGTAAGACTCATCGGCCATTTCATAGGCAAACTTTTACTCGATTCAACTAATGTGGTCTTATGAGTGCCGTCCATCCAAGACATCTTTATTGAGCCCTCCTGCTCTCCAAAAAACCAGTGTGACCAATAAATAAGCCCCTCAACTGGATTTATTGCAACCGACCTTACAATTCGAAATTAAATAAAAAACAAACAAGTTTAACGTAATTGAGAAACTTACATTGGTTCCTTGCCAATTAATATGCTTTTTGTCATGCTTAGGTTAGAAAGTGGTGCCACGGTAAGCTGATTGGTTCCGCCCCAGTAAAGATGTTCGGCGATTTCATCATAAGCAATCACCGGAACACTCCCAGAACCTCTAGTCAAAAACGTCCTCTCAGTTCCGTCGATTTTTTGACTATGAATCGAGTAACCGTTTCTAAAGGTATTCAAATTAGAGATAATCAATTTTGTCTACTTCCAAACCTTCTACTTACGAACTGGCTTGAATGAAATAAACGAGCTTATTGCGCACATTTACATCTAGACCGACGGACCAACTAACATTGTATATCGGAACCATTGCATCCTGGACCACGTTTATATCACTAGGGACTAACGGTATCCCTGAGATACAAGAGAGTCGCTTTTGAGTGAAGAGCAGAAAGCTTTCGAACTCCTCAAGCACACACATGGTCGTATTCACCAGTCGGTAGCCCGGCGAGCAGGTACACTGAACTGTGGCAAATAACTTCTTCATAAGTGGTACACATATTTGACTACAGTTACCATTATTATCACGACAAGGATGGGCAACTGAAAAAAACAAAAATATATCCAGAGACTTTTTCCAAATTTGTTGCTTTACCTTCTGGTTGCTTCTGCCGATGGAACATTCTGAAATCGTTGGGTTTCTTAACATCTTGAGCTACTTGTTCGGTTTTAAATGTAAACTTATTCATTGCTACCACATAATTATCCGTCCATGATGCAATGTAAATGGTATCCTCAAATATTTCCACCGCATGTAAAGACTTTAGGGAGAAAAATACCTAAACAAAAATTATTTGTTACCTGTTTTAAGGGTAATGAGATTTATACTAACATCTGATGTTTTTTTCATCGCCCAACGGTTCTGTCCTTCGTAATCAACTCGTTCAATGAAATCCTTATAAATGTCAATCCAATAAATATGTTCGTTTGCAAGGTCGAGTGTCACTCCACTGGGGTAGTAAATTGCCGTAGAGACTATCACAGTTTGATTTGTGCCATCCAAGTTGGCACGACTAAGGCTAGGACTCCAATCGGCGTAAAAAATTAACCTAAAATTCATAAAGAAATACATTACGGGTACGAATTCTCTACGTATAGATTGTCAGTAAGTATAATTATTATTATATTATTAAACTTTATTAACAAATAATTAATTATATTGCTAATACATAGGGACTTAAGCGCTAGCTACCTGGGCTTTCGGCTAGTTGGATACATTTTTCGGTTTATATTTTATTTGCTAGCTCAAGGGAGCAAAGAAGGTTATGTACTTTTTTGACATTGTCTACAGAAGGGGTTGAGAGTAGGAGGAATAGGGATGTGGATGGGGATTGACTATGTAGCTTGGCTTTGATGATGGTGCATTCGTAGATCAGGTGTTGGGTGGAAAGAATCTGGTTGCAGTTGCAGAGGTGACATAACGGTCGACTGGATTTGGTGAGAAGATGCTCGTGCGTAAGTTTTGTGTGCCCAAGCCGCAGGCGTATAAAAGGTCTAAGCGAGTTTTTGCTGCATTGGGGTGGATAAATGAGTGGAGCCCCTTAAGGGTTGATGTCTTTGTAATGGTGGGAGTACCTATCCCATTCCTGTTTCCATTGAATATAACTGGAATTGTGGATGTGCTTGCACATGTCTTTCTAATTAAAGGTAAAGAAAAAAGTTAAAGGTGGGTCATCAGAGGTTCTCGGACAGCTGCCTTGGCTGCTGTATCGGCGGCCGTATTTCCATTTATCCCGACATGCCCTGGTATCCACAGGAGTTTGATCTTCCCTTGGTTCTTAATTAGCTCGTCCCGGATGGATTTAATAATTGGCGTGTCGTTTTGTAGGTTGGTTACATCTGTAAAGGTAGAGGCTATCGGAGCAAATTAAAATTTTAGTATTTTTTGCAGATGCCGTGGCCTGTAGTATGGCTGCGGCTTCCGCTGAGAAAACGGAAGACAGTTGTGGTAATAGCCCCTTGGACAGGATTTTTTCAACAACAGCAAACGCAGTGCCAGCTTCGGTTTTCGAGCCATCGGTGAAAACAAGGTTCCACTTGTCTGCTTTGTGGTTCTCTGCAATTTCCAAAAAACGCTGTCTGTATACTGCTTCGGGTATAAGGTCTTTTTTGAGTGTTTTTAGGGACGTGTCAACGGAGTTGACGTCAAATAACCATGTGGGGGCTGGTCGGCGGTGTGTACGTTCGAGGGGCAGTGGTAAATCCATGTTTGCCGCATAGCTAAGGCTGTCGTATAGGGTTGAATGTATTTTGGGATTTCTTTTATCCAGTCGGAGGTTGTTGGCAATTCCGATAATGGCTTTATTATGTGTGGGGTTTATTCTCAGCATGACCAGGGATGTAAGGGTTTTAGTCCGGTGTTTAATTGTGGGCAGGCCAGCTTCGACAAGCATGTTCGTGATTGGAGTAGATCGGAAGGCTATTAGGCTAGTTTGAATTGCCGCGTGGTAAACTGGTTCAATGATCCTTAACGATGTTGGGGCACACTTTCCGTAAATGCATAAGCCATAGTCGATCTTGGATAGGATAATGGAGCGGGTTATATTGATCAAACTGTTGGCATGGAAGAAGCTATTTTTGGAACTTAAATATTTAACAATGTTGAGCCTGGTTGATAATTTTCTTTTTAAACTAATACAGTGTTCCTCGAAGGTAAAGCTTTTATCAAAAATAAGTCCAAGTATGCTTAGACTATCGACATTGCTTATGGCAATGTTATTAAAGTTAATTACAATACCCCAATTATTTAGATCGCTAAGGACTTGCGAAAAAGTTCTAGAAACGGCGTCTAAATCTTTACAATGCGTAAAGATAATAAGGTCATCCGCATAGAGCGAGTGTCTTATGTTTTTGTATTTTAAAAGGAGTTTGCTTATGTCGTTGAAAGCTATGATGAAAAACGTCACCGATAGTGGGGACCCTTGGGGTGTGCCGTTATGTAGAGTAAACACAGGGGACATCGCACCATTAAATTTCACCCGGAACTTTCTACTCGAGAGGAACGATTTTATAACATTAAACATTTTCGGACCGACTTTCCAGCCTGCCAGTTTTTCTAAGATGATGTGTGTTCCAATTCTGTCAAACGCTTTTTCAAAGTCAATTGACAATATTGACACGTGTTTTTGGCTGCCTAAGGCATTTGAAATGAAATGGTCAATGTGCAGGAGAGCGTCCATGGTGGAGCGCCCTCGTCTGAAAGCCACTTGGTGTGCGTCGATAAGATTTTTATTTTCTAAGTGTAATATATTGTGATCTTTGAACACGGTCAACAGTTTGACAACCTCAGGATATCAAACTTAACAAAGAAGAGGTTGACACTTCCAGGTGGTAAAAGTTATATTATGATTAATTAAAAATAAAGTTGAAGTCTTAAAATATAATAAATTGGCGACGAGGATGGGATGACTTTTAAAGTACAAAAAATGCAATTTTAAAAATAATAAATAATAAATAGAAAGGGAAAAAAACAACGTGAGGATTAAAGTGATAATTGTGGATTAAATTCGCCGAATACGCCAATGTGCGACGACGAAGAAAAAGTTATCCCAAAAAAAAGAAATCACGCGAATAGTTAAACCAATAAAAAACATGTCATTTCTTGGCAATATAAACGAGTTCGTTCCCGGAGAAGACTTTGCGGCTTACAAAGACCGAGTGCAAGAATATTTTATAGCCAATAATATCGAAAGTGAGCGACAGACACCTGTGTTTATTACACTTGTGGGGTCAGAGGTGTACAAAGTGTTAAAGTCGCTGGCAGCACCCATATTGCCTAGTGGAAAAACATTTCCTGAATTAATCACCTTGCTAGAACAGCATTATGCGCCGAAGCACAACAAGAGAGCGGAACGATTTAAGTTCGTAAAAGCAACGCAGGAGGAAGGAGAGTCAATCAGCGACTTCATTGTCAAGTTGCGAAACCTGGCAGAGACCTGTAAATTCGGAGATTTCACTGAAGACTCAGTGACGAACGCGTCTATGTTGCGCAGTCTGGCTTTGGAAGATGCTCTCACCGATAAGTTCATCGTGGGTCTACGCAGCGACCGTATTCAACAAAGTATCCTAACAGATGACAGCAGAAAATTCGAAAAATGTTGTGAGATCGCTCTCAATATGGAGATGTCGGAAAAGGACCAGAGATCAATACACCCAGGCGTGAGCTCGATAAACGTAGTCAAAGAAAGAAGTGAAAAAAAACCGTTTTGGACAGAAGAAAGGCGAAGGAACAAAACATTTTAACAACAAGACCTGCAAGCATTGCGGAAAGTTACACCAAGAGACGGAGTGTAAAGCAAAAAATTGGATTTGCTTCAAGTGCAACAAAAAAGGGCACACATTAAACGTTTGTTGGTCGAACACAAGGAGGGATGCTACAGGAAGTCGGCGGTACTTAAAATCAGTACATATAGTAAACAACATACAAGAACAGTGTGGGTTGAAGGTGCAGGTTCGCGTGGATGGAAAAGCGTTGTTGATGGAAGTCGATACAGGAGCGGCTATGTCGATGATCAGTCTCCACGATTTTAAAGATAAGTTTTCTAATAGTAAAATTATACCAAGT
This sequence comes from Portevinia maculata, assembly GCA_949715645.1. Classification (NCBI taxonomy): domain Eukaryota; kingdom Metazoa; phylum Arthropoda; class Insecta; order Diptera; family Syrphidae; genus Portevinia; species Portevinia maculata. The sequence goes on along the minus strand of OX454525.1, from coordinate 106,807,183 downwards.
AAACTAGAATTGTATACAATTTCAGAAGCCAAGGTTAAAGTTGTCGGTAGGGCAGAAGTCGTAGAAGTGGAGTTTCATGGGAAGTTGGAGAAAGTGGAGATCATGGTGGTAGATAGTGTTACATTTATGCCGCTTTTTGGAAGACCGTGGTTGAATGTATTCATTCCAAACTGGAAAGAAAAGTTACTACAAAACAGTGAGTTAGTTATTAATAACAATGGTGCATGTAATAAAAGTGCATGTAATAAAGTAGTATCGCAAACTTGTTCTGAAATCATATCAAAAATTAAAACGAATTTCCCATATGTTGTCTCAAACGATCCAGATTTAGCAATCGATGGCTTTAAAGCTGAAATTAATTTAGTCGAAAATGCAATCCCTATATTTTGTAAGGCATATCCGGTACCTTTTAGATTACGCGATATAGTGTCGGGAGAATTGGATAGATTAGTAAAAGATTGAATCCTAGTTCCAGTGAAGCAGAGTCGTTGGGCTTCACCAATCGTATGTGTTCCAAAACAAAACGGAGAAATTCGAATTTGAATAGACTGTAAAGTTACAATTAACAAGTTCGTTGTAACGGAGCACTACCCTATACCCAACATAGAGGATATATTCGCATGCCTAGCAAACTGTAAATTCTTTTGTGTTCTAGATTTGGCTGGGGCTTACCAACAGATGGAGCTTACCCAAGAGTCAAGAGAGTTGCTCACCATAAATACCAGTAGAGGTTTATTTCAATATACTCTCTTACCTTTTGGAGTGTCTAGTGCCCCTTCAATATTCCAATCAGTTATCGACCGCGTTCTATTAGGGCTAGAGGGTGTTTTTGGATACCTCGATGATATAATTATTGGTGGCACTACAGAGGACCAATGTAAAATAAAGCTGCTGGAGGTATGTGCAAGATTAAATAAGCACAAAATAAAAATTAACTTGGGAAAATGCAAATTTTTGCAGAAAACTGTTGAATATTTAGGGCATGTAGTTTGTCGAAATGAGGTTAGGCCAAATCCAAAAAAGGTAGAAGCAGTTTTAAATGCCCCATCTCCGTCCAACCTAAAAGAACTTCAGGCATATTTGGGGTTAATAAACTACTATCGCAAATTTGTTCCAAATCTTTCGGGAAATTTAACAAATGTATATAATCTATTAAACAAAGGTAGTTCTTTTACATGGGATAAAAAGTGTCAAGAGGAATTTGAAAATTCAAAGAAGTTAATTTTGGAGAATAACGTGTTAGAACTTTACGATAAAAATAAGCCTATTGTCATCAGTACAGATGCAAGTCCGCAAGGGGTAGCGGCCGTTTTATTTCATATAGTCAATGGAGTTGAAAAACCCGTACTTTTTGGGAGTAGTTTTTTAAATATATATACGGAAAAAAGTTTGTTATTATAACTGACAATCAGGCCTTAAAAGAAATTTTCAACCCGAAAAATGGTACACCTTCCATTGCAGTAGCAAGGTTGCAAAGATGGGCTATAACACTTTCCATGTTCGATTATACTATCAAACATAGGCCAGCAAAAGATTTAAGGCATGTAGATGCGCTATCGAGATTACCGATCAACGGCCAAGCGGAGGTCGAAAGTATTTGTATAAATTCTATTGAACTTTTTAAGGAATTGCCTATAGATAGAGAGACAATTCAATTGGAAACAACAAATGACAAAATGTTTTCAAAAATATACGAATATATTAGAGATGGATCAGGATGGCCGAAAATGTTGAACCCTCAAATGAAAAAATTTCTCGCGGTGAAAAATCAGTTAAGCGTGGATGGTGGGTGCATTTTTTACAGGGATAGAATAGTAGTTCCAGAAAAATTGAGATGTGAAGTTCTTCGATCTGTTCACTCAAATCACAATGGAATTGTGATCATGAAAAAAATATGTCGGTCATATGTTTGGTGGCCCAATATAGATGACAGTATCAAAGAGTTATTATAGAGGCGTGTGACATATGTCAAGTTACTTCTGTTGTTCCAAAGGAAAAAGTCGTATCAAGTTGGCCTAGTTGTTCTTATCCGTTTGAAAGAATGCATTTAGATTTTTTCTATTTCGGAGGTAGAACCATTTTGCTTGCCGTTGATGCATTTAGTCGATTTCTGAGTGCGGTTATAATGAATGGTACTTCCGCTGGAAATTTAATAGAAAAACTGACACATAATATTTTTTCAATTTTTGGATTCCCAACAGAGATTGTCACGGATAATGGTCCGCCGTTCTCATCCTTTGAATTTAGAAAATTTTGTGTTAATAAGAAAATAAAATTATCTCACAGTCCTGCATATCATCCGCAATCGAACGGTATAGCGGAGCGACATGTCCGAATCGTAAAAGGGGTATTTAAAAAAAAATTGTTAACCTCAAAATCAAGTTTGCAACTACAAGCTAAAATAGATTTGTTTCTTTTACACCATCGAAATTCTCCAAGTTCTGTGTCCAATGAAACTCCATCCGAAATGATTTTTGCATATAAACCTAAAACATTGTTAGATAATTTAAAAACTAAGTCTTGCGCTAAAATAGATAATAGTACTAAGATGGCAACAGGGCAGAAGAAAACTTTTAAATATGAAAATAATTCCAAACCAAAATTTAAGTTGGGGGAGGAATGCTTGTATAAAAATCATATTAAAGATATAAGGAAATGGCTTCCATGCAAAATAAAGAAAGTATTAAGTATTGTAAGATATATTGTTCAAATTGGTTCACAATACAGAACTGTTCATTTAAATCAACTAAAGAAAGTTTCTAGAAATTGTAAATTTAATCCAAGTTATATAATGATTCCAAAATCCAATAATAACTTCGAGAGTACAAAAAACATTACTTGTGAAAATTCTAAAGTCTCAAACACTTTGCAAAAAAGCAAAAACTGAAAAATTGTTAACAGATAATGCTTTCGGAAATACTCCTCTTCGACGAAGTGAAAGGAATCGAAGGGAAATAATATATTATTAAGATTAGAGTTAAGTAGCGTAAGCCTTATTATTAAGAAAAATGAATTGTTAAAATATCTTTTGTTAAAGTTTTTGAAAATCATCCTGATCGTTTAATAAGCCCGGGAAGTTGTAATATATTGTGATCTTTGAACACGGTCAACAGTTTGACAACCTCAGGATATCAAACTTAACAAAGAAGAGGTTGACACTTCCAGGTGGTAAAAGTTGTTTTGTTCTTATGTCGGTTGCTAAACCATCAGGTTGACTTTCGTGCTATATTATGATTAATTAAAAATAAAGTTGAAGTCTTAAAATATAATACTAAGAACCACAGAAGTCTATTGGATATTATTTTTTCGAATATCTTGGAGGCACATGGGAGCAGTGAAATAGGTCGGAACCCACTAGTATCGAAGCCGTTCTGATTAGGTTTCGGAATTGGAAGGACCGTGGCCGTTTTTCAGCTTTGTGGCATGATCCCATCGGAGAAGATACGGTTGTAAAGCTCCAGCAGGCGGGTTTTTAAAATGTCTGGGCTGTTTTTGATCATTAGGTATGTAATTCTATCGAAGCCTGGTGTTTTGCCTTTAGCAGCCTGGAGTAGGTGTTCAAATTCAAATCTGGTTATTGTCCGCTCGGCGGAAAAGGAAGCGTGAGTTTGGGGGTACCGTGTGGGGGGGCTAAGTGATGATCCTAGGGATTTTAAGTTACGGAATTCTGGCGAAAAGTGTTCGTCCTTTGAATAATTGGACCAGGATTTAGCGAAATGTTCGGCGAGTTGGGTGGGGTTGGATAAAATTTGTGAGTTATTGATAATTGTAATAGAGGGGGCACGCAATTTCCTGAGAGGGCGTTGACATCTGCCCAAAGTTTGTGTGATGTGGCATTTCGGTTTATGTTGGAGGTAAACTTCTCGAAACAGGATTTGTTTGCTGCTTTCGCAGCTTTACGAAATATTGCGTTGGCTTTTCGGTAGGCTATTGCATTGTGGTCATTGGGATATTTTTTTGAATTTTTTCCAACAGTTTTGTTTGTCCTGTCGCATGTCATGTAACCCTTTATCCCACCGTTCGAGTTTTTGAGCGTTTACCGGATGCAGGGATAGATTGGTTCGCACCAAAGTGGATGGCTCTATGGATTGTTGCTGCTTCCTTGTTGATGTTAGAGAATGGCCCCCTTTGTGTAAGAAACTGAATTATATTGGTTTGGAAAGTGGTCCAGTGAGCTCTATCAGTTAGATATTTGGGTGATTGTTTGCCATTCTGCTGTGGAGTGTCTAGAGCTACTGTGGTAACTATTGAGAAGTGATCACTGCCGTGCAAGTCGGGGAGTATTCTCCAAGTTGTGTTGGCTCCAAGTTGGGGGGAGATAAGGGTTAGGTCAACGTGGGTAAGGGAGTTATGGCTGGAGAAGTAGATTGGGCATCCGTTGTTCATTATAATGAGGTTGGAGCTAAGGAGAAATTGCTCTACAATCTTTCCTCGGGTGTTGGTGGCTGGTGATCCCCATAAAGGGCTCCAGGCATTGAAATCCCCCGTCAAGATAATTGGGTCGTCGAATGAATTGACAATGTTATTTAAATCATTTGTGGAGATAACTTGGTATGGGGGAATGTATAGGGATATTACAATTATTTTTACTTTCCATAAAATCTCTACCGCAACAATTGAGATAGGCGAGGGGACGTTAATGAGTTTGTGTAAAATTGATTTGTGTACCAGCAGACCTGTACCCTGTTTACCAGAGTTGTTGGTGCTCAAGTTGTGAAAATAGAAATGGTACCGTTTCAGGGGTAGATGGGAGGTGGAATATGGTAGGTGGGTTTCCTGCAGTGAGACAACTAAGGGGCATTCCCCATTAAGTAGGATTTGCAGTTCGTGTAGGTTATTGAAGTATCCATTAAGGTTCCACCGTAGAACCCTAATTACTTTTCCTTTAAAATGCGCCAACTTGTCTACTACATAGCTGGAGCTATGTTGTGAAAAGTCGAGTTTGCTGGAATGGTGGGTGTGTTGGAGACGGCCCCCCGAACGGGGTCGAAGGCGCCTGGAACCGGTTGGGGTGCCTGGCGCCTTCGCCCCCGGGCAGGGGGGTCGTTGTTCTGTGAAGAGGGGTTTTTATATGCTGTTATTATCATCTTCCGTAGGAGGGAGATAATATTGGTTGTTGTTAATGAGTGATTGGGTTACTAAAGATATAGGTGAGTAGGCTGTAGTAGTATATTCAATTGATTGTTTGGGGTTATTTTCTAGTGGGTGGTTGGTGGTGCTGTGTTTAGCTTTGTTGGAGCAGTCGTTCCGTGTGGAAGAAGGGTTAGGGGTATAAATATTGGTGGAGGAATGGGATAAGTTTGGAGAAACCTAAAGAGTTAATATTGGTATGGTTTGAAGTTGAAATCTTGTTATTAGGTTCACTTGTGCTAGCGTCAGGGATTTTAGAAAGCTTAGCTGGCGGCTTGGGTGGGTTTGGGAGGGCACCCTCAATGGGAGCAGGAACTTTGTCAATTGATGAATTGTTATTGGCCGGAATTGGTTGGAGGTCGGTAGTCTTGGTAACTGAGGCATATGACATCGTGAGTGTGGTCGTAGGATTTTGGGCACTATAAATCAGTCTGGCTTCTGAAATATTGCATTTCTCTATTGTTTTGATTTTTAGAATTTCTTTGGATTGAAGAAAACGCTTGCAGAGCTTAGAAGAAGATGGGTGCTCTTCAGCACAATTGGCGCATTGGATCCTGGTGCACTTGTTAGGGGAGTGTGGGGGGAGGTTGCAGGTATCACATGTTTCATTATTTTTGCATCTGGTTTTAGTGTGCCCCAGTAATTGGCATTTACGGCACCGCATTGGATTGGGAAAATACTCCTCAACTTTGAGGTTATACCACCCAACGTTGACCGTGGATGGGGGCGGAATAGATCGAAGGAGAATAACATCAGACCTGTGGGGCGCATAATGCCTTCTACGGATTTTTGGAATTTGTACACCTCGGTTACACCTTGAGATTTCATTTCTTCAATTATTTCCTTTTCAGGCACATTTATAAGACAGGGTGCATATACGCTGCCCTTGGATGAGTTAAGTTGATCCTTTGGGATTTGACCAGTATTAATAGATTACCGTCGCGTAGTTGAGTAATGTATTCGTAGCCCGTACTGATATTATCAATTGCTTTATTTAGGAAGAAAACGCTGAACGAAGAAAGAGGTTTGTCGGGGTTGGTTGGGGTATTGGTTATGAATTTAGGGTTCTTTACGCTGGAGTTATTTGGTCGATTTTTTCTATTTCACATATGCTGTAGATATTTTTTTTTACGTTTTTTACTATTGGGTTGCAGAAACGGCTCACGATTGAGCTCGCTAAAGCGATTACCCGTAAGAACACGTGGCCCAGCGGCCATGGCGGGATATAGTGGTTTGACACTTGTTTAGTTTTTTTTTTCGATCGAACGCGGAAATAAAAGAAGAGAAAAAAATCGCGTGCTAACGAAGTAGCGGGATTGCACCAACGGAAAACGAGAACGATTAGAAAATCAGCGATGAACGAACTTATCAGCTCGGAGGTTAGTCGGTGACTGAAAAAGTATAATCTAATAAAGATGCAACCACCAAAACAAAATTACTATTTTACATAAATAAATAACAAAAAAGTAAAAAGCGGAATTAAAAGGAGCCCTACAAGAATTTGTATTCCACAATTATTTGAAAGATTTGTTGCTTGCGTTTCTCAAAAGGTACTCGTAACAATGGTTAAACAGTGTCGTAAAGGAGAAAGAATCAAAAGTTGATCATAATGTAATATGGTCGTGGGTGGCTGAGGCTTAAGGATTTGGTCACCTGCCAGCAGGCACTGATCGTGCGCAATAGTTTGCGACTGCCTGCATGTTGTATATGAAAGTGTATGCATAGAGTTCGGATTTGCAAACATTTTTACTAAAAATACTCCCCAGTATTCACAGGCGAGCAGGCGACCCAGAGTTGACATCCAATCTCCAACCACTGGCTCATAGACGACTTGTAGCTGACCGTTGTCTATTCTTTAGATACTACCGTGGAAGATGTTCTATCGTATTTAACGAAATAGATCCTGTAAACGCATTATTTGATTACGCTACTACTAGGCAGGCTGCTAATACGAATATTAAAAGGACTTGCGACAAGTGGAATTTTTGTGTTGGAGTGCTGCACGCTCCTTGTAAAAGAAGAACGCGGTAGTACTCCAATGCACTAACCATCGAGCCACGGGCATAAAATAAAGAATTAATATCAGTTATATGAATACTAAAACATTTACATTAGTCTAGAAACAATACAAAACTCTTTCCGATCAATCTCCATCTGTCTTCCTTTCTTTATATTAGAACTTTTTTCCTAGATACATATATGAATACGAGTACCTACATTATCAAAATTAAGCACGTGAATGATACCAGAAAACGATGCACTTTTAATATAACTGAATTTCCCGTACCACAAACCAATCAATTTATAAAGTAGGCATACCCTTTGGTTGGATCCAATACCATCGACGCTGGCTTTTGTACGTTACTCAATATAATGTTACAATAATTCATATTATTTGTACACATGAACATTAGTCCAGGTTCATTGCTCAGGAAATACCAGTTTCCTGAAATCCAATCCAAGCGAATCTTGTCAATAGCTAAGAAAATAAAGAGAAAATAAAACATGTCATATAAATGGGATACATGAACGTAATGATAATAAATTGTACAGAACTTGACATTTTAGAGGCACTTAGAAGTCTTAGCCACATGGAAACAACGAAAGAGTAATTACAAAGCTACCTATAAACGCTCGAACATGATACGAATAAACATGCAAACCAAACTAAGTTTTTTGATTGTCGTCTATGTTTGCGTGCTTCCTATTGGTGATACCATGCTTGACCGTCTGCGGACTTGTCTTTTCTCTCCCCAGCCAATCAGTTTGTCTGTGATTTTATTTTATTTTTTTATTTTTAACTGGGAGATTGTATCAAGGCGACATGTCGTGCCATTCTTACAGTCCGTCCGCTCAACACATTTTTGTAACACCGTTTGTAGAATCACTATCACGGCATATCTAGGTGTGTAATTGCGTAGACTTAAATCCCATTAAAAGAAATGGGATTTTTTCGTAAACTTTACAAGCACCGGCACGTCGGCAATTGAATCTACTCTTAGCTTAAAAAGCTTTTCTTTTCTCAAATTGACAAAGTTGTAAGTTGATATCGAGTTGGGTGCGGCTTTTAGATCTTAAGGCAATAGCTTAAAAGTGAATGAAACGAGATACCTGAAGATAACGCTACATAATTCTGTGCCCAAAAGGAGAAACATCTTAAGTCGACTTTGTCATTTGAAATATATTTTTCTAGCTGTTTTTCAAAAAAAAATCCAGATTAAAATATTTTAAAAAAATGGGAAAGTTAAAACTATTTATTAAATAGCTTAAACCATTAGCACGGTGCCTTGCATAGGGCAACAGCTTATGTTCATTAATTCAAAGTAAAAAAAAACACGCTATTGAAAGTAAAAGTAATAGAGCTTTTGTGCACTATCTATAATTTACCGCGAAAAATCCGTGGAGATTTGCTCACAGGTTTTGACTAGGTTAGGTTAGGTTAGGTAGACGTGGCTGTCAGCCAAGGCCAACAACTTAGACCAATGATAGGTCCATTGTGGTACCACACAGATCTGGGGATTACCCTCACTGCTCGTTGAACCAATAGGAGCTTCTTATGAAGCGCGAAAGACTTCTAGCGCCAGTGCTGGCTAAGTCGCTTGTGTCATTGAACAAGAAGTCCCCTAGATGGAGATTTCTTCTATGGGAGAGCGCAGGACACGTGCAGAGAAGGTGAAGTACAGTCTCCTCCTCCTCCTCGTCCATACAGCTTCTGCAGAAGTCATTTGAGCACACACCGAGTCTAGATGCGTGCCTGCCTTTTAAGCAGTGACCTGTGATAACACCTATAGTGGAGCTAATATGCAGTCGGTTTAATGAGATTAGACACTTAGAGCGTCGCAGATCCAGCTTTGGCCAGATCCGCTTAGTCGCTAGACATGTATTGCTACTCGTCCACCTAAGGTTTGTTCTCTCGATTGCGGATAGCTTAAACAAGAGTTTACAAGTAGCGATTGGTATACCTAGGGAACCTTTATCAGGTAAAGGAGGTAATGTGGTTCCTTTTTTGGCGAGATCATCAGCCCTGCAGTTACCTGGAATGTCCCTATGCCCCGGCACCCAACAGAGGTGAATATTGAACTGCTCTGCCATCTCCGAAAGAGATGATCGGCAGTCTTGGGCTAGGATGGAATTTGAAGAGACTGAGTCCAGGGACTTAATCGCGGCCTGACTATCCGAGAAGATACGGATATCCTTTGAGGATATCACATTCCTCTTCAGCCACGTCAGGGCTTCTTTTATCGCCAAAATTTCCGCCTGGAACACGCTACAGTAATCAGGAAGACGGAAAGAGAGGCTAAGATTTAGCTTTTCTGAGAAGATTCCACCACCTACCCCATCGCTAGTTTTTGATTCATCGGTGTAAAAGTGGATCGATTTATCATTTATCAGGTTTTGACTAACAAAAACAATAATTTTGAAAACAGTTTGTTTTTGAGCTAGACAAATATCTTTCCAAACTAATAATTCAAAATGTATTCATATTTGAATAGGCAAAACGACTTAAGGCAAAAAAAACTTACATTGATTTACCTAATGCTTTAATCTATTGCAAATCATTATATCTTTTAAATTCCTAAATAAAATGTTAATCTTCTTTTAAATTTCTAAATAAAATGTTAATCTTCTTCTCCATTAAAATTGGTAAGGCAATGATCAGGATTAAGGGGATCCTAACCATCCCACTTAACTCCATCTCTACTGGTTCGACTGTGGGGTTCTCTGGGTCTACCCCAGTAATGGCAGGCACCCCGATTTTTAATCAGTTCGTCGCTGAGGCTAATCAAATGTTAGTGTTTCTGCATTCTTATTCGATCAATTTTTGTTACTCCTGATGTCATGCTAAGCATCATCATATCAGCTACCGTAAACTTGCCCTCATACTTTTTGTAAGCTGCCCAATATTGCGAACCATATTTGAGCGGCGGGGGCAAAACTGCGCACAACTGAGATTTCTCGCTACTTCATCCACCCTACGCTTACGCGATGTTTTATGTCGTCATCACAGCTTGCTTCGCTATTGATAATAGATCCCAGATATTTGAACTTATCGCAATTCGTATAAATTCCTGGAATAGGTCGGAGCGGATCGGAGTACAGGCAGCAGCAGTATTCTGTTTTTTTTCGGACTAATACCATACCCATTCCCCACGAAAATGTGCACACATACATCAAGTGCGAACGAATTATTCGGCTACGACCCTTAATTTTTTTTAGAACTTCATTTAAAGTTTGAAAGAGCTCTCCTGAAAAGTGCACAAAATGACATATGTATGATAATTTCGCTATTCGGCACAGAATTATTTTACAGAACCTCTCTACGGAATCGTTCACAACTATCAATTGTCTTTTAACCATTGATAAAAGACGACAGTGAAAAATGTAAAATGTTGAACGGTAACGTTTATATCCAACGTACAGAGAGAATCTGACATTTAGAATGTCTCTAAGAGTACTATATAATATGTAATCTTTCTTGTCTACTCTGTATCTATTTTGACGTTGAAATTATGTATTCCGATCAACAAGAATTACTTGCCACAAAACACGAATTATAATTACGCATAAACTATGTGTTAATATTATTATAGTCTACAAAACATACAACAACAACATAAATTTACCACCGAAAAGTCACTAACTAAAATGTACTCTTTTTGTATTAAAAACTGAATGGTATTCGTATATCGACAACAGTCCACCTCCTTTTTCTTTAATCGTGGCGAGGCTCTGATCAGAATTAAAGGGATTATAACCCTCCCAAGTCACTGCATCCCTACTGGTCCGCCTGGGGTTCGCTGTTTCGACTTCAACGAATATTGGCAGGCTTCCCGAAATCGGATCAGTGCATCACTGACGCAAATGTGTTGCATTTGTGTGATCCACTAGCTTTTAGGCCTACCTCTTTTTACGAATTCGACACGATCATATTCTCATTTTTGATTATTATTTGATCGACCTTTTATGACACCGGTGATCTCCAGTCATGCCAGCCCACGCCCTAGCGCTGTTTTTTTTTGGGGCACTGCAAGGATATTGTTGGCCAGTCCCTGAACGGGCAATCGACAACAGTCTAATAAAATGAACGAAGTTCGGCTTCTGAAAAAGAAGAATGAATTTATTAAGCCATAGTACCATCGCATGGTGTGCGTACGATTAAGTTTGCAGGAATGAAATGAAATGCAGTGCAAATGCAGATATGAATGGATATATAGAAAACAAATGTATGTAGCGAAATCGACACGGCAATTGATCAATTGCCAAAACTTGTCCTCTTGCACAAAGATTAATTTTTAACATTTAACAAATATTTAACAGTCACTTCTCTCAGCGTACGTTGTTGTTATTACGACCCAAATGGAAGCGAGCCAGAGGTTGTGGGAGACTTATGTTTCCAATGCATCCTGTGACTTGGGGTTGTAGCTTTATAAATGCATATTGTCAGAGTCCTCAACTCACAGTGTGCACTTGTGATGATCTTTGGTATGGGCATTAGCCAATTATCTGTCAAATTATCCATCTTATGGCAGCGCATTGTAATTACTGTCCATGGACTGGAGTACATGGCACATAATGTACGATTTCGATGCCAGATCTCAATGGCTGAAACATCATTGTTGGAATATTTGCCCAGCAGCTGCCCGCTTGTTGAAACGCGCTGAATATCGTGCTGCGTAATAAAGACTAGTGATGCGTTCTCGTTTTGGGGTACTGCAATGGAAAACTACAATTAATAACAAACAAGTGCATATTATTCAATAAAATACCATTAACAGCTAAACATCGATTCTTATTCCTCACATACCCGGAAACACAAATGCACTCGTATGACCCGTGTGTATTCCTGCATTGTTGATCGCAAATTCCTTCGATATGACATTCGTTAAAGTCCTGACATTGTGTACCAACAGGTTCCTGACCCGGTGGGCAAAAGCACTTCGGCCCGTTGTTAGTTAGCTTGCAGTTAAACGAACAATTTAATGCACTACAGAGTTTTTCTTGAGTATCTTGAATGAAAAAATCACCGTTTGTCAATTGACAATATAAGAAAGAACACTTTAAACGAAATCACTTACCACAGTTCCACTCGTCGCTGTTACAGTCCCAATTGTCGTCACAGAATTTGGAAATATCTATGCAGACGCCATTTTTGCATTCGCTTTGGTACGACAAACACTTTGGAGATGTAGTTCGACCTAAAGAAATAATACAATTAAATGTAGTGGGGATAAATTAGTAGACCAGTATATTACAATTGCTTTCATCTGATGTATCAAGATCACCGCAGTCGTATTCGCCATCGCACATCCAATTGTTGGGAATACATTTGTGTGATTTAGTGCACAAGAATTGCCCTTCATTGCAATTCGTCGCATTTGCTAAAATAGATTGATTTGAACTATATTATTTGAAAAATACTCTGAGATTGTAGAACATGTTTTTCTTTATGAAAATTGATTTGGCTTTTGGCATAATTTCCTTATTGAACCCTAAATGGTGTCTGTTTCTGAGACATACATACTAGCGTAAAAGACAAAGGTTATCTTATTTCATGTGGATAAACATTCTTGAGAATAATTAATTACTAATCAAACATAACAAACCTAATGCCCTTCAAAATATCGAAAGCAAGAATCTTCTGCGGCTAGGTCTGATAGTCTTACTTAAGATGTTAATATTTAGGCTAGCGGACGCCTTCAAATATAGGAGCCTATATCAGCAAAAATGGAGCGGGACCATAGGTACTGTTATGTTTAAAGGAGAAATCCTACGAACCCCGTCAACATCAATCAACGTTCCTATCCAATCGCGCAATAAAAGCAGGCCTAAAAACTCCTGGAATACACAAACGCAACAGCACCAGCATTTGTTTTTCCTCAGTGACGAAGTGATTTGAAAGCGGTGGAAGGGATAATGATCCCTTTAGTGCAGATCATCGTTAAAGAAAAACAAGCTGAGGTTAATGTTGTTACCGCAGATATGTTTCAATATAAGCTTTATACACCTCAACACCTTAAAGGAACTCCTGCAAAACGCTCTTAGCAAGCTATCGAGATGGGCAAATCGTTTTTGCCCCCCAAAACCGAACTTGTCCTCTTTTCAGAAAAACTAAATCGCACATATTGGTCACCCTCTATTAATGGTAAAAAAAAGGTTAACTTTTTCTTGGGTCTAATCTTATATGTGGGCACTGTAGCGCAAGGTTAACATGTTGGACTACTAATCTAAAAAGGTCTCAGGTTCAAGTCCCACCGGGGCCAAGTAACAGCTAAAAGTTTTTTCCACCAACCTCTTGCGAACGTATGACAAACATCCACGAGTATCGATTGTGATGAGAATATTCTCAAATTTGCCGTTCGGATTCTGTTTAGAATTGTAGGTCCCTTCCACTTCGCTAAAGCAAATGGTTGGAGAAGCTAGGTCCTAAGCCTGTATGGGATATTTCCAAATCACTATTCCTTCTAGATCATTCTGGGAAGACGATACATTTTTTTTTTTTTTTTTTTTTTATAATAAGCGCGCACTAAAGGGATTTGTTGGGACCCTTATAATGTATTAGCTACACAGCGCGGGCGTTAAGGAAATTAGGGTGAGAGGAAAAGGAGAGATGCCGCTGCACGTTGGTTTTGAATGTCTGTAGGTTATAATGTGTAGGAACAATGGAGCGGGGAAGAGCATTCCACATTCGTGTTGTACGGCTGTAGAAAGATTCTTTGAAATTCACCGTACGTCCGAACACAGGCTTGAGGGTGAACTGATGAGCATTCCCTGCATGGCGGGTATTGCGGTTGAAATGTTCAAGGGGAGGAATGCAACTGGCTATTTCGTTTGACCACTTATGGTGGAAATAACGATAAAATAACGACAGGCAGGAGACATTACGACGATGACTAAGAGAGTCAATCGATCTCGCGATGTCTCGGTCGCCAATGAGTTTTATCGCGCGTTTTTGGATCCTGTCAAGTAGCTCCAAATAAGTTATTGGTGCACCGGACCAGATACGAGCGTTGTACTCGAGTTTCGGGCGAATAAACGCCTTATAAATTGTAGCCAGATCAGAAGGGGTGAAATATTTCTTACAACGCTTAAGGAAGCCTAGACATTTCGCGGCGTTCTTGGCGACATCGAATATGTGGTCATTCCAACGAAGGTTGTCATTAACACACATACCGAGAATGGAAAGTCTTTCGGTTTCAGCGATGTAAGTGCCATTCATAGATAATGGCAGTGTGTGTGGGTTTTGCTTTAATGACAGGAGACAGCATTGAGTTTTGGAAGCATTAAATTCCACTCTATTGGTTTTACCCCACTGAGTTATGCTGTCAAGATCGGAATTTAATGAGCTTAACATACGTTGCCGTTCCAGTTCCACACCCGATGATGAGGGGCGTGACCCAAGAAACGAATATGAGAAGCTGAGGGTACTGTCATCAGCAAAGGAATGGATTGGATTAGAAGTAACAGACAGTAGATCATTTATAAAAATGAGAAAGAGAGTCGGGGACAGAACAGAGCCTTGGGGGACACCAGCATTTATTTGGTGAGTTGCAGACTTGAAGCCGTCCAAAACAACTTGAATTGAACGGTCCGAAAGGTAATTTCTAATCCATTGAAGAAGAGTATCATCTATTCCAAATGCACGCATTTTCGACAAGAGAGCTTGGTGCCAAACTCTGTCAAATGCTTTTGAAATATCAAGCGCAACGATCTTACTTTCACCACCTTAGTGAAGAGATTGGTTCCACTTTTCGGTTAGATATGTCATCAAATCACCAGTGGACCTGTTGCTGCGAAAACCATACTGCCGGTCATTAAGAAGTTTTCGCGATTCAAGATATTTCATTAGCTGACGGTTTATCAGCGTTTCCATGACCTTAGAAAGAAGGGACGTAAGTGCAATTGGTCGGTAGGAGGAGGGAGAAGAAGATTCGCCTTTTTTTGGTACAGGCTGGACAAATGCTGTATTCCATCTTCCCGGGAAGAGTCCTGAAGAATAGGACAGATGGAAAAGCTTACGCAATGGTTTTGCCAGCGAAGAAGAACAACTCTTCAGAACGATAGGGGAAATACCATCTGGACCAGCGGAAGAAAAAACGATACACTTCTACACCGATTGATCAAAAGCTAATGATGGGGTAGGTGGATGCGTTTTTTCAGAAAGGCTAAATCTTAGTCTCTCCTTCCGTCTTCCTAATCATCGAAGCGTATTCCAGGCGGGAATTATGGCGATAAAAGAAGCCCTGATGTGGCTAAAGATAAATGTGTAATCCACGAAGGACATTCGTATTTGCTCGGATAGTCATGCCGCGTTTAAGTCCTTGGACTCAGTCTCTTCAAAATCCATCGGAGCCCTAGATCGCCGTTCATCTCTGAGGAAGATGGCGGAGCAGTTAAACATTCACCTCTGTTGGGTGCCGGGACATTCCGGAAAACTGTTGGGCAGATGATTTCGCCAAAAAAGGAACCACAATACCTATTTTTCCTGATAATGATTCTCTAGGCATATCAATCGCTACATTCAACTTTTGTTCAAGCTATTCGAAATCGAATTGACGTTGCAATTGCGGCCTCAGGGAAGCACCTTAACACCCTGAAAGAACTTCTCCAAAACGCTCTTAACAAGCTAACTACATGGGCAGGTCGTTGTGGGTTGGGTATTAACCCCCACAAAACCGAACTTGTTCTATTCACTAGGAAACATAAAATTCCATACTTTGATCCCCCCTCCATAACGGGCACAAGTCTAGTCTTTTCGGACGAGGCAAAATACTTGGGTCTCATTCTCATTCTGGATAGAAAGCTTAGCTGGAAACCTAACATTCAAGGAAGAGTTCGTAAAGCTACAGCAGCACTCTTCTCCTGCAAAAAAGCCATTGGTAATAAATGGGGGCTCCAACCCCGCATTACCAACTGGCTATATATCTCGGTAATAAGACCGATACTTATGTACGGGGTGGTTGTTTGGTGGACCCTAGATAAAGCGATAAATCGCGATAAGCTAGACAAAGTCGCACGACCAGCTTGTCTCTGCATGAGTGGTGGACTGCGCACTACCCCCTCTGCTGCAATGGACATTCTGTTTCACCTGACACCCCTGGACATCTTTAGCAAGCAAGTGACTGCTAGTGCGGCTATCCGCCTCAAAACAACGTTCCAATGGTCCGAGAATGAAATCGGCCACGCATCTATTCTGAAAAAAATTAGAATCCGCCCTAGTAACATGACTACACCACCCCTCAGACCCTTTTTGACAAAAACTTCAAGGTCAAAATCCCTCCCAGAACATTCTGGGAAGGGCCACCCGTCGAAAATAAATCGATCCATTTTTATACCGATGGATCCAAAACCGACGAGGGGGTAGGAGGTGGTGTGTTCTCTGACAGGCTAAATCTCAGCCTCTCCTTTCGACTCCCTGATCACTGCAGTGTGTTCCAGGCAGAAATCTTGGCTATTAAAGAAGTCCTGTCGTGGCTGAAGAAGAACGTGATATCCGTTATGGACATCTGGATCTTCTCAGATAGTCAAGGTGCATTAAAATAAACTCTATAGTAGTCCGTGACTGTCGATCATCTCTAGTGGAGATGGCGAAGCATTTTAACATCCACCTATGCTGGGTGCCAGGACATACAGACATTCCAGGGAACTGTAGGGCGGATGAATTCACCAGAAAAGGAACCACACTGCCCCTTCTACCTGATAAAGGTTCATTAGGCATCCCAATCGCTATATGCAAACTCATGTTTATGAGAATTGTAACCTTAGGTGGACAAGTGCCAACACTTGTTTCGCGACAAAGCAGATTTGGCCAAAGCTGGATCTGAAACGCTCTAAGTGTTTGATATCTCTAAACAGACTTCACATCGGTGCTATAATTGGTGTGATCACCGGACACTGTCTCATAGGCAGACATGCAACAAGGCTTGGCGTGCACACAAATGACTTCTGCAGAAGCTGTATGTACGAGGAAGAGGAGGAGACAATTCTCCACTTTCACTGCACGTGCCGTGCTCTCTCTCAAAGACGTAAACTCCATTTACGATCCTTCCTTTACAATGATCTTAACGATCTCATTAACACCGACATAAAAAGTCTGTCAAGCTTCATCAAAAGCTCCAACTGGTTCAACGAGTAGGAGGATGATACATCCGTGTGGTATCACAATGGGCCTGTCATTGGTCTAAGTGTGTCGGCCTCTGCCGACTGCCACTACAACCTACACTAACCTAACCTCTTCGAAATCGAGAGAATAAACCTTAGGTGGGCAAGTAGATTATACATGTCTAGCGACTGGGCATATCTGGCCAAAGCTGGACCTGCGACGCTCTAAGTGTCTAACCTCACTAAGCCGACTGCATATTAGCTCCACTACAGGTGTCATTACAGGGCACTGTCTAAAAGGCAGGCACGCATCAAGGCTTGGCGTTTATTCAAACGACTTCTGCAGAAGATGAAAGGACGAAGAGGAGGAGGAGACTACACTTCACGTTCATTGTACATTTCCTGCTCTCTCCCATAAAAGAAATTTCTATCTAGGAGCTCAAAATCGCTTGACGTTTACTCTAGATTCAGACACTTGGTATAATGGTAAGTCATTTTAAAACATTTGATATCAGAGTCAAAAAAGATCATATGCGCTAACGTTTAATTATCGTTTATTGTCTTAGTCACAGATTATTAAAAGAAATATGCATAAAACGTTTATGTATCACGTTCTTTTTTAAACAAATCATGGTATTACTCACTAACCACATATGGAGACTTAGTCAGTAAATCCAGTCTGTTACTCTCACGCGTACACAAAAAAAAATAGTCAAGGGGTTTTCGCTGACACGAAGTTTTATCCTTTTACACAGACTCTTGTGTAAATATTTTAAATAGGCTGGGTAACAGGCTATTATACTGTTGATACTTGCAAGAACATTAGATTTGGATGAACATTAATCTGTCCAAAAAGAATCGGCTTTACAAAAATCGTGTGTTGTATTTTTTGTGCCAAAATATTTTCAAAGATTTCAGATTATCTGATTTCCGACAATGCTTTGAACCGAGCGTGCTCAGAACATTAATTTGTTTATGAAAAACAATTGAGCAGTGAGCACAAATAATTTACTAGATTATTGGAGATAATAAAAAAACATAAACAATTCCGAAGACAAACAGATGTGTTACCAACACGAACCACGAACAAACTCACTTGCAATATCCAGAACCAAACAAAAAAAAACTGCGCCTGCAATTGTATTTCAAACTAACCTATACACACATAATCGGCTTTTACGGACCCCAAGAATAACATGCCTTAATATTTGCAATTTTTGTTCTCTTTTCTATAAAATGCATTTTGATTCGAAATGATGTCTGAGTTTGAGTCACGGATTTAATTTTCTATGAAACGTAATATGATGAAACATATCACAACCTCCGCTCGGTGCAGGCACCTTGACGTTGGCACCATTTTTAGATGGTGCGGGTGCGGAAGCTTGAGTCAAAATGGCTCAACAGGCTATGTTGTCGGCGATAATCGTCGATAAGTCACCCATGGCAGACAGGCTGTTTGCAGAACGAAGGACTTACAACTGTCCAAGGGTTAAACCTCGGGATTGCCACCAAGCGGCACTATCTCTCAGTTGTTGTTTGCCTCCCGTCGCGTGCGGACGCGTTGCCTCTTTTAAACGCAATTTCGGTGCCACTAAACCGTCAAACATAATACCTACCGGCTCGCCAATACGTTTCGCGAAAAAAAATACAAAATCGCGTGTGTGTGAAAAAAGAAAAAAAAATCCACATAGAGCCAGTGCCGGTGGCCGGTGGCAGTGATAACGAAAAAAGCGAAAAAAAAGCAACAGCGTAGGGTCTTCCTTCCGTCCCCCATCCCACTTCATCACCCTGTTGCTCTTTCTTGACTATTGCATGTGTCGATCGATTATCGTTTGTGCACTTGCAATGTTTGGGTAAAGGCAGCATCGGGCGAATAGCGGGTCGTGAGTTGTTGATTCTGTTAGTGGACCAAACAAATTACCGTACGGGCATAACACCTGCGGTAGATTGTTTTGGAAATCTAACGTATATTTTCAATTCACGCCCTATGCTTAGTTAGCGTCGGACTTGTGTTTTTTTTATGTTTGTTTTTTATAATGTGTAGGAATTTCGTTGTGGATATCAGCAACATTCGTGGGTTGAGAAAGAATTTTTTTTCATTATACGCCCATGTTTTTCACAACAAACAAAGGGAAAAATTAAACGGTTTCTTTAAGAGTTTTAACTGGTCGCTGTGCTTCCTCGAAAGCGACGTGGATGCTGCTGCTGATATGGTCACAAACATAATTCACCTGGGTATGAAGACTTTTATCCCTAACAGGATTAAAAGTATCAAACCCAAGGTTAACGCGTGGTGTGACTCGAGCTGCAAAGAGGCTATCAGGTTAAAAGAGGTAAGTTTTCGGCTATTCAAAGCCAACCCATCTGAGGAAAGCCGTAAAAAGTTTAAACGAGCCAGAAATGACTGCAATGCCCACATTAATCGTGTCAAATTCTCCTATGACCAAAAGTTGAGGCAAAAAATACTACAAAGTCCCACTGGTAGTAAAAACTTTTGGTCATTTGTTAAAAACATCAAGAATTCGGCCTCGTCATCTATCCCGACACTCATTTACAACGACATTCCAGCTGTCAGCTCTACAGATAAGGCCAATCTGCTTGCTGCTCACTTTGCAGTCAGCTCAACGCTCCCAGATTGTGCTTTGTCTCCCCCTGTACTCGAGCGCGTAGAATTCTCTATGGGACCAATCCACTTTCGCACTCGTACAGTGGCTAGAGTACTTCAAGATCTTGACGTTCACAAATCCGCTGGTCCAGATGGTATTTCCCCTATCGTTCTGAAGAGGTGTTCTTCTTCGCTGGCAAAACCATTGCGTAAGCTTTTCCATCTGTCCTATTCTTCAGGACTCTTCCCGGGAAGTTGGAAAACAGCATTTGTCCAGCCTGTACCAAAAAAAGGCGAATCTTCTTCTCCCTCCTCCTACCGACCAATTGCACTTACGTCCCTTCTTTCTAAGGTCATGGAAACGCTGATAAACCGTCAGCTAATGAAATATCTTGAATCGCGAAAACTTCTTAATGACCGGCAGTATGGTTTTCGCAGCAACAGGTCCACTGGTGATTTGATGACATATCTAACCGAAAAGTGGAACCAATCTCTTCACCAAGGTGGTGAAAGTAAGATCGTTGCGCTTGATATTTCAAAAGCATTTGACAGAGTTTGGCACCAAGCTCTCTTGTCGAAAATGCGTGCATTTGGAATAGATGATACTCTTCTTCAATGGATTAGAAATTACCTTTCGGACCGTTCAATTCAAGTTGTTTTGGACGGCTTCAAGTCTGCAACTCACCAAATAAATGCTGGTGTCCCCCAAGGCTCTGTTCTGTCCCCGACTCTCTTTCTCATTTTTATAAATGATCTACTGTCTGTTACTTCTAATCCAATCCATTCCTTTGCTGATGACAGTACCCTCAGCTTCTCATATTCGTTTCTTGGGTCACGCCCCTCATCTTCGGGTGTGGAACTGGAACGGCAACGTATGTTAAGCTCATTAAATTCCGATCTTAACAGCATAACTCAGTGGGGTAAAACCAATAGAGTGGAATTTAATGCTTCCAAAACTCAATGCTGTCTCCTGTCATTAAAGCAAAACCCACACACACTGCCATTATCTATGAATGGCACTTACATCGCTGAAACCGAAAAACTTTCCATACTCGGTATGTGTGTTAATGACAACCTTCGTTGGAATGACCACATATTCGATGTCGCCAAGAACGCCGCGAAATGTCTAGGCTTCCTTAAGCGTTTTAAGAAATATTTCACCCCTTCTGATCTGGCTACAATTTATAAGGCGTTTATTCGCCCGAAACTCGAGTACAACGCTCATATCTGGTCCGGTGCACCAATAACTTATTTGGAGCTACTTGACAAGATCCAAAAACGCGCGATAAAACTCATTGGCGACCGAGACATCGCGAGATCGATTGACTCTCTTAGTCATCGTCGTAATGTCTCCTACCTGTCGTTATTTTATCGTTATTTCCATCATAAGTGCTCAAACGAAATAGCCAGTTGCATTCCTCCCCTTGAACATTTGAACCGCAATACCCGCCATGCAGGGAATGCTCATCAGTTCACCCTCAAGCCTGTGTTCGGACGTACAGTGAAGTTCAAAGAATCTTTCCTCAGCCGTACAACACGAATGTGGAATGCTCTTCCCCGCTCCATTTTTCCTACACATTATAACCTACAGACATTCAAAACCAACGTGCATCGGCATCTCTCCTTTTCCTCTCACCCTAATTTCCTTAACGCCCGCGCTGTGTAGCTAATACATTATAAGGGTCCCAACAAATCCCTTTAGTGCGCGCTAATTATAAAAAAAAAAAAAAATCTCTGGGATATCAAAGGCCAAATCAAAAGCCCAAGGAGCTGAAGGTCTCACAGAGAATCCGCTCGGCTGAAGAGGTCACAGTGAACTCGACTAAAAGAGCAAAGACGCATTTGAAGAATGTTGGCGTCACCCTGGCAATCGTCGATCTTCGCAAACCGGACAGTAAGCTGACGACGGACAACAGGATTAAGGCCTAGATCCTCGAAGCGATGGTAGCAGAAGGCGAAATTGCTGGTGAAAGAACTGAGTTTGGGTTATTAGTTAGAGCAAAGCCGCGGAAGAAAGGTGGCGGCAGTGATTTGGACATTGCGGTGGATCCCGAATTTGCCACGCATTTGAAATCCGAACCAGCGGTCGTCAAATTTAGGTTGCGGAACATAAAGTTTAGCTTCCCCAACAAGCAAGACCAGCGTCGGATATAATAATAATAATATTTAGTTAAGGTATATTACACTGCGACCTATTGGTCTATTGTGTCCCCCTGCTTGTGCCTCGGAGAGGTTCATGCTCTCTTTCAGAGCCCTCTCTAGATACTTCATTGTGAAGCGTGTCGAGGTATTGCTCTGATTTATCCTTGGCAGGTCACACTCCTTAGAGCACAGCGTCCAGTCCAGATTCTTTGATATATCTGAGAATGAGCTGTGGGTCCATGGTTTGTATGTCCTTGTCTGTTATTTGATGCCTGCCCAAATATTTCATCCTTTTGTGGGCCAGTGCCCCACAGGATTCCAGTATGTGGTCTGAAGTTTCGGCGGTTTCACTGCATAATCTGCAGAGCCCGTCCTCCGATATGCCCATTTTCCTCAGGTGCTCCTTGAGTCTGCAGTGCCTCGTGAGGAGGCCTGTTAGGATTCTTAGGTTTTTTTTGTTAAGGCTGATACAAGCTTTGAATCTCTTTCGGTTGTAGTTTCCTAAGAGTTTCTTTGCTTGCCTCAGACCTTGGAGGTTGAGAAAGGTTTCAGCCCTTGTTTCTTTCTCCAGTCTCCTGAACTCTTTGCGTAGAGTGCGTTCTCCTATCCGCAGAACGGTTCAGGTCCTATAAAGGGTTCCTCTGCCCCTTTTCTTGCCAGAGAATCCGCTGCCTCATTGACTGTAATGCCAACATGGCCAGGTACCCAGCAGATGGAAATTCTGTTATTCTTGCCTAGTCGGATAGCTCAGGCTGGTGCAAATTGCCCCCCACCCATTTTACCTATGGTGCGATTGTTAGGTGGGGGCGGTTAGCACCAAATCCAACCTCAAGAATCTGAACAAGGTACAAAGGATTGCCTGTTTGGGGATAACTGGTTCAACAAAATTCACATCCCAACTGATTCTGGAGACATTAGGTCCGTTCGCGTACTTTATGTGTAGAAAAATGAATAGTGTCAAATCTCCAAAATCGAGAGAGAATCCTCTCATTTCTAAGAAAAGTACGCGAACGCTTTTGTGTAAAAACTTCTTAGTTTGGCTTGAAAAGAAGCAACAGCTGTTTTTTTTTTTGCTGGCAAACTCATAGGATTTCATCATTTGACAGTTTTCATTTTCTTACCAGCTGAAATTCTGTGTGAAGAAAAATGAACGAAAGTACATTTTTCTTTCGTTCATCTTTTTTACATTTTCTCAGTACGCGAACGCGTTTGTGTAGTTTTGCACGAAAGTTTATATAAATTTACGTTTGCATATTAGTTCGCGAACGGACCTATTACTGAACCTACAGTCGATCACTCTTGATGAAGAAAGTGACAGCCAAATGTGCTCACAGACTAAGAGTGTTCAAAATTTGAAAGCCGTGCACTCCAGGGCACACACTTGACATCTTTATTCATAGGGGACTGATGCCGTTTACTGATAATGAGAAACCAGTGTACGACTTTCTCAAGAACTTAAAAGTCTTTATACCTGTTACACGGGACTGGAATTCCACCAGCACAGTAATTGAAGGTATATTCATCTTCACACAAAGCTCAAAGACAGAAACGGGAACGGGATTAGGAGTTTTCTCAGAGCCATTGAGTATCAAACTGTCCTAACGACTGCCAGATCACTCTAGTGTTTTCCAAGATGAGATTTACGGAATGGGATGCAATGGAATTATCCATGTGTACAGCCAGACAGTACTTAAAGCGATCGACTCCAATGTCATAAGTGCGAAATGCGGAACAGAATGTGTAAGGTGTCATTCGTGAAGTTGATGTTTACTCCGCAGTAGGAAAACTCCCTAACTACCTGGAAGTTGCTCCTATCAACAGTAACGTTTTGTCCTAACCTGTCTAAAGATGTTTGTTTGTTGAGTTGCGCCTGTTCCTTAATCGCGTAATCCAGTAATTGGACAAATCTGTTGAAAATAGTACCTTCCGTGTTGACACCTGTCTGCGTACTATCTCCTCCAGACAAATATTGAAAAAGCATCCGTTAATAGAAACCAAGTCAGAGTGCGCGTCGCGGTATTAACCGAGCACTGCAACATTGGAAACATGGCTATGAGGATAGGAATTTTTACAAATGACTTCTGCAGTAAAATGTGGGGAAATAAGGGTCGTTTGTTGAAACGGAATATAAATATGTATGTTCAACATAAACGCTTATGTGATTTTTCCTCCGCGTAAACTCTCACACAAGTGCTTATGTTAAACTCAAATATTTATGTTTCGTTTCAGCATACAGTCGTGGGTCTAAGTTCTGAAACATTTGTTAAGGGAAAGGGTCTAAAGAAAAAAAAATTACATTTCACCAAGGCAAATATTTATAAATAAATTTAAACTTACCACATTCAGGTGGCTCATCAGATCTATCAAAACAGTCATATTTCGTATCACATTTCCATCTCATTGGTATGCAATTGCCGTCATTGCAAGTGAAGTAGGAGGAAGGACACGTTCCTACACAAACGAAAAACAAAGAACAATGATTAGGAAGCGTTCAGATAACAAAATTTATTTATGCTATAATTTAGGCTATGGAGTCAGGACTATTGAGAGACAAGAATCCAATGTATGGATAATGTACGTGGGGATCAGATTATGCAAATAAACTAAATAGCTAGCTAGATATCAAAAACAGAAAACTCAAACAATCAGATAACTTTTAAGTTGTCTTCCTCCTGCCCTCTTTTTCGGCCAAAAAGTAAGAAGGAGCTGCATTGGTGAACTACAGAATTGAGGCCCATGAGAAACAGTTTTAAGAAACTGTGCAACCAAGCCAAGGTAACAAGAGCAGAACTCAACTAGGATGTGCCAGTTTATAGGTATCCTCAAAGTATATTAAAAAGAATTGAGGAAAGTCAAGCGAATGTACTCCACACTGTTTTGTGGCCTAATTACTAGGGACAAACTGCTTTGGATGCTACTAAAAGAGACATCGGATATTATCCAGCCTGTGCTAGAAATTATTCAGAGAAATTATATGGATCTGGTCTCTATTCCAATGTTATGGAGAGAAGTGAAAGTGGTTTTCTACCCAAGGCCGGAAAATGTTCCCATGTAAGTTCAAAAGATCTCAAACCCATACGTCTATCATCAATGGATCGATCTATATGTAAGCACTTACATGGATACGGAACTTCTGTCTACGACTCAAAATGCGTATTGCAAAGGTAAATCTGTGGAAACAGCTAGTTAGGTTATGGTTAGGTTATAGTGACTGTCAGCCTTAGGCCAACACACTAAGACCAATGTTAGGTCCATTGTGATACCACACCGATCGAGGGGTTTCTTTCAGTACTCGTTAAACCATTTGGAGCTTCTTATGAAGCGCGATACATTTTCTAAAGTCAGCGTTAGCCAAATCATTAAGATCCTTAAGCAAGAAATCTCCCAGATGAAGATTTCTTTTACTTCTTCAAAAGCCGTTTGAATAAACGCCAAGCCTCGATGCGTGCCTGCCTGTCAGACAGTGCCCTGTAATGGCACCTATAGTGGAGCTAATATGCAGTCGGTTTAGTGAGATCAGACTCTTAGAGCGTCGCAGGTCCAGCTTTGGCCAAACGTGCTTAGTCGCTAGACTCGTATTACTTGTCCACCTAAGGTGGACGAATAATATTCGTGATTGGGAAATCTACCGTAATTTTAGAAATAATTATAAGCTAATGATAAGATCTGCCAAAAAGAAAAATTGACAATGCTTGTACACAAAAAGACATGTGGAGACAGTTAAAAAAGTATGTTCTCAATACAAACAAAGACTTTATTACTGAAGTGCAGTTTTTAAATGGGGTCGAGATAAACGAGAGTGCAATATTATGTGATAAATTTAACCAGTTTTTTGTGAATAGTATAGTTGAACTAAACCAATCTGTGATATTTCTACAATATGTAAACCTAATAGAAGAGTGCAATATAGACTTTAAGTTCCGTGAAATAGGCATACCTGACATTACAAGTGCAATAAAACTGATCAATAAAAAAAACGACTTTAATTTTATGAACACCCGTATGATAAAAGATGCTACTGACATTATTGGCCCTATCCTTGTTCATATTATAAATACATCATTAACCTCTGGTGTTTTTCCCGAGTCATGGAAGGAATCCTTAGTTATACCGATAAAAAAAGTGATTGACGCCAAAACTTGCACAGAGTATCGCCCCATAAATATGATGCCAATATATGAAAAAATATTCGAAAAAGTAGTGCAAGTACAATTAAAAGACCACCTCGACAGCCAAAATATTTTAACCGCGTATCAATCTGGTTTTAGAGAAGATCACTCTTGTGAAACATGTGTAAATTATGTGTTAAGTGATTGGAAAGTAAATGTTGATCAAAAAAACGTAGTTGTCGGAGTGTTTCTTGACCTCAAGCGAGCATTTGAAACGGTAGATCGGTACATCCTAATTGATAAACTATCAAAAATGGGCGTTAAGTCTAATGAATTAAATTGGTTTAGATCATTCATTACTGGGCGAACCCAACGTACCAAAGTGAATGAAAATGTGTCGGCCGCGGTTAGGGTCGATATTGGACTGCCGCAAGGAACTATACTCGGTGTGTACCTGTTTTTGTTATATATAAATGACATGGTCAAAGTGGTAACGTTTTCAAAACTTGTATTGTTTGCTGACGATGGACTTTTGTATGTATGTGGGAGTGACTTTCTTAGCTGTATGAATAATATAAATAGTGATTTAAGAGCTATAAGTGCGTGGTTAAAAATGAATAAACTCATTCTAAATACTGATAAAACTAAGTGCCTAATTATTAACAATAACTCGATCGATACACCCCCCAACATCGTAGTTGACAATGTCCAAATCGAACTTGTTGAGAAAGTAAAATATCTTGGCATCATGATTGATAAAAAACTATTGTTCAATGATCACATTGAGTATACATGTAAAAAAATATCAAAAAAGATTGGGGTCTTAAGAAGAATAAGACAAAATATTTCGTTTAACAGTGCAGTGAAGGTGTATAACGTTATTATTAAACCACATTTTGAATATTGTGGTAGCTTGTTATTTACATGTCCTCAGTTTCAAAAAAATAGACTCCAAGTCCTCCAAAATAAAGCTATGCGGATAGTGTTAAAATGTGGCAGGTATACCCCAGTAACTTTAATGTTGAATTCGCTAAACTGGCTAAGTGTAAGCCAAAGACTATTTATGAATGCTATGCTATTCGTTCACAAATTAAAAAACGGATTATGCCCGAATTATCTTTTGGAAGGTGTTACAACAAACAATCATCATTCACCGTATAGCCTAAGATCCGCAGGCGATCTACGAATCCAAAGAGCGAGGACCTCAAGAGGACAGCGGACAATGTACTACATGGGGTTCCAAACCTTTAACAATTTGCCACCTTATTTAAAAAACGAATCAGATTTCAACGTATTTAAAAGAAACATTATTGACTTCATTAAATAAACTATAAATTAAAAATACAATTTGAAAGTTAAAGATAAAAAACTGTATTCCAAAATTAAATCTTAAACCTTATATATTTATTGTCATTCATTACAAAAGCTTATTAATTTATTGTAAATAATGTTTAAACTAAATGGCTTCTCGAAAGCTAAATAAAATGCATCTATCTATCTATCTATCTATATCTAAGGTTTGTCCTCTCGATTGCAGATAGCTTGAACACAAATTTGCAAGTAGCTATTGGTATACACAGAGAACCCTTTTCAGGTAAAAGACGGAGTTTGTTTCCATTTTTGGCGAGTTCATCAGCCCTGCTAAAAAACTACTCCACCATCTCCAGAGATGAACGGCAGTCAAGGGCTGTGATGGAATTTAAAGAGACTGAATCCACGGACTTGATCGGCGCTTGACTGTCCAAGAAAATACGGATGTCCTTTGTGGATATCACATTTCTCTTCAGCCACGTCAGGGCTTCTTTTGTCGGCATAATTTTCGCCTGGAATAGGCTACAATAATTAGGAAGACGGAAAGAGAGACTAAGATTTAGCCTTTCGGACGAAACGCCACCACCAACCCCGACACTAGTTTTTAATCCACCGGTGTAGAAGTGGATCGATTTATCTTCCGCAAATTCAGCGTCATCCCAGAATGATCTGGAAGGAATATTGACTTGATAGTTCTTTCCGAACTGTAATTGGGGTATGGTGTAGTCTATGCTTCCTGGTAGAGATTCAAATGAGTCCAGAATGATGGAGTGGCCAATATTATTGTTAACCCACTGTGAGGTAACTTTAAGGCAAACAGCAGAACAGGCCGCTGTTTCCCTGTCGAGGCGTAACAGATGTAGCAGAATATATAGTGCTGCGGAGGGGGTGGTGCGTTGGACTTTGCCCAGCTTATTACCCCCGTATGTAAGAATCGGTCTTACGACCGATACATATAGCCAATGAGTGATGCGGGGTTGTAGATCCCACTTGTTGCCAATGCCTTTTTTTCAAGAGAGAAGTGCTACTGTGGCTATTTTGACTCTTTCTTATATGTTGGGTTTACAGCTTAACTTTCTATCGAAGATAATACCCAAGAACTTAGCTTTGTCGGAAAATACTAAGCTACCACCAAATAGCTAGTACATTTCATTGAATATTTCCCCCACCATAAGGAGCATACATTGGTAGCAAGAACATAACAGCCACTTAAAATAACCTCTACACATCTGCGAACTGCGATCGCAACTGTACTGTACTGTTTGGCGAGCTGTGAACTTAAATATGAACGTGAGATCTGCCGGCAGATGTGACGGTAGAGGAATTCTGTACGGTTGGGTCCTATCCCTCCTTCTCTGGAACTGAGTGGCGAACTTAAAAGGCAGAGTGATGAAGTTGATATTGGCGTCCCAGAAACGCTAACGAAATGGACAGATCGTTGTGACAGAAAGCTGAATTTGCTGAAAGCTGTATTTTTTTTAATTCGCTTACGCTAAAGGGGCTTTGTTTGTTCTGTAGATGTACAGTACACTTAGTGTTAAACACAGAGCATGCATTTTTTGTGGAACAGTAAGCAGCACCTAGCAATGAAGTATTGTATTGCATGATTTTAGGTGCTACTTAAAATTCGAATGAATAGGAGGATAGGAAAGAAGTTTTAGTGGTTAGTATTTTTTCTTAAATTGCTCAGGGAGATATGTGAATTCAATTAAAAATCATGGCCCTGGCCGGGATTCGAACGCACGACCTGCCAATCAGTTAGTGAATACACTACCATCGCACCAATGCCACCCGTTGTTATTTTTATATTTTATATATTTTATATTATGTGAAAACTGGATGCTATCGAGAGAACTTACTTTAACTGAATAAGTGGTAAAACTTGTCTAGGGAGAAAACAGATTTGGACAAAGCTCTATCTGAAACGTTCCAAGTGATTTATCTTAATAGATAGCACATTGGTGCTACAATGTCATCACTGGGCACTGTCTTAAAGGCATGCAACCGGGCTTGGCGTCTAATAATTTCTCAGCAGGAGACCATCCCCTTCCTTCTCTCACATGCGCCGATCTTTCTCAAAAACAAAAACCCAATCTTTATGAACTTAATGGTTAAAAGTCTTACGCCAACTCATGTGCTACATAAAAAGTTCTAACTGGTTCAACGAGAAGCGTTACCACTTTTCCCAGATAAACTTGTCCAAGTAAGGCAACTTCTGTCAACTGCCACTTCAATCTATAGTCCTATACCCAGAATCATGAGTTTTTAAATCATTTTATTGCATATCATTCAACAGTATGCCGAAAATGACTTTCGCTATCGAACAAGAAATTTCAAGAATTTTAAGAATCAATCAATCACTTTATCGCGCTAGCTGTATACAACTATTTAAAGTAAAGAAAAAGAAGCAAATGAACCCAAGTGACAATGAGTAGTCAAATCTTTCACACATACAACATTTGATGAAACATTCAATTTAAAGCGGAAGACTTAATTAAAAGCGAGCTCCCGACAAGAAGGGGCATCATGTGATGCGATGCATCTGTTTGGTATTCATCTCTCAAAAATTAAACGGAACTCAATTTAAGTTCAAGCATTGTATTCTTGTCAACAAGCCGCCACAGCAGTGAAAGATACACAGTGTGCATATATGTATGTGCAAGTCAAAATATTAAATTACAGTTGTAGCTGAGAGGGGAAAGCTAGATGATCTATCTATAGTTACTTGCAATTGCGACTGAAGTCGAATATACATAATAATGTAACCACCATCTTTATCAATTGTATTCATTGTCATCATTATCATGTCAAAGTGATTCATATGATTCGAGTACGAGTAAGTACGGAAATATGTAAAGCCAAAGTTCAGTTATACATATAGGAATAGAAAGTCCAGTTTGCAAAATTTGAATTTAGACCACAGAAACATTCATTTATCAAATTAATAGATGACTTTGTTGTTTATGTGATACATGACAATATAAAAGAAGAAATTCAATTGATTTGGTGTCAACCATTGACTGAGACGAAAGCGTAAACTCTTAGTCATCTGCTGGAGTCTCACTTTCCGGGTAACCAGATAACAATTGGCTCACAACCAGCCCCGACTAACGAGACTATGACCAACTCGGTGTAGCTGGTATATTGCGAAGGCTGTGGTAACGGACGAGGCCATCAAATACGCTTTATCGTCTTTTGACGGCTTCAAGTCACCTGGCACGGACGGAATATACCCAGCCATGCTGCAATAAGGTACAAACCAGTTGCTACCGACTATGAAGAGAATCTTTACCGCTGTCCTAGCACTGGCGTACATACCAACACCCTGGCGTACAGTTAAAGCGGCGTTTATAGCAAAAATTGGGAGTAGTGACTACTCACTCGCTAAGAGCTTCAGACCAATCAGTCTGACTTCCTTCTTGCTGAAAAGCATGGAAAGGCTGGTCGAACTTCACGGGCGCAAAACTGCTTTGCGATTGCACCCACTATCTCAGATGCAACATGCCTATCAACGCGGAAAATCCTGAGAGACTGCGCTCCAAAATCTAGTTGGTAGAATTGAGGGCGCGCTCGACAGAAAAGAATACGCGATGGGCATTTTCATAGA